>CM077194.1:6007976-7275476 GCA_039654625.1 Rhinogobio ventralis
GAAAAAAAGACATGAACATCTTGGATGAGATGGGGATGAGTAAATTATCAGGAAATATTAGTTCACTTCAAAATTAACCCTTTAACATTTTACTAAACATCTTGTTTTGTTAATGAAGGAAATCAAAGGGTTTGAAATGTCATATTCTAGTTCACTCAATTTCTGGTTGAACTGTCATTTAAAAGATATACATCAGAGAGTTGCTGCATTTAAACAACATACACTTTCACTATCACAAAAACTAAAATCTTTCCAATAGACTTGTTAGGTGTTATAAGATCTGATATGTGATTTTTAAATTCATCATTAGATTCAATGCATTTTAAACTGATTGTCAATTGTGATGTTTGACAGGCTTTGGGAGAAAGGATGTGGTTGAGCATCTCCTGCAGACTGGAGCTAATGTCCATTCCCGTGACGATGGTGGTCTGATCCCGCTCCATAACGCCTGCTCGTTCGGCCACGCTGAGGTGGTCAGCTTGCTGCTGTGTAGCGGTGCAGACCCCAACGCACGAGACAACTGGAACTACACACCTCTGCACGAGGCCGCCATCAAGGGCAAAATAGACGTGTGCATTGGTACGGATTAATATAAGAAATCCTGTGTTTTCATCAGTTTTCAATTATAGTCTAATCAGACCAATACTGATTATTATAAAAGCTCTAATATAAAAAATTCTGATGGTCACCGATATATTGTACATCCCTTGCTGAAAGGCAATGAATGAGTTTAATAATAAGTCTAATAATGAGTCACAGTCAACATTATGTGGAGTTGCAGTCGTTGTCTATCTATAGAGCTGTTCCAGCTGATGTTGCGTTCCAGCATGCTGCAGTATTGCTGTGTTGTGATAGTAAGGTTGTTTTCCTGCCGCCTGATGTCATAGTGTCCGGCTGAATGCATCTGTGCTGAGACAGCACTCCATGTGCGAGTGTGAGGAAAAACTGACAGGACCTCTAATGTTTGCTTTAGTTGCCCAATGAATGGGTTTGTCTGAGTACGGTGTGTACTATTTCTTCAGAGTTGTTTGGCGAAGTGTGGAGAGTGACTGTTAGGGATGTGCAATATATTGGTGAAAATATCAGTTTTGGTCAATATATTTTCTTTTCATCTTATATTATGCTGATTTTAGAAACGGATAATATCAGTATTTTTAAATATTAGTTAATGTATTGTAAACTGTGCACACTGAACTAACATGAAGAAACGATGGAAAAATTGTATTTAGATTATTAAATGCAGTTAAAAATATACTGCACATTGTTAGTTCATATTAGCTAATACATTAACTAATGTCAGGGCCTAAAACTAACTTTTTGCCACATCTGCCAATGGCCGGTGACTTAAAATGTACCATCCATAAATATTTTTTACCAGCCATTATACTGTTTTTGCAAAAATAGGCAGTTATGATACCAAAATTTAAGATACCAGTGAAAATTCACAATTCTTTATTGCAATTTCGATACCACAGCTAAAACTACTAGCCTAACTCATATAAAATTAATATAAAAACATTATTAAAGACAAATAAACAGTCAGTAATAAAATAAGAACAAATAATCAAATTACAAGCAAAAGCACAAATAAATACAGTATAACAAAGATGCAAATGACATTTTCTAGTTTTCAGGTACAGAAATGTACTAAAGTAAGCAAATGTAAAGTAACACTGCATAGTCTTCACTGTATAAATCAAACATCCTTATTAAAGTTACAAAAGTTATTCAGTCAAAAGCAGTGAGTAATTTGTTCTTTGTCTTTTGTAGTTTGATTTAATATTAAAAACACACAGCAGCAGGAATATTAGGCTGCTGTCACTTTAAGGCGAATACGCGGATCTAATATACTGTACGCATGTTTACTTTCTCAACTGTTTACGTTCACTTAAGACATTGCCAACTTACTAGGATACTTGTTTTTTTTTGTGTGTGTGTATTTGTCCGCTCAAGTGCAAGAAGACGTGAAAGAGAGCTCAGTTTAGTATCCACACACTGTCTGAGCTGTTTACGCACACAAAACTATCCACAATATATATTTAATTTAATATTTAAATTGTGCAGGCTTAAACTTTAGTGACAATGCAGTGCTGGCTGATCTAGTATGAACACTTAAGATGGCAAAACAGTATAGATAATTATAGTTATTGGCCTAAGTTTAAAGCGTTATCTTTTGAAATCATCAGTTTCAAAAGTGACTGTATTGCTTGATCCTGTTTCTTACAGTGTTGCTCCAGCACGGTGCTGATCCAAACATCAGAAACACTGATGGCAAATCAGCTCTGGACCTGGCAGACCCTTCTGCTAAGACAGTCCTCACTGGTGAGACATGCATGTACATACATCTGCTTTACAGTCATTAACAACACACAAACACTCAATCTGATGAGCAGACATGTAAATGCACATTGGGTATGTTTGCAATGGCATAGTTATTATTCTTGTGGTATGCAGTATGTATATTATTCACAGTAAATAATTTCCCCTAGATTTTTGACTGCATAATGTGCAATGTACAACAAGAGTGCCACAATGTACTGTACTCCAGTCTAAAAAGTGGAGGCCATTATCCAGCATATTTCCATTATCCATTATTTGATTGGACGGCCAAATGATAAAACATTTGTACGCAAAATTGGATTAAAATGCCATCTTGACACCACTCGCCAAATTAAACATATTGATGTTGCAGCAGTCACACATCTGTTTGAAACTTTATTCAATGCATAACGTTTCACATGTTAATTAAACAAAGTGCAAAGTACTACGTAATATAAACAGTATGCTAGGTTTCCAGTCTGAACATAGCTGTTGTAACACTAAATACATTCACACACACATTATGATGCATCTTTCAAATCGAGTCTCTCTGACATCTGCTGTCTGTCTTTATTCCTCAGGTGAATATAAGAAGGATGAACTATTGGAGGCAGCGAGGTGAGCTTATTGCACAATAACTGTAATAATTTAATATGTGTGCTGCTAAAATAAATACTTCTATAAGTGGGCTCACGGTTGTGATTGTTTCGATTGTTGGTGTCCTTTGGGAAGAATGTGCAGAGCTGTAGGTGCTACACACAGCCTGGCACAGGCCATATTGGTCATATGTTGATGTTAAGTAAACTTTAAGAATATCAAGTTTTTTGCCACTTGGTTTTCTGTAAAAAATGTTTTTTGGACTGGGGACATTTTGCAGGGCTTAATTTGACCTTCCACAATTTAAGGCCTTAAAAATGTCTTAAATTGGATCAGAAAGTCTTAAATTCAGTATCATGGGATTAAATTAGGGCCCTATGATATCTGCGATGCAGAAAACAGAATTTGTAATTTTAGGTTAATAAATCAAAAGTAGGTCAGTACACTTCATTTTCACTTCACGTCAATTTCATCATTTACTCACCCTAATGTCGTTTCAAACCCGTAAGACTTGCGTTCTTCAAATAAAGCGGTCGAGTCTCTTCAGAAAATTTGGAATAAACCGCTTGATTCGTATGGATTCGTTTTTACGATCTCTTTATGAACTTTTTGAAGCGTCAAAGTAGTAGGGACAGAAATCTTTCCGATTTCATTAAAAAAAAAAAAAATTGTGTTCCGAAGATGAATGAAATTTAACCATTAAAACAGAATAAACTATAAAAAAAAATTAAATAACAGATTTCATAGGGCCCTAAATTTAATTGCAAAATTAAATTGCATGCACTGCAAAAAATAATGTTCTTCCTAAGGATTTTTGTTTTCCAGTTCAAAACATCCTTAAATTGATACATTTACTTGACATGCAAAATGAAGAAAGTTTTGTTTTCTGAGAAATTGAACAAAATTAAGTGAGTTTATGCTTAAAACCAGAACAAATATCTGTCATTGGGTATGAAAATTAATTACATTTGAATTAAGTTGAATTTTATGAACCCATTGGCAACTTTTTGTTCTTGTTTTAATCATAAAATCACTTTCACAAGATTTCTTATATCAAACTTTAAGCTATTTTTTGTAAAATTGATCTGTTGGAAATTGTATTTTCAAACTTTGACTGTCACTTTTCACTAATACAATCATTGTGTGCTTAGAAATGTACATTTAGAGAACATATTGACATGTTATGTTCCCTTCAATTTATTCCTTAAATTGGTCTTAAATTTACATTTCATAAAACCTGCAGAAACCCATTGAAATTGCCCTCTACGATTATAGAATCCTAAATCTTAAAATGACAGAATATTGTCTTAGTAGTGACATGAGACGTTTAAAGGTTTCTGGCACCCAAAATAAATTTTTTCATGACCGTTTTCTACCATTTCTCTGATCTTTTAGAATTTAAATGGACCTTTTTTGTAACTGTGCCTTTAAATACTTGTAAATTGGCTCTGTTTGCATGCGAAATGATTCCAATATAGTTGCAGTGACACCATCCTATGGAGTCCCTAAGGGGACAAAATATGAGATGGGAGGAAAAATAAGAAGTCAATGCGTTCTCTTGCAAAAGCTTTTGTGTTGTGAGTGAACATAAAGTTTCTAGGGGTAACGCAAACATTTTGCAAGAGAATGCAAAATTATTGCCAGATAATTTTTTCTACCATTTTTTCTTTTTCTTTACCATGTCCCTTTAGGGTCTCCGTACCATCCTTTAGCTATAGCTTTCAAAACAATCCTAAAGCAAGCCATTTTTGCAGCTAGATATCAATAATTAGAGTAGAAGGGGAGTTTTTTTGCATTTAAGTTTACATTGTGCATTTAAAAAAATGACGTGGTCCCTTTAAGAACATTGGAATCTTCTCTGACTGTCACTGATCCAGAAATGTCTTTTCTCTAAGTTGCCATTCCTAACAGCGTTTGTCTCCCTCTGTTTGAAAAACGTCTTCCTTAGGAGTGGAAACGAGGAAAAGCTAATGGCACTTTTGACCCCACTTAACGTCAACTGTCATGCCAGTGATGGACGCAAGGTAACAGATCCAAGTTATTTTATTTAATCTGCATTAATTGTTCTGTAACGTTGCTTTTAAAATTTGATATACCTTATAAGATGTCAATTCCTAATATGACTATTTTAGAAAGTATGTCTGACTTTGTTTCTATACTAAAGTTCTGTTCAAATTCAAACACAGGATGTGATTTTATGTATTTCATTGGTCGTGTAAATGATATAGATGTAGGTCAAGACGATCCTAAATCCCCTTGTTTGAGTTTTTTCCTTCCGTAATACTGTGTTTAGAGAAAACAACACTGACCTAGTTTTACCCATAATGAGTTTAAGTCTGGATGTATTGTATGGTTTCATTTTATAATGTTTGTTTCGAGTCGTTACTGCCCCTTTGTTCACTCTGGGCTGCTTTTTGATGTCAATTTGATCATTGATGCACATCTGACCTTTATGAAGTTTTAGGCAGAAGCTTTTGTGATCCATTTCTTTCTCTAATCACAACATAATAACAGGACCTTGATTTTCCCCTCAAATCCTCTGTCATCCCTGATCATTTCAGGTCACTTCATACATCAGATCTCCCTCTAGACCTGTGTCTTTATATCAGAAGGGCTTTTTAGGAATGAGTTTGGTGTTTTTTTTCTTAAATATTTGCTCTTGCTGCTCTGTTAGTCTCCTGATTGTCTCGTAGTGTATGTTGTGTTACATACTATTACTCATGCTGTAGTATAGTGATATAATCAGGGCTTGACATTAACACCCGCCAAATGCTTGGATTTCAGCAGTGGCGTGTAACGCAGTCACTCCTACTAGCCACTTTAGCGGATTGAATTTTATATATAATATATACATTTTTCAATTATAGTCTTTTAAGAAGGCATCTGAAATAATAAACTAAGTGCAATGTAGTGTTGTCAAAAATATAGATTTTTCGATACTTATCGATTAGTGAAATATCTGAAATGCTTTCAATACTTCTCAGAATAGATACTGCGCTTTCTCGCTCTCATCTCTCCGACAGAGACACACACACACTACTAACCTGCCTCTCCTCACTCACTCGTTTTATTTGCTCTGGATGAATATTGTTGCTGTTACAGGGCTTGAATTTCGGGCGTGGGATTGCACATTATTTTACTCATTCCCACAGATTTTGTGCTCACACCCAAAGTGCGCACACATAAAGCCGCCTCTCAGTACTACATTGAGTTCTTTTTCAAATACACACAAAATAATGTCAAAATGCCAGACTTGGCGAGTGTTTGTGTAAGCACAGTCAGTGAATGTAAACAGCTGAGAAAGAAAACGCATGTGTAACAGTATAATGGCTCTGTGGTCTTAATGTGACAGCAGCCTAATATACCTCCTGCCACATTGAGATATTAAAAATGATCTATATGGCAGTTTCCCCATGGTATCGATGTGAAAATGCTGAGTGGCTAGTAGGCTTGCTGCGATAGTCGGTGTTGCCGGTGTTACCGGTGTTCAGCTGCAACACCGGTTACATCACTTGCCCACCGTGGCACCGCCCTCACCGTCGTTTTTTTTTTTTTTTTTTTTTTTTTGCAGTAATAAAAATCATTTAGTTCAGTTAGAGAACAGGCACTACAATTAAAAACTGAACGTGTCTGCTCAATACAGCGTGAGCCGAACGAGAGTCGCAGCACAGACCAGCAGCAGGAGACAGATTTCATTTATCGCAAGAGTGAAGAGCTGACTGACAAGATGATGGCGGAAGATTTGGTTTCAAAGCGAAATGTAAGAGCTTGTCATTGTACTGTTATGTTTTTCATTAAGAATAATATTGAACACACCATTCAAGCAATCCGCCCCGGAATTGGCGCTAATTCTAAAGCGAACAGTCGCACGGCCGCACTGGCAATCATAACGGTGCGCGTCCACTGGCGCGGAGCGAGCAGAGGAGAGTGATCGCTTTCAGTTCATTCCTATGGAAGCAGGAATTCATTGAAAGCACTCGCTCTACTCTGCACCGTTATATGTGGCTGTGCACATTTTACTTTCGGTTTACAATTAGCGATTTAAAAGCCCCCGCTGGTGATACCGGTTTTACCGGTGTTGTCACATGTCGATTAACTGGTGGTAAAATTTCATCACTGTCACATCCCTAGTGGCTAGTAACTTTGGAAAAACACTAGCCACAGTGGCTGCTGAGCAAAAATGTTAATGTCAAGCCTTGGATATAATGTTTTTTGTACTAGTACTGATTTTGATACCTGTAAATTGTGTAGTGATATAAATTGGACTGATAATTTGACAGTAGGGTGTTTAGCATTTTCTTGAGCTGTTAATACCACAATTCACATAAAATACAGGACAATATAGTTGATCACCAAGCATAATACATGCTTGAATGTACTCTACATGGACATGAATATTGTCAGTGATATATCATGCCATAGACGTCAAACCTAGAAATATCTCTGATCCGCTGACATTTTGTTTCTTCGCATGGCAACATCTATGCAAAAAACATTGTATATATGCTGAATGGTATAGTTTTTGATATCTGAGCATTTTAATGAGTACATGAGCAAAGAAAGGGTTTATAGGCCTACGGGATGCACAGATACAATAATAAACATTTTCTGTTGTCATATGTTTTGTAAAGAATATCAAAGAAATATTGTGTATTAAGTAATGAAATAATTTTGTTTCTCCTTTTCTGTCATTAATATTGTGTGTATGTACCATTCAAAAGTTTGGGGATTTTAAATAAATTAATAGTTTTATTCAACAAGGACACATTAAATTGATCGGAAGTGACGGTAAAGACATTTATAATGTTACAAAAGATTTCTGTCAAATTAATTCTGCTCTTTTGAGCTTTCTATTCATTTCTAAGAATCACGTTTTTATTAACTGTTTTCAACATTGATAATTAGAAATGTTTCTTAAGCAGCAAATCAGCATATTATTGATTTCTGAAGGATCATGTGACACTGAAGACTGGAGTGATGATGCTGAAAATTCAGCTTTGATCACAGGAGTAAATTACACTTTGTTATATATTAAAATGTTATTTTAAATCGTAATAATATTTCACAAGATTACTGTTTTTACTGCATTTTCATCCAATAAATGCAGCCTTGGTGAGCCTTATTTCAACAACATTAAAAAATGTCACCAACCCTAAACTTTTGAAAGGTAGTGTGTGTATATATGTAAGTATTATATCAGCCATTGAAAATTTCAAATCGATTTTAGCATTTATCTTTCTGTGTGAACTGATTAATAAAAATAATATACCTTTCACAGAAATAAAGTAGCTAAATATTTTAAAATATTTAAGATATTGTGCTTTATATAGGATGCTTTAGCTAGTTTTCAAGCACCACAGTTAGCTCTGATGGATATGTTAGTTTATAGCTAATTTTTTGTTTTGTTTTGTTTTTTTGTTCTGGCGACATTCAGTCAACATCACAAAAAATGCTGGTAAGTTTATTTTGTGAAACAGAAATTAGTTTTATTTGGTCTTCTGTGATTTTTTATTTTTTTTATTTTTTTTATTTTTTTGTTTTTGCCCCTAAAAATCCATCCATATGCTGGTTCACACTTAAAATGCACAGAAACCTGCCTTATTTTCTGCTGGTCACAATCCATCAATCAACCAATAGCGCTGCTAATGTTTTGATGACTCCTGCAGGTTCTGAAAAAAACAAGGCTTTCATTTTCCTCCTCCTTTTTTTTTTTTTTTTTTTTTACTCTTTCACAAAACTTCTCTAAACTGTCTGCTTTTGCAAGAACTCCACCATGTTTCCACCCCTAAACCCCACATCCACATCCACGCATCATCGCTCACGTTCTTGAATCCGTTTGTTTAATTTGTTGTGATCAGCACGCATGCTTTCCACAAACGTGGTGTTTAACTCCTGATTTCTGATTGACATCCTGTCCTGTTTAGATCCATTGTGTGTTTGCTAGAAACGTTGCACTGTTACCCATTGCTTGTGCTGTACTCTATTTCAGTCCTCATTAATAATGATATGACATGAATGTTGTCTCTCCATCCTGCACTGAGTAATATAATTCTCATTGAGAGAATGCATCATACTTTTGAGGCAGATCTTCATTACTGAATGGCTGCGTTGTTGAGATTGGTTGTCATGCTGATTGTTTTGCTGTGGTTGTGTTTAGGCTGTCACAAGGGCATGTCACCATTATTTCTTCATTATTCACTGCATGATCTGAGAATGAATTTGTAGCTTTTTTTGTATGTGTTTAGACTATTAAAGTTATTAGTGGTTTATTGAGTCACTTATAATCATCTTCTCTTAAGCAATTGAGCTCAAGCCGGATTGAAGCTGTAAAGGCCTATTTGCACCAAGAGGCAATAGTGCGCAACAGTGACTGCTCACTTTTTTTTTAGTGGTTCAACAAAGTATTCCCATTTTTCCCCCATGTTCACCAAAAGAAATTCAATAATCTTTCAACAAAGATATCTAAGCCATGAACCAATCCAACCAGCTCTGACTGACAATTGAGTTGAGTTGACGTTACAAACTTGCTGGTCTGTGTACTTAAGGCAATGCAATGCAAATTATGTAATTTAATTAAAAATGATGGTAAAATATAGAACCATAAGTATAAAATATTTAAGTATAAAACACATTTTTCATTGTAATACCAAATAATGTTGGAAACTGACATCATTTTCAGTGCTACATGGGAGGTTGTTGTTGGTTCTTAGCTCTTTTGCATCTTTTTATTTCTGTAACTGGTTATTTCCTCGTGTTATTGGACTCTTTTAGGAGGATTATGGGTAGGGACACTGAATTTCGCAAAGCATATATCATGGCTAAAAAAGTATAATGCGTATCACCTTTTAAGGCATGTGATTTGACCCAAGTGTTTCGCTTTCGTCTGTGATTTGTTCCACTTTTTTGTTTTGTTCTTGGTGCGAGTAGGCGTTTACATGTTCTTTAAGATGTTTAATTACATCCATATATTTACAATTCAATGTGGACTGTAGAAACGGATCCATTCACATCAAGAACGATAACGATAAAGATAACTATAACGACCACACCACAACTATAATGATAATTGCACAGAGAAAGTATATCATTGGGATCACTTTCAGAATGATTTTTACCAGCTATTGAATGATTGACAGCCAATCAGAATCCATCCTGCTTTTAAGAGCTCAAGCACTTAAAGTGACAGACGACAAAACCGCAGCACGTGATTAGAATAAACAGGCCGATATACACTGGTGTGACGCTAATATAGTTATCGTTCTTGGTGTGAACGGGCCTTTAGGCACCCCTTCTCCATTTGCATCACTAGGATGTTATTTTAAAACTGAACAGCTCATTGTGTAAGAAGTTAGCTGTCTGACTAATGTTGGGAAGAGTTACAAGCAGGTTTTTATAATTATATTTGAGGTTAGGTTATGTGAGATGAGCACTTGTATTATTAATGATCATTATTTAGCTCCATTAAGTGAACTGAATATATTCAGACAGGCTGTTAATATTTCTCTCTTCTTTTGCAGTCCACCCCTCTTCACCTGGCCGCTGGGTATAACCGTGTGCGTATAGTGCAGCTACTGCTGCAGTACGGCGCTGACGTCCATGCCAAAGACAAAGGGTGAGCAACTACTACTTCCTATCTCTCTCTTAATCATGTAGTCTCCAGTATGTAAAGCCAACATAGAAATGCAACCTATTTTTACTTCCACAATTTGGCAAATTTTTAAGTCAAAAACCTACCATATTGTTCTGAATATATTCAAGATGTACCTTTTGTACAAATCTTATATTTTTATAAAGGACATTTTTCAAAAGAAAATGCTTTTATTTCAAAATAATTTTCATAGGTGCATATTTTTGTTTTTGAAATTATAGTAAATGCTGGTAAAATGTACCAACAATCACATTAAAAAATCCACACTTTTTGGCATACCATAAAAATAACCTGTAGCCCTGAAATCTGGGTACCATCTTGCGTTTTAAAATCACGTACGGGGGAAGTTTGGTCCCGTCAGAGAGGCACACAAACATGACAGTCACAAGGCTCTTAGACGGTAAGCTTTTCTTTGACTGTTACCGTTTTTAAGGCTGTCCTTTTGCGCTCGTGATCTTCTAACAAGACCCTCTGACACACCGTATTTCTTGGCACACTCGTTTTACGTGTATTTGACGCCACCTATTGTTGCAGGAGTATTATTGACATGTAAAAGTCTAGACCCTGAATATAAGACAAACCCGTTTATTTTTTAAGTATTTCTAAGAAAATATTCTGTCTTATATTCTGAACAGTATGGGTATTTAATATTGTATTTGTATTATATAAATGCGCTACAATTCAAAGGTTTGAGGTCAGTAAGATATATATATATATATATATATATATATATATATATATATATATTTTTTTTTTTTTTTTTTTTAAGAAATTAATACTTTTATTCAGCAAGGATGCATTAAACTGATTAAAACGGACTGTAAAGTCTTTTACTTTGTTACAAAAGATTTCTGTTTAAACATTAGTTTTCTTTTGAGCAGTCTATTCATCAAATAAAAAAATATATATCATGGTTCCCACAAAAATATGAAGCAGCACAACTATTTTCAACATTTATGATAATACAAAATGTGTCTTGAGCAGCAAATCAGCATATAGAATGATTTCTGAAGGATCATGTGACACTGAAGACTGGAGTAATGATGCTGAACATTCAGCTTTACATCACAGGAATAAATTACACTTTAAAATAGTTTTTTAAAATTGTAATGTTTACAAATATTACATGATCATATAAATGCAGCCTTGGTGAGCATAAGAGACTCTTTCAAAAACATTTAAAAAACCATGCCCAAACTTTTGAATAGTAGTGTATATGTGTATATGTGTATATATAATGCATCATATTTTATTGCATGTATTATTTTTTTAATAATCGGCGCTGATCAATTAGACCAGGAATGTATATTAACACAAATAAGGTAAACAAGGTCATAATCAGTGTTTATCATGATCTTCTGATAAATTCTGAAATCCTTTTTTTTGCTCTCTCTCTCTCTCTATCAGTGGTCTGGTTCCTTTGCATAATGCCTGCTCTTATGGTCACTACGAGGTCACAGAGCTCCTGTTGAAGGTAAATAAAATAATCTAGCCAGTACTTACTGATTAAAATATATTTGCTCCCCCAGCACAGATGCTTTATTGTTTTGATTCTTAGTTTCTCTTTATTGTGATTGATGGTTTCCTGTATGTCTCACTCCCAGCACGGGGCGTGCGTTAATGCCATGGACTTATGGCAGTTCACCCCGCTGCACGAGGCGGCCAGTAAGAATCGAGTCGAGGTGTGTTCACTGCTGCTGAGTCACGGCGCCGATCCCACACTGCTCAACTGCCACGGCAAGAGCGCGGTGGATGTGGCGCCCACACCTGAACTTAAAGAGAGACTCACCTGTAAGTGCCATTCACCATGCTTATTTCGATATTAGTTGCAATCATTTGACCTTTTGTTATTTTTTATTTTTATTTTTTATTTTTATTTTTTAGATGAGTTCAAAGGACACACGCTTTTGCAAGCGGCCCGTGAGGCAGACATGGCAAAGGTCAAGAAAACAGCTCAAGAGATCATCAGCTTCAAACACCCTCACTCGCACGACTCTGCTCTGGTGAGCACAGGACAGGATCTCCTCTGAATGAAGGGTTTTAATGATGTGTTTATTAAGATCTCTGTCTAACCGTTTTTGTTCGCAGCACTGCGCCGTAGCCTCTCCTCATCCCAAACGCAAACAGGTCACAGAGCTGCTGCTGCGGAAAGGTGCCAACATTCACGAGAAGAACAAGGAGTGAGTGTTTGACTTTGTTAGATACATTGTTAGATACAGTTGAATCTCTTGGTTGCTGTTTCTCACATTCTCTCATTCTTTCTACCCCTAGTTTTATGACTCCGTTCCACGTAGCAGCTGAGCGGGGTCATAATGATGTGCTTGAAGTCCTTCAGAAGCATGGAGCAAAGGTATCAGCATGGGATCTGTTCCAGGACCTAGTGAGCTGCTTTGCTATATGCCGTCTACTTTGGCAGCTGCTTTTATCTTCAACTATATTTTAAATGCATACATTTATCTGTTATCTCAGACCATACATGGGATATGATGTCACACTCCAGGGCTTTTTTTTCAATAAATCAAATTGTAAATGATAAAACAATGATACATTCAAAGTAATGGTAACACTTTACAATAAGGTTTCATTTGTTAACATTAGTTAATGTTAATAAAAATACAACTGTTCAGTGTTTGTTCATGTTAGTTCACAGTGCATTAACTAATGTTAACAAATACATCTTTTGATTTTAATAATAAAGTAAATGTTGAAATTAACATTAACAAAGATTAAAAAATGCTGTAAAAGTGCAGTTGATTATTAGTTCATGTTAACTAATGAAACCTTATTGTAAAGTGTTACCAAAATTTGATATACTTTACTATATATATGTTATATACTCTATTATAAACTATGTCTGCATGATCTGGGGATTTTTTTCATTTTTTGCAATTTAAGATGCGATTAAAAGATTCGAGGTTTGATATGCTTGTTTGAAGGGCTGCACAATTTGGCCAATTTTTTGGTGAACTTATATCAGTTTGACTAAAAAGTAAATTATTATTATTGTTGTTAATATTGCTAAATAAAATTATAAGAATGACTAAATAAAAACAATAAATATTACTACTGTAATATTTCACTGTAAAATAAGTGTATTTAAGGGAAATAATATAAAAATAGTTTTATAATAAAAAAAAAATGTACAATACTAATATTTATGGCTTAATTTCTTCATTTCACGCATTAACCCATCAAACTTTTATTTTGACAGAAAACTGCAAGGAGCCCGATAAGCTCTTCTCATAAGTATATAAAAATGATTGACGCATGTTGTGTTCCCAAATGCATTTTAAAGCGAGTTCATGTTGAGCAGGATTTACTGCGAACCGCACTAAGCCATATCATGATTTCTGTTTTATTTAGATTAATTGTGCAGCCCGATTTTATATTATATACTGTTAGTATACTATCTATGCTGAAATATAGCTAGTCTCTCTTCTTGCTCAAAGTTCGTATTGATGTGCTGTTTAAATCCACTATTGGTTGAACAGCTTTTCACTATATAAGTTCATTTGCACACACATTTTCTGTTTGTATGAAGTTTGGGGTCAGTGTGATTTCTCTTGTGCTCAAGGCTGCATTTATTTGATCAAAAATACAGTAAAAACTATAATATTGTGAAATATGATTACAATTTAAACATTCTATTCGAATGTATGTTAAAATGTAATTTATTCCTGTGATCAAAGCTGAATTTTCAGCATCATTACTCCAGTCAGTGTCACATGATCCTTCAGAAATCATTCTAATATGATGATTTGCTGCTCAAGAAACATTTATTATCAATATTGAAACAAATAATACAAGTAATACTACTACTCCTAACTGACCTCAAACTCTTGTACAGTACTGTATCTTTATAATAAACCTTTGTCACTGAGCTTTGTAAGTGTATGTGTGTTTAGGTGAATGCTGCGGACACACTGGGACAGACAGCTCTGCACAGAGCGGCCCTTGCTGGCCACATCCAGACTTGCAGACTATTGCTGAATTATGGAGCCGACCCATCAATCATTTCATTGCAGGGCTTCACCGCTTCACAGATGGGCAATGAAGCCATTCAACAAATACTTAATGGTACTATTACAGTATTACATCTATTACTCTGAGCTTTATTTGCAGTTTGATTAATGAATTTTCTGTCATTAAACGCTAAAGATATTTTTATTCTGTTGTAATTTTCCCGAATTTATTTCTCCAGAGAACATTCCTCCCCGTAATTCAGATGTGGATTACCGCTTTCTCGAGGCTGCTAAAGCTGGAGACCTTGACACAGTGAAGGTAAATAACAGTTTAGCAACTTTAATGTTAACGTGTTCAAAATCCATTTCACTTCCGGGCACTTTGGGGCAGTCTTGGCCTAATGGTTAGAGAGTCAGTCTGGTAATCCAAATGATAAAAAGGACTTTTAAAAAAGATTTTATCCATCAGGAAATCAATAGCTATATTTACTTGCCCTGAAATAATCTGTTTATAATCGGATTGATGGCTTAATCAGACTGGAGAGCCTTCATGTAAACCCCTCGAACAATCTAATTGAGCTTGATTTCCAATACAATTTTGATTCAGATTGAAAGGGATGCTGTGGACCTAAATTAATAACCTGATCAATAGAGTGAAGGACTAATTTGCCACTGGTTTCTTCGAGATATTCCTATGGGGTTTTATAAAGGGTTTTTTCAATTTATGATTAAAATAAGGTCTGTGGTAAACATAACTTTTTTTGAAGCAGTTACTAAACTAAACATAACGAAGTTTGAAGCAGTTATGTTTATTTTTGAAAATGTATGTTTCTAATAAGTAACTATTTAAGAACGTTTGGGTTGTGAGTGTGTGCAGTTTACGTTGTGGAACAAAACCCCATAGGAAGTCATATATTAAATTGAAAGATTCTAGGTAGTTGTTATCATTACTGTTTTTGTTATTGGTGTATGTTATGTATGTATGTATGTATGTATGTATGTATGTATCTGTATGTATATTGTTGATTGCCATTTCTGCTAATATGGTGGTAAATCATAAATAAATAAATAAACCCCATAATCTCGACGGAACCAGTGGTGAATTAGTTATACCTGCACCACTTTATTGGAAAAAATGAAGCATGAATCCGACAATTTCCTCAATCGGATTCCAAAATTCCTTGTGCACATGCGCAGTGTCATGATTTGCATAAGTTTTACATCATACAAACATGCGTTTGTTTTATGTCTTATGAACTGGTCAGTGGATGAAACTGAATGTTTAAATATTTGCTAAAAAGCTTTTCTGACATAAACGTCAGCTTTCTTTTTAGATATGTCATCGATGCAAAAATGACAGTTATGCTCACGATGGCTCCTGTGACTTTCTCCGGTTCTGATTGTGGCGAAAGAGCACTGCACTGTTTTGTTAAAAAAAAGTAATGCACATATGCATTGTTCAGTCCGTTTGACGAAAATTAGTTCATGTAAACATACCTAATAAATTATTGTTATTTATTTATTTGATGGTCGGTTTGTGAAGGGAAATGTTTTTGTGTGTCCTCCATAGCAACTGTGCTCCCCTCAAAACGTGAACTGTCGTGATCTGGAGGGCCGTCACTCCACCCCGCTGCATTTCGCTGCCGGCTACAACCGCGTGGCTGTGGTGGAATACCTGCTGCATCATGGGGCCGATGTGCACGCTAAAGATAAGGGGTACGATCATCTTCATCTGTATCATCATTAGCGTGACTATCTTTGCCATGTGTTGGCATTATCTAAGTGTCACTGACTCTTTTTCTCTTGATCAGTGGTCTGGTTCCTTTGCACAACGCATGTTCATATGGTCACTATGAGGTGGCAGAGCTGCTGGTGAGACATGGAGCGTCTGTGAACGTGGCGGACCTTTGGAAGTTCACACCACTACATGAAGCTGCAGCTAAGGGCAAATATGAGATCTGCAAACTACTGCTCAAGGTTTGATACATCAGATGGAGAAGTCATGCACATGTTGCCTCATAATGAATATCATGATTGCGTGGGAATTTCATATAATTTTTATATCTTTGAGATGCTCTTCTTTTTTTGCCACACTCTACATTTCACTTTCAGCTCACAAATACTGTTGAATAAACAAATCAATGTTACGCAGCTTATGCGTATATAATATAATATAATACAATAATAGTATTATTCAATGGCCTGTATTTATTTGTGGTGGGGGTGGTCCGGAAATTAGATTTTGCTGGGTGGGATGTCTGGATTCAGATTAAATAGATTTGTTGCAATTCTTGATTTTTATTTATTTTTAATTTTTAATTTTATATTTATTTTTAATTTAAATTAGTCATTCTAGATAAAGACTTTTTGGAATTTATACATTATATAAATATTATGATATTTGAAAATATATTATGATATTTTAATATATATATATATATATATATATATATATATATATATATATATATATATATATATATATATATATATATATATATATATATATATATATATATATATATATATATATATATATTAAAATGTCTGTAATATATTGTTTAAATGTGTTAGTAGTGGTAGTATTATTATAAAAACAAAAAACAAACGGTGTCCTAAAAATATCTCTGTTAACAAACAGATTTGAGCATATTTGTTTACTAAGATTTTTTTGTTGAGAATCTCATTAAACTTTATGAATTATGTTTTGCCTTTTTTTGCAATCTTAAATGTAGCACTAACATATTTACTCTCTCTTCAGCACGGCGCTGACCCATCTAAGAAGAACCGCGATGGCAACATGGCTCTGGACATGGTGAAGGATGGAGACACAGACATCCAGGACCTGCTGCGGGGAGATGCCGCCCTGCTGGATGCCGCCAAGAAGGGCTGTTTGGCTCGAGTGCAGAAACTCTGCAGCCCTGAGAACATCAACTGCAGAGACACACAGGGCAGGAACTCCACACCACTGCACCTTGCAGGTAATGTACCTCAAGGTGTTTTCTCACATTGAACACACATTCATCTCGTCTGTCTGGTGTTTTAATGGTGAATTTGTTTTTTGATCAGCTGGTTACAATAACCTGGAGGTGGCCGAGTATCTCCTGGAGCACGGAGCGGATGTGAACGCTCAGGATAAAGGAGGACTCATCCCACTGCATAATGCTGCTTCATATGGGGTGAGAGAACAGGGCATGGGAAGGTCAAAGGTTTTATTCTGCATATGAAGGATGGGATTTGTAGAATACTTACACCAGTAAAATAGGAACCATTGGCAAGTTTATTTATATAGCACATTTCATACACAGTAGCAATTCAAAGTGCTTTACACAGAAATGGAATTAAAATATTTATAAGAAAATAAAATGTATAACCTGAATCACCCCTATCTGGAGTGGAAGAAAAATGGAGAGTCAGGTTCGCGATTTTACTATTTATATTTGTCTGGTAACTGTGCGTTTAAACAGTACCCTTGCAGACAAATCTTCCTGGAACCACCAGGGCTATACATATCTATCCGTCAGAGCGGATGTAAACGGATCGTCCTCGCGCCGGAGGGATTTCGGTTTAAAAATATTTGTCAGGTTTCCTTATACATGTCTACTGTCACTGTTGTTTAATTTAATCATTACTGAGTACAAGTATTCATTTCTTCTTCAAAAAAATCTTACTGACCCCAAAGTCAGTAGAGAACAGTAGTGCATGTAATGCCTATATCTATTACAATTTTTATTTAATGATAACATAAGATTGCTTAGAATAGCACAAAATGAAAAACGTTCTCACATTTTTATTAAGCATTTAACAATATCATCCATTTACTCATATGGGTTCGTAGAAGTACTTGAATTTGACTTTCTGAAAACAGCAATATTTATGAAAAGGTACTTAAAAAGTGCTTGCATTATTAAAAGACCATATATGTGAAATTAGTGTTTAATTTTATTGATAAAACTATCTTTTCACGCAAAAATTAACACTGCAGCCCGTCTGATATAGACATAGAGCCATTTCACATGGCTATGAGCGTGATATTGCTCCAAGTATATGATGCAGCTTTTATTCTTTAGGTCAATCATATATTCATGAGAAAAAAGTCAGTGTGAATAAGGAAAGCGAAATCTTTGTCATAGTATCCTTTCAATGTTACCACAGTCATTGCATGTGCTACACTTAATTTGTACCATTTTGTTTTATTTTATTTTTATTTATCTATGGATTTAACTTTTTTAGAATTTGAAAGATAATAACAATATTGTTTGATAAGTCCTGGAATTTCATTTTAGAGTATCTGTACAAACCCTATTTGTGAAAACCGAAAACTCTGTAAAAGATTCAAGTAGACACAGTTATTAGCAAATGCACACATTCTCAAACTGGCTAAATATTAGGTGATTGTTCTAGTCTAGCAGTAGATCATGTGAATTTGTACCCAGTGCTGAACAGCAATATTGTGGCGTAATCATGACATTAATACTGCTTCTATAATTGCCTTCTCTCTCGTTCTGTCCAGCATGTGGATATCGCGGCCCTCCTGATCAAGTATAACACGTGCGTGAATGCGACAGATAAGTGGGCGTTCACTCCGCTGCATGAGGCAGCGCAGAAGGGCCGCACACAGCTGTGTGCATTACTGCTGGCACACGGCGCTGACCCGACCATGAAGAACCAGGAGGGGCAGACAGCTCTGGACCTGGCCACGGTAAACTACCCTACTACAACTGTTAGATAATGCTCTAGTTAAGAAAAGATAAAAATTGACTTGAATTTAAGATAAGAGATTGATCCTGGAAAATCTACTTTATAGCACTGCAATGGAAATGTTAAAGGAAAGAAAAAAATTATGCATTTACATTTATTCATTTAGACTTTCAAATGAGGAATACAAGCAATTGTGCAAATGCTTTGTGAAAATATACTTCTAACATAAACTACATGACATGTTTCTGAAATAACAGAACACAGTGCTGTTCACAGTGTATTCACTAATGATAACGAATACAACTTTTGACTTTAAAATGTATTAGTAAGTGTTGATATCAACATTAATTAAAGCTGCTGTCCGTAACTTTTTTTGTGTTCAAGATTTACAAAAAATATATAATGAGAATGTACAACACAAATCCGTTTTCCAAACCATGTTTTTTGTCTTACCCTGAATCATTATGGTGCACTTATAGTAAGTGTTTATATTGGGACTATTTCAGACCGGTCTGGTAGGAACCGCTGCGGAGGAGCACAGTCCCTGCGTGACTCGCCATAGATATAAACAGAGAGAAGTAGCTCCGGCTGCAATGTTCTTCCGCAAGACGCATGCAGTTCTGTTTATTAACCGCTAGAGCGCAAAAAGTTACGGACTGCAGCTTTAAGATTAACAAATGCTGTAGATTTATTCTCCATCGTTATGTTTACTAGTGTAGTGAACTACTGTTATCAAATAACCTTATTGTAGTGTTGCCAACATTACTTTCTTACGCCGATGAATCATGGACAATACGACCAGAAACATTAGAAAGTAAAAAAGTTAGATTTTTGAATTTCATGTTGACTTTATTATCAAGTTCATTCATCTATGTTTATAAGGCCGATGACATCCGTGCGTTGCTGATGGACGCGATGCCTCCTGATGCCCTTCCCAGCTGTTTCAAACCTCAGGCCACCGTACTCAGCGCTGCTCTGATATCACCCGCCTCCACACCCTCCTGCCTCTCCGCTGCCTCCAGCATCGATAACCTGGCCGGGCCCCTCTGCGACGGGGCCAGTGGAGGGGCTACAGGTCCCGCTGATGGAGCTTCCGGATCTGAGCGGAAGGAAGGAGATGGTGAGAGAGTTGGAGAAGTTGTGAAAAGAAGTTAGTGAAAAGAAAGAAATGAACCGCCTCCATAAGAGTCATTCATCCAGGAATCAGACTACACTGACTGCGCAGTATTGCCTTGATTCTCTAAAAAGAACCACTTCAAAAGAGTCATTTGATCTTGAACCAGATTACACTGATCACCAGTGTTGGGGTTTACGCGTTACAAGTTACGTAATCGGATTACATTTTTCAAGTAACTAGTAAAGTGATGCATTACGTTTAAATTTACTACAAAATACTTTTTCAAATAAGTGACAGCTCTTCTGTCCCCATGTTGAGAGAAAGTGTAGAGGCGTGTGTAAACATGATGCTTATTGTAGTTCTAGACTAAATGTGAGCACATCTCACTTGCACAAAAACAGATTCAGTTTTTCCTCAATATGATAGTAAAATAGTGAAAAACAGTTCAATGCAAACCTGCAATAATTAATGTGTTGAATAATCTAACTTTATTAACCAATTAATAAGGAAAAATTACTAAAATGTTAGTTTGAGCTCCATCCTCTACTGTACAGGCGTGAATTTGCATTTCCTTCAGCTTGAGGCTTATTCATTTAACTTTTGGTATAAAAGGGCCTTTACAATTGCCAATAATAGAACTTTGTTCTTTTTGTTATTAAAAAACAAACAAGCAATCCCATCCCAGGTGAGAAAAAGTTACACAAAAGTCATGTAACATTACTTTCCACAAAAAGTAAATAAGTAACCAAATTAGTTACTTTTTTTTAGGCTGCAACGCAATATTGTAACGCATTACTTTTAAAGTAACTTTGCCCAACACTGCTGCTGATCATGCTATATGACTTTGATTCACTAAAAAGTACTGCTTCTTAAGAAACATTTGTTCCGGAATCTAACTTCACTGATCGCTCTTTGATTCATTCAAAAGAACCGGCTCATGAGTCATTCATTCGGGAATCAAACTATACTCATTGCGCTGTATGGCTTTGATTCACAAAAAGAACCGGCTCATGATTCATTCATACGGGAATCAAACTATACTCATTGCGCTGTATGGCTTTGATTCACTAAAAGAACTGGCTCATGATTCATTCATACGGGAATCAAACTATACTCATTGCGCTGTATGGCTTTGATTCACTAAAAGAACCGGCTCATGATTCATTCATACGGGAATCAAACTATACTCATTGCGCTGTATGGCTTTGATTCACTAAAAGAACTGGCTCATGATTCATTCATACGGGAATCAAACTATACTCATTGCGCTGTATGGCTTTGATTCACAAAAAGAACCGGCTCATGATTCATTCATACGGGAATCAAACTATACTCATTGCGTTGTATGGCTTTGATTCACTAAAAGAACCGCATCATAAGTCATTCGTTCAGTAATCAGACTACGCTGATCGTGCTGTAGATTCTGTAATGGTGTTGGGTTTCTGCTGAATAGTTCATAGTACTGACTATTTCAGATCATCATTTCGTCCGCATTGGTAAAGGAATGAAAGTTTGAGTACCTCTAATTGACCTTATATCATTAAAATCATTCACTTCTGGAATAAAAAAAAAAACTATTTAAGTTTTTGTAATTTTTATTTTAATAATGTAATTTTGTTCCATAGCTGTCCTAGATATGAACATCTCACAATTCCTAAAGAGTCTGGGGCTTGAACATTTGAGAGACATCTTTGAGAGAGAACAGGTGAGACAAACAGACATCTTTTAACTTTATTTCTTCTTGTGCAATGTTTGAAGGTTTCATCGTGTTTGTAACGGTTTGTCCATTTTCCATTAGATCACTTTGGATGTGTTGGCTGACATGGGTCACGAGGAGCTCAAGGAGATCGGCATCAACGCTTACGGACACCGCCATAAACTCATCAAAGGCATTGAGAGGCTGCTGGGAGGACAGCAGGGTGAGTGTCTATCTCATAAAACATCAGTTCAGCTGGTCCTGCTTGCATCGGTATATTTTTATTAGATTTGAATCCTGTTATCTGTAACGCCGCAGGTGCCAACCCATACCTGACCTTCCACTGCACCAATCAGGGCACAGTTTTGATCGACCTGGCTGTGGATGATAAAGAGTTTCAGTCCGTTGAGGAAGAGGTAAAACATGAACACTTCTGGGCTGTTTCAAAAACTGTTTGCTTTGGCTCTGTATGATTGGTGTTTGTTTTTTGGTCACAGATGCAAAGCACAATTCGGGAGCACAGGGATGGCGGAAACGCGGGTGGTGTTTTCAGTCGATATAATGTCATCAAGGTAAATACACACCAATGATATAATATAGCAACCTGACTTAAAGGAACACGGCGACTTTTTGGGACTTGAGCTTATTCACTGTATCCCCCAGAGTTAGATAAGTCCATACATGCCATTCTCATCTCCGTGCGTGCCATAACTCTGTCTGACGCACCCACCGCTAGCCTAGCTTAGCACAAGGACTGGAGATAAACGGCTCCATCTAGCCTACTGCTCAATAAATGACAAAATAACACCAACATTTTTCTATTTACATGTTGTGATGTGTACAAATAACAAGGTCACATGAGACACAGCCATCTTCTAACTGCATACATGCTGGGAACTATATTCTCAGAAGGCGAAGCTCTGCTACTTCTGCGGAGTGATTTGCTCGTTCTGATTCTCCCCTCGACCTCAGTCTTGTTCGGCATCTTGTCCAAAGTTTGTTACTCCTCGTCTGTGTATTCTGGCTCAAAACGATATGGTTCTGGTTTTTGGTTTGATACAAAGTAAAAATCGGACCTCTGACAATTCCTCCAAGCCAGCCATGATCACCAGTCACTTTCACTACTAGCTACCTAGTCACTTTTGTTTTGTTGACGGAAGTAACAACGGTGCTTCTCAGGTGCTGCGAGCAAATCACTCTGCAGAAGTAGCAGTGCTTCGCCTACTGAGAATATAGTTCCCAGTATGTATATGGCTAGAAGATGGCTGTGTCTCATGTGACCTTGTTATTTGTACACGCTGTGACTATACACATCACAGCATGTAAATAGGAAAATGTTGGCGTTATTTTGTCACTTATTGAGCAGTAGGCTAGATAGAGCCGTTTACCTCCCAACTTTGTGCTAAGCTAGGCTAGCGGTGGGTGCGTCAGACAGAGTTATGTCTCGCACGGAGATGAGAATGGTATGTATGGACTTATCAAACTCTGGGGGATACGGTGAATAAGCTAAAGTCCCAAAAAGTCGGCATGTTCCTTTAAAGGTTTATTTCACCCAAAAATGAAAATGGTCAGCCTCATGTTGATCCAGACCCATAAGACTTTTGTTCATCTTTGGAACACAAATGAAGTTCTTTTTAATGAAATCTGAATGATTTCTTTCCTTCCATTTGAAAGTCTTATCACCCAAAACTTGGCTATAAAGTGATTTATAAAATAAATCCATATGGATTGAACGGTTTAATCCAAGTCTTCTGAAGAGACTCAATCACTTTATATGATGAATAGATTGAATTTAGGCTTTTATTCACATATAAACATTGACCAGCGAACATAAACAGAAGCTCAACCGAACCTTCTTGACACGCGAGAGCACGGAAGCTCAAACGTGCTGTGTAACACAGGAATGAACCTCATTGGTTCTTGCTGAAGCTCAAACGTGATGTGTAACACGAGAATGAACATTGGTTCTCATGCTTGAGCTTCCGTGACCATATTTGAATGCTGTAAACATTGTTTGCTGATCATTTGTTTTCCGAAGATGAACGAAAATCTTGCAGGTTTGGAACGACATGAGGGTGAGTAATTAATGACAGAATTTTCATTTTTGGGTGAACAATCACTTTAAATATGTCTGTTTTACTCTTGAGCAAAATCTAACTGAAATGATCACTTAGATCCAGAAGGTGGTGAATAAGAAACTGAGAGAGCGATACACACACAGGCAGAAAGAGATTGCAGATGAGAATCACAACCACCACAATGAGCGAATGCTGTTTCATGGTAAGTGCTGAACTCGCTTGTCCTATGGATTGAAAACATGCTTAGACAAATGAAATGTAAAGAATATATATCATTTTATTTATAACTTTTTTTTTTTGTTGTTGTAATGTTTGCTCATTTTTGTTTCATTTTTGTTTTTATAGTGCATAAAAAGTAGGGCTCATTGATATAAGAAATGTATTTTCTTGTTAGCTCACACAGAATTCTGGTCTATTGGTCTATTCTAAGATTTACCTTTTTGCCCCAATCTAATTATCTTAATCTTCACACTGAGAGAATTTTTATATATAAATGCATAAAATATTTAATCCATCAATGCATTACTGAATAATATTAGTATTTAAAAAAGGAAAAAAGCTATTCATTCAGCTCTTTTGAATTTTCTATTTATCCAAAAAATCCTAAAATTAAAAAAAAGTATCACACAGCATAACTGTTTTCAACATTAATAATATTAATAATGACACTGAAGACTGACTACTGCTGAAAATTCAGCTTAAGTTACAAGTACTTTCTGTTAATGAAATGTGTAAATGCATCATTGCTGCTATATGTAGCCATGAATTCCATTTTGTTTTGTTTGAATTGTAGTTTTGGTTTAATATTAGTAGTTTTAATTATTATAATCCTAAGCATGTTTTTGTTTTTTCAGGATCTCCATTCATAAATGCCATCATCCATAAAGGATTCGATGAGCGTCATGCATATATTGGTGGCATGTTTGGAGCTGGCATATATTTTGCAGAGAACTCCTCTAAGAGTAACCAGTACGTCTATGGCATTGGTGGCGGCACTGGCTGCCCCACTCACAAAGACCGTTCCTGTTACGTATGCCACAGGTACATGAACACACACCTGATACAATAAGAGATGCAACATAAACCTATGCACAAGTGGATGTTTTTTATGTTTTCCTCTGTGTTGATTTTCCTCAGGCAAATGTTGTTCTGTCGTGTGACATTGGGAAAGTCCTTTCTGCAGTTCAGCGCCATGAAGATGGCCCACGCTCCCCCTGGACATCACTCTGTGATCGGCCGTCCCAGTGTCAATGGCCTGGCCTATGCCGAGTATGTGATCTACCGCGGAGAACAGGTACAGCTGGAAAAGAAACATTGCATCTTTAAAGTTCCCATGAAATCAAAATGGATGTTTTTTGGCTTCTAGTATGAATTTTTTACTTTTAATGTTATCTATAAGCTAGTGTACTCCAATAAAATGACAAAATTCGCATTTAGAAGATAAGCATTCAAAATATACAATCTCTCACTTCTGCCAATATGGATAAATGAATTTGAAGACATCACTCTGCACTTCAGCTTCTCTTCAGATTTTGTGTCCAATCCCATTTGAATTCTGCACAGAATTCTGTATTTTAAAGAGATGTGGAGGAGATTAGGAGGAGAAACGGTTAGAGATTAAGAGGAAACTGTGGTTTTACTGAACTCGGTGGCTCTGAAATACAAAATATCCTCTGATTGGTTTGCTGGCTCTGTGTTGTGATTTGCGAACTGCTTAGAGTGTGTTTGGGAAATGTCACGCCCCCTTACCATAACTGTGAGTTTCATCTGCTCGGGTGTAAATATTAACAATGACGTCAATTTTGCCATAACAACTTGAGCCCAATTCAGACACTGTGAATGTTTATGAACAAAGAGGATTGTGCAGAACCTTTGAAAGCACAGATTTTACAGGACGTTTCAGAGTGGTAAGTTCCTAAGGATCAGTGAACAGTCTTACAAAAGCGAGAGCTACCTACAAAACGAGTACCGACAAACAACCGATTATACGACAAAATTGAGAATTGCTCTGTCTTTCAGGAGAAGCTTTTGTGCGTAGCTGGCATTGTACTCTCTTAATTCTTAATTGTACTTCGCCTATTCAAAACAAAGGCGTAGTTTGATGATGCCAAGTTTGAGCGCAGAATCTTGGGACGTGGTCTTTACCTCACAGCCGGTGGAAAAGAATCGGGATAGGACTCATGTTCATGGATGCGATTTATTAATGTTACTGTAGTATGAAGCAGAGCAGACCGAGTGGTGTGGGAGCTGAGCAAGGCCGCTGGAGCAATTGTTAATAAGATGAACGCAACACACGCCTTGCAAGCTGCGGGACTTTATTATTATTATGCCACAGTCGCCGGCGCCATTTCCGCTTTTCCGGTCATGAGTATGAGGTAACGCAGCTCTGTTTATCATATTAGATACATTTGAGTGTGTTAAAAATTATGTTATGACGTTACTCTGTGCGCTCACTCGGCGGCTGCTATGACACTTGTTGCACACTGCAGTAAGAGTAAAGCGTTTCTACGACAAAATTGAGAATTGCTCTGTCTTTCAGGAGAAGCTTTTGTGCGTAGCTGGCGTTGTACTCTAATTTATTTTCTGCAAAATAAAACCGGAAACCGAGGGTAACGCAGATATGACGCAATTGACAGGCGACTCCCTCACACATCCCGGTTCCTTGGTTAAAATAGCAATTTTCTCACGATTTACAAATAGTTGGAAACATTTGGGATATTGTAAGTACTCAACTGAACAAAATATATAACACTGGCCAAGTGGTTTTTGGATATTTTACTGAAAAAATGTTACATAGTGCACCTTTAAAAGAATTAAAGTAAGTTGGGGAGTGTTGTGTTATAAACTACAGCAGTGCCCAGTACATTCAATTATTAATTAGATTAATGATCGAGCTATCAACAATTTAAACTCACTCGAACTGTCAAATTACTAAACTGTCATTCGAATTTGACAAATAATCAATTTTCTTGTTCCTAATAATCAACATAATGCAAGGGAAACTGTAATATGAACTGCAGCAGTGCTAAACTTCTCACTGCATCATATAATTAACAGCATGAAATATCAATGTATGAATCAAACTCACTAAGACTGCCGACAGTTTATTTTCCACGCATCATTTTATTATATCCATTTATGTGGTTACAGTCAAATCATATAAAACTGTCCTGTCTCGTCTTCACTCCTGTTGGTTGTCGCTCGTGACATTCGCTTCTAATTTGCATAAAGAATTCTGAACTTTTGTCGCCAACGGTCACTGTCGCTTGTGTCGCTGGAAGTCGCCAGCGCTCCAATGAAATGAATGGGATCGTGTCGCTGGTAGTGTGAATGGGGCTTTAGGTTCTGGAAGCTATCCTCTGTAAAATGTGCAGCACACAGATAAAATAATACATTTTAGCCAATGTTTTCTAAGTTTTTCTGCTTTAGGAAGGGTTTAAACAAAGGGGTTTTGGAACTGCTCAACCAGGCTGTGAACGGCCCCTTAATGTGTTTTTGTTGTTGTTTTCCAGGCCTACCCAGAGTATCTCATCACTTATCAGATAATAAAGCCGGACAGCACGCCTCAGTCCTCCACAGGAGCAGAGCAGAAGTCATAGTCAGCACACTGCGTTTGTACACTCACTCACTCACTCGCTCACTCAGTCACTCGTTCTTTCTCACTCACTTGTTGCACAAAGGAAATGTGAACTTTCCCATGTACCCACGTCTTACCCATGGAATTCCCATGTATGAATTATGAATTTGCACTTTTAAAAACAAGTTACTTAAGTTATTTGAAAATAGTTGCAATTGTGAAGTCTAATGTACAGGTAGTATAAAGAAAACATGTAAAACTGACTGTTTAACGATGCTATTTGAGTTGTATTTTAATGGAACTTTTTTTTGAGTCTGTTCATTTCTTTTAAATAAATCTCATCAACAGGACTCATTCATAGGACTCGCTTTTGATTGTTTATTCATATGAAAATGGTATTGCCTTCATTATGTTTAGTCTCAACATTACTAGCTGGAATTGCAAAGGGGAGTACAAATAATAAACCATGACTGTAAAAACGGTAATATTGTGAAATTAGAAATTATAATAGCAGTTTTCTATTTTAATATGTTAAACTGTAATTATTCCTATGATGTCAAAGCATCATTACTCCAGTCTTCAGTGTCACATGATCCTTCAGAAATAATTCTAATATGCTGATTTGCTGCTCAAGAAACATCAATGTTGAAAACACTTGTGCTGTACTTCCAGTATATTGGTATCTACAAATACATATTTACTGTAAAGACAATGTATCATGTCTGACGATTTAAATACTACTTAGACACCACCTCATAGGAAAGTCATTGGGAATCTCCATGAAAATTTAGAAAAAAAAATCGACTCAAGTTTTTATTTGTACATTAATTTAGGGTTTGGGTTGCAAACTTTGTTTTCTGCGCAGCCATTTTACACATCAATGTAAATGCAACACTGATTTAAATACGCTACTAAACTTTATTTAACACAAGCAATCACGTAATGTGAAAATTTATTTTTTCAGTACAAATTTTGTAAAATATTTTAAATACACTTTACTATTTTGAGCTTAATGATTAGACTTTCAAAGGCTAAGCAGATTGTAAATCAGAAATTACAGTAGTAAAGGGAAATATAAAACATGTATTGCTAAAAAAATATTTAAAATATCCAGGGTACCACCATCTGAGAATTAACAAAAAGAAAAGATTATCAGTTAAAAATATATATCAAATACAAGTCATTTTCCGGCTTTAAGTCATAGCTGATTATTTTTGGCTCCTGATAGATGGTCATCATCCTAAAAGGGAACGGCTGTGACGGGCGGTCTGGCTGTAGGGATTGCAGTGCTGGGGAACCTCTCTAGCACAATGATGGGCGGCTGCACAGCCACTGTAGGCCTGAAGCGGTATAAGGGTGGATGTGGATATGGATATGGGTATGGGTAGAAACCAGGTTGAAAGGGGCGTACGATACTTTGAAACCTGTATGGTGTAAGTTGCAGTCCACTGAACTGATGCATAGGCATGAGAAAAGGAAATGAAGGCACTGATGAAGGCATTTTTTATTATAAAATATAATAAAAAATATATTATGGTATACAGTATATAAAGTAAATAATAATATAATATTAATATAAGATATTATGTCTGATATTTTATACATTCATAATAATATAATTATAATATATATACAAACAATATTTTCACTTACCTTTTTGTCTTTTTCACATATGCTGCTGTGTTGATACCTTATATCACCCAGTTCTGCTTTTTATATGGCAACCTTCTTACATTCTCCCAATAAAAAAATCTGTGGTTCTTTCCCACAATTGATGGCTGTGGAGGATGATGAACAGATACTTGGGCTTAATCTTTTAAATGAATCTAGATGGTTTAAAATGAAAGAATTTGAGTTCTGAAGAAATCCCTCACCACATTGGTTTGACAGTTACCTCAAGTATCTATAACATTTCACAAGAACTTATACATCAACAAACATAATGGCATGACATAATACTTCACATATAGTATAAAACTGAGTGAGGCGTTTTAAGTCTGGCCTAAAATAACATGCATAAGAATCAAATTCATGTATGTATACTTATTATAAATGGCAAAGAATCATATACTTGTGCATTTTAATTGGGCTTCTTACATTTCAAGGGACAATAAAACAACTTCTTCAGCTTTGGTTGAAGTTGACTATTTTATTTTTGTTTAATGCATTTTTATTTTTTTCTAAAATTAAAATAGAAGACTCCTGCTATAACATTCATTTTCAGGTAGTCGATGTAATATGCATGTGTTTAAAAGAGGGTTTTCTGGGTGTTGTCCTCTATTTCTCCCACAATGAGTCAGTTGTGTCTCATATCTTAGTTTTTTCCTCAATATAAGGAAAAGCCACTTGCGTAACATACCGTGACATGTTGCACTACAAACATTGCATCATGATAATGATATTAAAACACATTTGAAAACCAATAACCTTAATTATAAGGTATAGGAGTTTTTAGCGGTAATGGTGTTTAATATTGAGACATTCTGCAATTTTGAGGGAAATGAGGAAAACAGCATCGCTGATTGGATGATTCAATTCATTGAAAACTAAGAGGCCTTAAAAGCATCTTCAACACCATTAATACTCTAATCTGAAGGAACTTCACTTCAAGTGTTCACAATAGGTAAGAGTTTTATTAGCAGGTTGTGTTGGACATAAATTCAAATTTGATACTTTTATATGTTTGTTTAACAGAGCCTGTGTTTTTTATTATTCTATTATTGCAGGTATACTGGGGGGAAAACTAAGGTATGCATTTTATTAGCTAGTTTTGTAGGACATAAACTGGTAATGCAAATCTGATGCTTTTATTTGTTTGTTTAACAGCAGTATGCATTTATATATGCATAATGTTATAATACTATTGCAGATACTATATTGAAAGCATGAAGACAATAGTGCTGATCATCAGATGTTTGCTTTCAATCAATCAATACAAAAAACATAAAATGTTAATGCAAATTGTATGCTTTTATTTGCTTGTTTCACAGCACCTGTGCATTTATAGAGGCTTTTTATATAACATTATAATATAATTGCAGATATATTGGAAGCATGAAGACAGTAGTGTTGATAATAAGCAACTTATTCTTGATAACTGCTGCACCAGTAAGTGCATATTTCAATAATTTCATATTCAGCATATACGAACTACGCCTGGTGTTTTTTTAAAGAGTTTGTTTTTGTCTCACAGGTGGATCAGCATAATGACATAGAAGCCAGATCTACGAGTGAAGAGGAGGTGAGGATTTATTTTGCCATTCATTTAAACTAGACTAGACTAAATTCATTGCATTTTGTGCGTTAAACTTAATAATGAAAATTAGACTTTTCTGAAGAAAATGTGCTTTCCCATGTTAAACCTGACAGCTTTACCAGTTTTTGCTAAGCCATTGTTAGTTCACCCAAAAATGAAAATGTTGTCATTAATTACTCACCCTCATGTTGTTCCGAACCCGTAAGACTTTCTTTCATATTCAGAACACAAATGAAGATCTTTTTGATGAAATCTGAGAGCTGTCTGTCCCTCCAAAAAGTTCATAAAGAGATCGTAAAACGAATCCATATGAATTGAGCGGTTTAGTCAAAAATTTCTGAAGAGACTCAATCGCTTTATTTAATGAACAGATTTAATTTAGGCTTTTATTCACATTTAAACATTGATCAGCGAACATAAACAGAAGCTCAACCGAACCTGCTTGACACGCTAGAATGAACCTCATTGGTTCTTGCTGAAGCTCAAACCTGATGCGTAACACGAGAATGAACCTCATTGGTTCTTGCGGAAGCTCAAACGTGATGCGTAACATGAGAATTAACCTCATTGGTTCTCGCATGTCAAGTGAACATGCTTGAGCTTCTGTTTACCACAACTGATGTGCGAGTTGATCAATGTTTATATGTGAATAAAAGCCTAAATTCAATCTGTTCAGCGATCGAGTCTCTTCAGAAAATTTTGACTAAACCGCTCAATTTATATGGATTAGTTTCATGATCTCTTAATGAACGTTTTGAAGTGTCAAAGTAGTAGTTGTGTAGCTGTCAATGGAGGGACAGAAAGCTCTCAGATTTCATCAAAAAGATCTTCATTTGTGTTCCAAAAATGAACGAAAGTCTTATGGGTTTGGAACGACATGAGGGTGAGTAATTAATGACAGATTTTCATTTTTGGGTGAACTATTCCTTTAAGGCATTCTGATGCTATGGCATAAATAGCACAATAATATATTGCTTTTACCCACTTTAGGGGCTTCAAGCCTTGATTACTCAGATGAGGGACAGTCTAGTGAATGTCAATAAACCCCCCATCGCTGATCCAACCCCAAAACCAGCAGGTCTTCAGCTACAAGAACCTTCTCCGCAGGTCCAGACAGCATACATCCTCAATCCACTATCTGCTGTTCCCGTTGGCCCTCCTGTAGACCCTAAACCAGCACAGCACCCTTCTGTGCCACATATTAACCTTTTCATCTCTGGCCTTCCCCACCAGGACAGGGCAACAGCAGCAGAACCTCCCAAACAAGCACCCTTACAGCAGCTAGTGCTGGCCAATTCAGAGTCAATGCCTGCTATGCAAAGTCCTGCTCAGGTTGTGGCACTTCCGGCTCCGTACAGCTCCATTCTGCCTCAGAATGCCATAGTAATGCCAGTCAGCATTCCCTCTCACTCTCACGCATATCCACACATGATCGGTCCTTTCCAGAGCTCTGCTTTCCTCGGCCCACAGGCTAACCCATACTTTCAGCCTGGAAATCCTCTCCAGGGTCCTCAAAGATTTGATCCATACCCTTTTTATCCACAGATGTATCCTCTCAATCCCTATTTTAACTACGGCATGCCCAGTGTCGCAATATCACCCCCCATCATATTCAGGGAGTGTGGGCAGACAGTTACTACGCAGGGGTAATTTTAAGTCAGATTGTAACCTATATGAGACACCACCAAGCAAATGGATGAGGGACTTAGATGAAAAGAGTTAAAACAAAAGGATGGGACTTTTTATTGTTTGATCTCATCTTATACATTCTGCTTTAGCTGTATAGTAGTTGCAATCTGTAAAACATTGTCATGTCTTATTTTACTTTTATTATAATTCTTTTGAATGCAACTTTTTATGTTGTTGTGCTTTTTTGTTCCTTTATTTTCAACCATTTTTAAAGGATATGATTTTCTTTTCTTTCTATATTATGCATATAGAAATATTATTCATATAGATATATTCTATAAATGTATTAAATGTACTATAGGCTATCAATATTTCAGCCTTGCCTGTTATTGGTCATAATAATAATAAAAAAGGACCTGAAAATTGGTTGTGCTACTATTGTGACTACATTATATTGTACTGTACTATATGTAGGCCTATAAAAATGCAGTGTAAAATGAAAAAGGTATTTTTCATTGCCCTTAAGCCATTTCACATTTAGACCAGCAGGCCGCGACATTCAGCTGTTAAAAACACATGTCGCATATTAATGACGTCAGTGCAACTGTACGAGTGAAACTACATTTTATGAGAACAGAAGTTGGGGGGAAATATATTTTAACGTCACCGAATACGATTTCTGAACATTTAAACATGAGATAATATATCTACGAAGTTGTTAAGTGAAACTGTAACACGTACAGTGAACGTGTGTGTTTATAAGTGACGTCAGCAACATGCATAGATGTAAACACAGTTCGTTCACATGGACAGTGTTTATATCAGTCCTGATGATAAAACAGCAGCAGTCTGTTATATCTTCATCTGTGGAGGTACAAGTGAATGTTGACAAGCCACTACGAAACTTGAAGCACTTTTGGAGAAGCACTGGATTCTGGTAGGAGAAAACTAATGTTGTACACTTAAACTTTACTATTAATACCATGGTACATTGGAGTCCCATGGTATATGAATTACCATTTTATTAGTATTAAATTATGATATAATCACTTTTCATAATGGGACTGACACTTTAGGGGAAACCATAACACTGCCTGATTATGATTGCATATTCATATCACAGTGTTTACATTATACTCAAAAGTAAAGAAGTAGTAGTAAACTATCCCTTACGAAAATTAGCCATGGTCTTATTATATTAAAAGTGTAGTAACCATGTTTTTTTGGCTAATTGATTACCATTTATATAACCACAGTTTTACCACAAATACCATGGTTAAACTATGGTTAGAGTAGTAAAGCCATGGTTAATTTGTGGTTACCATGGTTTAACTATAATAACCATGGTTTTTTGGTTTTATTTGTAGTTAAACCATGGTTCATTTTCGTAAGGGATTGTAGTAGTAGTACGTATGGCACATGCCTGAACTGCTACCTTATTTAATTAATAAATGAAGAATGAATAAATAAAGTGTGACAACCCCAGCATTTCCAGGAAAACATTGTCTATGGAACTGTTTTAGTGGATAAATAAGACACAAGCACAATGTACACCTTTTTCTCCTGTTTTTGCAGCCCTCCACAGCCGCACACTGATGCACATCTGTATGATCTCAGTCCAGACCAGCAGATGAATCTGGCGTTGATCGGCTCTGTGCCGCACAGAGGAATCCAGCAGGTGCGGATACACTGGATGCTGGAGCTGGTGTCCGCACGGTCAGTTACTCCTTATTCCCAGAGTGAGACTTTCTCGTCTTCTGTCTGGTGAATGTGAAATATTTTCATATATAACATACTTTGTGTATGTAAATATACAAATATTAAGATTGATATTAACGTAGTATTGTTCATTGTTAGTTAATGTTAACTAATATATTATTAATGTTAACAAATGAAACCTTATTGAAAATGTAACCAAGATTTAATTAGTTTTCGGTGGGTGATTTACATTGTATCATATGCATAAATGCATACATTCTAAATGTCTCATATAATATCTTTTCTCTCTTAGAATCTACTTTTGACATACTGATTTTATGTTTGTGCATCAACAAATAATCTTTACTTAAAAACATGATTTATACCAATCAGGCATAACTTTATGACATGTAAATTATTGACATAGTAAAGATTATCTCTTTATCACGCCACCTGTTAGTGGGTGGGATATATTAGGCAGCAAGTGAACATTTGTTCCTTAAAGTTGATGTGTTAGAAGCAGGAAAAATGGGCAAGCGTAAGGATTTGAGCGAGTTTGACAAGGGCCAAATTGTGATGGCTAGACATCTGGGTCAGAGCATCTCCAAAACTGCAGCTCTTGTGGGGTGTTCCCGGTCTGCAGTGGTCAGTATCTATCAAAAGTGGTCCATTTACTTTTATGCGTTTGGCAGACGCTTTTTATCCAAAGCGACTTACAGTACACTTATTACAGGGACAATCCCCCTGGAGCAACATGGAGTAAAATGCCCTGCTCAAGGACACACTGGTGGTGGCGAATGCTGGGATCGAACAAGCAACCCACCGGGTCATGGGCGGCCAAGGCTCATTCATGCACATGGGGAGCGAAGGCTGGCCCGTGTGGTCCAATCAAACAGACGAGCTACTTTAGCTCAAATTGCTCAAGAAGTTAATGCTGGTTCTGATAGAAAGGTGTCAGAATACACAGTGCATCGTAGTTTGTTGTGCCCTGCCACAAAGGAAAAATGGTTCAGGTTGAGGAGCATCGAGTTTGAGGTGTTGACTTGGCCTCCAAATTCCCCAGATCTCAATTCAATCGAGCATCTGTGGGATGTGCTGAACAAACAAGTCCGATCCATGAAGGCCCCACCTCGCAACTTACAGGACTTAAAGGATCTGCTGCTAACATCTTGGTGCCAGATACCACAGCACACCTTCAGGGGTCTAGTGGAGTCCATGCCTCGACGGGTCAGGGCTGTTTTGGCAGCAAAAGTCAATATTGGGTCACAATATTAGTCATAATGTTATGCCTGATCTGTGTCTATTCTCCATGCAGCTCCATATAAACTATATGGTTGTTGTTTACTGTATTACTAATATTTTTTATCTCTGATGTTTGTGTAGAGTTAACAGTGGAGAATATTACTACAACTTCACTCACTTAGACCAGCTGATTGACCTTCTCTGGCAGAATGGCCTGCAGCCGGGTATGTAATGCAACAGAAACATACGGAGCACAAGTTGGTGAAACGGGGCGAGCAGGCTCAGATCAGGAAGTATTCATCTTCTACTGGCTTTACTGTCCTGATCTAAGTACTGCATTACTTCTTGGCTGAGCAGGACTAAGATTTCAAACATTACAGTAAAATCCCATTGCTTGTGTTATGTAGGATTAGGCTGCTGCCACTAGGGTTAACTTAACACAACTTTGCATTGTGTCAAAGAGAATGGCTTCTTTTTAAAGGGTTTGAACTGATGGGCAGTGTGTCCAACACCTTCAACAACTTTGAAGACAAAAGTCAAGTTACTGAATGGAGAAATTTGGTCTATTTGATCGCCAAAAGATACATATGTGAGTATGAGAGTGAAGTCGTAACATCTTAGATGGTGATGATAGATCATGAAGCACTTGTGCAGTTTGAACCTTTTGTTTACTATTCCCAGATATTTTACCACAAAGCTCCAAAATGTCTGACTGTGTTTGTTCCTGTAGGGAAATATGGCCTCAGCTTTGTCTCTCAGTGGAACTTTGAGACGTGGAATGAGCCGAACAACCACGACTTTGACAATATCACTGTGTCAATCCAAGGTACAGTCTTGTATATATTTTTTGTTGTCTGAGCTGAAACACTGTCTATCTGTCTCAACCAATTGGAAGTGATTTTAAGTAGTGGTCTCAACCATCTAGAGCCACCAGAAACTCAAAGCTGCTCTTGCAGCAAGTTTGACTTTTCTGCTTATAAGTTTTGATCCAAATGGGCTAGAAACAAAATGTTCTTAGATTCTTAAAATCTAGATTCCTAGATTTCCCCCTCCCCCTTGTATTTTTATTTTATTTTTGATATTTTTAGCAGCATTTAATGTGATTAGTCTTCTGTCAGGCATGCACGTTGCATTGCATCTCTTGCTCTGTTCTTTAAACATCCCGCAATGAGTGCTGCATTTTTAAGACTCCATGTCAAGTTAATAATAGTGCAAGTTGCCCAACTTTTAAAAACATCTCAAGACCCATTGGGACCATGTCTTGCGGGTACCATAACCTCAGGCCCTGTAATTGCAGCTATATTTTTAATGTTCATATGTTAGCCTGTAACCATCAATTGTATTGTACAATGTAGAGGGGAGATGTTGAAATAGACATATGTAATTTTATTATTTTGGGGAAATTTGTAAATGTATAAGTTTTGCAGAAGTGTTAATTTAAATTTCTATTTAAAGTAAGCTCATTGAGCAGCCTTAAAGGTATAGTTCACCCAAAAATGAAAGTGTTGTCATCATTTACTTACCCTAAATTTGTTCTAAATCTGTATGAGTTTCTTTCTTCTGTTGAAAATAAAATTGGTATTGATATTGGTAATTGATATTGGTAATTGACTTTCATAGTAGGAAAAAATACTATGGCAGTCAATGGTTACTGTCAACTGTCTGGTTACCAACATTCTTCAATATATCTTCTTAGATAGATTGATTTGCATATTTATGAGATAAATAACATTGATTGGATAAATACAACCACACAACCAAATAACTGCTTTATGTAGGATTTATGTAGCAGCGTCTGTGAGATGGCATGTTTTTGTGTTGTATTTCTGCACATGGTGTTCTTGACCACAGACATTATGTGCCTTTGTGGTGTGGATAAAAACAAAAAATGTGTCTGACAAGTTTTAATTTAATCCTACCATATAGAAGAATTAGTGGTTCTGCTGAGGGCAATCTACTCGCCTCATTGTGGTGACAGGGAATTTTTCCTGCTCCACTTCTCCAGGGTTTCTAAACTATTATGATGCCTGCTCTGAGGGCCTTCGTGCAGCGAGTCCAGTCTTGAAGTTCGGGGGTCCGGGAGACTCCTGTCATTCTCCGCCCCGCTCGCCGTACTGCTGGGAGATGCTACAGCACTGTTTCAACGGCACAAACTACTTTACTGGAGAGACCGGCATACGGCTAGACTACATCGCACTACACAAGAAGGTACATGAAAGTTTATGATAAGTAAGGGATAATGTACATTTAGCTGCAAAATAAACTCTGACAGCAAGACCCTGTTGTGCGCATTACACTGCTGCTTGCCACATAAATAATTAGACAAGAAATATTGATTTAAGTGGGGATATTTTATCATCTCATTAGACACAGCTTCAGCGAAGAAAAATGGTTCCTAGCAAACTGCTTTGAGCCTAGATGAAAGTTCAATTTAGATGGACATTTAAGGAATAATGTACAGTCGTACATTACTTATTAAACAACTTTTAACCACATAAATAATGATGCAGACATGACTGACCAATCAGAATCAAGCATTTCAGAGGGCCGTGTAATAAGTGATAATAAAATGCAAATATACCATGTGAAATCAAGTCCTGACCTACATTTGTCCTTGTTGAATATCACATTACATACCAGAACCGAAGTAAAATGTGTAGAGAAAGTTTTACATGTCGACTTTAATCTTGTTCCTGTAATAAGTGTACTGCATAAATCTGTCAAATAAATGACAAATAAGTAATTCGATTTTTGATTATTGTAGTATGTATACTATTGTAGTCTGTATACTACAATACATGTAGTATTGTTTTTCAGGGAGGTGGAAGCTCGTTACCCATCCTGCAGCAGGAAGTTGCCACTGTGCGCGAGATCCATCAAAGGTTTCCACAGTTTGGTTCTGTGCCGATCTACAATGACGAGGCTGATCCGCTGGTTGACTGGAGCAAACCGCTCACCTGGAGAGCGGATGTTACCTATGCAGCCATGGTGGTTAAGGTAAACGAGAGTGCCGTGCTTCTCTGTTCTCACTCTAATATCTCATTTCACCAGCTTTGTCAGTAGGACATATCTAAATGTGATTTACATGAAGGACATATTCCTCATTCAACATCCTTTGTTGGTCCTGGATCAGAATTGCATTCAGCCAATCATATTGTCCTGAGCCCATTCCTTAAAGGGATAGTTCACCCAAAAATCTAAATTCAAAAATCTAAAGTCATTTATTCACCCTCAGGTTGTTCCAAACCTGTATGAATTTCTTTGTTCTGTTGAACACAAAGGAAGATATTTTGAAGAATGTGGGAAACTTTTGGGGCACCATTGTCTTCCATAGTATTTTTGTCAATGGTGCCCCAAACCGGCCAGGTTACAAACTTTCTTCAAAACATCTTTCTTTGTGATCAACAGAACAAAGAAACTCATACAGGTTTGGAACAACTGGAAGGTGAGTAAATGATGACAGAATTTTCATTTTCATGTTTGTGTAAAACAACACCCTTTTTACCTCCTCAAAAACAGCTCTGTTCACAGCAACCCGTTTTGGTGCATGTCTCTTTAAATGATAATCAGCTACTGCTTACCCCACCCCTCTCTTCTGTGGGGCGTGTAGAAACGTGAAGTGTTGCCTTAGCGGACAGTGTACAACTGGCTGAGGGTGGAAATATGCTAATATGGGACAGTCCGTCAGCGGTCGTGGGCGGACGTCATATTGCTCAGAAAATTAAAACGGCTTGATTATTAAGAGTGTTTAGGCTTTTTAAGGATTAAAAAATAGGAGTGAATGGATTTTTATCATTGTAGGGTGGCTGTGTCCACACACTGCAAAAACACCATATAAAAGTGAATTTTGCATCCGATGACCCCTTTAATAACAAAAACACCTTTAAATGGTTTGACAAATAAAATTGTCTTTCCTCAGCGGATGTATTTCCTATTAAAACAGAAAGTTGGAGCTGGACAGTAGCTTTAAGTTGCCAGTAGCTATGACCTCAAAGTAGGGATGCACAATTAATCAAAATAAAACAGAAAGCATATTAATTATCATATTCTAATATTATATTATTATGATTATAAACTGTGTTTAACAGTAATAATAATAAATGTTTCTTGAGTAGCAAATCATCATATTAGAATGATTTCTGAAGGATCATGTGACACTGAAGACTGGAGTAATGATGCTGAACATTCATGTTTGATCACAGGAATAAATTACATTTTAAAATATATTACAACAGAAACAAATTAATTTAAATTGTAATACTATTTCACTGTATTACTGTCTTTTTGTTTCATAAACATAAAAAAGGTACTATATATTTATATATATTATTTTTTTCAGAAAAATCACAACAAGACTTTTTCCACCAAATTGTGCAGCACTACCTAAATATTTTTTGTGTACACCTAGGTCTTTATTTTTTATTTCTTAAATGAAGTGCATTCTTTAGTGATTCATTAAAGCTTGTTAATTTAGTGAGTTTATTTGGTGCAGTATTACAGTCTCCAGTCATACCTCTGGTGTGTTGTAGGTCATCTCACAGCATCAGAACCTGCTCATCGCTGACCAGAACAGCACCATCAACTACACGCTGCTTAGCAACGACAATGCTTTCCTTAGTTACCACCCACACCCATTTACCCAGCGCACGCTCACCGCTCGATTCCAGATCAACAACACAAACCCGCCACACGTGCAGTTACTGCGGAAACCGGTCCTGACTGTGATGGGCCTGTTAGCATTGTTAGGTAATGAAAGTTTATAATGAATCGTCAGTGTTAGTGGGTGATATGCCAGTTAAGTATATTAAACTGTATAATCAGGTAAAGAAGTTCTATAGAAACATGGCAAATGCCTTTCAAAGCTTAGAAGAAATAATGCCAAGCAGATAAAAGAAATGTGCTGAATCTTTGAATTACTTTTCTATAAAAATATGTATATTGTGATATATTAATGTGATATAAAATTAATGTAGCCTATATAATTAATTGATAACACTTTATAATAAGGCCTCCTTTATTAACATTAGTTAATGTATTAACCAACACAAACTAACAATGAGCAATACATTTGTTACAGTATTTATTAATCTTTGTTTACATTAGTTAATATAAATTTGTTCATTGCTTGTTCATGGTAGTTCACAGTGCATTAACTGATGTTAACAATATACTTTTGATTTTAATTATACATTAGTAAATGTTGAAATTAACATTAATTAAGATTAATAAATGCTGTAGAAGTATTGTTCATTGTTAGTCCATGTTAACTAATGTAGTTAACTAATGAAACCTTATTGTAAAGTGTTATAATTTATTTATATAAAAGAATTTATGAATATAATAATAATATTTATAATATTTTGTCATATGTTGTGTTACTTTAATATGTAATATGTTTATTTTAATTTGTTTAATGTTAATATGTTAATTTAATATAAGTCAGATTTGGGCTGAATATTTGAATTACTTAGTGATGCACCACAATTTTGGCAACTGAAAATGTTACTCAAAATAAACACGACGTTTATATAGTTTGCTCAACTAAATTTAGTGCACTGTAAAGTTTTACAAGACCACCATTACCGTCACCTGCACAGAATTGAGCACTGCTCATCCGCTAACCCTCAGGCACACCGTGCCGTAATGAATAGTGTAGAGGGGAAATAACATGTTAACAGAAAATATTTGGCTGAATTTTCAGTTTCAGCCAAAATAGTTTTGTAGGGCCAAAATCATTGAGCGAAACAGTGACATTGAACAAATTTGCAGAAGAATTTTACTATGGCTTAATTTATCACCTGAAAAACACAACACCCTAAAAAGCATAAAGAGTTCAGCTGCACAAATTAAATGAACAACACTTTTTCAGCTAAATGAAAACTCGGTTTAAGTGTTTCGGTAAAGATTTCATTTTGGTGCATCGCAAGTGTATATTGTGATATATTGACCAAAATATTATATTTAACCTAATTCAGTATTATGTTTAATAAAAAATAAAAAAATTGGTATAAATGCTTATATCACCCACTACTACTGTATATCTCATAGTGTATAATTGTTCGGAATTGTTGGACTTTGCTGTTGATTATGCATTTGTTGCATCTATGAAATGACAGAAACCTGCACTGCAGATTTACACAATGGTATTTATGGAAGTTTGTAATAATCTCATATTAATTTATTGTTCCTCAGGTGAGACTCAGGTGCAGGCTGAGGTGTTGACTGACAGCTCTCAAGTGAATTTGTCAGTGGGTGTGTTGGCCACCGTTCACGTCCCTCAGGTGCCATACACAGCCGATAGCTGGCAGACCACCGCCCTGCTGTATAACAGCAAAGATAACCAGACCTCCTCCACCGCTGACGTCATCAGTCTGCGCCTCACTGGAATACCTCAACGTATGGGTCAGTAACTGCAAAAGACCATCCTATGCAATAAAAAAACACTTCATTTTTTCAGTTATATTTGCTCAAGAATGTAGAATTGAATAGGCTTGACTACACTAAATTGTTATAAATTGAACAAACCTTTCATAAGGTTTCATAATTCTCAATATCACCAAATAATGAATTAATAATTTGAATTAATTAACAATGTAATAATTAATAACAAATTATTCTACAACTATTATAACTGTACATACACTACACTCAAATTAAGCAGTATGTACTATATAGCGAATCATAATTGCTCGATTCTGTATCTTTGGAAAATGTAAACTATATTATCGCCCAGCGATATATTAAAAATTGGATATATAGTAGGCTACATCCAATTTTACCCACATATACTATACAGTATACTCACATAAATCAATATATACTATACAGCAAATTTCGACTGCATTATTGTATATTTTATCATAAAATGTAACCTAAATTATCGTGCAGCTTGCATATAAAGTTGGATATATATATATACTATCTCTAACTGTATTCACATACATACAGTACGCTTACGTAAAAGGATATATACTATATAGCAAATCCCAACTGCTTGATTTTTTTGTATTTCGTTGCAAAATGTAACTATATTATCATCTAGCTCTTTATATAAAGTTGTATATATAAGCATGTCCCACTTTATCCGCATACATACAGTATACTCCCATAAGTCGATATAAACTATATAGCAAAAACTGCTTGATTGCTTTTATCGTCACAAAATAAACTATATTATCGCCCAGCTCTAATCTGCTAAATGCGACTTTATGGCTGGAAGTTATTGTAAACATTACCATCATGATTTTCTTTAAAGCTGCTTTGAAACAATGTGTATTGTGTATAACAAAAATACAGAATATGCTTGTATTTATAGTTCTATCCTGCCTGTGTTTGTAGGTCTGATGTATGTGACACACTACATGGATAATAACGTGACAAACCCATTTAAACTGTGGGAGAGCATGGGCAGCCCTGACTATCCCACTGCACAGCAGTTCACACAGCTGCGGAGCCAAGAGGTTCAACACACACACATGCACACTCCTTCATAACACACACTTTTACAGTTATTGATGACTTCCATGACGTTTGCTTATAATGTTACTGGTTTCTTGCACCAAAACAGTCATAATTTAGTGTTTCATGACCACATTCCACCCTTTCTCTGACCTTGTGCGTTAAAGGGTTAGTTCACCCAAAAATCATCCCATAATTTACTCCCCCTCAAGCCATCCTAGGTGTATATGACTTTCTTCTTTTAGCCAAACACAATCGGAGTTATATAAAAAAAAAAACCCTGATGCTTCCAAGCTTTATAATATGAGTGAATGGTACCCTAGATTTTGAAGCCCAAAAAAGTGCATCCATCCATTATAAAAGTACTCCACACGGCTCCAGGGGGTTAATAAAGGCCTTCTGAAGCGAAGATATCAATCGAGATATCCATATTTATAACTTTATATACTATAATCACTGGCTTCTGGTAACGGCCGTACACGAGTCGAGTACCGGCGGAAGAGTGACCTCTGACCCGAAGCATGACATAGGATGTAGGAGTAGCGTAAGGTTAGATGAGAGTAGACGCCTCTCGCGGTTCAAACAAATTCTAGTTTTAGACTAATTCGTGACCGGTGTTTTGCTCTATCCTCTGCACTTAAGCATTCATCAATACATCATCCATCGGTTCAGGGGTCACTCTTTTGCCGGAACTAGCCTTATGAATTACTTTTATGATGGACTTTGGACTTCAGCATCTAGGGTACCATTCACTCTCGTGAGCTTGGAAGAGCCAGGATATTTTTTAATATAACTCTGATTGTGTTTGTCTGAAAGAAGAATGTCATGCACCTAGAATGGCTTGAGGGTGAGTAAATTATGGGATAATTAAAAATTTTGGGTGAACTAACCCTTTAAACAGGCTGTTTTTGCTACTGTACCTTTAAGACTTCTGTATGTTTTTCATATGCACTGGAAAAAATTGGTGTGGAAACAATTTTTCCCTCTTTTTAAAATTGCTTGTAAATTTCACAAATAATTACAAAGAATCGGCAAGTAACACATTTAATTACATGTGAAATTTTGAAGTAGAAACAGTATGAAATAGTACTTTCCAGTAAAAAATACTCCAATAACTGTTTTTATTTACTGTAGTGGCCAAAAGTGATGTCCGTGTGGGCTATTTGTTTTTACTGACCCTACAAGTTTAATTAAACCATCAAAATATCAGGAAAAATTTTTATATTTTTAAGTATTTTAAATATGAGGAAAGAACAAAACACTAAATTTGGTTAAGGTATTTATCTGACAAAATTATTTGGCAAAAAAGGCAAACTACAGCTACAGGTTTTATTTTGCTAAGCAAAAAAATAAAATAAAAATAGCTCACAGGAAAAAGCATGCATTGACTACAACATAATCAGTTATTAATATTTCATTCATTGGTTCTCTCTTGGTTTTGCAAGTGTTCATAATTTCTTATGTCAGTACAATTTGGCTTGTTTCATTGCAAAGTTTTTAACTAATTTGTATTAATATTTGAATAAATAGTGAAAATGTCAATTTTCTAGGCCATCACTATTGGCCACTACTGTACATCTTAGAAAAAAGCTTTTTTTACAGTGTGGGTGGCCACATGTTAATGAGCTTATGATTGTGACTTCAAAACCTTTATGGTTTCAAAATGAACTGGCTTTGCAGCTTATATTAAATAAATATCTATATAAAAGATCAAATCACATGCCAAAAGAGTAATAAAAATGGAGTCTTTCAAATAATGTGTATGTCGTAGGACCCACAAACTGATGGACCTCTGCCGGTCCCATCCGATGGCTCTCTGACATTGAAGACAACGCTTCCTGTCCCCTCAGTGCTGCTTGTACATGTATGTGCCCAGTCTAAAGAAAAGCCCAACCAGGTTAGTGGTAACATGACATAACATTGACATCACAGCCACTACCAATCACACTTGACTGAATTTGTTTCTCATGACTTTAAAAATGTTTTGATCTAAAGGTTGATGCTGAAATACTTTAAATTAGTTTTGTAGACAAATATAAATTGTGTTTATCCATGTGAACTCCTTTAATACTTTTTAAAAGCTTCCCAGGATGCACTTCATGATGCTTAGTAAAGCACTATTTTCCAGGTTTTGGACCTTCCCTTGAGTTTAATATTGTATAATGTTAAAGTCATGATGTGGAGTGAATTTATTACATCTGCTGTTCACCTACGCCCCAAAATTGTGTCTGTCTGTGCATGACATTAATTTAAGTATGATTGCAAAACTTCTGCATTCCAGGTGCATGTTATTCTTTGCAGAGATTTAGAAACCTTGTGGTTTGGTTTTAATATTGCAGTTGTCGTTCTGCAGGTGAATGGGGTGCGTTTCATCACCGTCACCAAAGGACAAGTTCTGATCATTTGGAAGGATCACTGCATTGGCACGAAGTAAGAACCGTTTAAATACAGCGGTTCATCAAAATAGTTCATTTAATGACTCTAAATGCAATTTGCATGCCATTTGTAGGTGTATAAAGACATACGAAGTGGAGTTTTCCAAAGATGAGACAACTTTCCAGAGGATTAATCACAGAGACACTATTTTCACATACTTCACTTATTCTCCTGGTATGAACTCAATTGGATTCAAAATGTATGACTTCAAGCACTGATCTATATGTTGAATTGCTTGTGTTTTTCCTCCACAGAGAGTCTGGAGGTGAGGGGTTACTACAGAGTGAGAGCCGTGGATTACTGGGGAAGAACTGGAGAATATTCTGTCACAGAGAAATATTCAGAGAACCGGTAGTCTGATCAGCCAGGGTTATTATAGTTAAAGGGATAGTTCACCCAAAAATGAAAATTCTGTCATTAATTACTCACCCTCATGTCGTTCCAATAATCTTCGGAACACAAATAAAGATATTTTTGATGAAATCCGAGAGCTTTCTGACCCCTCCATAGGCAGCGAAGTCATTGCAACTCTCAAGGCTCAGAAAGGTAGTAAAGACATCGTTAATATAGTCCATGTGACTCCAGTGGTTCAACCTTAATGTTACGAAGTGACGAGAATACTTTTTGTGCGCAAAAAATATACAAAAATAACGACTGTAATAGTTCGTTGTAATAGGATGAAGGAGGCAGGAACCGGCGAACATTCAACAACTTTAATAAATAAATAAACATAAAATGAAAGTAAAAACGGCAGCCATAATAAAACATAAACAAAACACAACATAAAATCCAGGCCTGGTCCTCTCTCGTCCTTCACTGTCGTCGCTCCTCCTTTTATGCTTCCAAGCTCTTCCGTGAGATACGCTCATTTGCAATCACGCCACCGGCCTCGCGCTGTTCTCTCACGGCTCTCGCCCACCCTGCTTGTCACAACAACATTATTCAACAATTGCTTCTCGTCTGTCATTCTCCTACACTGTTGACGTAGTAAACAGTGCAGCACTTCCAAGTTATACATCAGAACGGCGGCTCACCATTGGCCGACGCTGTTCACGTGAGCACCACGACACATGCGGGTGATGCTGACGCAGGAGCTAGCCAATGGTGAGCCGCCGTTCTGACATAGAACTCTGATGAAGGAAGGTCATACGGGTTTGGAACGATATGAGGATGAGTAATTCGTTCACCAAAAAAAAAAAACATAATTTACCACTTTATTTATAAAATATTCTCCAATGCATGTCTGCTCTTGTGAATGCGCTTTGGAGTTTTTTTGTGCAAAAACAAAGCACTCACATCACTTCATAATATTGAGGTTTAACCACTGGTGTCACATGGATTACTTTTCACTTTCTTTTTTTTTACACATTTATTATGTCTTTACCTTTCTGGGGCTTAAAAATTGTAGGTTAGTAGCTCTCAGATTTCATCAAAAATATCTTCATTTGTGTTCTGAAGATGAACAACATGTGGGCGAGTAATTAATGACAGAATTTTCATTTTTGGGTGAACTAACCAAAATATGAACAAAAACCATAATAGTATCTCAATGACACTAAAATAACTGTCCACATACATTATTATAGTTCACTTTGTATCTTATTTTGACCAACAGACACTCACTAATACAAGATGAGATTGGTTTGACCAACATAAAGTGTCCAATCATAGTTAATTTTGTTTTTTACTTGTAATTTATGGGTGTTTACCTGATACCACAATAACAGACTGGGGGAAAACTCAAATAATAGTTACCAATTCCTTAAACTCTAACCTGACAAACACCGTAACTAGTTTGTAAAAAGCACAACTTAAAAACAACTATTTTTTAACCAGCAGACTTATACAAGTCTGTGCACCTTAACTAACTGAAGTTGAATAAAGCCAGCCAATCAGATCAGAGCTTGCCACAAGAAGGATTTGATTGCAGTATAAAAGACAGTCCACAGACATCTGAGATAAAAATAGATTGGTTTATGTTTGTAAGGAACATAACTGTATGCTGATTTTTTGAATAACCTGAAGTATTTCTTTGTAATGAAACTTTACCACAGAAAAATGATTGTTTAATATTAAATGCTGCTGTCTCGTTTCATACTTTGAACAACCTGGACATTTCAATTATTTTTATACATCAAAATTAAATACAAAGAAACGGGGATTAACAATTTATTAATAAATATTGGTGTGGATGTTTACCAAAGTGAAACTCTGATTCAGGGTTTATTTAACATTACATTGCATGTACTACAAATGAATCATGTTGCAATCAAAGGTTCTTCAATGAAAGAACAAACCAGTGTCAGATCAGAGGAAATTTATACAAGGCCATACACACATATTTGCATGTATTCAGTGAATATTTCACAGAAAGAGGTATTAATCTGGCATGATTTATTAGAGAAAACATTGAAAGGTGTGAAAAGGGCACTGTAAAACCAAAATGGCAGAATACAAGCATCATTCTTTATCCAGACAGATAAGATCTTTACAATGACATTTTGGGCAGCTCACTTCAGGATTGTATCCTCATTAGCTGTTGAAAAAAATTAAGAGTCAGGATAACCAAATGAGCAACCATTCCAAGTTCAACTGATGAATTTACAGAAGAATCAGAGGTGAAACCTTACCTTCTGCTAGTTGTTTAGCAATGCGTTCCTTCTCCTCTCTCACCTTCTTCTCCTCCTCTTCTATTCTCCTCTCCTCCTCTGCAATTGGTTTCAGATTATCTGGAGATAAAGAAAAAACTTTTAACTCAAATGCAAGGTCTTTGTCAATAGTGTAATTTTTTTTTACTTTCGGCAACAGATGCAGCACCATTTTGGCCACCAACTTTAATTCCTATAGATTTATAAAATAAATTTAAAAAAATATATTTATATATTATATATATATATATTTTTTATTTTTATTTTTTTTATTAACCTATATATGTAGTTCAGACCTACAGAAACATGCACTCTAGAGTTGATAAGTTTTAATATCTGTGTGAATGAACCTCTAAAACATGTTTGTGTGTGTGAGATATCTCTCTCTCTCTCACACACACACACACACACACACACACACACACACATCACCTGTCAAACTGTTTCAGATCAACTTGCTTGCTCTTACCATATCTGCGCTTTCCATAGATAATGCCAACAAGCAAAGCAGACCATCTGGCTGTCTGAAAATCAAAATAAATATCAATAATTCTGTTTTTATTAACAGAAGGAAGGAAATATCATGACTTTCAGCATGCAGGCCATCTTCACAGACGTCAACACATCACAGCCCGCTCTGAGAGGAGGGAAAGATAGTCCTGTAGACGCCTTTCTTCGTTTGAATCGAGTAATAAACATCTAGAATGGTGGGTTTGTGAAGACAAACCTTAATCAGCGGCGACACTTGCACTGGAGGAACCATTTCACCGGACTTCAGGACCGCACTCAGTCTGCAGAGGTCAGAGAAGCGCAGGAGCACAGCGAGAAGAAGTGACGCTTATATGAGCCGCTGAGGTCACACCGCCCCCTGCAGGCCTGGAGGGCAACCGCACTGTCGTCGACGAGTCAGAAAAGAGGTTTGTAATTATTTTTTATTTATTTATAAAATATGTAATATTATAAATATATGTGTACCTAAAATGTATCTTGAGAGAGGATATTCCTCCCAGCCAAGGTTTCTTCCTCACATCTTGGGGAGTTTTTTGTCATAGCCACCTTGTCAAACCATTATTTTTTTTAAGTTGTAAACAAGAATTTTGGAGTGTCTTTCTACTTCAAAATGTTACGTTTAATTCAATGTGTTACCGTTTATTTGTCATCTTTTATTAAATTTATTTACTAGCAATTAACGAGTGAAAGTTGTTTCCTAGCTTTTTTCCAAGTAAATCTTATAGAACACAAAAAAATACAGAATGACAATATTGTATGCCAGGGAGCAAGAAAACAATGTCCCTTATTTAAAAGATTCACAGCTTTCTTACTAAAAGAATCATAAATTAGATAATGTAGAGTTTTACATCTTCAAGAAAAGGTTGAAGAAATGTTGCTTACTCTTACTAAATTTACACTTTTAGCCAAGAACAAAATAAGAGTGTATAAATAAAAAACATCAGAATCTTCTCTCTCATGTGTATAAGCAAGAATAACATTTTCATATTTCAGACTTCAGAGATACCACAAAAAAACACTTCAAATGTGTTTCTAGAGATTCTTAGTAAATTCACAGTACCAGTGTGTGAGTATTAAGTCACTATTCGTCACACTTAAGCATTGTGACAATAGCAAATGTGTTGCCAGCTCCTATTATTTGCATTAACTTTTTTTAGTCCAAAACCACCTCAAGCGAGCGTAAACACTTTTTTGCGAATTAAGGGATTTATTTCTCTCGAAATTTGCCGTTTCGATCACTTGTTTCTGATGCGATACTTTAAAATGCGCATAAAAACAGGGTGATGGAAACTAATTTGACCTAACTAAACCCAAAGGCTTGTATGGTCTCTGAGAACATATAAGGAATTGCTCCGTCTCTGGAGGCTAAAAACAGCGTTAATTCAATTGGACACGTCATGGGAACTTTGTAAATTAGATTAATGCTATTTATAAATTAGATTAATCTTCTATTGTGGTTGTTAGTCAGGTCGAGTTCAAAGGGGTAGGTAAGATTAGAAGTTAAACCTGTTTCACCAAGTGCAACATGTTCCTAGATCAACATCTTTGTTGGTCCTGGAACAACATTCCAATCCACAAATCAGATTTTAGGGATTTTATGTCAAGTTTAGTGTTATTTAGTGTTATTCACCTATCATTTCCCTCTGATTTTAGGGATAACTTATGGGTATAGGGTTAGGGTTAGGGGTGGGGATATGGTTAGGACAACATTTTTGGACCGGAATGTTGATCCAGGAACGCGGCTAACTCGGCTAAATCAGGACGTGCAAGGTAGAATGTCAACTGTGAGCGTAATGCAGGTCAGTGTTATGTGGCTAAATGTGCTTCTGTAACCAGGAGAAAACCCCCAGAAAATAATTAAAAAGAGCAGAACTACTGTGGTATCGAATTACAAAAACATAATGTCCAAACATTAAAATATAATTTATTGCTGTAGTACAACTTCATTACCAAAGATGTGTTCATGCCATGAAAACTAATCGATAATGCTCAAAGAACAGGAGATGAGGAATAACAGACTGTAAGTATGTACCACTTGTTTGTGTTACTTAATACTTGTGTTTGAAAATTTCATCATTTGGCACTTTTACATGGCTTTTTAGAAAATTATCCCATTCAGACAAGATTCAGTACATCTTAACAATTCCAAAACAATAAAATAATGTGCACATTTTTGGGAACTCAATTTCACTAGTGTTTACGAAACATTAGTGTCATTAGTTTCGAAGCAGCCACACTCTTTTAGTTTCTTCTTTGCTCTCAGGATGAAGTTAACCTTCCCTCTGTTCTTCATGTTGGAAGTGTATTCGTGAGACTTCAGTTTGGCGTAGTAATCTGAGAACTTGTTGAAGAGGATGGAGATTGGAAGGCCATTCAAAATGATCCCAAAGGAAATGCAGCCAAAGGCAAATATCCGCCCCAAAAGGGTTTCTGGATACATGTCACCATAGCCTACAGTAGAGATGCTCACCTGGAATGAGAAGTTATTGGTAAACTAATCAAAATAAATAATTTACACAACCTCATGTTGTTGCAAACCCCTATGACTTTCTTTCTTCCATAGAAAACCAAAGGAGAAGTTTAGCAGAACGTCACACAATTAAAAGTGAATGGGGACCATGAGTAGTCAAGCTCCAAAAACACCATGCAAACTTTATAAAAGTAGTTAAAAAGACTTGTTCACCATTCTGAAATAGACGTATAATAGATTTCACTGAAAATTCACTGCAAATCATGATTGACAAACATAGTCATCATTCACTTTTATTGTATGGAAAAGAGCAGCATGGATATTTTGCTATAGAGAGCAATAATGCCCGTCCACTTTTTCAGCTGCCTTGTTTCCTTAAGTATTTTTCCCATAGGGATTTTTTTTTTTTTTTTAATCTTTGCAAAAGAGTTATAAGCCATGCATCAAACCAACAACCTACAAGGTGAATCACAACATTTGCAAATTGGACAAAACGACAAAGGTACAAAACTGGGGGAAAGAACTACAACAATGGAGTAATATAGAACTATTCAATTAAAGATGCTTACATAAAGGGCTTGACATTAACACCTGCCAGATGCGGGTGGATTTCAGCAGTGGCGTGTAATGCAGTCACTCCTACTAGCCACTTTGGCGGCTTGCAATTTATACATTTTTCAATTAATAAACTAAGTGCAATGTAGTGTTGTCAAAAATAAAAAAAATCAATACACATCGATACTGAAATATCTGAAATGCTTCCAATACTCATTTCCACAGAATATACACACTATACCAGCTGCACTTCTTCTCTCCGACAGTGAGTTACACACAAACCCGCCTTCCCTCACTCACTCGTTCATTTGTTCCAGATGAATGTTGGTATTACATGACTTGAATTTTGGTGTGGGATTGCTCGTATTGCACATAATTATTGCAGATTTTCTGCTCACACCCAAAGTGTGCGCACATAAAGCCGCTTCTAAATTGAGTTCTTTTTCGCTGCTTTTTGCGCTTAAACAAATACACGCAAAATAATGTCAAAATGCCGGTCTTGGCGAGTATTCACATAAACACAGTTTTAAGTGAACGTAAACCTTTGAGAAAGAAAATACATGTAACAGTGTAATGGATCCGTGCTTTAGGTCTTAAAGTGACAGCAGTCTAATATACCTGCTGCCAAATTATTAGATAATATTAAAAAAAATATATCTATATGGAAGTTTTTCCCCATGGTATTGATGTCAAAATTGTGGCCAGTGAAAATGCTGAGTGGCTAGTAACTTTGCAAAACCACTAGACACAGTGGCTGGTGAGCAAAAGAGCGTACACTCTAAAAAGTAATTCAGGGGACCTGTTACCACAACTTAAATAAATGCATGGTTGCAAGTTAAAAGGTTCTGGTTGGAGTTCTGTTGACACAATTATGTTGATCATTACATCAACTTAATATCGTCTGTAATTTAAAAATCTAATTTCTGCATCACTTGGCTTTTTTTTTTTTATTAGGTTGTAGTAACTTAATGAAATTTTGTTGATAAATTCAGAAATAAGGCAGTGGATTTCTAGTTAATTTATTTGTTTTTAGTGAAGGGAAAGACCTGTTAGCGTTTCATGCTGTTATGTTTGACATTTAAAAGAGTTTCTGTAATGTTGAAGTTTTGGTGCATTCTATTGTGCTGAAGAGTAGAGACATGAAGGTAAACACTACATTGACTCTAAGCAATGACTGCGCTAATGCCAGTGACAAGTAATATCTTACTCGTTCACTAAATATACATGTTAAATAAGTTATGTTAGCATGTGCTATGATAGCTGTTGATTTGAACTGAAATAGATAAGATTAGTTGGTTCCAGGGCTACAACTCTAGTAGTTGGAGCGGCTTAATTTTTTTAAATTAATAATTAAAAAAAAAATTGTGTTTATTCCACAAATTATTAAGTTCCTCAATGTAGCTTGTTGGTTGAACGTAAATTCACTAAAAGTTGTAATAAAAAATGATGCAAACTGTTTTTTTTTGTTGAGTCATCACATTTTTGGGGAGACTCATTTGCAGTGCTTCATGAGTGTGGGCGGCCACTAAAAAGTTATTTTGGCAAGATTTGCTTGTTGCGATTCTGATTCGTATCATGGTATCATTCTCTGGCTGTATCATGGTTAATGCCATTTTCACCAGGAATTCCACAGAAGGTTTATCGTTCAAAGTCAATTCCCCTAAGGAGAAAAAGAATGTGATTTTATCTCCAGTACCCTGCTGTTAAACTCTATTCTCCTTTCTATTCTCCAGTATCTCCTTTTGTGTTTTCCACAGAAAAAAAGAAAGTGATACTGGTTTTGAAAGACATTAGGGTTAGCACTGACTGAGTAACATCATCTATATCATATATGCATGATTATTAGAAATAATGTTTACTTACAGATGCCCACCACCAAGAATGTGGAATACTGGTAAAGTTGGTATTAGGAACGTCGTGTTCGACACTATAAACCATGGCAGAGAATGTGAAGATCCCCATGGCGATAAAGAGAAAGAGACATCCCACCTGCTGATAGCACTGCCTCAACGTGAAGCCAAACGCTCTCAGCCCCGTGGAGTGCCGTGCCAGTTTCAGAACCCGAAAAATACGCATGAGTCGCATGATTCGCAGCACTTGTCCAATCTTGCTCACCTGACCTACAGTCTCCATGTCAGCATTCTGGTTCCCTGAACCAAAGGTCTCAAATCCCTCAAGTGCAAACTGCAGAAGCTGTGGTAGGATGGCCAGGAGGTCTACTGCGTTCAGTATGCTCTTAACGAAGTGACTGATATATGGGGTTGAAACCAGACGCAACAGGTATTCAGTGGTGAAGAAGGTTATGCACACAGTCTCTACAAAATCTCCATATGTCTTGCCATTTAACTGGTTAGTAGATGCCATGTTCTCCATTTCGTCTACCGTAGTCAGAGTCATGGTAACCAGCGACACAAGCACAAACATACTCGAGGCAACCGCCATGAGTTTGGCCGGTACCGAGGAGAGCGGTTTCTCCATGAAGTTCCAAAGCGACCGTCGCATCTCCCCGAGAAACATGCTGTCGAATGCCTCCTCGTTTTCTTCGATTTCCACCTCCGCCTCCAGTTCCTTCTGAACTTTGAGCTGTTCGCACAACTCGTCATGTTTCTCCTCGAGCAGGATCCGACAGCACCGCTGAGAGTATTTGATCCGAACGCCCCAATAATTGATCTCCTCCAAGAAGTTCCTCGGACAGAGTTCGTCCTTGATCCACAGCACACCGGTCCTGTAGAAGTTGAAGATGCTGTTGAAGACGTCTGGATCTCGGTCGAAGAAATATTCGTTGTCTTTCACGACGTAGTCATCACAGAGGTTCAGCTTCATGTTGTGGTCAGTGTAGGTGGCCAGACGGCCAATTCTGCTCTGTGGGTATCTCGCTGCCATTTTGTAGGTGATGCGGTAGGACTTTCCTCCAACGTTGAGGTTGAGCATGCAATTCCTGCTTGGTGATATGCTAGTAAACCATAACGAAGGCTCCGAATGCCTCTCAACCTCCTCATCGTCAACATCACCAGAGATGTCATAGATATCCGTCTGTAGTTCGCTTAAAGAGCTCCACTGTTTCACCAAATGCTCTTTAGCGAACGGGATGCCGTCGTCTGTTGACTCAGAGGTTGCTAGTTTGCAGTTGGGAAAGAGGCTCTGTCTCCTGTTTCTCTGGTAGGTGAACATCCTCTCAGACCTCCGCTATCCTCCTACAGGAGGATAGCAACTGTACAGCGCGCCTGTAAATCTCAGAGCTTTAGTGATGGTAAATCTACCCTATTTAAGTGTAAAGAGACAGGCAGGAAGAAGCACAGTGCTCTAATGCTGTCCATAAGGAGCTAAGAGTTCAACTTAAATGACATTATCCGTTAAGCTCCGGTGACGTCTGCTTTGGATTCTTTGAAGTGGCACACTTTCCAATGAATGAATGCTCTTCTTACCAACTTACACAGACAAGACCCCTTTCGACATCCAAAGGCTTATTCATAAACTGCTTCTAAACTATGGGTATCTTTATCTAGTTCATGATAAAGCAGGTATTTACTAGACTAGAGGATAATGATAGTAACATTTAAACAAGCAACCAAACAGAAGTTAGTGGACATGAAGGAATTCATGAATGAAGGAAACTAGACACTGAAACATAATCCTTCAGAAATCATTCTAATTTGCAGATTTCCTGCTCAAGAAACATTTACTATTATTATCAATATTGATTTTTTTAATATATATATTCTTTTTATTTTTGTGGAAACTATGATACACCATTCAAAAGTTGAAGGTATATTAATTAATACTTTAATAAAGAAAATAATACTTTTATCTAGCAAGGACACATGAAATAGATCAAAGTGACAGTAAAGACATTTATAATGTTACTAAATATTTATATTTATAAAATGTTCTTTTGAACATTTTGTCCTCAAAGTTGATGTGTTAGAAGCAGGAAAAATGGGCAAGCGTATGGATTTGAGTGAGTTTGACAAGGGCCAAATTGTGATGGCTAGACGACTGGGTCAGAGCATCTCCAAAACTTCAGCTCTTGTGGGGTATTCCCGGTCTGCAATGGGTCAGTATCTATCAAAAGTGGTCCAAAGAAGGAACAGTGGTGAACCGGTGACAGGGTCATGGGCGGCCAAGGCTCATTGATGCATGTGGGGAGCGAGGGCTGGCCTGTGTGGTCTGATCAAACAGACGAGCTACTGTAGCTCAAATTGCTCAAGAAGTTAATGCTGGTTCTGATAGAAAGGTGTCAGAAAGGGAAAATGATATCCTGCATTTATAACACCATCCAGGCCTCCCAATTACCTGCTACATCTTCAATAAAAAGTCTATGGGAGGAAGAATTAGGGTCAGAGATTTCAAATGACTTATGGGCGGATAGCCTGGAAGAGATAGATGTTTTATAAACTCCAGACATTGCCTCATCCAGTTCAAAATCTTGCATAGACCACTACTCTAAAACAAAATTATCCAGAATATTTCCAGGTATCTCTCCAAAATGTGACAAATGAAAGATGGCTGATGCAACCCTGCTTCACAGTTATGCATTATGTCTCAGTCTTCAAGACTTTTGGCGCAAGATTTTCAGTGTCATCTCTGAAATCACTAATCAATCTATTGAACTAGATGAGTTTTTAATTGTCTCAAGGTGTCTCAAGACATGAGCTTGGTTTGTCAAAGTCACAACAACAATTTCTTTCCTATGGACTTTTAACGGCCAAAAAGCGTATTTTAACATTCTGGAAAAATAAATCGGCACCTCCTTTCCAGCTTTGGCTTGACGAACTCACAAATACACTTCATCTGGAACGTATACGGCTCTTTCTAAGGAATAAGAGACAACAGTTTGCTAAAACTTGGGAACCCTTTATAAAGTATTTAGGGGGAGGAGACCTGGAGGAAAGGGACGCTGACTTAATTTGAGTTGGATCTAAGATACATTCCATTGTTGGCCTTTTGGTTATTTTTAACTAGGTTTTTTAGGAGATTGAGGGGAAAATAAAAAAAATATTAGCATTTCTCCCTATGTGGTGCGTATCAGGCAGACGGATAGGTGGGTGGGTGGGCGGGTAGGTGGGTGGGATAGAGAGTTTTGTTGAGTTCTCTGTAGGTTGGAATAGGTGCATTTGTTAGCATGTATGTACTACAGGTATACTTAGGTGGCATGTGCATGTATAGGAATGTTATCTATGTATGTATAGGTTGTTGTGTACATATGTACACTCACCTAAAGGATTATTAGGAACATCTTTTCAATTTCTCATTAATGCAATTATCTAATCAACCAATCACATGGCAGTTGCTTCAATGCATTTAGGGGTGTGGTCCTGGTTAAGACAATCTCCTGAACTCCAAACTGAATGTCAGAATGGGAAAGAAAGGTGATTTAAGCAATTTTGAGCGTGGCATGGTTGTTGGTGCCAGACGGGCCGGTCTGAGTATTTCACAATCTGCTCAGTTACTGGGATTTTCACGCACAACCATTTCTAGAGTTTACAAAGAATGGTGTGAAAAGGGAAAAACATCCAGTATGCGGCAGTCCTGTGGGCGAAAATGCCTTGTTGATGCTAGAGGTCAGAGGAGAATGGGCTGACTGATTCAAGCTGATAGAAGAGCAACTTTGACTGAAATAACCACTCGTTACAACCGAGGTATGCAGCAAAGCATTTGTGAAGCCACAACACGCACAACCTTGAGGCGGATGGGCTACAACAGCAGAAGACCCCACCGGGTACCACTCATCTCCACTACAAATAGGAAAAAGAGGCTACAATTTGCACGAGCTCACCAAAATTGGACAGTTAAAGACTGGAAAAATGTTGCCTGGTCTGATGAGTCTCGATTTCTGTTGAGACATTCAGATGGTAGAGTCAGAATTTGGCGTAAACAGAATGAGAACATGGATCCATCATGCCTTGTTACCACTGTGCAGGCTGGTGGTGGTGGTGTAATGGTGTGGGGGATGTTTTCTTGGCACACTTTAGGCCCCTTAGTGCCAATTGGGCATCGTTTAAATGCCACGGCCTACCTGAGCATTGTTTCTGACCATGTCCATCCCTTTATGACCACCATGTACCCATCCTCTGATGGCTACTTCCAGCAGGATAATGCACCATGTCACAAAGCTTGAATCATTTCAAATTGGTTTCTTGAACATGACAATGAGTTCACTGTACTAAAATGGCCCCCACAGTCACCAGATCTCAACCCAATAGAGCATCTTTGGGATGTGGTGGAATGGGAGCTTTGTGCCCTGGATGTGCATCCCACAAATCTCCATCAACTGCAAGATGCTATCCTATCAATATGGGCCAACATTTCTAAAGAATGCTTTCAGCACCTTGTTGAATCAATGCCACGTAGAATTAAGGCAGTTCTGAAGGTGAAAGGGGGTCAAACACAGTATTAGTATGGTGTTCCTAATAATCCTTTAGGTGAGTGTATGTAAAAATGTATATATAGTCAATACCTGCAGAAGAATTATAAGTCTTGTTAGATTTCTGTTTACATAAGGAAAATATGGAGGATCCTGAGATTTCTGTTCAATTATCTGAACTCTATATATTTCTCCAATAAAAAAAAGAAAAAAAAGAAAGGTGTCAGAATACACAGTGCATCGCAGTTTGTTGAGTATGGGGCTGCATAGCCGCAGACCAGTCAGGGTGCCCATGCTGACCCCTGTCCACCGCCAAAAGCGCCAACAGTGGGCACATGAGCATCAGAACTGGATCACGGAGCAATGGAAGAAAGTGCCTGGTCTGATGAATCACATTTTCTTTTACATCACGTGGATGGCCGGGTGCGTGTGCGTCACTTACCTGAGGAACACATGGCACCAGGATGCACAATGGGAAGCCGACGGAGGCAGTGTGATGCTTTGGGCAATGTTCTGCTGGGAAACCATGGGTCCTGCCATCCATGTGAATGTTACTTTGACATGTACCTAAGCATTGTTGCAGACCATGTACACCCTTTCATGGAAACGGTATTCCCTGGTGGCTGTGGCCTCTTTCAGCAGGATAATGTACCCTGCCACAAAGCATATGGTTCAGAAATGGTTTGAGGAGCACAACAACGAGTTTGAGGTGTTGACTTGGCCTCCAAATTCCCCAGATCTCAGTCCAATCGAGCATCTGTGGGATGTGCTGAACAAGCAAGTCCGATCCATGGAGGCCCCACCTTGCAACTTACAGGGCTTAAAGGATCTGCTGCTAACATCTTGGTGCCAGATACCACAGCACACCTTCAGGGGTCTAGTGGAGTCCATGCCTCGACGGGTCAGGGCTGTTTTGGCAGCAAAAGGGGGACCAAAACAATATTAGGAAGGTGGTCATAATGTTATGCCTGATTAGTATATATATATATATATATATATAACCTTATATAAAACTGGTGAAGATGAATGGAGGTTCAAAAATGTGATTTATTTGAATAACATATGCAGTGTTTATCTGCTTTCAAAAACAAAATTTAAATAGGCATGCATTTAACATGAGTTGTAAACATTGTGAAGAGCAGGAGAGATAATGCAGTCACTTAAGGTAACCGGGTCACTAAGACCTTCGAGATCTAGGTTTCAACCCAATCTCATGAGAAAACATACAATGTGATTCGTATGGAAAATATATGAAATAATTAATTTGTATTTATTCAGTAACTTGTGTTAAGATATTTGCCATCCAAATCTACTAGGCATCTATAAGGTCCATATACACAATCCATATACACTTCTCTATTGTATTATATTTGGTTTGACTCTTGTTATTATATCTCTCTTTATTTTACATCTTAAAAACAGTTTTTTTTCCATATAAAAGTGTAATAGGATATAACAAAGAATCAATGCACAAATAATCCACTATATAAAACAAATAATAGTGCCATCAAACAGACAAACACATCCACATCTCTCCAGATCTCAAGGGCATCTGCGAGAGAGAGAGAAAAAAACTGAGCTTGTTAGCATGTTTTACAATATCAAGTCCTAAAGCAGAGCTTAAAAAATCATGTTTTCAGATGTAACATGAATATACTTACATGTTCAGTGGTTTAAAGACTCTTAAGGGTTTAAAACCACAGAAGATCAGATTAAGCAATAATTTCAGGAAAGACAATGGGCAAGTTTTTAATCTTAGAGGGGCAGATGCTGCCACCGTCTGTCACTGCTCAGTTCGTGACAAACACAGTGAGACAGAGTGATCAGTATTTATATAGGGATGATTAGGAGGCCATGTTGATATATAGAAGCCAATGGGCAAATTTGACCAGGATGCCGGGGTTACACCCTCCTCTTTTCAAAAGACATAGTGGGATTTTTAATGACCACAGAGAGTCAGGACCTCTATTTAACGTCTCATCCGAAGGACAGTGCTTTTTGACAGTATGGTGTCCACATCACTAGCTATATCGGGGCGTTAGTACCCACACCGTCCATAGGGTGAGCACCCCTGCTGACCTGACTAACACCTCTTCCAGCAGCAACCTACCTTGCATCCCAATGTGCATACTATCCACCCTATCTGGCCTAAATAGTATTGAATATTAATGTCACATGCTATTTAGGATGGATAGTATGCACAATGAGATGCAGGCCTAGTTTTCCCAGGAGGTCTCCCATCCAGATACTGATAAGGCTTAACCCTGCTTAGCTTCAGTCGGCAACCAGACTTGGGCTACAGGGTGATATGGCATCTGGGTGATATGCAAATACTCTCCTGTAAAATAGATTTTTATTCTCAGTGAGCTTAAAGGTATTGAAATGGGTGTGATTTTATTTGCAGTTCATCTAATAAAGGATTTGTCCCCTAAATGATATTTGCAATATTGATGATTTTATATAAAAACAAAGGGACAAATAAGTAATAGGGGTAAAAAGGCTCCTTTGATTTTATTCTCCTCTAAACCAGTAGATGGCACAAAAACTTGTTTCAGCACTTTCCAAAACTTAGGCTTTTCAAGATGCACGTGGAAATTTGTCTGATCTTTGACGCAAAGTTGATTCTGCACTAATTTGATCTAATATTTGAGGTTTTTAAAAATGTTGTAGATTTAAGTAGCAAATAAGAATCGCTACAATTATTGAATATATTTTGAGACAAAGGTCTTCTTAATGATTTTCAGTTTTGTTCAAGATAATTAAGCCAACAGATTTTCAATAACAGAAGAATATGTAAAAGTATGGTATTTGGGGTAAAAGGCGCTCTGCTGTTGGGGCGAAAGGCACCATATTTAACATGATAATAAATAGTTAGCTGACTTTTCCATTTGATGACATGACATGGTGGTTAGATTCATAGTGTAAATATCATATATTAAGTTGGGTGTCCACCTTAGAGTTAATAACCATATTTATAATGAAACCATCATATTTAAAAAAAAAAATGATATTAATCATATCATATAGTAAAATAGAATTTATTGTTACTACTGTAAATCTATATTAAAGTATTATGGGATCTCCTTTAATGCTTTCAGAATCTTTTTTAAATTATTTTGTTTCTAGCCTATATTAACATATTATAATAGCATTTTTATTGAACAAAAATGAATTATTTTATTTATCAGTGCACACACACACACACACACACACACACACACACACACACACACACACACACACACATATATATATATATATATATATATATATATATATATATATATATATATATATATATATATATATATATATATATGCCCCTCTAAGATTATGTTTATGTCTAAGTTAATACTTGTTCAAAACAATCACTTTAGCAAAGTTCAGACTATTTTCTGTTTATTTTGAGTTCAATAAAAATGCTATTAAAATGTTAATATAGGCTAGAAACAAAATCATTTTTAAAAGTAAAGATTCTGAAAGCATTGAAAGAGATCCCATAATAATTTAATATAGATTTACAGTAGTAACAATAAATGAGATTTTATTATATGATATGATTAATATCATATTTTTAAATAGTGTGTATTATACTATATGAAAAGCAACATTTTCTTAAGGTGTGCCTTTAGCCCGTTGTACCATACAAATCTGTATCATTACAAAAATATAAAATTAAAGCTTCTAGCCTCCGCTAAGAAACTGTTAAATAAAGTTTCCTCGCATTTGAATGAAACATGGCCGCCACTGAAGCTGGATGTGAGCATTATGTTCGCAGCTGTTTGTTAAAAGTAAGCGACATTTAATTACCCGTTGTGTTTCACATATGCTTGCCAATATCAATACGGTAGCATGATTGTTTAGGTATATATTTCACTGATCGCACGGTAACGTGTGATTGAAACAAATGTAATTAGCATATAGCTAACTATGAAATATGAACACCCATTGACTATTTTTTATGTTTAATATAAGATTGCTTTATGAAGTTAAAATTTAAATTATTGTTGGTTTAAAGGCAACAAATAAGGTTCGTTTAGACTTGTTGCTTTACTCAAATAAATAGCATTTTTAGTTTTTGTACTTGTAACATATTGTGAAGTATGTCAGTAGAGACTTTGTATGTCAGTGCTGTGAGTGTTTGCTATATAAGATATGCGGACTGTTGTATGTGCATTGATGGTGATGATGGTCTCTCTGCAGGCGCCCTGCTGTGGGAAGTTTTATGTTTGCAGACTCTGTCATGATGGTGAAGAGAACCATCAAATGGACCGATTTAAGGTCCGAGAGGTCAAATGTGCAGCGTGCAATACTATTCAAGAGGTAAAGAGATATTTAAGCTTAGCTCTAAACACATCATAGAATTTGCTTGGGTGAATCTCACAAAACCTGTCAAGATGTCTGGGTATTATTTTTGGATAATATTTTACCATAAAAGCGAAAGAATGAATAAACTATGTCTTTGTAATGTATCATGATTACATACACTCACCTAAAGGATTATTAGGAACACCATACTAATACTGTGTTTGACCCCCTTTCGCCTTCAGAACTGCCTTAATTCTATGTGGCATTGATTCAAGAAGGTGCTGAAAGCATTCTTTAGAAATGTTGGCCCATATTGATAGGATAGCATCTTGCAGTTGATGGAGATTTGTGGGATGCACATCCAGGGCACGAAGCTCCCGTTCCACCACATCCCAAAGATGCTCTATTGGGTTGAGATCTGGTGACTGTGGGGGTCATTTTAGTACAGTGAACTCATTGTCATGATCAAGAAACCAATTTGAAATGATTCGAGCTTTGTGACATGGTGCATTATCCTGCTGGAAGTAGCCATCAGAGGATGGGTACATGGTGGTCATAAAGGGATGGACATGGTCAGAAACAATGCTCAGGTAGGCCGTGGCATTTAAACGATGCCCAATTGGCACTAAGGGGCCTAAAGTGTGCCAAGAAAACATCCCCCACACCATTACACCACCACCACCACCAGCCTGCACAGTGGTAACAAGGCATGATGGATCCATGTTCTCATTCTGTTTACGCCAAATTCTGACTCTACCATCTGAATGTCTCAACAGAAATCGAGACTCATTAGACCAGGCAACATTTTTCTAGTCTTCAACTGTCCAATTTTGGTGAGCTCGTGCAAATTGTAGCCTCTTTTTCCTATTTGTAGTGGAGATGAGTGGTACCCGGTGGGGTCTTCTGCTGTTGTAGCCCATCCGCCTCAAGGTTGTGCGTGTTGTGGCTTCACAAATGCTTTGCTGCATACCTCGGTTGTAACGAGTGGTTATTTCAGTAAAAGTTGCTCTTCTATCAGCTTGAATCAGTCGGCCCATTCTCCTCTGACCTCTAGCATCATCAAGGCATTTTCGCCCACAGGACTGCCGCATACTGGATGTTTTTCCCTTTTCACACCATTCTTTGTAAACTCTAGAAATGGTTGTGTGTGAAAATCCCAGTAACTGAGCAGATTGTGAAATACTCAGACCGGCCCGTCTGGCACCAACAACCATGCCATGCTCAAAATTGCTTAAATCACCCTTCTTTCCCATTCTGACATTCAGTTTGGAGTTCAGGAGATTGTCTTGACCAGGACCACACCCCTAAATGCATTGAAGCAACTGCCATATGTTTGGTTGATTAGATAATTGCATTAATGAGAAATTGAACAGGTGTTCCTAATAATTCTTTAGGTGAGTGTATAATTAATTGCCATTCACACACACATATTTTACATACATTTTATCCTCCCAAGCAAATCTCATGACTGTAATTCTCATCACCATCTAATAAAATCTTACTGTAATACAAAATAAGTAGTTATTTAAACTGCTTACACATCATGGTGATATTTGTTGTAAAAAAAAAAAAAAGTTGTAGACAGAAAGTCACCGAGCACCAAAAACAGACAGCAGCCGCCTTTTAAAGTTCCTCCTGAACCAAAACAACCAGCTTATACTGTGTTCATGTCATGTCATAATCGTAAATACAAGATGGCAACTTGTGACATTCTACCCGGAGCTGTTCACGTCCTCCGGCTCGGATTTATGCACTTCTGTGTCAACACTATCAATGCCGAAAATAATCTGCAGCAGTCAGGTGGTACAACTAGAGCGCTGTAAGTTTACGTTCATTATTATTGTAATGTTATGTGCTTTTAAGTCCGGCACACCAAGCTGTTTTTGAGCGTCGGCTGACTTAGTTTTTTCAGTGTGTTCTGCACCGTTGGCTCTAGTCGGACGTTTTTTTGGGGGCCGATTCAACATGTACAATCGGCGTCGGGCCATCGGTGAGAGCGAAAACTGTAATTGGCTGTGTTCAGCTTAGTGAACGAGTCGGTGCACGAGAATAATGGCAAAACGGTACAGTGTCGTGGCAAAAATTAACTCTCAGTTGCATCACTGAATAAGAGACAAACCTTAGCCAATTGTCTTTATAAAGATTTATTTTCTTGCAAGAAAAGAGTCAGTCATACAGCCATCCTGAATGTCTGCAGAGTGCTAACTGAAGACATAATAGAAGCCACAATCTCTTATACCCCCAAAGTGTAAACAATCCTTCTCAGTAGTTTTCCACACATGGTAAAAGTAAGAAACACAGCACACAGAATTAGAATTAGTTCTGCCTGACACCTTTGGTACAGGAGAGCCCTCAAATAAGGGGTCCCACGACCCCTAAGGTCACAAACCAGTCTCTGTGTCTGTTAAGTTTAGTGGTGTCCTGCATGGCAAAAACACATGTTAGCTCTTGTGTAATATCAAATATATGTCTTAATTAATCTTCCTCTGATTAAAATTTTCCACCACAACAGATAGAAGGCTGTTCTAATTTTACATCGTTACATCTTAGTATTCCTGGGCAAATATATTAATATTAACATGAGTGGAGTGGAATAAAGAAAGTGATCAGCAGGATTGATATTTAAAACGGTAAGCACGCGCTGCTATGTTTACGGTTTGTGTATCAACAGCCCTGTTTCCCTTTTTGAATGACGAATATAGAAGAATATATCTGCAGAAATAGATAGTTGTCTCATTTACACGCAGGCGCAGTCGGCTGTAGTTCTCTCAGAGTGTTCAAGTGCAGCTTTTTGGCCCCGACGTGAGAGGACGCAGTCGGCTTTCTTTAGCGCTAGTTCTGTGGCGTTGATTTGGTGTGTTCCTAACCTAAGACATGAGTTTACTTAACGCCGTCTTTCGTGATGCTTTGCAGACTGCTGTGCACGTTGGCTTTTGGAGACGCTCCTAAGGGAGGGTGGGGTCTTATGCTTTCAAAGTTAGCTTGCTATTGCTAGCCTCTCTGAAATTGCCTACCCTACCTTTAATACAAAATATAATTATATTTGTATTATTGCTTTTCAGCTTTAATAACATTTAAAACTCATTTTGTGTTCATCAGGCTCAACAGACATGTAAAGAATGTGAAGTGAAGTTTGGGGAGTATTACTGTGACATCTGCCATCTATTTGACAAAGACAAGAAGCAGTACCACTGCCAGCCCTGCGGGATATGCAGGTTCGCATGGCATTTACATTTAATTTAGCACACACTTTCATGCAAAACATCTTACAAATGAGAGGTCCCTTTATTATTGAACCGAAGCAATACATTTGTAATTCTCATTGACCACCTTCTTCTCCTCTGTCACTTTTAGAATTGGCCCAAGAGAGAAATACTTCCATTGTACAAAGTGCAATTTATGTTTAGCCACTGATCTTAAAGATAATCACAAGGTATGACAAGTCTTCTCCTGATTCTTGTACGTTACTTCAAAATTTTATTGTTATTAGTGAAATATTAAGCAGTGCTTGTCGTTTCAGTGTGTTGAGAACGTCTCTAGGCAGAACTGCCCTGTGTGTATGGAGGACATCCACACGTCCAGAATAGGGGCTCATGTGCTCTCATGTGGCCATCTGCTACACAAGTGAGTGTTTGATAATCTGTTATGTTAAGAGCAGTCACACTACACTTTTCATTCCATTTACTTCCATTCATACACATGCAAATGCCGGACACTGGAAACGCAAGCGAAGAAGTTTGTGAGGTTTGTTCTTGCACGTAAAGCAGGTTCGGTTGAGCTTCTGTTTATGTTCGCTGATCAATGTTTGTATGTGAATAAAAGTCTGTCACTGTGTGTGTATCATCTGGTGCCCTGACCCATGTGCTATCAAATTAATGTGATTTTGATTTTTTGTTTTGTTTCTTGCAGAACATGCTTTGAGGACATGTTTAGAACTGGGTAAGGAATGTTGTTGTGTTGCGACTATTGTATTAATGATTTCTTATGACTTGTTGCTAATTCTGCATATATTCATAGTGACATTTCTCTAACTGTTGAAGTGTCACAGCTATCTGATAAGCAATATCAGCCTCTCTGAACTGTTTAAATGTTTTGATCCTCATTGAACCAGTCATGGGCTTGTATAGGATAATGTTCAATGTTCGAGAGATGTGCTTACATCTGGTGGTCTGTCCCGCAGTGCTTACCGCTGTCCCCTGTGTATGCACTCTGCCTTTAACATGAAGGAGTTCTGGGAACAGAAAGATATGGAAATTGCCCAGTCTCCCATGCCCACAGAGTACCAGGCTACTACAGTGAAGGTAACAGAGGCTTCATTTGCATGTATTCACTAAGCAGACACTTTATCCCAATGGACATGCAAATGAGGAGCAATGCAAACACAAGCAGAAGTGAATATTCGTTAATGAGTCTGTAAGATGTACTCCTACACTGCAGTTGTAAAATGAAGGTTCAGCTTAGATGTGGAGAAATCTGCTTCGCTCATTTCAATGCGAACCTCAATATAATAATTTGATCTTACATTTATAGAGTAATTCCTGAATTTTATTTTAATGTGTATATACTATTATTAGTATTTAATATTATTATTATTATTAGATTTTTATGTTTTAAGTTTTAATTTTAGTTTGTTCTTTTATTAGTTTTAAAAATTGTTTTTAAAGCTAAATATTTCAGTTAAGTATGTTATTTTTAGTTTTAGTAATACTTCAACTTCAGGTTTTTCAAGGCAACATTTCTAATTTTCATTTGAGTCTTTCATCTATCTATCTATCTATATATATATATATATATATATATATATATATATATATATATATATATATATATATATATATATATATATATATATATATATATATATATATATATATATATATATATATATATATATATATATATATATATATATATATATATATATATATATATATATATATATATATATACATACACATACGCATGCATACATACATACATAGTTGCTGGATATTGGCCAGAACGGGAACACGCTGTCGTATACGCTGATCCAGAGCATCCCAAACATGCTCAATGGGTGACATATCCGGTGAGTATGCTGGCCATGCAAGAACTGGGATGTTTTCAGCTTCTAGGAATTGTGTACAGATCCTTGCAACATGGGGCCGTGCATTATCATGCTGCAACATGAGGTGGTGGTCGTGGATGAATGGCACAACATGGTCCTCAGGATGTTGTCATGGTATCTCTGTGCATTCAAAATGCCATCAATAAAATGCACCTGTGTTCGTTGTCCATAACATACGCCTGCCAATACCATAACCCCACTGCCACCATGAGCCACTCGATCCACAAGGTTGACATCAGCAAACCACTCACCACTCAAGTCGGTTACAACGGTGAACTGCAGTCAGGTCAAGACTCCAATGAGGACGACGAGCATGCAGATGAGCTTCCCTGAGACGGTTTCTGACAGTTTGCGCAGAAATTCTTAGGTTATGCAAACCGATTGTTGCAGCAGCTGTCCTGGTGGCTGGTCTCAGACGATCTTGGAGGTGAAAATGCTGGATGTGGAGGTCCTGGGCTGGTGTGGTTACGTGGTCCGCGGTTGTGAGGCCGGTCGGATGTACTGCCAAATTCTCTGAAAAGCCTTTTAGAGAAATTAACATTTAATTCACAGGCAACAGCTCTGGTGGACATTCCTGCAGTCAGCATGCCAATTGCACGCTCCCTCAAAACTTGCGACATTTGCTTCATTCATTCAATCGGCTTTATTTTCTTTACGCTTTAATTTATTTTAAGGTACACTGTGTAACTTTACTTTGCTCAATGTACACCATGTCCAAATCGTGTTTTTGTCTTATAATGGATTACTGCGGTATGCTTATAATAAACAGAGAGCACTAGCTCCGGCTACAATGTTCTACCACAAGATGCTTGCAGTTTTATGAACTGACAAAAGTTAAATAGTGTACCTTTTAGTGTACTTATTTTTTCCTTAGATTTTACTGTGAAATATTTTTGTGAGATTTTCCCCAATAAGTCAACTTCACTCTGTTTGTTCGCAGATCATATGCAATGACTGCCAGGCTCATTGCACTGTGGCCTTCCACGTGTTGGGCATGAAGTGCAGCACCTGTGGCTCTTACAACACGGCACAGGACGGCGGGCTGATTATGCCCCCTGCTGTAGATGCACAACAGCCCGCGGAGCAGCCGCTTGAAGAGGAGACCGACACGTCGCAAAACGAGTGACTTTTAGGCTCACATATCATCTCTCAGTTAAGCTTTTACACAACTGAAACTCTTATCTCTCAATGCTTCTCACTGTGCAACTGCTCTCATTTTTTTGCTGGATTAAACTGGATGAGAACTTTTTTTGAGCTGCCTTCAATTTTCTGTGATGGAAACCAACTGTTCTAGTTCAGTAGGATTTGCAACATTTCTTGAATTTTTCACATGCATTTTGTCATAACGAATGTTAGATAGTAAAAGTTTATCCTCGTTGCACAAGACTATGATCTGATTTGATTACTGAATCCTCATCGTCTATCAAGAATTTTTTTAAATATTAAAAGTAAGGTGGGCTCAGATATTCAGTCAGGGACAGTGGCTTCATTGGCAGACTTTTGCTAATTTTAAAATGATGTAACGCTATTTATTGGTTAATGCTGGGCAAAAAACAAACATTGTGTTACAAAAAATAAAACCAAATGATCATGTTGCATATTTTTTTTATTAAATTTTTTTTTTAAATAAAAAAAACTGAAGTTATCTTATGTTCCTAAAGTTTTTCTTCTAGAAAGTATCTTGTAGTTTGTTATGAGTGTGACTACAGATATTATTGATATTTGTAGGACAGACTCTCATAGGCATATTTGAGAATGAAATTACTAGATTTACTTTTTTCTCACCTTACTTGCTCTCAAAAACAACGGTGGCAAAACTTCATGAATTGCCGCCTGCAGGGTTTAAACCACCTTTCAGTAAGATTATTACCCATTAGGTTGCACCATCCTGTTATGATATGGCGGTATTAACTTCTGCAGTATCTCCTGTTCCTGCAGCGGTGGGTTATTTGTGACCTTCACGTATTGTGTTTTGCTGGCAGCAGTGAATGGTGAGCTCACCATCGCTGGAAGGCTTGTGAAATACAAGTTCATGCAGCTTTCAGTCGCAGGAGACAGTGCTTTTCTCAACCTGAAAGGTTATATTTGAGATGATCATTTGAACCATTGATTTCAGAGTGATGTTATTGACACGCTTGTATTCAAAACCAGGAATATTCAAGTCACCTTTATTTATATAGCGCTTTTTACAATACAGATTGTTTCAAAGCAGCTTTACAGTGATAATAGTAAATTAATTAATGGAAGAGAGATTGTTTTGGCTGTACAGCAGCTCTAGAAAAAAGTTATTGTCCAGCTAATGTAAGTTTTAGATTCATTTCCGTTGGAAAAAATCATTAGTTATTTACTTTAGGCCACGTGCACGACACCTTTTTCAACCAAAATAGAAAACTCAATGCGTTCCGGCCACTCATTGATCTACCTTGTCAGATTTTGCTACCTCCCATTAAAACAGTAGGTAGCACAATTCGACAGAAAAAAATTCTACCTATCAGATTGTGCTACCAGCATCATATTCATGTGATTTGAGGCTTTATTAATATCCATACCTACCCCTACCCTTAAAACTATGTAAATATTTAAAAAAATAAATATTAAATATTGATGTGCGCATGCGCAGTAAGCCCTGGTAGGACAATCTAACGGGTAGGATGAAATGTCAGGACACTATGGAATGCCAAAAGACAAATATTTCTTTAGACGTTACATGTACAGACGATATAACGAGTGTACGCGTAATAGCGGAAATCTTGTTTACGCGTCTACACGCAATCAAAATAAAAGTCTCACATCCACTAGCATTGCTGGCCTAAATAAAAAAAAAAATGTATCAATGTATAATCTTTTATAATATTTAATTTATATAAATATATAATATTTAATTGTCATAATGTAATATGTTTAAAATATCTAAAATTACTAAATTATAATTACCTATAATTTTATAATTAGCTATATATTATATTTTATTATTTTGACTTGACAAAAGTCTTATGATTTTTATTTCAGTTTTTGAAGTAATTAAGTAGTTTTCAACAAATACAATAAAATATGGTATTTATTTTAGCTTGTTAAAACATGGTCTTATCCGTTTCTTATATTTAAATTGAACAGTTCTCTTTGCATGCGTCTCTCTTAAACACACGCTGCAAAATTCTTGATCTTACTTTGCTAAAAATAAAATTGAATGCCTGTCGCAGAGTTATACTGTCAATAGCAAAAACACAACAAATGCGTAAATGTAAAACAAATATGACCGCAGTGAAAAAAATTGTAAGAAAGCTTCTGATCTGATCATATCAATAATTAAGACATGTAGGCCCATTCAAGAAATGTATTAAAAACAGAAAGACTCTCGCAGAGAGTAAGACTATCATTTCAGCCTTACTCAAAGGCAGCAGAAACAGGTCAGTGGGTTCGTTACGCACTTCAATCCATTTCACACCCGACGTTATTGGTTTGCTTATTTATTACATCCAGGCAATTGGTTGATAAAACATTGATTAAAATTAAGATATAATTTATACAAAACAAAATTAACTTTAAAGAAAGGCTATCTACAAAACAAAACTTAATAAAGTGGTATCTTACTCATGCTGTTCACTTTTTATAATTAAAAGATGAAATTAAAAATAATATTATAGGCTACTATTTAAACATAAATATGAAACTAAATAGGCTACGTTTTCTACTCTCTGGCCGATGAAGGCGCCGGCGCGTTGTGATGAATTTTTTCCTCATGACAGCGGAAACGTCATTTTTTGGCCATAGCCTACATATAAGTGCAATATATGATCATTATAAACTATAAGTGGTCTACTTTTATTTGTGTACACTAACAATAACAACAAAACTTTGTGATTTTCTAAAAAAAAAAGAAAATATAAACAGTATACGCGTTCAGCTGTCTCTGTGAGAATCTTTCTAAAACACGTCTCAAAGAAGAACCGAAACTCACTATATTATTAGGTGCTGTTTTTAGAATGCATTTCTCGTTTGATCTTCTTTTATGTTTAACAGTCAATTTAGCTACTTTACAGCATAATATAGCTCGAAATCAGTGCTTTAATGTCAAGTGCATTTAATTAAATATTACCTACTGTATGCTATTTGCAGTAAATTCAATAATATATAGCAGCATTTGTTTCTGTCCTATTTTTAGTAATTTATGTCCTAACACGAGCAAAGCCGTGGGCCGGATGGGCTGGATTTGTCCAGGGCCAAATTTTATCCCCAGTCCAGCCCCGGCTAGCCCTGGCTGCATGGTAAATTATAATAAGGGTGCTGGATTGTATGGAAGCCCGTTTCCACCACTAAATAAAAAAATGAAGAGTAAAATTTTACGACTTTTTTTTCTCAGTCAGAATTGTGAGTTTATATCTTAGAATTCTGACTTTATAACTCACAATTGTGAGAAAAAAAGTCGCAATTACTCTTTTTTTTATTTAGTGGAGGAAACGGGCTTCCATAGGATTGACATCGTGATTGTTTTCAGTTAGATTCACCACGGGCCTGTATAATTCTGAGTCATATCTGAATGGATCAAGCGACTTGCGCAGTTTATCACTTGATAGAGCGACAGAAGCGCAGGGCACGTTCGATCTGCTTTTGCGCGCTGATGCACGATAGCGCCATTTCTTCACATATTTGGAGTATTTGCCTTTTGCAGTTACACGTGTGCTGCATTTTAAAAACAGCACCTAATAATATAGTGGAGTTGTTGGGATGTCCCTCGCTTCACCGGTGTTCCCTATGGCCAGTAGGCTACACTTATTTAGCCTGCATTCATTTAGCAGATGGTTTTATCCAAAGCAATTAAGGAGAACAATAGAAGCAGTCAAATCAACAATAGGGCAACAATATAGCTACAACTGCTGTGACCAGTCCCAGTTAGTCTAGCACCGTGCGTAGCAAGACTTTTTTATATAATAGATATAGAATAGTAAGTTAGTATGAGTCAAGTGTTGTCCATGCAAATTTTCAAGTCTCCGGCCTTGCCATTGGCCAAAACATTAACGTCTGTACACGAAATAACGTGTAAAGTCTAAAGAAATATTTGTCTTTATGGCGTTCTATAGAATACGGATGTGCGCAGGCATTTCCCATAATTTAATTAAGTCTCTGCTGACACTTCAGGGATGCACTGTGGAATAATCCAAGTAAGAAAACATAGTACTACCATACTAAAACTCAAAGGAGATATTCAGTATGTATTCCTGAGTCATGACACATCGTAGGATACCTCACGATTTTCCTTTGGGTTTTTAGAAAAGCAGTTTGGGATTTATGAGTACCATATTGTCCCAACAGTTCCCACAGTTTTACATGCGATTTATTTAGTAGTGTTCACCACAAGTAATAGGCTACAGTGCACACTGGTCAGAAATAAGTATAGAAATGGCTTCTATTTGGCATTTTGCACACAGACAACACCTTAAAGCCAGTCTTTTTGAAAAGTTGGTGATGCTAAACAGTATTATCAATAGATGTCTAAAACTATTTTAGAAGACTATTTTAACGATGTATTTACAACCTTTCTGGACCTTGAAAGTGTTAATTAAATTACTGTCTATGGAGGGGTCAGAGAGCTCTCAGATTTCATCAAAATATCTTAATTTGTGTTACGAAGATGAACGAAGGTCTTACGGGTTTGGAACGACATGAACATTCTATCATTTTTGGGTGAACTATCCCTTTAAATATGTTTCTAATAATAATATAATAATAATAATGAAATGTAAATGAAAAACACCATTTTAACAAATGCATCAAATGAAAGTTACACTGTAATTCTGAATATAATTCAACTGCTGCTAAAAACAGTGAAAGGGATACAAGGTTGGTCAACCTCTTACAAGTAAGCCTGCTACAAACATCACATTTTTAAGTATAGACAAGCCAAGTAAAATATAAGCAAGCTGGTTAACTAAACATCATCTCCTCTGGCAGGTTTTGGCTCCGGACTGGTGAGCGCTACAGTGTAACATCGTAGTTCTGGGGTGGTGACATCTGGAGCCACGAGATCTGGTGCAGCAGTGACTGGCACAGCCGACTGAAGAGGACTGAGGCTTGTATTCAGGTCCACCTCCACAACCTTTTGCTCTGTGTTGGGAGGGTGAGGTGAGGTCTGCGCCAGGCCTGGATGTGCGGTATGGTCACTGGTTTGGTGCAGGTCGTCCGGTCTCATGCTGTTCAGCGCAATGGGTTGTATTGTCGTTCTCAGTACTGTGATCTCCTCCGAAGAGCTCGACTCATTTGATTCAGAGGATTCAGAACTGGATAATTTCAGCTGGTGGTACAGACTAACCTGTCAGAGGATTGTACATAGATAATCATCAGATCAAGTGTTTTAAGAAATTGCAATTTATTTGTAAAATGCTATACAGTGCTGTACAGTTACCCAGATACACTGTACAAAGTGATCAGTTGACTTAATTATAATTTTAAGGAGGGGGGGGGGGGGGTGTGTCTAATGCCATTTCATGCATTCTGACTTATTTACACTGTTAAAGAGTTGGATTATTTCTGTGCCAAATACACTCCTTCAGGATTCAAACAAGTTTCTGAAAGTTTTTCTTCAAGCATGGCCCTGTATGACATCATAAAGAGCTTGTATGGGCACTTCTCCCGGATCAACCAGAGCGAGAGTAAGAGCACGCCCATCAACGAGTTTTGTTTGGGTTACAGGAGCTGTTGGTAGCGCTGTCATTTTGTTTTTAGAACACAAAAATCAACAAATCACTAAAAGGGAGCGGGCTGCCCCTGTGGGTGACGTGCTGTTTTGCCCCTGGGGATGTGCACAGATAGACATCAATCAGGAAATTATTATTATTGTTTGGAGGGGTGGGCCACTGCCCACGTCCACAAGCTCTGCTGATTTCAGAAAGAATCGGTACAGCATATCGGTCTTTTATAAATCTGATAAAACTAAAGACTCTTCAGGGATATGAAGGATGCAATACTACAAGATTAAAATGAGATTAAGTTTATTTACTTTAAGTGAGTTTCCTTAAAGGGTACATAACACAATGTAATTGAAAAAAAATTAAGTTATGTGGAGTTGTCAAGTTTCTCAATTACGCATTTAGTTTATGTAAAGGGATAGTTCACCCAAAAATGAAAATTCTGCCATAATTTACTGTTTACAAACAGTTCTGGGGCACTATTGACTTTCACCATTGACTTTTTTTAAGTCAATGGTGCCCCACAACTGTTTGGTCACCCAAATTCTTCAAAATATCTTGTGTTCAGCAGTAGAAAGAAAATTCATACAGGTTTGGAACATGAGGTTGAGTAAATGACAATTTTAATTTTTGGGGTGAACTATCCCTGTAATAATTTTAAGGCAACATGTCACTGTAAAAAAGTGATCAGTTGACTTAACTTAAAAACAGTGTAAAACAAAGCAAATAAGATAAATCAAGTTAATAATTTAGAAAAACCCAAATGTATGCAAGTCTTTAAACAAATTTGTTTAACGTTTTAAACATGTTTACAGAGGTAAAGGATCTAATAACCATTGGTAAATCAATTTCACAAATGTATAAACGTGCAAGTAAATTCCATACAAAATGTCAAGTGGGTAAGGAAGTAAGGACACAAATACTGTATAAATTAAACAAAGTAAACAAGCTTAATATGAGAATGTATAAGTAAACAGTCAGTGGTTGTAAATATTAAAATATGAAGTGTTCTTACCGGTTTAGAAACTGTGAAAGACACTAAAAATAATCCAAACAGTGCTGGTCCCAAACCATCCATCTCTTAAACGTCGCTACCTGTTAGAGAATGAAATTTGATAGACATAAATGGACAATAATATTAGTTAACATTACAAAAGGAACATGCCTTCAAAATCATGCAATATGAACGTATAAATTGGTAAAATTTTACCTTGTTCAAGCTCCTTGGAATAAGAATATTTGCAGTATGACAGTCTTGCACTTAAAGTGGAACAGAACTGAGCATATTTATATGAGATTTAGTTTCACACAGACAAATTTATGTTCGGTGTCAAATCTTTGATTGGTTTATGCTCCTTTTCTCTGTAATTTCACATTTGGTTTGCAAGGTTTTAGACGGAAGTCAGACCTCCACTAAAGGGATCATATGGTTAAGAAAGTTTGTTAATTCCAGTAAACATGTTTTGTTTGGTTGGCTGAACTTAATTGAAAACACACCCAAGGACTAGTTATGAACTCTTATGGTAAAGATGAATTATTTGAAAACCCTGAAATGCTTTTACAAGAAAACACATTAATCATGTCTGTGGTGAAAACATGATCAGACCAGCCGCAGTGTGACAAACCGCCTACAGCAGAGATTCCAGTCAGAGCACAAAAACACAGCAGGAAACCAGTCAAAACTTTATTTTTAAAATCAAAGCACAAACTGTGGAATAAAACCACAAACAAAAGATTGTAAATATTTAAAGGGATAATGGTCCCAAAAATTAATATTCTACCATTTAAATCAGCCTCAAGTCATTCCAAACCTGTATGATTTTCTTCTGTAGAACAATAAAGATCTACAACATCAGACCCCATTGACTTCCATTGTATCTTGTGTTCTGCAGAATAAAGTCAAACATTATTCCAATTCTTTTGAATAAATTTCACAAATTATATAGACTAAATAATTCTAAATTAGTTTGGAACAACATGAGGATGAGCACATTTCTATTACAGTATTTAACATTTCATCCATGTATAACCTTGTTTGGTAAATGATTATATAAGAAATACATTGCAGTTTGTCAATTTCAGGGCCTGTTCACACTAAAACGACAACTATGATAAATCCGCTTCCACACCAATGAACAGGAACGTTGCGTTTATTATAAGAGTCTCGAAAGTGATTCCAACAATATTGTTCTTTGGTTTCGCCATCATAATAGCTGCAGTGTGGTATGGAAGCTTATTTCTGCCACAATAAAAAAATAAAGGTAATTGCGACTTTTGTAATTGCGATTTATGAATTCAGAATTGCGTGATAAACTCACAACTGCAAAATTATAAAGTCAGAATTGCAAAAAAAAAAAAAAAAAAAAAATCAGAATTATGAGAAAGTTGCAATCACCTTTTAAATTATTTTATTTGGATTTGATTAACTATCGATATCATCCTTGGTGTGAACTGGCCTTAAAAGGTCATGAAAGTGAATATATTGCCGTTTAATAGAGAAATGCTAATCTTATTAACAATCTTTCTGTTAGATTTGGTGACCCTCAGGGGGTCCGGTGCTTTTAGCCCATTGGTATTTTGTGTTACTTGGCTGTCCTCGGATGTGGGGAGGAAGACACCAGGGACAATGATGAAAGCTGGCTGAAGGTTGTTGGAACCAGACTGACCAGAGGAAAGAGGTCTGTCCGCACCAATCGAGCTCCAATCCTTGGTGTCGACAGAGGAAAACTGGTAGTTGGTCGTGGTTTAAATCATCACCTCTAGGTGGAGGGCAGAGGTCACCAAAAGTCACCGGCTGCACCATTGATGTTGTAGGACGTTGCGGTGAGGTAACTCTCGGCCTGGAGGTCACTGGCCTGGGAATGGAAGGTCTGGCGTGATCATGGATGTAAATTTCAGGAGTGAAGACATTGTAACGGTCCGGCTGAATGAAGGGATCATAGAACGGATAAACCGGTTCATATCCATAACCAAAACCCAGGTGACGTCTGCGTCTTTCTCTCTGGATCATAATCAAAAAAGATTAGTTTATAAAATATAACTAAATTAAGTTTAAGGACTTGAGACAAAAACGTAATTAAATGTTTTGATAATTAAATGCAACAAAAAGATACATTTACACTTAAAATGTAATTTAACTGTAAACTAATATTAAATAATGTAATGCATTTAATTTTAAATATAAATGATCAATTGTGAAACTCACCTTATGTAAAGGTGAACCCACTGGGAAGCCAAGGGCGAAGCTTAATAGGCCGACAAAAATGATAAGATTCTTCATCCTATTTTTAGAAAAGATTAATGGACTTCTAATTTCTTATGCAAATATTACAAACATTTAAGTGTAAAAAATTTACTAACTATAAATTGTTACCTTGAGATGTCACAGACCTCCTCTAGTGTTGTACTTTCCTATGCAGTTTTTAAATGCATTAAACCTCCATTGAATTGATGGTCATAGTAGGTGGGGCCAAATTTTTCCATGCAGCCCCACCCATTATCTTCCTTCCAAACTTTTGTGGTCAAGGGGATCATTTCACAACAGTTTTCTTAAAAGTTGACTTTAATCTTTCATTTTGACAGGTACACAATATGGTGCTGTGGCAAAAATTAATTTCTGCTGTACTTATGTGGTAAACCAAGATATCAGTTGGTATCCAAGTTGGTAAGTTTCAAATTATTTTGCCTTTGGACCCATTGAATAAGTACAGAATGATAGTTATGAAACAGTTTGACTACAGATGGCAAGGTTAATAAACTGCAACAAGACTTTATTGCAAAGAAACCAAGATGCTACAGCAGACATGAAGCTAGTCCACAGACGTTACCATGTTTTCCTAAAAACAGAACAAAGATAAAATCATGTTAAATCTTGTATTCACATTAAAGGAATGGTTCACCCAAAATGACATTTGTCAGTCACCCTCATGTCGTTTTACAGCCAAAATATGGATCTCTTTTTTGTGGAGCACAAAAGTAGATGTGTTGTAGAATGTACATATGAATGCATGTACGCCAAGACAAAAAGATTGGCAAAAGAGGTCCAAAGACTTGAATCATTTCAAAACCATTTTCATAGTAAATAGTACACCATCTTTACTCATGGGGATTTTTCATCAGCAGTAAAAGGGAGAAAAAAAAAAAAAAAAAAAAAAAAAAAAAAAAAGAGTCAAATGGTTTTGGAATTAAAAGAGGGTGAATAAATGACACTTCATTTTTAGGTAATGTCACCATTCTATCAGGGGTGTAATGGTACAGAAGTCACGGTTCGGTATGTACCCCCCCCAATCATACTCCTGAATGCTTAATTAACAAAATCAACAATAACCTTAAGTTTTTTTTTTCTCTAATTGAGAGACTTAGCAATGCTGCGCAGTAAAATGCAACGGCTGTTTTTAAACTTATTGGTTTGATTAACGTGGTGACAATGGATGCACAAAGAAAATGACGAACAACACTGTAATGAACTCTCATGCGTAAAGTTCAATGTGCTTTTAAGAAATCAGGGAAAGATGAAGCGAGGAGGAGACACTTTCACGAGGAGACCACGAGTGAAACGGCACCTGAGGCTTCCAATTTCCAGGACACGCATATTTCATCACTGGACTGTAGTGAGACTTCCACGAGTCACGACAAATTGGCACAATGCTAAATGATTGTCTCATAACAGCGGAAACAACTTGAAATACTAAATTTTGGTCATACAGATAAAGACATCATTCCAAACTGTAAACTTTATTTGCTTGTACAATAAAAACAGAAATATTGTGCTTTAGTAAAATAGCAGGATACCACTTTCTGCGGTCTCGGTTTCCTTTCCCTGAAGCTTGTGGAGCGAGTCACAAATTAATTGAAACTCAGTGTATAGGCTACTAGCAAGCTTGTGTGCCATCTGAACTCGTTTTAGGTTAGTGCATAGATTGTCTTCTGCTCTTTTCCCTTTTGTGGCGGTTGGCAAACAGCGTTGCATTAACGCACGCACCCTCTTCTGGATTGTAGTGTGGATTGCCTGCGTTTATATTCGTCATCTGACTATGCACTGAACTGTGATGGTTCAGTACGAATGCATATACCATTACACCCCTACATTCTTATTTCCTACCTCTGACGATTCGGTCTCTTTTCCATTAGGTTTTGCTGAAGATGGCTCTTGTCTTCTCTCTAGTTCCTTCATTCCTGTTTCCTGCACATTCACAACCTGTGCTGCTTGCCTAAACACACAAACACTAATCTTCAATACTAATATGGTTTCAACCTTCTCAATTACATGAAAGCAGATTACAGTGTACCTCTGATTTGTGGCTTTTTTCTTTTGTATGATGCCGACGGTAACCCCCAGGACGACGACAGCGGCACACAGTCCAACCACTCCGTACAGAACCGGCCCCTGTGAGAGCCCACCCGAACCATCCTGGCAGTGCTCTCCACCATAGCCCGCCTCACAGACGCACACGGTTGCTCCGTTCTGGGTCACACATTTACCGTTGCCGTTACACAGTGTAACGCCACATACCTCAGACTCCACGTTCTCTGGAATGACATTCTCACTTAAACCTGGATGAAAAGATTTAGGATTGATCCGAACGTTTTTAGGTTGTGTATCTTGGAGACCTGATGAGTTAAAAACAGAACAAATGAAGGGTTATTACAGTTAACTAGACCTAAAAAAAAAGAAAGAAAAACTAATTACAAATGACACTAAAATTAAAAGTGAAAACAGAAAATATAAAGAGTAACTGGCTGAAAATATTAATAAAAACTTGGTCTTAAAGTAGGCCTATATATATCAGTGCCATCCATGAAATACTATTACAATTGTTTTGCAGTTCTCATTACTATAATACAAAAGAGGATTAGGGCCAACCAATAAAAAAAGAAAAGAAAAAAAACGAGATTAAAGTCAGAGTTTAAACTCTGAGAATGAAGTTAGTATGCGGAGAAAAACGTGTTAATTGAGAAAAGACAATAAAATGTTGAGAATAAACACGCATTCAATCAGTGTCATGTTCATTGCATACTGATATAGGACATAACAGGGTTAAATCACTTAGGTCAAGCTATATTTTACGCTCTTTCAATAAAGAAATACGATCAGCTTTAGCCAATTAAAACGGAATTAGTAGACAAACTGAGAATTTGCAAGTGGCTGGGTCTTTTAGAAGAAAAAAAAAAGTATCAAATTTGTGCGATGTACTCGCTTTTGTCCAACAAGAAACCAGTGGACCCATGCAAGGTTATTGCTGGCTTCACCTACACGTGATTCAAGGTCTCGTAGTTTCCCAATATACAATAAGACGCATTATTCATCTTGTTGATCCTCAAGGTGTGGAATATCAATGAACGAGACTCTTGAGAAACAGTGGCGGAACTACACTTATACATCCTAGGAGTCTCACAATTGACTATTTTCTCAATGTAAATTCTCTAAACATGACGTAATGAAATGTTGAAAGTCATTCAATTGAGAATTAAGAGTTTCTCAATTTAATTAGTTTCTCAAAACACGACGTAATCTCGCATAATGACTTTAATCGAGATGGTCCTAATCCTCTTCCGTTCTATAATGTATATAATTTAAAATAATAAATTGTGAATTTATTAAATTTGTATTTTATTATAACAAAAAAGAAAATTGACAATCATCATCATAAACAAGTCAAGAAAGTGTCCCAAAATAAAAGTGAAGCTTATTTTTAGAACCATAAAGATTTTGCATTATGCAAAATTTAATTTCCTCTTTTGATTTAGGGGTGAAATGTGACCTTGACATGAGATTTACAGGTTTATGAGCATAAGTGTTCCCGTTAGTGACAACTACCTGCGCATCAGCATAATGCACCTAGTAAAGCTAACTTTTTTCCTTCCCAAATTGTAAAAATGTAAGCCAAAAGGTTGGGTTGGGCGATTCCTCACAGTTCTCATCAGAATGATCTGGGCAGTCCGCGACGCCATTGCAGAACTTCTCCAGAGGTAGACAGAGTTCCTCACTCAGGCAAGGTTTGGTGCCTTTAGGACAGCGGGGGTCTGAGCTGCAGTCTTTTCCGTTGACAAGGCGGTGATCATGAGCACAACGGCACGTCATTCCTCCAGGGAACGCAAGACAGAGGTGACTGCAGCCTCCGTTACCATTAGAGCAGAGATTAGTGCCTGAAATATTAAACAATTATTAATGCTCCATAATTTACATTTATTTTTTATGCCTTTAATAGACAGGACAGAAGAGGGGCCGATAGGAGGAGATCAGGAAATGACAGTCCAGACTCAAACCTGTGTCTCTACTGACTAAAGCAACAAGACTCTCTGCTACCACTGCATCACGGCTCCTACAATGCTCAATTGCCCACCATTATCTTAAGTGAAGTTTACCAGGTTTGAAATTATTTCCTGCTCACCTTTTTGTCTTGACTTTGCGAATGCCTTCAGACTGATGATCTCGGTGTCCACCTCAAACCACAGCTTCCCCATATGCTCATCATCACTGAACCAACACTTAGTGGAGTCTAAACAATGTTCAGATTATCAGGTAAAAAAAACACCTTAAGATGGTATGGAACAGCACAAAACTTACAATACAAATGTACCTTTTTTAGTAATCCAAACAAGCACTTTGTTAACCAAAGCAAATGCCATCAAGCCGTCTTCTGTCTTTGTTTCCTTGTATCCAGAACCATCTATGCCAACTGAACCAATTACTGCAAGACCTAGAGAAAAGACCATTTTAAAAGCAAAAGTGTAAACGGATCAAAAGTTACTTTTACACTTCAAAAGCTTTCCATCTCAAATGTGGTTCCTTTGAAAAGTAGTATACTAAAAAAAAAAAAAAAAAAAAAAAATGTATATCATGGTTTCCACAAAAATATTATGCAACTGTTAACATTGATAATATATTAATTAGCATGGTGACACTATCATGTGACAGTGGATCATGTCACACTGAAGACTGGTCAATTCAGATTTGATCACTGGAATAAATTACATTCTAAAATATATATATTCAAAAAAGAAATTTTAAATTTAATATTTCACAATATTACTGTTCTTACTGTGTTTGAGAGATATACAGTACTGGTCAAAAGTTTAGAAACATAACTAATTTTAATGTTTTTGAAAGAAGTCTCTTATGAAAGAAGTCTCTTATAAATGCAGAAAAGTCTGCATTTATTTGATCAAATTGAAATTACTGCAATTTAAAATAATGGTTTTCTATTTTTAATATACTTTATTTCTGTGATGCAAAGCTGAATTTTCAGGATCACTACTCATCAGTATTCAGTGTCACATGATCCTTCAGAAATCATAAATGTGCTGATTTATTCTCATTGTTGGAAACAGTTGTGCTGCTTAATATTTTTTTTTTATAACCCGTGATTTTTTCAGGATTCTTTGAAAAAAAAAAAAAAAAAAAAAAAAAAAAAAAAAAATATTTAAAAAAAGAATTTGAAAAAATAGAAATCTTTTGTAACCATATATACTACCATTCAGTAATTTTTGAAAAAAAAAAAAAATTATACAGCAAGGATTGATAGAAATGTTTTCTAACAATCTTTACCACCACTTTTTATTTTGAATAAATGCTGTTCTTTTTAGCTTTAGGTCAAGGAATCCTGGAGAAAAAAAAAAAAAAAAAAAAAAAAAAAAAAGTATCAGGTTCCAAAAAAAAAATAATTCAACAATTGATAATAAATCAGCATATTAGAATGATTTCTGAAGGATCATGTTACTGAAGACTGGCGTAATGATTTTGAAAATTCAGCTTTGGAAAAAAAAAAAGAAAAAAAAAGGAATAAATTACAATTTTAAAAGTATATTAAAATAGAAAACCATTATTTAACAATTTTAATATTTCACGATATTACTGTTATTTGATTGAGCTTTTCAAAAACATTAAAAGAGTAATGTTTCCAAATTGACCGGTAGTTTATGTACACATACAAAACAAAAAAAAGCTTACCAGTGTCAGCCCAGTACAATTTATTCCCTTCATCCGTTAAGAGCAGTGAGGTTGGCCGGACTGAACTACTCCACACGACCGTCCTGTTCTGTCCATTCATAAAGGCACACTCCACCCTGGTCATCTGACCTTCCTGGACTTTGTTTGAAAAGCAGAGGCGTCCGCTGTGTGGGTCCAAAGCAATGGATTCAATGGCTCCGACATCATCCTTTATCAACACACTGGTGTGCGTGCCATCCGGTGAGGTGACCTGTAGGCCAGGAAGCTTCTCGCTGCTCCAGTACACATTCAGGGTGATCCAGTCCAAGGCAAACACACGCAGTGAATCTTTATGTAGCTGGAGAAGTTTCCCACGAGGCACCAGCATGGTGTCCTTCATCTTGAAGAGTCTCACGACTGGCTGACCACCATCGGACACATACAGGGTCAGGTCACGAAGCACTAAATCTAACATGGCTGACTTGTTCATGTTGGGAAGGTCTAAACGGCGATGTTCAGGCCAGTTTTTTAGGTCCATGCCACTGTGTCTGTTCTGTAAATAAATCTGAGAGAAAGACAAACTGTTTAATACACAACTTGCATAGAAGACATTTAAAAGATGTATGAAGCGCTCAATTGTAAGGATTTTCTCATTAATGTAACCGTTAGAAACGCTGAATATAATCATTAATAGTTTGTTTTGCTTACAAAATATGGAATTTATACAGCTATAAAAATGTAAATCAAATCCACACTCGTTTTTGCCATAAACCACAAAACAATCAGTAATATGTTTATCACATTCTTACTGATGTTTTTCAAGAGCATCACCAGTCATTTTTGCTACTTCGATTACACCTCATCCATGTTAGCCAGCTGTATGACATTATCATCTCGGTGACAAGTGATCTTCTCTTCCATATTGTAACATCTGAGTGCAATGAATTGTTGAAGAAAAATGTAGGGCAGGGACTTGGTTTGGATGTTAGTGTTCCAGGCACATTGGGTTAAGAATGATTAATTTAGAAAATAGATGGGATACATTTTAATTTCATGCCAACATTAAGCTTGCATGCCATAAAAAAAAGGATCAACAATAAACCAATGCTCTGAAAGGACGTTACATTTAGAACTGCAAAAAATGGATAAATGCTTGCGAACATATGCAGGGGCACAGAGACCGTGTTTTTAATTATATGATTAAAAAATCATTAATTTCGCAATTTCACTGTGTTTTTCAGAGGTGCGCATTAACTTTTAACTGGATCATATGCCGTGTATTCAAATACGCATACATCAGGGAAGCTGACTGAAAATGCATCATAAAATATTGCTTTCAAACACAGGCCTAACCTTTTTCCTGACCATATGCTAGAATCAAAGAGACAACAGTTTCAACTGTCATTTTCACCATCATATTTTGGCAAAAACACATTAAGATTAATTCATAAGATCAGTTACATAAACTGCACTATTATGAATTACTCAATGTATGAACATGACTTATAACATCTAATTTTAACCATCAGGTATTAACAGCAACACCTGTGAGACTGCAGCAGGAGAAAGAAACAGCAGGAAGGAGGAGTCTTTGGGTTTGGAGCAGGTGAGTCCATCTTCATCCAGCATCAACTGAGATGGACACTTGCAAACGGCCTTCAGCCCTGGTGCTAAAACACACAGGTGAGAGCAGTGCTGGGAAGCACAGGGGTTAGAGACGCCCACTTGGAAAAGAGCATGAATGACCTGTAAAGGCACACATGCTTGTTACCCGATTTAAACTTCATTACATATGCATGTTTAATTTGTTTTTAATGATCACAGTGCTCAGAAATGCTTGCCTTCAAACCGAATGGCTGTCCAGGACGTTTGAGCAGGACTTGGCGCTGTTTGCCCGTGGTTTTGTGAGCTCTCTGAATTGTTCCTCTTTTGGTATCAGACCAGTAGACCTTATCATTGAATACAGACACCGAGAATGGACTGGGAGTCTCCATCAGCTGCAAGACCTGCAAAATTGTGGAAGATGGAGGGGGGAAATGATCGAATAATGTTTTAAAAGATGCTGGAATTTAATTGATATTTTCAACTCCTAGTGCCATTTACTTTCATTGAGGACCCATATCTATCCAGTGGTGGACCGTACGTACACTTCAAATATCAGTTGATCATACTTTTATTTTGGGAAGTTGACTTATTTCACTACATTCCAAAGTATATTATACTTTTGGTAACACTTTAGTTTAGGGTCCAATTCTCACTATGAACTAGTTGCTTAGCATGCATATCACTAGGATATTTGCAGTTTATTAGTACTTATAAAGCAAACATTAATGCCTTATTCTGCATGAACTTATTCTACATCCCTTAATCCTACCCAATACCTACATTTAACTATTACAACTACCTTACTAACTATAAATAAGCAGTAATTAGGATTGAGGCAAATTGGAGCCTAATCTGAAATGTGACCATACTTTATATTTCATTAAAAAAAAAACATTCCTCTATCTTAAACTGAAGAAATCACCACCCCCTCTAGAGAACGAGGTCCGATTTGTGAACGAGTCCAATGAACATGTTGAATTGGTTCACAAATCACACTGAACGATTCACTTGCAAATCCGACTGATCCGATTACAGCTGTTCTTGAATCAACTCACAGATTCAGCGATCCAGTCAGGAGGAGCCAAGAAATGGGATACTGAATGCGGCTGTTGCGAAAAGTTACTACTAATATTGAATTAATGATTATAAATGAAAATCATATTTAGGTTATGACTTTCAGATATTTGTGAAACTAAAGCCGTTTAAGCCTAATGAAATGTTTGAATGTGGACATGTCTGCATTTGTCTTGCCATCTGTAGCAGCTTCAAATAATAATCAACTAGAATGTTTGCATAATGTTCCTCTTACAAGGTTAATGCATTTTTGCTCTTTTTTTAAATACTACTATATATGGTATATTTCACTTATTCACAGAGTTAAATTATCAGCAGCTTCAATTGATATTTTAGGATTATTGAAGTTTAATGGTTTGATGGTGCATAATCATTTTTGGTAATAAAATAAGTTTGCTAATTTGCAGATCACTACATTAAAAACTAATCTTTCTTAGTGCTGCTGACAAGGACTAGTCCGAGTAGTGCTGGCTAAAATAAATGTGAATAAACATGGTTCATCGATCAGTACTTTTTACACTTAAATTTAAGTACATTAAAAATCAGGTACTTTTACTGAAGTAAAATTGAAGAGGAGTATGTATACTTGAGTAATGGTTCATTAGGGCATCTGCACTTTTACTCAAGTACTTGAGTAGTGCATCTAACAGACTAACAGTGGATTGATGGACAGGGATGTTGATCCAGAAGCAAAGTACGCAACTATAAACATTTAGGTACTAGCAGAGTATGTTAGAAGCTACTATTTTGCTCCATTATGCATTCTGAAATGCTACAGTTATAATCAAACTGCATTGTGGGCACATCCACTACCTTAATATCTCCTCCATCAATATTGGCTGATCCTATACACTTGAGTTTCTCATCTGTCCAGTAGAGTCTGTGATGAATGGAGTCCACAGTCAGACTGACTGGCCACCGGAGAGAGTGACTGACCAGCACACGTCTGTCTGAGCCGTCCATTCCTGCTCTTTCTATCTGAGCCTCGTCCCCCGTTTCTGACCAGAACATTATTCTGAAAGGATGACAAATATCAGGGTCAGCTTACATAAGACTTCCCAAATCAGTGGTTCTCAAATATGAAAATTCATATTTCTAATATACATGCACGCAATATATTATATAAAACAGTGACTCTGAAAAATTGTAGTGCTCACTGGCAGCTCTGTAAATTGGTTAGAATGGTTAGAATAACTGCTGCCAAACATGCTAGAAACAATTACTGCAATCATGATCCAAATCATAGACTAAGCATTTGCCTTTTTAAATCCATCCATCCGATAAATGTTTCTCGAGCATCAAATTAGCATATTAGAATAATTTCTGAAGAATCGTTTCAGAAAGAAAAACCAATCAACCAGCAGAATGTCTTGTTGCTTGATGTTAATTGTCTGATTTAATAAAATGTGTTTGGTGAAAAAAAAAAAGTTTGATAACCAATAATGGTGACAAATGGTTTCTCACCCTTTCTGTGGCAGCAGAGCGATGGAGCGAAGCTGCCCAAGATCTTCACCCAGGATCGTCACACGATCTGTGGTTTTGGTGGCATCATTTTCCAGTCCCACTGCATTGATCTGGCCGTTGACGCTGTCGGCCCAGTAGAGGTTCCTCGCCACCCAGTCCACTGCCAGACTGTCTGCATTGATACCTGACACAGAGAGATAGACACTTACACTTAAATTCTCAATTCTGTGATGTCAAAAACATGAATACTTTAACATGACCAGCCATATTTACACCTATTGTGTTTCAGCAACATTTCCTGTCGAGTCATGGTCAGGCAGTAGCATAAATGTCTGAATTTAATGCCACAGTCATTTCGGTTCAAATTATGTACTAAATTAAGTTCTAAATGACAGTTTGTGTGGAAATAACCTTGATTACCTACCATTTTTGTCCCTTTAAATCCACTTAAATGGAACTTATTGCATCTCAACTTTAACAGCAATATTTTAGTATTTACATACTATAGTATTTATTCAATTTTATATTTCTAAATAGCTTTAATTTACTTGATTTTTTTCAGTTGAGCATTTCAACCAACATATTTCAGTCAAATTTTTTTTTACGTTTTTCATCTAATACATATCAGTTACCGAAAACTATTTAATACGTCTATTCATAGTTAACAACTGACCTTTAATAATGGTCCCTTTGCTTTTCTGATCCAGTGACAGCCATTTTATGTTGTCAGTGTTGAGGTTGATCCAATACACTCTCTGCTTCTGCCAGTCGTAGTCGAGCGACAGGACAAACCGCTTCTCTGACGAGAGGAGAATGTCCAGACTGGAGCTCCTCAGACCCAGCAGAAACACCTCAGACTGCACTGATGCCAGCAGGTACGGCTCACCTGAGACAGAATTGAAAGTGACTGAATATACTTTGGAGTGCGTCACAGACAATGTTTGTCTGCTTGGTACATGTGGGAAAGGGCACTAACACTGACTATGTTTGGAATAGCATACTACCACATGGGTACAACAAGGCTAAAGAAACACCTTAAAGGGATAGTTCACCCAAAAATTAAAATTAGCCCATGATTTACTCACCCTCAAGTCATACTAGGTGTATATGACATTCTTCTTTCAGACAAATAAAATCGGAATTATATTTTAAAAAGTCCTGGCTAATCCAAGCTTTATAATCATGGCAGTAATTGTTGCTCTTTTTGAAGTGTAAAAAGATGCATCCGTCCATCAAATAACGTGCTCCACGTTAATAAAGGGTTAATAAAAGGCCTTCTGAAGTGAATCAATGCGTTTGTGTAAGAAAAATACCCATATTTAAAACATTACAAAGTAAAGTTCCGGCGGATCGCCTTCCGTGGAAAAAAAGTGTTGAAAGTGCCTTCTTGCAGTTCAAGATGCTTACGCTACGTCTGACGAGTGTACCTGGTAGCGCAAGCCTTTTGAACTGCAGAGGCATTAACACTTTCCATAAATTAAATACGGAAGGCGATCGGCCAAAACTTTAACTTTATAAAGTTTTAAATATGGATAGTTTTCTTACACAAACACATCGATTCGCTTCAGAAGGCCTTCATTAACCCCCGCAGAGCCGTGTGGAGCACGTTATTTGACGGACAGTTACTCTGTTTTTGAAGTCTATAAAATGCATCCATTACTGCTATTATAAAGCTTGGATTAGCCAGGACTTTTTTTAAATATACATTTAATGTGTCAATATAATAAATGTCATATAGACCTAGGATGACTTGGAGGTGAGTAAATCATGGGCTAATTTTCATTTTTGGGTGAACTATCCCTTTAAGGGAAATGCGCTTTTACTTGGTGTATAATACATTTTTTTATTTTTATTAAACACTGATGGAGCAACACATTTTGTGGGAAAATAAATCATAAAAGTGAATTGTTTGGTTTAAAAAATATTGTATATTTTTAGGAGGTGGTATCCAGTATTGATAGGCCTTCAAATACTTTAGCTATTGCACAAGTTATGTTTTACATGTTCAAAACAATCACTTCACAAAGTTTAAGGTTCACAGTATTTTCATAAGAATTGTTCAATAAATAAACTCATTAAATTTATCATTAAAAATACAGAAAAAAAAGTCTTAAAAGATTCTTAAAGTGGCAGTATATTTACTGTATTAATGAATGATATTTTGTGATTAATATATTTATAAATACGTTTTATTATAAATATGGCGATTTATAAATATGATGGACACCCAACTTAAATGATTAACCATCTGAATATAACCATCTCATGTCAAGAAATGTAAAAGTCAGCCAGATATTTACAGTTAATTATTGTGCCTTTAGTCCCAACTAAAGGCAGAGTAATTAACTAAATAGCTGATCACACGTCCATAGTGAAAAGCAGATGTTTAGATAAGTGCAGCGATTAGTTTGTGCCATCTAGTGGTTTTAAAAATTTTTTACAAAAAAAAAAAATTCACTTTTAAACCGTCACCTTTATCCCACTGAACCTCTACTACTGTATTTCTATAGTATGTTTACTGTGTGTATACATGCAGTACTTACAAGCCATTACATCTGCTAAAATAAATGTAATATGCATCATAACACTCCTCATGTGGAACATTCTAGCCCACAATGCATCACACTTAACCTTTCATTTGCAGTGTAACAAAATGACTTAATTAGGCAATTTTTAACCTCTTTGAAATGCTAAATAGCTTTTTTTTTTAGATAACTGGATGGCACTAGTTGAACTAAATATGCATCCAATTAGGTCATGTAAAAATGTAACCGTACCATTTAAAATGTTAGTTGCATAATGCATATGATTTCACACTTTTTAAAATAAAATATTGTGTATACTGCTCAGTATGCATGCCATTCCAAGCATAGCCTATGTTTTACACCAGAAAAAAAATAAATTGCATTATAAACTTTTGCTCGTAACATACCTGTGATTTTGCAGCTGCGACCATCAGGTTCCAGAACATAACCTTGACTACAGAAGCACACAAACGAGCCCTGAGTGTTGTTACAGTAGTGTGAACAGAAGTCTGGATCCACACACTCATCCACATCAACACACACCAGACCATCATCTACAGGCTTGTAGCCGATCCTGCACCAACAGCGCTATAAAAAGAAAAACCGTAAAAGGAGGCACAAAACGGTAAGCAATAAGAGGCCAAGCACCAAAGTGAGAGGTTGCATCTTGATATCGCGGTGCAATATTGAAACTAAACGCATTTACATGACCTGAATGCAAACATGCAGTTTGAGGACAGTGCCACCAACTGGTCAACATTAGCCAGATTTCCATCCAAGGATTGTTTTTGCGAAAAAAGGTTTAGCGCATAAAAATATGTTAACCGATACAGCTGATAGAAATGCCAATTATCGATCATTTTTTGCAAATGTCGACAATTTCCCTTTTAACTTTAGCGTATAAATTCTATGTCGATACTTCGATGCGTTACCTCAAACGTCATTCATCCTTTTGTAATTTTGACTTACAAATCTAATAAAAATTCAGAAAAATAAAAGCTGCACCAGTTTCTGAATATTGCTTGACTGATTTCATGGGCAGGATCTGGCTACTTGACAAGTGAAAAATCACAAGCACACTTGTTAAAATACATTTTATAAAATACCTACAATTTATGTACAATAATTCTCAAACAAATTAGATAAAATAAAGTGTGTTGAATCCAAAAAGCTCTAAACGAATTGTAGAACTGTTAAGACGGCAACTCTAGACCATTACAAAAGAAATTAAATATAGCCCTACACAAATAAAACATTTAGGTTACAGCTGCATCTGTCTCCCGAGAGGAAAAAAAAATAGCAGTGATTTGATGTTTTTGATCAATTTGATGTTATTGAACTCTGAAACCAGAACAAATAACTTTTTGGTTTGAATGATTTGAATGTTCTCTGCCACGTCAAACCGCAACTGGCTTGTTTGCATGTTCAATGCTTACGTTAAAGACTGTTGCTATATGACTGAACATTTTGCTGTACAAATCTTTATGGATGGGTCTAAAATTTTGCACAGGACAATGTCCTGCCCTGTGTCCAAACCCATGGGCTTCACACAAAGGCAGTTACATGCAGTCCTGTCAGACAAGCTGTCCCACTTCACCGTGATCTCCTGATTAATATTTTCTAATTTAGTAATGTGCCTGTTATTCATGAAACTAGTAAAGCAGTAAACTGGCAAATTTCAATCGTCTCACTCTGCATTTTACAGATATTTGGGACGCGAAAGATGCAATATAAATTTACAATATGCGGCAAATTATGTATGGAAACAACTTGAGGTCGATTTTTTTTTAGCGATACAACAAAACATGCGACAATGCATTTTTTTTTTTACGGATGACATTACGCACACCATTTTATCAGTAAAAGGCCAATTGGACGGAAACAGGCTGGAGACGGCAAATTGCGCAATTTTTTTTTTTACGCATATTCACTTTGTCGACAACAAAACCGTTGAAAATGTGGATGTAAACTTGCCATTGATAAAACGCTTATAAATGCATGCCTTTTTTGGATTCATTGGGCCATGCTGAATATGAGATTAATTTTGTAAGATCAGCCATATCTTTCTGCTTTTTGAATTTCATTGAAACTTTCCTACCTAAATTTAGGTTGTATGATCTTTGCAACACCTGACCGTACCTGATCTAATTGCAGTCAGTGGTTGTGTAAAATAAAATAAATAAATAAAAAACCTACTTTAGAACCTAAAGTTTCCTAAACCTGTCAACATGCACTACTGTTCAAAGGTTTTTTTTTAAATAAATTAAAATGTAATTTTATTCAGCGAGGATGCATTAAATAGATCAAGTGACAGTAAAGATATTTATAATGTTAAGTGTATTTAGAAATAAATTGTTCTTTCCCAGCTTATTAAAATAATCCTGAAATTATCTTTCCACAAACAGATCGAGAAAATTCAGCTTTGCCATAACAGGAATAAATAACATTTTAAAATAGAAAACTATTTTTAATTAGTTATTCATTATATTTAATATTGTTTTTACTGTATTTTTGATCAAATAAATGCAGCCTTGGTGAGCATAAGAGACTTTTCAAAAACATTAAAAACCTTAGACCCCAAACTTTAACTGTATTGCATGTCAATATTGTTAGTCAAACTTTATGAGGCTGGTAGATTTTAATATTTCAAAACAGACATTTTATAACATTAGGACAGAAAGAGGAAGTCGTACCGTCCCTGTAGGTGTGCTGTGACAGTCCTGTGCACACTTTGTCTGTTCAGAGCATTTATCAGTCTGGCAACTCCTGCCCTCATCAGAACCATCCAGACAGTTAGTAACTCCATTACAGAGCTGAGACAGGTCCACACACTCTGAACTACCACACTGGAACAAATGAGGAGGACAGGACACACTCTGACCTGTTAAAACAGACAAGACAAGCACTGATTTGACGTCAAATTTGGTGAAACTATTAGTCTGTCAATAAGCAATTTTATGGCAAATTTGATAAAATGTCCAGTGAAGTGACTGTCCCAAAGCTGTGAAATACAGGAAAGCATCAACATGAAAACAATGTGGACAGAAATGCTATTTACATATATAAACATTCAATCGGAGTTTTCAAAAGTGATTGAATTATATTACACTATCATTCATGATAGTGTAATATAATTCAATCACTTTTGAAAACTCTGATCAGTTTGGGTTAGGTAAAATGTTTATTAATTTAATTGTTACAAAAGTTTTCAATGAAAGCATCAAGTATGATCAAAGTATCTAAATGAATACTGTTCTTTTGAACTTTCCATTTCAAAGAAACCTGCAAAAAAAAAAAACTGCTGTTTCCACAAAAACAATAATCAGCAAACAGTTCAGCCGTTTTACTGTATTTGTTCAAATAAAATGCCAATCATTTCAAAAACAAATCTTACCAATCCAAAACTTCTGAACGATGGAGTATACTGTATTTACTTAATTTTAGTCTATACAATAATCTCGTAATTTATTCCTGAGAAGTGACTCACAAAATGGGGATCCTTATAAATCAACAAAACCCTTGCAACTACTTTATATCTGTAATAAGGCGTATTTCAGAGTCAATTTTATCCACTGGGAATTGTTAAAGGTATCTATGACAAGTGGTAGGAGAACTGTTAAATGAAAATAGGGTCAGTTGTGATTTCATGTTGACTAATTTCTAATGTTTAAAGCATTTGGGAATTCTCTTGCATTGGTCAGAGCTGGGCTCTGTTCCAGTTTGATAAAACTGTAGAAACTTACAACCAGATTCATCGCTTCCATCCCTACAGTCTTCAGAGCCGTCACAGCGCCAGGTTTGTGGAATACACTGCGTTTTAGAGGAACACGGCCACTGGAACTCACCGCACTGCACTGGAGACTCCTTACAGTTCTGTCTCACATGGGAAAGTCAGTCAAATGGGTTGAGAACTCAATGAATAATTTCCGTGTGCAATGTTCCTTTAGTAATGTGTTTGTCATTTAAACGCACACCTTCTCATCTGTGCCATCCTTGCAGTCCATCTCTCCGTCACACATCCACTCGTCCAGCAGACACTCCTGGCTCTTGGGACAGCGGCGTTGTGTGCTGCACGGCGGAGGTTCAGCGCAGTCCTCCTCATCAGAATGATCTCTGCAGTCCGGGTGTCCATCACAGCGCATACCGACAGACACGCACGGACCACTGCTGCACCGCCACTCGGCACTGCTGCAACTCTCCTCACCTACAGGACGGGAAAGGGGATGTAAAACGTGCTTTTAAATCTAGGTTAAATTCAATGAAAAAACTGAACCAGTTTTTTCAATGAACCAGACTGTCTGTCATGGTATGTGGTTTAATTTTTTAATTAGGATGAAAATTCACGGGATGTTTACTTCCGTAACCATCCTTTTTGTAAAGCTGATCTCAGACTTGCAGAAACATGATCATGCATAATGGAGCAGTGTTATTTTTAGTATCTTATTATAGTATTAATTTACTATTATAGTAATTATTCATATTTTTTATGTGATTTTTATATTTTCAGTTCATTTTAATTTACGTTTTAGTAATTTTGTCATGTTCTTGTCATTTTTATTAGATTTTTCTTTTAAATGCATTATATATTTTCAATTTAATTTCTCAGTTAGTTGCTAGGGCAACATTTAGAATTTAGAAATGTCCATATAACATTTCCATTTCATTTAGTTTTATTTCAGATAACCATTTAAATGAACGAAAACTATTTCATTGTTTTAATTATAGTATTTATTTATATTTAGATTTTTTTCTGTTTTAACTCAAGTTAGTAATTTTGTAATGTGCTTGTATTTTTTTTTTAAAAAAGTCTTATTTTTTTAATTATATTTTATTTCAGCTAGTTGCAAAGTAAACCTTTATTTATATAGCGCTTTTTACAATACAGATTGTTTCAAAGCAGCTTTACAGTGATAATAGTAAATAAATGGAAGAGAGATTATTTTAGCTGTACAGCAGCTCTAGAAAAAAAAATTATTGTCCAGCTAAAGTTTGATTGATTTATTTCCATTGTAAAAAGATAAATAAATTAGTTATTTACTTTAAGGCCACTTACACAACACCATTTACAACCAAAATAGAAAACTCAATGCGTTCCGGCCGCTCAGCCGCACGGCAACAGCGCAGAGAATACAAACCTTGAAACCGCTAAGGCAAATTCGATTTTCAATCTAAAATTTATATTTTATTTTACTTTATTTCAGTGAGCAATTGACAAAAACCCCCCCCAAAAAAACAGCCAACCAAAGTTGCTGCCTCAAGAAAGATTTAAACCCCTACCACAGCTGGCCTCATCGCTGCCGTCCGCACAGTCTGCGTCTCCGTCACACACGAAGGATTCTGGGATGCAGCGAGTTTTGTCACAGCGATGAGCGCAGCCCTCCTCCTGCTTAAAGCAGTCGACTTCATCCGAGCGATCCTGACACTGAGCCACACCGTCACACACCTGCCGTCGCTCAATGCACTTCTTACCATGTGCACATTGAAACTGACCTGAGAACAGATGGACAGAATACTAACATGAACTCTGAAGCAGGAATTGTGGACCGTAAAAGTACACGAATGAATGTTGCTTACTCACCAGATTCACACTGCACAGAGCACTCGTCTTCATCAGACCCGTCCTTACAGTCTAACTCTCCGTCACACAGGTGATTATACAGCACACAGTCCATCCCGTCTCTACACAACTTAGAGCCGATAGAACAGCGCAGAGGTCCTTTAGTTGCAGAAATGTTTTCTGAGACTTCATCCTCCGCTGTCTTTTCCTCCTCGATGCTGTCTTCATCAGGGTTAACATCTGAGAAGACAAGAGGAAACAAAGGCTAAAGGCATGTTTTTTTGGAAACTTCTGAGGAACAAAGCATGGAAGCTCAAACTTCCTGAAGACTGAAAAAAAAAATATATATATATATATATAAAAGGTTCATTATCTTTCAAAAGTTCATTCAAAAATTCATTGTAACTTTTTCCTCTCGCAATTCTGACTTTATTTGCAATTCTGAGTTTATAACTTGCAATGCAGATTTCAAATGCTATAGTCAGAATTGCAAGATATTGTATAACACCAGAATTGAGGCGTATAAAGTCTGAATTGTAAGAATTGCGAGATAACACCAGAATTGTGAGGTATAAAGTCTGAACCGTGAGCAATAAACTTGCAAGTACATTTTTTTAAACATCGTAACAGTCGCAAATACCTTTTTTTCCCTCTTTATTCCGTGGCGTAAACAAGCTTCCAAAAAAAAGGGAAATTTTTCCTTTAAACTAGAAGGCTTTAGGCCTGTTGCATGAAGCTGGTTTCAGTTGCTGCCCACCCAGATTAGTTTGAGCAAACTTTTTTTTAGGGTCAAGGTGGATTGGTTTTTTAGCGGTTAATATTACACTACACGTCGGCACCAATAGTCTTGTGATATATACCGATCAGGCATAACATGACCCGACAGGTGAAGTGAACAACACTGATTATCTCTTCGTCACAGCACCTGTTAGTGGGTGGGATATATTAGGCAGCAAGTGAACATTGTCCTCAAAGTTGATGTGCAAGCAGGAAAAATGGCCAAGCGTAAGGATTTGAGTGAGTTTGACAAGGGCCAAATTGTTATGGCTAGACGACTGGGTCAGAGCATCTCCAAAACTGCAGCTCTTGTGAGGTGTTCCCGGTCTGCAGTGGTCAGTCTCTATCAAAAGTGGTCCAAGGAAGGAACAGTGGTAAACCGGCGACAGGGTCATGGGCGGTCAAGGCACATTAATGCATGTGGGGAGCGAAGGCTGACCCGTGTGGTCCAATCAAACAGACGAGCTACTGTAGCTCAAATAGCTCAAGTAGTTAATGCTGGTTCTGATAAAGGTGTCAGAATACAGTGCATTGCAGTTTGTGGAGTATGGGGCTGCATAGCCGCAGACCAGTCAGGGTGCCCATGCTGACCCGTCCACCGCCTAAAGCACCAACAGTGGGCATGTGAGCATCAGAACTGGACCATGAAGCAATGGAAGAAGGTGGCCTGGTAAAAGAAAACGTGATTCATTAGACATCACATGGATGGCCAGGTGCGTGTGCGTCGCTTACCTGGGGAACACATGGCACCAGGATGCACTATGGGAAGAAGGCAATCCGGCGGAGGCAGTGTGATGCTTTGGGCAATGTTCTGCTGGGAAACCTTGGGTCCTGCCATCCATGTGGATGTTACTTTAACACGTACCACCTACCTAAGCGCTGTTGCAGATCATGTACACCCTTTTATGGAAACGGAATTCCCTGGTGGCTGTGGCCTCTTTCAGCAGGATAATGCGCCCTGCCACAAAGCAAAAATGGTTCAGAAATTATTTGAGGAGCACAACAAGTTTGAGGTGTTGACTTGGCCTCCAAGTTCCCCAGATCTCAATCCAATTGAGCATCTGTGGGATGTGCTGAACAAATAAGTCAGATCCATGGAGGCCCCATCTCAATTTACAGGACTTAAAGGATCTGCTGCTAACATCTTGGTGCCAGATACCACAGCACACCTTCAGGGGTCTAGTGGAGTCCATGCCTCAATGGGTCAGGGCTGTTTTGGCAGCAAAAGGGGACCAACACAATGTTAGGAAGGTGCTCATAATGTTATGTCTGATCGGTGTATATAAATACATGCTTAAATATATGAAGCTTTTAATCAAGCATGTATTCTTTTAAGCTCTTTGTGAACCTATACAAGTTTAGTCATTTTAATTCAGCTGCCTGCAGTATATTCATTCCTGCCTTGTAAATGCGTTTAAATTCATGATATTTTTCATAATCTCATCTTTAACATAGAAGTGAATTGCGCTGGGTCCCTCGCAAAAAGTCAATTAAATTGACGCTCTCCATGTTCTGTGTGATTGACTATTCGCACTCAGGTTGGATTTCTATCAGTTAAAATTTTAAACAAATACTTAAGCACTAGTGTTCTCTAAAGCACAAAGATTAAAATACATAAATCTTAATTTGACATTAAAAAGTGCACTTTAAGTCATTAGGCCTTTTCATTAATATAATATCTGCAAAATATGTATACATTCTTTAAAAATAGACTTTAGTTTTAAGACTTACACTGCAAGACGTGCAAGTGCACACTCAATACTATTAAGCAAACTTTTTCCACAAGCCTTACATTTTTAGTGGCAAAATAACCACCATCCATTGTGATTAATTGCTCTCCAAATTAATTATGCAATGTAATGACATTTTACCGTATGCAACAAACAAAATTTGCAAATAATTTTTGTTTCACATACCATTATGAAATAGTATGCCATAATCAGTATGCTAGATTCTGTTCTGAGCCAATCAATCAATGGTCCAACCAAATGATTTTACACTACCTCTAATCTAGCCTATAATTCAGTAATGCATAAACAAAACCCCTACCACAGCTGGCCTCATCGCTGCCGTCCGCACAGTCTGCATCTCCGTCACACACGAAGGATTCTGGGATGCAGCGAGATTTGTCACAACGATGAGCGCAGCCCTCCTCTTGCTTAAAGCAGTCGACTTCATCCGAGCGATCCTGACACTGAGCCACACCGTCACACACCTGCCGTTGCTCAATGCACTTCTTACCATGTGCACATTGAAACTGACCTGAGAACAGATGGAAATACAATGCTCTGTTAAAGCATTCTTATAAGCCTACAACAAATAGCGATAGGTGATGTAATGCATTACTAATTACTGTAATTGAATTACTATAATTGAATTTTCCAACTCCCCTAGAGTTAAACAGTTGAGTTTTACCATTTTCGAATCCATTCATCCGATCTCCGGGTCTGGCGGTAGCACTTTTAGCATAGCTAAGCATAGATCATTGAATCTGATTAGACTGTTAGCATCTCGCTCAATGACCAAAGAGTTTCGATATTTTTCCCCATTTAAAACTTGACTCCTCTGTAGTATCATCGTGTACTAAGACAAACGGAAAATGAAAAGTTGCAATTTTCTAGACCAACATGGCTAGGATCTATACTCTCATTCCTGCGTAATAATCAAGGAACTTTGCTGCCGTACATGGTTATTTTGAATTAATTTTTATGCGTTATCCGTCGGTTTTCGTTTTAATTTGGAAGTTTTAGTAATTGAGCTTTTTTTTATGTCTAATTTTATTCATTTCTATTTTAGTTTTAGTAGATCAAGAAACTAAATGAAAATTAGATGTTGCCTTGGCATCTAGTTTAAATTATTTTTTTTATATTTCATTTCAGTTAAAAAGTTATTTCAAACTATGGTTTTAGTTAAACACCTGCTCCATATTGAATTCCTCTATTTTTATGTATAATATATAAATTTCTTCCAACCCTTCCAAACCCTTCTAACTAATGCTGTAAACCCTGACATTTGGTACTATAATATTAGGGGCTAAAATTAACAACAGAGCCCAAAATATTATATGCAATGACAATTTATAATCAGATATAATTACACAAATAAAACTGAAATGTTTGTATAGCTACAACTCAAACCTCTGTAGTGTTTTTTTTATAGAGAAACTGTGAACATTGGACAACTTTCCTGAGGTAAATGCAACGTTAAGTGACGTTAAGTTCACAAGCCGTTTTATTGATGTCTTTCAGTGGTTGAAACACTGAACGATTACGAGACATAATACGTTTCAGTAAGTTGTACTGCATCTTTCAACATGCCTTTTAATGTTTATGAATGTTTTTTCCCTCTGCTGCTTCAAATGAGGCGCTACAGTGATCTGTCGCGTCACAATTGTTTGAATTTCATGATAAATTTAACAGAATGAAAGCGGAGACTTTGACATACGTTTCAGTAAGTTCAGTATACTGTAGCTTTCACCATACCTTGATGTTCATGCATTTTTTTTTTTGCATAGCGATTGGTCACATTTAAGAGCGTCAAAACACCATTTGTTTGAAAGTCGTGATAAAATGGACAGAATATGAAAGCAGAGACTGTTTCTTATCCATAGGGATTCGTAGGGTCAAATAGAGCCTGCTAACACTTTTTTTTTTTAAACTGTTAATGCATTGTCACTTTAAATTCGACATCCCAAAATTCAACAACATTTTCTTCACACAGTACGAGTTGCAGTCTGAGTTTTTCCGCCCCCTTTTGATTGACAGTATATAATCGGCCCTGATCATTGGCTGTTTTTAAACAATCAGTTGTACTGTATCTTTCAACACGCCTTTTAATGTTTATGAATGTTTTTCCCCTCTGCTGCTTCAACTGAGGCGCTACAGTGATCGGTCACGTCACATTTGTTGTTTGAATTGTGATAAAATGAACAGAACGAAAGCGGAGACTTTGTTTCATATCCATGGGGATTCATAGGGTCAAATAGAGCCTGCTAACATTGCTATTTTTGTAACTGTTAATGCATTGTCTCTTTAAATTCAACATCCCTAAATTCAACGAGACGTTTTCGTCACACATAGTATGACATGTTTTCCGCCCCCTTTTGATTGACAGTAGCCTATATAATCAGCCCTGATCGTCGGCTGTTTTTAAACAATCGCCCAATGGCTGATAGTGAAAATAATTGCTTCTATCAGCCGATACCGATTATTGATGTTATATTGATGTATTTTGTTATATTTTATTAACCCTGCATTCTGGAAATCAATTTGGGAGTCAAATATTAATAATGTTTGTAACAAATCTATAAAAACATACCTATGCTGCAGACAGAGGCACATTCATCTTCATCTGAGCCGTCAGGACAGTCATTCTCCCCATCACACACATGGCTGTAGAGCACACACTCTGACCCGTCCTTACAGGGTGTGAAGCCCAATCTGCAGCGCAGGGGAACATGTTCAGAAGCCACTGCAGCCAGAACACATTCAGCTAGAGCAGAGACACAGCACAACATTAGATTACTGTAATGCACTTATTTTAAATTCAACAAAAAGCATTACAACAAATACTACCAAGATGTAGCCTATAAGCACAATTTATACATCATTGTAGTGTTTTGTTGGGAAGAAATGCATTTAACCCATGGTGCTCTTTGCCAATTTTCTTTGTTCGATAATGTTTTTTGAGTTAATGTATTTTTAGGGGATTTTTATACTACTAAACTATATTTATGCAATAGTTATAATCCATTTATTCACTTTTTGAGCATAGACCTGAAAATGAAATTTCCAACTTAAAAGGAACACGCCAACTTTTTTGGACTTTAGCTTATTCACTGTATCCCCCAGAGTTCGATAAGTCCATACATACCATTCTCATCTCCGTGCATGCCATAACTCTGTCTGACGCACCCACCGCTAGCCTAGCTTAGCACAAAGACTGGAGGTAAACGGCTCCATCTAGCCTACTGCTCAAGTGACAAAATAACACCAACATTTTCCTATTTACGTTGTGATGTGTAGTTACATTGTGTACTAAGACCGACGGAAAATGAAAAGTTGCAATTTTCTAGACCGATATGGCTAGGGACTATACTCTCATTCCTGCATAATAATCCAGGAACTTTGCTGCCGTACCATGGGTGCAGCGGCGCAATTATATTACGCAGTGCCTGAAAATAGGCTAACTTCCATCAACATAACCAACGTGACAACCTGCTTGCACAGAGAGCGTGCTGGGGACTATTTTCAGGCACTGCGTAATATTGCGCCTGCTGCACCCTGCGTAATAAAAAGTTCCTGATTATTACGCAGGAATGAGAGTATAGTACCTAGCCATATCGGTCTAGAAAATTGCAACTTTTCATTTTCCATTGGTCTTAGTACATGATGTACACGTCAGACAGAGTTATGGCACACACGGAGATGAGAATGGCATGTATGGACTTATCGAACTCTGGGGGATACGGTGAATAAGCTAAAGTCCCAAAAAGTTGGCATGTTCCTTTAAACTGTTGTAAATCTTGAATGCTTATGGGGCATAGACTCAGTTTGGTCTCTTTTTAAAGAAGAAACTTGGCAGATTATTGCTGAAGTGAAAAGTGTAAAAAAGAATTAAGAATTTTACATGTATTATACTATTATTAGTATATATGCCATTTTAAATTTTTATATGAAATGCATATTTTCCAAACCACGTTTTACTTTTGAACTGCGAGGAAAACCAAAACCATAAATCTAAGCAAGTTGTGTCCCACATTTGAGCTTGATCTCTCAAAAATGAGCTTTCAGTAGGATTTTGTTTGGGCACAGTACCAAAAGTTTCCACAAGATGAAATCCGTTTCCCATTCACTACCAATGCGGTTATTTTTGACCACGAACAATACAAGTGTGACTTTTTCAGGACGATTTAAAGGGATAGTTCACCCAAAAAAAAAAATTGATGTTTATCTGCTTACTCCCAGGGCATCCAAGATGTAGGCGTCTTTGTTTCTTCAGTAGAACACAAATGAAGATTTATAATGAAGTTGCAGTCTGCCAGTCGTATAATTTGTATAATTTACAATGTACACGATACGGCGCATCTCAATCGGATACAAGTGGTGGAAGTGATCTCTCACGCGCATCTCAACGCCATATCGTGTATTTTGACCTCACTTACAAGAAGTCATCACGCAGTGAACGCTGATGTACATAGTGTTGTATTTGAGGTAAAAAAAAAATGATATAAATACTATTCAGTTTCTCACACAAACTGATCATTTCATGTCTTAAGAAATCAATGTGTCATCACAAGCCACAGGGTTTAATATGGATTCGTATGTGCATGTTTTTTATACTCAAAGCTCTCATACTCAACTGTTCCCATTGACATGCATTATACGACTGGCAGACTGCAACGGTTGAAGTTAAAAATATTCATTTGTGTTCTACTAAAGAAACAAAAACCCCTACATCTTGGATGCCCCAAGGGTAAGCAGATAAACATCAAATTTTCATTTTTGGGTGAACTATCCTTTAACTATTCATTTCAAATCACAGGGTGTGTGTGGGTGTGTGTGGGTGTGTGTGGGTGTGTGTGGGTGTGTGTGGGTGTGTGTGGGTGTGTGTGGGTGTGTGTGGGTGGGTGTGGGTGGGTGTGGGTGGGTGTGGGTGGGTGTGGGTGGGTGTGGGTGGGTGTGGGTGGGTGTGTGTGGGTGTGTGTGGGTGTGTGTGGGTGGGTGTGGGTGTGTGGGGGTGGGGGTGTGTGTGGGGGTGTGTGTTCATGGTGCGTCTGATGAAGTAAAAAATGTATAGGCTCTATATAGCCTATATATAAAGTATCTTTTTTGGTAAAAAAATTAATCAAAGAGCACCACAGGGTTAATTGTCAAGAAAGCCACAATGTAAGAAAATTGGGGTGAAATGTGACCTGGATATATTCTTGAAGGGCATTTTGAGATTCACACAAGGCAGTTTCAAATTGTAGGGAAATAAATTAGTATTTAGATGTATGCAAAATAAAGGCAATGCCTTTAAGAAGGTAAATTACAGAGATACAATCATAAAGTTCTGAAATAAGTTAACTAAATCACTTATCTATGAAACTGAAACTATATTTAGAAGCGTTTGAAAATAAATGCGGTGCAGAAAATAGATTCGTATGCGGTGACTTCACCGTCACCTGTTTGCTGCCCCAGTTTCTCGAAAAAAGATCAGCGCAGCAGGAAAATATTACACTAAAGTTAAATGTGAGACTTTCATCTGACCTCTCAGTAGCAGAAGGATCCCTGAAGCGACGTTCAGCAGCGAAAATAAACACATGACTGCAGGGAAAAGCGAGCCAACGCGGTGTGCCGCTTTAAGCGCACGAGCAGCTGAGATCGATGCGGCTTAATTGATCAGATGATTGACACCTAAGTGATGATGTCAGATTTAATACGCTAGCCTACTGAAACTGTACTTGAATTAGTTTCTATTATTATATTTTATTTTTATTAGAGTTAATACCAAAATGCCATAGCTAATATTACCAAAGTAGTATTATTATTAGTAGTAGTAGTAGTAATTATTATTAGTAATATTAGCAATTATTATTGAAATAATACAGTAATAACAAATACAAATAATATGGTAACTAATAATTAATGCTGCCTTCACGGGCTATCGGAAATTCCCTAAACTTCCCACTTCTGAAGTCATGATTACGAGCACATTGCCTTCAAATTGTGACTTGAGAGCACGTTCATGTCCAAATTTGAGACTAGTATTTACGATAGCACGTGAAGGCAGCATCAATTCCATAATTTCATTTATAGTAGTAAGGCTACTCCATAAAGTCATTCATTAGTATAATTTTCAGTAGTATTCATCCATTTGTATAATACAAATAACTTAATTATTTGTGATTACAACATTTCATTTAGTTATTTAATACTAAAAGTTAATAATTGTAATAAAGTTCATCATGTCAGGTTACGGTGGCTGTTGATATTCCCAGTCACTAGAGGGCGATAAAGCGCTGCGCTCTCCTTTATAATCGCGACCAAAAACAGCAACAGAAAGAAGAAACGCGCACAAATGTAGCATAAAATGACTTTGAACTTTGAACACACACCGTAAACAGTATTTCTCTTTACATGTTTTTGAAAATAAGTGCAATATGGACCATTTTAGCACATGTATCGCTGTAGTGGCAGGTGTAACTGTGGTGTGCCTCTTTCATTCAGTCTTTTACACTTCTCACATCTCTTTTAAAACTCACACAGTCTTCGACTCCCAGAGACATTTGCCAGGTTCTGTTTACCTTATGACCAGATATGTTCATGAATCTCTCCGCAAAAAACGAGGACAACCGTGGAAGAACAAAGACTCAGATGACGAGCTTGTTTTCACTTTGATCAACTGCAGGTAAGTTGACTGAAAGACACTTTAGTTGAATGTCAGTGATTACTAAGTAATGTACATTCAATTATAAAAAGTTACCAAACTATTATTTATATTTATAATATATTTTCCCAGACTAAATGAATGTATTTTTTATAAACATCTGTCAAGCATTATATATTGTCATAATGTTAAAAAGCTCAATGCAACTCATTGCATAAAGTGTTTTCCAGTTCTTAATAAGTAAACAACCCTGTAATTTTTTGGTAATCATCTGTAGGTATGATGCTGTGTCTTTGAGGAGGTTCTGCAGTGTTTCGGGTTATGGTTTGGACTATCCTGACAGTGTCTTCAGAGATGTTCCCTTGTGCTATCCCGAGTTTCTCTTCGCCAGACTGCTCACCATGATTGTGTGCTCGGAGAGGTTCAAACTAAGCCCTTTGGGTAAGATCTTATGGCTCTTTTTATTATAATTTAGAATCAAATAAGAGCCTACTGCATATATTGTGTCCCCCACAATCTGTTTGTCCAGTCTGATTTCAATCATTTTTATTGACCTCTATAAGATTTACAATACTATGGAAGCTTGTTTCCGCCACAGAATAAAACATTTAAAAAGATAATTGTTACTTTTTATCTCACAATTGTGTTTACATCTCGAAGTTCTGACTTTTTTCCCTCAGAATTGCAAGATATAAACTCGCAGTTGCGTGTTATAAAGTCAGAATTCCGAGATATAAAGTCAGAATTGTGATATAAACTCATAATTTCAAGATATAAAATCAGAATTGAGTGATATAAAGTCAGAATTGCGAGACATAAACTCACAATTGTGAGAAAAAAAGTCAGAATTGCGAGATATAAACTTGCAATTGCCACTTTATATCATGCAAAAAAGTCGCAATTACCTTTTTAAAAACAAGCTTCCATACAATACAAATTCTAATTATAATTCCATTAGAAATATAAAATTAATTTGAGGCAAATCAATGTGTAATTCAGAGATAGTGTACAGTCAGCAAAATAAACAGCCATTTGAAATATGAAAAAATTGACCCCAGAAAGTCTTATTTTGACCAGTCGAAATCACATTTTCTAGAGGGATCTGTAATATTATATAACTGATAATAAACTTAAGTAATCTAGATTAAATATTACAAATTAAATATTTTTAATGCTCAAAGCTCTTAACCCATGATATGAGAATAAGCATATCAGTGTGTTCATATGCATGACAATTAAATGTGTTTGTCATGTTTATTAGGTTTTAATGTCTATATAGGCTTTATCCATTTTTTATTTCAGTTTTAGTTTTTTAGTACACCAAGTTAAACTAAATGAGAAATGTTGCCCTGAAATTGTGAGATTTCAAGGAAAACATTCCATTCCAAGTTAAATTAATTAGATATAACATATAATTTTGTAGTAAAACATAAAGTGTTGCGCATTTTATTGGTGCAAAGATATAGGCTATGAGTATTATGTACAACATTTACAGCTGCTTTTTATCACTTAATTAGAAGCACCACAATTTTTAAATAGTGTCTTCTGTTATATAGGGACTACTGAACAGACATTTAGAAGTTTATTTTATAATGAAAAGCATTGAAAATCTAAATAAAGCTTTGTAAACACTTTTTGCATTTTTGCCACACTATAAGTGTGTCCCATCGGGTAATCGAATGTTCTACACACACTTGCAGTCTTCACGCCCACTTGAACACTTGGGACAAATACAGGAAATACATCATGTAAGCAGACAAGTGGTCAAGTGCAAAGACCGCAAGTGTGTGTATTTGGACAGGCCACTAGTGGTTGAAGCAGTATAAATTCAAAATACTGGACAGAGTTGTTTCCCTTGCCCCCACTTCCTCAGGAGGTTGCCCGATTGAGGACACACAACAGGGATGAGCACAATTGACATTGGAAGGCGACGAGTCTTACACTGTAAGTTGATTAGTTGATTTATCCGTGTTTAATATGTCTCTGTTAATATGTGAATGCTGAGGCTTATTAAGTCGGGTAGAATCTGTGATCTCTGACCAAGTTTGTTTGCTTGCGTCCATGGCTGCAATTGACTTTTTTCTGCCAACTCGCAACCCAGGGGTGTCGAAATACTATCGAGTAAACTGTCAGTGGGCGGGATCACACGGACCAAAACAAAAACAGGCATTCCGACACGGAATGCACATTTCGAAGTAGAATAACTGGCTGTTTGTTTTTTGGAGAAACAAGTATGTGAATTTAGCATGTTTCCTAAATCTCTGCAAACATGTAATGGTATTTTTATGCTTTAGTACAGTCAAAAAATTATTTGATTTTAGTTAGTTTATTTTATTTCAAGTAATCAAAATGTTTTTTATGGTTGAGTTTAGTTAGAATTACTTCTATTTTCTGCAGGTCTGTTGACTGTCCGTGAGGTCTTGAGTCTGACCGAGCCCGTGGATGAGCTGAAGAGAGGGACGTTCTCCCTGCAGGCCAGAGTGCAGGAGTACAGGACCGTTAGTGCGGGAGTGGAGGTGGATCTCACTTTAACCGCATCCAGACATCAGCAGACCGTATGGACCAGCACACTGACTCTACTTTCTCCAAACAATAAATTCAGGCCTGAGGCTCAGCCTGACTTAGAAATCACCCATGGTAAGGGACCCGATGGCACACAACAGACTCCACACATATCAGTGGCTGTGAAAAGCGTTTTATTCTACATGGCACTGACACTTTCAGTTGCTGAATGATTTGAACCTATGTTTTTTCCTAGATCCTGTCTCAGAGAGATGTATCGGCCTGGCTGTTCCTTGGTCCACCAGTGTGAGATGTGCCTGGGTGTTCGATGACCTCTGCCCTCTGTATGTGTTTTCGTGGCTGGGGTTTGCCCGTCCCACCGCACACATGCTGTGGATGTTCTCCAGATGCATGGCAGAGATGGAGAAGCACAATGGTAAATAATGTCTGAAGGGCTATTCCCACCAGCAGTGGAATGGCATAAATGTCTTTGTAGGTCCATAGGAATACACTGCTTGAATTTATAATGTCTCTTACTGCAAAAGTTTGCATTGTGTAAATATCCTATCTCTGACTTTTTATCTCTTACGTTTTACTTTATTAAATACATTTTATATAAAGTGTTAAATTGTGTTCTTGTTAAACTCCGCTCCTAGAGGGCCACAGACATTATTGTATAATTATTAAGTATACTGTTTATTATAATTCAATAATTAAGTATATATTATAATTAAATGTTTGTATATTTATTACTACATCAAATTATTTATAATATATTATATTATTACTATATTAATAAATATATAATATATAAACAGTATATATAATGATAGTATATAATTATTAATTTATATTTTATATATATAATTTATTATTCTTATTATTTATGTATTTATTACATTATACATTATAATTTAAAATATATAAACAATTAACATAATATAATATTAATAAATATATTAGTACAAATATATTTTTATTTATAATATATTAATAAATTATATACTAATATAATATTTATAATATACTGTATATTATATTAGTGTATATATAATATTTATATATTATTATACAGTATATATTATACTAAAATGTAATTATTGTTATAAAATGTATGATTCTTTTTTTTATCTACTTATACTATATATATACTTTCTCCAATGTCATCTCATCCTCTTTTTCTATACCTGTAGGAGTTGAAGTGGTGAGAGCTCCTCTGACTGTGTCAGTCTGTTACAAACAGCCTGTGTCTTTTCTGAGGAAATTCACCATCAGAGTCAGTGAAAACACTACTGAAACATCAAGCACAGCATCATTTTCAATTGAGGAGCACAGAACCAGGACACTGTACCTCTCAGGACAGATAAAACAACAGTCAAAGGAGAAGGCAGAGTGATGGTGATGTAACTCTTACAGAAAGGATACTAAACACTTAAAGTCTGCATTAAATGGAAGTTGCGATAAACTTTTTTTCCCTTTCATGATATTTGTCCATGGGGAATGGATTGGATGGTTGGGTGGTTGCGGTTTGCTTTTGGTGGATCTCATGTGAGTGACAGGTTGCCCCGCCCTAAAATGGCATCAGAAAAGAGAAGAGATGACACTGCTTATTTTGATTAAAGATTAGGAGGGCACATTCATTTACAAGAAATAATGATGTGCACTGATAAATCATTTATAATAAACACTGCAATATTCCATAAAAAATAAGAATTGTCCATTTGACCATGATGACTTTTAACGGCAGGGGTGTCGGACAGGGGGTAATGGTTGAACTGGTGGAATGCTGATTATTTCTAAAGACTGGAGAAAGTTTGGAAAATGGTCATTGTAAGATCAGATGGATCTCCACGTCAGAAATATCAGATATTTTAGATCTGACCCCAGATGCCAAATCCCTGCCAGTCTTCTGTCAGCCTGAGAGTTTGACAGAGAAAGGCAGGCAAGAGCAGAAGCAGGAGACGAAGTGATGATAATAAAAAGGGCAGAGTTTATTTAATAATCTTAGTTGTGTATGTACATACTTCATTTAAATGTTTAAATGCACAGACTTCGTCTGACCAGTACAAATCCAACAAGTGTTATTATACTACAGCAAGTACAATGGAAAAATTACTCCCAACATCTTCCTGTGACGTTAAAAACCTAAAAGACGTTCTTTGATCTCCTACTCATGAAAACAAAAATCCCTTCAAACCATACAATTATAAGATTAAACAACAGTAGCAAGCATTGCAAGACCAAGGAAATAAGTAAAATAAGTAATATATAAACATGAATAATAACAATCAAATGACTAATAAATTATTGAATGATAAAATAATAATATTAATAAATTATTAAATGATAAATCAAATGACAACCACATAAATGACTAATGATTATACATGATTATAAAATTAAACCATACAAAACACATGTATGGTTGCTCTCTTAAAATAACACACAGGTTGCTATTGACAATTCTTAGATCCTTCATCGTGTAGAACTAAATTATGTATTTTTTGTGCAAAGATACATGATAAATAGTACTATAAATAGTTTTATAAAAGTGGACTTAAAATGAATAAAATAAATTGCTAAAAAAGTGTTAAATATTACCCATTTATACATGATTGTATTCTATATTTTTGGTTTTTGGCTTGCATTTTTTTGAACAATATTGTATCAGTTTTAATCAGTGTCTATCATTGGGGGAGGAGTTGAGTGGGGGGACCGTTTCTCATGAATATTTCACTCTCTTCCCTCTTTTCTTCTCTTTCCCCTTCCCTATGCTTACACACACACACACGTTTAAGTGCTCCATGTGTATTATTCATTAGTATGTTTTCAGCGTATTTGAGGAGGGGGTTTCTCACAGAAGCTCTTTTCAGAACAAGATAAATATATTCTTACTTTTATATCTACTTATCTGTGTAATAATTCCTTTTCTCCGATTTAATTTTTTTATGATTTGTAGCGACTGTTAATTTGTAACATCTTAACTAGTTTTCAGAGCAATTTAACCTGTTTAGCAGCTCATCCACCCATTTTCAGAAAATGATCTGATGTTGCTGTTGTTTACCAAGAAGTAAATCCTATTTAGCATTGAAACACAATTAAGCTATTGATGGTGATTCATTGACTCGTTGTCTTAATTTCATTGGAATTTGGTGGATAGATGGATTTATGTACATGCAGCTGTACTTGTAAATGGCTGCATGTTTGTGAAAATGATGAAATTATGTTTATTTACTTATAAACATTTAACAATCGTAATTAGTTAGGATATACCCAGTTATAATGATCAGTTTTTGATGGTAATTGTGTGGTTTCTTTTTATGGTGAATTGAATGTTTATAGCCACATTGTCATTTTTTGCCGCTAGAGGTCACTTATTCAAAACACAGGCGTAGCTTGATGACGCCTTAATTTCACTGAGCTTTTATTATGCCACAGACAAGCGCTTCTGCTTCCGCTCATGCATATATGTGTTTTATCATATTACATACATTTGATTATTGAAAGTTATGTTATAATGCTACTCTGTGCGTTCACTCAGTGGCTACTATGAGACACTTGTTGCAGACTGCAGTAAGATAGATTGATAGCTCACCGGTCTAATAATAAAACACAATATATTAAAGCGTCTTGGGGTTTCCATGGTTTCTACAAGATATAAAGTAACGTGGGTATTATGTCATTGACAAGCGAAGAGTGTCCTGGTTAAAACTGCTTATTTCTCTGGATTTAAACATTCGGGATTAAGTACACAAGTTAACAAAATATGACACTGTTCTAGTGGTTTTTGGATATTTCAATCCAAAAATCTTACATATTGTGCCTTTAAATCGGTGGGAAATATTATAATATATTACACATTTGCAAAATAAATGTTTAGAAGTCTAAAATTTATATTTCTCACTAAATCAAAAGATACAAATAACCATCATAAAGCAATGTAATTTATTATACAACGTACGTACATACACACATACACAGTATAATATATATTATGTAGCAGGGCTTGGGGAAAAAGGAGAGCAAACACGCAAGTTGTTCAACCCAGTGGTTGTTTATTTCTTGTGCAAGCGTGATGAAAGAAGAGTTGGTGCTCTTGTGCTGCTGTTGTGAGAGTCTTGGAGAAGGTGGAGTGAAGATAGTAAACTTCAGCCAGACAGCAGGGAGTTAGCTTGGCCAGCGGAGAGTTCTCCTAAATCTTCCAGGTTCCTTCTCATCAAATCACTCTCTGGAAGACAAAAGGTAGACAGAATGCAAACAGACATTAAGGCATGTCTGGGAGATCGAGGGAATGACCCTTGACACACCTGACCAGCCTGAGAACATCCTGGATAGACCATCGGCATTCCCGTGAGACATTCCAGCCTGGTGTTTTACATTAAAGTGGAAGTCCTGGAGCGCCAGAAACCATCTGGTAACCCTTGCATTGGAATCCTTAGCTTTAGACATCCATTGGAGGGGCGCATGGTCAGTCACCAGGGTGAAGGAGTGCCCTAGGAGGTAGTAACGAAGCTCCAGGACAGCCCACTTTATAGCCAGTGCTTCACCCCTAGCCATCAGAGGCATCAGTTTGGGGAGTGAAGGGTTGAGAGAAGTCTGGTGAATGAAGCACTGGAGAGGAAGACAGAGCAGCTTTTAGGTTTTGGAACGCTTCCTCTGCTGCGGGACTCCACTTCACCTTTTCGGGCTGGCCTTTCTTGGTTAGGTCTGTGAGGGGAGAGGCCAAAGAGAAAAAGCCCAGTATAAAACAGAGATAGTACCCTGCCAACCCCAGAAATGCACGTACCCATTTGCCTTCACCTTGTCTTGTCTGTGGGAGAATGAGGCCCTTGCCAATTCAGTACCCCAGGTAAATGTGCTTCAGAGAGACCCAGGTAACATTTTGGGGGGTTGGCAGTCAGTCCAGCCTGACGCAGTGCCGATAGCACCTCTCTCACTCCGAGTGGATGACCACATCATCCAAATAGGCGGCGGCATACTGCTGGTAGTGGGAGCACCGTGCAGGCCGAAAAGAAGGGTCCGGTACTGCCAGTGCCCTGAGGTGGTGTTGAAAGCAGTCTTCTATTTGGAATCTGAACTTAGGGGAACCTGCCAATATCCCTTTGTGAGATCTAGAGTGGAGATGTACTGGGCCCTCCCTAGCTGCTCAATCAGTTAGTTCACTCAGGGCATGGGGTAGCTGTCGAACAAGGAGACATCGTTCACCTTACAGAAAGCATTACAGAAGCGGAAGCTGCCATCAGGTTTTGGGACTAACACAATCGGGCTGGACCACAGGTTCTATGACCCCCAGCTGGAGCATCTTTTGGACCTCGTCCTCAATGGCTTGTCAACGGGCTGCCAGAACTCTAGGGCCGCTGCTGGACAATGACACCAGGTGGGGTCCGAATCTCATGGGAGACAACTGTGGTGTGACCTGGAACACTAGAGAAGACATCTCTGAAGCTGTGAACCAGGGACTCAAGCTCCTTTCGCTGATTGGCTGCAAGCTGGTTTCCCAGCTCTACCACGGGTTCATCCTTCTCTGCCAACAGGGCCATGGCAGAGGGGGCTGCGACCCACTGCTTCAAGAGGTTAACATGATAAATCTGCTCTGGCTTACATCTCCCGGTTGGCGCAGATGGTAGTTCATAGGGCCGACCCGCTCCATGACAGTTGGAGGACATTTCCAGGAGGCAAGAAACTTGCAGGCAGTGTCAGGTATCAAGACAAGGACCTTGTCCCCAGGTAGAAACACACGGGGCTGCGCAGGCTGGTCATACAGCCGTTGTCGGGCACGCTGGGACTCGAGCAGATGTTCCTTTACCAGAGGCATTGCTTTGTCGATTCTCTCCCTCATGTTGTGGACATGCTCAATGACAGAGCGATGGGGAGAGGGCTGTTGCTCCCAGGCTTCTTTGAGATGTCCAGTAGTCCTCTGGGTTGGCGTCCAAAGAGCAATTCAAAGGGGGTGAAACCAGTGGAAGCCTGGGATACTTCTCTTATTCCAAAGAGGACATACGGCAACATCCGGTCCCAGTCGCGCCCATCCTCAGTGGTTGCCAGGCTCATCTGCTTGGGGCTGCCATCCACAACCCATCGCTCTCCAGCGCCCCTCCGGGCAAACGGGACAGGTCTTTCCCCTAAATCTCTGGCGAGGGCCACCTTTGACAGCTTTACCGCCTCCACTAAATCATTCAGGGTCCGTGGGTTAGTGAGACCGAAAGTGCGGTGATGAGTGCGAGGCAAAACACGCAACAGGCTCCACTGTGACTCTTTACCATTTCTTCAGTGGAGGCTTGGTCGGACAGTAGCCAAAGTTTGACTAGTCAGGCAAACTGGGCAGCCTGGACACGTACAGGGACCCTGGGCTCAAAGTTCCACTCGTGCATTTTCTGAGCTGCGCACAACGGCGACAGTCCTACCCAGGCGAGGATCTCCCGCTTCAGTGTGTTATAGTCTGCGGCATCCTCGAGGGGGAGGGAATATACTCACTGAGGCTCACCAGTCAACAGTGGGGCCAGCAGACGTGCCCTCTCACGTTGGCCCCATTGTTCTTGAGCCACAACAACCTCAAAGGTGTGAAGATAGGCTTCCACATCATCTGTCATCGTCTGTCATTTTCAGAAGGATTTGCATTGCTGAAGCTCTTGGCTCGAGTGGTGTCATCTGGGCGGTGGTCTGTGTTCGTAGGCACACAAGCTCCTCAGCCACTTGATTTTGGCCAGCATCCAACTGTTCTGACAGCTGTTGCTGCCGCACAGAGACCTCAGCAAGGTGGCGGATGATCTCTCCCACGCTGGGGAGGGAAGCTGCCTCAGGGGGGGCTTCATGTCGCTGTTCTCCTGCCCACATTCTCCACCAGTTTAGCAGGGCTTGGGGGAAAAGGAGAGCAAACACACAAGTTGTTCAACCCAGTGGGTGTGTTTATTTCTTGTGCAACCATGATGATGAAAGAGTGAAAGAAGGGTTGGTGCTCTTGTGCTTCTGTTGTGAGAGTCTTGGAGAAGGTGGAGTGAAGATAGTAAACTTTATCCAGACAGCAGGGAGTTAGCTTGGCCAGCGGAGAGTTCTCCTAAAGCTTCCAGGTTCTTTTTCATTAATCAATCGCTCACTGTAAGACAAACGGTAGACAGAATGCAAACAGACATTAGTGCATGTCTGGAAGATCAAACTCAACTGCTCTTTCTTCACTGGGGTATATGTGGCCGCAGTGATGAGTGGGAGATCGCCGTCAGGTGTGTGCATTGATTGCTGGTCAGCTGCTCCATGTGTGTTGCCAGGGGCAACTGATGTCAAGATGATGGGAGATGGCTGTCAGGTGTGTGTGTTGATTGTTGGTCATCTGCCAGGGGCAACTGATATCGGGATGATGGTAGTCTGCCACAATTAGTGTGTGTGTGTGTGTGTGTGTGTGTATGTATGTATGTGTGTGTGTGTATGTATATATATATATATATATATATATATATATATATATAATATAATATAATGTATACACACACATACATACACACAGTATATATAGTCTTAGACAAGATAAAATAATATATGTTATAAGAGTGAATTCTTGACTACTCATATGTCCTAATCGACATCATTAATTCATAAAGGCCTGATTCTGTCGTGTGTAATGTGCAGTCATGTGTAATCAGTGTGTTTGGAGCGGTGAGCAGAAAAGCTTTTGTGTGTGATCAAAGGAGAAAATAATGAAAGTGTTAGTTCAATATTGTGTAATAAGCTTTGGTAAAACTTTACTATCTTATTTCTAAGAGAAGTAAGATCTTTTCTGTAGTTTGTGCTGTATTGTTTGTTACTCTTGATATGCAGATGTGTCTGTTTTTTGTGTTCCTCACGAGTGACAGCCGCGCCGGATAGAATGTCTTTTTTCCTCTAAAAATGCCTTGAAGTCTCTTGGGAACTTTGAGTTATTTTTGCTGCTTTTAAAGGCTTCATGTCTGTATTCATCCTGTGGAGAGCGCCGGGGAAAAAGCTGCCCACCTCCCATTTTCATTCCCTTATCCACTGCTGTTTCTTCATCTTTCTTTTCTCTCAATATCATAGTGTGTCTTAGTGCATCGGTGGGTATATGTTTTGGATTTTTTTCTTTGTTTGCAACATCTGGAGCATTAACGGTGCTGTATCTGTGGATACTAAAAGTAAATGAATGGATGTTGAGGTATTAGTGTGGTAGTGGAAGGGCAAGAGGTTAATTACTTTGTGGTAATCCTGAATCCGTAGAGGATTTAGAGGAGATCTTATTTCTTTTTGTTTCCTTGACGTTACAGATGTGACCTGTCTCTTGGACCAGCGCTCTCCGAGGTGTGTTAGAAAGGGCTTGCCATGGTCACCAAAGACAACGCTAACTCTGGTGAGTAGAGAAGGATCTCAGGACATTTTAAATGAACAAAAACTTCTCATTCAGATTTGTAAGATATAAGATATGGGATAGATAGATAGATAGATAGATAGATGGATGTACAATACCTTTCAGAAGTTTGAGGTCAGTATGATTTATTTTCTTTGGATGAAATGAAGACTTTTATTCAGCAAGGATGCATTTATTTGATCAAATGTGACAGTCAAGATATTTATAATGTTGCAAAAGATTTCTGTTTCAAATAAATTGTTTAACTTTATATTCATCAACGAATAACATCACAGACATTTTTAAATATATTAAAATAGAAATCAGTTATTTGAAATGGTAATAATGTTTCACTTTTTTTCTGTATTTTTGATCAAATAAATACAGCCTTGATGAGCAAAAGAGACTTCTTTCAAAAACATAAAAAAAATCTTACCAACTCCAAATTATTGAACGGTATTATAGACAGACAGACAGATTGTAAATTAAAGTGCCCCTATTATGCTATTTTAAAGTTTCCTAATTTAGTTTTGGAGGTCTCCAACAACAGGTTTTCATGCATTAACTTTCTCATAATATACATTGCACATCACCACAGTGTTCAATGATTCTCAAACGACTCGATGGATGAATCAGTCTCTCTAAATCCCGCCTTTCCACAAGCCTACTCTGCTCTGATTGGTCAGGTGGCCCAGTCTGTTGTGATTGGTCTACCCTGTACAGCGCGTATTTCAGAAGCTAACGTCCATTACCATAACTGAACTCCAGACCGTCCGGAGGCTTCCTATTAGCTCAGCGATTGTACGTTTCTCAGTTATGCTACTCAGTTTAAGGTACATTATGAGATGTTTCAACTGTAGTTCCTCACCATCAGCATTATTAAGTGTGCGTCCATCATCAAACCTGTGTGTGTGTGTGTGTGTGTGTTTAATGTATTGCGGTGCAATTGCGGTATTGCAATAACAGCGCATATGTTAGCACATTAACTTTTGCAAAACAAATCTTGGTCCATTCTTTATCTTTACTCAAAGTAGTAAGATTGACAGACAATCTGCATTAATAGACACCGTTTTAGGTAATAGTGCAGCCCACAGCTGATTTACAGTAGTATTTCATTAAGACAGTAATAACGTGAGTTAGCCAGATACTTAGACAAAATATACAATATGAAACACAATAAACACATTGTAGAGCACAGTGTCTTCTCGACGGGGGGGTTCAAGGGGGTTCAAGGTTTCCCTGGTGTATACTACATTCAAGTCAATTTGATATAATTTAAGTTTAAATGACTTAAACATTTAAGTTGTTAAGTTTTTTTTTTTTTTTTACAGTAGATCAGAATATTATGGAGACCCTTTTGGTCTCTTTTGATTTAAGCAATCACATAGCAACACATTAAAAATGACATCTTAGCAACCGCATAACAATGCCTTGATATCGTAGCGGTGACTTTTGCACATGCTGTTTATTTAAGATGTATAGCAATATGCGTCCTCTTTTTCACTGTCCTAGGCTCTGTTGGAAAGACAACTTGTGTGAAGAAGCAAAAGTGTATGATGAACAATTCTCAAAAGGCTGGGAAGTTTTTTAGGGACCCGCAGAAGTTGATATTTGAGCCCAAACTGACCTTAGAGGTCACGACTGATGATGGAAGGAAAACATTTCCGACAGAAGTCGCAGCGAACGGTGTTATAGAAAATGCTGTGAATGTACAGACAAGTAATGTATGGAGCGTTTCCAATCTCCAAAATCTGAAAGAGATGCAATATCTGCAGCACGAGGCCGAGGACAGTCTAATCGACGTGTCACTGGACATGGACAAGTCGTCTCTCATGGGTTTCATCGACTCTAGTAACCTGGAGAGCTCGGAGGATGTTCAGACCGTTCCGTGCATCCAGGTGGACGTTAAAACGGATGTGGTGCTGATTGATGAGGATGATGATGAAATGTCCCTAAGAGAGAGGACAGTGACGGACACGTCTACTACCGACGGGAACGCAGCCGAGCTCGTGTGTGGGCGTCTCCAGTCAATCTCCTCTGACTCCTCCCACTCTTTGTGTGAGGGGCGGAGTCAAGAGCAGGGCTCGACCATGGAGACACCCCATGAGGAGCCGGAGCTGCCCAAAAAACACACACGCTCCTGCTGCCTCTGTGTTATCATATGAGGTAATCTAAAAAAAGGGGAATATTATAAACTTTTTGAGCAGTATTTTTTTCCCCTTAAAAGTAATATTAGGATGTTAAGGTCTGTTCACATCAAGGACGATAAAGATGACTGTAACGTCAACTATATTAGACAATACAGTTCTGTTTTATTATAAGCACAGGTTACGGACATAGGCCAGTAAGAGCTGTGCGTGTAAACCTCACTCCCCTGGCCTCAAGAGGTGCGCTAGCGACTGATGCTAGTGGCTGTAGTCTTTAGCATCCTTGTTCCCACACGCTCCCACGTCGGAGACCCGGGATCGAATCTCGCTTGGAGCAGGTCAAGTAGGACCGGTTACATTTGGTGCCGTTACCCGGATGGGAGTGAGGTATAGGGGGTGAGTGTAATGGATGTAGGCCAGTAAGAGCTGTGCGTGTAAACCTCACTCCCCTGGCCTCAGGAGGCGCTCTAGCAACAGCCGCTAGCGGCTGTGGACTTTAGCGCCCTTGTTAGCACGCCCGCTCCCACGCCGGAGACCCTGTTTCGAATCCTGCTCGGAGTGGGTCGAGTAGGACCGGTTACACACGCACTGCAGTTTTGTAATCTGCCACTTTAAATACTTGAGCGCTTTAATTAAGGATTAATTCTGATTGGCTGTCAATGTTTTTATCGTTCATCAGCTAGAAAAAAATATTCTGAAAGTGATTCCAACAAAATCATTCCTCTGTCATTATTGTTATAGTTTTGGTGCTATTATTTCACATTTAAAATGATTTTTAAAACATTATTGTTATAGCTACTGTCCTTGGTGTGAACGGGCCTTTAGTCAAGGTTTCTTGCACCCAAACACTAATAATTAAGTTTCATGACCATTTTTAAACCTCTCTCTCTGACCCTTAGAATTAAACAAGTTTATTTGTTGTTTTAAAGTCATTAAATGACATTTGCAACCTATTTTACTTCCATAATGTGACATGTTTCCTAGTGAAAGAATATTTTAATAAAGAAAAAAGGTAGATAGGGAATGACATTTTAGAATGGTAGTCAAGGTCATAATTTAGTTTTTCATGACCATTTTTAAATCGCTCTCTCTCTCGAACCCTTAGAATGAAACAAGCAAGATCCTTTAAATGAGGAAAAAAGGTAGGAAAGGAAAAGTGGAAATCTTTTACTTAATAAGAGCAGGAAAAATCCGGATATGCCTCCTGAAGGAGTAATTTTGTTTTGAGTGTTGAGCCGAGTTTTTAAAAAATCAGAGAGCACCGTTGGAAATGTGCAGGTACAATCAACTGCACAGAGAAAAATTCAGACGCAGAAATTTCTAGCTAGGCTAACTAGATTTAGTTTGGTCTGTGACCAAAATGTATCAGAACACTGTTAAAAATGCAATGTAACTACGCTCTGCCTTCAGAGGTGCAATAGCGGGCGCTAACATACATTATAAACATGATTATTGCTAGATACACTTAAAAAGTTTGGGGTCGGCAATATTTTTTTTATTGTTTTTGAAAGAAATCTTGCCATGGCTGTATTTATTTATTCAAAAATATAGTAAGACAATAATATTGTGAAATATTATTACAATTTGAAATAACGATTTTCTATTTGAATACATTTTAAAACAATTTATTCCTGTGGTCAAAGCTGAATTTATCATCATTACTCCAGTCTTCAGTGTCACATGATCCTTCAGAAATCATTCTAATATGATGATTTGATGCTCAAGAAACATTTCTCATTATCCATGTTGAACACAGAATTCACGTTTTCCACAAAATATTAAGCACTATCATGAATAGAAAGTTCAAAAGAACAGCATTTATATGAAATACACATTTTTTGTCACATTATAAATGTCTTTATTGTCACTTTTCATTAATTTGATGCATCCTTGCTGAATAAAAGTACTACTTTTAAACAGTAGTGTAGGAATCTAAATGATACTACAGCTGTTTAAATGGACATTTGAAAGTATTTTTAATTTTGTTACCAGTATATAACAGAAAATACTGCATTTGAAATATTGTTTCCTTCCATTCCCAGTGTGACGAATGAGCCCAATGTTATATCAGCTGCGATTTTTAACATGTTTTTAAAAAATAGTTTTTTATCAGACTGCCAAAACTTTTTACACACAACATTTCTATGCATAATTAGGTTAAAAAGCTTTTAATTTCAGCATCCAGTTATCTTGCATGTAATGATGTAACAATGTTGCATACTACTTTTTGAAACCTTTAGCACACTTTCACATACTTAAAAATATCCAGTGTGTACTGTGCAGTATGCATTAGTTTTGTATTCAGAACATAGCCAAACATCTCAGATGGCAGAACTGGCACATTTTCTGTACAGTGCTCATAAACTCCATCTCTTTATATGGCTACAATGGTGTCTGTTTTGTACAATTGAATAAAAGCAGTGCATATGTTAACAGCAGCATTCATTGCTCTTGTTTCTCTGCTGTCTCGCATGTGCAGCAGTCAGGTGGAGGAAATGGCTTTTCATCTCAGTGGAGGTTTCCGGATTAGTTGAGCGAGGGTGTGTGTTGTTGGGAGGGGTTCTTGTGTATGTATGTATGTATGTGTGTGCGTGTGTGTGTGTGTGTGTGTGTGTTTGAGGGGTGTGTAAGGAGGGTGATAGGGCAGAGAACTCTTATCTTTCATTCCCAAACTGGGTTAACTCACTATCCACTAGATGTGTCACACGCTTGTACGTTCATTTGTTTGTTTTGTACTCTTTTTGTCATGACCTTATAAAGAATATGATGTCAATTGTTGTTCTTTTTAAGAATGATTCTAATGTAACATTTTTGGGAAAGAACTTAATTTTGTTTTATTAAAAGTAGGTTATTCTTTTGTGCATCAGAAATATGTAGACCAGATCTACACCTCCAAAAAGGTAAGACGATGAGTTTAATGTTATTAGTAGCCATACATGATAAAACATGTAAACAAAATGACACTGATAACACAAAGGATTTTTTTATAGATGGCCCATCAGCGGAAATTAAAGATGGGTGTATTCACAGCAGTTTGGCAGCTTTCATAAACAGCAGCCAAAAATAGTCATAATCAGCATGTGGCCAGTGATGGTGCAATTCCTGTGGCCATAAGAATGAGCGAATGAGCAGGTTCCCTCTCATACAGAGTGACATTTAACTGAATGTGTCAGCGCTGATGATAATAGACGTTCATTACAAACCGCACAGACAGTTATGTCCTTCAGAAAGCTGAGAGGAGATGTGCTTGACCTCAACTAACCGTTCTGCGCCCCACTCATTTACCACTATCAACAGAGTTCAGAATGGAGGAGGAGGGTCTTTAGGGGGAAATTAGGGGAAATGTGGAACAGAACAGTGATGCATTGACTTCGCAAGAAGAGAGGAGAGAAAAACAGCGATGACCGTCAAAAGAGTGGCCTTATGCTTCCTGATGATTCAAAGCATCTTTAAAGGTCAGTATCAAACAATTATAGGTGACTTTATACTAATCACAATTTTCAAATAGTTAGATTGAAATAAAATGATTTAATCCTTGAATTAATACATGTATATTCCATATTATGTTTAGTATATTTACAGTACATCTAATCTTAAGAGTGAAAATACTTTTTGTAGCATTCTTTTCTAATTTCATTCTTTAATTCTTTCATTACAAATTATATTATCAGGATAACAATGTGTTAATTAAGTTTATGAACATGAATTTGATAAAGTATTTGGTTTGCCTTTTGCTTTAACCTGATGAGCATCCAATATGATTTGACCATCTCAATTAATGTCACTAATTTTCCTACAAATTGTGCAGAATTGTATATATTTCTTATTTATTTTTTTTGGTAAAAAACAAAACAAAAAACACAGATTACAATTTTATATGTAATGTATTACACTCACACACACACATCTATACACCTCTGTTGCCAAAAGTATTTGGGACACCCCTCCAAATCATTGAATTCAGGTGTTCCAATCACTTCCATGGCCACAGGTGTATAAAATCAAGCACTAGGCATGCAGACGCTTCTACAAACATTTGTGAAAGAATGGGTCGCTCACAGGAGCTCAGTGAATTCAAGCGTGGTACCGTGATAGGTTGCCACCTGTACAGCAAGTCCATTTGTGAAATTTCCTCACTACTAAATATTCCATGGTCAACTGTTAGTGTATATTATAATTATAACAAAGTGGAAGCAATTGGGAACAACAGCAACTCAGCCACGAAGTGGTAGGTCACGTAAAATCAGTGGGGTGAGCGCATGCTGAGGCGCACAGTGCGCAGAAGTCTGCAACTTTCTGCAGAGTCAATAGCTACAGACCTCCAAGCTTCGTGTGGCCTTCAGATTAGCTCAAAAACAGTGCATAGAGAGCTTCATGGAATGGGTTTCCATGGCTGAGCAGCTCATCCAAGCCTTACATCACCAAGTGCAATGCAAAACATTGGATGCAGTGGTGGAAAGCACGCCGCCACTGGACTCTAGAGCAGTGGAGACGTATTCTCTGGAGTGACGAATCATGGTTCTCTGTCTGGCAATCTGATGGATGAGTCTGGGTTTGGCGGTTGTCAGGAGAACGGTACTTGCCTGACTGCATTGTGCCAAGTGTAAAGTTTGGTGGGGGCTTGTTTTTCAGGGGTTGGGCTTGGCCACTTAGTTCCAGTAAAAGGAACTCTTAATGCTTCAGCATACCAAGGCATTTTGGACAATTTCATGCTCTAAACTTTGTAGGAATAGTTTGGGGATGGCCCCTTCCTGTTCCAACATGACTGTGCACCAGTGCACAAAGCAAGGTCCATAAAGACATGGATGAGGGTGTTTGGTGTGGAGGAACTTGACTGGCCTGCACAGAGTCCTGACCTCAACCCGATAGAACACCTTTGGGATGAATTAGAGCGGAGACTGTGAGCCAGGCCTTCTCGTCCAACACCAGTGCCTGACCTCACAAATGCGCTTCTAAAAGAATGGTCAAAAATTCCCATAAACGCACTCCTAAACCTTGTGGAAAGCCTTCCCAGAAGAGTTGAAGCTGTTATAGCTGCAAAGGGTGGGCCAACTCCATATTAAACCCTTCGGATTAAGAATTGGATGTCATTAAAGTTCATGTGTATGTCAAGGCAGGCGTCCCAAAACTTTTGGCAATATAGTATATATATATATATATATATATATATATATACGCATGCACGCACATATAATAGTATACATTTTTATTTATTTATTTCACTCTTCTCCTCAGATAAAAGACTGAAGGCAGACACAGTGGATGTTTGTGCCTCTTGCCATCGAAACGCTACCTGTGATTATAAAACTGACGGATCTGGGGGGAAAGTGTGCAACTGCATGTATGGATTTGTTGGCAACGGAAGGACTTATTGCCAAGGTTTGAATATCTTGAGTACTGTTTTTGGTTGATAAACAGATAGGCTATACTATTATATATTTTTTATTGGTTTTAATAACAATTATGACTCTTAGGCAGGCCTGCCATGTATTGTATGTGGGCTTCTGTAACTACACAAATCTGTGATGACTGTATTTATTGCTCCTGTTTTACAGATAAAGATGAGTGTCAGCTGGGTAGAATCTGTGGCGATCACACCAAGTGTCACAACACGTACGGCAGCTATTACTGCACCTGTCTTGCAGGTTACAGCCCGTCCAATCACATGAACACATTCATACCCAATGATGGAACGTACTGCCATGGTGAGTTTTCAGTTCAGTAAATGAATGCAGTTGTGGAGCCGTATCATTTGGGCCCCAGTTGTTGGGCATTGTTGTTTTGCTGATTGTACTTCTCAAAGAGATGTTACAGGATGGGTGTGAACATGGTGTGTCAAAAGTGATATATCCTGAATGGCATCATTTGCTAACAAGTTCTGTGAAATTTATTGCACAACTGTGGCTCAAAAATGTTAAACGGGAGTTACTTCATGTGAAATGTGTCAAACTACATTAAAGGAAACGCACTTCTCCTGGCTAAGAACAAACAAACAAATTAACAAACTAAAATGAACAGCACAGCACAAAGAAACGAATAATGAATAATTGCCACATTGCATGTTGGGGGGAAAATGCACCATTCTGATCAACAGATTTTCTATAGTAATCATATTGAATAATTATTTATATGAGTGTCATAACACTTATGCCTTTAAGCTGTCTTATGCAGATGTACATATCAGAAAACAAACCGCATTAACCTGTTAACTCTCACTACCCTTTCTGAGTATAGATATGAACTTAAATGGTTATAATTCATAATTGCTTTGGAATACAGACCTGTAGTCTCAGACACTCAGCAGATTATTGCAGAAGTGAAAGCTTCAAAAAATGAAAGTGTAAAAATGTATAGAAGTTTAAGTTCACTGTAAAGCAAACTGAAATAAAATGTTTTATTTTATTTTACACAAAAATATATACATTTTACTAAATAATTTGGACTCTAAAATTTCTAGAAAATCAAAGCTAAAGTTTGAAGTTGATTTCACAAAAATTGAGCTTGCTAAAAGGTTTTAAAGCAATGCAATGTCCAATTTCAATGCAATGTCCAGTTTTCACAGGGTGATTTTTGGAATAAAGTTGTAGCAATATGAGCTTAAAGTCGCAATATTTAGTGAATAATATATAATATAAATCTTATTTTGCTTTATTCTCATAATTTTCTTGTACTTTCTTGTAAAAGTAAAGTTTCTTTTAATTGCATATTGCTTCTTTTATTTTTCATATTTTTAGATGTATTTCTTTATTCATGTGGCTGTCAGGGTTGACTCGCTGCAAATAAGTGCTAAACGATAGAGAATACAAAGAACAATCTTTAATCATCATAGATCAGGAAACTACAGGGCAAACATAGGAAAAACAGCAAAACTCCACAATAAACTTAAACGAGACGGAACCAAGAACTGAATGATCTGAAGGCTTAAATACAGGAGTTGCACAGACTAGTTGACTTTATTGCTCTGCAATGACACTTCAAGCTTGACGTCGACTAGTTTCTGATCATGGCCTATAGAGGCCACAACAGGATAAGAAATCTTTGAAGTCTACTTTTACGCTCCGTTTCCAACAGTTAAAATGACAAAGAGTGACAGAGAGTGCTCCACAAGATATGTTTGATTATACCATCTGGATGATTAATCGGGTGAATGCATGTTTTAAACATCTTATTGTACACGTAAGATAATAAACTAATGCGCTACTGCATTGTAACACACACACACACACACATTTAGACAGTAGCTCGCACATCACATGCAGATCATGCGCACAGAAAAATTCAGGAGCGCATTAATGTATTGTCAACACTGTTCTAGGATTTATCAATAAAATAGCTTAGAAACTGAAAAGTTGTAGCATATATTTCTTAGTTACTAAAACCCAAAGCTTCACTATTAGTAGAGAGACGCTGCCAGGTAGAATTAATTCACACGCAATCGCTTTCTCACTAATGCATTCGTATAAATGTAATCTTTACTGTAACTTTATCTGTATCTGATTTAGAACTAGCAGACATCTGTGAGAAATATAAAAGAAAAAACTGCAAAAGAACTGATAAAAATAAGGTGTTATGTAGCAGCAATAGCCTTGTGTTCAGCGCGGCGTCATATGCCATATGCACAAGGCAACCTGCGTTCGAGTTCGAGGCTTATTTGTTCATTAATGTGACTAATCGACGTCAACTCGACTTTAATCACATAATTGTCAATTTAATCAATCACATAAATGTCGATATAAAAACATCTGAAGTCGTTCAACCCCTAAAAGACACTAAGTAATCAACGTAAAACTGAACGGGTGCGTAAATTCGGAACTATGGAAGCTAATAAGCACAGGTAACTCAGGCAAACCAGAACCGAAATGAAACTAAACAGACATAGAGCTACACGTTACAGTGGCACTAAAATGCTGTCATAATAGATTCTGTTCTGGTGATTTCAGGCAGCGCATTTCTCCTCTCACTCCATGATGTTTTTTTTGTATATAGATCTAGACGAGTGCAGTGTCCAGGGGGTCTGTGGTGAAGGAGGTCTCTGTCAAAACACAGAGGGAGATTTCACCTGCTCCTGTCAGACGGGTTACACAGTCCAGGATGGATCAGAAACCTTTAATCCAAACCGAGACGCAGCTTACTGCAAGGGTAAGAATGGGGCCAATGTCCATTAACACATCACTCATTTGGTCCTCTAGAAATATCACCTGAACCTGAAATCTCCTGAATTGTTTTTGAATGAATGAAAAGATATGATAACACTTTAGTTTAGGGTCCAATTCTCACTATTAACTAGTTTCTTATTAGTATGCATATTAGGATATTGGCTTTTTATGAGTACTTATAAAGCACATATTAATGCGTTATTCTGCATGACCATCTACATCCCTTAATCCTACCCAATACCTAAACTTAACTACCTTACTAACTATTAATTAAGGAGTTTATTGAGGGAAAAGTCAATAGTTAGTTAACTTAATAGTGAGAATTGGACCCTAATCTAAAGTGTGTCCAAAGATATTAATAGTGGTGCGTGCTCAGGACATTAATGATACCTCAAATTGCGTGGCTTATAAGGAGAGGTGTGCTTTTAGTTTTCTAAGTGATACAAGACTTGTGATTTTTACTGGATTAAAACAATCTCATAGATTTACATTGGAGGAGAGACCTGAGCCATATCTAGAGACCAGAATATCAGACTTTTTACTTGGCCACCAGCTAGTAATACCCTAGTAACCATCCAGATAACCTGAGCAAGTACTCAGTAGCACACCTTAGTAACTATATAGCACAAATACTTTGAAATCACCCTGAACCCTCTAAAAACCACCTAGCAATGGCCTAGCAACTGCTAAGTATCTCCAAACCAGTGTGTTTATGATTACGATAATAAATTAAAATTATATGATAACAAATGACAGTTTGCAATATCAAGCAACATAACAGACAGTTTTTGTAAAGCTAGAATAACTAGAAGCGGATGAGCCGTGCACACCCTTACATTAATAAGGTGAATAGCAACCGGTCAGAGCACCCTAGTAACAATCCAGGAGCACCTTAGCAACTGCCTAGCAAACTGTTAAAACACACTAGCAATCAGGTCATTTTCACTGGCCACAATTTTGACATCGATACCATGGGGAAAACTGCCATATATATATTTTTGATATTATCTCATAATTTGTCAGCAGGTGTATTAGGTTGCTGTCACTTTAAGACCTGATGCACAGATCCATTAAACTGTTACACATGCGTTTTCTTTCTCAACCGTTTATGTTCACGTAAAACATACCTGACTGTGTTTACATGAATACGTGCCAAGACTGGCATTTTGACATTATTTTGTGTGTATTGACTGTTTAAGCACAAAAAGCAGCAAAAAAACCTCAATTTAATAGTGAGAAGTGGCTTTATGTGCACGCACTTTGGGTTTGAGCACAAAATCTGCGGGAATGAGTAAAATTACTTATCGGTCGTAAAATGTCTAAAGTGGACCATCAAAATAAATCCTACTAATAAACTAAGTGCAATGTAGTGTTGTCAAAAATGTACATTTTTTGATGCATATCTATAGTGAAATATCTGAAACGCTTCCAACACTCATTCTCCGACAGCAAGTTGACACACAAACCTGCCTCTCCTCACTCGCTCATTTAATTTGCTCCGTATAAATATATTTGGTGTTACAGGGCTTGAAGGTCGGCCTGGGGTTGCACGTATAAAGCGCTCACACACAAAGTGCGCACACATTAAAGGTGGGGTAAGTGCTTTCTGGTAACCGATGTTGATATTTCAAATCACCAAAACAAACACGCCCCTATTTTGATAGCTCCACCCCACACATACGTAACCCAGGACACGACTATGGCGGAATCTGTGTTACTATGTAATCCAGGTCGAATGTTCAATGAAAAAGTCATTTTTTTTTCAATGAAAGAGTCCCCTCCATCCCAAAAACACAAAATGCCACAAAGCTCTAAGCAGCATTTGGATAGAAATAAGGGACGTGGCTTTGAACTTGAACAGTTCCTCTTTTCCAGAAGCACAAACAGTTCTCATGAACAACTCGATATCACGAGCATGACAGTCCAACTAACGAACATATTATAATTATGACAAGATTAGAAGGATATCGATCACGAAAAGACGAAACAAACATATATTAGGAGTATATTGTCTTACTTGTAGGACACATTTTGGGAGCTGGCGCTTGAAACAGACACTGAGGAGGTTTAGACGCTCCAGGCTTATACGGTGTGGGAATGAATGGGTCTTTATCATCACTGAAGTGAACAACAATACGATCGCAAATGGACAAGCAAGCAAACATGACACACGAGCATATTCAAGCAAAAGCCAGCATATAGTTCTGTGAAACAAAACAAAAACAATGTTACTCACCTATCGAGAAGAAATAAAGCAACCTCTGCCTTCGCTCCTTGAGTTCTCTCCAGCGCTGGAAAGCTGATCCGATATTTAAACGGGTCCTACTTCTTGCCTGATCGTAAGCCTTCTTTTGTTCCACAGACATCTTCCACTTTTGTTTTTTATCTGCCATCTCTCTTTCTGTTGTCGCTCGGCTAATGTCCGTCCTGTGTGCCGTGTCATTTGAATAATGACGTGCACTGAGCGTTCTCTTCTCCTTGTCATTAGTAGACACGCCCCTTACTGCTGATTGGCTATCAGTTTGTTATGGTACTTGGCTGAGTCACATTTCTAAAGCAGTTTTGAAATAACACTTACCCCATCTTTAAGCCACCTCTCAGTACTAAATTGAGTTTCACTGCTTATTGCGCTTAAACAGTTAAATACACACAAAATAATGTCAAAATGCCGGTCTTGGCGCGTATTCACGTAAACACAGCAAGTTCTGTTTTAAGTGAACATAAACAGTTGAGAAAGAAAACGCATGTGTAACAGTGTAATGGATCCGTGTGTCAGATCTTAAAGTGACTGCAGCCTAATATACCTGCTGCCACATTATGAGATAATATTAAAAATATATATATGGAAGTTTTTACCCATGGTCTCGATGTCAAAATTGTGGCTAGTAACTTTGGAAAACCACTAGACACAGTGGCTGGTGAGCAAAAAAGTTAATGTCAAGCCCTGGATATTAATGTTAATATTAATGTTAAATTCTCTAACGGATCTGTTTTGGTGTGTATGGTTTCTATAGTGATAGATTGCGGGTCTCCTCCTTCAGTCCTCCACGCCAAGCAGCTCTCCCCCACTATCACACACTACAGCAGTGAACTCCAGTATGGCTGCAAGGAGGGATTTCAGTGGAGGACAGGACAGAATTCATCCGTCTGTGGTCTGGATGGAAAGTGGCACGGACCAAGTTTGATCTGTGAAGGTAATATTTACATTTGAGCATAAAATATCTGCCAGATATCACATTAGGTGTATGACACAGCAATTGCAACACATTTTGCTTTTGTAATTTGATGAGAGTGAAATGGGATATTCAACACAAACAAAAAAGTGTAGGGATTACACACACAGGCTTATACAAATTTATTGCATATTGTACTGTCACCTGACATCAAATATAATCAATTTCTACATAGAAGTGGACTGTGGGGAACCTCATGTTATGCCTCAGTCAAAAATGGTTTGGAATAACATCTCTCGAATGGGATCATTGGCGCTGTATGTGTGTGACCCACAGTTTTATAACAGTGGACGTGAGAATGTGTCCGTATGTACTACTCATGGGACATGGAGCCGTCCTGACTTCCAGTGTGAAGGTATCTGCTTCTGTTTATTATGTTGACAGAAATATGACAGCGCATCTCAAGCAAAGAATCTGTTGAGAGATTGTTTATTTGTGTTTAGAGATACAATGCGGTTCTCCTCCGGTCCTGCCTCACTCAGTGTTGTTCTGGAACGGTGTCAGTAAGATTGGTTCTGTGGCTCTGTATAACTGTGTAACTGGATATCACAGTTTGGATACAGGAAATGTGTCTGTGTGTAAAACCGATGGTCAGTGGAGTAACCCAGACTATTCTTGTGAAGGTACAGATCCATTATTATTTTTTTATTTTTTTTATTTTTTAATGCTTAAAGAAAGTTTTAAAGGCATAGTTCACCAAAAAAAATTACATTGTCACAATTTATTCAGATTTATTCATTTGATTCATGTCAACCCGAGTTTCTTTTTTTCCTCCTATAGAAATCAAAATAAATAATTTTCCAGAATATCCTGGCTGCTCTTGTCCATACAATGAAAGAGAGATACTGCAAAAAATAATGTTCTTTCCAGTACAAATAAACATTCTTGAATCAAGATACATCTACTTGAGAGGAAAAATTACATCATATATTTATTAGTCTTGTTTTCAGAAAAAAAAAATCTAAATTAGTGTGACATTTTGTCTTGACTCAAGCATAAACTCACTTAATTTTGATGAATATGTCATAAAACAAGACTTAATATCTTTAGTCATTTTGCTTCTTAAGTAAATGTGTCTTGATTTCAAACGTTTAGATATTTGTGCTGGAAAAGAAGACAAAAATACAGAGGAAGAACGTCATTTTTTGCAGTACAGTCATCAAACAAATCACGAAACAAGTATCACAAAAGTAGTCCTTAACACTCGCTATTATTCAGATCTTCTGAAGACATATGAAGTGCTTTGTGTGTGATTCTGCTAAATTAAACTTGGTGAATTGCGTTCAGTTACAAGACAAACAATGTAATTTGTTAACACTGAAGTCACACCTGTTGTGCTTTTTATGCTGCTTTTATGGGGCATTTTTTATGACCTTGACAGTAAAAATCACTGTTCTCTTTTGCTGTATGGAAAAGAGCAGTTTTGTGCTCCATGGAAGAATGAAAGTCATAAATAATGATTGGTAACACTTTAGGTAACTTTGCAACTAGCATTCATTAGAGTATTAGTAGACTTTCAGCTAAATATCTGCTAACACTTTATTTCGATGCTTCCCAACAGAGCATCAAAAGACTTTCTACTGACTATAAGTAACTTTACAACTGCATTTCAACTAATTCTACTAACCCGAACCCTAATACCTAACCCTAATCTAACAGTCTACTAGTAATCTAACGCGAGTTAGTTGACATGTAATTCAATTGTCAAGTTACTAATAGTTAGTAGAATGTCTAAAGTGGACTATCCAAATCAAATTTAACCTAATGTTTATTTTTGGCTGAATTATGCCTTTTATCTGCATGCATTTTTATTTAGATGGTTGAATGTGATGTACTTTTGGTATATTAATCATAAATTGTGTTCCAGTGCAGACAAGATGCATAGTAGTATTTACTATTTGAATCTTTGGCACAAAAAGTGTTGTCTTTTGCTTTTATGATATTCAGTTTTATTTCAATCCAACTTCCCTTTGGTCAGACAAACTATATTTTAAAGGTTGATTGAACAATCAAATGTAGAAATATTACATAAATTAACTCATGCAGTTTTAGGCCATTTAGTACAGTATGAGCAACTTAAATACTGTATTGAACATGCAAGAACATACAATGTCAAGTTTGGTGGTGAGGGCCCGACTGATGAGGCAATAATTTGTGTTTTTGGTCAAAGCTTAGGGACTTGACTACATAAATTATCTTGAGTTAATATAGGTTTTCACTAGTGTTTTTGATTTACAATTTATTAAATGTTAATTATTAAAATTAATTAAAAACTGTATGTTTCAAGAGCATTGGAGTGATTTTCCGTTTCAATATGTAGTCCTATAATTGTTTTGGTGTATACAAGTAGCTTTAAATAACTAAATAAACTGATACAAAACTAATAAAGTTGTACATGGTTATTATGTAATGTTAATGCTCAATAATTGAACTTGGATCCACAAGTAAAAAAAATATATTTTTGAGCTTGTAGAACATACAGTATATTGTTTAATGAAAGCACAGACTAACTTTAAATCTTATGCAACAACATTTTTCCATAACTTTTTCCATAAGCGCATACTCACAAAAAGTCCTGAAGCTGGTTGGACTTTTGAGTTCTCAACTTCTGATTATTTATTAGGTCATCATAACCATTGACATGTCATTTCCTTCTCAACAGAGATTGTGTGTGGGGATCCTCCTATACTGCCCCTCACTGTACAGATATGGAATGGCAGAGTCACATTTAGCAGCACTGTAACATATCACTGCAAACACGGTTACTATCCTAAACAAGGACATAATATATCTGTGTGCGCTGAGAACGGTTATTGGACAAAACCAACTCTGTTGTGTGAAGGTAATTCTTTGCATGATTTAAAAAAAAAATAAATGAACTGACTTTTTCTTTAATGTGTAAACTGAAGATATTTTCAAGGTTTTTGTTGTTTCTCAGAGGTGAACTGTGGTATACCGCCTTCTCTCCCCCTCTCTGTTATGATATGGAGAGGAGACACTAAAGTTGGATCTAGTGTGTCTTATAAGTGCGTTGAAGGATTTCATAATGTTAGGGAAGGAGATATGTCAGTTTGCGATTCAGAGGGAATCTGGAGTCATCCTGATTTTCTGTGTCAAGGTATATTTCAGCACTTTTATTTCTTATGTTTTCTCTGTTTATTTCGTGAATGGGTCATTCTCAGGAAATGGTGCAATTTATGTCTCTGTCAAGTCAAATCAAGTCACATTTATTTATATAGCACTTTATATAGATTGTTTCAAAGCAGCTTCACAGTAATAAACAGGAAAATAACAGTATTACTGTTCTTCAGTTATGAAACGAAAACAATTTCAGCTGTAAAGCAGCTCTAAAAAGACAATAGTGTCAGTCAACTCAATTTAGTCCAATGTTGATTCAAATGAGTTTAGTGAATTCACAGTGTGAATGTTAAAAGTTCATTAGTTATGAAGCAAAATCTGTTCAACAATAAAGCAGAAGACAATAGTGTCATTATTTAGTCAGCTCAGTGTTGATTCAGTTTAGTTCAATAATAGTGCAAAATTCATCAAATTACGAAACTTAACTTGACTTAACTTAACTCAGCTATAAGCAGCTCTACAGAAAGCAATAGTGTTCCTCTCAAGTCAGTTCAATGTTGATTCAGTTTAGTTCAATAACTGTGTTGATGTTGCAGAGTTCATGAAACAAATCTGATTGAGCTATAAAGCAGCTCTACAGAGGACAATTGGCATTATTGATATTAGTAATTATAATATGATAGTGATATAATTACTGAATTTAGTTGTGGATTATTTACCGGTAATAAATGTAATGTTAGTAAGTGTATTAGAAATGCAAAAATTCTATTTTTAAATGTTAAAAATAAATGTGTTTTTTCAACCAATATGCATTTATCACCATTACATTTGAATTTTATATTGAATAAAATAATTCTGCCTGCATTCAAGTTTAATGCTTTCAGTTTGATTTATTTTGTAAAATGCTTTATTAGATGATTTGCCCAGACTTTCTGTTCAGCCTCATCATACTGAGAATTTTCCTACTTATAAAAAAAATTATGGGTATCTTTCTGACAAATGCATTTAAAGGTGCATTAAACAATTTCTGAAACACTGTTGAAAGTGGATTGGACCCAAACAGCACAACACACTTGTAGCCAATCAGCAGTAGGGGGCGTGTCCACTCATGATGGGGGAGGAGAGAGAGACTTAAAGGAAGACTGTTGAAAGAGAGATGGCTGAGAGACATTATATAAGAGAAAAAGTCAGAGGAATATCACTTTAGGGCCCGCATTAATATTAGAAAAGCTTTCTAGCACTGGAGAGACCTAAGCGGGAAGGCCGGAAAACGGACGGCGGGGTTACGTCGCTTCTGCTCCATACGTGACTAACATTGGTTTTGATGTTTCACAGAACCGCGATATGCTTTTGTTGTAATGTTAGCTATAGTAACAGGACAGTTTGAGTGTCACTGTTTGTCTAGAGCTGGTGTGCTGTTGGCGACTAACTCTTGCTTGTATAAACTCTTGTCTACTGTATGTTCATTTTTTGTTCATCATCTTTATTTTTTGCAAAGAGACATCCACACTTACATTGCATTTTGTGTTTGTTTGGGTTGATTTCAAATATCAACAGCGTTTCTCAGAACTCACTTACTGCACCTTCTAAAGGTGCAGTGTGTAGTATTTATGAGGATCTGAATTGACAGAAATGCAATATAATATACATAACTATGTTTTCAGGGGTGTATAAAAACCTTACATAATGAACCGTTATGTTTTTATTACCTTAGAATGTGCCATTTCTACATCGCGGGTCCCCATACAGTGATGTCACCATTTTGCGGCGTCATGTTTCTACAGTAGCCCTAAACAGACAAACTGCTCTACAGAGCACTAGTCACTCTCTGCTCTCTCCAACGACGACATTTTTGTCATGCGTCGGCCCCCGTAGCTTCTCTATGTGCTTTGAAAGGGAGGGGTGAGCGGTGGGTTATTGCAATTCACAACCTCACCGCTAGATGTTGCTAAAATTCACACACTACACCTTTAAGGTAGACCATTTCATGAGAATGACCTATGTGATGTTTCAGTGCTGTCCTCTTTAATAAGCTGATAATATGTATGCACATGTACAGTGTGTCTGTATGTGTGTTTGTTTAGAAGTAGACTGTGGCGTCCCCATCTCAATACCTCACTCAGTTGTGTTGTGGAATAACAGCTCCAGTCTGGGCTCTGTGGCCCTCTATGTGTGTGAAGCTGGATATCGCACCGTGGGTGAAGGAAATGTGTCACTGTGTTACTCAAATGCAAAGTGGAGCAAAGTTAACATGAGATGTGAAGGTACTGACAACATTCTGTCATCGTTTACTCACCTTCACATCATTAAAAACTTTTTTCTTTAACTTCATGAAACACAAAAGGAAAAACATTTAAAGTGCTTTAGGTCATCATAGTTTCAATTGGAAATAAGGATATATGCAGCATTTTTGCAGTGGTATTTATTTCTAACACTCTACACTGGTCTCAATGAACAGAGATAAACTGTGGGCATCCCCCAGAATTCCCACTAACAGATATAAAGTGGAACAAAGCATCTGTACTGGGCAGTGTGGTTCAGTACACATGTAAATATGGACTCAAACAGGAAGGTGACAAAAACACGTCAACATGTACATCAGATGGAACATGGGAAAAAGTGTCTGTAACATGTACAGGTAAACAACTGATTTCCTATAATGACATGCACTAAGGATGCATTTAATTGATCAAAAGCGAGAGTAAAGACTTTTAATGTCACAAAAGCTTTCAATTTCAATAAATGCTGTTCTTTTAAACTTTCTATTCATTAAAGAATTCTGAGAAAATGTCTCAGTTTCAACAAAAATGCAGCCCAACTGTTTTGAACTGATAGTAGTAATCATAAATGTTTCTTGAGCAGCAAATCAGCATATTAGAATGATTTCTGAAGGATCATGTGACACTGAAGACTGGAGTAATGATGCTGAAAATTCAGCTTTGCATCACAGGAATAAATTATATTTAAAAATAGAAAAGAGTTATTGTTATGTTATTTGCATGTAGTCTTGGTGAGCATAAGAGACTTGTTTCAAAAAAGTCTCACTGACCCTGAACTTTTGAATGTTACTGTAAATACCACAAACCATAAATACTGTATTTTAACGGGTTATTTGTCACATGTGAAGCAATTACAAGGTCTATATTTTAGTAACTAGTCTAAAAAAGACACAATAAAATCACACAGGGCTTTATTCAAGTAAGGGATATAATGACAGTTGCTGTTCATAAATGTCAGGTTGGGGTCACAAGTTTTATATTTATAATTTTATACAATTCATTAATTAATAATTAATGGTTTGATGCTTTTCTATCTTGCAATTTCATTTGTTTAGCTGTTTCTTGAATCATTTTGTGTTTTATAATGGTTTAATTTTAGCTGAAGAACCATTAAATATTCCATAATAAATTTGAAATGCAGAATGTTGTGGAAATTTACTTTTTTCTTGACTGTAGTGTGATACCAACTTTTAAATTATCTATTTTTTTCCCCTGGGTAAAGATTTTTTTGTAGTTAAACTGACTGTCAGAAATAACCCTATACAGTATTGCTACTAATCCACAAGGACAAATAACTGAGAAAAAGAGAGCAAAATCACATCTATTTTGTCACAAATGTCCTATATTTGAATCAACATATTTCAGAACAACATCTGGAATAATATTCGTAACCATTTCTGTGTTTTTCTCACTATAGCACATTGTGGCCCTGCACCAGAGGTGCCGTACGCAGAGGTAGCATGGGACAACAGCACTGCAGTGATCCACCGCTGTATTAAAGGACACTACAGACACACAGGAAGTGACATTTCAATATGTGACATCACAGGAAAGTGGCAGATAGCCACCCTGCATTGCAAAGGTAAACACACACTGTCCTTATTCAGCAAAGTGTCACATAGCCAGAAGAGTGGCTGTTGATATAAAATCTGGTCTAATTTGCATCTGATTCTCTGTGTTCCAGAGCTGAAACTGACAATTAACAATTTGGTAGTGATTAATGAAAGATGTCTGCGCTGGAATGCAGAGAACGAGGGATATAGGGAGAAATACACTGTGAGTATTCATCAGTTCATTTCAGCTATGTCTTTGCACTGTTGCATTCCCAAAGTTGTCTCTCAATCATGAAATGAGGTTGTATGTAACATCTCGACACATAGGTGACATTCGTTGGATTGCGAGACTTTGATCAGCTGTTCAGTGACAGGAGAAAAAAGATGTTCAGCTCCACTGCCCCGTTGCCTATATTCTGTTTAAATCTCTTACCTGCTACAAACTACACCATAACCATTACAGCCGAGTCCACACGAGCCACGTCTACAGTGACGGCCAACACTAGCATACCAGGTACAAAACAAAAGCTGCTTTCGTGCAAACATCCATAATCCACAAACATCTAATGTCAAGGTAAAATGGCATTTGCAATTAATTTTTACTTGTGTAATGTGACATTTTTCTGAGCAAAAACAGGAAATTCAGTGAAAAACATCAAAGTAGTTGTAATGCGTCATTAAAAAACTAGTGTTATTTGCCATTGCCATTATTTGCCCGTCTTATATATGATGACATTTTCTATTGTATAAAGCGCTATGAAAATAAAGTTGACTTGACTTTACATTATTGCATAGAGTATATTTAACAGGCAATAAATGACTGCGTTAATGGTTTTAGGTTGCTTTACCTATGACAGCAGCCTGAAGAAATGCCTAAATGGCTATTAAAACAAATTTGATGTCAATCGAAAAGGGAAGTTGTTGCAAAGGTGGAGCAAGTTATTGCATTTTGACAAAATAGTTTTTAAAAAGCATGCACTCTTAAAAAAAAAAAAAGATTGAGGTAACAATTTTTGGTGGTGTAGTTACATTGTACTTACTCAAATAAGCACTGAGTAATATTATTTAACAACATGTACTTACTATAGCGTTATGATTAGGGTTTGGTTTACTAAGTCACCTTAAAATAAAGTGTTACCCAATTTTTTTTAAGTAATTGCAACTCAGTCATTAATGAGTAAATGCCCTGAGACTTTTATCGACAGACTAACCCAATTTGTTTAGTACAAACTCTAAAAGCTTAGTTAAGTTGAACCAACTAATTTTAATTTCCAATGTTTTGGGGTGCAATGTTGAATTGTTGACAATAAGACCAGGAACATAGTTCACCCAAAATTTACTCAAATTTACTTTAAATTTACTCACCTTCAAGTTGTACCAAACCTGTATGATTTTCTTTGTTCTTTTGAACACAAAAGAAGATATTTCATAGAATGTTGGTAATCAAACAGTTGACGGTAGCCATTTGACTTCCAAAAACAACATTCTTCAGAACATCTTTTGTGTTCAAAAGAAGAAAGAAACTCATACAGGTTTGGAACAACTTGAGGATGATTAAATGATGACAGAATTTTCATTGTTAGGTGAACTATCCCTTTAGGAAAAAACTGTTGATTTCATGTTGATTTTCAGACACAAACACTTGCATTAAAACAGTTGGATTTATGAGTGCCATTGTGTGGTGCTTACTGACATCCAAAACAACAAAACTAATTCTTGTTGAACTTGTATTTTGATTTTTACACTGTACTACTTGTGCTCTGTTAGTCCCCCCCACACCAGAAATCAAATACAGTGAAGTAGAGGCTTCATCGCCCACTCTCAAATTACGGAGATCGGCCAACACACTTGACTCAATATGGTAAGAACGGTTAATATTTCTTAAAAGTGTTAATGCTAAACAATGCATAATAAATAGTTAATGCCATATGGGCATATGCAGTGGATTCAAACATCTGAGACCAGACTCAAAATGCTTTGACTTCTTTTCTAATTTAAAACAAAGGTTTTAATTACAAATTATATTATCAGCATAAGAATTTTTGAAAATGTGAACTGAAAAATGTGTGTTTTTGATATGACACTTAAGCTGATGTGAACAAAATCTGATGATCATGTTCTCCCGGATGATTTGAGATGTTTAAATAATTTGTACAAAGAAGGTCAGATGATCAAAGTCAGAAATTTGTTGATTTAATTAGTGACCTTGAAATAGTACAGTCTCAAATATTGATATTATTATATACTAATACTTTTTAAAAATGGGAAACACTTTACAATAAGGTCCAGTTAGTTAACATTAGTTAATGCATTAACTAACATTTACTAACTATGAGCAATACATTTGTTACAATATTTATCCATCTTTGTTAACATTAATTTGAAAAAAATACAACTGTTCAATGTTATTGTAGCTCAGGTCCATCAAATAATATATTAACAGATACACCTTTTCCTTAATTTATTAGTAAATGTTCAAATTAACATTTAACTAAGATTAAAGCTGCAGTCCGTAACTTTTTTTGGTTAAAAATGATCCAAAATAAATTTTTGAGCAAGTACATAACCAGCCAGTGTTCAAAACTATCTCCTTACCTTAGCCCGATTCACAACGTTAAGCTTGTAATAATGTGTTAATAAAGTTAGTAGCTTTCCACGGGGAATTCGAGCATAGCACCGTTCGTCTTTGCGTCATTATGCCACGTCTGTATACATAAAGAAGGAGTCCGGCTACTAGGCTATCGCATGTGTGGATGCTGCAGGTGGTGGATCATTTATAGCCTTTTCTCACAGCAGCTGGAATTATTAAACGTATAATTTTTATGGTGGATTGTAATCCAGAAAGGTCCAAACGACAATCATCATTGACAACTGGAGATTCACACGGAGTCAAAAGTAAAAAGTGTTACCAAAAATGCATACTGTATAAAATCCTAAAACTGCCTTGCTAGTTGATCCCACTGCATATACTAAATAATTCAATATTCAGTTGCTGTTGTGTGTTTTTGTGTCTCATGTCTTCAGTATGTACCAGGTGTTTGTGTTACCAGTCGAGGGCGTGATGCTGTTTGACTGCAGCTCATCTGTAAGTCCGCGGTTCTTCTCGCAGCAGAGATGTGACCGAGGGTACGTCACGGCCCAGATACAGCTCAGCGGTCTGGGTGCAGAACTGAACTTCACTGTAGGGGATCAGCAGCTGTATGGAGACTTCTTCAACGCACCTCTGGAAAACGGAAAAGACTATTATATTATCCTCCGCACTGTATGTCAGTGGGGAAAGGTGGGAGGACATCATAAGAGATCCTGTAAAGTTAGAGCATTAAAAATTATTTGAATTTTCTCTAATGTCTCTCTTTGTGTTATCTTTTTTATTTTATTTTTTATTTTTTTAGTCTAGAACACAGTGTTGTGTAATCTGGGCTAAGGCCAGAGGTAAGGATCATAAATCTCTTTGTGATGAAGTGCCACCTGCAAATTCTGTGTAAAAAATAACCCAATGTGGCTCAATATAAACCATTTATTTTCTCACATTAGGAACATCCTACATCATGAAGATATCTGCTCTTGTAACTGTTGGATCCATAAGTGCTGTTGGCTCGGTCATTGTCATAGGATACTGGTACAGCTGGTGAGATTGCATTGACAGGATAACATTTTCTGCCTTGTATTTTCTTTAAGCGCTGTCAAATTATTTTCTGATTTTTGTTTTTTACAGGTACTGTAAAAAGTCCAGTCCCAGATTTTTTTCTCCAGTTTTATAAACCATCTTCACACACTGATTCCTTTGTTCTGAAATAAAGCTGCACTGTTTGCACTGATGCTGATGAGTTATATTGTGTCATCTTTACATGCGATCAGAAACATCCTGCCATAGTATTCACTGTACAGTCATAGTAGATGAAGCTATTGAATTTACAGAAGGATACTTTATTATAATGAAAACCAACTGAACCGATTAAAGGAAAAAAGTAGAGAAAAATAATATACAAATAAAACCAAGAAGTAAATTAAAATATTGCTGCAAGCAGCATTCATCGAGGTCCATTAAATATTGTTCAGAGTGCACATAGACAGCATTGCTTTTCACAGTCTTGAAAGGATGGATCACATAGTTTGCAATGAGGATTTAAAAAAATATATATAAATATGTCCTTTAGATGGCAGAGCACTACCACTGTTTTCCCCCCATACAACTGTTTTATTTCATCAGCATGACAATGAAATGGTGCGTGTCTGGAATATTAAATAAGAGAATATACATACATTTTTATATATATATATATATATATATATATATATATATATATATACACTCACCTAAAGGATTATTAGGAACACCTGTTCAATTTCTCATTAATGCAATTATCTAATCAACCAATCACATGGCAGTTGCTTCAATGCATTTAGGGGTGTGGTCCTGGTCAAGACAATCTCCTGAACTCCAAACTGAATGTCAGAATGGGAAAGAAAGGTGATTTAAGCAATTTTGAGCGTGGCATGATTGTTGGTGCCAGACGGGCCGGTCTGAGTATTTCACAATCTGCTCAGTTACTGGGATTTTCACGCACAACCATTTCTAGAGTTTACAAAGAATGGTGTGAAAAGGGAAAAACATCCAGTATGCGGCAGTCCTGTGGGCGAAAATGCCTTGTTGATGCTAGAGGTCAGAGGAGAATGGGCCGACTGATTCAAGCTGATAGAAGAGCAACTTTGACTGAAATAACCACTCGTTACAACCGAGGTATGCAGCAAAGCATTTGTGAAGCCACAACACGCACAACCTTGAGGCGGATGGGCTACAACAGCAGAAGACCCCACCGGGTACCACTCATCTCCACTACAAATAGGAAAAAGAGGCTACAATTTGCACGAGCTCACCAAAATTGGACAGTTGAAGACTGGAAAAATGTTGCCTGGTCTGATGAGTCTCGATTTCTGTTGAGACATTCAGATGGTAGAGTCAGAAATTTGGTGTAAACAGAATGAGAACATGGATCCATCATGCCTTGTTACCACTGTGCAGGCTGGTGGTGGTGGTGTAATGGTGTGGGGGATGTTTTCTTGGCACACTTTAGGCCCCTTAGTGCCAATTGGGCATCGTTTAAATGCCACGGCCTACCTGAGCATTGTTTCTGACCATGTCCATCCCTTTATGACCACCATGTACCCATCCTCTGATGGCTACTTCCAGCAGGATAATGCACCATGTCACAAAGCTCGAATCATTTCAAATTGGTTTCTTGAACATGACAATGAGTTCACTGTACTAAAATGGCCCCCACAGTCACCAGATCTCAACCCAATAGAGCATCTTTGGGATGTGGTGGAACGGGAGCTTCGTGCCCTGGATGTGCATCCCACAAATCTCCATCAACTGCAAGATGCTATCCCATCAATATGGGCCAACATTTCTAAAGAATGCTTTCAGCACCTTGTTGAATCAATGCCACGTAGAATTAAGGCAGTTCTGAAGGCGAAAGGGGGTCAAACACAGTATTAGTATGGTGTTCCTATGAGAGAGAGGGTTCTACTTATTATTTGATTTATCATTTTAATTTTGTTAGGAAAAAAACAGGAAAAAACGTAATTCAGGAGAGAGGGCGCGTAGTGGGCGTGGTCTTGTAGCTTCCTGTCAATCACCGAGTAAAGGCGCGCTGCGACAGAAATGTCTCGCCTCAGACAGTTTAACTTTAGATTTATTGTTCACGAGTAGTTTTAATTGCACAGCTAACTGTCTAACTCTATAATATTGTATAAATTAATGTAATCCATCATTTCGTCGTCGCCCGTCATTTCAAAATAACCGACATCTCACGATTTCAGATTAATCCACAACGAACGAGACGATATGTTGTAATTTATTAGTTTTTTGTTTGTTTTAAGATCCGTTGGTGTGGTTTCAATATGAATAATCACACCATGTCTAATTTCTGTGGTCAAACCCAACAAAGTGCAAGTTTCATGACTGTCAGGTATAAGGGTATTGATTACATCTCTGAGGTGAGTTCCTACACTGATTTCCTGAAAGTTACTGTCATATTTAGTTAACCTATATTGAGATTTTTTTATTTATTGAATAAACATGAGCAATTAAAAAAAAAAAAAAACAGCTACAAAAATAAATAAAGTATTCTAAAGTGCTGGAGGGGGTAATAATATAAAAATCAGAATAAGGGTACAACAACTATGAAATATATACTTAAATAAGCTCACAAACTTGTAAATATTGAGATGTCATCTGTTTTAGGCCTCAGTCAGACGCAGACTGATGATGGACTTGTTAGAACTTCCAGTTCCGTTCCAGCTGGTCAGTAACATCTACCCTCACAATGGACACCTGTCGGACATCACTTACCGAGTACCATGGAGTAAGTGTGGCAAGTTTGGCTGCGTCCTAAATCTTAAAAATGCTGCCTTCGGAGGATGAATTGTAAGGGCGGAAGGCATCAAGACACATCCGAATCCAATGTTAGCTTCACTTCCTGTCTCCTGAGATACCTTCATCTGATTGATTTTTTGAAGGCAGCATAGATGTATCCTTCGCTGCCCCCCGGCCCCCCCCACCCCCCACAATTCTGTGCGTTCTATTAAGTGACAGTTTGAGCTAGAAAATAAAAGATGCCGTCTGTAATAGGGCTGGGCAATATAGCTAAAAAATGTATCACGATATAATGTTTAATATCGTTCGGTATCGATAATTTTTGACATTTTTTATAACTTAAAAAAAAAAAAAAGACTAGTAGAAAAGCTTTTTTTTTATCTATTTATCCATATTATTAAGGCAAAAAACAAAATATGAATGTAAACAAAAATATCTTCTTTATGTCTTATATTAAGATAAAAAAGTAAGCGTTAAAGAAACTCTTGAACTTAAAATGTTACAAGATAGTACCTCTCCATCGTGGACTGCTTGTGGGTTGTTTGTTGAGGTGAGGTAGATGGACGACATGGTGCATATTCCAAAGGGTGTTCTGATGTTGGTCGGAAGAAAAGAAACCAAAAAAATGCCACACTGGCGTGCTGACTTGTCCTTTTCTATTGACAATCTCCTCACTGCCGGCAGATGCGCCACTCATCTTGTATGTGTTCTGAGGTCAAATGGCGATGACGCAACCGAACACGAGAGCAACGCAACCTGGCTGTTTAGATCTTATTGGTTGTTTGCTTGTCAATGTAGCATGCTGATTCATGAAAACATCTGATAGGCTGTTTAAGATCTACGGATCTAAAATATCGAACGCTATATTGAAAACGTTTTATAACGTTAACGACAATGGTGTACCGTCGATAAATACAGATACCGCTTTATCGCCCAACACTAGTCTGTAAGTTGCGATTGGTTGGTGGTCAGTTTGTGTAAATGTACATTTTCCACTTTTGATGTCATTACTTGCAAGAAATTACTACTGTAGTAATTAAATATTTGTTTAGTTCTCATCAAAGCTCGCTTTATTTTGCTGTAGATCATTTAACCGTTACGCTGCCTCAGAAGTCTGTCTGAAATCAGTTTCGTGAGGAACCTTCTTGCGCAAACACTGCCAACAAAGTCACTGCCTGATAAGGCAGTGAGGCAACAAGTCAGCTGTCTACACTGTAAACCCGAATAAGTTAGGCTAACTCAGAAAATTTGAGGTAATCCGTTACATCAAATGTTTTGAGTTATGATGTTTCCAATTTTAAGTAAGCAGAACTATCATGTTTTGAGTTTGTAGTACTCATGCATGTTAATTGCTTCTAACTTAAAGTACTGAGTTAGCTAACTCGTATATTCTGATAGCAATTAACATAAAATATTTAGTTTTTTATGATTTTGAGTTCTTGCAAATCAAATGAGTTACTTACTTCACTGTAAACCCTAATAAGTCTAAAAATTATCAGAACTAAAAAAAAGTTGAATGAGAATTTCTTTAAGTTAAGAAACTCAAAGTTTAAGTAAGATTTTTATTTTGTACTACTCATACATTTTTATTGTTCTTAACTTGAAATATTTGAGTACACTAATTCATACATTTAACTTAAAATTATCAGGTTATCTCAAATATTTTGCTAGCTATAACAAACTAAATTACAACATATAATAACAACTTGCTAAATTTGTAACATGTTAACAATAGCATGGTTTAGTACTTACTGAATCATTACATCAACTTAAAGTGTCCCTATTATGCTATTTCCAACAACAGGTTACCATGCATCAAAGGTCAAAAAACAGTTTAATTTTCTCATAATATACATTGCACATCACCACAATGTTCAATGATTCTCAAACGACTCGATGGATGAATCAGTCTAAATCCCTCCTTTCCTCCTAAATCCCAGCGCAAGTCCGAATTGATGATGAAACATTGGGAGAACTAATTGGGAGAACTCGAACCTTGAGCAGGACGTTTCTCAGTGATGCTACTCAGTTTGAGGTACATTATGAGATGTTTCAACTGTAATTCCTCACCATCAGCATTAGAAAGTGTGCTTCCATCAACAAACCTGTGTGTGTGTCTAATGTATTGCGGTGCACATGTGGGAACGATATCAATAATTATTACGCAGGAATGAGAGTATAGTTCCTAGCCATATCGGCCTAGAAAATCGCAACTTTTAATTTTCCGTTGGTCTTAGTACACGATGATACTACAGAAGAGTCAACTCTTATCGAAACTCTTTGGTAATTTTCTTTGAGCAAGATGCTAACGGTCTAATCAGATTCAATGATCTATGCTAAGCTATGCTAAAAGTGCTAGCGCCAGTCCCGGAGATCGGCTGAATGGATTCGAAAACGGTAAAACTCAACTGTTAAACTCTAGGGGAGTTGGAAAATGAGCCTATTTTCAAAAATAGTGGCGTGTTCCTTTAATCATGCACAAAAAACATTTTGAGTGCCATGGGCAAAGTATGCTGGGGAAATAAAAAAATCCCAGCCCAGTTTCAGTTAAACTTAAGTTAGTCTAAATGAAAGGAAATGAGTTCATACAACTCAAAACAATGAAACAGTTCAGTTTACTTGAAATATGTCAGTGCTGTGACCAGAAAGTTCTAAATACTCATAACAGTTAATTTAACTGAACTAATTTGTTCAATTTAAGTTTGTCCTACTCAAACCAATTAAGTATTTTGAGCGTTTACAGTGTAGGTTTTCGGATGCAGCCTTTGTGTATCTAGTACAGGGATAGGCTTCTCTGGCCCTCAAGATCCACTTTCCTGCAGAGTTTAGCTTCGACCCTAATCAAACACACCTGGACAAGCTAATCAGGGTCTTCAGGATTACTAGAAAGCTACATGCAGGTTAGTTTGATCAGGGTTGGAGCTAAAAGTGTATCTTGAGGGCCAGAGGTGTCCAGCCCTGATCTTGGCAGTGTCTGAAAACTTAGGCAGCTGACTTGTTGCCTCGCTGCCCTATCAGGCAATAACTTTGCAGGCATTGTTTGTGCACAAAGGTACCTTACTAAACAGATTTTGGACAGACTTCTGAGGCAGTGTAACGGTTTAATGATCTACGGCAAAATAGCAATAGCAATTTCTCGCTAGAAATTACATCAAAAGTGGGAAGTGTTGGTCAAAACCATATATTTACACACAAACTGACAACCTGGGAAATCAAAGGCAGCGAAGGATACATGAAAGTGGCTTTTGAGCTCAGCAAGAAGCTGTAGAAGTGTTTATTCATATTTATATTACATTATAAATAAAAAAAGTAATTTATTTTTTGGTTGCATAGATATGAATGGTGATGGTATAGGGCACATAAATTATAGTTCATAAATGGTAAAAACATGTAGAGTATGCATTCGAACCATTAAAAATATGTAGCAAAAGAGGTTATCTTTGTTGAATTACCTTATTTCTAGAATAATTAGTGGGGGCCTGTAATACATATTTATTATGTACATATTTACTAGGGGTGTAACTGTTCAAATTGCTCATGGTTCAGTTTGTATGTGCTATATTCAGGGAAAAAAGAGCTACTAATCTAATAAGAACAAATAATCTAACTACGCAACAGCACAAATAAATACAATAGAGCAAAGATGAATATGAGGAATATTATGTTTGCTAGGATACTCAAGACGGGCATGTTGACAATTTTTGTGTGAATTTGTCTGTTTAAGCGCAAGACTTGAAAGAGAACTCAATATTTGTGCGCTATCTGAGATGCGGGTTTGCGTGCTTCGGATGAGCGCACACACACAATCTTCTTACAGTGCGCGCAACTTCTTGGGCACTTGGGGTGGCCAATTACAATTTGGGGGTGGTCTCAGGAGACAGGAAGTGAAGCTTTCTACCTTGCAATGCATTCTCCGAAGGCAGCATTTTTTAAAGATTTCGGACACAGCCCTAGTATCTAGATACTGTTGTTCATCCTAAAACAGAGGTTTTCAATCCTCTGCTCCTGGGGACCCACTGATCTGCAGAGTACTGACCTAGCTCCAACCCTAATAAAACACAACTGAACCAGCAAATCAAGTTCATAATCAATATCACAGTCAGGTGTTCTGAACCAGGTTGGAAATAAACTGGGGTGGGACAGTGGGTCCCTAGGAGCAGGGTTGAAGACCTCTAAAATGAGATGAGATAAAATAAGATGATTTCCTTTTCCATGAGTTTTTCTGTTTTTTGTTAACTAAATAGAGTTTCCTTTGCTCTTTTAGTGATTCACAAGGGGCAAGGTTTTTATTGAATAAGAAGTTTACTTTCATTGTATGGAAAAGAGCAGCTTTGCTCTTAAAATAATGTACTGTTAATATCCGTGTTGCTATCTAACTTTTTGTGATATTCATTGATAGCATATCAACACTGACTTATGTCATTTATGACAGCAAACAAAATATCCATATGTACTCTACAAGTGACTGGATCTGTGATGGATGACTTGAAGGCCAACATACATTTCAGTGACTGTTTGGAAAGGTTTGAACTGTTTTTGTAATGCCCTTTGATATCATCTATCTCATTTGCTTTCATATTTGTGTCTGCAGATTGTGTCCACACCCAGCTTGAGAGTAAGGGTACGTTTACACGACAACAATGTATTAAAACGGAAACGTTTTTCTTTCGTTTTTTTCGCGTACAGACCGCAATGTTATCAAAACGATCCCTGTTCACACAGTTCCGCAAAAAAACGCTTTATTATGCATGCCAGACCAGTAGTTGGCGTTGTCACTTTGTAAAGAAACACTACGCGCCTATAGAATGAACACGTGATATGCATGCGCATGACGTCACCATTTTCACAAATTTGTTTTAAATATTGTTTTCAAAAACGCGCACGTTTTCAGGCTGCCAAAATGCTGCTGTCGTGTAAATGAATGGCCAAAATGCATAAATGCAAAATTCAGTTTTTAGTTGAAATTGGTGTTGTGTAAACAGCCCCTGAATTTCTCTCAGTTGTGTTTAAATACAGGTTCTTCATATTGAGCTGTGTTGTGTTTAGGTTCAATGTGTTGCTGACGGGAAGAAGGCTAGAGGAAATGGTTCCCAGCTCTAATCCTGCCTCTCAGTGCAGTATTGGTACCTCAGAAGTCTTCTGGCTTTTAGATGGAGTTGAGAGCAGTGCCATCAGATCACCTTGGGAAGAGAGTTACAGTCCAAGTGCACCAGATGCATGTTGCTTTACCTGTGATGGTAGGAACTGGAGTATTTAGTATTTTGTGTAATTTTTGTATACTGCACCACTTTTATATCAGCCCAATAGATTTTTGGCTTTGATGTTCTACCTAAAAAAGGGGTAGATGTGTGCTAAAAATACTTAGCACATCACATGGCTTGCTTTCAAAGGGATTTCAAATGGATATATATACGTTTTTGGACCTTAGAAGTCCTTCCGATGGCCTCTCAGTGGAAGGATGAAAATCCTTCCTTAACCTGTTTCTTAAATCTCAGATCTCACTCTGCCAGAGGAGGTGATATTCGGAGACCATCTGCAGCGGTTCAAAAGCCACCTGCCTCCATTTCAAACAATGCTTCAGAGGCTGAAGGTCATGACTGTCTCGGATCCTGTTCTCAATTCATCAGTAAATCTCTTAGAAGGGGTTGTTTTTAGGTACAAAATACTGTATATTTCTTTCTTCCATAAAGAACTTTAAAAAAGCCCCAAAGAAAAGTCTGGGAAGAGAGGATCATTACTGTAATGCAAATGAAAGCATATGTATGCATTGAAATCAGCTTACCCATATTTCGTTCTAGACACTGTGCCTCATACGATGCAGTTTTAGATGAGGTAACGGGTGCCACATTTCCTGGAGAAAATGTTACAGAGGAGTTCAAAAAAGTGGTAGTACTGAACGAAGAGGTAAACTACAAAACTGAATCATGTTATAGTAAAAATCTGTTGGTTGTGCTTTTTGCAGCTTATGGACAAGTTTTAGTATTTCAAATATACCAGCTATGATTTCTCCACAGTCACTAATGTTGCCTGTTGAAGTTTGTATGGATTCCTCTGGAAGACAAGAGCCCATTTTTTCCTTTGCAAAAATACAAGATTTTCTAAATGTCACTCGAGAACCAATAGACGAATGTTTCCCCTTAAAAGATCTTCTTAAAGAAGGTAAATCTTGACCTATTCATAACAAAAAATATATAATGGCCCCGAAGAGTAGTTGGAAACTTGAAAATATGAATGTCATTGCATTAAATAACAAAATATTAAAGCAAGCGGTTTTTATTTTAAAGAAAGAAGCACAAGTACACCTTCCAAGTAAAGCATTTCACAAAAAGACATTTGTTAGGTTTTAAATAAAACAGTAGATGCACTGTTCAAACACCTGTTGAGTCACTGCAAAAATTTCTCAGTAAAGTGCAAATATATTTTGTTATCTCATGCAATTACAATAAGACATTTACATTTAGAAATGTGACTTTTTTGGAGCCATTGTATTTCATAAAATATCAATAATCATTTTTATTTAAAAAATAGCCACCTCTGCTGATAAACACATGACTGAGTTAGAGGTCCTGCAAATGGCTAAAAGCAGCTTTGCTAACATTACCTTTGAGGAGCCAAAATCTCCAGGTAGTGTGAATTGACTGTTCATTTTTAATCACAATCAAAGAGTGTTTCCTGCTGTAGATTACTCTGCTAATCTCCAGAGACTTCAAAACCTTTCATTCCAGCTGCTTCAAGGTCTTATGCTGAGATGGAATTAGACCTGCTTCTTTCACCTTGTAAACATACGCTGTGTCTACCAGACCTGTTTATGTCCAGCAGACAGTCAGCTGAAATACTGTCACCAGTTTATAAGCTGTGAGTTTGTTGCTTTTGTCATAACAAGGCGAGAAGGCTATAAATGTTTGGTGCAGTAAATATGTCTTAGGATGTTCCATGAAATCTACAACAGGTTTGTTTGAATTCTTTTCAAAATTCTGCTTCCATAATGTAATATTTTCAAGTAAAACAGGATATTTTGGGGGAATAATGTGCAAAAACGTTGAATTGTTCACAATAAGACCATGAATAAAGTAAATATGGTCGGTTTTCATTTCATGTTGACTTTAGATCAATGAAAACACTACTCATCATAATTCTTACAACACAGGAAATAATATGTACTATACTTTTTCCTAGGCGTTTCATGTCAGAGAGTCATTGTGAAAATATGGAAAAAGCAGTTTGGGTGGCAGAGAAACATCCCCAATGTGTGTCTCAGTTTTTATTTGCTGGTAATGTAGATATGTAATGTGAGAAACTTGCACTGGTTTCTATCCATAAAGTGTGAATAGTCCTAAAACTTCATTGTTTTGTGTGTACAGAACCACAGGTAACTAAGCCCTTGGTCCACGTTCAGTCACTTCCAAAGCTTCTTACACTGCTGAAGGTGGAAATGGAACAGGTCCCAGAACCCAAAGACAATATGGGCCAGTTTTACCTCATGGAAAGTACAGGGACATTGCCTAAAAACTTCAGTAATCTCTCCATCTATACTGAGAAAATGTCCTCAGAAGAATGCAAGAGAGCTGTGAGAGAGCCACACATGGATGAAATATTCTCACCACTGTCCATTGTGAAAATAGATGGTAAGATCTTATTGTGAACTATGCGTGTAGTCTAAAGATCTATTTTAAATGACAATGCAATATTACTCTTTATATATTCAAGTAATGGTTTTAAGGTTTTGTTAAAATGCAATATTACTCTTAAGTTCTATATGTTAATGTTGTGTTTTGACAGAGTTGCTGAGTAAATGTGCTTCAAATGCTGGTGAGCTTTTTAAATTTCTCTCATTTCAGTTATTGATTGAGCTCAATTTAAAGGAACACGCCACTATTTCTGAAAATAGGCTAATTTTCCAACTCCCCTAGAGTTAAACAGTTGAGTTTTACCGTTTTCGAATCCATTCAGCCGATCTCCGGGTCTGGTGGTAGCACTTTTAGCATAGCTTAGCATAGATCATTGAATCTGATTCGACCGTTAGCATCTAAAAAATGACCAAAGAGTTTCAATATTTTTCCTATTTAAAACTTGACTCTTCTGTAGTTACATCGTGTACTAAGACCGACGGAAAATGAAAAGTTGCGATTTTCTAGACCGATATGGCTAGGAACTATACTCTCATTCCTGCGTAATAATCAAGGAGCTTTGCTGCCGTACCATGGGTGCAGCAGGCGTGATGATATTACGCAGCGCCTGAAAATAGGCTAACTTCCGTCAACATAACCAACGTGACAACCTAATCTTCAGTGTATTCCGTACACGATGTAACTACAGAAAAGTCAAGTTTTAAATAGGAAAAATATCAAAACTCTGGTCATTTTTTTGAGTGAGATGCTAACGGTCTAATCAGATTCAATGATCTATGCTAAGCTATGCTAAAAGTGCTACCGCCAGACCCGGAGATCGGCTGAATGGATTCCAAAACGGTAAAACTCAACTGTTTAACTCTAGGGGAGTTGGAAAATGAGCCTATTTTCAAAAATAGTGGCGTGTTCCTTTTAAATGCTTTATTCTGGTTTCTCAGCACTGCCACCTTTAGGCCATCCCACTGCAGTTCACCCTTCCCAGAGTAAGCCTCTGCAGTCAGCTGTACCTACACAGGTGGAAAGAGGGAAGACTGTGAAATTTTTTATAATAGAGCGCATGTCTCACCAAGCAGACAGTTCTACAGTGACAACAACTGGAGGAATAGACTGTAAAGCTGCAGAGATAGAGCAACACATGTCTTGTCCACCAGAAAGATGCTTTGGGAGTCAAACAAATTCCTCTGCACTTTCAGAAAAGCAACACAGCTTTTCTAAAGTGGTCGAGATGTCTAAGTCATCTCCATTGAAGCACAGTGTTAAAGATATCGGAGTGTTATCCACTATACACAAGCTTCCTGAGAAGTCAGAACAGAGAAGAGAAAAGATAATCTCTAAACCATCTGCGTTATCAAACTGTTTGAGAGGCAAAAATGGAAATAATTCAGTAGTTCAGTCTTACGAAGATTTGGACTCTTTATTGTCTTTTGTGACATTAAGAACAATGAAGAAAAGTCCAATGCAAAAACCTCAACGGAGCAGTCCAACATCTGCAGGTAGAGTGAATCCAGGACTTTTATTAATAGTGTTTAAAGTCGGCATGAAACTTAAAGGCATGATATGTAATTTTCACCGCTAGAGGTCGCTTATTCAAAACAAAGGCGTAGCTTGATGACGCGTTGATTTCGTGGAATCATGGGAAATCATATTCATGGATGAGTTAATGTATTAAAGATTTATTAATGTTACTGTAGTATGAAGCAGGATGGGAACGAGGCCGCTGGAGCGATTGCTAATGTGAGACGAGCGCGACACACGGCTCGAGAGCAGTGGAGCTTTTATTATGCCACAGTTGCCGCTTCCGCTTTTTCCAGTCATGCGTATGTGGGGTAACGCAGTGCTGTTTTATTATATTAGATACATTTGAGTGTGTTGAAAGTTATGTTATAATGCTACTCTGCTTTCGCTCGGTGGCTACTATTAGACACTTGTTGTACACTGCAGTAAGATATTAGGCATGGTAAAACATGGTACTCGCTGTAAATAAAGAAAACAAGATTTAAACAATAAGACTTAACTTTCTTTTGAGACTTTTTTCTAAGACTTTTTTTCTTTTGTAAATAAAACATAATATATTAAAGCGTCTTTGGTGTTTCCATGGTCTCTACAAAATACCGGAAATCTAGGATAACGCGGGTATGATGTCATTGATAGGTGACGGTCTGTGTCCTGGTTAAAATGGCTTATTTCTCTGGATTTAAACATTCTTGGAAACATTTGGGATAATGTAAGTACACAAGTGGATATTTTAATCAAAAAAATCTTACATATTGTGCCTTTAAATTGTGACTTTTCTTTCTTATTGTGATGTATGTCTGAGTAAAACGGCTTCTTGAATGAGTAAATTTGAATTCGTTAATATTTAAAAAAAAATATATTTTTTTTAACACAAAATGTTTGGAGGACTTCCCTGACATCTTTAAGCATAAATGCAGTGAATTACACCTCAGATACAGGAAGGAGTGTTGTTGCCACTGAGAAGAGCTTTCCTTGTGAAGAGAAACAAGATGCCATCAGCAAGAGTGTATACGTCCAAGCCACAGGTATCAGCAGATTCGAAATATTTGCATTTATTAGACAAATTGTTGTAAGCACAAACATGTTTTTGTATATTCTTAATCATTTATTTGTTAAATTGAGAAATGATTCACTGTATTTCTCTGTTTATTCCTGTAGAGTGTCAGAGAGATGCATATAAGGAGCTGCATGCGTTGGCTCTGCCCTCTCTGAGAAAAATGCAGAAGTTGGGCATCTCTGCTTTGAACAGCAGAGACTTTGGCACTCTGTCTTCTGAACTCACACGATTCCTCCTAAAGCAGCAAGAGCAAATGCTTCAGAAAAAACAGGGTCAGAAGTTACACTTTCTCACACATTATAAGAATGCACAGGAGTGGTTCAACTACATGGCAGCATCCATATCTCACCACATGATGGTTTTTAAATAAGATGGTTTTGTATTATTTATGTGGCAGACGCGGACAGTGCGTTTAATGAGATGGCACTGCTACATATTCTGGTAATGCTAAAGGAACACGTCCTGCTCAGATGTGACCTCAACGCAGCCACTGGTAAATATTAGGGGGGAAAACACTCATGTCTCATAGAAATGGTATGATATTGCTAAGAGGTCACTCTTTCATTGCGTAGGACTGGTGTTTTCGCCTATGTTTCATTTATTGATCAACTTTGTATCAGATGTTTTTCCTAAAATAAAATAGACACAAATGAGTCAACTGTTAACATGGAGCTTTCAAATTAATGTGGATAGTATAGCTCAGATAATTTGCTCAGATAATAAGAAATGTTTGAGTTCATACTGAGATTAACTTTTTTTACATTTGATTGCAGGTATCTTGTTATCTGAGGCATTCTTGAGATCTCTTATAAAATTCTAGAGCTCGGGTTCCTAAACTTTTTTTTGTCAGCTAGACATAAAATCACCCCTTAGACATAAAATATTTACTTGATGTAACCCCTGAGATTTTCAATTAATATTTCAGTAATTTAACAACACATTTGCATGTTCACAGTTCTCTGATATTGGTTAATGGTCACATGACATGCAAGTACACATAAAATATTTGTCTTTTTTAGTAAATGTTTTGATTTGTATTTATTTTAAAATAGTTTAACTGTTTAAAACACTGTTAGCTGCATGCATGTAACAGTGCCACTCTGAAGCTCATAGACTATATACTTAATTAAATCACAGCCTTTGATTACTTTGATTTTTTTCTAAGAAGTAGAATCAGTGTGGCACAAACAATTGAGATCTCATTTGTGATTTGATCGTTACAGCGTAGCTTTAGTATAACTTTACTCACACACCTGTAAAATCTGTCTTTGAATAGAGTACCTGGCTCAGGTAAAGGACTCCTGTACTCTGAGTTGTTTGGATAAGCTGTTGAGGAAGTTTGAGGTGTTGCAGTATCTGAGTCAGAAGAGGCAGGAATCCAACCCTAAACTACTGGAGCTCCAGGAGCAAATCAACACATGGATGAACTCCCATGATAACCACAACATTAGAGTGAGCTTTCCTTTGGTTAATTTACCAATAACTAATAACCAATAATTTACCAAAAAATAATAACCGTAACTAATCTATGTATGAACTTTTATCTAACTGTATATGTTTATCCAACCTTATCTGCATACATACAGTACATAAAGCCATATATACTAAAATGTAAACTATATTATCTCCCAACTCTTGGATATATAAGTAAATCTATCTTTAGCCGCATACATGCATGTACAGTATATTCAAGTAGGGTGGTATGTACTACATGTATATAGCAAATCTCATGTTGTGATTGTTTATATTGTTGCAAAATGTAAACTATATTATCGCACAACTCTCTATATAAAGCGATATATATATATATGTATATATATATATATATATATATATATATATATATATATATATATATATAGCAAATTCAGTGCAAGCTATATTATCTCCCAGCTCTTATCTACTAAATGCGACTGTAAGGCATGAAGATATTAAGATATTATAAAAATTAACATCATGACTTTCTGTAAAGCTGTGTTATGTGAAAAGCGCTATATAAATAATTTTGACTTTAACTTGACTAAGCATACTTTTCAAACAAAGCACGTTTTACAGAATGTGAATGTTTAATGACTTTTGTTGCATGTGAGCAGGTCCTAGTGTTGACAGTGAATGGTGTAAACACAGAGCTGCTTGCAGCTCTCAACCAGGTATCAGGTGAGTTATTTTCTCAAGAACAAGATTGTTACTATGTGATTGTCCTGCCTGATTCTGTGTGTGTGTGTTTAGGAAACTTTGTGTCTGAAATCATCCCGGATGAAGGAAAGCATAAAGTAGTGAGCAGAGAAGTGATGGACAGGTCTCTTTTTGTGCTGTCTTTAAAAGTGTATACTGAATACATGAGGTGTTGATATAAGGCCTGATTAAATGTGTAATGTCCGTCTCCTTTCCCCTCAGTCTGTCCTACAGTAGGTGTGTCGTTGTGTGCAGTCAGCACATTGGTCCTGATTTCCCATGGCAGAGTTTCAGCGTTGTGTTTGAGCTTTCTTGTGTGGGTCACTCGCCCTTCGGCAGTGTTTGTTCAGAGAGAAACGTCAACTTTATCTCCTTCTCCACTGCAGTGCCTGAAACCAGTGAGTCCAACAATCCTTTATGCTCACATGATGCTGTCACGTCAGTAATCACAGCCAAAAAGAACATATTTGATGTTTAATGCACAATTATCTGGTTGAATTAGCTTGGAAGAAATATCGTTCCTATATTTTAACACAGCATTCAAACACTATGTTAAACATTCGAGTACAATTACAGGTACAAATTTTGACTGATAAAATGTTAAAATTATGGATGATTGATTCTTTAATAAGCTTATTTACGATTTCAGTGTTACATGATCCTTACATTTTCATCTGTAAGTCATTTGAATCATTCATTAGCAGATATCTCAGAAGAATCAACTGCTAAATCATATCTGGATACTATTCCGTTTGTGTTGCTCATCACGGATGGTTTACTGAACCGCTTAAAGGTGCAGCGCACACTGGAGACAGCGTGAGTTACTCAAAGTTGTTGTCAGAAACTACTGTGTCATTGTTTTATATTATATAAATTCTGCATTTATTTGATAAGAAAATAAAGTAAAAACAATATTGTGAAATATTACTATTTAAAATAACTGTTAATATATTTTAAAATTTAATTTATTCATGTGATGGCAAAGCTTTATTTTGACTTGACTTAAGGAGCAGGGAAACACAAGGCACGTTCGACAGGTAACAGTTGACGGCGATCCAGCAGAGGACTGCAAACACAAGGAGAATAAATAGGGAGCAAACAAAAGAGGGTAATGAGGAAAGACAGGTGGGGCAAATGAACCAATAATCAGGAAACAAGGTGGACAGGGTTAGACAATAGACATGAGAGCACATGGCACAAAGAAACACATGATAAGCCATGTGCTCACACCAAACGTGACATGAACATGCAGCTAATGAAACTCATAAGCTGCATGTTCACACAAAACATGACAACATGAAAGCATGCAGCCAGTGAAAAACACCAGCCACGTTCTACACAACACAAGACAAAACATAACATCAAAGCACGCGGCTGATGTAAACACGAACCGCGTGCTACAGAGAACACAACACACGGACAGAAGAGCGCACGAGAATGAGTGAACGCTCACGACAGAAAACAAACACGCGGAGCATGAATGTCCGAATCCCAACACAAAACCGAAACCCAAACTAGAAGTGCTGGGATCCGAACACCACGCTCCGCACACAAAACTCACAAGGACAGAAGAGCACGCAGCTCGAGCATGCTCAAAGCTGCGCGCTCACACAAGACAAACAATGCAGGAGTCTCAGGGCTCTGTCACAAACCAAGAGTAAGTTAGACCAAAGTGACCGAACCCTGACAAAAACCACACAAAATGAACAAGACGGTAATCCATACGGCCTACTGTTTGCATTATATGGACTCCGAGAGATGGATTTTTTTCCCTTTTTTTCCGTTTGTGTTTATTTGAAGAAAGTAAGTCATAAACATGGGACGCAATGAGTAAAAAATGAGAGAATTTTCATTTTTGGTTGAAATATCCAATCCCTTTAACAGAGTTCTGCAGGGATGACATTTTTTCTCAGACCAACCTGGAAATTAGCATAACCCTGGTTCTCTAAACAAAGAGCAAATTGGATTTTTCCACTTGGATTATGAATTTTGAAACCCGAAGACAATCGGCAGAATTAAAAACCTAAAGTTATAAAACCACTAGGTGTCTGACAAATCTTTTAATATTTATTAAAGTTTACAGGTTAGAATAGTTTGCAAGAGTATGTATATATGAGTTTAAGTGTTAACAGTTTATCTGTAGTCCCATTTAACCACTTGTTAGCAACCGCCTTTTTCAAGACAAAAATAAAAAAAGTGTGTATTTTGTCATACAATAAAATGTAAAAAAAAAAAAAAATCTTGAGCTTGTGTCCACCACAGACCTTATTTCAGGCATTTAACCAACAATACATTCAAACCCCATCAAAGGCACAATATGTAAGATTTTTGGATTCAAATATGTATGTGTTGTATACTTTGTTGACTTGTGTACTTCCATTTTCCCAAATGTTTCCAGAGAAATTAGCAATTTTAACCAGGACACGGATCGTGTCCATGCGTCGCCTATCAATGACATCATACCTGCGTTACCATCGATTTTATTTTACCATGCCTAATATCGATCTAGCTTACTGCAGTGTGCAACAACTGTCTCTTAGCCACCGAGTGAATACAGAGAGTAGCATTATAACATAACTTTCAACACACTCAAATGTATCTAATATGATAAAACAGCGCTGCATTACCCCACATACGCATGAACGGAAGCAGAATAAAAGCTCCACTGCAAAAATGTCATCAAGCTACACCTTTGTTTTGAATAAGCGACCTCTAGTGGTGAAAATTACATATTGTGCCTTTAACTTCAGGATGATGGAACTGGAATTGCTAAAATGTGAACTTCGGACTCATCCCTGCATTCAAAAACCTGTATTTATGATGTATACACTCTTAAAAATAAAGGTTCCACCAAAAGGGGGTTTTGCAGCAATGCCATACAAGGACCATTTTTGGTTGCCCAAAGAACCTTTGAATGAACCGCCTTTAAAAGAACCATTATTTTCTTACTGTGAAGAACATTTAAAAAATGTAAAGAACCTTTTCCCACTGTAAGGAACCTTTTGTGGAATGGAAATGTTCCGTGGATGTTAAAGGTTTTTCATAGAACCATAGATGCCACTATATAACCTTTATTTAAGAACCTTTATAAAGAGTGTATACTGATGTACAGAGACTGTTGTTGGCAGGTACGATATTGTTCTGCTGGAGAGGAAACACTCTGCATCTGCACTGCAGCTGGGTGGATCCCATTATGATGTCATCACTGTGGATGAGACCACTGCCATCCTCATCCAGGTGACGCTCAATACACACTTGCTCACCAGACCACCTTTCACAAAGTGACCCTGGACTGAACATGTAAATCCTGTGTGTGTTCAGGAGCTGAGTGAGTTGGAGAATAAGATTGGAGAAGCATCTGAGCTTGTCGTCAAGAGACTCTCAGCCCTATCTCTGCAGTTCAGCCGCTGCTGGCTCATTCTGCACTGCGCCGAGAACCACAGGGCGCTGTCAGTTTGAAATAAATTTACATCTGTCTGATCATGTTACCATTCATTATTATCAGGGCTCAACACAACAGTAAGGATTTGTTTTTTGAAGCGCCAATTGGACAGGTAGTTTTTACTTACTTTGGCAACTTAAAGCTCTTTTTAATTCTGATTCTGGTTTTCATTGACCCCAGCACAAAAAAAATGTTGTATAAATGTTATTGTTAGCCTTGTATTTTATGTGCCAGATGTATATCTTTTATTAAATGTTACATTCTTAAAAATAAATGCAACATTTATTAATTTGCATAACTGGAAATTTTACAAGCCTTATTTATTGCTCAACCTTGATTAGTTGCCATAATGGCTGATGCCAATACCAGTATCCATATGAATGATATGAAATACAGTAGTTGAAATAGTTGAATTTAAAAGGTGTACTGTGTAAATTTTAGCGGCATCTAGCGGTGAGGTTGCGAATTGCAACCACCCACCGCTCACCCCTTCCTTTCGAAGCACATAGAGAAGCTACTGTGGCTGACACAGGACAAAGATGTCGTCATCTGAGACAGTAGAGAGTAGCTAGCGCTCTGTAGAGCAGTTTGTCCGTTTAGGGCTACTGCAGAAACATGGTAGTGCAAAATATCGACTTCTATCTGTATGTAGATAGGAATGGCTCATTCTAAGGTAATAAAAACATAATGGATCATTTCGTAAGGTCTTTATACACCACTGAAAACATAGTTATGTATATTATATTGCATTTCTGTCAATAGATCCTCATAAATATTACACACTACACCTTTAAATTAACATTTATTTTACACCATATTTGCTCAAAATACAAATATAGATGATATTGATATACTACAAATATTTTTGTTGCAAGGTTGATAGATATTGGAACTGGCACTAGACGGAATGACTACCCTAGTGAAAAATAAATATACCAAAATGTATTTGAAATACATTTATTTTATGCTAAGTATACTACAAATACATGTACATGTATGTACTTAATATAAATACCCTACAATTGTTCTTTTTGTATACTAAATTGGTATACTTAAAGTCTGCTAAATTAGAACAACTCATTTTGTACTTAATGCACTTTAGTTATCCTGAAATAGTGCTGAGGTCCAACTAAATATATACTTAAGTATTTTGGTATAGTCACTTTTCATTATACAATAATATTCAGTACTGCACTGTTTGCAGTTGTGGTTGTGCTTTTTTCTGATTTCATCTATAGCTGTACTGTGAAGCATTATGGGCCCTATCATACACCTGGTGCAATGCGGCGCCAGGCACGACGCAAGTTTTTTTGCTAGTTTCAGCCTGATGCAGTTATCATTTTCATGTCCTGCGCCACATTGTTTAAATAGCAAATGCATTTGCGTCCATTTGTGCGCCCATGAGCATGCTGGTCTGAAAACGAGGTGTGTTCAGGCGCATTGTTGGCGCCTTGCTATTTTGAGGCAACTGAAATAGACTGCGCCATTGACCAACTAAAACCTGGTCTAAAGACAATGGTGCAATATTTTTTTGTTATTTAAAGAGAGCGTTAGTAATTTGCGCCTATAGGCGGGTCCACAACGCGCGCACACTGCTTATTACACACACATGCAGCAGCACACAAACCTTTTTATCTATGAAATATTAAAGGATTAAAAAAGGATTCCGCTTTCAAATTCCGCCATGTAAATAGCGAATCCGCCATGGTGTAAGCGCAACTGGCTTTTAAAAGGAAGGGGAGAATGAGACTCTAGTTGGTTTGTTGCACGTTACACCTAAAATACACCCATGACTCATTAAGATTGACTGGGTACAACCCTTTTAGACCATGCACGGGGTGCGGCGACCATTTTTCCCGTCTTTAAACTAGCAAAAATGGATTCGGACAGGGCCCTAAGTGCACTTGCGCCGTGCACTTTAGACCATGCGCTTAGATCGTTAAAATAGGGCTCAAGGTGTTGATTCCTGTGCATAGTCAACAGAAGACAAAACTCTTGCCATGAAAACAGCAGCCGTAACTGACATAGTTTTATTTATGTAGATTCAAAGACTAAACACTATTTTCCCCTACTTTTAGGATTTCCAGTAGCATCTATATCAATCTGGTTCACATCTACTCTGCATCTGTGTTGTTTGGAAACAAGTCTGAGAAGTTTGATGTCAAGGTATTTTCTTCCTCATTTATTATGGCAATTTTAATAGCAGATAACAAACCTTGGTTTCTAAAGGTTATACCAAGGCCAGGTTTGACATTTCCTGTTTTATTGCTATTGAAAAATAGTTTGCATTCAAAGTTTGTGTCAATATTTATTGACCATGGCATGTGTCGTATGTGTGTTTCAGGTGATAATGGTGTGTGAGGAAGAAGAGATAGCCAGCTACATCTATCAGATCTCCTTACATACTCTGATGAATTCAGAGAGAGATGGACTGAGCTGGTTGGATAGAGACTGGCTCAGTGTGCAGCCCACAGAGGTGAATGACAGGTCTAAAATGTCTAGCACATACACATTGTACTTTTTTATTATTTATTATTATTTTTCTTTATTTTTTTGTGACTTTTTGGCACTGATCATCAGTGTCCCTAAAATCATCTGTGCTCAGACTTCATATACTGTAAATTAAAATATATATTAAAGATAAATAGAAATGGTCCCATTGGTCCCACCGTGAACACAAAATAAAATATTGAGTTCTTTTCTGATTTTTATTTGGCTTTTTGCACCATTATTAAACATTTTAAAAATGCACAAATTAATATTGAAAAAATATTTATATATTTAAATAGTTGTCTTTGATTAAATTATAAATGTTTCTCCCGCACTTTCAAATGAGAACTTGAGCCATGTCTCTGGAACCATGGTAGGCTAATACAATTTGACAAAATAAAACAAAAATAACATTTAAAAAAAGATAACATTTTACTTTTAATTGTTAAAACATACCTAAGATATTCATAAGATTTCACTTAAAGGTGCATTGTGTATTATTTATGAGGATCTATTGACAGAAATGCAATATAATATACATAACTATGTTCTCAGTGGTGTATAAAGACCTTACATAATGAACCGTTATGTTTTTATTACCTTAGAATGAGCCATTTCTATCTACATACACCGCGGGTCACCTTACAGTGAAATCGACATTTTGCACCGTCATGTTTCTACAGTAGCCCTAAACGGACAAACTTCTCTACCAAGCGCTAGTCACTCTCTGCTCTCTCCGACGACGACATTTTTGTCCTGTGTCAGCCCCTGTAGCTTCTCTATGTGCTTCAAAAGGGAGGGGTGAGCGGTGGCTTATTGCAACTCACAACCTCACCACTAGATGCGGCTAAAATCTACACACTGCACCTTTAAGATAAGATTTCATGACTGTGTCCCTACGATTTGTCAACACTGTTAGATATTAATTTATAAAATCAGACAATATCAAAGTCATTCTTCATTCTGAATGAATTCACCAAAATCACACAAGCTTTGTTGTTTATTTTTATATTGTTTTTAAATAATTTTAGATAATTATGCTTTTGTTACAACCAAGATTTTTCGATTTAGTACCCAAATTGTAAAGGAAATTTATATTTTTAGAAAATGTTCCTTACTTTGAGTATGTCCAATCAGTAGCTAGTAACATCAGTGGCCAGTTGCATAAACTTATTCACTATGTTAAGACTGTGTCTTAAGAACTAGTTTCACAAACTAGCAGCTTCCAAGGAGTAATCAATCTTATTTTTCAGTTGACTTAAAAAAGTTATGACCAGTCTTAAAGAAATAATTGACTAATTTGTAAGACTAGTTTAAGCATTTTATGCAACTGGCCGCAGAAAACATTGCAGTTAACTCTTTCCCCGTCAACATTTAAAAAAAAGAAAAGAAAAAAAGTTGGCAGTTTTTAATAATTTTCACAATTTCATGGCCCACAGAATATTTTGTTGTTTTAATATCTGAACATGCAATATATCAAAAGAACGAACAGACCCTCTGATTTGAATAAACAGTTATGGAAATGTAGAGATTAAAGTTAAAGTTCCAATCTCCTCCCGAAGTTCCCGAAAAATGTCCTTTGTTGCCTTAGTGACGACTTCACTCAGAGAAGCTGTCAATCTTAGCTGTCAGTCATAACTTCACACTCCCGTTTTTATAGCATCAAATAACTAGGGCTGTCGATTTAACGCATTAATTAGATTAATTAGTTACGGTAAAAAATAACATGTCCAAATTATTTAAACATGTTCAAACATGTTAATTATTTAACGCACTTCCCCCGCCCCAGACTTATTTAGGTCATCTTACATTTCATACAGATGATTGATGTAGAATATGATGCAGAGCAACTCACTGTGTGATGAAGCCTTTAGAATGCAGTTAGAATGTCCCTAAAATTCAAGATATGGGGCAAAAATGCCCATTTTAGTCTCAGAGCGTTTTTACACTGGGCACGTTTGTTGTGGTCCGCGTCAGAGCACGATTGTTCCCGCCGGTGCTCTGCACGAATACACTGCAGGCTCACTCATGCTCGTGTCCAAGGTAAATCGTCAACCCTATCATCCCTTACATGTGTTTTATTGAACTAAATACATCGTCATCTGATAAAGACCTTCAGGCAGTCTCGAATTCGGTAGGCTTCCCCTGAGTTCAGCTAACCCGGGTCCACATGACAGCTTTCACATTACCAATGTTTCATGTGAACCGTGCCCCGTTTCGAACTAAACTGCCAGTGTAAACACGCCCTCACATTTACATCATGATATACAAGCAATATCACACGAGTTCTGTTTTTCTGTCCAGAATAGCACGAGACGAATGCAAATGCAATATTGATCTCATGCAACAGTTTAATAAAAATAAAGTTAATATTGTGTTGTTTTAGACACTATATTGTCTGTTTTGCTCAGTTTTGCCAAAAATATAAAGACAAAGCAGAACTGTTTGTCTCCGAGCAATACACAGTGGCGTTTCCTTTCTGAATCCGCACTTTGAACGAATAGGGTGAACCAATGATTCAATGGACCATAAAGAGAACCAATTACATTTACTATTTTCATAAAGAGCACCATTTTCTTCACTCCTGAATGAATCAGCCATTTGAACGAATCGAATGAATGAATGACTCAATGACTTACTCAATTAGACATTTGCCACCACCTACTGGCAGTTTTAGTTTCTTATTTAGAGTATAATTTCATTAAAAATATTATTCCATATTAATAAAAACAAACATTAAAGGTATACAGTTGCAAGAAAAAGTATGTGAACCACTTGCAGAATCTGTGAAAATGTGAATAATTTTAACTAATAAGAGAGATCATACAAAATGCTTGTTATTTTTTATTTAGTGCTGTCCTGAATAAGATATTTTACATAAAAATGTTTACATATAGTTTACAAGACAAAAAAATAGCTGAATTTATTAAAATTACCCGTTCAAAAGTTTATGAATCATTGATTCTCAATACTGTGTGTCGTTCCCTGGATGAGCCACAGCTGTTTTTTTTGTTTTGTGATGGTTGTTCTTGAGTCCCTTGTATGCCTCGAACAGTTAAACTGCCCAATGTTCTTCAGAAAAATCCTCCAGGTGTGAACCCTCTCCAGCAGTGACTGTATGATTTTGAGATCCATCTTTTCACAAGGACAATTAAGGGACTCAAACACAACTATTAAAAATGGTTCAAACATTTACTGATGGTCCAGAAGGAAACACAATGCATTAAGACTCGGGGTGCATTAAGAAAAGGATTTTTCTGAAGAACATTGGGCAGTTTAACTGCTCAGGACAAACAAGGGACTCAAGAACAACCATCACAAAACAAAAAAACAGCCGTGGATCATCCAGGGAACGACACACAGTATTGAGAATCAATGGTTCATAAACTTTTGAACGGGTAATTTGAATAAATTGAATACATTTTTCTGTCTTGTGGACTATATGTAAACATTTTTAATGTAAAATATCTTATTCAGGACAGCACTAAATAAAAAATAACGCATTTTGTATGATCTCTTTTATTTTTTTAAAATTATTCACATTTTCACAGATTCTGCGGTTCACTTACTTTTTCTTGCAACTGTAGTTCACCCAAAACATTTCTTTCTGAAGCTACTTTTTGTACTTTTTTACACAATAATGACTTTAAATAATCTTTTGGGAGTAATTTCTATGCCAAATTTGATGTGCGATTAATTTGCGATTGATTGGATTAATTAATCACATTGTGTAATTAATTAGATACAAAAATTTAATCGCTTGACAGCCCTACAAATAACTAACTAAAACCAAACTTATTTAAAGAACGAACACTTAAACTAACATCAGCGTGATAAAAACAGAAATGACAGAAACCACCTTTGGAAAAAATCTATTTGAAGTGTAATTTGATTTGTTTAGTTTGTCTATGTCCCATTACATTTCATGGAGAGGGTGGGGTTTATGACCTATACTGCATCCAGTCACCTGGGTGCGATCGAAACGCGTTGGCTTCTCTTTTTAGGACTTGTGTGGCACACTTGATCAACACCTTCAAACCACAGTCCTATAGCTCGTCCTGGGTCGACATCTCATTCAGTAACATTAGGCAGTTTTGATTTATATGCTGTTTAATGTTGAGGATTGCATTATTTTACATATGCATATGATTACATATGATATGGTTTCTGCATCTTCTTCTCATGTGTTTTGATCTGGAGATTTAGTACTCTTTCAGAAGATGCGTATTAGTGCCCCCTACCGTATAACAGTGAAAACAAGGAAGGCCTGAAAATTCCGTCAATTGCGGGGAAGCGTATTCTCACAAATTACGGAAATTTGTGTGTGACAAATGCAAAATTATCAACAATCTCACAAGTTTTTCTTCAATAGATAGAGCTGAATGTTTAATATCATTCTGTGTGTTCAATTCACTGATACATTTATGTTTTTGTTTTAGGCAGAGCATTGCCTATTGCAGTTTCCATGCATTAATCCTCTGGTCGCTCAAGTGATGTTGAGGAGAGCTCCATCACTGCAGTGGCTGCTGGGAGCTTCTTTCTCTGAGCTGCAGGAAATGTTCCCACAGATCCCTCACAAAGTCATTAAGGTACTACTAAATGCACTAGTATCCAAGATCAAAGCCAGGGTCACAGCCAGGGCACATTGTTGGTTAATCAGTCTTGTTGACAGTAACTATGTTTCTATCCAAAGTTGCAGATTTAACTTATAAGCCAAATTGGAATATTGCATAGATAATTTGCGAATGAAGCACCGATTCCATCCCATGTGTTTAAGAGAACAAAATTGTCACTTCCTGGGAAGTTTGTCCAAAATGTCTGTAATAAAAATAAAAGTTGCTGCAATTGGGGAAGCCAATGTGGCTCTTTTTTTTGTACATCATAAATTACTTCCGCCTCAGAGCGCACAGCAGATGAATTGCAATAAACATTGTCATGTTGAATTCGGAGGCGGATGCCTGTTGTTTTGGAACACAATCGTGTGAGACACTTCTGGGTGGTCATTATACCAAATCATTTTGGTGATAGACTTTGGCATTTCAGAATGACCAAACCAAATTTGAGATGCTGTGCGATGAAATTGATCCACCGGTTAGTCCAGTTATCCAATCATATATCCGGTCGGTGTATGTTGCTTTCATTTTTTTTTCCGATTGAAAATTTTAGTTGAAAAATGTTCTTGATTTTATATTTTTTGATTTTATAATCAAGCCGAATTTGTTTGTTTTTTCGTAGAGAATAGCTTATATGGCGTCATTTTTTTTCTTCTTCGCCACAACGGTAAACTTCACTCTCCAACTGCCGTGTTATATGTTATTTGTTCTTCAAAATCACTGTTGTTTCAGTGATTGACTATGCAGCACGCCTAGTTAGCAGTGCAAAATGTAATAAAGTTGCTGCAGTTGGGGAAGCCACTTTGGCTCTTTTTTTTGTACATCATAAATTACTTGGGATACCTACATTAATATTTCTGAAATAATCAGCTAATATTACTCTAGCATATAGGTCGTCAAACTCATGCCTATAGAGAAGAAAACCCTTTCTAGTCCCTGCCCAGCACGATTTGTGTCAAAGAATTCCTTAGTCCGGTTGTTTGATGAGAGAGAGATTATTATTTGTAATAAACACTTTAAGAATCCGTCCAAAGCACTGTTAGACTGCTATATATACGGGTTGATCTTTGGTCGACCAATCGTTTTATGTCTGCCCACTTGTGGAAATCGAATATTCAAGCCGTTTATCCATTTTATACCATTGAACCTAAAAATATAAAATCAAGCTGAATTCTCATTTAAAAAAAAAAAAAAAAAAGAATAAATGAGCCGTTTCCTCATTTTTCAACTTTCAATTTTCAATTGAAAAACAAATGAACGCAACATACATGGGCCATATCCTCTGTTAAGGCAAAGTAGCGTGAGTTTTTTGTTGTTGCGCATCAAAGGAATTTATTTGGTAATGTGTCCCCATCGTAGTTTATGCGCATGTCTTCTTTTTGGATAAAAAAATGATCTGCCTCAAATTGAGTGCATGCATATTTTATGCACATTTTTAGAATTTATGCACATCTTGGCGTTTCCATCCAGTGTTTTTTATGCAATATCCCCAAATTTGCATAAAAATAGGTGAAAGGAAACATGGCTTTTTCACACTCTTTGTTTTTCTGCAGCTTTTCAGTGATATTACAGCCGAGTCCAAAGTCAAAACGGCCACCTTGAAGAGTGAGAATACACCCTTCTCACACATAAGCAGCCCAGCTCCCCCTCCTCATCATCATCTGCCTCCCTGGACTCATGATCTTGATAAACATCAGTTAGACCCGGAGGATAAGACACCACGTAGCCTGTTAATTGGTCAGTCTTAGTGTTTAGAGAAGACAAATGTGCTTAAACCTCACATAGAGGATCCACAACTGTGAGAAAAGAATGCTTTGGTCAATATAACTTTTATATTTTTTGGTCATTAAAACTATTATTTATATGTGTATGAAAATAAATTATAAAATAAGATTATAAATAAATACTTAAAACTAATGTCTAAATATATAAATGTTTATAACTACATTCATAAGCTTTATGGAACGTTTGTGAAAATAAATTATACATGGATAAGATTATACATAAATAGATATTTAAAATGAATGCCTAAATATATAAAATTTGTTAAAGAATTTGTAAGCATATTCCATAGCTAGTTTGGAGTTAAATGTTTTCTTTGTGATAACGCAATGAAACATGTGCAGACATTATTTTTGTCCAGGCTGTCATACAAAGAAATTATGAACACGTGCAAAAACAAGAAAAAACCCCCCAAAGTATTAATAACTGATTATGATGTAGTCAATGTATGTTTTTCCTGCGAGCTTCTGGTTTTCTATGCATTATTTTTTTTTTGCATAGTATAATAAAACCTGTAGCTGTAGTTTGCCTTTTTTTGACAAATCATTTCGTCAGATAAATACCTTAACCAAATTTTTTCCTCATATTTAAAATATATATTTTCCTTAAATTTTGATGGTTTAATCAAACTTTTAGGGTTATTAAAACAAATTCTCTCCTGACATCACTTTTGGCGACACCTACACACACACAGACATACACACACACACACACACACACACACACACATATATATATATATATATATATATATATATATTGTGGCATTGTGAGAAGTAGGGTATGGATTGCTTCACAAATCGAGTCCAGGCAGAGATCAAGCCACTGGTTTCTTTTTAATCATCAACTCAAGACTTATATGCTAACAATCTTTCTAACAATCAGCCCCTTTCTCTGTCTCCTAGCTCATTAACAGCTCTTCTCCTTCACTCACAACAGCTGCGCCTCCACCGCTGAGGAACCTGATAATTGTAGTCCGGGATCGGGCTGCCATCTTAGTTTGTGGCCCCCGTGCTGCAAACTACCTAGACGGCACATACCTTCCTTCTATGACACACCCTTTCACAATGCCACAATTTATAGATACAGTATATATTGATTGATTTCTATGTATTGCTTATAGTCTTATTACAATAATGATAACCAGTTACCATACTTGGCCTTCACGTCACTTTACAGTTTACTGCCCAGTTAGAAAGATATATGATTGGTAGATAAAAACAGAGCAATAATTTAAATAGCGTAATTTATTTATCACATTTGCAGGTCATAACAGAAGAAGAGGAGAGGAAACATGGAGAAAAAACAAATTATCTCTTCCAGATTCAACTCACTCTAACTCATACAACCCCTTATTGCCAAGTCAGTTCAGCCAAGCTTCAGCTACAGCAAGCGCCTGGCAGCCGCAGGGTGAAGGATTCATTCAAAGCCCAAATCCAGTGCCAGGCCGAGCTGTTCCCCGAGGGTCTGCCTGTTTTCCCCTGGCTCCTCTGCTAACTCCTGAAGTGCTGGGGAGCAGGAACACTGTCAGCTCTAGGCCGCAGGGTCAGACTCACCAGAACTCACCTGAGAACAATCCGCCTCACAAGACAGGAGAGGAGAGGAAGAGGCAAGGAGAAGACGTGCACAGTGGTACACACACACACACACACACGCATGAAGCAACACACATTCCTAACCTGTATGACTTCCTTTCTTCTGCTGAGATAAAAAATAGTCTCAATAAGCTAATTCTCATTCACCAAAGAGTTGATTTATTTGCAAACAGCAGTTTAAAAAAATTCATAATCAAATTCATATTCACAAAATTCAAATCATTCAGAATCGTGCATACATATTTGCGTATTTATGAATTGTACTTTGCATTTGTGATTTGTAAATGTATTTTGTCAATATGAATAGGATTATGAGTTTGTGAATTGCTGTTTGTAAATATATAAACTATTTTTGTGTGTGAATTAGCTTGTTCATTTGTGAATCATATTTTCTAAATGAATTAATTTAGCTCTATAGGCATGTAGATCCCATTGTCTTTCACTGTATGGTCAAAACCAGACATTTTTCAAAATATCTTCTTTTGTGTTCCACAGAAGAAAGAAAGTTATACAGGTTTGAAACGATATGAGAGTGAGTTAATGATGACAGAATGCCATGTAAAACTTTAAAAAGAAATCCATCACAAAAGAATTATTGGTGTCCAGAGGACAGGAGAGTTTTGCTCCATTAGTTTGTGTCTGTGTGTTTATTCCCAGTGTTTCCACAATGCAAGACTGGAAAACTGCTATGTGAGCGAGTTCCAGGCAGGAATGATGGACAGACCAGACTGAGATTTTTTTGAGAAAGTTTTGCTGCTTTCTCTTCGGTATATCACTCGTTTGAGTGAAATTTCAGAATACTTTTCATGTTCATATGTATTTTTAATTTTTATGTGGAATATAATGTGAAATTAATACAGTTCATCCATATGTTTGTATGGGTAATGATATTATATTAACATATATTCATATATTGTAGATATTGTTCATATTAAAGATTAACCTATCATCCTTTAGGTGTATTTATAGTATTTGTGTCGAGGACAGTTAACTGAAATTACAGTAAAGAGAAAAAAATCTAATATTTCTATTTTTATTTAATTGAATTAAACTTCATTACAATTGCAGATTTTTATTAGATTTAATATTTGTATTTATTCCTTTATTTTACAGTTTGCAGATTAAAAAAATAATAATTATTAATTATTTTTGTATTTATTGTTTTTCACCAAAGTTTTTTTTTTTGTTAACCCAGAGTCAGTTTCCAAGCCTGGAAATGTAATGGAAATTAAAACATGTTGAAAATAAATGTATTTTTTTACATTTTTTTTTTTTTTTAATTCTAATTTTTCAAATATTTGTTTCTAATGTTCAACTATAAAATTATTTTGAATATATGATTATTAATAACTACTACTAATAATGCACTAATTACTTGTTACAGTAATTCTCTAACATTTTTAAATATCTTACAGAAATCGTATTAAAAAATCACAAACAGCTAGAAAAGTCATGGAAATTTGCATGATCTAAATGTGTGAACCTTGTTTTTATAATTGAAAGTTTTGTGGGGTTTTTTATTTTATTTTAAATTCACAGGTTACATAGGACACAGCAGAGGGTTTGAGCTGTGATTGTTCAAAAGTATTTAGTGCCGTGTTGTTTTTTTCCTCTAATTACAAGACCTCAGTATTACGTGGCTCCTTTATCTACTGACCTTTGACCTACAGTTGAGAGTGAACGTGTGCACACATGCATCTGTTAGCTTTATAGTATGTACACAGAAGCAGGTGTGAAGAATGCATCTGCATTCAGATGCAAGAGTTCTATTCAAATGTGCCACTGTATTGACAAACATGCGACTGCGTGCATTTTCTTGCTACACGTTACTCCTGCAACATCGCTTATTTAGAGGAGGTCACGCTGTGGCTATGCATTTGTGTACTGGTCTGGAACTGAATAAATCATTCGGGATGTGAAGCTGAATTGATTGGCATTAAAAAAAACATTTTCTAAATTACCGGTCTGGATGTCGTTTGGCGACTATGGTGACAGTGGCCATTAATTTATCTCCCACACCACACACGTTTCCAGCACTTTGCTATTTTCTTAAATGAGTGTGATAGAAAGATAGTCATTCAATTACAGGACAATCTTCTTATCGCTGACAGTCAGAGCAGCGAGAAAGCAGCGCACGTTGAGAGGAGGAGGAAGAGAGGGAGAGTGATGGGGGTCGGAGGGGCTTATCTCAGCGCGCCAGCAGTCTGACGGCAGCCCCTCGCAGGAATGAGCTTGAGAAGAGACACTCCCATAGGGCATTTTCCTCTCTCCATCACGCTCCCTTTCATTCTCTCTGCACCCCCCGTTAGTCTCAGCCTCTGTAAAACACCAAACAACCTCCATAAATAACTCGAACACCATCTGAACTGCCACGTTTGCCTACACAAACAAAAGCAAATAAAACCACAGTTTTCGAACACAAGGGCATGAGGGGGAAGACGTGTGTCCAGTCTAAGGCAGTAAAACACAGCGCTTTAAATAAACGCGTCAGTAATGTGACCGTAATCACAGCGCTCTTTCAGATGGAAAAAAGCTGTGAGAACAGAGCATGCTGTTCAAATCTGACCCATTTTAACAGCTCTCTTCATTGCAAGCATTGGGTCAAATCAATTATCACTCTTACTGCATTGTCAACAGTGTACTAAATGCTCAAATAGGAACAGTTGGGAAAGGTTCCTACCTTTAATAGGTCCTCGCTGAGGTAGTCTGAACAAACCACTAACCATACAGTAAGTTACTTACTTTTATTTTGCTAATTGGCTATTTTTTTCTTTTTCCACCCATTTTATATATATATATATATATATATATATATATATACAGTACATCATGCAAATAATATAATATACTGTATATACTTAATATAATTATATTTTTTATTTTAAATCTAAATAATATATACTAAAAAGTGTGTGTGTGTATATATATATATATATATATATATATACTTTTTAGTTTTACATTATATTATTTATATTTAAAATAATAAATATATTGTAGCTATATATTTGCCTGATAATGAAATATGAATTATAAAATTAATATTATTTCAATATAATTAATATTTGTTAACATTTATTAAAAATGTTGATTTAAAATTATATGTATGTGTGATGTTAAAATATATAATATAAATATAATATGTATTTAAATTATTTTATATATAAATATATATTATTTTTAAGCAAAATTGTATTTCTCATGTTTTGCTCTTTTTTATTTAATAAGAATTTAGTTCTCAGTTGCTTTAAATGCATGTAAATATCAGCTTTGTCTTGGAATTTCTTGAAGCTAAATAAAAACAGACATATTTGATAGTTCATTTGGATTTCACAGCTCTGATCTTTGGTGGTATCATTATAATAATTTGATAATAAATATTTGAATTCATTTTGACAACTATAACCTTTGATTGCAGACTTTGGACCGAATCTGAGAGATTACTGGAGTGTTTTCACAGGAGAAACATCTGGGCAGCAGAAGTCTTCATTTTGCATTGCTGGAGAAACAATTGCGATATGCCACGAGAAACCGGAGCTCAGGTAAGGCCTAAAGTTTAAGAGTTTTGTTTCGGGCAGGTTTGCGTGTTGTTAAAGTTTTTGGCCTATCTGAAAGGCAGCTCTGCAGGTGCAGGGAGTGTCGAGCGGTCGAGTCTGTATGAATGGAGTCGTGAATTCAACTCCGTTCTAACTGTGTCTGTCCTCTGCCTGACTCCTAATCCCTCCATAATCCCATTATGCAAATCCCCCACAATTCTCAGAGAGACTTTTAACGCAACAATTGCTGCAGCGAGACACCAGCTTTTGATCTGAAGGGAGGTTGAGAGTGCGGGAGAGAGCGAGAGGGGGCTTCGGAGACCTTGGCCCCAAAGAATGTGCTGATCCACAAGCTTGCCTCTGTCATAACCTAGTGTAATTTATGTGAAGCCCCAGGACATGCTAAACAAGATTACCATCATTCAGACAAAACCCATATTATTACTCTGTCAGAGTGAATATGCTGTGCGGTTTTTGGCACAGTGTTGTCCAATCAGAGGAAGGTTTTCATTATGATGTCACTTCACTATGGGACAGAGTGGCTGTAATAGATCTGTTAGCAGGTGGACATCCAGCATCCCAACAATAGAGAGAAACACATTTTGTACAACGGCCATGTATTTGTTAAAACTCATAGGCAATAAGTCTGCTTTGAATAGTCTGTCGTTTCTGTTGTTGCCCGATGGGGTGAATGTGGAAGTGTGTAAGATAATAATAATGAATAAACTTAAACACACATCAATAAAAATGGTATATGCTGGTTCATTCACATAATTAAGTGCCATTAGAGAAGATCTGCATTGTGAAGATTTATAAGCTGACATTTAAAGAGAGGAAAACATTATTATTCTGGATATTATTCTGTGGATTAAACATCAAAACACTAAAATAATTGTCAAAACTATTTAGAAGCATAGTGAACTTTTTGGTTAAATACAATGTTAGAGTGTTAATCATTGGATTATACCTTCCTTTTAATTAATTTGGCCTGTTTATATGACCGACTGGCAGTGTGAAGTATTTAGTAATTTATTATTTTTTTAATGCCTTGAAAATGGAAATGAAAAAAGTTACATTTCATTAAAATATAATTATATTTAGTATTTAATATATAGTTTTGAAACTGCTGTGAAGTCAAGATTAAATATAAATTATAGAATAATATAATTATAATTAATATAAATAATTATATTCATATAATTTAATAATGTAAAAAATAAAAGAATAGAACAAAAATAGAATAAAGATTTTTTTGACACTGCTGTGAAGTCGAGATTAAGTCCAGGATATGCTGCATGAGACAAAAGCTTTATATTAATGTGCCGTGCTTGGTTTAAACACTAGACTGCAGTTTGTTTCACATGTTCAGTTGGTCAAAAGCTGGATTTCCTCGTATTTAGCCCCTGAATGCTATAGATGTGAATGAGAACATGATGCATTATGTTAATCAATTTAAACGCATTAATGGCAGATGTAAAAATCTTTCCCCCACTCACACCCTGCGACGTCACAGCAGCATGACTATAAAAATGAGAGGCACAAGCCAAACCCCACCCCTCCCTCACATCCTCTCTCTCCTTCACCCTGTTTTCTGTCTGAGGAGTTTGTTCAAGGGTTCAGTGAGAGTGAGAGGACGGATGCGGGCGAGTATAACCTGACAGCATTTTATCTTTCTAAACACTCTGCTCACTGCTGCTTTCACCTGCCGTCGGGAATATCTTTGGATTTTTCATGCCAGAAAATTTGTTCCTGATACACCAACGTTCATAGAGCTTCAAGACAACGGAAAGTGGTAAGATATTGTTTGTTTGTAACAGAGTTATTTTCATTTTTTGAAAAAAAAAAACAATATGTAATATGCAATGGCATGACCGTCTATTTTTTTTTTTTTTTTTTTGCAGAAGTACCGCAGTATCATGACCAGGAAGGTTTTCACCAACACACGAGAGCGCTGGCGCCAACATAATGTTAACACAGCCTTTGCAGAGCTGCGGAAACTCATTCCCACGCACCCGCCTGAGAAAAAGCTCAGCAAGAACGAGATCCTGCGGCTGGCCATGCGCTACATTAACTTCCTGGTGACTCTGCTGGAGAGCCAGGGTGGAGAGCCGTCGACTCACTCGCAAGCCGCGCTCCTCACGCTGCTCACAGGGAACATGCAGAACCTGCGCACCGACCGCACCTGGACCAGCGACACCGACCCACCGTCGCCCGGGTCCAGCTGCGACAGTTCAGAAGCGTGGTAGAACTAAACCAACGTACGCTTCGGAACTGAGGCGTGAGCATTCTGTGAGAGGATTCTGTGATTGTGACATTTTTTGAAAGTTCCATCGCCATGGAGAGACGAAGCTGGAGTGGATTTCCGGAACTCGGAATGTTCATGTTCACTATGACATCACAATCACTCATGCTGTTTGGAAATGAATGATCTGTGGGAACCCAGAGACACTTTATTCACCAGTACTTCAACGTAATCAAGCGGAAAAACCCTGAACAACATAAGCATTGTCAAGAATGCACTTTGGAAGCATCTCCCCAATACTTTTTAGTATTAATATAATTTAATCTCCTAAAAACTCAAGAATGTTTTGTTTGAGATTGAAGCCAGTGAAAAGCTCAGATTTCAAATGTTAATTTATTTGATTGTATTTAATGTTTTTATTTAATATTTATGCTATCAATGGATTCAGCACATGCAACTAGTTGTACATTAAATTGTAATTTATTAAATGGAAAATGTTATTGTTTAAACTTCTCTGCATTTACAAATACAAAATTATGTTTTGCCAAAGATTATTTTTGTGCATTCATTAATATTAAAAATTGTAGAATGTTTTTTCTCATGAATCATATAATTGTGTTACTTGAAAATGATTATTTATTGTATTAATTTATTAGTCAGTTTTATATTAAAATAAGTAAAAAGGCTTACTCAAACATTCTTCTAATTCACTAAAATATCTCAATCAAACATCATCAGGTTGGTGAAAGTGTGTGTGAACGTATTGGTCTGCTCTGAAGACTCTGATTGGCTTTTATGTTGTGGTCAGATAATTGTTCACTGCAGCGGCAGTTTAAGAGCTGTGTGACCATAGCGATGACCTCTGGAAGTGTCCAAGCCACATGAGAGATGGGATTGTAGACACAGCTTAACTTTTGGTCTGAGGCCAGAGGTCATCTTGGAGTCAAAATCCACACTCGCCAGTGACCAATCAGGTGCACAAAGATTTACAATCGAACATCAGTTCAGAAAATATATCTTATTTTAATTAGACATTTAAAGAAGTGACAAAACTGGTACAAGTGATAGATATACACAGAAAATTTCAAATGTTTACTAACTGGCCGAATCGCATAAAACATTTAAAGAACACATCCAAGTCATATTTCACCCCAAAACCAAGTGATTATATTTTGCATGAAGAAAATAATCTAGTTTAGGACCATTCTTTTTCATTTTGCATTTTTATGCCAATTAAGCACTTAATCTCAGTGTCAATAGTAATATATGTTGGTTTGAATGTAATTTATGCAGATTTTTTAATAAAAAAATTTTTTTTCAAATACTGAGCATTATTTTTACAGTATAAAAAAAGCATTATTAGCATTATATTAATGAATATTAAATGTGGGGGTGGGGGGGTCAAAATGAAAACTAATTTTTTTTATTTAGATTTTTGGGGTGAAATAAGACCTGACCATTACTTTGTGACATTCAGCCTATTATAAGATGATTTTGGATAAATGCATGTAACACTGCAAATGAGCGTATCTAACATTTATGTTGTGATCACTGTAGTCTATAGACCACTTTTGACCTTAAATGTAAAAAAAAACATTCAGTTAAATCCCACTTAGCCGTGTTCAAATCATCATCACAGAGGAAGAGTGAGTTTATGGGCAGCTGTTCATACCACTTTGCCCGTTTGAAATCAGCAGCTGACCGCCCTCTGTACTAATCGCCATTTAACACAACACACAATCACAACTGCAAACACAAAAAAAGTTAACTTTGTGATCCTAAAACCAAACACGGTAAAGCAAAGCTCATCTGGCGAGTGTGTGAATGGCTACTAATGCTTATTTAAACTAACCCTTCTGTTTTAGATCTAATGTTCAAACAACACGCATCATGCATCATAACTTTGAATACCTGACAAAACTAACAATGTTTAGAATACACCAAAAATATACCATAAATGATTAATTTATCGCACAGCTCAATATATAAAGTAGGATATAGGCTTTACATACAGTATACTCACATATATAATATATATTATATTCTATAGCAAATCTCAACTACTTGATTTTTTTTTCTGGCACAAAATGTAACTATATTATCATTCAGCTCTTTATATAAAGTGGAATATATATATACTGTAAGTATATCCAACTTTATCCACATACAGTATATGGGGTATAACAGTATAACACTCATGTAGGGTAATAGGCTATATACTAGGGCTAGTCCATATATAGCAAAACTAAACTGCTGGATTATTTAATTCAGTACAAAATGTTACTATATTATCGCCCAGCTCTTTATACAAAGTTGTATATATAAGTATGACCAACTTTATCTGCATACGTACAGTATACTCCCATATAGTTTGATATAAACTAAATAGCAAATCTCAACTGCTTGATTGCTTGTATCGTCACAAAACTATATTATCACCCAGCTCTAATCTGCTTAATGCGATTTTAAGGAATGAAGATATTAAGATATTATAAACACTAGCATCATGATTTTCTGTAAAGCTGCTTTGAAACAATGCACATTGTGAAAAGCACTTTATAACATTTTGTTTGACTGTGCATATCTAAGACTTATTTAATTAATATTTTGTGCTGTGATATGTTTTAAATGGTTAAATCTGCTAAGATTAGACTGAAGCTCTATAACACAGCAACTGATATTTAAAGCAAATTTTAACATGATGAAAAGAGAGTAATTATTAATAATAAATAATAAACCGAATCCGTTTCAGCATGACTAACACATCCCACGTCTCCTCTTCTTTCCAAGTGTCCTCCTCTCCTTCACTGTTCTACTCCAAGTATGTGGCTAATCTTCTATTGAGTGTGCTTTTCCTTATCGGAACCCCACACTCTGCCTAAATCTGTTATCACAATGGAGCAGATCATGGGCTTCTCCCTCCCTCCCTCTCTCACATGCATTCACTCCCGCGCTCCGTTGCCCTCCCCGAAAGGAGGCTGAATGCAGAAGTGTCTCTGGTGCCAACCGATTAGCCCTGATCTCTTTATACGTCTAAACCAATTCACATGCTGCATGCAAAATTTTTCCCACTCTGTCTGAGCCCCCGTCTCTAAAAAAAGGGCTGGAGGGGTCATAAATCCTTATATTTGCACACACACACACATAAAAAATGGAAGAGAGGGTAGAAAGTGTTATCTGTGCGAGACAGGAGAGCTGGTTAGAGTGCGGCAGGTGCATTGCTGGCTGGAGGGACGACCATTGTTGGCTGGACAGCGGCTCTCTCCTCTAGAGCACTTTTTTATGGCACATTGACAATCCAATGATCTGTAATCAGATTAGGCAAATATATACTTCAAAAAGCAACATGCTGTAACTCACAGAGAAAGAAGAGAACATTTTGGATTAAGGGAAAAGTAAAACCTGTGAAACAAGCACAAATTCTATGGAGAAGGCTATAACTGTTTGGTATTGTGATTTTATGTTTTTGTTTTTAGTTGTTATTAATAAATATGTTCTCCCATCCTAGTGTAACACTACACATTCAGTCTGGAAGAGTTGATGTTTCACTGGCAAAATATTTTTGGTAACACTTTATTTTACATTCATTGTTACACACGTTACATGTAGTTACCATAGTAATAACTATAAATTATGCATAATTACATGCAATTAACCCTCAAACAAACCCTCATCTTAACCCTAACCCTATAGTAAGAACATGTAGTTAATACTTAAATGTATAATTACACTGTAATACTGACACCTTAAAATAAAGTGTAACCAATGATTTTTTTAAAATTTAAATAAAACCAAGGTTAGTGGAGTATGTATTCAAATAAAATACTGTTTGTCTTTCTACTTCAAAATTTCATTTTTATTTCAATGTTACTTGCAGTTTCTTTGCAACTATTTGTAAAATTTGCTAGCAATTTTTGAGTGAAAATTGTTTCCTTATTGAAGTAAATCCTTCACCATTTTTTTTCCAGTGTAGTTGCTAAAAAGTCAGAGCTAGTATGCCGATTTTGGGCAGATTTTTCAGAAAACCATGCAGTGATGTGCACAAACTGCAATTTTTAGCTTTAGACTATAAATCCAGCCATTCGGAAGATATCAAACATGTCTTATATTTTGAGCTAATTTTAGAACACATTGTTTTCATTTGCCATGCGTCTCCTAGCAACGTGGTGCATATTGCTGTGTGAGTTTGTTGTTTTCGGTAGAATTTACTGTATAATTCCAAGTTTTTCTCTAGAGTCCAGTGGCAGCATGCTTTATACCACTGCAACCAACGCTTTGCATTGCACTTGGTGATGTAAGGCTTGGATGCAGCTGCTCGGCCATGGAAACCCATTCCATGAAGCTCTCTACGCACTGTTCTTGAGCTAATCTAAAGGCCACATGAAGTTTGGAGGTCTGTGCGCCTCAGCATGCACTGACCCCGCTCTGTGATTTTACGTGACCTACCACTTCATGGCTGAGTTGATGTTGTTCCTAATTGCTTTCACTAACATTAAAATACCACTAACAGTTAACCGTGGAATATTTAGTAGTGAGGAAATGTCACGAGTAGATAAGTGTGCAATAAGCACAGGTGGCAACCTATCACGGTACCACGCTTGAATTCACTGATTCACAGGTCTGTGAACATTGATGGTTGTACACAGTCTCAGCTTCTTGTTATTATTGTTTTTTTAAGCCTAACCAGAGACTGGGGCTGCAAATTAGCATTTGCCTAAAAGCCTGTATGCATTGGCTGCTTGAAATTGTAGCAGTGTTATTCTGCGTTGTCCCTGTTAAATAAACAAATAAAATAAAAATTAGTAATTTTACCACTAAATATTTTTAAGATAGATCGATACCTTTTACCTGAATAGTTTATTGATTGATCTCAACCATGACTTTGCCCTTCTAGGTTAATAATTATACAGTACCTGGTTGTAGGACACTGAGTGATCACACACTCTGTCGCTGGCAATCATGAGACTCATAGTCGGTTTTCTTTTCTTACTCATTGTGTTCAGCCCTGCAAAATGTGGGAATATTTTAGTTTGGTTTACTGAGGGAAGTCACTGGATCAATCTGAAGATTGTGTTGGAAACATTGATTGACAGGGGACACAATGTCACGGTGTTGGTGCCAGATGCCTCTCTCTTCATGCATGCCAGTGAATCGGATCGCTTCTCCTACCAGCCCTTCAGCGTGTCCATGTCTGCACAGGACATTCAAGACTCCTTTGAGGATTTTTTACATTTTTCAATGTATGAGATGGATCAGTTAAACTTGCTGCAAATTCATATCAGATTCTACCAGTTTGTCTTCAAAGATCAAGATTTGTGTCTTGCATACTGTGATGGTGCTCTATACTCTCCTGAGCTGATGGACAAATTGCAGCATCGGAAGTTTGACGTCTTGCTGGCCGATCCGATCTTCCCATGCAGTGAGGTATTGGCTGAAAAGCTGGACATTCCCTTGGTTTACACGTTCCGATTCTCCATCGCTTACACTGTAGAGCAGATGTGTGGTCAGATACCAGCTTCACCATCATTTGTCCCTGGAGCCATGAGTAAACTCATTGACAAGATGAGCTTTACAGAGTGAATCATCAATATGCTGTTCTACCTTTCTCAAGATGCTTTGGCCATTAGTCTGTGGAAAAAAATTGACAACTATTACACTAAATATTTTGGTGAGTTGAATAAGCTGGAGGAGAAAAAAATATTATACTTAAAATCATGGGCGTCGGAAGCCAAAAAAATGTGGGTGGCTCTTTCCCCAGAATTCTTTTTACTAGGGTAGATGCCATTTACATTAAGTCCAAATAGGCCGCTTGTTTACGTCTGGTTCGGCCACAAAATTATGGAAGACGCTAAGTTAATTACAGTGGTAATAGTGTAGAAGTAAGACACATGGCAGAACGTTTTGATGCAAATCAACTCAAGGTCCGAATCTGCCTTTTGCCGAACTCGCTCTACTCCCTTTTCCCATCACATATCAGATCGGAAAAGCATTTATTTTCAATAAAAATTAAGAAAATATTCGAAAAGTGCAAATAAAGCGTCTAACGTGTGTTTATTAATCAAGAGTTAATCTGTTAGGTGTAGGTGAACAGACATGTGCCGAATTAGAGATGGTAAAAGTGAGTGGGTCTAATATCATTCTTATCATTCAATATCGGCCTTGTCCCACCCACATACAATGGTTTCGATGCCCATGCTTCAAATAAAAACTAATTTTGTTGTTTACAATCTTTCATTTCAGGTCGGCCCACTTCCTATTGTAAAATTATAGGTAAAGCTGATATCTGGTTAATCCGAACCTACTGGGATTTTGAGTTTCCACGGCCATTCCTGCCCAACTTCAAATTCATTGGAGGGCTTCACTGCACCCCTGCCAAGCCATTACCCAAGGTGCATCTGTCTTTTTAATAGTCTACCCCATTTGCTGTAAAATAAACCTTCACAAAATATGAAATTCATGAGACACATGCATTGAATCATCAAACCAGGAAAAAAACAACAACTGTATGGTAAACCTGACAGGTATAGTCATAACAAACTTGACTTAATTAATACATTGAATGAATTCCTCTGACATTTCTGTCTTGTGTTGATTGGCAGCCAATCAACATTAAGCTTACAGAAATAAGAACTAAACAAAAGAGGAAGAGGATGATGTATCAAAAAGCTCACCTACTTGTCAAGTTCACCTTTGCCATGAGGATTGATACATTGAATGAACTCTTCTTGTGTTGATTGGCAGCCAATCAGTAGAGGAGCCAAGTTCACCTTTGCCATGAAAAATGACAAACTAAAGTATGTACCTTTGTTCCCAGAGACCATGAAGAGTTGCTACTGTAGGGTTATTAACTACTTAGTTGGGGATGATAACGTGCACTCACTGGGAGACATGGTCACATGCCTAAATGATCCTTCTGTAAATATTGATTTTATTTTTGAGTATTGATATTGCCATTACAATACTAGCCTAGGTACAGTGCTGGGTAGATTACTTACAAATTGTAGTCTGTTACTGATTCCAAATTACATGGCAAAAATTGTAGTTAGTAACGTAATCCGTTACATTACACATTTTGGGTAATATAACCAGACTACTTTTTAATAACTTTTAGATTACTTTTGACCTAACTTGTTTATCACATTGAATTGAAAAGGATAATTGGTTATTTGAAAGATTCATAAAAAATAATAAATGTTTTGTTTTAAATGCTCCATTTCCCATTGTAATTATAGCCACCTGACTAGTGGCTGGTCTGTGTGCAGTTTCACAAAACTAGAAGACTGAATGTATATAAGCGATATGCTTGTTTACAAAGGAAAATTGAAAACATGAAAAAGATTAATTAGGGACAGTCAATAAATTATAAATGATTTACTGCCATTATGTGAATGATATGTAATCAATAAAGTAGCTGTAGTCTGATTACGAGTATTTTAAAATGTAATATAATCTAATTACAAGTACTTCATTTTTGGAATCTGATTACTTTATCTAGATTACATGTAATCAGTTACTACCCAGCAATTCCTAGGTAGTACTTGATATTAAAAACATTGTAGCAAAAAGAGAAGGTACTGATCATTCTTTTTTTATGTAGGATCTGGAGGAGTTTGTACAGAGCTCAGGGGATGATGGGATTGTGGTCTTCACTCTGGGGTCCATGGTGAACAACATAACCAAAGAGAGAGATCCCACAGAAGGTTATTTTACCATCCTTACATTCTTCTTTTCTGTATTCTTTATACTTTCTTTGGAAGGGGAAAAATAGAAACTTTGACATGCACTACATTTAAAGGGTTAGTTCACCCAAAAATGAACATTCTGTCATTAATTACTCACCCTCATGTCGTTCCAAACTCGTAAGACCTTCGTTCATCTTCTGAACACAAATGAAGATATTTTTGATGAAATCCGAGAGCTCTCTGACCCCTCCATATACAGCAGTTTAATTAACACTTTCAAGGCCCAGAAAGGTAGTAAAGACATCGTTAAAATAGTCCATGTGATTACAGTGGTCAGAGAGCTTAATTTGTGTTACAAAGATGACCAAAGGTCTTACGGGTTTGGAACGACATGAGGGTGAGTAATTAATGACAAATGTTCATTTTTGGGTGAACTATCCCTTTAATATCAGTCCATCTAGGTCAGCTAGTGATTCTCTATAATCTTATTGTCTATATCAATTGTGAGTGTGGTTGTGTATGTTTCACAGGTCTTATGGCAATACGCCGGAGACAAGCCAGATACTCTTAGTGAAAACACCAGAATATATGAATAGATCCCTCAGAATGATTTATTGGGTTTGCATTATAATTTGTTATTGTGTATTTATTTTTATTTTAAGAAAAATAAAGAAATTAGAATAACTAATGTTAAACTGTTGACATTTATATCTAACTAACTGAATAATACTACATTCAGTTAAATTGCAGTCATTTGCATGAAACTCTAGCGCCCTCTACTGAGGTTTGTTACCAACACAACACAATCTTTTGTTTGTCTCCTGATTCAGGTCACCCTAAAACCAGAGCATTTATCACTCATGGAGGCACTAATGGCATATATGAGGCCATATATCATGGTATTCCAATGGTCGGGATCCCCTTGTTTGCTGACCAGCCAGATAATTTGGCTCATATGAAGGCCAAAAGGGGTTGCAGTTGTTATGGACTTAAACAGAATGCAGATTCAAGACCTGGTGGAGGGACTCAATGCTGTTATTAACAACCCCTCGTGAGTTGACTGTCATTGTACAACTATGACAAGACTTCAGTGTAGATATGGTTCTCTTATTAATATTCATCATTGACACCAGGGCTGGACTGGTAATCTGGCATACTGGGCATTTTGGGGCCGATACAAGGTTATTTATTTATTTTTTGGGCACTGACTGGCCCATCATGCAGGGACAGCAGCCCATTGGTTTGTCTTCTGAATTGACAGGCCAAAGCAAGAGAGAACTCCCCTCCTCCATATTCATAGACTGTGTCCATATTAGGCAATGTTTTTATAAAAAAAAAATGTTTTGAGCGCATGGCGCATGAAACTGCAAAACGCGAATATCCGCACAACGCTGCCGCTGACGAACCTACGCTGCGTTTCTGCTGCTCTATGAAGTGATGAACGGCACTTAGACTCCGAATTTTGTTTTATACAATCGTGTGATATGGGAACATTACAGGTTCTGTGGTGACTCTAGCTGAAAACAGACGTGACCATGTAAAACGGCAATACACACAACTACAAACTTGTCACTCTAGCACAACCACAATTTACCTTGTAGTTACTAACAGTGAAGAAATATGGTGTTTTGGAAGAAATGTATTTAATAAAAATGTTGCTATTATTACTTACACTAAATATTGCGGAATATAAATCACTTTTATAGAGGTTGTTTTCGTATTTTCTACATGTTTACAATTTTTATTTATTTATGACAAATTCAATAGTTTATTATTATTTATTTATTTTAGAAACCATATACCCATGGTAATGAGGAGCATGGTTTTACCTGTGACTACCATGCTCTTTCAGTAAATGAAACTGGCCTACAGTTAAACTCAGTTAAAATGTCATTAGGGTAATTCAAGTATAATTCAACAAAACAGCTTTAAAGCCTGGATCCCATGAATTAAGGTCAAAGCTTTTTTCTGTTATGTTTTTAATAGATCTAATGAAATTTAACTAAATGTTATTTCAATGAGAACCTCATGAAAGATAGATATCAGTGTCTTACATAAATTAGGTGTTAACTCTTGAAAAATATTGTTTTTAAAGGGGTAGTTCAACCCAAAATGTGATTGTTTACTCACCCTAATGTCATTCCAAACCTAAATGAATGTCTTTCTGTGTAACATAAAAGAAAATCATTTGAGTCTGTTTTTTTGTCCATACAATATTCAATAGTAGCCTATGGTTTGGTTACCAACATTCTTTAAAATATCTTCTTTTCTAAGTCATACAGGTTTGGAATGACATGAGAGTGAGTAAATTATGACAGAATTTCAAAGCAGTACATTTACTGCATCCTAGATCAAAATCAGTGCTTTACTGTCAAGTGTACAGGTGCTGGTCATATAATTAGAATATCATCAAAAAGTTGATTTATTTCACTAATTCCATTCAAAAAGTGAAACTTGTATATTATATTCATTCATTACACACAGACTGATATATTTCAAATGTTTATTTCTTTTAATTTTTATGATTATAACTGACAACTAAGGAAAATCCCAAATTCAGTATCGCAAAAAATTAGAATATTACTTAAGACCAATACAAAGAAAGGATTTTTAGAAATCTTGGCCAACTGAAAAGTATGAACATGAAAAGTATGAGCATGTACAGCACTCAATACTTAGTCGGGGCTCCTTTTGCCTGAATTACTGCAGCAATGCGGCGTGGCATGGAGTCGATCAGTCTGTGGCACTGCTCAGGTGTTATGAGAGCCCAGGTTGCTCTGATAGTGGCCTTCAGCTCTTCTGCATTGTTGGGTCTGGCATATCGCATCTTCCTCTTCACAATACCCCATAGATTTTCTATGGGGTTAAGGTCAGGCGAGTTTGCTGGCCAATTAAGAACAGGGATACCATGGTCCTTAAACCAGGTACTGGTTGCTTTGGCACTGTGTGCAGGTGCCAAGTCCTGTTGGAAAATGAAACCTGCATCTCCATAAAGTTGGTCAGCAGCAGGAAGCATAAAGTGCTCTAAAACTTCCTGGTATACGGCTGCGTTGACCTTGGACCTCAGAAAACACAGTGGACCAACACCAGCAGATGACATGGCACCCCAAACCATCACTGACTGTGGAAACTTTACACTGGACCTCAAGCAACGTGGATTGTGTGCCTCTCCTCTCTTCCTCCAGACTCTGGGACCCTGATTTCCAAAGAAAATGCAAAATTTACTTTCATCAGAGAATATAACTTTGGACCACTCAGCAGCAGTCCAGTCCTTTTTGTCTTTAGCCCAGGCGAGACGCTTCTGACGCTGTCTGTTCAAGAGTGGCTTGACACAAGGAAAGCGAAACCCATGTCTTGCATATGTCTGTGCGTAGTGGTTCTTGAAGCACTGACTCCATCTGCAGTCCACTCTTTGTGAATCTCCCCCACATTTTTGAATGGGTTTTGTTTCACAATCCTCTCCATAGGGTGCGGTTATCCCTATTGCTTGTACACTTTTTTCTACCACATCTTTTCCTTCCCTTCGCCTCTCTATTAATGTGCTTGGACACAGAGCTCTGTGAACAGCCAGCCTCTTTTGCAATGACCTTTTGTGTCTTGCCCTCCTTGTGCAAGGTGTCAATGGTCGTCTTTTGGACAACTGTCAAGTCAGCAGTCTTCCCCATGATTGTGTAGCCTACAGAACTAGACTGAGAGACCATTTAAAGGCCTTTGCAGGTGTTTTGAGTTAATTAGCTGATTAGAGTGTGGCACCAGGTGTCTTCAATATTGAACCTTTTCACAATATTCTAATTTTCTGAGATACTGAATTTGGGATTGTCAGTTATAATCATCAAAATTAAAAGAAATAAACATTTGAACTATATCCGTCTGTGTAATGAATGAATATAATATACAAGTTTCACTTTTTGAATGGAATTAGTGAAATAAATCAACTTTTTGATGATATTCTAATTATATGACCAGCACCTATATTTCTGTGTGACAAAAGTGCAATATTAAGTTTGTTATCTGCATTTGCAGTAAATTCGATAATATCCATCATTATTTGTCCCTGTCCTAGTTTGATTTGTTTACTCGAATTTAAGGCCCTAACCCCAGCAAAAACATTCACAGAACTCATGGGCCCGATGGGCTGGGTTTGCCAGGGCCGAAATTTAGCCCCAGTCCAGCCCTGATTGACACAATAGATAGATGAACAGTATGTAAAGTATAAAAAAGACATATTATTGTATTTTTCTTAATTTCCGCAGGTATAAAGAGAATGCAACACGTCTGTCCAGGATTCATCATGACAGACCAATGAAGCCTTTGGATGAGTCGGTGTTCTGGATTGAGTTCGTCATGCGCAATAAAGGTGCTAAACACCTGCATGTAGAAGCGCGCAACCTTACTTGGTACCAGTACCACTGTCTGGATGTGTTCGCTTTTCTTTTCACTATCCTGACTGTAGTCCTCTACGTCTGTTTTAAAATGTGCAAATTCTTCATAATGCGTTGCTGTTTTAGATCAAAGCGGAAAAGCAAAAGAAAAAACGAGTGATTGATTTTGACTGATACAAAAATACAGTTCATATATATGCATCTTGGGCATGCTAGATTCCTAACAACTGTTAATTATTTATATTGTTTTGCTTTAGTGTGCCAGTAGGAAATGTCAGTTTATGTTTCCAATGAATTGTAATAATCCAGATACTTAATTTCAAAGAAGAAAAAGTGAAACTGGGACATCTGGACCATATTGCCCTAAAATGTGTACCTTTGAATGAAAACCTTGCACTTTACATGACTCATTTACAGTATTGGTTCAAATTTGTATTGTTCTTCATCTACTTGCTGTGTTCAACTCGAGAGAATGTGGGAATATTTTAGTTTGCCCTACTAGAGGCAGTCATTGGATCAATCTTAAGATGTTGGAAATGTTGATTGGCAGCGGGCACAATGTAACCGTGCTTGTGCCAGATCCTTCATGGATACCAAAGAATCGGTTTGCCTCTCCTGCCAGCACTTCAATGTGCTTGTGACTGCACAGGACTTGCAAGACTTCCTTGATGAGCTTTTGCATTTCTCAGTGCATGAGACTGATCATCTAAATTTGCTGCAGATTAAAAATTAAATTCTACGAGATTGTTTCTAAACATGAGGATGTACTGTGAAGGACAAATTGTGGAACTGAAAGTTTGATGATGTTCTTTTAGATCCAATCTTCCCCTGCAACGATAATCCCACTGTTAACTGCTCTCTGGAGAGAAAGACTATAAATGAATAATTAGAAGACTTGGAAGAGAGTACATAATTCTTTTATGGTGGGTGTTTTTTTGATGCTTGACATAGGTGATTACAGTTACGGCTTGGTGTGACATGAGGGTATTTTAGGCTAATTATAGAAATTTTATTTTTTAGTGCACTATTCCTTTAAGCTGTATCAACAGCCTTTGTTGCATAATGTCAAATACCCCAGATAATAATAGTTGTAAATTGTGATAAGGCACTTAGAATGGAAGCAAACCAGGACTTGTTTGTGCAGAGAAACAATTTCTTTTGTGTTCCATGGAAACAATTATCCTACCAACCCCACAAAAATAGTCATATGGATAAAAGTGCCTAATAAATAAATAAATAAATGTAAAAGTAAAAAACTCATTAATTTTATTATATCCATTTTAAACTATTCCTTGTGAAATGGGCTTAAATTTTTAACACAGTCATTAGATGTTTTTCCAAAACAGCAGTGTTCATCCTGTGTATTTATTGTGAAGGTTTGTTTAAAAGCTACAATTGGGATAAAGTAGGCCATTTATATCATTAACCCATTTTTACTTGGGGCCCTAACAGCCATCCCATGTAGCAATGAGCAAGTTTTGCACAGGTAAGCACAGCTTATACTACTTTAAATATTTATTGGATGAGATAAATCGACCATTAACACAAAGCAGCTGCTGAAGTGATATTGTAAAACAATATTATCTGGCATTTTTACCAACTGAAAGTTTTTTCTCACCATGAATTAGATGCATAGGGTGGGACACAATGCATACTGCTTCAAATAATATGTGATAAAGAGTGTTTTTCTAAGAACAATTTTTTAAAGCTGTATGATCCTTCTTTACCTTATTCTTTGGCCTCTACCTTTTACCCTGTTGATTTATGAGCATCATGACTTGTTAAAATCTATATACTATGTTAATAATTATACCAGACTGTCCAGCACATGAGGCAGGAGACAGTAAAAATCTCACAATCTATCACTGGCAATCATGAGAATCATAGTATTTCTTTCTCTGCTCACTTTGTTCGGCCCTGGAAAGTGTGGGAATATTTTAGTTTGGTATACTGAGGGCAGTCACTGGATCAATCTGAAGATTGTGTTGGAAACATTGATTGACAGGGGACACGATGTCACTGTGTTGGTGCCGGATGCCTCTCTCTTCATGAAAGCTAGAGAATTGGATCGCTTTTCCTACCAGCCCTTTAATGTGTCGATGGATAAACAGGAGATGCAACAGTTCATTGATGAATTTCTGCATTTCTCAGTGTATGAGATGGATCAGTTAAACTTGCTGCAGATTGCAATGAAATTTTATGAGTTAGCTTCCAAACATCATGCTATGTCTCTGGCACACTGTGATGGCATTTTGAAATCTCCCGAGTTGATGGACAAATTGCGGAATGGAAAGTTTGATGTTGTTTTGTCAGATCCGATCTACGCGTGCAGTGAAATTGTGGCTGAAGAGCTGGATGTTCCCTTGGTTTACACGTTCCGATTCTCCATCGCTCACACTGCAGAGCGGATGTGTGGTCAGATACCAGCTCCACCATCATTTGTCCCTGGAGCCATGAGTAAACTCACTGACAAGATGAGCTTTACAGAGCGAATCTTCAATATGCTGTTCTACCTTTCTCAAGATGTTTTTGCCATTATTTCTTGGAAAAAATTTGACAACTATTACACAGAATATTTAGGTGAGCTAAAGAAAGTTTCCAGAGAGAGTTCACTGACAAATTAATTCTGTCACCTCATGTAATTTCAAACCCATATAGGCTAATAATTAATTGGTCTGAGCATGACTCTTTTCTATTTTAAACCTTACTGTTAACTGCTAAGATATTTTGTTTTATCTGGGTAACAAATGTAAATTATTTTCGTTTATTTTAAGGGTAATCAACATGCCACAAATGATGTTGATAGAGCTTATTCCTTCAAATATTCCTTCAATATTTCTCAAAAGAGAAATGATCAGTGCAAAGTGAGACCTTGACTTGACTTGACTTGACTTAAAGCTATTAAGCACCTCCTCATTTCAGGTCAGCCCACATCCTTTTGTGAGATGATGGGTAAAGCGGATATCTGGTTAATCCGAACCTACTGGGATTTTGAGTTTCCACGGCCATTCCTGCCCAACTTCAAATACATTGGAGGGCTTCACTGCACCCCTGCCAAGCCATTACCCAAGGTGCATCTGTCTTTTTAAAGATTATATTTGCTGTTATTAAGATAGGAGTTTTGAATTTCTTAAAACATACACTTAAAAAAGTGATAACTTGCATTTCCCCATCTGTCAGTCACTACTATGTTATGTCGACTGACAAATGGGGACTCACTAGGGATCACCGGCCAGTAGAATTGGTGAGTGGAATCTGCATGCCAAGCCACTCCCCCGTACATACGGGTATATAAGATGGCGGCTTGCAGCAGTGATCCCTCTTTTCAGATACCTCACAAAGAGTTGCAGTTTGGGAACGCTCTGGACCGAAAGAAGACAACGCATTCAGCTGTGTTTCGCCAGCGAGTGTTTGCACAGATAAGTGCAGTGATCCTTGGCGGTCCTTTTCATGAACCTAGCGTATAGACATCTGATCTCCGAGTGAACATTCCACATGTGGAGCGTGCAATTGCGGTGCACTTGTGCCTGCAAAGTTTCTGCCACCTAGCAGAATTGTCTATGTCTCAAGTCCAAGGGATGTAAGGTAGCTCTGGCTGCTAAGGCTTACCATCCCTGGTGCCACGGCCATCCTACAGGTCCATCAGGCAAAAGCTCTCAAAGAGTTGCACAAGGGTATTTCTGACCCAGGGTTGATGCAGAAACTGCAGACGGCGACTGACTTCGCCCTCCAGATGACGAAAGTCACAGCACGGGCCCTTGGTCAGACCTTGCAGAGATGAGGGATACTGACAAAATTGACTCTCTCGGTGCCCACATCTTGCAAGGTGGCCTCTTCGGCAACACTGTCAAGGATGTCGCCCAGCAGTTCTCGGCAGTCCTAAAGCAGATGGAGGCCATCAAGTACATCTTGCCCTGGCATGATACCTTATACGCAGCTCGTTCCTCAGGCCACCGCTAAGCCTTCCAAGCGTCCATTAAGGCAGCCCAGAGATGAGGGAAGCTGCTCTACAGGAGATGGTGAGGGCACCACTCCTTTCCTCTTAGGAGGGCAAAACAAGTCTTTTGTTTTGTTTAAAAGAGGAAATTTCTGTTCCACCACATTATCAATAAAATAGCAATTTCCTCATTCTGTAGGCCATATCAGGCACGCTCTGGCAGTGAGCGACTCTATGCGTCCTCACTCACAGCCCTGACTTCTACATTTGCCATCGCGGTTTGAGGACGGACTGCTTCCTTGTATGTCACCTGGCTGCCAGTTTCTCCGTAGCTTGCTAAACGAGTGATGTGAACACAAATTAATAATAGTTAAAAAATTATATCAGGTCATCCTTCATAACGCAGTCGATATTTACATCACGTATCGTCTGTAAACTCTTGTGTTACCAAGGCAACGACTGACTATTTAAATTACACTGCAAAGAGCTCCGTTATCGCAGCACCACAGTAGAAAACGAAACCATATCCGTACCGGCCGGCTCGGATCAGCACAGAATGGAACGGTTAATAAACAAAGGCTTCACCAGTCACCCCATCGAAAAGAGGCTTCACCAGTCTTGTATGTTCTGTATCATTCTGTATCATCTTAGGAAACTCGAAGGCTCATACGTTTTTGAACTGAAAACAACCGCCGTTTTATTAAGTCCACATAAAGTGCAAAACTACATTGGAAGTAAGTAATTTGTTAAGCGTGCTCGTGCCTGATTTCTGTTAGATATAGCCTACGCACTGCATTGCTGTTCATACTGGTTAAATGTTACAGGACACGAATAAAAGAAACGGGGTATGATGGTGTATGATGACGTGTAATGGTATAGTAGTGGTGTCCCATTTCTTAGGGGAATATTTTCACCCCTACGCCTTGCCACTAGGGGTAGGGGAAGGGCGAAGGGGTATAAAATAGAATTGGGATTGGGCCTTACTGCCTCTACTTCGGGACACAACGCTTCCAGTGTCCCCCGTTGCTGCCCCTCCTTGGGTACGTCTCTTGGTGCCGCTCACACAGAGTCTGGAAGCCTAGCTAGCGCTTCCCAGCCCATCCCGCTGGCTTATATAGACATTCAGACTCGGCTGTGTGATTCAGTTCGCCAAGCGTCAAAGCGGTAGCAGGCAAAAACGTCCTTGTCCTGCGCGTGGAGATTGGGGTCCCTTCAGCCGAGATGAGGTCAGGGTTTTCCAGCCCTTACTTCATCGTACCCAAGAAAAGGTGGTAGGTTACGGCTGATCTTGGATCTGTGTTTCTTGAATTGGGCACTTTCCAAGCTTTCGTTTAAGATGCTAACGCAGAAGTGCATCATCACGTGCATTCATCCCCAAGATTGGTTTGCAGCAATCGACCTGAAGGACGCATACTTTCACATTCTACCTCAGTACAGACCTTTTCTTCAGTTTGCCTTTGAGGGTCGGGGGGTAACAGTACACGGTTCTCCCCTTTAGGCTGTCCCTGTCTCCCCATGTCTTTACCAACGTTGTGGAGGCTGCCTGTGCCCCGCTAAGGGAAGTAAGCATTCGCATTTCAAATTTCGACAACTGGCTCATTCTAGCTCACTCTCGAGATCTGTTGTGCGAACACAGAGACCTAGTGCTTAGGCACCTCAGCCATCTGAGGCTTCAGGTCAACTAGTAAAAGAGCAAGCTCTCCTCCGTGCAGAGTATCTCTTTTCTTGGTATGGAGTTGGACCCTGTCAATATGACGGTGCGTCTCACCAACGAGCATGCTTAGTCGATGCTGAACTGCCTGTATATGTTCAGGGGGAAAACAGCGAATATTTTCAGAGGCTCCTGGGGCATATGGCAGCCGACTGATGCATATGAGACCACTACAGCACTGGCTTTACAACCGAGTCCCGAGATGGGTATGGCACCGCGGCACACTCTGTGTGACCATCACACCGATCTGTTGCCGAACTTTCAGCCCTTGGTCAGACCTTGCCTTTCTACGGGCCAGAGGGCCCTTAGAACAAGTAATCAGGCACGTTGTTGTCACAACAGATGCCTCCTTTTGATTTACTAAAAAGAAATGACTCGAGTCATTTGTACTTCAATCAACAGTTTTTCAGAGTCAATTTTCACACCATAAGTTCATGATGTCTTTTTATGTGTAGGACATGGAGGAGTTTGTACAGCGCTCAGGAGATGATGGGATTGTGGTCTTCACTCTGGGGTCTTTGATAGACAAAATGCCCAAAGAGACGAGCAATAGGATCGCGTCTGCACTGGCACAGATCCCACAGAAGGTAACTGACCATTCTTACATCCGTTCAACCCAAATATAATGAACACATAAACTGCTTCTCTCTGTGATTTTAATGAGGGAAAGTAGTTTCATTTTTCACAATTCAATGTGAACATTCACATTTACTCAGGCAGTGTTTCTTTATAATCTCTTTGTCATTATACACTGATCAGTTGAGAGTGTGGTTGTGCACGTGTGTTGCAGGTCTTATGGAGATACGGTGGAGAGAAGCCAGATACTCTTGGTGAAAACACCAGAATCTATAAGTGGATCCCTCAGAATGATTTATTGGGTTTGTATTATAATTTATGATTGTATGCAACTTTTTTTAAAACAAATACAAATACTTTCATATATATATATATTTATATATATATATATGAAAAGATTATTTAAAAAGAAGGCATTCCTGCTTAAAAACTAATAGTAAAAAAATACACAAAAGGTAACAATGGAAGTAAATTAGGCGGAGGGTTTAAAAAAAGATCCTGTCATACTATTGTTATAGCCCTTATATTATTTATTCAGTAGGCTATACAACAATTTATTATTTGCACTGTTTAAATTCTTCTTGAGTCTGGTTGTGTAATTTGGAGTTTGCTTCATATAAACTGTCCCAACGACAGTGTTTGTCTTCTGTTTCAGGCCACCCTAAAACAAGAGCATTTATCACTCATGGAGGCACTAATGGCATATATGAGGCCATATATCATGCTGTTCCAATGGTCGGGATCCCCTTGTTTGGTGACCAGCCAGATAATTTGGCTCATATGAAGGCCAAAGGGGTTGCAGTTGTTATGGACAGCATCAAGACCATGCAGCCGCAGGAGCTGGTGGATGGACTCAACGCCGTCATTAATGACCCCTCGTAAGTCACTCATATCATTTAATTTACACTGGTGGCATTGCATAACACAGACACAGTATACACAGACATATTACAGCATTTGTCTTCATCTCCACAGGTATAAAGAGAATGCAACACGTCTGTCCAGGATTCATCATGACAGACCAATGAAGCCTTTGGATGAGTCAGTGTTCTGGATTGAGTTCGTCATGCGCAATAAAGGTGCTAAACACCTGCGTGTAGAAGCGCACAACCTTACCTGGTACCAGTACCACTGTCTGGATGTGTTCGCTTTTCTTTTCACTATCCTGACTGTAGTCCTCTACGTTTTAAAATGTGCAAATTCTTCATAATGCGTTGCTATTTTAGATCAAAGCAAAAAAGCAAAAAAGAATGATAGTGTTTTTCATTGCTTTGAACATTCTGTATGATTTATTCATTTTTAAATGTTTTCAAATTATTTACATTTTAAATGTTAAACTTTTAATATCTGCATATTTGGGCTCTAGCCATCTTTGGGCTCTTATTTATAATGCAACACCAGTAAGCAATGCCAATGTTCATGGGTCAACATATTTTGTTGATCCTAGAACAACATTCTTATCCAAAAATTTAGTCCTAAAGCTAACCCTAACCCTACCCATAAATTATCCCTAAAATCAGTGGGAAATGATAGTGAATAACAGTGATGTAGAAGCCCATAACCCTGGCTGTAAGCCTAAACTTGGCATAAACTGTAAAATCTGATTGGTGGACTGGAATGTTGTTCCAGGATCAACAAAGATGTTGCTCCAGGAACATGTTGTTCTTATTGAAAACAGGTTCACCAGCATTTTATCCAAAAATAATGCAACTATCCCACCTACACAGATTTTATTAAATAAAAAAAATTGTTTACATTTTATCTACTTGTATTTATTTTAGATTGAAAAATGAACAATGTCATATTAATACACTATTCATGTTTTATTTGTAGGCTTCAGTATTTCTGTTGTGCTTTTTACACTTAAAATCATAATTGTTTCATCTTTCATACAATTTTTTTTAAACCTGGGTTGGTAATTAATCTTGGGTATTCAAGTTTAAATATTTGACACTGTACATTTGCAAAACCCAAGTTACATTTGTTAACATCATGGATGAACAGGAGATGCGAGACTTCTTTGAGGATTTTCTGCACTTCTCAATGTATGAGATGGATCAGTTAAACTTTTCAAATTAAAGTCTACGAGATTACTTCCAAACTTCAGGATATGTCTCTGTCATACTGTGACGGAATTTTGAAATCTCCGAAGATGATGGACAAATTGCGGAATGGAAAGTTTGATGTTGTTTTGTCAGATCCGATCTACCCGTGCAGCGATATTGTGGCTGAAGAGCTGGATGTTCCCTTGGTTTACACGTTCCGATTCTCCATCGCTCACACTGCAGAGCGGATGTGTGGTCAGATACCAGCTCCACCATCATTTGTTCCTGGAGCCATGAGTAAACTCACTGACAAGATGAGCTTTACAGAGCGAATCATCAATATGCTGTTCTACCTTTCTCAAGATGCTTTGGCCATTATTGCTTGGAAAAAATATGACAACTATTACACAGAATATCTTGGTGAGTTAAAGGAACACTTACAAAACAATAAATACTTCCCACTTTTATTAAAGGCACAATATGTAAGATTTTTGGTTTAAAATATCCAAAAACCACTAGAACAGTGTTGTATTTTGTTGACTTGTGTACTTACATTATCCCAGATGTTTCCAAAAATGTTTAAATCCAGGTAGAGAACCAAGCCTTTTTTACCAGGAATGATATCATACCCGCGTTACCATCGATTTCCGGTTTTATTTTGTAGAAACCATGGAAACACCAGAAACATATTATATGTTTTATTAGACAAGGGAACAACTGTTTGGATACATTAATCGACAGAAAACCAATCATTGTTGTATAGCTCAACACGTTTAGTGTTATTGTTTGAATCTCGATTTTTGATTTACCGCAAGTACCATGTTGACTAATATCAATTTAGCTCACTGCAGTGTGCAACAAGTATCTCATAGTAACAGCCGAGCGAACAAACAGATAAACGTTAGTACATAATTTTCAACACGCTCAAATGTATCTAATATGATAAAACAGAGCTTCGTTACCCCACACGCTTAACCGGAAGAAGCAGAAGCGGCGACTGTGGCATAAAAAAAAGTTCTGCTGCTCTCCAGCCACGTGTTGCGCTCGTCTCTCATTAGCAATCGCTCCACAGCACTCGGTCCTGCTCTGCTTCATACTACAGTAACGTTAATAATCTCATCCATGAACATGATTTCTGCCCAAGTCCTGTACCAATTATTTTCTACCAGCTGTGCGGTGAAGACGACATCTCCCATCCGCTCTCAACCTTGGCGTCATCAAGCTACGCCTTTGTTTTGAATAGGCGACCTCTAGCGGCAAAAAAACTACATATTGTGCCTTTAAGTAAAGTTCAAGTATATTTTTAAGTATACTTTATGCAGTTAGTATACTAATATCAATGTACTATAGTATACACTTTTTAGTGTATAAAAGTATACTTTTAAGTTTTGAGTACACAACTACACGTTTTTCGTTAAGTGAACTTACAGGTATACTGATTACTAGTTAAATACTTGTAGCACATTTTTTTCGTTTATGGAAGTACACTTTAAAGTATACTCTCAGTAAACTGCTAGTATAGTATTTTATACTGCAATTATTCTTGTAAGTTTTCTTTAAGTTAACTTAACATCATAAGTAATTAAATACTTTTTGGAGAGAGTAATTTGTACAGTAATCTGATTACACTATTGAAGTAATGCGAAGCAATGCATTTGTATAAGAAAAATATCCATATTTAAAACTTTACAAACTACAATAACTAGCTGTTACACATCGATTTATGGCAAAAGAGTAACCCTTGACCTGACATGACGTATTGACGAATGCAGAAGCGCAGAGGATAGAGCAAAACAAAACACCGGTCACAAGTTAGAAGTCTAAAACTAAAATTTTAAAGAGAAATTTCGGATTTCGATGTAAGAGAAGAGGAGCTTGAGTTTGTTGCCCAGCCCTATTTATTTTAACCGGGGTTTTGTTTCGTCAGGGGTTACTCTTTTGACGTATGTCAACTTGCATAGGCTGTCTGTCGGAAGCTAGTTATTTTAGTTTATAAAGTTTTAAATATGGATATTTTTCTTACACAAACGTTATTAACCCCCTGGAGCCGTGTGGAGTATTTTTATGATGGGTGGATGCATTTTTTTTGGGCTTCAAAATCTCAACCCCCCATTCACTGCCATTATAAAGCTTGGAAGAGCCAGGACATTTTTTAATATAACTCTGATTGTATTCGTCTGAAAGAAGAATGTCATATACACCTAGGATAGCTTGAGGGTGAGTAAATCATGGGGTAATTTTCACTTTTTTGGGTGAACTATTCCTTTAAGTATACTAAATCAGTTTCATACTCGCACGGCGCGCCGTCTGACATCTTCTTCTGTGCTTCTGTGCACGTGCTTCGCCTGTGTGTGCTCAGAAAACCATATATCAGAAGTTTAAACAGTTATGGCTTTAAAACGCATGCAAATAATTAACTTTCATGATAGAGATGATAATCAAAACCAAACAGATATTTTGTTTTTGGCAGAATATCCGAGGCATGAGCTGTACAGGCTCCACCCTCTTCTGGAAAGTGGGGCGGGAGCAGCAGCTCATTTGCATTTAAAGATGCATGCACGAAAACAGCATTTATAATTAATGTATAATTAATGATCTGTGGGGTATTTTGAGCTGAAACGTCACATTCTGGGGACACCTGAGACTCATATTACATCTTGTAAAAAGGGGGTCCCTTTAAAGTGCCTTACTGTAAACACATTTTGTTTCATCTGAGGAACAAATTGAAATTATTTTCAGTGGTAATCAACATGCCACAAATGCTGTTGAAAGAGCTTATCTTTTTTTTTTTTTTTTGACTTTTTTTTGACTTTTTTTTTCATTAACTTTGGATAAAGTTAAAATAGATAAATACATTTAGAAAAAGTAGTAAATAAATAAATAAGACAAAAAACAAAAACAACAACAAAAAAACAAACAAAACAAAACGACCAAAACAATACATATAAAGGATACCAAGTACATCTCAAGATTTTAACATTTTTGATAAAATCTTAATAAGGTCCAACCAAAATTGTATTGTCCTTCTGGTGGCACTGTGTACTTTATCTGTGGTACACTCCAAAAGGGCAATGTCCAGCAAATAGGACATCCAAGTAGACATAGCTGGGGTAGATGGTTCCAACCACAGTTTCAGGATAACCTTTTTAGCAGCAGTAAGGGCAGCGGACAGAATCCTCTTTTGATTGACAGACGGGGATAGCGAAAAATCATCCAGCAAGAGAAAAACCAGTGCGTCCTTTTGGATCTGGGTCCTCAGAAGATCTGTCAAGAAAGAGCTTATCTTGTATTTAACCTCCTCATTTCAGGTCAGCCCACTTCCTATTGTGAGATGATGGGTAAAGCTGATATCTGGTTAATCCGAACCTACTGGGATTTTGAGTTTCCACGGCCATTCCTGCCCAACTTCAAATACATTGGAGGGCTTCACTGCACCCCTGCCAAGCCATTACCCAAGGTGCATCTGTCTTGTTTTTTCTTTTTTTTTTAAACATTCTGCTCCTTCGCTGTTAATCGAAGATCTGAAATACATAATCATATGTATCGTAAGTCCAAGAGAGTTATCATGATTTCAAATAACTTGAGTCAGATATTGTTGATCCAGTAACTGTTTTGAATGGATTCAGTTCTGGATAACCGGTAACTCAAGTTTTTTTTAAATCTATTATTTCTTTAAAATAACTGGCTCATAAGAGTAAAAGCCTGTTCACACCAAGAACTATAACTATAATGATATTAGTGTCCACACCAGCGGACGATGTCATCTGATTCTTTAAATGTTGATGCTCTTTAAAGTCGGTTGGGTTCTGATTGGCTATCCATTGCTGTGGACTTCCCTATATAGAATTAGAATTATTATTAAAACTTTAAAGTTTTAAGTCCTTCGTGTGAATGGGCAGTTACCTTGGGCTATCAAATAACACTGGTCTTGCCCCCATTATTTTAGACATATTTGAGATTGCAAAAATATATTATGCAGGGTCCATTTTCACACCAAGTTCATGATGTCTTTTTATGTGTAGGACATGGAGGAGTTTATACAGAGCTCAGGGGATGATGGGATTGTGGTCTTCACTCTGGGGTCTTTGATAGACAAAATGCCCAAAGAGACGAGCAATAGAATCGCCTCTGCACTGGCACAGATCCCACAGAAGGTAACTAACCATTCTTACATCCGTTCAACCCAAATATAATGAACACATAAACTGCTTCTCTCTGTGATTTTAATGAGGGAAAGTAGTTTCATTGTTCACAATTCATTTCTCATTACAGTTTCACATTTACTCATGTATTGATTTTCTATAATCTCATTGGGTGCGTCTCAATCAGCTCCCTAGCTTCCTAGGTCGTGAATCAGTATATTATGTACACAAATTTGGGCACTGGTAAGGACAGTAAGGACCCTGACTCGCTACACATTAGGACACTGAAGACTCTATTTTCGTCAACATGACAACTTATGTCAATAACATACATTATTGTATAACATGTATAACATCACTACTGACATTATATTTTAATGTTATTATTTAAAGTACATTATGTTAAATACTTTGCTTGTGACATATACGTGCAACATTTCAGCCGTAAATAAATGATAAATGTTCATTACCTGCCTAGTGATGTATGTTTATGCTAAAATATTATTAAATAATGGTTTGTATTTTAAAAAAACAACAACTGTAATATCGTGTATTAAAGGAACACTCCACTTTTCCAACGCGCTGCATAATATCATCAAGCCTGCTGCACAAATGGTACGGCAGCAAAGCTCCTTGATTATTACGCAGGAATGAGAGTATAGTCCCTAGCCATATCGGTCTAGAAAATCGCAACTTTTCATTTTCCGTCGGTCTTAGTACACGATGTAACTACAGAAGAGTCAAGTTTTAAATAGGAAAAATATCGAAACTCTTTGGTCATTTTTTTTATGCTAACGGTCTAATCAGATTCAATTATCTATGCTAAGCTATGCTAAAATTCTATGCTAAGATCGGCTGAATGGATTCAAAAACGGTAAAACTCAACTGTTTAACTCTAGGGGAGTTGGAAAATTAGCCTATTTTCAAAAAAAAGTGGAGTGCTCCTTTAAGTTGGCTCACATGATTTATGTTTAATGCTTCAGAACTTCCGTTAAAGGAAAATAGTGAGCATCGATGCTCTCTGGTTTTGACTGTGCTTTGTGGGACTTTTTAGAGTGCAAATGTTTAAGTGCACTTGTAGGATTCTGCAATTAAAATGGCCGACTCCCTGATCAGTGCCCTGACTACTGAACTAGGGAGCTAATTGAGACGCACCCTTTGTCATCATACACTGACCAGTTGAGAGTGTGGTTGTGCATGTGTGTTGCAGGTCTTATGGAGATACGGTGGAGAGAAGCCAGATACTCTTGGTGAAAACACCAGAATCTATAAGTGGATCCCTCAGAATGATTTATTGGGTTTGTATTATTTGTGATTGTATGTGACTTTTTATTTTTATTTTTTATAAAAAATAAATAAAAATATGAAAATGATTAAACATTAACACTCTGATAGTGGGTGTAAATGGGGTCAGCGGTGGGTTTAAAAAAACATGAAGCTAACTGTTAAAGGGTACATAACAAACAGTTTCTGCCAATCTTGAGTACCTATAGAGTAGTACTGCATCCTTCATATCTCCGAAGAGTCTTTAGTTTTATCATATTTATAAAAGACAAATACGCTGTAGCGATTCTTTTCTGAAAACAGCCAAACTCATGCAGGCGTGCAGTGTGCAGAGCTAAAGAGACACAAGCACACACACCCCTATGACACACACACACAATACATCATGGCATTATCCCTGGATAACTTTCGGTTCACTATACGTTTGTGTTAACATTTAAATGCACTTACGCGCCGATTGCCAACAAAACACAGACATTTGATGCAGTTTCACTCACCGCCTGCGGGTTCGACTCATGACCGGGAACAAACAAACACACTTTCAGAACTCTGTTGCTGCTCCGGGAAAACAAACTGCATCTACTGTTTCCTTAACGCTGGGTTATTTTGGAAGCTAAATAAGGTTATCTTTCCCTCACAACCAGAAACACACTTCTTTAGTGACGTTGATTTTGTGGTCTAAAAACTAAATGACAGCGCTGCCGACAGCTGCTCGAACGAAGCTCGCTAATGGACGTGCTCTTGCTCTCGCTCTGGTTGATGTGCGCACACGCTCATCCGGGAGAAGTGCACATACAAGCAATTCTGCCCTTTATGACATCATACAGGGACATGCTAAAAAAAAACTTGTTAAAGTCCTGAAGGAGTGTAGGAGAAGGAGTGCACAGAAATACTCCATCATATGACCAACTTGTATTTTGAAATTTTGGCCATGTTTAGCATGAGAAACCAACTTTTTAACAGTGTAAATAAATCAGAATGCATGAAATAGCATTAGACCCCCCTTTAAAAGTTTTGTTAATTGTGAGCTTGCCCAATAAACTGTCCCCGTCTGGTGTTGTTTGTCTCCTGATTCAGGTCACCCTAAAACCAGAGTGTTTATCACTCATGGAGGCACTAATGGCATATATGAGGCCATATATCATGCTGTTCCAATGGTCGGGATCCCCTTGTTTGGTGACCAGCCAGATAATTTGGCTCATATGAAGGCCAAAGGGGTTGCAGTTGTTATGGACAGCATCAAGACCATGCAGCCGCAAGAGCTGGTGGATGGACTCAACGCCGTCATTAATGACCCCTCGTAAGTCACTCATATCATTTGATTTACACTGGTGGCATTGCATAACACAGACACAGTATACACAGACATATTACAGCATTTGTCTTCATCTCCACAGGTATAAAGAGAATGCAACACGTCTGTCCAGGATTCATCATGACAGACCAATGAAGCCTTTGGATGAGTCGGTGTTCTGGATTGAGTTCGTCATGCGCAATAAAGGTGCTAAACACCTGCGTGTAGAAGCGCGCAACCTTACTTGGTACCAGTACCACTGTCTGGATGTGTTCGCTTTTCTTTTCACTATCCTGACTGTAGTCCTCTACGTCTGTTTTAAAATGTGCAAATTCTTCATAATGCGTTGCTGTTTTAGATCAAAGCGGAAAAGAGTGCATTTTTTAAAACCTTATTTTTTTGCACTGAACATTGTGTCTCCACCCACAACATGGGACATCCTTATTGAGGTCCAGTAGCTCAAAAAATATCCTATCAACCCAACACTTACACATCTCTAACTTCAGCTGTCATATCCTCATCAACACATCACTCAACTTTGGATGTTCTCATCTTACAATACTAAACTAGAATGCTGTATTTTTTTATAATAATTATAATATTTCTTTATTCCCCTGTAGCCTTGTTTAGATTGGTTTGAGATTATAAGGCACTACTCTTACTGTTTTGGAAGGATCTATATTGTAAAAAGCACTATACCAATACATTTGAATTTAATTAGGTATTTTATAAATAAAACACTAAATTTGTTTTCTTTTCCACAGATACATTGCTGTTGCGTTTGTACTGTGGCTTACTCTTGAAATTCAATATTTTAGTGCTAATATTGTTTGGTCTTGCCCTTATTTTTCTTCAGTCACTGGTAAATCTGTGTGCGAAATGACTGTGACGTAAATGCATTTTTACGTATACTATTTTAAAACGGATTTAAATATAGTTTTTAAACATTAAGAACTTTTAATTTTGAACGATGAAGAGGAAAACAATTTTGCTGCGTTCATCAGTAAGTAACACGTGACTGCCCCCGGTGGTCGTTGTAAATCATTGCAACGGGACTTTTATTTTAAAGGCCTAATGCCTGCTTTAGTAGTTTACTTCACACATCGCGAAAAACTAGTCGACCATCAACAAGCAAGCAAACTCTTCATGTGATCCTGTCAATTTTCCTTATATGATCGGTTAAAACCCGAGATGATTAGAGCAGGTTTGGTGATCAAGAGATTTGCTGCATGGATGATGGTCTTAAATGTAACTGTAGTCCATTTTAGATGGGTAGACTTGTAGCGCAAGTCGGGTAATTCATTAATCCAAGCTTGATTAAAATTCGTATTACTTTTTAAGCAGCATGCAGGTTATACATTTGAGTTAGTACGGTTCTCGATTAAAGTTAAATTGTGTTAGTTGCAAATTATGTAGGTCTTTAGAGTTTCTAGTTTCATAATAAGAGCATTGTGGTCAATGATGATGTCACAGAACTGCGCATTCTGACGCCACTTATGACGTGCGATGCTGCGTGACCTGAGACCACAGCTGTTCAAATATATACCCTCATTCACTATTCCCTACATTAATCCACTAATACAGTCCACCTGAAGGAGTGAATTCAGACACTGAGTGTGCCGCTTTTGCATAGTTTGTGCTTGCTGTTTAATAATCACTTAGCAAACTGGCAGATTTGTCTTAAACTCTGTCATGGAAAGTAGCATGTATAAATCTTAATTGAATAATTTAATAATCAATGCTATGGTATTACGCTGTAGCCACATTGGACCAGCGGTTTGGAAAATGGACGGACATTGAGTGTATAGGCTCACATACTCTCTTGACTAGGTACTTATTTTGAATAAGTAATTACTTCACAACCGCTAAAAAAAGTACATTCTATAAAGTATGAATGTAATCCGGACATACTACATCCGCCATATTACCATTATCATGTGACCTACCAGAGTTGTCATGTCACTGTCGTTCATAAATCTTCTCCTGTGGCCTCATGGGATAGTTATGGAAGCTTGTTTAAATTTAAAAGATATTTTTTTACCTTTTTCCTCATAATTGTGTTATAACGTCAGAATTTTAAATATAAACTACAATTCTTTTTATATTATAACTCGCAATTCTGCCTTTTTTTCTTGCATTTGCGACTCTTCTGAGGAAAAAAGTCACCTGGTACTTTTTACCTACTGTTTTATGAGTAGGCTACTGTGAATTCAGACATACTTCTTAGTCACATACTGTTTTTCGCCTACTATATAGTAGGAAAGTATGTGATTTCGGTTGCAGCCATAGACATACATATGTATTATATATTTTATATGTCTATGGTTGAGTGTGCATCAGTTGTGCACTCGTTATTGCAGTGCATCATGGGATTGAATGAGTTCACTCGATAATGTCCACCATGGTTTCGACCACTACAAATGTGTTTCCTTAAATAGTGCCCTATTTGAGGGAATGGGGGCGATTTTGGACACAGCCACAACTATGTACTAGTACTGCATACTACTTAAAATGAAAGGCAAATGGTTAAACTGATCAACTGAGGTAAATATATATTAAAATATAGTTCATGCATATAGACAATGTGCATGATGTGCACAATTTTGCATACATTCAAGATCAACTGTATAAAAATGCATCGTCATACCTTCAGATGTAAATTCTCTTACAGGAATTTTACTTGTGTAAATATTTACATTTTTATCATTAGGTGACATATAGACTCAAATAAGAGACAGTCTAAACCCAAACCATGATTATGGTTTATTGGTCAAAAGAAAATATGACAAAAAAATATCTTTTAAGACCGTGGTGTTGTGATTTTGTTCTCCATTGCAGGAGGCAGCTGGTGAGAAACAGTAGTTTTACATCCAAAGGAAAGGTGGGTGGGCAAGAGGAAGAAAATTGTCATTATTAAAATATTCACTCTCCACCAAAATACAGCAGCATTGTTTATTTTCTTACATATACTTCTTATCCTGTGAATATATACTTATCTTACCCATAACTTAAGTATAAGGACATTTATTTAGACTGAACAAAGTCATTCATTTACATCAGAACCCATTAAATACAACCAGTAAAGATTTTAAACGGAAATGCCACATTCCAGTTTGAACCAGTTTTTGACTTTGGTGGAGGGTGAATAAGCTGAAACATTTCCAAAATCACTCAAAAACAGTGAACTGAGCCCATCAGTCTCTTTAACAGCGGCCGTTTTCGCTCCATGATGGACGAGCTCAGAAACCACTAACAGATGGAAGGATTTGGTTTGGTTCAGTCCGACTGTATCGCCTCCTGTGCTGCAAGCCTCGTGCGTGAATAAGGTTACGGAACTTAACTCGCCAAGTCTAAATGAATCAGTATTTTCGTCCAGTCCTTGATTTTTCTATAACAAAAAATATCGGAAGCTAAATATCTATATATAAAAACAACACTAATTAATTTCCACCCTAACGTCATTGTCTAAGAAGTTGCGTCAGACATTTTTTTATTTTTTTATTATTTGGATATGGGTTCATTTGAATTAGGCCTGATGACCTGAGGGATTGGTGCAAACTTTCTAGTGTCATTAAGAGATTATGAAAACATCAAATAAAATATTGTGAAGGCTTGCTAACGCATTGAAAATAGGATAATAGTACAAGGAATACAAAAAATGAGACAGAATTACATTCCAAAGTGCCAGCAATAATTTTAAAAAGCACATTCATATTAGTAGATGCTTTGGAATGATTTTAGTTTTGCAAAATGCTCAGCTTTGTTGTTCCATTGTTTACAATAAATTTGATATTTTAGTCCTTTTTTTAATATCCATCCATTAGCCATGTACAGCCTTCAAGACAATAAATAAGACAGACATTTCTGATTGGTCCTTGAGATAAAAAAAAAAAACGATGGAAAGCTCAGAGGTTTTGTTGATGTTAAGTTTGTATCGGTCACTGGAATACACTTTGGACTGCAGAAAATGAGCCCTGAACCCACAAATACACAAACACACCTTCCAACGAGGTGCCTGGAGAGAATTAACACTCGAGATCAGTGGAAACATGATAAAACTGAAGTGATGAAAAGTCCAACAGAAACTTCACATCATGGGGAGCAGAAGTCTCTGCTTTCGCTTCACATGAACACGATCCACCCTCAAACACACACGAGTCGAGTGAATATTTACATCAATATTTGACAAACCACACTGATCGAAAACCAAAAAGGTGAAAACGAAAGAATGACAGTGTGATGCATAGAATGGCATAAAATAGATCAACGATAATCATGTCTGCCTTCAGCCCAGAAACCATCTGTTTTCAAGCTCTTTTGAAGTGCAAGACAGACTGTAGTCTCAGGTGTGTGTGTGTGTGTGTGGTTTATTATTTTGTCTACAGATGCCAAAAGGATGCTAGCATGGTGCCCTTTTGAAGCAGGAGAAATCCAACGCTACAGGTTTCACTCAGAGAGCGTGGTAGTTCAGGAAGAGATCTGTCCGTTTTCTTCCTGTGATTGATCTGTCCCACTGTCAGCCTCTCTCTCCCTGTGTGTGTGTGTGTGTGTGTGTGTGGAGAGAGAGCGCTGTGCCTCAGGCTGCCTGTAGGGGGCACGCTGCACCTGGAAGGCGCTCACTGAGCGCATTCAGAACAGGGCTTTGCCTCCTTGGTTCTCAAACTCGGACCAGGCATCGCTCAGCTCCATGAAGATCATTTTAGCGTACTGCTCGTACGGCTGACCTGTAGCCTGGAAGACCAGAGGGGAAAAAAAAAAAACTATTTATTCATTGATCCTGGATACAAAGATGAGAGTTACACCAACAGAACATGTCAGAAAATTAATTATTTAGCGGCATGAAGTCAGAATGAAATCAAAATTGACCCTATTTATTTTCTTAATGCAGGTAACTGGATTGATAGTGAACGAATAATTAAAAATGTTCATAATTTTTTGGACCTTCATAATCGTTAATGAAAATAAGCAACTTTAAACTGCTTCTAGTCAACAGTTTAAGAGTGAAACTCAATGTCAAGAACATGTTCAGGGGCAAAAAGGACAAAATTGTTACTTTTATTAATATTCATATACGAATTAACATATTGTTTGAATTATTTTCTTGACACAAAAACATCCCCCACCCCAAATTATCATGTCTGAAATGAAAGCAATACTTTTATTAATATTAATTAATATTTATATTACTGTCAATAAATATTTGTATCCATATATATATATATATAGAGAGAGAGTTTTAATTCCTATATTGCTTAATATATGAATTATAATTAACATATTGCTTTATTATTTTATTGACCATTCATATTGAATCATTATTTTCCTGTTTATCACTGTGAAGCTGCTTTGAAACAATCTCTATTGTATAAAGCGCTATAGAAATAAAGGTGACTTGAATTGAATAGACTGGTATTATTGATTAAAAAGATTTTCCCCGCCCATAAAGCCTTAGCTGTGTCAGCAGAAGAAAACAAAAAGAGGCCAAGTTTATACATTTTGATGAAAAAATTAAATGTGTTCTTTTACTTTCTTGCCTTCTGAACATTGCTGTAATGTAAACATCCCATACCTTGTCTGGGTGCACGACAAGCACAGCCTTCCTGTAGACCCTCTTCACCTGGTCAGGTGTGACTAGATCTGCCATGTTGATGGGCTTCCAGCGGGTTTCTCCCTCCCACAGGACCGTGTGCAGCGTGGAGAGCAGGGCCCTGATGTTCCGCTCCTTCCCCTCGATCCAATCTAAGATCTAACAAACAAACATCATCATCAAGCCCAGTCCATCCACCAGTAAATCAATTCTTGAGAAAATGAGCCAAACGGTCATCTATACCTGAAGTTTGAGAGGGTCCATGTCTTTAGACAGCTCCTGCTTCCTCATCTCAGCAATGGTTCTGGGCGTCTTCCTGTCAGGTTTGGAGCCAAAACCTTGTGTGGACAGAAGATCCTCAAAGTCGTCTTCTTTCACTTTGGGCTTTGGACCTAAAGGACAGAAACACTCTGTACAACAAAAGCACACAATAACAACCACAACAAATGCATGAAATGTATTAATGCATCATAAATGCACCAAATCGCCCATGACAATTATTGCATTCAGTCACCATTAGAGGCTGACTCAATCTTGATAAGAAATATATTATTTTAAAGTAATTTACAAGTTCATAATTTTATTTTTGGGGTCTGCTAGAATACATTTACATGATTATACATTATTAGAAGTTCAAAAATATATTACTGTACATAACTGCAGCTCCTCATTTCACTCCCTGCATGAAACGCTCTCTCTGAATCCGAAATTGTGTACTCGGTAGTCTGAGTAGGTACTTGAATTTACTTTGCGACCATTCATAAATCCTCTCCCGTGGCCCTGACGGGATAGTAGTGTCCATCGAATGCACACTTCAGAATCTCGGTGGAAGTAGTAGGTCATACGGGGATTTTTCGCCTACTGTTTTTCGAATACTATGCATTCGGACATACTACTCTTTTGGCATACTGTTTTTTGCATACTATATAGTAGGGAAGTATTCAATTTGGGGCACAGTGTCTGTTTTAGTTACTGTCTTTTTAAAGCCTGCTTTCCAGTCTGCTCTGATTGGTCAACCGCTTGGAGCATGTGGGTCGGCAATGAAACGCCCCTTACCATAATCAAGTTTCAGCTCCCAAGGATTCATGGACAGCTGTAAACGGTACTAAATCTACGTAAACTATAACGCAAGTATTGGAAGTTCATACTATTCTTTTTTTGCCCTCTCAGTCGGGCTGCTCGATTATGGCAAAAATCTGAAAACATGAAAATTATCCCATAATTTACTCACCCTCAAGCCATCCTAGGTGTATATGACATTTTTCTTTCAGATGAATACAATCGGAGTTATATTAAAAAATGTCCTGGCTCTTCCAAGCTTCCAAGCAAAAAAGTGTATCCATCCATTATAAAAGTGTTCCATACAGCTCCAGGGGGTTAATAAAGGCCTTCTGAAGCGAATCGATGTGCCAGACCTGCTTCTGTATTCAACTTACGAAGAAAGTGTAACGCTTCTCGCAGTTCAAAACGCTTGAGCTACGTCCTACGTTGCATCAGTTGCGCTTTTCTCGTAAGTTGAATACGGAAGGCGGTCTGGCGGAAGCTAGATATTGTACTTGTTAAATATGGATATTTTTCTTACACAAACGCATTGCTTCACTTCAGAAGGCATTTATTTATCCCCCGGAGCCGTGTGGAGTACTTATAATGGATGGATGCACTTTTTTGGGCTTCAAACTTTGGGCTGCCATTCACTGCCATTATAAAGCTTGGAAGAGCCAGGACTTTTTTGTAACATAACTCTGATTGTATTCGTCTAAAAGAAAAATCTCATATACACCTAGGATGGCTTGAGGGTTAGTAAATTATGGGCTAATTTTCATTTTTGGGTGAACTATCCCTTTAAGTCATGGAAATAATGGCAGGACTACAAAAGAGGTGTTTCAGGCAAGTGTTTTCTAATGGAGGGATTCACTTCTTTTGCCATAGACTTTGTAACTTTGCAGAAACATGCACAAACAGCTATATTACACAAGATTAAATATCTTGTTTTTTGCTCAAACAATCATTAGCAATGGCATAATTTCAAATTTGTGTTTGCAACTTTCATGCATTTGTTTAGAAGCCTTACCAAAGGTCGGTCCACGGATCCCCCTCTCTTCTCGTCCACCGATCACACTGAAGCTAGGGGCGTAGTTTGGTTTAGCCGGTTGGGTAACAGGTTTGGAGGGCTGGGCTTGCTGCCTGGACGCTGAGTTAAGAGGCATCCAAGGTTTGTTTGGGCCAGATGAGGGCCGAGGAGTCTTCTGCCACTGCTGACCTGAGTTCTTTGGGCCACCAGCAGAGGGTGCCGCTTTATAACCTGAACCAGAGAAACCAGCACTGGACGAACCTAAACACAAATCAGTGTTATATGATGTGAATGACATATGACAAAGTAGTCTGATAGGTCAACACAGACATTTTACACAGTAAAACATACCAGGTAGTGTTGAGCCCAGGTTGCCCAGGTCTGCAAAGGGGTCAAAGCTCTGAGATTTGGCCTTGGAGAAAGATGAAAGTCCTGAGGCTGCACAAAGAAAGATGGGTTCAAAAATAAACTTATTAAACACTTTATGGGATACTATGACTGGTGTATGAGTAGTCTAACAACTAATCTTATTAGCTGATTGGCTGGTAAACACAGGAAGTGTTTGATTGCATGAACAGGTTAATTGTTAAATTTAACGGTAACACTTTACAGTAAGGTTTAATTTGTTAAAATTATTTAAATACATTAGTTAACATGAACTAACAATACTTCTATTATCTAGCATTTATTAATGGAAATGTTAATCTCAATATTGACAAATACATTTTAAAGATCAAAAGTTATATCTGTTACCAATACCAACATGAACATTTTTTATTAACTAACATTAACAAAGCTTAAAAATAAACACTATATGCAAAATACACTATATTGCCAAAAGTATTAGGACACCCTTCCAAATCATTGAATTCAGGTGTTCAATCACTTCCATGGCCACATGTATAAAATCAAGCACTAGGCATGCAGACGCTTCTACAAACATTTGTGAAAGAATGGGTCGCTCTCAGGAGCTCAGTGAATTCAAGCGTGGTACCGTGATAGGTTGCCACCTGTGCAACAAGTCCATTCGTGAAATTTCCTCACTACTAAATATTCCACGGTCAACTGTTAGTGGTATTATAACAAAGTGGAAGCAATTGGGAACAACAGCAACTCAGCCACGAAGTGGTAGGCCAAGTAAAAACACAGCGGGGTCAGCACATGCTGAGGCGCACAGTGTGCAGAAGTCGCCAACTTTCTGCAGAGTCAATAAATACAGACCTCCAAACTTCATGTGGCCTTCAGATTAGCTGAAGAACAGTGCATAGAGAGCTTAATGGAATGGGTTTCCATGGCTGAGCAGCTGCATCCAAGCCTTACATCACCAAGTGCAATGAAAAGCGTCGGATGCAGTGGTGGAAAGCACGCCGCCACTGGACTCAATCACACTTCTCTGTCTAGTAATCCGATGGACGAGTCTGGGTTTGGCGGTTGCCGGGAGAACGGTACTTGCCTGACTGCATTGTGCCAAGTGTAAAGTTTGGTGGAGGGGGGATTATGTTGTCGAGTTGCTTTTCAGGGGTTGGGCTTGGCCCCTTAGTTCCAGTGAAAGGAACTTCAGCATACAAAGACATTTTGGACAATTTCATGCTCCCAACTTTGTGGGAACAGTTTGGGGATGGCCCTTTCCTGTTCCAACATGACTGCGCACCAGTGCACAAAGCAAGTTCCATAAAGACATGGATGAGGGAGTTTGGTGTGGAGGAACTTGACTGGCCTGCACAGAGTCCTGACCTCAACCCGATAGAACACCTTTGGGATGAATTAGAGCGGAGACTGCGAGCCAGGCCTTCTCGTCCAACGCCAGTGCCTGACCTCACAAATGCGCTTCTAGAAGAATGGTCAAAAATTCCCATAAACACACTCCTAAACCTTGTGGAAAGCCTTCCCAGAAGAGTTGAAACTGTTATAGCTGCAAAGGGTGGGCCAACTCCATATTAAACCCTACGGATTACGAATGGGATGGCATTAAAAGTTCATGTGCATGTAAAGGCAGGCGTCCCAAAACTTTTGGCAATATAGTGTGTATTTCTCATTGTTAGTTAAAGTTTCCATGAAATTAAATTGGACAATTAATATTTTTCATGGAATACAGTGTTTATTATAAATGATTTATCTGACAACATATTTATTTTATTCAATTCTACTGGTGTGAGGGCGGGACAACCTGTCACTAACATGAGATCCACCAATAGCAAACCACAACCATCCAATCAATTCCCCATCGACAAAATCAAGTCCCTAAATGTTTTCGTTCGAGAAGCTGTTTCACTTGAATATATGTCAATAGGAAAGAAAAAAACAATAGGGAAGGAAAAAACTATTGCAACTTCCTTTTCATGCTGATATTATTGTTAGTTTATGCATTAACTAAAGTTAACAAATTGGACGTTGTTGTAAAGTGTTACCAACTTAACCAAGTAACTGCTTTTAAAGGAACACGCTGACTTTTTGTGATTTTAGCTTATTCACTGTATCCCCCAGAGTTAGATAAGTCCATACACACCATTCTCAACTCCGTGCGAGACATAACTCTGTCTGACGCACCAACCGCTAGCCTAGCTTAGCACAAAGACTGGAGGTAAACGGCTCCATCTAGCCTACTGCTCAATAAGTGACAAAATAACACCAACATTTTCCTGTTTACATGTTGTAATGTGTATAGTTACATTGTGTACTGAGTTATGGCACGCATGGAGATAAGAATGGTATGTATGGACTTATCTAACACTGGGGGATACGGTGAATAAGCTAAAGTCCCAAAAAGTCGGCGTGTTCCTTTAAGGTCTGGTTATCTGAATGAAGGAATGAATGTTTGACTACCACTCATAGTAGGTTTGCTGGCAGCGGTGGTCATGTTAATAGTCGTGCTGGTTCCACCTGTGGTCCAGTTGTCCCACCCACCTAACAGATCAGGCTGACTCGCTGATGATGTCATCTTCGGAGTCTCACTTGCTAACTTATCTGGCAAAATATTTTATAAATATGAATTTTTATATGAAATATTTTATTAAAAACACTTTCAGACACCCCAATATTTACTTTGAAAACAACACAGAACTTAAACTAATGTTTATTTATATTTTAAAATTAGGGCTGTCACGATTCCTCGATTAAATTCGAGTACTCGATTTAAAAAAAATCCTCGATTGCAATTTACCCCTGTCAAGTAACCAGCAAAATACCGGAAGTGGCGCATTCCACGGATGAGAATCCATGAACCGCTTTATTAGAACGTTTTCTATAGTTGCACAATGTGTTGAAACCATTTAAAAACATACTACAGCACAGATAATGCTATTGAGTGCTTTAATTATTTACATGTGTAGGTTACATGCGTCTCAGAGCAGCTCTGTTCACAGATGCTGCTTCACATGAGCTGTTATCATTTACATGCGTGAAGCGCGTCTCAAACTCCCTGCATATGCTTATAATGTTAATCTGGGAACGCAATGTTCACCATTTCATCAGATTTGTAAGGTAAATCATTTATAAACCTACGTTAACACAGGAGAATACATTATGTTTCTAAATTTGCAAACTGTTCATTGTGATTTCAAAATAAAAGTCTAAACGCTCGCTCTGAGTTTGCATGTTTTGATGTCCACATGTTCTTATTCAAGAAATTACAGTGGCTGTAGCATTTCTATTTTAAAGAAGTTGCCAAATATTAAAGATTAAGTTATCATTGAATTAATTGAATTTAATTAAATACTGTTTAGCCAATATTAAACCAGGATTTGATCTACTGTCAAGTGTAACAACACCAGGCCATTGGTGTCCTATGCAGGCATTTGTTATAATACATAATGGACATAAGATGATTGACTATTTTATGTATAGTATATTATGCATTTTAACAGTGTTTTTATATATAATTCGTTTTTATAAGTATAATATGATTACTTGATTTTGATACTTTATTTGAAACAATTATTATTGCTTAGTTATTATATATGTATTAAGTCATTTTAAAGGCTAGTGTTTGCTTAGGTCTAGTTTTATTACCACAAAAATAAATCAACAGATTACTTGATTGCCAAAATAATTGTTAGGTGACAGCCCTATTTAAAATAGTAATAAAAAGCAGCCTAATAAAAAAAATTATTAGCTTAGCTTAAAGGGATGGTACACCCAAAACCTGAAAATTATCCCCTTCCTTGAACTATCCCCTTTAACAAACATTTATCTCAATAACCACATTTTTAAAAAAATAATACGACAATGATTTAGTAGTACAATACTTTGACATGTAAATCAGAGCAGAACTCACTGAGATTAAAAAGGCTGGAGTTGGATGCAGGAGGCGGAGCTTTGAACCCACTACTTCCACTGTCTGACCCCAGGAGGTCACCAAACAGATCTGACCCTGAAGATGCTGACCCCACACCAAAGGGGTCAAAGAAGTCTACAGAAAATGAATGAATGAGGCATTTATATTTTACAATCAGTAAATTACAAAAGGGGTCTTTACTCAACCACCAACAATAAAAGTCATTGTAACATATATATATATATATATAAAATAATAATAATAATAATAATATGGGGGCAAATATCAAAGAACATGTCCAGGTGATATTTACCCCAACATCAATTCTATTTACCCCAATCAAAAATAATAATTAAATTATTTTATTCAGTGCATCTGTTATTTTCATCTATAGTTAAAATGTTTGTAATACAACACCATAATTTTTGTAATACTATGGCAATATTTTCATCATTACTTCTATTTTATTTAATAATTTAATGGTTTAATTTAATTTAATTCTGATGTTGGTGCTATTTCTCCACCTAGTACTCATAAAAATAAAATTAATTACACGTAAAAAAAATTTAAATCACCATGAGGCATAAAAGTTTATGTTTACATTTATGATTATGTTTAAAGATTACAAACATTTATAAATACAATATATACATGTTTATCATTACAGTAATGAGAATTTGAGAGGAAAATGAAATAATTAGTTGTCAAAAAATGGTCATAATGCAAAAATATTATTGTTGCTAAAACAGGCTTTATTTTCTTTAACCAAAATATGAATTTCTTTAGATTTTTGATCTTTAATCTTTATTATCTATATTTATTATGCCTTCCAGGTGTCAAACTTACAACCTTTTGCTACTGAACACTATATCGTCACCTTCCTAAAATAATTGCCAACGTCATTTGGGAAGGTGACGATATTTAAACACCCTTGTACAAAATCTCTTCTAACCTTTATTAGCCGTTGGTGCCGGTTGGCTGGACGTGGTGGAGAAGAACAGATCTTCTCCTGTACCTTCTCCAATCAGGTCTTCTGTGTTAGCTGGAGGCGCAGCATTAGATGGAGGGGCGAACAGATCGTTCAGTAAATCACTGTTACTAGCAGAACTTTTCAAACCAGTCACTGCAGAAACGGCCGGCTGAGGTGTCTCGGCCGGAGGACAGGGGTCAGAGTTCAGGCCGAGCAGGTCCTCTGTGTCGGGCTGGGGGTCAGGTGGTGTGGTTGTAAAATCTGCCTCGAAGAGCGGTTCACTGGGGTCACGTGACAGAGTCCCATCAATGGGGGCGGAGTACGACACTGACTCCTCCTCTGAGCCACCACTCAAATCCTCCTGGTCATCCAACTGGCTGTCAGAGCGATCAAAATGCTGACTGCCATCTGTAAATACACCATAATACAGTACAAATAATAAGTGCATAAATCATAATAAAAGGCAATGGCTTTGTTTGGCAGATGTCATGAAAGGATGATGATGGTCCGCAAACAAATAGTCTAAAATCACTTTCTGTGTAATAAATGCTATAAAATTCAGGGCGTGACGCATACTTCTGCATAATACAGGACTTTTATTTATAAACAAGCCCAAATACTACTTCCAGTTGCTCATTCAAAAAGAGGAGAGAGATAAAATATGCATTCTTACATCCATCTAAAACATATTAAAACATAGACATCACAAAGTAAACACCGTCATAATTCATCAATAGTAGATTATGAGCAATCGCAGGGCATAAAATAAGCATTATTCATTGATTGTGAACTTTTAACAAGGGCTGTCACTAACGATTATTTTTTAATCAAATAAGCGGTTGATTATTTTGACTATTAATCGAGTACTTGAATAATATATTTTTGTGGTGATGAAAATAGACCTAAGTGAACAATAGCCTTTAAAATGCCAATAATAATTGGTTCAAATTAAGAATAAAAAGCAAGTAATCATATGGTTTTATTAAACAACACTATTAAAATAAATGTAAAATACATAATATAAATAATCAACTTATGTACATTACATTTTATAACAAATGCCTGTTTTGGGGGGGCAACAAAGGCCTGGTGATTGTTGTTGTTACACTTTACAGCATGATCAAATCCTTGTTTAATATTGGCCAAACAACATTTAATTCAAATTTCCACTTAATCTTTTAATATTTGGCCACTTCTTTATGATACAAAATGCTAGTCACATCAAAACATGCAAACTCAGAGCAAGGGTTCAAACTTTTATTTTGAAAGCATGAAAAACAACAATTTGCACATTTAGAAACATATTGATGTATTCTCCGGTGTTGGCGTAGGTTTATAAATGATTTACGTTACAAATTTGGTGAAATGGCGCACACTGCTTTCCCGGTTGAAAGTTATAAGCAAGTTAGCAACCCAAACATATGCAGAGATGGATAGCAGTCTAATAATGCGGTTCATGGTTTCTTGTCCATGGAATGCGCGACTTCCAATATTTTGCCGGTTAAACAATCGAGTAAATCACAATCACGGGTAGATTGCAATTGAGGATTTTTTTTTAATTGAGGAAGCATGACAGCCCAGTTTTAAAACAGTTAGTTTTAACATTTAAAAAGTTACATACTTCACATTTTAATGTGCAGAGGCAGCTAACAATGTGTAGGGATTTTGTGTTCTTATTAACTGAAATTGCTATAAATGTGCTACATACCTTCCCAGTCAAGCATCTGGAAGAAGCTGTTAGCGTTGGTGTCAGTGCTTTGAGGAGAAGGGGAATCTGGTTCGGTCTGTGGCCCTTCAGGTGAGTGCTCCGGCTGGGAAGGTTCAGAGGCGTAGCAGGCTGTTGAACCAGGCTGACGTGGAAGCTCTGGTTTACCTGATCAACCAGAAAGATTAAGAACAAAAATGTCAAGTTAAAACTAATAGGTAATGTGTAACATCATAATGTAGATGAAAAGCAAGAATGCAGGGTATCTGAGAGCTTTAAGTTCCGCTGAAGTTCCTTGAAACAGGAAGACAGGGTGGGACACATCATGCAGATCCTGTAGAACTGTTCAACTGTAGAGCTGTTACTACAGCAAAACAGTGATCATAATCATGCTGAGGATGTGCAATTTTAAAAGGGTGTAATTTATGTTGCTGCATGGCACTAGTGTCTCTTTTAATCATCAGTGCTGTTTATAATGCAGAGTCTGCCTAACCGTTTCTCCTCCTGATCTCCTCCATATCGCTTTAAAATACAGCATTCTGTGCAGAATTCAAATGGGTCGGATATGTTTTGTGGTCTGTGCCGACTCGCGCATATGATCCGCTATCGTGTCTCTGGACCGGAACAGATTGTGCGCTGCGGCAGTTCGCGTGACACTAATGTGAAACCAGACTTAATTCGCCCCAATGGAAAGCATATTTACACTGTCTAAATCATTCCCTATCCCCTATATATTGTCATTGTTTTGTAATATTTTTAAAATTGAAATTTCACAATTCTCAATACTTCAGCACAAACTAATACTAGGTAAATTAATGTAAGAAAAATGTGCTCAAAATAATTACACAAGACAAGTAAGCACTCAGCAGTACAATAAGAACAAAGGAACTAACTACAAACAAATCAGACAAATAAATACAATAGAACTGAAATAAACATTGTTTTGTAGATGTATTAAAAGTGGCATTCAGATATTCTGTAAGCCTACTACAAAAACATTGAATAATCAAATGTAAAATAACACTCCATAACACTGAATAGTCTTACTGAACTTACTGAATTCTTATAAAAGCTACTGAAGTTATTCAGTCAAGATCAGTGAGTGATTTCCCTTTGTCTTTTGTTGTTTGATTATTATTAGACTGCAGCAGGTTTATTAGGCTGCTGTCACTTTAAGAGCTAATGCACGGATCCAATATACTGATACACGAGCATTTTTTTCTTCTCAACTGTGTAAGTTTACTTAAGACATCACCTACTGTGTTTACATGAATACTCTCCAAAAAGGCATTTTGACATCTACATGTGTAACTGTTTAGGCGAGCACCCGAAGCCCATTAGCTTATTCGCGTTCAGCTCCAACTGGGAGCGCACACACAGAAAGCCGCCTGGGGAATAGTGTCTCTTACGCGGCAACACTGTTTAATATCGAACACATCCGCAATTTAGCAACAGTAGACTACATTTTACAACACACATTTATTTGGCTGATTTGGATGTTAAGGGCTTTTAGGGAGGAACGGAAGCACACCGCTGTGAAGGAAAGGAAGGTGCGCTGGATGGAATGCGGCAGCGTCACAATAATCGGTTTAACTCAATTATCTTGTTTTCATAATCGTTGGAAGCCAAAATCGAACATCAATTATGATTAATCCCACACCCTTAGTTTATTGTGTAACCGAAGTAGCAATAATATCCAGAAAAAAGACTTTACACATAACAGAGTACTTTTAATTATAAGCAAGCCTGTAATAGACCAGGACTCTTATTTTGAAATGTCTATGCTTTACTACATCCAGCTGCTCATTCAAATAGATGAGGAAGAAATATTATGCACTCTTACAACCATCTGCAACATATTACAATATAAACACCATAAAGTAAACATTGCCATCATTCATCAACAGCAGATCAATCAATGGCTCACAATTACTTTAATGAAAGCATAGCCTTTTGAAGTTATATAAATCACATTAGGCCGTATCTTGATTCCTGTTTATCCATGCCCAAATTTAGGACGTCCTAAAATGATATTTAAGACATTTGCTATATTATTTAAGATATTTAAGGCTGTTTATGATTGATCAAACTGAATTTAAGACATTTTAAGACTTAAAAAGGACCTTATATAACATCTTATTAAGACTTATATAAGAAGCCTGAAGAATCAGGAAAAAAACAACCAAATAAAGAGAGAAAACTCACCAAATTTTGTCAGGATCTCTTGCTGTTCATCTCGGCTGGAGAAAAGGATCTTGGGATTGAGTCCTTTTGTGGCAAAGTTTTCCCAGGGCGTAGTCTTGTTGCTAGGGCGATCCTGAGGCTCCACCTCAACATTTACATGTACCTGGAAGAGGTCAGGGTATTTCTCCTGGATGTCACACGCGTCAAGATCATATCTGTAAATACATACATAATTTTAAAAGAGCATCACATCATTTTATATAGAGCATCACAGCATCATTTTAAAAGAGCATCACATTTTAACATACAACTGAAAGCGAAACTGATATGAGATTCTTGTAAGAGTAATCTGAAACTTACTTTGCAAATTTGACAGTGGAGGCGTTTCTGGGCACAAAGCCTGTATGGAACTGAATCTGAAACACCTTCATGGAAGCCATCTACAAAAAACACAACACAACATGTCTGCAATGACTGACAATGACTAAGAAGCACTAACAAAATATGAACAGTCATAGCTTGTCCTGAATTATGAGTGGAAATGGTCAGGTTTCAGGAACTTCAGGTGTGAAGATATGTTGGAAGCAAGCTATAGAATAAAATGGAATAGAATAGACTGAAATGAGAACATTTACCAGCCCATTAATATTTTTATTGTCTAAAATTATTATTTTACGACTTTATTTAATGCCGCATCATATGAAAAGGACAAAAAAACAAAACAAAACAATACTCTATATAAAATAAGAAATACTAAAAATGTTATTGTCCATAAACAGTATTATGCAATGTTTTATTAATAGTATATATTCATCTATATGTTCTCCCTATGACAAATGCAATGAATGATCTGCCCATCTATCCCTCACATGTTTGCGGCAAACAGAAACTCCATCTTAATTTTGTTCCTTGTATTTTCATTATTGTGCCTTAAAATTGGTGGAATTATGACAAATGAGGTACTATTTGTTAAAGATGCAGAATGGTTATATTTTTTTTTTTTTTTTTTTTTTAGGGCTGGGCGATATGGTAAAAAAAATTAATCTCGATTTTTTTTCAGAACGATTGACCGATTCACGATTGTTTTTTTTTTTTATGTTTAACTAGTCAACTTAAAAACGTAACTACAATATGATTCAGGTAACTTTCTCTTTATTAACCATCTGGTTAAAGTTCTATTCCAAGTGCACACATCTGAAGTGATCAACATGGTGCAGAAAATATGCATGAAATATGAAGGCAAATATTGTACAAACGTATCTTAAACATATCCTATATACTCAGAAATAATATAAAAAAAGAAAAACGCTAAATATTTCTTAGCCAAAAAGTAATAGCAATAAATAACACCAGTAATAGGCTATTATTAACAACAAATGCTTCGTAAAAACAGAAAGTAACAGCACCTTTCAGCCTGTCACCATCATGCAAACATGAAATATCAAACATACAGTAGTAGTTCTTTACCGGTTTTTGGATTCCTTTAAGCTATTTTCCCTATTGTTTTTATGTTTGGTGGACGTGTTTGGCTGTTGCACTGTCTCGCGTCTTTAGCAGCGCCTCACCCATGAAACGGTATTAAAACGGCGTTCAAGTTAGAAGAAAGTTCAACTCGCATCTAATATCTTTGTTTTTTTCCCATTCCACTGCCCGTGTCTTGTTTTTTTCAACACAATATCGCATTCTATGTGAATAGCCGCTTAGACGTGATGTTCTGCGTTCATAGAGCGTGTCACACGAGAGCCGAACTTTGGATAATTTTCTTCTCTTAACTGTTGTTATCATTGCTGTATTGTCAACATGTCTAAATGTAATATTTGCTTTAAAACAGCGATTTCTCAATTCAAAAATAATAAAAAAAAAAAAATAAATTAAAAAATTAAAAAAAATCGCAGCAAAACATTAAATTCTAATTAATTGGAAAAAGCGCCCAGCCCTAATTTTTTATTGATTTACTTATTTAATTGTATTTATTTATTTATTAAAACTAATTTAATTAATTTCTTCCAAGCCAGTTTGTTCTGGGTTAGTCAGGGAGAGACTGAAAATGTAAAAAATAGTGCCTCTATACAAACAATTCAATTCTTTCTTGCAAATAAAAACCCTTTAAAAAATGTGTGTGTTTGTCATAATCATGCATTTCCTAATAAAGCTACTGGCCAACTGATAATTTCAGATCTTGCTAATGTACGGGGAGAATATACACAAATATCGATTACTGAGTGTCTTACTTTGGCCTGCAGGCGTCCACCCAGCGTGGAGCGGGCGTGATAAATCACTATCAGAACGTCACCCTGCACAGTTATATTCAGAGGAATCTCAGCTCTCCCGTCCTCCATCTTAAAATCCCTGCAGAAACAGCAAAGTTAGTTACAGATGATTATCATCACATCCATCAGCACTGGATCATGTGACAAGTTTCATCACAGTGTGGAAGTGACTTACTTCATTCTGTCATACTCCTGTGAGGTGGTTGCGACGCGCTCATCACCGACGTAAACCTCACAGAACGGCCGGCAACCGTTTCGCTGCTTATTAAAAAGCGGTACGGGTGTCATGGCGACAGAGCGGATGGTTATAGGCTTGCTGTGGGGGATTATGGGCTCCTCTGCCATCATATCACACATGTATTCAATATACCTACAAACAACAACAACAGTCACTGGTTAATGTAATCCGTTAACACACAGTTATAATGACATACACGACCGGTGCATTTAAAAGATGTCTCTTATGTTCACCAAGGATGCATTTATTTGATCAAAAATACTGTAGAACAGTAATATTTTTGAATTATAATAGGATGATTTTGGTGCTCAATTGTTATCAATTATTGGTGCTCAATTATTAATAATGAAAAAAAAATGTGTTACTAATATTAATGTGAAAACCTTGATCATATTAGAATGATTTCTGAATGATCATGTGACACTAAAGACTGGAGAAATGATGCTGGAAATTTTGCTTTGATCACAGGAATAAATTACATTTTAAAATATATTAACATAGAAAACACTTATTTTAAATAATAATAATATTTCAAAGTATTACTGTTTTTACTGTATCTCTGATCCAATAAATGCAGCTTGGTGAGCATAAGAGGCTTCTTTCAAAAACATTAAAAAATATATATATATTTCAAACTTTTGGTTGGTAGTGTAAATCTACAGCTAAACAACATAACATTCTGTTCTTGAGCCAAAACACTATTTAAGTGGCAATATTCAACACATTTGTACCTTCTTAATGGAACAAATGTTACAAAACTGTTGAATAGCCCCTTAAATAATAGCTTCAAAATATTTCAATATACCACTTCAATATACCAGGGGTCCAAACAAAGAAGTTTTAAAAAGCAATAGTAAGCATTTTAAAATATAACAGTGATGATTGCTCAGAAAGCACCATTAACAACCTACAAAATCATCATAGTTCATCATCTAACATCTAAGGTGTGGGATGAGAAGTCTGACCTCATTCTCATGAACAGTGAAAACAGAGATCAATACAATCTTTGCTGTGAACCCCACATCCTCAAGCAGATTTCACACATCAGGAGATATCATGAGATATGTACATAAATGTGTGTTGCTAGAGTTGTAAAGCTGCTTAAAAGTGACCTTTTCAACTTTAAAATCACTGGTGATCTGAACAATCATTATATAATGAACACACTGGTGGTGGCAACTGCTGGGATCAAAACAGCAACCTTCTGCGTATCAGTTCAGTGGTTTAACCCACTAGACCACCATCTCTAGCAAGCAATATTTTAATAGGCTACTTCAACATTGTGAAAAGTGTAAGTTTTAGGTCGACACATATAGCACAGAATAGACTGGGCACACGACTGTTACTTATGTGACTTGCTTGACATTAAAAAGAGTTATTAAACGCAATAACTTGCAAAAACAACTCCTTGCAGTCTCACGCTGTCTGACACACACCGAAACGTGCGCCCAAGCCGCCTCTCTGAAAGCATGCAATCCACTCAGTTCTGTTTCGTGCCTTGTTACACACTCGAACTGTCAAATACACACACAGTTATGTCAAAATGGCTGTCTTGACGAGTATTCATGTAAACACAGTCGGTTATGCTTTAAGTGAACGATATCAGTTGGGGAAAGAAACCAAATGCGTGTCAATAGGATCCATGCATTAGGTCTTAAAGTGACAGCCTGCTAATACAGTAACCCTGCCGCTGTCTGTTAAACAACAAAAGAAAAAGAGAAAATCACTCAGTGATCTTGACTGAATAACCTTTGTAGCTTTATTATGTATTAGTGTATATTTAATTCATGTGAAGACTATTGTTTTTAGTTTTTATTTTTAATAATCTTTTCCTATTTAGCACCTAAACTCTGGAACAGTCTTCCTAGCATTGTTCGGGAAGCAGACTAAAAACACATCTCTTTACTATGGCATACACATAAAACATTTTTAATTTATATTTTATTCCAATCAATTAAATGATTGTTAGGCTGCATTAACTAGGTCAGCCGGAAACATGAACACTTCCCATAACACCTGATGTACTCGTTACATCATACGAAGAATGGCATCTACGCTAATGTTAGTCCGAGGTTTATCCCGAGGTTTACTGCAGTCAGCCGGACCCAGGCCGTATCCAGATCAGATGGTGGACCTGCGCCCAGACATTACCAACACATCCCTGAAGTGTCTGCAGAGACCATGTCAATTAGACTCCCCCCTGAAATTGCCTCACCGACACGGCATCCTCATAAACCCGTCTCTGGCGTGATGACTCCGATATTTAGAATATTCCTATTTAATAATTGTTTAATCGACACGTAATCCTCAATAAACCCGTCTCCGGCGTGATGCCTCCGATCTTTTGAATATTCCGATCTAATATGACTTCTGACCTGTAAGGCTGCCAAAATAATAATCATACACTGTTTGTTAATTGGCCAGAGGAGAACTGGCACCCCGACTGAGCCTGGTTTCTCCCAAGGTTTATTTTTCTCCATTAGGACACCTGATGGAGTTTTGGTTCCTTGCCACTGTAGCCTTTGGCTTGCTCAGTTGGGGACACTAAATTTTCAAATAAATATCCAAATAAATTTAATTACTAAACTAAATTAACTATATCAACTACATTACTTGAATATATATGATAATTGAAATGAGCTGGATGACATCACCGTTTTCTCCAGAGCGGCTGTACAGCCGAATCAAATTCTGTTGGATTATTTTCCTGTTTAACACTGTGAAGCTGCTTTGAAACAATCTGTTAAAAGCGTAAAAAGCGCTATATAAATAAAGTTGACTTGACTTGACTAATAACAAAGATAAATAAAAATAAAAAGAATCGTCCACCCCTTGCTTAGGTGTCTTTGTTTACCTGGATGTTCTTGATGTTAAGTTTTAGGTTGATATAACTGTTACCAAGTCAAGAAAAGAGTTTTTGGTATTTAAATATTGGCATTACATTTTTTGTTTGTTTACATTGGTGTTAAAATTATATTGTCAGATTTGTGACATAAATTTTCGCTAAAACACTGCTGGTCACTTTCAGAAGATGTAGTGATGCTTTCTTTTCCCAGAAAGAATGTGAAACACATAAATGGTATCATTCTCAGTTTTTAAATAATTTTTAAAATATAATTTAAATAGATTTTACACACTTAAAGCAATACCAAATCGCTTATCGAATATCGCATTATTTAACAAGGTATTGCATTTTTCTTCAATATCAGCCCTAGTTAACACTTAAATAATGATTAAGTCTTGAGGCAATACTTTTGCAATTTTAACGTTTATCGTGGTCTAATGTCTTCTAGACTTCCATTGTAAGTGCATTAGTCTAAACATGATTTAGATTTTCCCAAAAGGAAAGAACAAGTTGAATTTATTTTCTGTGCAGAAATACAAATGCTTAACTTGCACTTAATTTTAAAACCAGTGTTGTTACCGTCAGTGTTATTTTAGTATTAATTATTGATATACTATTGTAGTTTTTGTTAATATTTTGAGTTGGATAGATTTTTTTTGCTTTTTTTTTTATAAAAAAAAAACTGAAATATTAGATATATGAAATCAGATATCAGTTAAAATATAGAAATCTGAACTTAAAAAACCTAAACAAAAATGAGAAATGTCGCCTTGGAAAAATTACTAAAACCTAATATAATGAATATAATATAATAAAATTAAAGTGCCTGGGATAGTCCTTTAAATGGCAGCTCAATGCTCTTTGCTTCTAGTGAGCAACAGAATTGAACGCTCTGTTTAAGGTTATGTCACTTCCTTTACATCTAGTACATTCACACTTGGTCAGAGTCAAAAGAGTCCCATGAGCTTGCAAAGTTCGTCAGAAGCCCTTGGCGAGCCTAAGAACATTCGTGGAAGGAAGTGACCTCAGCACCAAAAGAACAGTCACACTTGCGTCTCACTGCTCATGTTCATGTTCTGCTGAATTAATCCACAGAGCATCTATTTCTGTTCTAGAACAACCTGTCCTGACATTTTGGTGTGCAAATGATGTCTTACTTCAAAGGAAAAAAGTGAGAAAAAAAAAAAGGAAGTTGTTACCGCTTGTGTGAGGGCGAGATGCCCGGTGGACATCGCTTCATGCTGAACATGTAAACTGCAGCCTCGGCCGTAGAGAACAGACGACAGAAACAGAGGAACGCACAAACCACCACGGCCGACGCTGCCCGTCCATCCTGCGTACAAAAACACACAGACACAATAAGATGACAAAAGACACACTTGGACAATTCAGCATCGATGCAGTAATAGACTATAATCAATTATAGCCTACTGACTTTTCTCTAACGTCATTCGTTGTATACACGCTTCTTGTGCTAGTGTAAAATGGCGGAGGGAGGAGAAACACAAAAGTGAATAATAAAAAAATGCACCCACTACTATGAGTGTGTGCGCGCTCGAGAATGTGTGTGTGTCTATAGCTGCGTGTTCACCACAGGAACTATCCCCAGTAACTAGGAACTTAGGTGTGTTTGTACCGCAGAAACCAGGGTCTAAATGAAGTTCTGGGTAAATATTTCCCCCTGAAAACAGCCCTACTTTTTCAACATTCAGGAACCTTCAGGGGTGGGACTTGGGCGCTGAACATGCTGATTGGTTAAGTTCACACAGCATTTTATTTCAACCTAAAAGTCTGTTGCGGTGCGTGCAGTAAGAGTTGTTTGCTATTCGAAATGAAGTTTAAAAAAAACGACAGATGATGAGGTTCAGGCTTTATTAAGCTTATGCGGAGGACGAAATCCAGCAGGAACTGGAAAGCCGCACGCGGTCCTACGTCAAACTAATCTTCACGGTACTCAAGACCGTGATGGAAATGCAAACAGCAACAGGTCTGAGGTCTAAAATAAAAAGGGAGTTCATATATCTGACTGCTTGTATTCACTGACAAAAACATAGCCATGTACAGTAATAGGGAAAATTGAAGATGTATAAAATCGTTGACATGATAATTGTAATCGAATTGAATCATGAGAACAGTGACGACTCACACCCCTAGCGTTTACATGGACCCTAATAATCCGATTGTAATCGGACTAGTAGCACAGTAGGAATAAAAAATAAAAAAGTCACATGCAACCATATCGGAATGAATTGGCCAAATCCAATTAAAATTTCATTCGGATTGTAAGGAGTGGTTTAAACCTTTTCTAATCCGATCGAGAGGACATGTAAACACTTGATCGGGTTGAAAACCGAAACTGGAAATTACTGAGGTCCCACCACAACGTCCCACCAGTCCTTGTTTCTGGCATTTTTACTGCTTGATAAATATAAGCAGCATGGCACAACGGTTCATGTGCTCGTCGTCTCCTAATTAGGACCCGAAATAGATAAATATTAAGTCTGCTCTTTACAAAACAAAGACAAGAAGCAATGTAGAAGAATGGTTAGTATGCACAAACAGCAGGAAACTGTGCGCATGTAAAAAAAAAAACAGATTTGAAACTTGTGACATATAAATGTGCACATCAACCCGATCACTTTATCTAATGTTCATGTAAACACTACATTCGGATTCATCATTCGGAATGAATTCATTCCGATTGAAACAAAAGATGTAAACGTAGCTAGTAATCTCGGTGGAAAAGAGCCGTGTGTGTGTGTGTGTGCTCACCAGACAATGTACAATGCAGATGTTCCTCTGGTCCTGTTTGAGCCATTGATGCATGTTCTTACATATACTGTACAAGTTCTTCAGAGTAGGAGCTCGTCTAGGTTGCCAGCCACACTCTGATACCTGCACACACGACACAACGAGTTTTATTAAGTACAGAATGGCACAGAAAATCAATTATAATACGTGTTGACAATAGACTGAGTAGACACCATATTTAAAAGTGAAGGGTGTCATTACCCTGCCAATAATATCACCAAAAGAAATGGCAAGAAAAATGACAAACAGATTTCTTCATTTAATAGCTCCACCACAAAATCATGCCATTGGCTGAATCAATGTTGCTATACTTCTATCTAGCCTTGTTTTCATATTTATCAATTCAGGTATGGCATCTACTCTGGATTTATAGTATTTATTAATATTTTCAAATTAGTTTTTATTTTCATATTTCATATCAGACCGAATGCAATGATTGGACGAACATTTTTTGGTCCCGAGACTTCCACAGAAGATATATGTACATTTTTAAATATTTAGACCACTTCTATTATTGATTGCTATCAGGATGTGAAGAGAGTTTCAAGCAGTATAACAAAAGTGTTTATAAAAAAAACTTGCCTACCCTGCCTTTAAACTTATTTGTTTTAGTTAGTTGCCCAGTAGGGATGTGAAGGTGAGGAAATTTTCCCACCAGTTAATCAACGTGTGACAACACCGGTAATACCGGTATCACCGGCGGGGGCTTTTAAAACGCTAATTTCGAACCGAAAGTAAAATGTGAACAGCCGCACTGGCATTTATAACGGTGCGGAGCAAAGTGAGTGTTTTCAATGAATTTTTTCAATGAATTCAATGAAGCTTCCATAGGAATGTACTGAAAACGCGCCAGTGGACACACACAGTGAATGAATGTTAATGCTCATTTTACTTTCAGTTTGAAATTAGCACCAATTTGGGGGCGGGGTGCTTGAATGGTGGGTTCATTAGCCTATTGTTCTTAATGAAAAACACAACAGAACAGTACAATAATAAACTCCCTTAAATAGGCGCTTTTACATTTCGCCTTGAAACCAAATCTTCCGCGATCATCTTGTCATTCAGCTCCTCACTCTCGTGATGAATGAAATCTGACTCCTGCTGCTGGTCTGTGCTGCGACTAGTTCGGCTCACGCTGCACGTTCAGTTTTTAATTGTAGTGTCTGTTCTCTAACGAACCTAAATGATTTTATTACCAAAAAAATAAAATAAAATAAAAACGACGGTGGGGGCGGTGCTAGTGATGTAACCGGTGTTTCACCTGAACACTGGTAACACAGACTATCGCAGCAAGCCTATTGCCCAGGCAACATTTAGGGTGTGTTCACACTTGTAGTTGTGTTCACACTTGTAGTTGTGTTCACACTTGTAGTTGTGTTCACACTTGTAGTTGTGTTCACACTTGTAGTTGTGTTCACACTTGTAGTTGTGTTCACACTTGTAGTTGTGTTCACACTTGTAGTTGTGTTCACACTTGTAGTTGTGTTCACACTTGTAGTTGTGTTCACACTTGTAGTTGTGTTCACACTTGTAGTTGTGTTCGCTTGGTTTGTTTGGTCCGGACCAAAAACACATTTAGTCTTGGTCCGCTTAGCATTCACATTTTAACACTGAACCTAAAGGCACAGGGATATATTTCGAGATGGAACTTACCGAACATCCAAAACAAGGCTGTCTGCTGAGCTAAATGCGCTCGTTGTATGTGCATAGCTACATATGATGGTATTCTGACCAGCTGAGAACTCGTAAAGAGCTTGTGAAATGTGTCAAAAAAGAAGTCAAAACAGCGGCAGGAATCCCTCCGTCACACACACAAACAAAGGACACGCGGTTCTGATGCCTGTACCGAACTGTGACGGGCAACATCACGACTATGATGAGAAAAAAAACAGGTTCGCTTGAGCATTCTGTCCTTTTTAGGGTCGCATCTTGTGACATATCCCATTTCTGGTTCGTTTATATGTCTTTGGTCCGTGTTGCGTTCATATTTAATTCAAACCGCATCAGAGTTTGTTTGGAAGCGGACTGAGACCCATCTTTTCAGCGGTCTCGGTCCGCTTGTTTGTTTCGGTTGGCACACTTATTCAACTGAACTGCACTAACAGAGCAATTGCACCAGGGTTTGTTTTAATCCAACCAAACATGCCAAGCGTGAACACACCCTTAAAGTTTTCATTTAAGTTTTTTAATAAATGTAAGTTTTTTTAAATGTAATTTTTATATTTTACTTCAGCTCATTTCACTTAAAATGAAAGCTATTAAAAATCAGTTTATTTACAACACTGGATTTATAATATTTGGAAAGACAACAATGTAGGTCACTGTAATCTGTTAATTATTTGAATTTGAGAAAAAGCAAAAAGCTTTGCTATACGCACTCACCCTGTTGTGAAACCTGGCTGGTCTATAGGAGCGCTTGGAGAGGTTGTATACTGCATAATGACCCGCGTGTCGAGAATCCAGGAACAGACGCACATCCTCAATGTTATTCTTAATGGCAGATTCAACTCCTTCAGCTGGGAAAGACATGACTGCAAAAACACACAAACAGTAGTAAGTAATTAACTTTACACCATTAGTATTAAGACATTCAAAATTAATCTAAAGCCCTATTGCACAGGCGAGTGTACCTGCTAGTCTGGAGGTGATGTAGGACAGGTCCAGGTCTCCCTTAGCATAACTAAGACAGGACAGGACAAATGTTTAAATGTGTGAAACCAATAGCAAAGCAAGAAGGGCATCTAGATTACAGGCAGAAAAACTGTCAAGAGGAATAAGAGTAATGGCTTGTATCAAAACTTTACTACACTTTCGGAGAAATCTGGGACTAAAAATGCAAAGACTACAGTTAAAGGGATAGTTCACTCAAAAAGGAAATGTTTCTAGAGCAACAAATCAGCATAATAGAATGATTTCTGAAGGATCATGTGACACTGACTGGAGTAATGATGCTGAAAATTCGCAATAAGCGCAGCACTGAAAAGGGACGGGGCTACATAAGGTCTATATATATTGAAGACTTTGAATATACCATGATATAGTTTGGAATAAAGTGAACTATTCCTTTAAAGTCATTTCAAAGAGTAGCATTCACACATATGTATTTAGTAGGCAAGCTATTCAAACTTTTATGAATCAATTCTATTGATCAAGCTGTGCTGATGGGAGCAGACTGTGGTTATGAACAAACAGCATACAAAGCCATGAGATGAACGTGGAGTGAAGTTCACACAACATCTCTACACACACACACACACACACACAATTAACGCAAACACAGACACAAAGGCGCTGTCCCATAGTTACCTGGAGCTGAAAGGGGTTGGTGATTTGGGACCGAGAAATGTGATTCAGGAACAAAATGAACAAAAGACAATGAACAAAAAAAATTTAAGCAAATTGGGCCAACTGAGGAGAAAATAAACATGACAGACTTGTGGGGATGATAGGGGGGTGATTATTAAACATGATTAATAAACGCAAACGGATTATGGAGGGGAATTTATGATCTGGCAGATCAGTGTGTGTCAAACAAAACCCTGATTGAGTTTACCAAGAGATTAACATACAGCCACTACAATTAGACAGATCAAATTTACCTTCTAATTATCAAATCAACATGGACTCAGAATTGACCCATTTACTTTTATGAATGGCCTTCATTTTATTGAGTATGACGCATAAGCATTTGTTATTCTACAGAAAAACAAATCAAAAGCAGCGCATTAAAAAGAAAAAAAATCATACAAATCGATTGTTCGTAAAATTGGATATTAGGGATCACACGTTCATTTTCAGGAATAATTGTGCAGCACGCAATCGAATAAGGTAGTATCTGATGAAACCACAACAAGATTTTAAAATATCTTTTTGTGTTAATTTTGTTGTTATTGATAACTAAAACACTTTAGTTTAGGGACCAATTCTGACTATGAACTAGTTGCTTATTAGCATGCATGTTACTAGGATATTGGCTGTTTATTAGTACTTATAAAGCACATATTAATGCCTTATTCTGCATGACCATATTCTAAATTCCCTTAATCCTACCCAATACCTAAACTTAACAACTACCTTACTAACTATTAATAAATTATGAATCTTAACAGATTTTCAAAATGTGAGAGACCACAAACATGACGATAAAATTTTTTATAGATTTAACAGTTTTGTTCCTATAGTGCAGGGGTCACCAAACTCAGTCCTGGAGGGCCGCTGTCCTGCAGAGTTTAGCTCCAAACAGCTCTAAAACACCTGTCTGAAAGTTTCTAGTATGCCTATTTAGACCTTGATTAGCTGGTTCAGGTGTGTTTAATTGGAGTTGGAGCTAAACTCTGCAGGACAGCGGGCCCTCCAGGACCGAGTTTGGAGACCCCTGCTGTAGTGGGAGGAGTGCCACAATGTGAACAAGACAGTACAACACACTAACAGATTGCATTCACAAACAACAAGAGTCCCGACTGTGAACACGGGAAATCTCGCAAAATCCTTTGGACTGTTTTTTACAGAAAATATGCGGGAGGAAAAAAAGTTTAGATGAAGTCTCAGAGATTGTTAAGCTTCCGTCAGCTCACTTTCTGATCGGATACCGTTTTCGTTCCACGTGATCATCTGCGTGCATGTTTGTCCTCGGGGGTTCCCCCCCACATAACAGGATTTCTGATCGCAAATATTCAAGATGTTGGATATTTACTATTTGAGATTGGTGCGGCCCCGACATTCTTCCAAGCAGATTCAATCACAAACACAATGTGGTGTGTTTCCGAACACAGGAAAATTTTATATTATAATCTGTAGAACCATCAATATAATCCTAGGATTCTCCGAAGGGGAGAATTGGGCCCACAATCATCCCAATTATCGTGTAGTGTGTGGGAGCCTTAACTGAAATAAGTTTAAGTTTTAAATGTAAACTTATTTCAGTTTTAAAAGTATTAGAATTACTAAAACAAAAACTGAAATAAAAATCAAATCAAAGCTACATAGAAATATATAAAAAAAACAAAAATAATAAAAATGACAAGACAACAAAATTGCTAAAACTTTAATTAAAATTAAAGCTGAAAATATGCAAAACATTAAGAACTACTATAATAGCGATAAAACTAAAATAACAGAAACACAAGAAACAAGATTTTAGAAACACAAATACATAGTGCAATGTTTGAGTAAAATACTTTCAATTTTAATTTTTTCTTCAGGAAATTAAGCAAACTAAATTTATAAAAAGCATTAACTAGTTAAAGGGATAGTTCACCTAAAAAATAAAATTGTGTCATTAATTACTCACCCTCATGTCGTTCCAAACCTGTAAGACTTTCGTTCATCTTCGGAACACAAATGAAGATGTTTCTGATGAAATCTAAGAGCTTTCTGTCCCTCCATTGACAGCTACACAACTACCACTTTGACGCTTCAAAATGTTCATAAAGAGATCATAAAACTAATCCAAATGAATTGAGCGGTTTAGTCTAAATTTACTGAAGAGACTCGATCGCTTTATATGATGAACAGATTGAATTTAGGCTTTTATTCACATATATTCACATTTAAACATTGATCAGCGTACATAATCAGAAGCTCAACCGAACCTGCTTGACGCACGAGTTGGTTCTTGCTGAAGCTCAAACGTGCTGCGTAACATGAGAATGAACCTCATTGGTTCTTGAGAAGCCCGAACATGCTGCGTAACACAAGAATGAACCTCATTGGTTCTTGCTGAAGCTCAAACGTGCTGCGTAACACGAGAATGAACCTCATTGGTTCTTGCTGAAGCTCAAATGTGCTGCGTAACACGAGAATGAACCTCATTGGTTCTTGCTGAAGCTCAAGCGTGCTGCGTAACACGAGAATTAACCTCATTGGTTCTTGCTGAAGCTCAAATGTGCTGCGTAACACGAGAATGAACCTCATTGGTTCTTGCTGAAGCTCAAGCGTGCTGCGTAAAAAAAAAAAAAGAACCTCATTGGTTCTTGCTGAAGCTCAAACGTGCTGCGTAACACAAGAATGAACCTCATTGGTTCTTGCTGAAGCTCAAGCGTGCTGCGTAACACGAGAATGAACCTCATTGGTTCTTGCTGAAGCTCAAACGTGCTGCGTAACACGAGAATTAACCTCATTGGTTCTTGCTGAAGCTCAAATGTGCTGCGTAACACGAGAATTAACCTCATTGGTTCTTGCTGAAGCGCAAACGTGCTGCGTAACACAAGAATGAACCTCATTGGTTCTTGCTGAAGCTCAAGCGTGCTGCGTAACACGAGAATGAACCTCATTGGTTCTTGCTGAAGCTCAAATGTGCTGCGTAACACGAGAATGAACCTCATTGGTTCTTGCTGAAGCTCAAGCGTGCTGCGTAAAAAAAAAAAGAACCTCATTGGTTCTTGCTGAAGCTCAAACGTGCTGCGTTACATGAGAATGAACGTCATTGGTTCTTGAGAAGCCCGAACATGCTGCGTAACACAAGAATGAACCTCATTGGTTCTTGCTGAAGCTCAAATGTGCTGCTTAACACAAGAATGAACCTCATTGGTTCTTGCAGAAGCTCAAACATTATGCGTAACATGAGAATTAACCTCATTGGTTCTTGCATGTCAAGCGAACATGCTTGAGCTTCCATTTACCACAACTGATGTGTGAGTTGACGAATGTTTATATGTGAATAAAACGATATACGTGATCGTGTCTTCAGGAAATTTGGACTAAACCGGTGAATTCAATTTTATGAAGCGTCAAAGTGGTAGTTGCGTGTCAATGGAGGGACAGAAAGCTCTCAGATTTCATCAAAAAGATCTTCATTTGTGTTCCGAAGATGAACGAAAGTCTTACAGGTTTGGAAGGACATGAGGGTGAGTAATTAATCTCTTTAATTATAAAATTACTCTCGCTTCATCCTCCATCTTCATTCACTCTGTGAATAATACATGTAATGCTACTGCAGAATTTGTCCAAAGAAATCTTTCCATTTTTAAATAGCCTTCATGTCAGGACAGCATGTTTTTGAGGCCTTACAATGCATCAGCTCATGAAAAAGAGCCTCTGAATCTATTTATATCAAGAATAGAGCACAGACTTTAGAAAACATGCTCAAAGTCAGCAGCGGGTGGCATTGCTTGTGAGCTAGATTATGTGATATCAGATTAACCGCCAGAAGATTACTAGTACTCGCTACACCACTACGACCTCTTCCTTCATTAGGCTGAATCTGTCAACGGCTCAGCGTAAAGTGATGCATCATAGCGAAACCAAGGCATGCCAAAACAAACTCGAGCAAGGCGTGTGCACTAGTTAATCGGCGGCAGCCGCAGGGGTGTTTTACTGCAGTATGAATGAGTCGCTCACCTGGCCACTGACTGAATGACTTTGGATGAAGTGTCTTTGATGTTGGTGAGGAATCTTTCGGTTCCTCCTTTCAGAATATCCAGGAAGCCTCCACCCATGGCCGGGTCTGTGTCATAAACACCTGGAGATACAAACACGCACATAACCACAGGCCAACGTTTGTCAAAAGTGCTTTTACAAGACAATAGTTTTGCTGAATGTATTTGACACAGGCACACAAGAAATGCCTCAATGCAAAGACTCATATCATCTCATAACACATGAACTGTTCTTTAAAACTCATCTTAAGGGGTTAGTTTAAGAGGAACACTACTATGTAAACAAGGTATTAGTGCACAGTTATATCAGATTTTAAACCATGCAAACTGAGGTTGGCAGCTTTGCATGGGCGTCTGATGGTCTCTTCCAGTCTAGGTAGGCTGCCTTTAACCAGAAAAAGCTACAAAGTTGTAATGCAATGCAAAACCAAATAACTAACGTTCACTGTCCGGCCAAAAAGAAAAAAAGTTGCTGTTTGGATTTAAATAGTGAATGATTGGATCATTATTGCAGTGATTATTGTGTTTCTAGCATGTTATATGTTTGGCCACAGTTCTTCTAACCCTAATTGATGGAGTGTGTAGCTTTTCATTTCTTAAACAACCATGTAGGAAGACCAGGATGACAATGTCAAGATTCATCAGGCTCAAATTGTGAAAGAATGGTTGTGAGGGAGCATAAAGAATAGGGATGCTCATATTGACCGTTTAATCGTTAACCTAAAGTAAGAATTTTGACCGATTAATGCTATCGGTTAAACGGTTTACAAAGGTATTTTTTTTATTTGCAAGTTTTTGTTTGTTTGTTTGCTGCATGGTTAAAGAAAAATATGCTATATTTGTTAACTAACGGGGCGCGTCGACACGTGCAACCACACGTGCCTACACAGACATACAGACATTTCGCAAAATGAAGCAACGACCGAAAGTCAAAAGTCAACCGTTGACGAGCTTGCGCGCACGCTGTGACGATTACCCGCGCGGCCAATAGAAATGGTGCATTGAAACAAGCACGAAAAGCATAATGGATGAACAGTTTTGAAAACTCCGCCTACTTTGCTCTGGCCAGCGAAGCGCAAATCGCTTTGTATCTGAAGGGCTACGCTGAACCCAGCGGCCAGCGCAGCGCATTCCGCATCCTGTGTGAAAGCTCCAAGAGGCCCTATTTCGCTTGGCCACAGTCATCGGAGGCGCGCGCGCAGTCAGCGGAGGCTCCCGCTGCGGAGCCAGACGAAAGTATAAACAAGGCGTGAGAGGGTGTTTTCTGTCAACAGGCTGCGTTCCAGACTAACCCCACATCACTTAGACAAAAAAAAACAAAAAAAACATACAAGGTGTGGATTGAGGTAGGCTATTTTCAATTGACGGAAAAAAAAAACTTAGTCTGACGGGAAAAAAAACTATTCCGGTTCTTCAAAGCTTCAAACGGATTCAGTGTATTTTCGTTTTTTTCATCTTAATTTAATTATTTAAGTGAAAAATATATACTGTAGGCCTATTTATTTTATGCTTTTTATTTATATTATTTTATTCTGTTTTTCTCTGTTATTAGAAACGCTGGAGGTGCGTGAAAATTTGATAATGTGAATCCAGGTTCTGTTGTTGAGCTGTTCTGTATTTGCACGGTAAAATAAACACGTGAAAAAAATGTGTCTTTTTAACGGGTCACAGACATTCGTCAATTGTATTTTTATTTAATGCCAATTCCATATTATAATCTTATCAGTTAACGGTTAATAAACGGATAATGAGCGGCGGTTATCGGTCGGGAAAATTAACCGAAATGAGCATCCCTAATAAAAAATCATTTTCACACATGAATTGGCTTCTTTGAATCCAGACAACAATTGTATTTTTAACTAACAATAACAAACCAAAACGTTGTAAACTACACTAATATGCAAAGATTACAGAGGCTATTAGATGTAGAAGTCTTGAAGGTACAGTAGCAAAAACAGCCTGTTTAATTCTCAGGGTCAGGAAGAATAACTGTGGTGCAACAAACCTTGCTTAACATTACAAGTGGATTGAAGGTGAAAAAGGAAATGCTACAAATACGGTAGTAGTATTACGTAGAGGTTACGTAAGTAGTATTATCACTTTCTGATTGTGTTCAGTCAGAAAATTAGAGTAAACTCAGCAGATGGTGACTAGAGGTCAATCCTCTTACAGCATGGAGAGAGAAACCAACCCTTGGCAGGGGTGTGTATGAGGCATTATCAGTTTGTGTACAGTATTATGGCAGCATGAAGGTAAGTGGAGGCTTACACTCTTGAAACATGTTGGCTGAAATATAAGGTCTAGCAAAATTTTCAAAATTAAGTTGGTTCTTACATCCATCCACTGCTGTTCAAGTTACATCCTGAAGGATGAAACACGTCTCAGATCCCTATTAAGTCTAGTGGTGTGAGCAGGCATGAGCGAATGTCTTTTTGTACAATCACTTCAATGCATTTGCGTGTGTGTGTGTGAATTTCTGTAAGGTGAAAAGCCACGCTGATGAACTCAAAGGTGTCATTAAGAGCTCATTCAAACTGTGTGTGCGGTTTTAACAAAAGTATAAATGACACGACTTATGGTGCTTCATCCTGTAAAAGCTTCAATACCCTTAGATATGAATCTCTCACAAACAAAGTACTTCTCATTACCACAAAAGCTGGTGGGTCTAAAGCCAGAAATTATTGTTTACACTACTCAGCCAGTTCCTGAACACAGTAATGTGTGGTATTAAGAGCTTTTTAGCAGTTTAACAAAGTGTACAATTTAAAATACAGCCGGATATTACTTGTCTATATTATTATTATTATTATTATTATAATTTGTAGAGGTTAATAGTTTTAGTCTACACAAGCACTCACAAAGAGCAAGGTTTACAGGTGATGAAATATTTCACAGAAGAGTATATGTATACTAACTAAACCAAACCAAAAACATTAACACACAAATAAAAAAAATAACTAATCAAACCACCAACAAGATTAACTAAAGAAACAATCATTAACAAACCAAACATTACCTAAAAAGTTACAACGTGTAACTACAAACATAACTAACAGAAAACATTAACACACCAAAAAATACCTAACCAACTAATAATTAGTAAGAATAACAATAACTAACATATAAACAAAAACTAAAGATAACAAACAAAACAAAAACCAAGCAACAAGAAAACTAACTATAACAACCGATAAAAAAACAAACAAAAAAAAAACGAACCAACAAGATTAACAAAACAATCAAAAACTAAAATTAATAACCAAACCAACCAACTAATAATTAGTAAGAATAACACTAACATATTAATAAAAACTAAAAATAACAAACAAAACAAAAACCAAGCAACAATAAGAAAACTAACTATAAATAAGTACCAACCAATCAAAAAAACTTATATAAAAAAATAAACTAACCAAACAAGACCTACAAAATCAAACATAACACAAATTAATAATCAAACAGTAACTAAAGTTAACTTAAAAATAAGTAAAAAACAACATTAATAAATGAAAGAATAACTAACAAATTAATCAATAGTAACTAATAACAATAACAAATATAAAACAATAAAACAACCAACAATTACTAATGATAACTTTTTAATGTTTGTTTGAGTTGTTAAAAAAACAAAACATTTTTTTAAAAAACAAACAAACAAGCATTAACAAACAAAATAACTAACAAGAATAAAAAAAAAAACCCAACCAAGATAAATAATCAACTATATGCATGTTAAAGAACTGAAAATGTAAAGCGGCATCACAAAACAAAGAGAAACTTGCCAAATGTAATGCATGTAAACACAGGGTGTCAGTGCATCAACAGATCCTACGACAGGATAAGATCGAATGGCACAGTCTGTGAAATCACTCCAGAGAACAGATCACATCAATTACAAAGAGGGAATGACATTTGAATAAGCAGGAAGCCACATGTCAAATCTACATAAACCTATAAAGAAAAGGAGTTGAACGCAGAACTCACCAGCGTTGTTGATGTTGTTGATCTGAGAAGGAAGTTGCGCACTGTTGTTCCCGAAACCTCCGTTCTGCTCCAGGAGCTGTAGGGATTCATAGCCGTCATACACAGACTTCAGACAGTAGTAAGAACTTAAAAGACTCATCTGGACAACAGTCCGATGCACACACACATCAGGAGAAAAGCAGGAACCCAGACTCCAAAATACTTATGGATCTGAACGCTAGTCAATGATTGCAGAACATCAGGACGACTCAATCGCTGCAGGCTCTGCCTGTCTCTCTGCTTCTGGCTGTTGGTGGTAATCACTTTAATCCAGAGAGAAACCCCTTCTTAACCCAGATCAGATGCATCTAAAGCCGCCCTCTCCACCATGTGTGCACATAGGACCATAACACTGACTTCTGTATGCAAACTATCATACAAATGCTGTATAGATGCTCTTAACTAGATCATACACATGCATAATTATTAATCCACTTGGTGGCTCTTCGACCAAACACGGCTGGAACAGCCCAATCCTTTTCTTGTCCTCCCACTTGTTTACCAGTCCTGTTTCTGTCTTATGTAGTGAGATCAGTGGCCATTAGGTCAGAGAGAAAAAGAGGGATGAGATGCTCCTTTGTCTCCAGGAGGTCATGGAGGGAGGAAAGGAAAGAAGGACAGAACTCGAAAGGAAGAGAGTGACGGTGTCTCTAAATGGCCCTTCAGAGAGTTGCAATCAGTATGTGAGACTCTGCCTGTCTCTGCATGTGTGTGTGTCTGAGTGTGAAAGAATGAGAGGTCTGTTTCAAATGAAGCACCAAAAGAGCCTCATTCAACCAACCAAACCAGTCTGGTGATCAAACAGAAGCTCGGAAGGAGAGTTTACTAAAATCAAGATTAATTGACAGTAGTGGGTTTTTCAATAGCTCATGCTGATATATAGAGAGCCAAGAGGGTGATCTTAGATTTCACATATATACACACGTACTACTTGCAATAACTGAATGATTGCAAATAATTTTTATATTTTAAATTTACACAGAATATTAATATATGTAATGCATTTATATGTAAAATGATGTGTATTGTGTATTATTATTATTATTATTTTTTTTATTAACAACGCTATATATATATTAGTGCTGTCAAACGATTAAATCGCATCCAAAATAAAAGTTTGTTTACACATAACTGTGCATAATTATTATTTATATTTGAATACACACACACACATGTATATATTTAAGAAATATTTGCATGTATATACTGTATACATATTTATATAATTTATATTGTATATAAATATACATATTTTATATATAAATATACATATTTTATATATAAATAACACATTTTATGTATTTATGTATTTATATATACACATGATAAATAATTTATATATACATAATACACAGTACACACACATATATTATGTAAACAAACTTTTATTTTGGATGTGATTATTCGTTTGACAGCACTAATATATATATACATATATATATACATATATATATATATATATATATATATATATATATATATATATATATATATATACTCACCTAAAGGATTATTAGGAACACCTTTTCAATTTCTCATTAATGCAATTATCTAATCAACCAATCACATGGCAGTTGCTTCAATGCATTTAGGGGTGTGGTCCTGGTCAAGACAATCTCCTGAACTCCAAACTGAATGTCAGAATGGGAAAGAAAGGTGATTTAAGCAATTTTGAGCGTGGCATGGTTGTTGGTGCCAGACGGGCCGGTCTGAGTATTTCACAATCTGCTCAGTTACTGGGATTTTCACGCACAACCATTTCTAGAGTTTACAAAAAATGGTGTGAAAAGGGAAAAACATCCATTATGCGGCAGTCCTGTGGGCGAAAATGCCTTGTTGATGCTAGAGGTCAGAGGAGAATGGGCCGACTGATTCAAGCTGATAGAAGAGCAACTTTGACTGAAATAACCACTCGTTACAACCGAGGTATGCAGCAAAGCATTTCTGAAGCCACAACACGCACAACCTTGAGGCGGATGGCCTACAACAGCAGAAGACCCCACCGGGTACCACTCGTCTCCACTACAAATAGGAAAAAGAGGCTACAATTTGCACGAGCTCACCAAAATTGGACAGTTGAAGACTGGAAAAATGTTGCCTGGTCTGATGAGTCTCGATTTCTGTTGAGACATTCAGATGGTAGAGTCAGAATTTGGCGTAAACAGAATGAGAACATGGATCCATCATGCCTTGTTACCACTGTGCAGGCTGGTGGTGGTGTAATGGTGTGGGGGATGTTTTCTTGGCACACTTTAGGCCCCTTAGTGCCAATTGGGCATCGTTTAAATGCCACGGCCTACCTGAGCATTGTTTCTGACCATGTCCATCCCTTTATGACCACCATGTGCCCATCCTCTGATGGCTACTTCCAGCAGGATAATGCACCATGTCACAAAGCTCGAATCATTTCAGATTGGTTTCTTGAACATGACAATGAGTTCACTGTACTAAAATGGCCCCCACAGTCACCAGATCTCAACCCAATAGAGCATCTTTGGGATGTGGTGGAACGGGAGCCCTGGATGTGCATCCCACAAATCTCCATCAACTGCAAGATGCTATCCTATCAATATGGGCCAACATTTCTAAAGAATGCTTTCAGCACCTTGTTGAATCAATGCCACGAAAGGGGGTCAAACACAGTATTAGTATGGTGTTCCTAATAATCCTTTAGGTGAGTGTATATATATATATATATATGTGTGTGTGTGTGTGTGTGTGTGTGTGTGTGTGTGTGTGAATATTAATAATAATAATAATAATAATAATAATAATACACACATATTATATATTTACATACATTATATTCTGCACATGTACACACATAGAAAATTGATAGAAAAGTAATTATTTTACACTCATATCTCCTCAAAAAAAGGGTTTAAATTCACTGGAAAATGTACATTATGCATTAAAAATGCTGTTATATTTTTATAACTGACATAAGACCAGCTTACATCTTGGGGCCTGTTTTACACCTGGTCACTTCATGCGTTTTCTCTGATAGGATAGGCATCCGATCGCGAAAAGACCAGGTGTAAACGCCCCCCGAAACGCTTTTGAGACGGATTTAAATCCGATCACTCAAACCACTTCAGGAGGTCGTGAATGAATGAAACTTGACAAGTGTAAATTCATCTGGTTGTTGAAACCACATATGTGAAATATTTACAAATATGTAAATATTTACTCCTCTCAAAAATGTAAAAAACAAACGCGTGAGAGCATGTTATAGGCTATATAACGTTATAGCCAGTTATGACAGCGCTACTGCAACACGCATCGCAGCAGATGAGTAGCGGTGTATCTCTTCAGCAAGCACACGCACAAACTGCCGCAAATGAAACTGAAAGTAAGTCTCAACACACAATCGTCTTCATTAAAAGTAGTGAGACTAAATGATCTTACCAGTGTTGATGCCGCTCGCTCTCCTATTGCTGTCTTTGATCTTGAAATTAGCTGATGATAAATAAAATACAGCTCACATCTTTTGCTTTCGTCGATGTGAACTAAATTTGCATATAGCGCGGGAATTGAAGATCGGCCAAGTGTAAATAGAACAGTTTTAACAAATCATCTGATCAGTAAAAACGCATGAAGGGCCCTATCATACACTTGGCGCAAATGCGCAGTTATCATTTTCACGTCCAGCACCACGTTGTTTAAAGAGCAAATGCACTCGCGCCCATCTGTTCACCCATGGCGTTGGTCTAAAAACGAGGTGTGTTCAGGCGCTTTTTTGGCGCATTGCTATTTTGAGGCAACTGAAAACGACTGTATTTGTGTTATTTAAAGGGCGCGTTGGTAATATGCACCTGTATTACACACACAGGGACCTGCAGCAGCACACAAACATTTTTTAACTATTAAAAATAAAAGGATTCCTCTCTGGAAAAGCGTTCAGTATTTCCGCTTGCAAATTACGCCATGTAAATAGTGAATCCGCCATGGTGCAAGCTGTACGCAATGATGAGACTCTGACTGGTTTATTGCATGTTACGGCCAAAACACACCCATGACTCATTAAGAGACTAGGTACAACCCTTTTGGACCATGAGCCTGGCGCGCTAACCGATTTTTCCTTAGTTAAACTAGCAAAAGTGGATTCGGATAAGTGCACCTGCGCTCGGATCGTTAAAACAGGCCCTTGGTTAATCTGCAAAGTGGATACGGTTATCGGCTGATGCCATAATCTCAAAATTACTAAATACTGACAGATTAATCAATCTGAATAAATTATAATAACTGTGTTGGCTTTGCAGATTAACAGAAGAGGTGATTCTATTATAAAACCCATTTTGGTTGACCATTATAAATTCTTGCATCACATATTTAGCAACCTATGAATGACTAGTGAAGACTTGATCTAAGAGACCTTCAGTACCTCAGTAATGGGAGATTTGGGGTTGACGTTCCTGGCTGCAGCAATCTCCTGCAGTTGGTTAACAAGCTCACTGATGGACAGCCGTTCCTCTGGATTGATTTTCAACATAGATCCTGGAACAAACACACAAGACTTTTTTCACAACTACATTCAGGAGCAAAATTACAGCATGAAGTAGGAGAGATTTTGGAAAGAGGGAATGTAGTTAGGCTTCTGCGGGATACTTACGGATGAGTTGATGAAAGACTGTGTACTTGGTGTCATTTTGTGGAATGTTGTATTTGCCGTTTACTATCTGGAGTTTGGCTCCCTCTTCGAACGGGTGCTGCTTAAAACAAAGCAGGTACAGGATGCAGCCCAGAGCCTATAGGGAACAAACAAAGACTCTTTAAAAACACAACTTATAATAATTGCAGAGAAAAAAAAAAAAAAGAGTGTGTTACACTGTGCCCTAACCAGGTGCAAAATTTTCCGGTTCCGGTTCCATTAATTTTCTTTTTTTTTTTTTTATAAAAAAATAATAAGGAAATATAATGCACAATACTAAAACAATCCTTTTTGTATTTATTACTTACTGTGAAATGATTTTAACAGAACCATAACATTAACCAATTCAACACATTTTAAAAAACGATTATCTGGTGATGATGTACTGTACAAGGTACAGTAGTGTTGTTTGTTTTAATTGTTATGGATTCTGTTATGGATTTAGAATTTAATACAAATGTAAAAATAGCGGTAGTCTCTTTAATTCATAAACCTTTAACAATGTAAACCAATCTTTTCAAATGTATTCACATTAAAAGAATTATAACAAAACATTGCAACGCATTTATTTACTGTATACATTGGGTTACAGAGCAATACCTACAGAGGGTTAATGTTTTAATACATTTTATTATTATTATTACTATTATTATTTTTACTACTCCTACTCTGAGAAGTAGCCTACATTTTAGTATACAAATGGTAATTCTGTCATCATTTCGAGTTAAACTGGACTTTTATTTGGCGGGTTGTAGTGAAAGACCTTTGAGTTTCGGTTTGTATCTGACGCTAGTTTTAATTAAATAAAACTCTGAAATGCTAGTGAAGTGACTCTCAGGGCAGATACGGAGAAGTTCATGCATTCGTGTCCTCATAGTGAGATGGCAGACACTGAAACACCGCTGTAGCGTCACACGTATGTGAGGCAGACAAACTACACTGCTCATTCACCGGCACCCGAAACATGCAGACTTCATATGTAAATGGCAGGTTTTTTGCAGTTTGGATCCCGCGACTGCATCCGTTTTTTCTGTATCAAGGAAATCACACGCTCTTACTACTAGGATACACTCCTAGCGCTTCGCCCACACGGTGCAAAGGAACCGTTTTCAGAACAGAAAATTCTCAATTTCACACGGTTCCAGTATTTTTCAAAAAACAGAACCAGTTCGTGTCCAGAACCGGTTATCGATTCCCTACCCTAGTGACAAGTAACGCTAACACACAAAAATCAATCAAAAACTGCCAATCAGAACATATCTAACTTTAATACACAGCTATGTGGAGAAACAAACTAAAAGTTCTTTTGCTGTGGAACACTTGCTGCGACTAGTTTGGAAAAAACAATAAAAGATTTGATCATTTGATGCTTTCTTGTCACACCTGGTTTGGACAAAAAAACTTTTATTAAAACTTCACATCAACTTGCTTTGTCTCTAATTCAACTTTCCTTCCATTCCATCATAACTGTAACTGTATAAACTAACTCACCCATATGTCTTGTTTCTCATTTATTGGGTAGTTGGAATACAGGTCAATCATCTCTGGTGTCCTGTATGCTGGAGTCGTGTTTCTAGTGATCTGAGAGACACAGAGAACAGAGAATATATAAAAGATAAATTATTTATAATTTAGTGGGCCTTCATGTTAAAAGATGTGCATGTGTGGATTCAGAGGAATCATTTATTATAAATAAATGGCTTTGCTCAACAGTTTACACTATTGTTCAAAAGTTGTTGTTTTTTTCAATTTTGAAAGAAGTATCTTATGCTCACCAAGGCTGCATGTATTTGAAATATTATTTGAAAGCATCTTTTGTAACATTCATGTTTTTATTGCAAACAAATTAATGCATCCTTGTGGGATCAAATTATTAAATTCTTATATACCACTACATAACACAACATCTATGTGCACCTACAAAACTAAACACGACAACAAAACACTACAGGAAAAAACAATTTAAAAAGAAGGTTGCAAAATGCTAAAAATGGGTCCTAATTGGGTTCTTACAAAAATGCACATCAACTGAACTGAAGCACAAACAGATATTCATGTATAGAGAAATGGAAGGCTTTGTGCATTGCGTGGGTTTCAATTTACTACCAATAACTGATTTAAGAGGAGCAGAAACCAAACAAACTAATTAAATCAACAAAACAATTAAATCAGTAGAGGCTTCCACGGGAAATAGCCAGAGATTTTAATACAATCACCGCAAAATATTTCTCTCTGGCCACATAATGTAATCATTTCCACAATTATTGAGACATAAATCACAATCTATGGCAAAATGAACCAACCAGAGGACAAGGATGTCATGAATGATGTTAAACTGGTAATAATATTTATATAGCATAAAGCTGGATGGGTGCTTGGAGAAGAAGAAGATACTTTTTTTTGCATTTCTTACCTCATCTTCCACCATAGATCTCTTATGAGCAGACCAACTGTAGTCTGGGTAATGTGCCACGGTAGTGGCACTGCCAAAGTCACACAGCTTCATGGTGCCCTGGTGACTGATCAACAAGTTCTCGATCTACAGAGAAGAAGAAATGTTATCAAACAATGTACTTGATCATTTGGCACAGCTCAAAAGAGAATATACACATTGTTTTGCATATTATTAAAAGCAATGAGTCACCTAAGGCCATGTGTTACTGTGCTTTTACCACAATATATATACACAACACTATGGTAGTATTCATTGTACTGCATAATGCGTATTTAGATTAAAACATTTTATTCAAATTAAATCTATAAAATTAATTACAAATAAACAAGAAAATACAGTAATAAAAATCATCTTCTGAGAATATATAAATGGCAAAAAACAAATAAATAAAAAATAATTAATGTAATTAACAATATATTATTATTATTATTATTATTATTATAAATACTATTAAAGATAAATATGTTTCCAAGAGATTCATCCTACTGCTTTAATAAGTCTTATTATAAATAATCTAACAAATAAACACTTCTTTGTTCATAGATTACTTGATGTTCTGTAAATAAATCATTATTCAAGGATTTAGCCTGCAGTCTGAAAGAGGGAGGAACCTCACCTTCAAGTCACGGTGTATGATTGGTGGAGACTGTTTGTGCATGTGCTGCACAGCACGGCATGACTGGTAAAAGATCTTCAGCACTGTGTCACATGACATGGGTCCTCTCTGCTCCACCTTCTTCACAAAATCAACCAGCTGGCCTGCAGGAAACAGAGGGCGGAGGTCAATGTGAACACAGGAAACCGACGCCAGTGGCAGAAAGTCAGAAGGAGAGAGTGGAATGTGTTAAGTCAGTCAAGAGTTTCCCTTTCGCGTTTATAAAAACGAAGATACATGAGTTTAGATGCACATCAGAGATCATCCAGTAACTAAAACCAAACTGTGTTAAAGTGAGTTACAGGGCTGTCAGTTAAATCCTGATTAATGCCATGATCTTCTTACATTAACATTTACTTACATTTATGCATTTAACAGGCGCTTTACAAAAGCAATTTACAAAAAAGGAACAAAAGCATTTATCAAAGAGCCAACAATATTCGTAACGGCAGGTTTATTAGACAACTAGATTAGGAAGCAAGCGAGAGAACAGAAGAAATGTAGAGAAAAGTTATTTTAAAAAGCTTTTAAAAATATTGCAATTTATATTATATGTATATTATGTTCCAATTTATTAAATATTTGTATATTTAAAAAAAATATTGTTTTAGATTTTTTGAGAGGGCTCTAGACTCATTCTTCCCACTGGTCACATTACAATTTGGTCACACCCCTTTTTTTATATTAATCATAATGACCTTGCATATTGATTAATCGTTCTCTAAATTTGTATATGCTGGTTTCGCATTGATGTAAAGATTGACAGCAACTAAAAGCTTGATATTTGCAAAATATTTTAATCTGAACATTGTTTCCAACAAGCATACATTTAAAAGAACATTACTAAAATATTATTCTATAGGCTATAATATATATAACAATATATTTCATGGTTGTCACGTGACACACCACAGCCACAATAGCAGTGTATGGCAGATGTATCACTTTTATTTCCTTTTTTATTCAAAATATTCACAAACTTGTTGGCTGTCATCAACTACCTGATATTCTGATTCTCAAATACATGCAAGTGAATGTGTTTTGTTGTTGAAAAAACGTTATAATGATCATGTTAGTTGATCTATAATGCGCAATGGGCGCTGGCATGTTAGTTTGCGCCGCAGTTCAGAGAATCGGATCTGTCGGATTTACAGCACGTCAATTCATCCACTTCTCCCGAAATACAAGAAGGTAAGTGATTGGTGAAGTGGGAGAAGAATAGAGTAAACTGTATAGTTAACTATATAATGTGTATCTGATATAAATAAAACACCTTGTCAATTTATATTTGAATGGATTGTTATTGCCGCTTCCATAGACATCAGTGTGTATTTTACAAACTATAAATGTATTGTTTTGCTGGTACTTATTTGCATTTAAATGTCTAAAACCTAAAGTAAACCTTATGTGGCTGAAAACACTGAATAGTTGTCATATGTCAAGCGCAGAGCGTGGCTGTCTCTGTCTCTGGCTCAGTGCCAGCCAAAGCGTGAAAGCACATTAGAATTTAACAGTTGATCATGTGATGCACTGAAGGTTCTTATCACACCGGTGTGATCGTACACATCAAAGGGTTAACAGAGTACATGTGCCAGCCAAGTATTAAAACAATCTGAACATTATGCACTCGTCAATTTTTTCGCACATCATCAAAAAATTATTGCATTTGCGACCATTTTGATCGCAGTCTAGAGCCCTGCATTTGATATCTGCAAATAACAATTATATTTTCTTAAAGTGTGCCTTGAATTTGATACATAAATTAATTTAATTAAAAGGTGGTTTCTGATAAACGAAAGCCTAGCACAGTGTGTATGCGATGATGTGTTCGTACCTCTACAAAGCTCCGTGAGGATGAGGAACTCCGCCTGGCCCGTGTCCGACTCTTCTTTACTGATGGACGCAGCGGAGCAGAACTGCACGACGTTGGGGTGACCAGACAGCTTTTTCTACACAGTGCGTATGGAGAAGCATAGCGTTTAGAAAGGTTTTGATTTACTGGGTAATGTTTGTTTTTCTTTCTTTTTTTACAAACTGGTGAAAGAAAAATGCAAGAGATGCTTTGGCCAGCAACATCTTCACCTAGCTAGACATGAAAAAACTGTGCCTAGTTAGGATATTGTGTAATAATGTAGTAAAGACGTTTAATTATTACCATGAAGCAAACTTCCTGAATGATGGCCTTGTTCTTTTCCTCTTCATTGGAGAGAAGTCTCTGCACACAAACATACAAACTAATAAATAAACCACAACTTTTTTTTAAAAGGCAAAATTTCAAGAAAAAGTGACAAAAATGGACAAAATGCTTAAGATATCAGGGCAAATAAATGCGTCTAAAGTGAATTTCCTCATTTTCTGTACATGTTATGAAACCTTTGATATCCTATCTAGTGCATTATGGGTTTGAAGTACTTGAGACAAATGGACAAGTTGTATGGAAATGTTATTTCAGTATTACGCTATTTATATACTATTATAGTATTTATTTTGAATTAGATTTTCATTTTTATATTTTACACTATCATATATTTAACATTTTTAGTAAAAACTTTATCATTATTTTTAATTTCTAATTATTTGAATATAAATATTTAGCTTTAATTTAGTACTTTAACTTATTTCAGTTAGTTGCCAAGAAGACATTTCTAATTTAGGTTTAAGTTTAAGTCTAATATTTATTTTAGCTTTATTTCAATTACCAAAGATTTTTTAAAAAGTAATAATAAAATGAAAAGTAATAGTTTAAGTTTACAATATATTTTTTTCTCTCCAGGGGGGTAAATATTCATTCACTGCTATGTAGAGCATATTTAACTTCATTAGCACATATAATGGCAGTCAATATTGATTGTACTGAGGCTATCTGAAACAATCTGAACGTTAACACATTTTATGTGTGACGAGGTCATCATACCTTGAGCGCATAGTCCTTACTGCTGCCCAAATCCTGGGCTTCATACACAAACGCAAAGCCACCTATAAAAAGAGGGAACATTTTGCATCAATATGTTTATTTTAGGTTTCACAGTGATGACACCAATCTGAATTAGATTTTGGCAGATTCAGATTTTATGCTGACTTGGAATTGCACAAACAGGACGTGAGACAGAGAGCTGATTTCCGAAAAGACAAGTAGACTACTCTAGAATCAGCCCATTAAAAGGAAAGAACCTTCTTTTTGAGTGGCACGAGTCAGTAATTATTGACACATTAGAAAATCCTCTATAGATGTAAATGAATGAGTCAGTCTTCCAGAGTACATTTGCAACATTCACACAGAAAAAAAAAACGTCTGCCTTCAGCAGACATTATTCAACAAATAGACACAGAAAGAATTAACTCATTACGACTACAGCTATGACACAACACAACATTAATGAAACACTGATAGGATCTTTGTCTCGTTGCACAGCGCAAGCAACCATTTTGCACAACATTTCACCAAGAGTCAGTGCTGTGGAGAAAATACTAGAAATTAATTTAAAAACACCTAACTAATTGACATTATATGGCTGAAATTTATGTTCAAAAGAAAATAATCTTAAAAAAAAAAAAAAATTAAACAATGTAAATGATGACAAAGTGGAATGTTTCAAAAGGAAATTTCAAATTTGCCATTTATCAATAGACCCAATATTGAATTAATCACTGAAAAGTGCAAATAAGTAAAAGTAAGGTAAGTGTGAATATTGATCAAAATCAATTATAGGGCTTTCTAATATATATTTGGCAATTTGCTTAACATTAACTATAAACCAATAGCCTACACAGGTTGGTGAAGAGCTAAGAATTAATTCATAAAAATTTACAATTTAAATACTTTAAAATAAAAATGGTAACTCTTTAGTTTGGGGACCAATTCTCACTATTAACTAGTTGCTTATTAGCATGCATATTACTACCATATTAGCTGTTTATTAGTAATTATACAGCACATATTAATGGTTTATTCTGCATGACAATTAGTAAATTAGGAGTTAATTGAGGCACAAGTCATAGTTAATAGTAAATGTGTTCTCCAAACTAAAGTGTTTAAACTAAGCGTTACTACAAAAATAATTAAAACGAAACTTACTAAAAAAGATACAATTTTGTACTCGTTTTCCTGTATATCATGCAACCATTAACTGACATCAGAGAACCATGAACATGCGAATGTGTCTTTAAATTAATTAAATATTAGATTAAAAAATTCAGAGGGGACTTCAAATTAATATTTTAGGTCAAAGGTGTTCAGATGACTAAAAAGTTTGTGAGTCCCTGATCTACACAGCATAGGAAATGTTTGTTAAAGTCGTCATGAAACAGAAGTTGTAATTGTTCTTTTTTTTCCTATAATGATGTATATTCGAGTGCACCGGCTTCTGAAATGAGAAAAAAAATGTAGGGACCATAGCACATGACGTTTTGAGGGGGGAGGGAAGGTTAACATTTTTGATTAAAGATTATGAGGGCACATGAATTTAAAAAAAATAATGAAGTGCACAGATAAATCATTTATAATAAATACTACAATAGTACATAAAAAATAAGAATTGTCAAAAATGCAAGTAATTTTAAAGCTGGAACAATATACACTATATTGCCAAAAGTATTGGGACACGTCTCCAAATCATTGAATTCAGGTGTTCCAATCACTTCCATGGCCACAGGTGTGTAAAAACAAGCACCTAGGCATGCAGACGCTCCAGTGAAAGGAACTCTTAGTGCTTCAGCATACCACAACATTTTGGACAATTTCATGCTCCTAAATTTGTGGAAACAGTTTGGGGATGGCCCCTTCCTGTTCCAACATGACTGCGCACCAGTGCACAAAGCAAGGTCCATAAAGACATGGATGAGGGAGTTTGGTGTGGAGGAACTTGACTGGCCTGCACAGAGTCCTGACCTCAACCCGATAGAACACCTTTGGGATGAATTAGAGCGGAGACTGCGAGCCAGGCCTTCTCGTCCAACACCAGTGCCTGACCTCACAAATGCGCTTCTAGAAGAATGATATATACACACATACATACTTGTTCCACCTTTAAAATTACTTGCTAAAATATATATATTAATGTAAGATTACAAAGACAATAAGTAAGATTTTTTTCTCTTTGTAAAAGCATGCACTGATGACCAGCAACATGTATTAAGAAAGTAAAAAGGATCTCAATTAGGCTAATCTATGCGTAAAGGTATAAAAATAAGAACATTTTACGTCTTCCAAGAATTTTGTTGTTCCGCCCCCAAATTTTTTATAGAAATATCTGAGAATATACCTGATTATTAAAATGAACATTAATAAAATATTGAAAGTACAGTTCCATAAACAGATGTTGACTGACTGTATAAGGTCAACTATGCACAGGTGTGTATGTCTTTAGATAAAGTGACAAAGATTTAGACAAAAGTGACAATGCCAGGTATTTATGGACAATTGTGAAACAATCCTCAAGCGACTAAAACGACCTGTAACCATGGCAATGGGTAAATGAATACCAGCGGAGGCCTGAGTCAGGCTGCACGAATCAAAAGAAGCTTTCGAGTTTCACATTACACTACACTGACATTCACACGCACCACAAACTTGCAAAGACCGGTGCAAAGCACAATAACAGAAGAAGAGTGAAGGTAAATATGAAGTATACTGAGCCCAAACATTTCATTCTCAAAAGAAAGCCTTTTCTGGAAACAATTTCTCATCAACATTACAGCCCAGAAATGTCATATGATACAAAGAACGTGGTGCAATGAATACACAACTATTATGTAAACAATACTGAGACAGATACTTAGTCATTTAAATGATGCTTTCATCCAAAGCAACTTGTAGCGCACTCATTACATAGACAGAAACCTGACGTTGATGGATAGTTCAGATCACCACTTGCAGTGTTCAAACTTCCAACTTTCTGGTTACCGGCCTAGACCTGTAACCACTATACCTCAACACCACCATGTAAATCATTCCGGTTTACCCAGAATGCCCTCTGTTTCCATTCAAGGCCTGTTTATGTCAACACATATATGAGGGGACATACACTGATCTTACTGCCATAATCCAACAGATTTCAAAAGGTCTGAGCAAAATACACAACTTATGGATATACATGACAAAATATGAAGTCAATATATGAACATACATCAAATATGTAATAACTATTTAAAAATAAAATAAAAAAAACTTTTATTCAGCAAGGGCACATTCATTTGATGAAACGTTACAGTAAAGACATTTATCATGTTACAAAAGACTACTATGTCAAATAAATGTGGTTCTATTGAACTTTCTATTCACAACTGTTTTCAATATTGTTAATAATCAGAAATGTTTCTTGAGCTGCAAATCAGCATCAGCAATGATTTCTGAAGGATCATGTGACACTGAAGACTGGAGTAATGATGCTGAAAATTCAGCTTTGACATCACAGGAATAAATAACAGTTATTTTAAATAGTAATATGTGAAATATTATTACAGTTTTACTCAAATAAATGCAGCCTTGGTGAGCATAAGAGACTTCTTTCAGAAACAAAAAAAAATTTAACCAGTCCCAAACTTTTAAACAATATTGTATATTGTGTATAATTTTATGCACAACTTAAAATTCATACACAATATAGACTGACATTACAATATTTTTTTTATTCTGCGATATGAAAACAATTTCACCAGATGATTTGATTAGCTCTATTTGGAAACAAATAATCATAGAATGATTGGGGTGATTTTGCATAGGAAATAATAAACAAATTACAAGCATAGATAAATAACATAGAACAAAGAACAACAAGAACAACAAAGCATTGTTTATTTAATTTGTAAGTCTAACAGTATTCAGTTACAGAAATTGAATAATTAAATGTTAAATAACACTGCATAGTCTTCACTGTATAAATTAAATATAATTAGTCTTTGTTAAAGCTACAAAAGTGATTTTCTCTTTGTATTTTGATGTTTAATAAACATTAATGACACACAGCAGCAGGAAAATTAGGCTGCTGTCACTTTAAGTCCGAATGCATGGATCCAATATAATGCATGGATCCAATATAATGCATGGATCCACCCCCCCCCAATAGTTTACATTCACATAAGCCACAAACGACTGAGAGGATACTCACCGAGATGGGCATTTTGACATAATTTTGCATGTATGTGTACATTCAAGCACAGATAAAGGCTATAATATGACACACACACACAAACATAACTTTATAGAAATAAGTAGCATATTACTTTGAGTATGATGTAAATTCATGAAGTTCAGTACAAATCCAATGTGCCATAGCACTAAATAGTGATACCATGGTACTATCATAGTACTTTTTAAAGGGATGAGAGAGACCCCTAACAAAACATACCACAGTACCACCGGTGGTACTACCATGTTGTATTTCACACATACTATGGTCATGTCATGTTTTTATTGACGTATATCAATATACTCTTTGAATTACCATTGAGTACCATGTAAATACCATGGTGCAGTCTGTACACACACACACACACACACACACACACACACACACACACACACACACACAAACATACAGATGGACTTATGGACTATCAACTTATGAACTATTATTGACGTGGCAATGTATATAGATGTGCTACTGAATGACTGTATCCATATGTCTGAATGCCTCAAGAACATACAGATGAGCATATGAAATATCTGTGTTCATGTCAGGTGTATCAGAGCCAATAAGTGACTTGCTAACAACTTAGCCAGCTAGTTTTAGTCCACTGTCATTACACTAAATTCCCAAATATACACTAAAGTCAGTGTTTATATATGTAAATATAATAATATATCACTGACATTTTACAGTCAAATTCAAAGCTGTTTTAAATAAAATACATGTTAGTAGCATAAACACAGGTTAGCATGACTAGCCTGATGCTATTTTGAATGAAGCTTTTACCTTCCGCAATGACTCGTTTGATCCGAATCTTCAGCTCTCCGAGCTCCACCACCTGCCCGACGAAGTCGTTCTGATCCCGGCTTGCAGCGCCGATGGATCCACCGGGCCCGGCCAGGAAATCGAGCGCTGACTGGAACAGGGACATTTTGTCCCTCTTTTTCCTGTTGCGCCTATTAACCGGAACCGGCACCGGATGGGAGAACAAGGGCACTATCTCAACTAGTTGCGTACCTAGATAACGATGCGTTAATTTAGATCTGAAACTCCATTCGAGTATGAAAACATCTCGGAGTACTGGTTCCGATCGACCTGTTCTCTCTCAGCGGTATTTCCGCAAGGTGCTGACGTGGGCTGTGACGTCACGCACACGAGATTCTTTCAAACTCTCCTCTGGTTTGGCAGGTCTGTCTGTCATATATCTGAAATGTACGTGACTAAGATGTTTGGAAGGTGCACTGTATTCTATTCATCCATCAAATTTAACTGACGTACAAACCTAAAATGTTTACAGTAAGTCGGTGGCAATGCCATGTCACAGTCAGTGATGCATCATGGTACTGAAATTCATGTACCATGGTATTTACATGGAAAGTTCTTCCCAGAATACCATGGAACTCCCATAGTAGGCTACAAGTAGCACACCATACCCGCCTAAAACATACTTTTTGGTACTAAACCTTTACAATTACAAAAAAAAGTATTGTGGCGGTAGCATGGTACAGTTGTGGAATCAGATGGTGGTAATACTGTACTTGGTATTATTGTGGTACCTTTGAAGTGTTAGCATATATTCAGTTAGCAGAAGGTTTTATCCATTGACTTATGAATATAGGGCCAGCATAAGTGAAGTGAATGAAAACAATAGACTATAAATAATATTGATACCATATATCCTAGTTTTACCATTACTTAAAGTGTTTAATATTTGCATTATAATTACCATACTGCAAAACATTATATAATATTAACATTTTTAAATTATATATTTATGTTTTGATATAAAATTATTTTTATAAAAAGTGAAAATAATCATGAAATATTTATGGTCCTAAAAAAAATCTGACTTAATTATACTGGAAAAAATAATTATATATAATTCTTTAAATAATTATATAAAGGAGCTGGGAGAGGAGGCAGAGAAAGCGAGCTACTGGCTGTGGCTCCGGAGGAAACACAACGGTTGGAGGCCAACACCCCAGTAAAGGCAGCTGCAGGGGGTGGCGGGGAGACGTCCCCTACATGCCACAAGAGCTGCAGTTGTGGAGATGCTCTGACCCAGTCGTCTAGCCTTCACAATTTGGCCCTTGTCAAACTCGCTCAAATCCTTACGCTTGCCCATTTTTCCTGCTTCTAACACTTCAACTTTGAGGACAAAATGTTCACTTGCTGCCTAATATATCCCACCCACTAACAGGTGCCATGATGAAGAGACAATCAGTGTTATTCACTTCACCCGATCGGTGTGTGTACACACACACACATACACACATAAATATATATATATTATGACTTCTAAAAGTAGTTGTACATATTTTAGTAATACCATGGTACTTTTTAAGTGTTGTTAATCAAACAGAACCATAGTACATTTACATGTATTCATTGAGCAGAAGGTTTTGGTGCAAAATATTAATGCTTTCCAAAATGAAATGACCTTATTTAAGAATTAACCTCAGACAAATTATAAAGTAAATTAGTAAAGTTTTGTATGCAATATGTCATATGATATTAATATTGTGTGTGTGTGTATATTTTCTTATTTTGTTCAATACACCCACCATAAAGAAGCAAAAATACTTAGTGGATTGAAATATGAACTTTATTTTTTTTTTCCTAAAAAAAGATCAAATATACAGTTGGTATAATTTAATATGCATATTGCTACATGGAAAGTAACTGGAAAGTTTGATCAGAAAGCCGTGGAGGAGTGGTTTAACTAGCTGAGGGTGAAGCCCAGGGGTTTACAGTGCTCTTAAACGTAACAACAGTATAGAGAGAGAAGACATACATTCATCGGTTGAACTTTGAGGGACCTCAGAAGGGGTACATTTGCGACTATAAAGCAAAGTGCTGCAATTCAGGGCCTGTATGTACAAAGCATCTCAAAGAGCACAGCACAGCTTCAGGATCAGATCTTCCCATTTCAATCACATTATATAACAGTGCAAATGACTCTGAGGTGTACTTTGTCAATATGGCCAGTTGAGCACTGCTTTTGGAGTAAGCAATTCATTACCGGACAATGCAGCTGTTGTTTTTCTGATAAAGTCAGCGATACAAAATATAATCTGTACATATTAAAAAATCATGTTACAAACGTATTTGCATAAAAACAAGTGTTTTCTAATTACAAAAGGACATTCTGGGTCATTTGCAAAGCAGCATAGTCATTTAAACAATACTCTGCTGATTGAATTGAGCACATCACTTATTAGTGGACATGCATGTCAATGACACAAGTAATTGAATAGTCTAACTCCATCTGCGCAATGCTGCTCTGACACCGTCCAATCATAAAAAAAACAGTCCACCTGGAACACACAGTCCACAATGCAATGCGAGGTAGTGATACACAGGTACAGTTCACGCTTATATTCATATAATGTTAAAATATATATATAATTATAGAGTGTAGAACGTGGTCGCCTACTCTTTTGAGTGTGAAACGGTTCTTTGTGGTATTGAGGCTTGTTACAATAACGAAGAAACAACAGAAGAGTAGTACTGTAGCAGAGACCGAATTCTGCAGCAAAGCAGATGAGAAACAGAGTATAGAAAGGTTTCTTGCTTTGCATCATTACGTGACAATCGGATTTGTGAACTGCGTGAATCTCACAAAACCTGTCTGTAATATGTCACATTTCACCCCACAACCAGAAGAAAAGCTTAATTGTACATAGATTTTTTTTTTTTTATGTAATATTGTATAAAATTTGTGTAATACAGTAATTGTAAAACACGCAAATAATCATGAAGCATTATGATAATTATTAATGGTCCTAAAAATGAAGGCCTAATTTTCTTAATTTTATGAAAAATATAATGTTTAAAATAAATATAGTAAAAAATATTATATATATTAGTAAATATATTATGCACACGCGCACATGCACACACACACACACGTTGTTTTATGGGGACTTTCCATATATATATATATATATATATATATATATATATAGTTTTTATACTGTACAAACTGTATATTCTATCCCCAAACCCTAAACCTACCCATCACAGAAAACTGAAATATTTGTGGGGACATTTCGTCCTCATAACGTAGAGTTTACCTGGACACCACACATGCGCACACACAAGCACACATTCCTATCATTATGACAACTTTTCATTGACATAATGATTTTTATACTGTACAGACTGTATCGCCTAACCCTAAACATCACAGAAAACTTTATATTTCCATTTTCAAATATTACACAAGGTTAAAAATGACTGGTATTACCATCTTTGTGTGGTCATTTTGTCTTCACAACGGTTTATCAGGTAGACAAACACACACACATATATATTTTTTTCTTTTGATTTGGGGGTGAAATGTGAGATTTGCCAAATTATGTATGGATGAGATATAAAGTGATCTGGGTATCTGCACTTCATAGAGATTTGACTATTGTGGTAGTGTTAAGCCACAAAGACAGACATTCACAACGATTCAAAGAGACACAAAGGAGAACAAACTCCAAAAACGTCGAGCAATGTTTTTTTTTGCATTTACTAAAAAAACGACAGACAAACAGCTTAAAATCAACTATTTATGGTGTCAGATTTGGTAGCTGTTAGTTTAAAAGTAGTATTTCGACAGCTTATGAAGCCATGAAACACATGAGGGTTAAAATGTGTTAAAACAGATAAAAAGAATCAATTCACAGGTTAAAATTTACAATTTAGGCAAAACGTATTGCCTATAATACTAGTTATTGCTGGACTGGTTTGGTTAATTTTACTCTTTGGTCAGTTAAATTGTAAACCTCTATTATCTAAGATGACATGGCTCACTGTGACCAAAATGTGGTTCTATGGTCTATATTATTTGGTCTTCTAATACACGAAACATAAAAACCTGTGTATTACTACAACTTAACATGAATTAAACAATCTGAAAGTGTGTGTATGCGTGCAGCCAGACTAAACTATTTGGATATTTTAGATGTTTAACACAGTATCTACATCGGACATGTGCGGCATGTGGCAACACGAAAACTAAATTGCTCCGGTTATATTTAACAGAGCTGTCTACACTGTAAGCACTTAATGCGGATGCCCCATTTCTCCATTTCTATTTCTGACTACTCCAGCCACATCTAAAATGATGTGATTGTATTGAAAATCTATAAATTGTATTCTTTACATGTTTAAATAACTTCTGACCGTTATATCAAAGCCAGCTCAAGACGTTTCTGGTCTGATGTACTAATTTGATCATTTTTTATTTATTTAACCATATACATCTGCAGTTGTATGAATACTAACATATGTAAAATTAAGTATAATATTATCACACGCAAAATCAATTTAATAACAGATCTCTGCTGAAAATAAAGATTTTTTTCAGGTGATTTTATTGTCATTTTACTAATCGCTCAAGTCTAGTCTCAAGCTTGCAGCTGACTGGTCTGTGAACGCTTCCAGTGTAGACGACCTCAAGTTGTCGCAATGTCGGCCACTTCCAGTGTAGACACAGACGTGTTTGAATAGACCCTTGGTTTGTGTTCAACTTACTGACTAGCCATTGTGAAACTTTCCCATATCTCCAACAAATCCTCTGTATCCCCATGAGCAGCCTTGTGCTTCTCCTTCCTACTTTAGTTATTCTACAATACACACAGATTTGATAGTGAAACATCTGTATAATACATTCACAAGGTTGACAGCTGTCATGGTTAGGTGTCAGGGCTCTGGCGGTATCGTTCAGACACATGTGCATCGCACGGTTACCCCGAGTCTTGTGCACGACTAGATCTCTTTCCAAGTCTGCCGAATGCTCTCCATCCGGGCGGGAATTCTGGAGCACTTTTCATCTGTGCCTTCTTTTGTTCGCTTTTTCATCCCGTCTCTGTCAGAAGAACATGTATTGGTTGTCGATCGCTCTCTTGCGCCCCCTGTCGAGCGGCTCTAGTTCATAGTCAGAGTCCCGGTTGGGCAGTAGGGGCGGCAGCGGGTTGGGGTGGCGGAGCAGGTTTCTGCGGCCTACTGACTCACTCCGGCGCAGGGGTACGGGAACGGGGCGATCTGGAAGGGAAGGGGGCATGCGGTGCGGAAGCGCAACTAACGCTGATGGAGGCGAAAATGACTGGGCCATGGAAGGGCTGGAGTGAGGGCATGAATCCGGGCTACAGTGAGCCAGACTCGGCTCTGAGCTCCAGCGAGAGAAGGGCACCAACACCGGAGAGCCAAGAGCCGAACTCTGACCTAGAGAGATGGAACAGAGAAAACACTTTGTCAGTGCAACAGTAAGAGAACACCGTTATTACAGTTATACATTTTTTTTACTAGTTAAGCATTTTGGTTTACATTTTATTTTAGTTAGTCTTAAAGGGGTCATGAACTGAGAAATCACATTTTCCTTGAGCTTTATAGGAATATCCTGTAAGTTTCTGAAAACTTCCTTGTTAGTCCAAAAACACCTTTTATTGTAACCAAGCCCAGCAAACGACTCGTTGTGGAATGTGTATCTATTAGCAGTGTAATGATATGTATCACGATTCGATACATATCACGATACTGAACTCACGATTCGATATTGCGATACACCAAGACATATAGTAAAAGGTTAACAAAAAATGTACTGTTGATTAAAATGCTAAATATGGCATTACATTAGGGGTGTAAATGAATATGCTTGGACTTGGTGCTAGTAAAACAATGCACAAGACAATGGTGACACCAGAATAAAAATATTCATGATTCTGAAGCTGAAAATACAGAATTATTTTAGACAAATAGGCTTGCACTCTGTCACTCTGACTAGATATATTTAAAATAATGTAGGCCACTTTTTACTGGTAACAAGACATTTGGCATCAGGACCCACAAATATAGCCCATTGCAATATTATACATTATACATATTCAACATTATATAGTAGTTTAATGTAGTACCGACACTAAAACTCTGTAAACTTGAATTTTCCTTTTAAGTGAACTATTCACAATACATATAGTCACAATCCACGATGCATATTGTTTTGCGATATATTGTGACACGATATATTGTTACACCCCTAGTACCTATAGGTGAAAGACCGCCTCTGCAGAACATCAACGGCTACTTCATCATTGCAACTTAGGCCCCACCCACAGGCGTGTTAGTGAGATGACGAGGAGAGAAGAGCGACAGGATCACTGGACTAAAAATAACATTACCTTCCAAAGGATCTTAATGCTAGGGATGTGGTTATTTATTTTCAACAATATGAATGTCTCAGAGCATTATTTATTTGTATTCGGTACATTTCACTGTGGATTCTTTTGGTAAATCAGTCACAATTTCGGTGCAGGCTTTGCAAACAGACTTTTACGGTAATGCCACAACATGTAAGTAACTGTGTTAATTCTAATGCCTGATCTGTGACCAGTGATTTCTAATATGTAATGATTCATGTACAGTCAGATGTTCTTTGTCTATGTGTCAGTAAATCAAATCAGTGACTAAACGGTCAACTTCACATTGTTTCTCTTAGTAGGATTAAAATAATCTGTTATTTAACCTGAGATTAAATTACATATATAGAAAGCGATCAAAGAACGCTCCCTTTACAAACGCTGGAGCTGTCAATCAAACAGCACGAGTTTATCAGTGACTAAGTTCTGGACCATTGCAAAACTCCTGTTATAATCAACAAATCTTTTATTTATTGTGTGCACTGTTAGTTATGATAAAAGCATTCGTTAGTGTGCAGAAATCGAGTTACAATTGTTGTCTGTGATCCGCTGCAATGCTCATTCATCACTGCAACTTTTCATGCCACTATCTAAATATAATGCCATATATCTAAATATAATGCTATAATCAACACTTTTCAAGATTAGTTAACCTCAAGAGCTGTAATAGTTAAAACATGCTAAAAGTTTTCGAGAGTTCCACATGTAATACTAGCAATTTCAAGAATACAAAGTTGTTAGCAAAATCACAGCAGTGGGCATTTATACTGATTTGAACGCTCCGTTTGAAGGGCCGTGTCTGCTGTGAGACTTCAGAGGGCTAAAATCAGGGTAGGAAAAATGCCTTTTATTTCTAAATTAATAATTAATAATATTACTGTTTATTACACTATTGTTTAAAAGTAAGATTGTTTTAAGAAAGTAATACTTTTATCAAGGATGCATTAAATTGATCACAAGTGACAGTAAAGACATTTATAATTTCCATTTTAAATAATTTATGTACTTTTGAACTTTCCATTCAATTCAAAGAATCAAATGAATCATGGTTACCACAAAAATATTAAGCACAGAGCAACTGTTTTCAACATTGATAATAATGAATGTTTCCTAAGCATGAAATCATCATATTAGAATGATTTCTGAAGGATCATGTGACACTGAAGACTGGAGTAATGATGCTGAAAATTCAGCTTTAAATCACAGGAAAAAAAAAACCCACTTTAAAATATATTCACATATTCAGCCTTAGTGAACATAAGAGGCTTCATTCAAAAACATTTACCAACCCCAAAGTTTTGAACAGTAGATACTACAATTATGCAAATAAATAGATTATTGACTAGTTTTGACTATTGACCCATACTGGCTGGTGGAAGTGAGAGACTATAAGTTTTGAACTTATGTCGTCTAAATGCTAATTTTGTCATTGTTTTGGAGCACACTCGCTTATAGATAACCTTAAGGCTAACAAATTCATACTAAAAGCCAAAAAAATTTAATTTTGATTTTATAGGGACTTTAAATATTTCCTCAATAACCATACAATACTCCCTGTATCCCATAGAGGGCATCGTCTTCACATTTACAACACCTGCATCCTTTTGTGTAACCGTAAGAGAGTGTGTTAGAGAAGTATGTGCTCAAAATAGAGCATGTTAGTAAATGTGTGTGATAAAACACGGTATTAGGCTTTGTGTATATGTGTGTATTTTTGCTTGACCACATTATTACAGCTTGTGAAGGTGGGACAGCAGGAAACAGAGACTTGATGGTGGGTTAGTCTGTAGATGTGATGATATGCATAAGTGTGTATGGATGCGTATGTGTTTGTGTGTTTGAGAGAGTGCATGTTTCCTTGTGTCATGTCTCTCAGAACTACTAAAACCCATCTAAACCACAAAGCACAAGAGGGAAACGCTCCTGAGTGTGTGTGTGTGAAAAAAAAGAAATTGTATGCATGTTTTCAACTGCAGGAACATTTAAAGATCAATAACTGCTATGTAATATTTTAATGAATTTTTATTATATACTATTATATAATATATTTTACCAGTACGATAAATAAAGCCTTTGATACTGGTACTTAAACAGTGTATGATTACATAAACTAGTCAAACATTATTTATACATTTTTATTATGCTAAATGATGTGGTTTGCACACATTACATTACATTACACACAAGTCCAAAATTAATTCTTGCCAAGCACCAAATGTGTGAAAAAAAATGGCTTTGGTGACTAAATCAAACATAAATCGAACTATTACGATCTATTCGAACATCAGATGGTTTACATCAGAAGTGATTTAAATCAAATTGTCTACTAAGAAAACATCTGTTGCACTCAAGCAACAATTTATTGTATGTGCAAAAGGATGCTTAAAGCCATCACAACGAAAATATTGTAAACCCTGGGTAAACAGAATCCTGCGCTATCTTCCTTTATGTTTCACAATGCTCATAATTTACCAAGGTTAACAATTAATCTTAGGTATTCACATTAACTGACGTTTCACACTGTACATTCCTATACATATTTGTGGTGTCAGTATTATTGACTGGAGGAGAGCAGTGCACGACCTGTTTATAAAAAAGCTCTAGCATTGCACATCTTTATATTATACACTGCAGACTGTAGTGGTGCAATGGATCACTAAAATATGGTTTTCGGTTCATTAAATGTAACTTTGCTTTTAATTTATTACTTAAAGCCCACTTTAAGTACTTTGATACCACAGCAAAAATCTAGCTTTTAATAATTAAACATTAAAGACAAGTGAACAGCCAGTAATAAAATAAGAACAAATACACAAATTACAATCATAGATAAATACAATATTACAAAGTTAAAAACAAAGTAAGGTTTAACAGTAGTATTCAGTTACAGACATGTAATCATTACATGTAAAATAACACTATATTGTTCACTGTATTAATTAAATACAGATTCATCTTTGTTAAAGGTATTTTGTTGTTTGATTAACATTAAATTATATTAAATAACATTAAATGACTTTAAGACCTAATGCACAGATCCAATATACTGATACACATCCGATTTCTTTCTTAACTGTTTGTTCACTTATGACAAAACCGACTGTGTTTATGAGAATAGTTCCCGAGACGGGTATTTTAACATAATTTTGTGTGTATGTGTCCGTTCAAGCGCAAAGAGATGCAAAAGAGGAATCAATTCGGTGTTCTGAGACGTGCCTCTCTGTCACACTTCTTCTTGTGCTTGAATGGTTTAAAATCGCTTGAATGTGTAAAATGTCAAGAAAAAACACTTGCAAATGATAAACTTTCACTCTATGATGGTTAAACTTGGCAATTAATCTGCAAATCACATGCGTGCCAAACCGTGGGGCCTGGTCCGCATGGATCAAGGATCAACTGCCATCCGTTGTACCCCTTAGCAGACTATACTATTAAGTTTATCCTGAATGGACTTTTCGAACTATAAAGATAAGAATGAAATGGTCTTTTCTTCACGCCAATTGACGTGTTTTCCGTCACCATTTAACAGTTTCTGTGACGGTCCAAAGCACGTGAATATGAGGCACGCGATTGGTTAAGCTAAGCATCTTATAATAACATTCTAACACTGTATCGTTTCACATTGCCCATGTTTGGCCTAGGAGCAGAGTTTCATAACCCTGGGTAAAAAGCCATGCTATACTGTATATATTTACATGTATACATTTCTCTAGTCTCACCTGTGTGAGTGGGGTATACCCGCACATAACTGGCCAACATAACGTCACATGCGGCGCCGCATTCCAGCGGGATCGGACAGTTGCGGAAGTGATTCAGCATGTCCATGACAGATGGGAAACGCAGGTGCTGCACACGACACTGACCCCATTCAGTTAAAGATAGACGCAAATGCTGCAAAGGAAGAAAAACAGTGGAAAAATGCATTATAAATACAGACATAAACATAGAAATAATGAGCAACAGTAATATTACTGTGAATAGTGATAAAATGTAAATGTTATTTTAATTATTTAAAAAAAAACATTATTTTAATATATTTTTAGACAAGCAAATATTATTGTTTTAATTAATAAAATATTCAATGCACTTAAACAGAAAGCATTTTTGCATTTTAATTTAAATGTGTAAAATGTCTAATAATAATTGTGGGATAAAGTTTTATAAAATAAATTAAACGTTTTTTCTGGCTTTTTTGAGTGTGTTTGTGTGTGTGTGTGTGTGTGTGTTTAAAAAAACAGTATAATGTACGGTAAAAAGATTAATAATTGTTTAATGTTTTTAAAACCCTCAGAAATATATTATACTGACTCAATATGAAAAAATAACCCTGTATATTACTTGCTTCCAGTAGTAGCCTAAGCATGAGGCCTTTAAAATAAATACATGTATTAAAAATAATCTAAAAATATAATAATATATAAAATAATTTTAAAAAATTGAGCAATACCAATTTGGTATTGATATACTGTACATCCCTAATGAAAATAATATTCATGATATTGATGATGTTGAGTTCATTACCTTTGCTCTGCCCTGATAGTTAAACGTGAGGACATAGTCTCCTCTCCGTGTCTCGCTCTGTCTCACCAGGAAGTTCCCATGACCGCTGACCCCGGCATGCTGTACAAGGTAGGCCGCCCGTACACGTGATATGGGCCCATGGAACCATGGGTAAGAGGACAGGAAGTGATCTGTTTTGTTGTAGGCGTGCTCTGTGAGTCCAAAGCCCAGAGAGCCTGCGGAGGCACACATGAGACAGTATGTTTACAGACATCTAAATATGACTCTTGTCTGATTTTCAATCTACAGCAAGCGGTCGATTACCATGCGAAATAGTTACAGTTTCCGCTGCAACACGTTTTTCATTCATTTTTACAAACTAACAGTTGAGATCACACTGTCACTGTTTTGATGGAGTCGACAACAAATGCTTTTTAAAGCAGTTATTTTAGAGTACTTGCATAAATGAGAGTGAAAAATGAGAGGAAGACAGAAAGTGTATGTGTGTATGTGCGTGACTCACCCTGGCCGCTGGGCTCTGTGCTCCCTCTGCGAGCTGCATTCAGCGAGTCACTAACAGGAAATGGTTCTCCATCCACACTATCTGACCTGGAATCACACACACACACTCTCATAAACATCTACGAACTTCTTTATTTGCATGATGAAGAAGTCCCAGAATGTCACACAGTCAATAACATCACATCACATATGCAAATGTACGTCCACATTGTTTGATGACTTAAAAAAACATAACTTTCTATTACAAACATGCAAGGGAATGGGTTTTTTTTGCATAAAAGGCCCTAAAAAGTATGTAGACACTTGTTTCACACTTATAAATGTGTGAATGCCACTGCATTACACAACAAAATATCAAATCAGCTGACATTTACTTTAAAGAATATATATATATATATATATATTTTTTTTTTTTTAAATATTTTTTAAATAATAAAATACAAAATGAGTTGTTTTATTTATTTTAAAATACATTATTTAAATGTATTTCTATTTAAGTAAATTTAATTGTTGTAATTAACAAAATATTAAATGTGCTTAAATAGAAAAAAGTTTTTTGCATTTGTAATTCAATATTGTGTAACATTTAGATAAACGTCATGTATATATATGTGTATATATATATGTGATGCTGGTGGAGGAAAACGTTTTCTGACTTGCTCCTCCAAAATACCCCAAAGTGCTTCAAAAATATTTAGATTTGGTTATTGTGCAGGCCATGGGAGATGTTCAACTTCACTTTCTTGTTCATCAAACCATTCTGTCACAAGTCTTGCTGTGTGTATTGGTGCATTATCATGCTGATACACGGCACCCCCTTCAGGGTACAATGTTTGAACCATTAGGTGCACATGGTCCTCCAGAATGGTTCGCTAGTCCTTGGCAGTGACGCCCATCAAGCACAGTAGGGAATGCCATGATATTACAGCCCAAACATCACTGATCCACCGCTGTGCTTCACTCTGGGCAGCAACAGTCCAGGTGTTGAGCCTCTTTGGGGATTCTCCACACCGGAACTCCCACGGATGTGGGAAAGACAGTGATGGTGGACTCATCAGAGAACAATACATGTTTCACATTCTCCACAGTCCAAGATTTGCACTGTTGGCACCAATGGTTTGGCAATAGCAGCCAGACCCTGAATATTGACTCTGTGAAGCTCCAGTCGAGGTGTGCATTTAATTCTGCAGCTGTATTCTGCATTGGGCAGCTGTGGTTTTATGTCTTTTGAATACAACCCGGGTTAGTACCTGGACATCCCTTTCAGACAGCTTCCTCTTGCATCCACAGTTACTCCTGTTGGATGTGGTTCGTCCTACGTGGAGGTATGTCGAAATTACTCTGGATCCCATAGCTCTCGATACACCACAAAGGCTTGCTGTCCTGGTCACAGATGAGCCAGCGAAACACATACCAACAATTTGTCTTCTTTTGAACTCTGATCTCTTATTATGTTGTGTGGATTGCAATATTTTATGTACAATATTGCAATTTGCTCTGCTAATTCAGCCTTCGCACTCTTACTAATGTAATGTAAAATCAATAAAGATTGGCCATTAGGCCGTGCATATAGGCATGAAACCTCCAACACTACACTGGCCAGTGTTTCAGTTTCATTGTTCAAATATGTTATATACATTCTCTTTGATGGGAAAGTGTGTCCAAACTTTTGACTGGTAGTATATATATATATATATATATATATATATTTATTAGGGGTGTGACGTTACACTTAGCTCACGAGACGAGACGCGAGATTGGGTTCACGAGAACGAGACAAAACAAATACAAATACTTTTGCACAGTATTTTTAAGAAATCCTCAATGGACAAAATTCATAACCGTAATGTAATGTAAACGTAGTGGTGGCATATTCTATTCTAATTTACCTTATATATAATTCTCTCTCTCTCGTTCTCTTTCTGTGTGTGTGTATATATATATATGTATACACACATACACACACACACATACACCGATCAGGCATAACGTTATGACCACTGACAGGTGAAGGGAATAATACTGATTATCTCTTCAATCACAGCACCTGTTAGTGGGTGGGATATATTAGGCAGCAAGTGAACATTTTGTCCTCAAAGTTGATGTGTTAGAAGCAGGAAAAATGGGCAAGCGTAAGGATTTGAGCGAATTTGACAAGGACCAAATTGTGATGGCTAGACGACTGGGTCAGAGCATCTCCACAACTGCAGCTCTTGTGGGGTGTTCCCTGTCTGCAGTGGTCAGTATCGATCAAAAGTGGTCTAAGGAAGGAACAGTGGTCAACCGGCGACAGGGTCATGGGCGGCCAAGGCTCATTGATGCATGTGGGGAGCGAAGGTTGGCCCGTGTGGTCCGATCAAACAGACGAGCTACTGTAGCTCAAATTGCTCAAGAAGTTAATGCTGGTTCTGATAGAAAGGTGTCAGAATACACAGTGCCGCAGATCAGTCAGGGTGCCCATGCTGACCCCTGTCCACTGCCGAAAGTGCAAACAGTGGGCACATGAGCATCAGAACTGGATCACGGAGCACTGGAAGAAGGTGGCCACGTCTGATGAATCACGTTTTCTTTTACATCACGTGGATGGCCGGGTGCGTGTGCGTCGCTTACCTGGGGAACACATGGCACCAGGATGCACTATGGGAAGAAGGCAAGCCGGCGGAGGCAGTGTGATGCTTTGGGCAATGTTCTGCTGGGAAATCTTGGGTCCTGCCATCCATGTGGATGTTACTTTGACACGTACCACCTACCTAAGCATTGTTGCAGACAATGTACACTCTTTCATGGAACTGGAATTCCCTGGTGGCTGTGGCCTCTTTCAGCAGGATAATGCGCCCTGCCACAAAACAAAAATGGTTCAGGAGCACAACAACGAGTTTGAGGTGTTGACTTGGCCTCCAAGATCTCAATCCAATCGAGCATATGTGGGATGTGCTGAAGAAACAAGTCAGATCCATAGAGGCCCCACCTTGCAACTTACAGGACTTAAAGAATTTGCTGCTAACATCTTGGTGCCAGATACCACAGCACACCTTCAGGGATTTAGTGGAGTCCATGCCTCGACAGGTCAGGGCTGTTTTGGCAGCAAAAGGGGACCAACACAATATTAGGTCATAATGTTATGCCTGATATATATATATATCTCATGAAAAACTAGGAGAGATTTGGGACTAATTGAAAATAATTACATAAAAAAAAAAAAAATCAAATATGAATGCAATAAATACAGAGATAAACTGGGTCGAGAAGAAGGCAGATGCTATAGGATGAGAATTAGGCAGAAAAACAGACGTCGCTTTGAAACCCACAGGGACAAAATGAAGGAAAGAACAGAGGAAGAGAGCAGAAGCAAGAATCAGGGAGGGGCATTTGGGGAAGTTGCGGGAGAGAGCAGCACAAAAGCTTTTGGTTCGAGTCAGGAAATGTGTCTTGTAATTCTTGGACAAGAAAAAACGGCATATGATGTTCTTATGTCAAGACGAACGTATACACAGAGGGTGGACCGGGAAAAAAAAGGGGTAAAAAAAAAAAAGAAACAAGACAAAGAAAACGACAGACAAGGGGGCATGGAGAGAAAGGAGGCCATGAGATGTGCTGAGTCGAGTTCTTGAGATTCTTAGTAATCAGAATAACAGGAAGACCTCACTCTCTCTCTCTTCCTAAAACTCACATTGATATATTCACACAGGCTTGAGTTCTTAGTACCCTCACACCAATAAAAGGAAATGAAACGCATTTGTGTGCACACACACAAACACACCTTTTAAGACAGACATAGCACATGCAGAACAGACACATGGTATGTATGGACATGTCTGCAAGTAAACATCTAAATTAAGAAAAAAAAAACTACTATAATGCATGAGAAACCAAACACTGTGGCTTTCTTTAGTACTAAGTTGAGCCTTGTTAAAATAGAGCTGTTGTGTTATTGTGTGTGTGTGTGTGTGTGTGTGTGTGTGTGTGTGGTCCTGGTAAACCCTACGTTATGGGGACAAGATATCTAAAGATATCTAAAATCCTTGACCTTGTGGGGACATTTTTTCGTACCCATGATGACAACAGCTTATAAATCTGGTAATTGATGTTTTTTTGAAAATGTAAAAATGCAGAAGGTTTTCTGTGATGGGTAGGTTTAGGGGGATAAAATATATAGTTTGTACAGTATAAAAATCATTACGTCTATGGAATGTCCCCATAAAACATGAAAACCCAATGTTTGTGTGTGTGTGTGTGTGTATGTATGTGGTGTGTGTGTGTAAGAGGAAGTGAGTGGGTTTTCTCAGTAGGGGAATTTCAGGAACTTTTGCAGATGTCTGGAATCTTCAGAAGTAAATTGAGTTCAAATGCAGAAAGCGCTGCTCTCACCTGATGGTGATACATTCTCTGAGCTCTGTGGTCCAAGAGCTCACCTGCTGCTCATTATCGGCCTCAAATATAAAACTACGTGGATAACCAGTAACCTGAGCAGAGAGAGGGAGAATGGAGAAAGAGAGAGTGGAGAGAACACAAGAAATGAATTTGGCTGATTATTTTATGATTGTCAGCATCAGTTAATGAACTGTTGAGTTGTGTCAGTTTCAAGACAGCTTTTCCAAAGAATAAATGGCATGTCCTGTTTTATGTTATTTTTAACTTGAATATGAAGTGAGATTTTATATATACACAGTACTGTGCAAAAGTCTTAGGCACGTTGGTATTTTCACACGAAAAATGTTTTTAAGCCAGTTATTTATATCTTTTACTGTAGTGTGTCAGTAGGAAATATCAGTTTACATTTCCAAACATTATTAATTGTAAAAAAAAATTTATGCACAAGAAGTCTGATAGCAGCCGGTATGATCTGATCTCACCATCATCGAGTCTGTCTGTGATTACATGAAGAAACAGAAAAAACTGAGACAGACTAAATCCAGAAAAACTAAGGCAACGTCTCCCAGACACTTGAGGAAACCTACCTAAAAATCTCACTGGATTATTACAATTAATGGCAAAATGAATGTTTGGAAATGTAAACTGATATTTCCTACTGACACACTACAGTAAAAGATATAAATAACTGGCTTAAAAACATTTTTCGTGTGAAAATACCAACATGCCTAAGACTTTTTCACAGTACACATACACATACACATACACATACACATACACATACACATACACATACACATACACATACACATACACATACACAGCCGTTCTGTTTTTGATTGGTAAGATTTATAATGTTTTTAGAAGAAGTCTCTTATGCTCACCAAGGCTGCATTTATTTTATTAAAAAACAATAATATTGTAAAATATTATTAAAATGTAAAATAACTGTTTTATATTTGAATATATTTTAAAATGTCATTTATTCCTGATGTCAAAGCTGAATTTTCAGCACCATTACTCCAGTCTTCAGTGTCACATGATCCTTCAGAAATCATTCTAATATGATGATTTGATGCTCAAGAAACATTTATGATTATTATCAATGTTGAAAACAGTTGTGTAAAACATTTTTTTGAAAACATCATCTTTGATGAATATAAAGTTCAAAAGAACAGTATTTATCTGAAATAGAAAGCTTTAGTAACACTGTACTACCGTTCAAAAGTTTTGGGTCAGTAAGAATTTTCAAAAATCTGAGAAGAGTAGAGAAAATGGTTCTATTATGCAATTTTCAAATGTATTTATTTTTATTGTAAAACATGATGACCGTGTTCTCCAGCATAATTTGAGTTGTTGAAAGGAGCATCTTGAGCTTCAAAGAAAGAAAATCTGACTGTCTGTACAAAATGTCACATGATCAATGACTCTCATTTACTTACATTTGACTAGTCACCTAGAAATAGTGCATAATCTGAAATATTTCATATTCATTTTAATAAGGTTTTAGTGTTTTTTTTGTTTTGTTTTTAAAAACATGAAAGCCCTATAAATGTACAGGTTCAAGTGAAAAAAAAAAACTTTTGGACCATAATTTCCATAATTATATATACATTTAATTTATTGCATGCAATTTTTACTACACCTGGCACTAAAAACATTTTGAAAATAGGACATGCACTATCAAGATCAGGTCAAAGCAGATCATCTTAAAATGGCCTAAAACCAACCAAATTATTCCGCCATCAATATATCAGTTTTTTCAATGAAATGAACAAGTGTGTGTCTTTGTTCACCTTTAAGACAAATGTGTTCATGTTGTCTGGCATCTCTAGGCGATTACAGCGTCGAATCTCTTTGATGTCCGAACAGTGTACGGTAAGCTTTGGCGTTTTGTAGTCCTAAAACACAAACAAAGCAACACAACTTCTTTATATAATCATATAACAAATACATAATGTCTTTAGACACATTTACAAGTTTAAAAATCTCCTTTACTGGTTTAAATCGTGCCTGTATAATGTCTTTATACTTTAAATGCATTCAATTTTGTACAGTAGCTCTACTTGCAATGCTTTCCCCTTGTATTGGTCACTTCTGCTTATATTATTCTCATTTGAATAATTGAGTAATTGAGTTGCTCTGGATAAAAGTTTCTGCTAAATAAATAAATGTAAAATTTTACTCCGCAATTTGGACTCTCAAAACCCTACAAGTTTCTTTACAGGTCAATAAAACAAAAAACAACTCTGTCATTGATGATAAAACATACATTTCTAGTGCATGACACACTCCATGAATGTCGTCCAGAGAGAGAGAAATGAGAGGCGATGATTTTCTTGTTCTACTGGGATTAGCTAAGAATGTTCATCTGGAAATTAAGAGAGAATAGAGCTACGACCTGTGATCTGAAACCTTCGACCTACGCCCACACACTCACACACTCACACACTCACACACTCACACACTCACACACTCACACACTCACACACTCACACACTCACACACTCACACACTCACACACTCACACACTCACACACTCACACACTCACACACTCACACACTCACACACTCACACACTCACACTCCTTGGGAAAACATGAGAGTGGATTCCGGGAAGTTGTGAGAGCTGCAAATGAATCCGGGCGCTCTGAGCTGCAGGAATTTCCAGCGTGTATCCCGTCAGCTCTGACACATCAAAGATTTAGGAATTAAGAAGCTCTTTCTCAAACAAAATCTGTCATTTTGAGTGAGTCAGGTTAAATCATGGCTTAAAATAGCTTCACACGCACTGGCTAGTGCCAAAGTAACTGTGCCGTAATAGTACAATCCTTCCTCTTTGAATTGCAGTCAAGCCTCACACAGAGAGAGAAGAGAAAACACCACTGACTCATTCACATCCACATGCATATGCATGCACATTTGCACACTTCTGCTCTAATTCCAAGAGAACAAGAACTGATTGAAGTACTAAACACCACACACACAAACAGTAAAGCAGATGATTTGTTTCTCTTCTCTAAATGTCTTCGCCAAGGCAAATGCATGAAAGCTGCTTTTAAACGTACAGAGCAGATTTCCACAAAAGCGATTCTAAAATATATTTAATACTCAAGACGACTGTGTCTGAGAATCAGTGTTGAGGGTGTGCAAGTTCACGAACCACAGACCAATCAACTTGAAGCATCTCGGTCAACTAAGATGTACAAATTGCTGGATGTTAATATGTTTTAAACAGTTAAACTGTTGACAGCCACCTTTCTTGTTCAATTTCAGGAGCGACTCCATTATCACTGAACATCAACATTGTACAATAACTCTGTTTGCAGTTTGCATGTTATGGCTGTGTATACATGTTATTAAAACTAGTATACATATGGCTACAAACAAACAAGTAGTACATATACAGTTGCAAACAAAAGATTAGTGAAATCAATATCATTTAAACTAGTATACACACTCTAAAAAGTAATTCTGGGGACCTGTTACTTAAATAAATGCATGGTTGCAAGTTAAAAATTCTAATTTATTGTTTTAATTAAACCTTTTAAGTTGCAAACATTATTTTGTAGAATAGAATTATTTTAATATCATCTGTAATTTAAAATTTAATTTCAATTTCTGTTAATTGGCTTAAAAAAAAAAAAAAGGTTGTAGTAACTTAATGAAATTGTCTTAATAACTTTGGAAATTAGGCAGTGGATTTCTAGTTCCCAGCATGCTTTGCTAGATAAGGAGAATAAATGTTGAAATTAAGTGTTAATGTATTAGTGTTTAGTGAAGGGAAAGACCTGTTAGCGTTTAATGCTGTTATGTTTGACATTTAAAAGAGTTTCTGTAATGTTTTGGTGGTTACTATTGTGCTGAAGAGTAGAGACATGAAGGTAAACACTACGTTGACTCTATAAGCAACGACTGCGCTAATGCCAGTGACAAGTAATATCTTACTCATTCATTAAATACACATGTTAAATAAGTTATGTTAGCATGTGCTATGATAGCTGTTGATTTGAACTGAAATAGATAAGATTAGTTGATTCCAGGGCTACAACTCTGGCGACTTAATTTTTTGGAGTAATCAACTTAAAAAATTGTGTTTATGCTACAAATTATTAAGTTCCTCTAACTCAATGTAGCTTGATGGTCGAACATAAATTCAATCAAAGTTATCATAACTTTAAAAAATTTGATGCAAACTGTTACAAACAAAAGAGGATTAAAACTAGTTTAGGCTACTAGTATATGTTTACAAAAAAGATTATTTAAACTAGTATATATGTTTACAAACAAAAGATGGTTTAAATTAGTAACCATACTGTTATGAACAAAACATGATTAAAGCTAGTACACATACACTTATGAACAAAATATGATTTACACTAGAAACTACCTACACAAGTATACATACTATATGAGCAAAAGATGCAGCAAGTCATAAAACAGAAGAATCGTGAGTTCAAAAATTATTTAAATATAATCAACTCATGATCTTTATAGAGAAAAATCACACATAAATAAAGTGGCTGGAGCAGCTGTGATGCACATCAAAAATACTACTTTGATTATTTTAAGCTATGAGTAACTTAAGCAAGCTACACTTTCAAATTAGCTTCCCCAAACATGTTGTGAAATGACTGCACTCTAGTCTAAACTAAATACTGCCAAACGTGACAAATCATGAGGGCTCTTAAACCAAAGAGCGAAAAACGAAGAAATCCACATTGGCTCGATTTCTATGACCATATTTGGGCCCCGTTTCTGTTTGTCGGAGGCTTGAATACTCACCCTCATTCTACACAATACAAACATTTTGCTAGGCTGTGTAAAATGCTGTTTATCTGTTTTCTGACACAACTCTGTAGTGCATTTCCTGCGACTCTGAGACCAGCCAACTTGAGTTTCAATGTAGGCAGTCCATGTGGAGACGCACAAGATGCACTGGAGTCCTGTAAGGCTGCGGGCCTATTTATTATTCACTTGATCCATTTAAAATCCTGTTTTTGTATATTGTGTAATTTCATTTCAAGTCACATATGTTCTCTGGTGTCACCGCATAAAACACCGTTTAATTGTGCATGAGTGCAGTTTAAAATGCCACAACAAACAGCCATGCCATTCATCTGATCTGAATAACACTTCCTAATTGTTACTTTTGCTTTTAGTCACATTCTCAGAACAACCTTTCAAAATGAGTCACATAATGAAATTAGCAATAACAAATCGCAAAGGCATCTAGAAACAACCTGACACTGAAAGCCACTAGGAATCACTTAATATTCAACAACATTATTGATTTGACTGTACTGACGCTGATGTATGAGCAGTACCGTCGCAAGGGCTGTGCCAAGTGTGCGACTGCACAGGGCCTCGCGCAAAGTAAAGTCACAGCTGTCTTGATGTAAAAGCCAATACTATAATAGTTCAAAGACATAGCTAAAAATGTGTATCGTGATGCTGTATATATTTCTCTGTGCGTGAGACTGTGCGTGTGACATACATGCCAGTCAGCGCGGCATCGCACGTCACGTTCGTAGCTTTATTCAGTCCATTCAAATTCTGATTTTGGCCACCTCTGAAATGGGTCAAACCATATATTACCTAAGAAGTTGAAGTAAATGCGCTAGAAATCCACGCTCATTCAAGGATGTGCATTTATTGCATGGACGGAGAAAGCATGAACGCCTTCCAGGATTTCATCTGATGGTACACACAAAGGGTTTTTTATTTAACACTATAAAGTTAAATAAGCATAGCCTAATCGGAGCATCATTGAGAGCAACTGTACCGCAGAACGAGTAAAGCCTTCTCTATCTCTACATGTTTTAAACGTTTTTAAATCTGAAAAAGCAACGAAATTGTCAGACATCCATTTAGCGCATGTTCACAGAGGAAAACTTCTGAAAAACAGTGCTGGTTGTTCTCTCGATAATGTCTGCTTGTTTTTCTGACTGAGAAATCGCTTCAGATGATTCAGTGAGAGAGAGCAGTCCAAACCAAGTGGATTCAGGCCGTTTTGCAAACGCGTTTGACCCATTCATAATTTAGAACATGATTTAAGCGTCAAAATGTGCGCACTGCGCGGTTGTTACACAGTTTAACTTCTTGAACCTAATGCTGTTAAACTGAATATACACATTTTTTTTCTTAAATATCCACATAAACAACTAATTGTACATCACTATAGCAACAGTCACAGGATTATCAGCAAACTGCCAAGAGAACTGCTAGCTGGCTACTCAAAATAAACTAGCAATCTATTCAGTCAGCATATTTGTGTTTGATCTGTGTGAATTACAGAAATATAAGACTTGCTAGACCTACTTTTAGCTACCAAGAAACCTTTCCACAAGGATAGATTGATTTTATTTTTGTGACTTGTGCATACCTTGATGTGAAATGACGCAGAGTAGGCTGTGTGTGTGTGTGTGTTGTAGTAGTAAAGAGAGAGTATGGGAGAAGGAAGCTTGTGTGAGGTGGACCTGGTCACCACAGACCCAAATCTTCTCAGCTGTTGCTACTGTCATATGCTGCACTGTCTCTTCATGTGGCACAACATTATGTTTGGCACATTGTATGGGTCACTATATCATAACAAGGTAATACAATGTGTAATCAAGTGATGACTGATTAACAGTAAAGTAAATGCTAAATGTCCTAATACCTGTTGATACTACAACAATTCAAAGTATATGCTCTTAACCTTGCAGTTTTTCACATATCATGTAAGACTCAATTTCTCCATTTCTTTGCACAAAACTCTCCAGAAAGTGCCATTTAATGATTTATTTTCCCCCCACATAATAAATCCCAATTTAACCACTGTGTATATTTTATTTTATATTGTATATTTTAAACACACAGAAAAGCTGTAATATTGTGAAATATTCAAATCAAATCTGAAATTTCAGCATCATTACTCCAGTCTTCAGTGTCACATGATCCTTCAGAAATCATTCTAATATGATGATTTGCTGCTCAAGAAACATCAAATAAAATAGTTTGTGATTATTCTTTTGTAACATTGTACTACCGTTCAAAAGTTTTGGGTCGGTAATATTTTTTATTTATTTATTTTTTAGGGAAAGAACTTAAAGAAATTAATACATTTATTCAGCAAGGATGCATTCAATTGATCAAGTGACTGTAAAGACATTTATAATGTTACAAAAGCTTTTGTTTTAAAAGAGAAATGCTGTTCTTTTGAACTTTCTATTCATTAAATAATCCTGAAAAAAAATTCACAGTTTTCAACATTGATAATAATAAGAAAGTTTCTTGAGCAGCAAATCATCATATTAGAGTGATTTCTGAAGGATCATGTGACACTGAAGACTGGAGTAATGATGCTGAAAATTCAGCTTTGACATTACAGAAATAAATTGCATTTTAAAATATATTCAAATAGAAAAAAGTTATTTTAAATTGTAAAAATATTTCACAATAATACTGTTTTTGCTGTATTTTTGATCAAATAAATGCAGCCTTGGTGAGATTAAGAGACTACTTTCAAAAACATGAAAAAACCTTAATGTTTCTAAACCTTTGACTGGTAGTATATATACACACATATACATATACATAATACCATGCAATAAATATAAATAAAATAAATAAATGAAAAAAAAATAAAAAATAATAATAATAATAATAATAATAATAACAACAAATAAATTATATATATATATATATATATATATATATATATATATATATATATATATATATATATATATATATATATATATATATATATATACACTCACCTAAAGGATTATTAGGAACACCTGTTCAATTTCTCATTAATGCAATTATCTAATCAACCAATCACATGGCAGTTGCTTCAATGCATTTAGGGGTGTGGTCCTGGTCAAGACAATCTCCTGAACTCCAAACTGAATGTCAGAATGGGAAAGAAAGGTGATTTAAGCAATTTTGAGCGTGGCATGGTTGTTGGTGCCAGACGGGCCGGTCTGAGTATTTCACAATCTGCTCAGTTACTGGGATTTTCACGCACAACCATTTGTAGAGTTTACAAAGAATGGTGTGAAAAGGGAAAAACATCCAGTATGCGGCAGTCCTGTGGGCGAAAATGCCTTGTTGATGCTAGAGGTCAGAGGAGAATGGGCTGACTGATTCAAGCTGATAGAAGAGCAACTTTGACAACTATTAACTTTGACGTTACAACCGAGGTATGCAGCAAAGCATTTGTGAAGCCACAACACGCACAACCTTGAGGCGGATGGGCTACAACAGCAGAAGACCCCACCAGGTACCACTCATCTCCACTACAAATAGGAAAAAGAGGCTACAATTTGCAGGAGCTCACCAAAATTGGACAGTTGAAGACTGGAAAAATGTTGCCTGGTCTGATGAGTCTCGATTTCTGTTGAGACATTCAGATGGTAGAGTCAGAATTTGGCGTAAACAGAATGAGAACATGGATCCATCATGCCTTGTTACCACTGTGCAGGCTGGTGGTGGTGGTGTAATGGTGTGGGGGATGTTTTCTTGGCACACTTTAGGCCCCTTAGTGCCACATGGGCATCGTTTAAATGCCACGGCCTACCTGAGCATTGTTTCTGACCATGTCCATCCCTTTATGACCACCATGTACCCATCCTCTGATGGCTACTTCCAGCAGGATAATGCACCATGTCACAAAGCTCGAATCATTTCAAATTGGTTTCTTGAACATGACAATGAGTTCACTGTACTAAAATGGCCCCCACAGTCACCAGATCTCAACCCAATAGAGCATCTTTGGGATGTGGTGGAACGGGAGCTTCGTGCCCTGGATGTGCATCCCACAAATCTCCATCAACTGCAAGATGCTATCCTATCAATATGGGCCAACATTTCTAAATAATGCTTTCAGCACCCTGTTGAATCAATGCCACGTAGAATTAAGGCAGTTCTGAAGGCGAAAGGGGGTCAAACACAGTATTAGTATGGTGTTCCTAATAATCCTTTAGGTGAGTGTATATATATATATATATATTTTATTATTATTAATTTTTTTTTTTTTTTTTTTTTTTCTAAACTAAAGCATATTGACCCTCATTGTATATATAAATATACACGATGAATATATAACAATTATATCAATGCTCTTCAACTGTGGTTGCAGATTTTTACAGTTTTTCAGCATGTAGATTTTCTTTTACAACCAAGTTTCACCACTTTTACCACACACACACACACACACACACACACACACACACACACACACACACACACATACATTTGTACACACGTGCATGCTGCTGTGTTAAAGACGGATCCCTTCCTAAGTCAGAAAGGTTTGCTCATGGTTTTCACTGGCTTTATTTTTTTTACATTCCTTTCATTTATTTACCTCCCTCTCCCTCCCTGCACGGTGCTAAAATAGAGTGTCAATCACTCTGACCTTTACTGCTGCTCTCGAAAGCCCCACCACAGCAGTACTGAGAAAATACACATGAAAGAAAGACACCGATAGAGAGAGGGAGAGGGAGAAGCGCAAATGAAAAGAAAAAAAAAAAAGAGCAGGTTTCCTGTGTCAGTCAAAACCTCCCGATGATGGACAAATATCTTACTTTTCTGCGAAAAGGGATGTTTTCTGTAATCTGAAAAAGCTAGAAAACCACTTGTCATCCAACGCTAGCTGTGTTAAGATGCTGCATGTGCTTGTTGCATTTAATGCAACAAGGGGGGGGAGTACATTAATACATCAAGTAAAAGAGATCATTTTTTTCTCTCCTTTTAGTTCAATCTTTATCACAGCTTCAGCAGTATATCTGCAGCTATAGATTCAAAAACATCTGCTCGCCTGCAATAATGTTGAGAAACTGCACCAGCCCTTGAATTACAGAAAGACATTTATTGGTTTAATCACCATAAATACACATGCAATTTGGCTTGCTGGAAAGTGTGAGTACAATGACACAACACAGCACAATACTGATACACTAGTGATAAAACACACACACAGCTACTCATATTCAACTTCATATTCACACAGGTCGAGCATCCTGTTTACGGACTAGAGAAGGTGAACCACAGCACCTACACACACACAACGAGAGAGAGAGAGAGAGAGAGAGAGAGAGAGGGGGGGGGGGGTGCTCTGATGCTCTTAAAATTTTCACTATGCTAAAAATTTGGATGACTATACACTATGCACTATATTGCCAAAAGTTTTGGGCCACCCTTTGCAGCTATAACAGCTTCAACTCTTCTGGGAAGGCTTTCCACAAGGTTTAGGAGTGTGTTTATGGGAATTTTTGACCATTCTTCTAGAAGCGCATTTGTGAGGTCAGGCACTGGTGTTGGACGAGAGGGCCTGGCAGTCTTCGCTTTAATTTATCCCAAAGGTGTTCTATCGCGTTGAAGTCAGTTCCTCCACACCAAACTCACTCATCCATGTCTTTATGGACCTTGCTTTGTGCACTGGTGCGCAGTCATGTTGGAATATGAAGGGACCATCCCCAAACTGTTTCCACAAAGTCTGGAGCATGAAATTGTTCAAAATGTCTTGGTATGCTGAAGCATTAAGAGTTCCTTTCACTGGAACTAAGGGGCCATGCCCAACTCCTGAAAAACAACCCCACACCATCATCCCCCCTCCACCAAACTTTACACTTGGCACAATGCAAGTTCGTCCATCGGATTGCCAGACAGTGAAGTGTGATTGGTCACTCAGAGAACACGTCTCCACTGCTCTAAAGTCCAGTGGTGGCGTGCTTTTCACCACTGCATCTGACGCTTTGCATTGTTTATTCACATTTCAAATTATTTAGCGGATTCCCTGGCATTGGGTCATGGACACCACTTTAAAAAACCCTGGTCTAGATTGCAAACATGATGACTAGAATGTTACCATCAATGCAGATCACTGCACTGCACCTGACATGACAAATTAAAATGCTCCCATCAGAATCAACGAAGCTGTCTATACTCCACCCGCAGTATACTGTATATTCAAATTATGTTGCAGTATATAATGCGAAAATGACTTGAACTTATTGCAATAATTGACTGTATCTATCTATAATGCTCCAAATCAGTCTACACTGATATGAAGCGTCAAAACTGGAGTGTCACGTTGCCACCTGCAGTGTAGACACAGCTTGAAACAGCTGTTAGCTAAGAGAAAAACACACTCTACAATACTTCACTAGATTCACACAAACACGCTGCTAGCAAACACCTTTGATATACAAATGAAAGAGCTGTGGCATGCTTTCCACATGAACACACACACTGAGAAACCACGCTCCAAACCTAAACACCATTTGCTCATGTCAAGGGACCAAAACTGAAAACAAAAGGACTAACGGATGCATGTAATGCAGAGATGACGGATGAGGCCCTTTACACCTGGCATTATCATGCATTCTGTATTCAGTATTTTATTTTTTGTCAGATTGCCTTTACACCTTCATTCCGATGCATACGGTCAGATTAAAAATGTCAGGTGTAAAGGGGGACATGTGAAGTTACTGGTGAAATCCGAGAAACATTACACACTAGTCTATGACATTTTTGTATTAAAATTCAAACCTGCAGGATGCAAAGGACTGGTCTGATGCCACTAAAAAGTATGTCTACTACACAAAGTTTTTATTCTACTTATTTCATAAATTGGTTCAAAAGTGTTTTCGAAACTACGTTAGGTCGTTAGACTTGATTTTTGATGGGATCGATATTGGATGGCACATTGACATACCGAAACAAAGTACTGTCATAATTTATTGTTTTTTTGTATATCAAAGATTAAGATAATACTGAGACAATAATCTCTCAAATTTACAAGTCCTCGGTCTGAATCAGAGTAACAAAAATCACACGCTGAATCTTCGTTGGCAGCACACAACAACAAACATAACATATAGCACGTCCATTGTTGTCCAATTCAGGAACAAATGTCTCATGTGATCCAGTTCTTTGAATGAATCCATCAAAAGCACTTTCAAACTCACAAGTTATCTGTATGAATCAGTGTCAAGAATTTTTTGATGAATCTGTCGTTTACTGAATCAACATGTGACTCACTGGCTGTGTCCGAAATCGCCCCTATACCCTTAAATAGGGCACTATTTGAAGAGAAAAACCATTTGTAGTGGTGTCCAAAATCATAGTGGACGCACTGCAATATGCACTGCAATAACGATTGTACAACCTATGTATGCTCAATGGCTAGAGAATACCCATAATGTACTGTGAGGGTCTTGCCGAATGAATTCCCATGTCTGACCAGAAGATGGCGCTGCAGCTGAATCATCCATCCATTTTCCAAACCGCTGGTCCAATGTGGCTAAAGCGTAATATCACACAGGTATAAATTCCTTTTTAATTGTTTATTAAACTGTTTAATTAAGGTTTATACATGCTAGTTTCCATGACAGAGTTCAAGATAAATATGTATGTATGTATGTATGTATGCATGTATATATTTATAGAAATATTTGCATGTATATACTGTTCCAGTCTACTTATCTTATATATAAATATAATTATTTTATAAAAATGTTCTTAAATATATACATGCACGTGTGTGTATTTATTTATACATAATAATTATACACCGTACACACATATATTATGTAAACCAAAACTTTTATTTTGGATGCGATTAATTTTTTCCCCAGCACTAATAAATATAAATATATATAAATACACACACACACACACACACACACACACATTGACATACACGCAATTAATCGATTTGACAGCACTAGTTTTAATATGTAAATATTAATAGGTTTAATTTTAGTGAAAAGACCTAAAGAAACTCACCCAAAATTCATTGTATATTTCTCACACTGCACAGCTGTTGTTAATATATTTACACTGGGGGCCTTTAACAGTGGTTGGGTCCAAAAAAATAAGCATTCAATGATGCATAACACAGGCATACTGGTGAATTACAGGCGACACTGCAATGTTAGTTACAGAGTCAATATTTTGAGCAGGGGCTGTTTCACACCCACCACCCACATGGTTGTGTCCTCCAAGCACACAGCGCTCAGAGGTATTGGGTGAATGTGTTTTACACAAAAACACACAACCACCCAAAGATGAGGAACTGCCATATGCAAAGCACACAATGGATCTCATATCAGTCCTGATGCTGCAGATGTGGGGGCTTTGGACAGTCTGTACCCGTGTGAATCAATCATGTTGACAGATTTGCTTCACTACTAATGATTGAACTACATCAGTAAATAAATAAAGCAGAAGCTAACAGACAGAGCAAACCTATCAAAACAAACTAGTCAGTTAATGGAAACCATGAGGTGTAAAAACTCTAAATTATTAAATAGGCCAAACAATGTGCACAGATATCCAAAAATGAATAAATATTATACATAACACATTTTCAAAATCCTAAAATATATCAAGAAAAATAATTATATAAAGAAAAACAAATTAATTAAATGAATTAAAAACAAAATAAATACATGGTTGCATTACAAATGTCTGTCCTTAAAACAAATCAAATGTTATTTAATGTTAATATTATTTTAGGCTATCTGTATTATAATGTTCCCAAAATTACAACTTTTTAGAACTTGTTTTCATTAATCTACACTGATTTTATTAGTAATCATTAAAAAAAATGAAAAAAAAATGGTTCTCAGCTGGTATTGAATCAGGACTGAAAGTTTTATTCATGTAAATAACAAATAAGTCAGGCATGAAACTCATTGTCATGAGACATAAACTATGCAGGCCCAAAAATATGCAAAATGATTACGAAGACCAGTTGAGAAACGCTGAAACTAAAATAGAACATGTGTGACATGAAACTACAATTTCAAATAATGCATTTCCAAATGACAAATGAGCATTTTAAAACAATGCATTCAATAAATCTCAAATTAAAAAGGTCATGCCAATCATTTTCAAGTAGAAAATTATTACTTGCAAAATCAAATCAAACTGAAACTTTGAAATCAAAAATGCTGTTGTCATAACGTGAACCAGTGCACGGTCTGCAACTGTGTGTGTGTGTGTACATCTTTGAAAACGCATCAGTGTGTATTTCTGCTGTGTGCATCTCTGTGTGTGATATAATTCTTGGTTTTAAATTTTCAAGTGTTATGCTTTCGGAGAAACAGGGACATGTCTGATTTCGTTATGACTGATGACTGTGGCCTACTTCTCAATCTGCATATTCTCATATTGATAAACCTGGGTCAGAGCTGCTGGATCACGTTAAGAAACTAAACTTTGAGTCAGACTGGGTTTCGGTCAAATTTCAGACCGTTTCTTTAAAAAGCAAATGAAAAACAAACGAGAGCATGTGAATAGAGCCCAACAGTTAAAAACCACATTCATTTTCTCCATAGAAATCTGTATTTGTTACTTTTTTTGCTTCAACTGTTTTGCTTCAAATAAAAGTTTGCAAATGTTGTGATTCATCTCAAAGCTGGTTGGTTTGCTTCATTTATCTGAATTTATTTTTCTGAAATCCCAATGGAGAAAATAAAAGGAGGAAAATACTTCCAGAACCAAGGCCGCTGAAAAAATTGCCCATCATGATTTCACTTTACAAAGACCCCAATAAATACAAGCATAAGACATAATAAACATTAACAACTATTATACAGCTCTGGAAAAAATTAAGAGACCACATAACATTAATTTCTCAATGTTAAGTGGTCTCTTAATTTTTTCCAGAGCTGTATATCTTATGGAATGTGCAGACTGTTGCAGTGTTTTTACATTGAATATTGTGTTGATGACCTGATTTAGTTGTTTGTGGCTTGCTAAAGAGTTAAAACGACTCTAGATGTAGTTGTGTGAGCATCTGCATGTGCATAAGTTCACCGAGAAGCTCTAACACACTCCAGATGGGAGGATGCGGTTTTCTAGAATTAGAAATATTTTCCACAGCACTGGATGCAACTGCTGTACAGCAAATAATACTAGAAAAACAAGACACGATTACACCTCCAACACATTAAAATAATTACAAAATCTGAACTCTAACGTTATTATAGCATGTCTTCTTTCTCGCATTCTCACACACCAACAAGCCACATCAGAGGATTTCAACATACAACACAAACACAAGGTTATATCTAATCCATACTCCACTGGCTAAAATGCATTGCACACTGCTGGCTATCCTGGCGTCCGTAAATAAGAGTCTGTGTACGTCGTCTTTTCCGATTTAAGGTTTCTAAGCACAGCTCGACCAAACTTGTTCAGACTACATCAGCAATTAAAGGTCTGTGGTCTCCAGCCCTAGAAGCCCTGTTTAATGAACACTATCATTTGAGGCCCAAAACAGATGTTTCTCAAACCTTCCAAACAACATCACATACACACTAACAAGCAAGAAAGCGTCCAGTTTTGCTACACACATATGAGTCATAATCTGGGGGTAATAATGGAACAACAGTTTTAAAAAGTGAATTTTCACTATTACTTGCAAAAGGATCTGCATTTTCATGGGTTAAAAATAAAATACTTTTGTTATAAGAGACAATAAAAAAAAATGTGTGCATCAAAACCACTCGTTTTCTGGTTAAAAAAAATAATTTTGACAAGCCAAACATGTCAGTCTCTGAGTAACATGTAATTTACGTCACAAAATAAACTTTCCGTAAAATAAGTATAATGAACTATGTAAAAAAGCATAATTCGAATGTCTCCAGCACATTTTATAACGACCCAAAAATCAAACATAGTTCATTCCTCGGTTGGCTGTCCTTTGGAATATTACTAAAACAAACATCGACATAACACACTCATGCGCATCAATCATGATGTTTTCAAATCCACATCATTTGAATATCATGACATTGATGACTGTCATTGATGTCTGTCAAAAAATAATGTGCACAACACACATTAGTATTTCCGAGAAGCAGAGGTCCAGAGAGTTCACTCATAACTTGGAAAACCCACAGATATTTTGACTACATCACAGCTTTCCGAAAAGAAGGAGAAAATGGCAGCCTGAGCGGCTTCAATCTACTGTCTGTCAGAGACGATACATAATACATAACGCACGTGAGTATAAATTTGTTCTACACTCGCTGAAACTGAATCGGAATGATCAGGAACTGAGTGAAATACTTCACACTGCATGCTAAAGAGAATTAACGCCAATCCAAATGAAAAACTTTGCCAGTTATATTTTAAACGTTATATTTTTAAACGTTATATTTTGACGGACGTTTTTACGCATTACGCAGAACTACGCATTCTGATTCTGACCTTCCTGAATTGAATAGTTTCAATAACTTTCCATTATAGACTGATCTTTTTTTCCCCTCATAATTTTGGCAATAGCTGAACCGTTAATCTCGAGTGATCTTGAGATGAATCCCTGTAGTCGTCCAATTTGACTCTCATATGCTTATGTAATATATATTAAACTTGACAGGTAATTTTTATAAAATGTAATTCGATCTTGAAAAGGCAAGGCAATTATCAAAGTTTGATAAAATATTGTTTACATTTTCAGTAAAATATTATACATTTTTACATGATTTGTTACATTTAATTACCGCTTAGCCAATTTTGACTTGTATTTCGTAAGGGTCTCGATTTTGAAATGCTTGATTTTGATTGGTCAATCGTGGCTTTCCGGAGTAAAATATTTGTGCATAATGACAATAAACTGTACAAATGATTTCCTACTTTGCTATGCTAATTTAATCTACACTCTTTTTCTTATGGATGGATGGATGGATGGATGGATGGATGGATGGATGGACGGACGGATGGACGGATGGACGGACGGACAGATGGACGGACGGATGGACGGACGGATGGACGGACAGATGGACAGACGGATGGACGGATGCTTTTTACCTAGAAACACATAACTAGTAATCTGTTTAGGCTTAAATTAACTGACTTCATGAAGATCCAGCAATTATGATTTATCTAGCAGCTTTAGTGGGTTATGATTTTAAAATGTTGTGCACTTAAGATGAATTGCTTAAAAACGGTATCAGTTTCACTTGTCTAAAAGACAAGTACCTGAAAAAGCATGATGTTGAGCCCTGGATCCACAAGTAAACATATTACTACATATATTCTAGCACTTTGTCTCTGGCCTATCTAGTCATTTTTGACTTGACAATAATACAACACTTCTGTGAAATCTGAACACAGATAATCAAACTCATTTATCTGCTGTGCACAGGCTGGTTTTAAAGTTAGGACTTCCCTGAAACAAAGTTTCTCACGCAAAGAAATTATCAGCTCCCCTGCAGCTTCCTCTCTTAGCATAGCTGCCCTCACTGCTGCTATTGTAGCAAACACCAAACATAGACCGTACAATTACAATTACAGAATCAAGGCATGGACTAGTATGCGCTCTATATGCAGCTTCGACGCTTACACACGTTCACAAGCACACACGTACTGTACATAAGATACTGTAAAATAAAGTATGATGCATGCTCAGAAAAAGAATTGACATCTCCCTTTAAAATTATGAATCTAATAAAATGTCCAAAAAAAGAACCAATGAATGTGTTGCTAATTTGAAGCTAAATTTGTGCGCATACTTCTGAAATTTATTGGAGTGTATAAACTTTAAGTGTTTGAACTTTCTAGGTCTATGTTGACGTTCCCTTATATAGACATTCAGAGCAAGTCCTCACATCTCTGCCAAGATTCCTCAGCAGCCAATCAGTGTCTTGATATAGCCGTGCCGTAACCCCTCAAGTGAGCCGACGTCATTTGCTGCCTGAATGAACTAACAAAACTACCAATTAGGCCATCATGCTGTGTAACCAGGAGAAATGGAGCGAGGCGGAGAGAAATGCAGACAAAACAGTAATTGTGTTCTCATTAGTTTCATTACATACGATAGTATCAATCACACCCTGTTGGCTGTTTGTCTTGCATGTGGGTGGATAATTAGGTTAAATGAGTGTTACTATGAACATATCACTTACTAGATGAATCACGCCTATCATTGATTTTTGTTTTAAAGCAACAAAAAAAAAATTCCCCATAGCTCTTAAATCTCATTTGTATTCGCGATTATAAAAATGTAAGGCCTCAAGATCGTTCGCACCATGTTTGAAACTAAATCCAATTGGTTCTCCCGTTTCACTGACATCAAATGCAACACATCTTGAAGCAGCATATTTGCATATAGGTGAATGAAGCATACACAACAGCTCTTAAACCACATTTTGATATATTTAAACATAGACACTTGGTTCTCACGTGTCAGTGACAAAAACCTGGTGCAACACATCTTGATGTGCCATTTTAGAATATGTGTGAAAAAATAGGCATTTTTATTAACTAAAACACGACGTCTCTTAAATCTTATTCACAATTGCATATATTTAAATATAACGCATTAAGACAAGTCACGCCAGATTTCATGGCAAAATTTACCAATGCTATTGGTTCTTGTGTGATTTTTCATTGACATCTAATTTCATGCAACTCATCTTGATATGCCATATTTAGATACTTCATATTTTTATATTTTAATTTCATATAGGTGAATGAAATTTACCTTTTTATTAGCTAAAACATGACTTCGCTCTTAAATCTCATTCACGTTTGCATACATTCAAAATAATGTTTCAAGGTAAGTCACATCAGATTTCACTCCTAAATTACGTTTGCAAATGGTTCTTGCATGATTTGTCATCGGCATCAAACTTCGTACAAAACATTCAGAGGTGTGTGCCATATTTGAAGATGCATGAATGCAAATATGCAAGGAGATTCTGGTAAACAACTCATTCAGTTTCATGAAAGAAATTCATGCGTTCAGAGTAATATTCTAATTCTAATACTCTAAAGTAAATAATATATAAATGAAATGTACCTTCATTTCTGATACTGATATAATCTTAAAGATCTGACCAATATATCAAGTTACAGTAAGCCAGCAATAACTATAAACTCTGAGAGATACAAAAATGCATTAGGTTGTCGCCTTACCTTGGGTGGGTCATAGAGCTCTAGCTGGTACCTCTCGCTAGCTGTGTGGTCATTGGTCCTCCTGACCTGCAGGCGGCAGCGCAGCCAATGTGGGGGTGTGTCTGAGATAGTGTCATCCACCTCCAAGTACCGCAGCTGCCCCTCTTTACAAACACTTCCTCTCTCTTGTCTCCGTCTCACAGTTCGCAATGGATTCCAACGTTCCCACAGCGCAACCTTCTTTGAGGTGCGATGGGCGGTTACCTGCACAGTCTGAGGTGGGGTTTGAGAGGTGCATTCAACAGTCACAGATGGTCCGCCCACCTGGAGTGCATCGTCCCTTGGGTAACCACTTGAAGATTCATCAAGTTGCGGAGATTTCTTAAAGAGTTGGCATACGCTTTCTCGAATGCGTCTGACGGAAATGTGGGTTACCTCACTACGGGAAGGAAAGGGAAACGCAGGGGGCGTGTATCGTTCTGACGCGGTCCTCCGCTCCGGGAATTCATCTTCCTGGCTATGTGGCCGTGTTCTGCGTGTAGTGTCTGTAGGAGAGCAGCGCTGCAACTGCTCCTGTTCCCTAGGGATGCTGTCGGCATCTGGTTTGGATGCAAACACGGCAACTAGCGGAGCCACTCCCGGCCGCACGGTATCCCGGTAATCCAGCACCCCTGAGAAGGAAGTGATGCGTAAGCGGCTAGTCATGGGTAGTAAGGGTGGTGGTGGCCGCAGGTCGGGTTCTGCATCTTTAGCCACCTCACAGCTGAAGTGGTGCTGGAACAGGGTGCTGAACTGCTTCGAGAAACTTTCCGGCGGGACCACATCCTGTACCGGCCGCTCTTTGATGAAGTGCCGGTAGTGCTGGGCAAGTTCTCGGGCCGTGGTGCTGGCATGCAACTCACAGAACTCCCTCCATCCACAAGGAGGTGCTACGGATGGTGCAGTGCTTGTGGTCTGCTGGACAGTGTTACCATTCATTGCAGTAACCAGCACAGCAGGAAATCACTGTGAAAAAAAACAGATGAACAACATCACAAAACTGCATCCATGCACAATAAAGTCTATTCTACGCTGTGATATCTAAAGAGTATAGTGTATGACTGGATTTGCAATATAGCAAATCAAGTTGTTTTTTTAAAATGCTTACTGCTTAGTAAAAAATATCAAGTACACATTTCATTTAAAGGTGCACTGTGTAAATTTTAGCGGCATCTAGTGGTGAGGTTGCGAATTGCAACCGCCCACCGCTCACCCCTCCCTTTCAAAGCACATAGAGAAGCTACCGTGGCTGACACAGGACAAAGATGTCATCATCTAGAGAGTGTCTAGCGCTCTGTAGAGCAGTTTGTCCTTTTAGGGATACTGTAGAAACATGGCAGCACAAAATGGCGACTTCACTGTAAGGGGACCCGCGGTGTATGTAGATAGAAATGGCTCATTCTAAGGTCATAAAAACATAACGGTTCATTATGCAAGGTCTGAAAACATAGTTATGTATATATTGCATTTCTGTCAATAGATCCTCATAAATATTACGCACTGCACCTTTAAGCTTTATTTTGTGAAGCTACTTCAATACATGTAAGCTAAGGTTACCAGAATCTATGGCTCCTGCATGTTAATATAAAAAGTAATTTGCAGCGACAAGGCAACCAAACATGATTCATTTTTCATAAGCTACATTTAAACTAATAATCCATTTTTTAAGTCTTTATGTACAAGCCTTAATTCGAATGAGCTCAGATTTCAAATGAAATTTCGAACCAATTGAGGGGTGGTGAAGATCTTAATGTGTTTAACAGGAAAATTTAAACCTTGTAAATCTTGAATCTGACTAATTTCTCAAACTGCTTCAGAAACGTGTTGTGCACATGTGTAGTGCCTTGATGTGTATGTTTAAATCTATATTACGTCTTGAAAATGAGCATGTTTATTTATTCTCATGGCAGAATTATTCTCATTCTGGTGACATTAATTTTGGTTTCTAAATGCGGCGACAGGGCACTGTGCTTACACTGAAATTTTGTTCAGAAGAGATGTAATGCACATGTACACAAATATGTGAATGTTTACGGCCTCAAGTTTATGGTCTTTGAAACCTTCGAAAAAACAGTGCACATAAACATACCTAATAAGAACTACTAAAAACAAACAAAACAACATCCTACGGACTACCAATGAGAGTTTCAACAGTGATTTCATAAGTGCATGTAAACGGGTCAGTGTGATCGCTCAAAGTCCCCATGAAATGAAAATTCAAAATATAGCCTATAGAAATTAAATCATTATGTAATAATGAAATAATGAATGATTTTATTTAAAATAATAGACTAATTCAAAGAACAACAATACAATTATTATATAGGCCTAAAGGCGCACACACTTTTGTTTCGTCTGTCTGATCAGCCTCACATTCTGTTCCTGTCAATCATATACGCGGTGTCAACCAATTATACTGCATGAGGGAGGGCCGAGACACACACTCACACACTCACACACTCACACACTCACACACTCACAATTGTGTGTGTGTGTGTGTGTGTGTGTTCATGCTAGTTATACATAACATAACTAGTGAGATAGTTCATGCTGGTTATAACATGGCAATAAAGAAGAGAGAAAAAGAGGGACCAGTTTAATCCTTTCAGTTATTTATTTTTCTTTAATATGGGTTCTATTATGTTGTTCAGATACAGATTGTATTTGTTTTGAATGTTGTTTCTATACATTAAAAAGTTTAAATGAAAAATTTAATTTAAATGCAAATGTTTAATAGTATTGTTTTCACACCTATCATAGTCAAAGTCAGTTAAAAAAATTATTTTTTAAATAGCCGTTTGTGAGCCAAAAGAGCCAGCTCTTTTCAGTGAGCTGAGTCAAATGAGCCGGCTCACGAAAAAAGAGCTGGAATGCCCATCACTAGAACTTTTAGTGAAAATGACAAACCTCTCTGTAAGAAAGGGGCAGGGTTTAAGCAGAATAAATGAGTCTGGCATACACCAATCAACTGCAAGTTTGTATTAAGATCTGCCTCCATTCAACCAAAAACCAATAAATGGAACCCAGCCCCACCCTAGATTTTGTCTTTTCAATAATCCGTATCACTTGGATGTATGTCACAATACGGAAGAAAAGATCTGCCACTATTTCAGTAACTTGCAACTTTAGCTAGGTGAACATGTTTTGTGAGAGATTGTGCTTTAATACCATATTATACAAGGTTTTCTAGTGTGCGTGAACAGAACTGCGACAGTCCTGGTTTTCGGAGTTCTGTCCCGACTGGAGCTGTCCCCAGAAATGTCAGCTCCGTTTTACAGCTCCTTCAAAACAACCCACAATATAGGACCAATCGTGTAGTGATTATTTTCACCAACAGATGGCGCTGCGAGCTGCACTGAGTCTTCTTGGTCGCGTGCGCGCCGCTTCATGCTGCAGTGAATTGTTGCCTATTAAAACCAGACCAAGGGCCAGATTTACTAACAGCTTGCGTCAACGCAAAACCCTCTTTTGGCGTTTCACGCAATGTGATTTACTAAGGTTTGCCCTTGTCAATTTACTGATGTTTGCACCATTATTTACCGCCCCAAAAAAGCATGTCTTAAATTTGTTCTTTAATTTGTGTGTCATCAGTAGATCACGTGCAGAACTTTCCACTCCCATCAGCGCTTTTTTGGAATTACGCTCTCATGCTAATTTGCCCTGTTTAGTAAATCTGGCCCCAAAAATCCTAATAATTATTAATAATAATAATAATAATAATATAGGGCACCCACAACAATTAAAAAAAATAAAAACATATAAACGTAAAAAAATTATTGTCCCCGTTTTTTAATTAATAGATAATAACAAATTAGATTTTAGTGATATTTTGACCACTCAAATAGGAAATGTCCCTGGTTTCCATTTCAGAAATATGGTCACCTTAGTGAACAGTTTATCTCTTTGTTTATGCTGCTCATCTACTGACAATCTCTGTACCGAAACTGTTCAATGAAACAAACTTTCTATGAACGCTAACAAAGTGTATCAGTTTAGCTCATCACTTCTGAACTCTGCTGGTACAATACAGATTCTTCAATTTTACTCACTCACTCATTCAGCTCTCCAGTACAGGAAGTGAGTGACTAATATTGCTCATGCCACTTTATAATGCACCACGGGTCAAACACAGAAATATCTAAAGCCATCTTTGAGGAAGACTGAGGAAGTTAAAAGTGTCAGCTTCTGATACCAGTCACTGATAGGCCCGCTGTTCTCGATGTGGGATTCACTTTTGAATGTGCGCAGTCCCTCCACACGTGGTGCAAACCACCTTCGGAATCAGATCACAGTCGCCATTTGCAGCCGGGGAATTTTTTTTTTAGGCTAAAATAAAATCTGCACATGGGTGCTGTGCTGCACCAGACGCGTTGCGACACAACTGGAGCCAATCTCCCCATTCTCGTTCCCCACATCCTCATTCACGAGCGCACAGCCCTCTCGGACGCCTGTGAACGTTTAACTCTGCGTGAGAAGTAAACACGGCTGCTCTTTTTCAGAGGGCTGTTCTTAAAGTTCTGTTGGAAGCCCTGAAGCATGACAAACTGAAGGTTTAGTACATGAAGAAAGCAACAGATCAGAGAAACCACAACACTCGCATAGTAAAGGAGAAAAAAGAGAGAAGGGGGCCATTCTATAGACGGCACCATACGCTCTGCTCTTTATTGGGTGACAGGAAGCAGGGAGAGGAACAGCCATCACACGTATAGCTGTTTTCTTTGGTGTGCAAAGTTCTTTCTGACAAGACGAGCAAAGCTGGTCACAAACGTCTATAAGATGTGTTACTGGTTTGGTGGTTTGCACACAAGGCTTCCTAATTTGCTTAAAGAAATGGTTTGCTCAAAAATGCCAATTCTGGTATCAGGGACAAAGTTTTAAATGACAGTATAACTTAATTTAATTTACAATAGCAAAAGAAAACATCCACAATAGCATTTATATGACTTTACAAAAGGCAGAAAAAAATATAGAGAGATTGATTATGTTGGTCAGAAGAGAGAAGTGTATTATAACAATGTACTAAAAACAGTCGACAATGTTGTCAAAACGATCCCCGTTCACACGAATCTGTGAAAATGACCAAAAAGGCTGCATTATGCATGCCAGGCCAGTAGTCGGCGATGTCGCTTTTTTAAGAAACACCCGCGAATGCGTAATACGCATACGTGAACATGTAATACGCATGCGCATGACGTCACCGTTTTCACAGACTCGCGCTTTTGTTGTTTACATGGAGCCCATCGTTTTCAAACACTTGCATTTTCAAGCCCCCAAAATGCCATTGTCGTGTAAACGAACGTCCAAAACGCATAAAAAGTTTTCCATTTTCAGCTGAAAACAGTGTTGTGTAAACATACCCTTAGAAACAGCAGCATCAACTACTTGTATGTATTTTAATGTCAATATTAGACATGTGCCGGTATACGGTAATACGATATATCACAATAATGAACATGCACGATATTGTTATCGTGGGCACTTCAAAATACAGTGAATAATTATTTATTACGAATTATTCCGATTTTTAGAATGCATTAAGAAAATTTTACCCATCAACCGTTTAAAATGAACAACACGTCAAAGAGGAACGCGCACTGACGTAAACAGCCCCAACGCGCATGAGCAGAACATGGCGGAACGAAGGAGATGCGCTGAATGAAAATGCATATTCACACTCTCTGACAGCAGATGGCGCTGATGGAACAGCAGAAATGCAGCCGTTTCCCCGGTAACCCTCGTAACAAAATGCTCGCGCTACTAAACACACAGCCATTCAGATTTCTGTATTCGCTACGGTGCTCATCACATAAACAAATACTTAATACTGACTTAAGGCTATACATTTTCAAACTTAAACATTTTATATTTTAATCTGGACTACATGCCCTAGATATTGTTTGAATATGTTCTGATTCTTTGTTGTTCAGTCACACATTTTACAAAAAGACTCTATTAATTAACATTAGTTCATTCATTAACAAACTGACAATAAAAAATACTTTAAAGCATTTATTAATCTTAGTTCAATGTAAATTTCAGCATTTAATAACACATTATTAAAATCAAAAGTTGTAACCGTATTATTTAATGGACCTGAGCTAACACTAACTAACTATCGTGATAATACCGTATACCGTGATAAAAGCTTCAGCAATTAATCGCAACATGAAAATTTGATACCGGCACATGCCTAGTCAATATAATATAACACAAAGTATGGCGTTATAAATGTACATAAAAAAAAAAATCTTTGCTAGATTAACAATGTTAATAACTGTGGAAACGGGTCATCACAGTCTATGAAAAAGGGTCCTTTGGATATTTTTGATGGAAAAAAATCTAGCCCAAATTGTTTTATCTATAATGTGGCAAAGACAGTTTCCACTGAACTAAATATTTTACAAATGAAAATTAGTTAGTTTGGTTATTTTCCAGATGTATTTGGAACTTTATGGATGCAAACCAAAAGACAAGATTATTCAGAGCAAATGAGCGGGGCTGTTCACACAAAATGCATTTCTGCATTTAAAAATGCCAGACGCGGGGCAGTGTAATGGAAAAACCTTTTTCTTAACATGATTTTGGCATCATTTATACACCCTCTTGTCACTGCAAACCCGTTTGGTTCTTTCATCATGAAAAAAATGCCACTTTTGTGTTCCACAAAAGTCAGTCATACAGGTTTGGAAAGTCATGCAATGATGTTCATTTTAGGGCGAACTGTTTCTATACCAGCCTGTTAAGTCATAGATGTGAGTGCATATGTCGTGTTTACACCACGGCCCGTGCTGCAGAGCGCGTGCTGTTGTTCAGCGCACATGCCGTGTGACGTAGTCCCGCCCCCTGCGCTGGGCCCCGGGTGTTCGTTCTATCAGTGATCATCCGGCCCACTCATGACTCAGCAACCTCCAAACAAACTAACATCACTTCCTCTCTGGCCATCTCTCTCTCCCCATCATTCTCCCCTTCCTCATCCTTCACATGCATGCATGTTAAATTCCCGTTCTTGTAATACTTCCCTCGTGCTTTCTTTTCATCCTAACTGCCCTATTTCTCCATCTTTAAACCCCCACATACCCAAACAGCCACTTCATTGTTTTCTCACTTTAACCAATTTCCTGTTTCACACCATAAGCTTATTCATTTTCCTTGCTTTTCTTTTCCCCTCTCCATATACTTTGCACCTTGTAGCCTTTACTACCCTGATAAAGCTCTTTCTGGCATTAGAGTTGGGAGGTATGACCAAAGTCTTAAATCACAGCGTGATGTAATTCATTTACATATATTATTATTTAAAAAAAATGACATATACACACACATACACAGTATGACAGCGTGGAAATCCCAGTAGATCAGCAGTTTTTGAAATACAACCATGCTACATTCAAAGTCACTAAAATCACCTTTCTTCCCCATTCTGATGCTCAGTTTGAATTTCACCAGATCGTCTTGACCATGTCTGCATGCCTAAATGCATTGAGTTGCATAAACCATCTTTTCGGTTTACAGACAATGGCCAGAAAAAGTCAAAATATACAGTGAGCGGCAATTCTGTGGGCAAAAATGCCTTGTTGATGCCAGAGAATGGCCAGACTGGTTCCAGCTGATAGAAAGGCAACAGTTTGCATTTGTACTTAATGGATGCAAACCAAAAGACAAGATTATTCAAAGTAAACGAGCAGGGCTGTTCACACAAAAAGCATTTTTGCGTTTGAAACTTCTTGTAACTTGAGCACCACGTTTTTAGGACGCTGAGTCATGAGCAAGAGGCTGCAAAAGAAGCAGGTACAAGGGTCAAAGACGTCCGTGTAGTGTTGTTTACATAGAAAACAATGGAAAAGCAGTGCAATGGAATGCAAAAACGTGTCATGTGTGAAGACTTGCATCTCTACAAATGCGTCTTCACAATATACAAGACTTGAGTTAAAATCAAACGACTCAAAATCAGCATTCAAAAACCAACATATACTATCTAGCAAACACCTGAATGTGAACAGTGAGAGTCACAACCACGATTGGCTGTTGTGGTTGTTTGCCACGGCATTGCTACATGGTTGCTAATGTGTCTTGATTGTTTTTAGTTGTTGCAATGTAGTTACTATGGTGTTTAAAAGGGCCTTGCTAGGTTAAATCCAATCATGCAATGCCTAATACCGTTAACGTTACCTAAAAATACTTGCTAGTATTTCATAAACTCAACTTTCAGCACAAAAGTAAACATGGGAATAGTGTATGAAAAATCATACATTTACCAAGATTTGTAACTTTACTCTTATAATGTGGAGAAAACAAACAATAGTATCAATTCCACTAATCGTTTATGCACAAAGCCCTGCATTGTTTTGAAATTTCTGATGAAAAATCAGTTTTAAATCTCTAATAAAAAAAATTATTTTAAATCGAAAATTTGTTTCTTTTTTATCCTTATGTCAAAATAAAAGAAAAGATTCAAGCTGCTAATATTAAATATTAAATCTGAGCTGATGTCTGTGTAAGTTTAGTTTAACAGATATCATGGACTGAAGGAACCGCTACAAATCAACTGCTCTATTAACATTAACCAAATCAAACCCACACAGTTCAGAATCATCATTCAAGACAAACACTTCAACTTGGTGCACTGGTGTAATTTCCGTGCTTTGTATTCCGTTTCGACTTTAAGTCCATTACATTTGCAACCTCTAATTCCCCGGCTGGGGTCTTTGGAAGCTCACACACAGCGAGTTTCCTGTACTGTAGGGTCGTGATAATAAAAGCAGTGCTCAGATGATACTGAATCTCAGAAACTGATTTCATACACGCAATTTTGCTGAATCAGAGAAATCGCAAACCTCATGCCAGCTTCCTCCTTATGACTTGATGAGCGTGCAAACAACACGGAACCAACTCTTCGCACAAGCATGAGAACTTCTTTATAATGAGACACAAAAATAAAGAGTGCGGGAAGCAGACAGGCAGTGGGCTTATTCACAGAGACAGGAAATCCTGCCCTGCCTTAGTGACCACTTACTTATTCTCACACACACACACACGCAGATATGAACTTTGACTTCAAAGTTTTATGTGTGACAGGTATGGTAGCTAAAGCAAAAACTTAAGATGTCAAGGAGGGGACGACATCACAGGACGAAATTGCCATATGTTTACTTTTGAATTGTGGCTTCCAATTTAACACATTCATTGAATATAAATAAATTATTACAAGAAATAACAACAATAAAACATTTACTCAATTAATAATGCCTCCCCAATTCATGCATTACTCCATAATAAAGTATATCCCTTCCAAAACTGACCATTCACATTTAAAGAACCAACCTAATCTTTTTGCAAGTCTGCACACAACTAACCTCACCAAACTTTAAAAAAAAAAGAGTATAGTCACATTCTTGCAAATGAAAATACCGGAATCAAACCAAATGCAACAGAACGAGACACGTTTTTCAGAAGTTCCCCCTGTAGTCAATACCTTTATCCCTTAAAACTCATCTTTGATCACCAAAATGACATATTTAAACTTTTTTTTTCCTGTAAAAAAAAAATGTATTCCTGCCTTAAAATAACTTGAATGTAACTCTACACCCTTGCTTCATTTATTAAACGCGGCTCATTGAATATGCAAATTAGCCGATGTATCAGAACGGTAATGAGTTTTATGCATCGCTCTCTACAGCGTCGGACACATAACGGTAACTGATATAATTAGCCTTTTGCTTGATTACGTTATCAAACAGCTAATAATGTGTTGCTAATGTTACACAAACCATGTTCCCGTTCGCCATCTTAAGAGTCAGACAGCTGCTTTCTAAAAATCAGCATCCTTAGAAACGCTTTGAACAACTTATCCAAATCAATCGATATTGAATCAATTTATCTATATCAGAATCGAATCGCAAGCTTATGAATAGAAAACCTGTGGCAATGCAGTAAAAAATAAAAAAGGTAATTGCGACCTTTATCTCGCAATTCTGTCTTTTTTTCAGAATTGCGTGGTATAAAGTCGCAATTGCGTGTTTTTTTCTCTCACAATTGCGAGTTTATATCGTGCAATGGCGTGTTATATTATATTATATTCTGTGGCGGAAACAAGCTTCCATACTGTTGATTTCTGAGGAGGACAGAAAACCTGAAGGAGATTGATCTATTCATTTGGCTTGAAGTTCAATAAAAAGACATTTTCAAAAGCTGAAGTGATTTCTTTGTTTTATTTATTAGTTAGAATAGGTATAACTTAATATAGTAACTAATTGCAAAAGCCAAATAATCGATCAAATAATCGCAGAAAACAAACCCTATACTGACTTCTAAAGACACTTTTTCTAATATCTATTCAGTGATTATTTAGTCTACTGCTACCACAATAATGTCTAGCCTAATTGTGTTTTTTTTCACAATAAATGTTGATATATGCGATTAATTGTGATCCATTTGATTATTTCATCAGCATATCATGTAATTAATCGATTAGCTTTTTTTTTTTACAATTTAAGTAATCAACATGGAAGAAATGGCTTGCAAACAGCCAGAGCAGCAGGATACAAAAAAGAAGGGGCTCTTGGGATTGTTTTCCCCTTTGCCGTATGTGTGCGTTCATGTCACATTTCCGGTGACCTAGCTGGCCACATGGTCCAGACATTGTTTATGCCCACCATTTCATGCATTCACACACACATTGTGCTCAGAAATACAGAAAAATACAAATATAAATATATATTTTTCTAAATAATAATTTCAGAGTAGTTTAAAAAGATAAATTAAAATATTAAATTTTTTAATGATTTGTACTTTATTGATTTTCTTATTCGCAAACAAGAAATAATATAAACAATCATGTGCTTGAAAATAAACAAACCACTAAAACTAAAACATACATAAAACAAAAGAGTTAGTCAATAAAATGGTAACAATATAAAAAAAATGTAAAAAAGAAAGAAAGAAAACGTAAAATAAAAAAGGGGGGGCAGGGGTGTTGCAAGATCCCACTAGGAGCTATATCATATTTACCATTTTAATTTACATTTTAGATTCATATTTACCAATTATGACCATTATTTTCATCTCACCACATGCTTGCTACTACTGTGGGTTACAGAAATGCAAAACTTTTCCCCATTTATCAAAATAAATATCAATCTTCCCATGCAGAGTTTTTCGAGGGCGGTCACCTGCCCTAAATCCGAAAGCCACTCAAAAAATTGGAGGCCTTGCGTAAGATTTCCAGCTTTTCACAATCACACTCTATGAAGGTTTGTTTCCGCCACTGAATAAAAAAATAAATCTCATAATTCAGACTTTTTTTCTCACAATTGCGATTGACATCTCGCAATTCTGGCTTTATTTTTAGAAATGTATGATAAAAAGTCACAATTGTGAGTTATAAAGTCAAAATTGTGAGATTAAAACATGCAATTCTGAAAAAAGTCAGTCTTTTTTTCCTCATAACTGGACTTTATAACTCACAATTTATTTTTGAGAGAAAAAAAAGCCAGAATTGCGAGATGTAAATTCGTGAGATAAATTGTGAGATAAAAAGTCGCAATTATCTTAACAAGCTTCCATGCAGCTCTGTATCCACTGTGATTCAGGTTTTTTTTAACATGACTTAAAGGCAGAGGGTCAGCAAGAATATATAAACTAGGACAGAGATCATGGGTCTGTGATATCTTTAAAATATAATCATGCACCTATATCCAAAAATACTGGAGTTCTGAGCATTGTCATAAGACATGAAATAGGTTGCCCTCCTTGATTATCCTTAAAACCCGCTCTAAACCGCAAAATATTAAATTTTCTAATAGAATATAAGTGACGTTTGCCTATGCAAAAGTCACAGACACAATGCTAGGTTGTTGCAATGCAGTTGCTAGGTGGTTACTAGGGGGTTCCGAGTAGTTGCTTGCTGGCCCCCCCAAAAAAAGCAAAAACCCCAAGTCTCTATAAACGCATTCACTACACGCATTCTACCGGCATTCTACCATTTTTGGGTGAATTAACCCTTTAAGTATAAAATTCTTCTTAACTGCCTTTTTCTTTCTAACTTAATAATAAAGTTAAAATAAAAGGTAGGGTAGGAAATTTATTTTATAAACACTTTTTGTTATACTGCTTGAACATCCTGATAGCAATCAATAATAGAAGTGATCTAAATATTTTTTTCAAATGTACATATATCTTCTATAGACGTCTCAGGACCAAAACATGTTCATCCAATCATTGCATACGGTCCAAATGCAATGATAGGATGTCCTGCCTGTCAACATATGCATTTCCATACCACCGCACACCTGCTCACGCGACATCACGTTCCATAAGGCTTTGCAGGGTTGTAGACACAGTCACCAAGCACCAAAAACAAACAGCAGCCGCCTTTTACAGTTCCTCCTGAACCAAAACAACAAGCTTACGCTGCGCTCATGCCATGTCATAACCGTAACTACAAGATGGCAACCTGTGACATTCTACCCGGAGCTGTTCACGTCCTCAGACTCGGATTTATGCTTTTCTATGTCAACACTATCAACACTGAAATGAATCTGCAGCAGTCAGGCGGTACAAGTAAAATGTTTATGTTTGTTATTATGTGGTTTGAGACATGAGGTAGTTTAACGCCGCCTCTCGTGATGCTTTGCAGACTTTGCAGTTAATGTGTTTTCAAGGAGGCGTGGCTTTGGAGATGCTCTGAAGGGAGGGTGGGATCTATGCTTACAAAGCTAACTTACTATTGCTAGCCTCTCCAAAATTACCTACCCTACCTTTAATATTTGGTATTCAACAAATAAGACATTAACTTAATATTTGAGTTTAAGAAGATTTTCATGAATCCAGGCCCTGGTCTATGGCTCAGGTTCTGATAGTTCAAGTTTTATAGTCCACCATGTAAAAATTGTAATTCTGATTGCTTAGAATTGAGTTGAGGTTCATAGCACAAACTCTCATAAATTACACACCAAATTTTTTGAACAAACCCCTGATTCTAAGTGTGACCAATAGTGCTGGGGGGGGGGGCAGGGGTGCTTTAGCACAGAGCACTAATTATACACTTTGTGGGAGGCGTTCCAAAGTGTGCCTTCAAATGAGCAAAAACACATTTCAACACCTCAACGGCACTCAACGATGTCTGTGCATCTGCTAGACAAATATTATGTGTCTCCAAACACACAATGACAGCATTCTTGACTCGACTGCAAGCAAGATACAATGAAACCTTGTAATTTTCCCCCTGTCCTGTTTGCACAAGCCCATTCAATATTGGTTCTTTCTCTCTCTGACACTAGCATGCACAAAAAACAGACAGAAGCGCTGATGCCGGGGCAGAAAACACGCATTAAAGTACGGCTTTATGAGGCTGCACAACCTGAGGAGGTTGATCAAAAGGAAGTGCATGTAGACACATGCACACACTCACAAGTAGCACGCTGCTTTGAGCATTTAAGGCTCTTTCAACCATATCGCACAGTCACATCTCGACACACTGTTCCCCCATGTAGGGGTGGGAGTTCAGGGGCCAGCGAGTGTGGGAACGGGGGATTCTTGAGACGAACGAACGCATGATGCAACAGAATCCCCTGTTCTATATGCGAACAAGCACGTGCTGGCATCAGTGCTTCTCTATACTCTGTCATACATTTAAAAGATTTCTGATGTGCTCCGAGATATGTAAATTCGTATCCATAAAGAGACGCACAGAAAACCAAAACTGTACTGATGCATGTTATAAATATCACACCCACCCAAGGTCAAAGTTTAACACTCGCCAAAGTCCATAGGAGATAAAATAAGCATTTTATAGAAATAAACATTAGTAAATATGACGCAACGCATGTTCATTTTGTTATTTATTTATCTGCTGCTTGACTCAAGGTATTTTAAAGGAATCTGAATGGCTCCATTGTCACAAGGACACAAATATATTTTAAAGCAAATATGTTTTGAGGGCTGTAAGAAATATTTTCAGAAAGTTAATACAGCAAGCCAGGAGTGGCAACCAGTTAGTTTTGGACCCTAATCAAACCAAAAAATATATATAAAGCACAGTAAAACGTACAAAATAATCAGCTAATGGAACGCATATTTAAGTTTTTGCATCAAAATTAGTGCGACTGAGGTCTTTCTGACTTTCTCATTCCACTAAACCCTAATCAATTTTACACAAATTGTTTTTTTTTGTCATGTTCACAAAGTAAATCTAATCAATGTAGGCCTATTTGTTTTGTTTTGATTATTTCGGTATAATCTAACCTATTTATATCTCTGATAAACCCACCTGTAAACAAAATAATAAAACTGTGGTCTGTGGTGGGTCCTACTGACTGTGTTAATAGATAATGCACAATTATATAAATAAATACAATTATATATACACACATACACACACACACACACACACATGCTATAACATCTGCCCGACATAAACATCACAAACTGATCCAGATGCCCAGATGATGAAAGCATATCTGCCATGAACTCATTTGCATACACATGTTCACGAGCGCACTTCACATGTGTATGCAAATGAGCATGTTATATTATTATTAAAACACATCATAAACTAAAGCAGGCAGGGTTTCCGGTGGCTTGTTCTAGATAATGAAAACCACATCTGGCATGAACTAATTTGTATACACATGCCCATTTCACATGTGTACGCAAGTGAGCTCATGCCATATTATTATTAATAATAAAACACATTATAAACTAAAGTAAAAGCGGTTGCATAAATTAATTTGTATACACGAGCCATATACAGCATGCATTAGCTCGTGTTACATTATTATAATGAATACATATACATTATTAATAATAATAATAATAATAATAATGTGTATGTTGTGTAACAAAAATTACGTAATAACCGATGCCATTAAGAAACGTGTAAACGGGTGTGAACGCATGAGCACGTGCAGTTTAATACGGTCAGATTATCGTCATAATTTTGCGCTGCTTTCTTTAATTGCACATTTGAAATGACGCAAATTCTAAGAATACGCACGTAATGCACATATCTCTCGGCACGCGCTGTGAAACTGCGTGATCCCTTTAAACTTTCTCCTGCGCCTCGCGTGCGAGTGTCAAGTTCATTATAGCTTTGCAATACACTTTGATAGCAGCGCATAACCTCAACAGCCAATATATGAAACTTTCATAATAATTACTGCGGTGTCATAACTGTCGGAGAGCAGAAACGGGAGACCCCCCCCCCCCCCTCACGTTATCTGCACTGACCAAGAAACTTCTGGCCCAAAGTGTCGGGATATATATCACGAATAGTTAATAATATGCAGAATCCCTTTAAACACCTTAACTTACAACAAGAGAGAGCTATGGTAATGATTAAACATGACTTGCCTGCCAGCCGTGGTGTCCGTTACTTTCTCTGTCATGTTGGATGCGCGCAACAACAGTCCTGCGTAAACTTTCAGGAAGGAAAAAAAAACTTTCCATGGACACAGCGACAACAAGCGACGAAAAATCCTTGATGTGGCGAGACACGGAGCTTCCGGCAAAATAAAAGCCCCATTCCTTGCGCTAACGCTGCATTCCAGACATATCGAAATTCGGATTTTTCCCACCTAGCGTCTGGAACGCCACTCAAAGTCGGACATTGTGTGAACTCGGGGTACATCAATTAACCTCAGCGAGACGCGTCATTTGACGTCAAGACGTCGGCAAGTCCTGCTTACAAACATAGATATAATTACATAGATCCACCTAATCCATCCGCCATATTGGAACGGTCAAAGCCGGTCCATTAACTTTCAAGAGCAAGTTTGAGTGTCTGCAACCTTAATAGGCGCATGTATAAATATATATATGATTTTATAGCTTTATAGCTGATGATTTGGCTAAACTAACACAATACAAGAAAACGAAGGTGTCAGCGAACACAACATTAAATGTTAATAAAAGTAAAAACATTAAAAGTACCGTAGTAAAAATATGTAATATTGAGTTGATACACATACAAACCAACACATTCTCTCCTGTGAAAACTTACACAATATCTTCGGCATCATTGATTCTTGCTGTGAGTCACGACATGCTGACCGTTGCAAGATGGCGGTCTCGCCGACGTGTCTGGTCGAATGCGGGTTCTACGTGCTATACATATCTATGCTTCCAAAGCGTATACACGTAAAAACAAACTTTAACATTAGACATTACGTTTATGTAATATGCCGTCGTTTTTGTTTTCGATTTCATGTTGTTTTTATTCTGTTTATTCTGATATGCTCTTGATGTGTGACCGTGGCGACATCATGTGGTCAACGTGAACGTGACGTCAGATTGCCTGGCACTCACTGAGGTCTAAAGTGGGACATTCAATTTGCGATATTCCCATGCTCAGCCTCGCCTGGAACGCAGCATCAGCCATTCATGTAGTTTTTTGCAACCTTCTCATACACTTACATCTCTCTCTCTATATAATATTCATAATATTTCAAAACAAAACAAATTATGTATAAAAGTGGTTTATTCTGAGAAACATTCAAGAGGTTCTTGATAATGGCGATAGAAAGGAATATAAAACAACAATAAAAGGCAATACAATTAAAAATATTACAATACAGTAAAAAAATAAAAAATATTACAATACAGTGAAAAATTATATTACACAATTATACAAATTAGAATTACATGTATACGACGTATACAGATATGCTATGTATAGATGTACAGTTCTGTGCATATAAATACCAGTGTGTGTGTGTATACGTGAATGAGTGCGTATTTATATATACACTACACACGCACACATACACTCACCTAAAGGATTATTAGGAACACCTGTTCAATTTCTCATTAATGCAATTATCTAATCAACCAATCACATGGCAGTTGCTTCAATGCATTTAGGGATGTGGTCCTGGTCAAGACAATCTCCTGAACTCCAAACTGAATGTCAGAATGGGAAAGAAAGGTGATTTAAGCAATTTTGAGCGTGGCATGGTTGTTGGTGCCAGACGGGCCGGTCTGAGTATTTCACAATCTGCTCAGTTACTGGGATTTTCACACACAACCATTTCTAGAGTTTACAAAGAATGGTGTGAAAAGGGAAAAACATCCAGTATGCGGCAGTCCTGTGGGCGAAAATGCTTTGTTGATGCTAGAGGTCAGAGGAGAATGGGTCGACTGATTCAAGCTGATAGAAGAGCAACTTTGACTGAAATAACCACTCGTTACAACCGAGGTATGCAGCAAAGCATTTGTGAAGCCACAACACGCACAACCTTGAGGCGGATGGGCTACAACAGCAGAAGACCCCACCGGGTACCACTCATCTCCACTACAAATAGGAAAAAGAGGCTACAATTTGCACGAGCTCACCAAAATTGGACAGTTGAAGACTGGAAAAATGTTGCCTGGTCTGATGAGTCTCGATTTCTGTTGAGACATTCAGATGGTAGAGTCAGAATTTGGCGTAAACAGAATGAGAACATGGATCCATCATGCCTTGTTACCACTGTGCAGGCTGCTGGTGGTGGTGTAATGGTGTGGGGGATGTTTTCTTGGCACACTTTAGGCCCCTTAGTGCCAATTGGGCATCGTTTAAATGCCACGGCCTACCTGAGCATTGTTTCTGACCATGTCCATCCCTTTATGACCACCATGTACCCATCCTCTGATGGCTACTTCCAGCAGGATAATGCACCATGTCACAAAGCTCGAATCATTTCAGATTGGTTTCTTGAACATGACAATGAGTTCACTGTACTAAAATGGCCCCCACAGTCACCAGATCTCAACCCAATAGAGCATCTTTGGGATGTGGTGGAACGGGAGCTTCGTGCATCCCACAAATCTCCATCAACTGCAAGATGCTATCCTATCAATATGGGCCAACATTTCTAAAGAATGCTTTCAGCACCTTGTTGAATCAATGCCACGTAGAATTAAGGCAGTTCTGAAGGCGAAAGGGGGTCAAACACAGTATTAGTATGGTGTTCCTAATAATCCTTTAGGTGAGTGTATATCATGTAAACGCAAACTTTTGTTTTGGATGCACACATTTTTTGACAGCACTAATACACGCACGAGCAAATTAAGTACAAAACAAAACTTTTAAAATAGTTTAACAAACTTTTTCAAATTTTTAAAAAGCTGTTAGTCACACACTGTGCGATTATATAATGTAACTACTTTATAACCTAATTTAATGTGGCGCGTTGGGACTTTTATTTTGAAAACAGCCTCAAGTTCAGTGCTTTCTTTGTGGCTTCACATGATATATTTTGTAGTTTCCTGTCAAATGTGTGCTGTCCATTGAAAGCGTGTTGCTAGCTGTGAGAAATATGAAATGTTCATGTTGTTATGAAAAAATTCCACAGTAGTAACAATCCCCTCAAAACTTAATGTCATTGAAAAGGCCACGAAAGGCATACATACATGTAAAAGTGTTTTTCATAGTTTAATTTTATTATGCACATCGCTGAAGAAATGTACAAAAAAAAAGTCAAGAGCACTGAATTTTAGAAACCATCCATCAAATAAAAATTCAATGCATCTCCATACACACATTTCTTACTAATGCAATGACACGCGATCTGTGAATGAACCCTTCAGTCTTTATGAAAATGAAAGCAACGTTGAGCCACCGTGTGGCGATTGTGCGAGTTCACATGTTGAAGAAAAAACACAACTTTAATACATATTTTATCCTGATGCTCATCTTTATTTAAACTTACATTCTCGTTTCCTTCAAATGAAATATTTTACCCAACGTAATTTCAGTGCCTGTTTTGACACACTGGTTATTGCAATACAGCTTCAGCAACAAGTCAATTCTAATGCAGTTGTTGTCATGTTACCATCAGTACCTGGTTAATACACAAGCTGTTAAGATTAAAACCACCATCTATTGATTCCTATTTTATTGTGGAATCAAACACAGTGTTTTACATGAAATCTGAAGGCACTGTGGTCAGCCAGCTAATGACCCTATTTAGTGTCTGTTACTGTAGGCAACACCTCCCCAGATATGATTACAGGATTGCACACAATTTGTACCATTAAAAATGCATTTACAAAAAAAAGGCCATAAATAAATTCGAGAGCTGTTCTGTATAATGTATTAAATGTTGGTCACAGTATGAATATAATTGGTCAGTTTTAAATAGGCTAGGCAAAGCATTGACATGCATATTGGCAAGTGTGATAATATATAATTAAGCGTAGCAAAGCTCAGCCTAAAAATGAATAACATCTTGCATTAGAGTTAGAAAAAAAGATCCATTAACCGAAGATTAGATGTTAGCTGGCTAGTTAGATAGAGCCATTGTCTCAGACACTTTTACATACTTTAAAGAAATCATTTTGGCAATTATGTATTTGGCAGGTTCGATTGTAGATCTCCTAAAATACAGCATAAAAATCACTACTCAGGTTAACTGTATTATAATTTTGTGATACATCTGGTCAATATTTTGCTGCTACATTATATTGCAAAATGATTACAAATGACCATAGACCAGCTTTGGCACTGTAATGTTTAACATTCAAGGTGTTTTTGATTCTAAAAAAAAAACACAGATATCGTACCGCTATTTTAAATCAAGACCAACATTGTGAAAAAGGATTCACAGTGTTATGCAAGTAAGACGTCAATTTAAAATATATATATATATATATAAAAAATGAAATAAAAGGAAATGGCAAGCCACTTCAACATGAGTTTCCCAACATGAAGTTAAGTACGAGACTTTACAGGAATAGTTCATCTAAAAAAAGAAAACTCCATCATCATTTACTCATTCTCATGTCTTTCCAAACCCACATCACTTTGTATGAATGCAAATGAAGAAGTTTGGCAGAACGTCCTGATTGCTCTTTTCTTCAGTCAAACTTAAAGCACTAAATGTAGTCTCTCTATTTTTCACTGATGATCTCCAGACACAAAGACACAGTGACACAAGTTTTTGTTAAAAACAAAACACAAGAACCAATGTTTTACATCACAAAGTCAAACCTTCTTTCTTAAAGTTGTCATATGAACTGTTAAGATATTTTTATTATACTTTTATGGTGCTTTTTTGAACCCGGACAGCCCCAGTGTCCATTTATTTTGATATGGAAAAGAGCACTGTAGATTCGTGTTTAACTTAACAATATTTAATAATATTGATTAAACCCATATTCACACTCATCTACTCAAGCGCTTATGTCATATTGGGTTTAAAAATAAATTAAAAGAACAGCATCTAAATGTAATCATAATAATTTAGGTCTTGGTTTACAAAAACTGATTTTTGAATATGTCTGACATTTAAAAATAAAAATCTGTGTCGGTCGATCTCTAGTAATCAGTAATCATTAGGGTTTGGCGATATACCAATATTGCAATGACTTTTCTGACAATGTATAATGTTTTTCAACACTGTGATTATTGCGATGACTTTAATGCACTTTTTTTATTTGGCAATTAAGTTTCTTAAAGACTGCCGTCCTTGTCTCACAACTTGTGAGTACAGGAACGTTAAGATGATTTTAATAGCATTTTTGAGTTCAAACTGTTTCTAATGAACTGATTCAAAGATTCATTCAGGTCAACCCTCAACAGTTGAAGGAAGTGTAATGTTTTTCATGTAGTAGTAAAAATATATTTAGGAAAATGTTGTGGTCGCTTGCTGTATTTAAAAATTGTTAAGTTTTTAAAGTTCAGCTGTAGAACGTGACATGAGGGGTAGTAAACAATGATAGAATGTTCCTTTAAAAATGGCTTGGTCTTGTTTTATAAAATAAAAAAAATCTGTAAAAGTGGACAAGTGATTTTCATTCTGATGCACTCTCCGTTTGTAGATGAATTTGATTATTTCTTAAAGGGTTAGTTCAACTAAAAATGAAAATTCTGACATTACTACTCACCCTCATGTCGTTCCAAACCCGTAAGACTTTCGTTCATCTTTGGAACATAAAAAATGAAGATCTTTTTGATAAAATCTGAGAGCTTTCTGTCCCTCCATTGACAGCTACACAACTACCACTTTGACCATTTGTGTTCTGAAGATGAACGAAAGTCTTACGGGTTTGGAACGTCATGATTAATGACAGAATTTTCATTTTTGGGTGAACTAACGCTTTAAACCATGATTGTACTAAACATAGAATGCGTTGTCCAGCTTCATTCATTGGCTCTGCAGCCATTCTATTCTCAGTTCAGCCACCTCTTTGCCATACCAGTCATGTAGTTTGGAGAAGCAGCCTGTGCCGGGAGAAACAGGGCTCTCGAGTGACCCGCCGTTGGTCTTCCTCCGCGGAGGCACCGGAGGTGGTCGGACTCCTTCTGGCCTCACACTCCTGTCCCCGTCCCAGGCACAGCCCTCGCTGACACCGTTTGCTACACTGGTGTGTTTGCTCCAAGACACCCCGTTTTCTCTGCTAGACAGCCCCTCCTGCGAAGGCCCCGTTATGGCGGCGTTCTGTAGGGACGGGGTGGAGGTTTGGAGGCCTGCTTCTGCTCCCTGTACATGCGCCTGGTGTTTCTTCGCCTTGCTTTTCGCTTGTAACAATCTCGCTCCTTGTACCTCCTCCAGCTGCCTCTCCAGTTCCTTCACAACCAGTCGCATGTAGTCGAAACTGGCTCGTGACAGAGCCTTGACCCACGATTCCATAGCGGCCTGGCTCTCCGCAGCCATCTTGTACACCCTCGCTTTGACGCAGTCGAATTTGACGGCGAAGGCGAACTCTTCGGATTCAGACTCGCAGAGCTCCACCGTACAGCCTTCCAGGACGATGACGCCAATTGGCTCTCGACTTTCCCGCTCCTCGAAGTAGAACAGCATGTTGCCCTTCAGAATGAACCAGCGGCGATGGTACGCCGTGTTACGTTCCCCTTTCTTAAAGAGGAAGCCTGTCTTGTCTGGAGGAGAGTTGCATGTGGCATAATGCGCCACGCTCCTCTCATTCAACTTCATGATGGCGAGGACACCCGTCTCTGAAACAGAAATGAATAAAAATGAGTTTACAGTACACAGTTACAGTAAACATTAGAGATAGACCGATAATATTTAACTTAATATTTAATAATACTGATTTAACCCAATTTTCTACTTGTCATATTGGGTCTACAAATAAATCTGAAGAACAGCACCTATTCTAAATATATTCATAATAATTTATGTTTTTATTTACAATGGTAAATAGAAAAAGTAATACAATAAAAAATGTAGAGCATCTTTGTCAGTTATCAGCCAATGTATAATGTTATTCAACACTGATTATTGCGATGATTTCACTTTTTTTTGTAGACTGTGAAATTAGATTTGTTTTGCAATCCAATATAACAAAGATGTGCATAAAGAGTTGATATTAAATTCTGTTGATTAGTTCAAACTGTGTGTTCCAATGAATCAATTCTAAACTGATTCAACAATTAACTTAGGTCAACATTTAGGGCCAGATTTACTAAACATGGCAAATAAGAGCGAGAGCGCAACTCCACAAAAGCACCGATGGAAGTGGAAAGTTCTGCACGTGATCTATTGACGACATGCAAATTAAAGAACATAGACGCAGCCGAATCATTAAGAGCAGTGCAAACTGGCATATGCAATAAGGATAAATGCAATAAGGTCACTGCATGTCTTTAGTAAATCCTGACAGTAGTTTTTTAACACCAAAAGCGGGTTTGCACTTTGATTATTAACAGTGCTTTGATTATTTTTTTACTTGATTTTTACTGTTTTACTTCTTACATCTTAAATCTACTAGGCTATAAAAACTGTCTGATTTTTACAATGATGATTCCTGTACAAACACATAAATATTAAGAAATATATAAAACATTGTGAAAGAATGAAAACACTATTGTTCAAAAGTTTGGGGTCTGTGGTCATTTTGTGAAATGTTGTTAAAAATATTTTTACATGTTCAGCATCATTACTCCAGTCTTCAGTGTCACATGATCCTTCAGAAATCATTCTAATATGATGATTTGCTGCTCAAGAAACATTTCTGATTATCAATGTCAAAAACAGTTAGAGAAAGTTCAAAAGAACAGCATTTATTTGAAAACTAAATCTTTTGTAACATTATAAAAGTCTTTACTGTCACTTTTGATCAATTTAATGCATGCTTGCTGAATACAAATATGAATTTATTTTAGAAAATCATACTGACCCCGAACTTTTGAACGGTAATAGATCTAAATTCACCGCTCTTTCAAAGCTCTTCTGCGAAGCCTTCACGTGTGGCCTGCTTCCAACCATCAATCAAAACACCAGCACATGTAGAACATCTCCATCCCATTTCTGCACTAAAAAATATAGAAACAGCCACACACACACACACACACACACAGTGAGGTGTCATAAATACAGGAACATTCCACTTCACACATCTGACCTGGTTTAAAACAAGAAAATTCCTCTCTTAAAACAAGTGCCATACATAAAGGTCTGTGTGGGGTGACTAAACTATATATGAATCAGACCTAGCGTCAAAACCATGTGACAAATAAAGTAAAAATTCATATACATATATTCTTTCAAATATTTATGGCTTTTCCAGCCCTGGAAGTGACCAAATATCCTTGATATTTCCATGTTTTCCATGGATGTCATCTGATACCATCACTTTACCATGGTACCACCACAACACTTTTTATAAGGATAATACAAACATATTTTCTTAAGTACCTTGGTATATGCTAAAAGTACATCCATTATAGTATCATTACCCTTTGATATCTGGTGGTCACTGTATTTTTATTTTATTTTAAGGTACATATACAAAAAAAGTATTAACAACAGTGTTCTTGGAAGTTGCTTTTAATAACACCATGTTACATGCATTTCAGTATCATGGTACACATCAAAATACCATGGTATTGCCATCTGATACTGTTCCTGGGTACTGACACAGTAAAAAACAAATAGTGTTATTATACAACCAGCTAATACAGCCTAGTACAAAAGTTTTAGTGATCCAGACAGCAGTCTTATACTAATGTGCTTTCAAAAATACAACTGTAAATGATACACACTACATTTCAAGTGAGCATCAAAATGCTGCAGAAATATAGTGTCAGATCACATCCGCAACGCACAAACGTGTAAGAAAAAGCTAATATAATATTATCAAACTCATTTACACTCGAAAAGTCAGGAAATCATCCATCACCATAAGCACAACATGTGGAAATGAAGGCAACATGACTTATAATACAGTCTTTGTCATTCGCGACTGAGCTCGAGCAGTTTGCTTGGCATTAAACCATCAAATGCAGCCTTGTTACTACAGTAAAACTGTTAAAGCCGCGTTACAAAGATGGAGAAACTCATGAAGATAATATTTTCGAGCATATACCGATGTTTAACTTGCCTTCTGAGTGTGTTATTGGACGCCAGCGGACAGCTTTCCTCCCTTCATTCTTCCTCGACTGGGGATCACGTGACTCTGCAGGAATCTCTCTAGTAACATGCGCGCGCTCGTGCGCGCGTAATAAACTACTCACACAATCGGTTATTACAAAGATCATAATGAGTCCCACGCGCTTCTCACATATTTGATACATGATTATATTTGAATTCAGATTACATGCATTTGGTTCGGTCATAAATCTGCTCTTTGTGTTACTGTGGTAGTACCAACCCTGCTGAAAAACAGCTAAAACCAGCCTAAGCTAGTTGACTGGTTTTAGCTGGTCTCACAGGCTAGTTTTAGAGGAGTTTTGCTTTTTTTTTTAGCTGTTTTCTTAGCAGGGAAGGTACAGTGATGCAATATCCAAAGCAACATGGCATTAACATGATCTAGGGGTGAATTCAAGGTGATTGGGACACCTTTTTGTCATTGAGATGACTTGGAAAAAGTGTCCCAATCAACCTGAATTCACCCTGTATAGGGTACTGGTGACTTTTTATAGGTGGTTTTGTAAGTGGTAATGCTGGTGTTTTGAAATACTATTGTATTTACAAGAATTCAAAACCCATGACTGTGCAAACTGTACAAAGAATATGAGTAGTACCACAGTATATTTTTGCTATGCCAGAACTCTAGGGTGTCAAACATATTCAATAAACTAAGGAAAGAAAAATAAACATGTTACAAATGGATATCTGTAGAACTAGAACTAGAATGTTATAAGATATCAAATGGCCGTGCTCAGATTATTGTAGTCAGTTGTAGTGACACTGTTTTGCCAAGACAGACCCAACGCACACATTAATATATCATCCATTCCTTTAGACTTTAGTGACCGAGTCAGTCAAACATTAATTCAATGTCACATTGGTAGCATTAAAATAATGATAGTAATAATAATGATCATACTACTCAGACATTTAGAAAAATATTCAGAATAAGTAAAAACACACTAAACACTGCAGTTACAGCAAAATCTATATTTATTATGGAAAAGAAGATGAAAGAAAAAGGTCTTAGTCCCCAATATATTACTATACATACAGTATCTTCTCTGCTTATGTAATGTACATGAAGGACACATACAGAGAGTTAAAAGGTTTGAATGAAAGACTGTTATTGAGTACTAAACGCTAAAAGAAGGTCACTTGAAACAAAACACTCACTCGCAGTATCACGCATTTACACAGACACGCATTCTTGGTCTCTAAATACGTAGTGAAAAAAAACTGATCAGTAATAACAGAAATTGCCTCAGGCTCACTTCAGCAAAGGCTTCTGGGAAACTTTTAGTGGTTGCCCTTCTCGATGAACCGCGTCAACCTCCTAGCTTTCCTACCACCAACATTCAACCGAAATCCCAGTGCTATCGGAGGACTCTTTAAACATCCTGCATAGCCAAACCTTTCAGCAGCCAAACAATAAAACTTCTCCTGCACATTTGACGACAATTTCTGAAATACAGTAAACACAAACTACACAAAAGGAATGCTGTAGAAAGACAGAAATATTAGATTTTGATTACATCGTAGCGCACCAAATCATTTTTAGAATGTTTTTGATGCAACACTCATTCACAAAATTTTACTAAAAGCATTAAATGACATTAAAGAAATTGTATAAAACATTAAAGTAGGTTAAAAGATAAAGAAAAATGTGCTTTGAATATCTTACATACATAATCCCCCATAACCATGTGCCTTATAGCGAGATCGAAGATATGGATCTTTATAATATTGATATTTTTGGTCCTGTACGTCATCTTCAGCCAGACTTAATTCATATAGATTCAACAACAATGCAATCTCAGAACTGTATGCCAATATCACGGAGCTGTAGTGTTTGCCTTTGCAATTGAGTTGAAATTTAGTTTGTCTGGCTATGATGGTGCAATATTGCTGGATATTAAAGCCAACATGAAATGGCATTAACAACCCATTTTTCTCCCATAATTTGACACTTGCATGCAGAAAATGTGAAAAGAACATTTTGACGAGAGCTTTTTGGCCGTATTTTCAACTTAATGCCTCGTCCTTTTAAGAAACAAGTCATTACATTTTGATGAAATTACAATAACAAACATTGTATTCTTTGGAAACGTGCACTGATGATTCAATCACTATGAGACCAGAAGAGTGCTTGAAGAAGACAAACATAGTCCATTCTGATTTCATGTTGACTTAAAAGTGGCCTGTTACAAGTTGGGGAAGAAACAGTGCAAACAATTGCACGTCAGTCCATTGTTGGCTCTATAACCCTCTCCCCTCTCCTCCGAAAGGGTTTTTTAATCTAACTATAACAGTAGTTCTGCTAGATCCAGGCAGAGCAAGTCTCCGACCCGGCTATATCCAAAGAACCTGTAAAAACATTCATATTCAGAGAGCAAAACAACACTTAATATCATAACAAGACACAGTAACTCCAGTGTGGGGGTAAATAAGAAACAAAAATAGGACAAAAATGAAAAGACAGCAGTGCTTCACGATACACGACCACAGTTTTGACAAATACGACATTCGTCCAGTTGGTTCTTTCTGCCTAGAATACACAGTAGGCTTAAGAGTCACTGTTGTTCTGGGAAAACAACAAACAGAAATAACATTTAAGATAAAGAAAAGAAAGATAATTGTACTCAAAGGAAATATTAACAACGAAAAGTACAAAAAAAAAATCAAGTGTCTATGGATTGGAAAGAAGCTCTTTGAGTCCCAATGGAGATGAATATATGAGTGAGTGAATAATGAAGGAATGCCTTTTGTGAAATCTCATCATCTCTAGATGTCTCCTCCATTGGATTTCTGATGCTCTGATGACGCTACATTGTGGCTATAACATTATGTTTCTTCTCTACAAGCAGTCAGAGTACTTATGTAACAGTTCTCCTCCAGGTTGTTTCAGTAGAGCGGGTATCGGTCATGAATGGGGTGCAAAAGTTCGCAGGGCCTGATATAATCTGTGAAAAGAGGGCCGGTCCGTGATGTCACGACTCCAGCAGCGCATCAACAGCTCGAACAAAGAGGATGGACAGAGTGGAGGGGCGGAGAGAAAGATCTAGGGAGAGAGAGAGATTGAAAAGTAAGAAGGTCAGAAGTCTTTTTAGATGATACCACCACAAAAATAATGTACTTTATCAGGGCTCCAGACTAACATTTGAGAGCAGTGGCTCCGGTGCCACGAAGTTCTTTAGATGGTGGCACCAGCACCTTACTTAGGGGTGGGGGGGTCAATGCACATTTGACAGTAAAGTACTGAGCTTGAGTTCCCAATTGAGAACACAATTTTTATAGGTACAATTTGTAATATTCTACTCCTATTAAATGTACCATTGTTCTTCTGTAGTTTCATACCGAACTGACCGACTGCTTCAGTGATTATAAAAAGAGCGCTCTTTACTTGCTTTCTGTGTAATTCTTTGCAATTTGAGTTTTGGTTTTTCATGAGACTTTTCCTACTTCAAAAGTGTCAATCTTTGACAAAAATTGATTTCTTGATGATTTGATATTTTATAATAGGGATTTCATATTACCTAAATATAAATTTAAAACCAAAACTATATTAGGGAGTGGAAGTGGCTAATAAGCCAATAAGTGATCCTCCGCTGCCATCTACTGTAGTGGTAATTTCATCTTTTTTAATTTTTAAAAATGTTTGTTTGTCACGTCAGTTTTCCTTTTAGTTTTACAAATGGGTACATAGATGAAAAAAAAAAAAAATCAGCCTAATATTTTTGGTCATCACATTAAAAATTACATTTAAACTAGATAATATTTAGAGCTTTCAAGTGCTGGAAAAAGTGTGAAGCACTTTACTCTCAAAAGGTTGTACAAACCCTGAAATAAATAATCTAAAAACATTTGACTATTTCTGCCACAATACCATGGCTACAGTTAGCATTACTACATTAAATCCATGGTGAATGTTGGTAATTTGTGGACTGAAAATCCTTCTTTAACTTCTTCATGGCACACTCTTTCTCCTGGTTTTCACGTCAGTGCTGTTTGATCTGATATCTGTGGTTTGTAACAGAGAATTCTGCACCCAGTTTGAATGCTTCTCACTAGATCTGGAAGTAGCGATGTTATTATTACTGCGGAGTTCAAACGCTTTCTCACTCAATCTCCCATTGCTGTGTAGTAACGGTGTCACACGATCAGTATCACCCCGCGAGTACCTGTTCTGTGCTTGCGTTGCACTGTCTGTTATTGGTCTGCGCTGATAAACGGTCCGCGCTGCGCAGCTCAAACAAAAAGTGCAATTTCGTTCCGCTTTCGTTTCATTTGCTGTTTCTCATATGCAGTAGAAATGGCAGCTCTTATCAGTTACCAGTCTTACCAATGTGACCTCTAACAAAATTCTGTTGCACCGGCATGAAAAAAAGCTTGCAAAATGCAACCATTTGGTTGCAGTTTGGAGCCCTGTTCATGCAACAGTGTGCATTCATTCTCACTGTAGTTTGCAGGAAAAATTAATCACTCACTTCAAATCACAACCAAAATCAAAGCCAATGTGTGTACCTGTCTCCCCTGGTTTCTGAAAAACTCGCCGGTGTTCTCGATGACCTGTTCATCAGACAGCAGGCTGTAGGGCTGCTCCTTACATAAAGTGAAGATCTCCCACAGAGTTACTCCAAATGCCCACACATCACTAGCTGTTGTGAACTTCCCCTAGAAAACACACACATGTATCCCATAATGCACCCAATACAAAGAAAGAAAGCCACTGCTGACAAATGTCTCCACCCTATGGTTAAGTCAAAACAAATAGCTTTGGAACAATTCATACACTACCATTCAAAAGTTTGCGCTCTGTTCATGTTTTTGAAAGAAGTCTCTTATGCTCTTTACAATTTAAAAGAACTGTTTTCCATTTTAATATTTTAAAATGTAATCTATTCCTGTGATCAAAGCTGAATTTATCATCATTACTCCAGTCTTCAGTGTCACATGATCCTTCAGAAATCATTCTAATATAATGATTTGCTGTTTAAGAAACATTTCTTATTATTATCAATGCTGAAAATAGTTGTGCTGCTTAATTTTTTGTGGAAACAATACATTTTTAGGATTCTCTGATGAGTAAAAAAGGTTCGATATCTTTAGGTTCGGTGTTAAAAATGCCAATGTGAATGCTAAGCGAACCAGGACTAAATGGTTCATTTTGTCTGGACCAAAAAATACAAACAAGCGAACCGAACTTCAAGTGTGAACACACCCTAAAAAAGAAAATCTTACTGACCCCAAACTTTTGAACGGTAGTGTACACGCATGCACCTTTGCTTTTATAAACAGCTTCTCTTTCCCTCACCAGTAGGATGCTTTCCCAGGCCATCCAGCGTATAGGCAGTACAGCACGCCCTTGTATACGATAGTAATCGCTACTGTACAAGTTTCTGCTCATGCCAAAATCAGAGATCTTTATGGTGAGATGGCGGTCCAGGAGGCAGTTCCGTGTGGCCAGATCACGATGCACAAAGTTCAGAGAAGCCAAGTACTTCATCCCAGAAGAGATCTGCACCGACATGTGCAACAAGTCAGCAATGCTGCACAGAAACAGAAATAAAAGAGTCAGAGATGTGCACTAAAACATGACTTTGAATCAGTATCAAATTCAACTGGCACCACTTCTGAATGTGTGCAAATACAAAAGAGATTTGAAAGCTATCAGAGAGAGGGACATTAGGGACAGTTAAGCAACAGTTGCTGATGGAACAGCAACGGCCACCGGAAGTAAATTGTTAACTGCCGTAGCTAAAGAACGCAAAAATCACTAAGCAACAATAAGGAGGACGGCATAATGATTAATTTCATCGTTTAACGGAATACATAAAAAAAACGAATTTAAAAGAAGCAAGAGAAGGGTTGCTTTTGGCATTAAATTGTATACAGATACAATTAAAATGCCACATAAAAATATCATAAAACATTTACTTTTCTAATCTGTCACGTATTAACGACTATGGCAAATCAGCTATTCTCCCGTAGTAGACGTTTACTGTAGAACATCACAAGTAGCAGTTAAAGTTGCGCATGCGCGATAGAACACCTGAACGCCGTTGCCGTTTCATTAGAAGCTGTTGTTTAAAGTCCCTATTTTCAGCAAATGATTTAATTTTTGATATTTTTTCATATATAAAACTATTTATTACTACCTTTTTTGGAGCTCAACATCCCCAAAAGTATGGAAAAGAGCAGCACGTGTATTCAGTTAAATGTATTTTGTGTGAAACTGTTTTTCACAAAAAATTTTAACTATTAAACTTTTCCAAAACTTTGGTATTCTCTTCCCACTGAGATTAGACATGCTGAATCTTTCAGTGTTTTTAACTCTTGTCTTAAAACTTATTTTTTTTCAGGCTAGCCTATACATGATTGTTCATAATCTGTTTTTTATGTCTTATACATTTATTTTAATGTTTAATTTTTCCCCCTATTTCAATGTATTTTATTTGTATGTTCTTGTAAAGTGCTTTGAAATGCAACTTTTAAAGACTCTATATAAAAGTTTTTTTTTTTCCATTATTTGAAATAAAGCTGAAATTAAATATAAATTTTAGAATAAAACTTAAAAGTAAAACTGTTAAAAAAAAGAAAGAAAAAAAAAATCACAAAAGCACATGACAAAATTAAACAAACTAAAATTAAAATAAAAACTTAAAATATAAGAACAAATGCAAAATATAAATAAATACTATAATAGTAATAAAAATACTAAAATAACACTGGTGTGAAAAAGAAAGAGAGCAACATGAGGGTGAATAAAAGATAAAAGAGTTTTCCCTTTTGGGCTAGTAATTTATTGTAAAATCATTATTACAGTTTGTAATTTAAAATGTAGGTTTTTAATTTGGGCTTTCAAAAAATAACAGATTAAAATGACTTATTTCTATGTTATTATTATGACTTGAAGACTGAAGGGGTCTTGGCTTCATTTAAACCCTGTAATCTAAAACATTTCCATCATAAACTGAGAGCTGACTTAAAACTTGAAGGTTAAGTTGAAGAATTCAAAGGTTAAGAATGTTAAGCTTGAATCTGACTTGTAGAATAAAGATGAAAGTCTGTACATGTCAGGGCTCTTCATAATGATGGACACACACCTGACAGACGGAATGTTGTTGGCATGTGTGAGTGTGCTCTCCATCTCTCTCTGGGACAGGAACATGTTGAGGTCTCCATTCTCCATGTACTCCGTCACCATGCAGAGCGGGTCGGAGCTCACGCACACACACAGCAGCTGAATGATGTTTGGGTTATTCAGACGCGACATGATCTTTATCTCCTTCAAGAAGTCATTTCTACACAGACAAAAGTCAGAAGTTATCATGGGATCAGGTGAAAGGTTAAAGGCCAGCATCCATCACTAAATGTTGATGTGAAAATAATACAGAATAGTAAAATGACTGATGACTGTGTATTCTAAAACAATTTTAGACATTTTTATGTTAGGTACACCTTGCTAGTACCAGTTGGACCCCCTTTTGCCTTCAGAACTGCCTTAACTCTTTGTGGCAAAGATTCAACAAGGTGCTGGAAACATTCCTATTTTCGTTCATATTGACATGATAGCATCACACAGTTGCTGCAGATTTGTCGGCTGCACATCCACGATGCAAATCTTCCACCACATCCCAAAGGTGCTCTATTGGATTGATCTGGTGACTGTTGAGGCTGTTTGAGTTTAGTGAACTCATTGTCATGTTCAAGAAACAGTTTGAGATGATTTAAGCTTTGTGACATGGTGCGTTATCCTGCTGGAAGTAGCCATCAGAAGATGAGAACACTGTGGTCATAAAGGGAAGGACATGGCCAGAAACAATACTCAGGTAGGCTGTGGCGTTTAAACGATGTGATGCTCAGTTGGTACTAAGGGGCCCAAAATGTGCCAAGAAAATATCCCTCACACCATTACGTCACCAGCAGCCTGAACCATTGATACATGCAGGATGGTTCCATGCTTTCCTGTTGTTTACACCAAATTCTGACCCTACCATCTGAATGTCGAAGCAGAAATTGAGACTCAAGGCAACGTTTTTTCCAATCTTCAATTGTCCAATGTTGGTGAGGCGGTGTGAATTGTAGCCTCAGTTTCCTGTTCTTAGCTGACAGTCACCGGTGTGTCTTCTGCTGCTGTAGCTCGTCTGCTTCAAGGTTGGATGTGTTGAGCATTCAGAGATGCTCTTCTGCAGACCTTGCTTGTAACGAATGGTTATGTGAGTTATTGTTGCCTTACTATCAGCTGGAACCAGTCTGGCCATTCTCCTCTGACCTCAGGCATCAACAAGGCATTTCCACCCACAGAACTGCCGCTCACTGGATATTTCCTCTTTTTTGGATCATTCTCTGTAAACCCTAGAGATGGTTGTGCATGAAAATCCCAGTAGATCAGCAGTTTCTGATATACTCAGACCAGCCCGTCTGGCATAAACAACAATGCCACGTTCAAAGTCACTCTTTCTTCCCCATTCTGATGATCTGTTTGAACTTTAGTAGTTCGTCTGGACGATGTCTACATGCCTAAACGCTGCCATGTGATTGGCTGATCCGCCAATCAGTTTTATTCCAAACACAACACAACACATCCTAATTACATAACTACTTCCAAACTTTTAAGCTGTAACTTCACAGAAGTACTTAAGGCAGCCTCACTCCATTATGCAACTTCCCAATCAAATGTTAGTGTTTTTTTGTGTTTTGTTTGTTTCAAACCTGGCATTGCTGGTGGCATCCGCTCTGAGTTGTTTAACTGCTACCAGCACTGGCCTGCCATCCTGCTCCGGTAACGGTGCACCCTCTCCCAGAAACTCTGCCAAACCCTCGGCCTCACACAAATGTACCTGAAAACAGCAATGCCAGCAGATAAAGAGTATGAACACATGTGAACCATCATACTTAAACAGCTCAAGAACGAAAACACACTTGCATGGGCTCCACTAACAACAAAAATACTATAACGGTCTATTGTATTATCATGCTATACTTTGATTGATTTAGTGCAAAATGTGAGTAACATACTATAATCACAGTACCAGAATATACACTACCGTTCAAAAGTTTGGGGTCAGTATGTTTTTCTAATACTTCAAATTAGCTACGATGCATTAAATTGATCAAAAGTGACACTAAAGACATTTATGTTACAAAAGATTCACCAAAGAATCCTGAAAAAAATGTATCAGTTTCCACAAGAGTATGACGCCGCACAACAGTTTTCAGAATTGATGATTAATGTTTCTTGAGCAGCAAATCATCATATTAGAATGAATGCTGAAGGATCATGTGACACTGAAGACTGGAGTAATGGTGCTGAAAATTCAGCTTTAATCACAGGAATAAATTACATTTTAAAATATACTAAAATAGAAAACAGTTATTTTAAATTGTAATAATATTTCACAATATTACTGTTTTTTGCTGTATTTTTTTTAATGGTAGTATTGTATATATCATATCACTGTGGTATCATTATAGTGTCGCCATAGCACCGGAATAATGTTTAACTGAGCTAAAAAAAAAAGTATTGGTAACACTATTGCAAAATAAATCCTTGGCTCTCACTCTAGATTTCCAATGTTTTTCTTAATAAAGCCACACATAAGAGTCATGTGTGGTCACTAATAACAGGGTTTTCTGGGAAACACTCAAACATCAGGCATTGCAGCACTGTTTGTATAAAACAAAGTGTAAACAGTGTGCAAAAAGATCCCAACTAGCTACAATAAAAGACAACCCAAGCGGGTCCAGAAAAGAATCTATAAAACAAGAGCTATAAAACCTCCTGCTGTGGTTTATCCAGACTCACCTCACCAAACTGGCCTTCTCCCAGTTTCTCTCTGAACAGCAGTCTCTCTCGAGGGAACTCGGCCACCGAGATGTCCTTGCGCGTCAGGGAATCTACGGTGAGGGCCGGAACGGCATACATGTTGCTGCCAGTGACGCCCTGCAGGCTAATGATGTCCGTTTCAGCGTAGTGCGGGACGCTGCTCTGAAAGCACTGGTGTGGGGTGCACAGGGTAACGTCGGGTTCGGCATATCCTCCGCTACAGGCTACAGAGAGACAGAGATGTCAATATGTCAGTAATTGTAATTTATATCAACCCATTGTTTTCTGTTTTTATTTTATTTGAATGGTAACACTTTACAATAAGGTCTCATTAGTTAATGCATTAACTAACATTAACAATGATCAATCTTTTTTTTTTTTACAGTATTTAATAATCTTTGTTAATGTTAGTTAAAAAATACGTTAGTTCAAATCCATTAAAGTCCACGTGAAATCAACATTTAGCATGAATATGTTAGCCTTACTGTTATCTATAAGCGAGTGTGCTTCAAAACAATGACAAAATTTGCATTTAGAAGATATAAGCATTCAAAATATAGAGTCTCTCACTTCCGCCAATATGGATCAATGATTTTGATGACATCACTCTGCACTTCAGCTTCTCATCAGATTTTGTGTCCAATCAAATGCTCTCTAGAATCTGAAGCATCCTTCCCCCTACATTATAAATAGACGCTGCGGCTGAAACCGGTCACTTGTTCACACATTTACCATTTTCTACACGGTGAATGGTGCATAGTGCACTATATAGGGGATAGGGAGCAATTCAGACAGTGTAAATATGCTTTCCATTGGGGCGAATGATGTCTGGTTTCATGTTATTGTCACGCAAACTGCCGCAGCTCCGGTCCAGAGACACGAAAGCACAGAGCGGATCATATGCCCGAGTCGGCACAAACCAGAAAATGTATTGGACCCATTTGAATTCTACATTTTAAAGCGATATGGAGGAGATTAGGAGGATAAACGGTTAGAGATTAGGAGGAAACTATTACTTTACTGAGCTGTGATATAAACTAAACGCTATTGGCTTTTTTTTTTTTAAAGGGGGAGGAGCTGCTCGATATGTCCCACCCTGTGTTCCTGTTTCTGTGGAAATTACGTCAACACATTGAATAATGCAAGGCACTTCAGTGGGCCTTTAAAATGCCCCAATTGTGCTTTTACAGATATTAGCTTTCATGTAGTGTATCATTGCTGTTTGTTAATGTAAATGCTCTGCAAAGTTTCAAAGAATAAAAGTGCATGACAAATGGAGTTATTGTCTCCTAAAAGAAAACTGATTCTCAACTGCCTGAAACAAGTCATCAGTAATTACAGTCTTACTTCCTGCAGAAATCTATGTAGGTTTGTAACAAGTTCACATAATTCAAGAATATGTTTTTCATTGGCTGTCTGCTAATAACGTCTGCTTTGACCCGCCCTCAAACACTGTAGTTGTAGCTGAGGCCTGGAAGAGTTTGGTTTGTGTTGTCGACATGTCGAGATGCTGCTATTTTCTGCTCTGCCAAAGCGAATCCACTTTGCTGCACTTCCAAAGGAGGAGGACTTGCGCTCGAAATGATATGGTAAAACCAATACCATCGTTACGGTTCGTATCACTGTGTATACAAGTGCTGAGGACGCCTCTGGAGGAGATGGTAATGAGCGATTCGTTTTCTGACACGTGCTGTAAGTGGTAGACCAATCATAACAGACTAGGTCATCTGACCAATCAGAGCAGAGCAGACAAATCACAACAGACTGCTCCATCTGACCAATCAGAGCAGAGTGTGCTCTCGGAAAGGAGGGGTTTAGAGTGACTAAATACTTTATTAAACCGTTTCAGAGGTGATGCTGCATTGTATATTATGATAAAAAAAAATTTATTTTGACCTTGAATACATGTAAACCTATTGCTGGAGACTTCCAAAATATAATTAGGAACCTTTAAAATTGCATTACCTTTAATAAATGGGATTAATATTAACAAATGGAACCTTATTGTAAAGTGTTACCATGTTGGCTAAATCTTTCATTTCATGCAGCTCTATATTTATGTCACCCTATTTATTTTCTTTATAATTGATTTGAAATATTTCAAATGCTGACAATCATGTCACTAATGCTTTGTTGACTCTGAGTAAGAGAAAGAGGAAGAGCGAGAGACAGAAAAAGCAGAAGATGAGAAAAGAGGAAAATGTCAACTTCAGGCATTTTATTTAAACCAAAACACTGAGGTGACTGGGTGCAAGAAACTGCAGGGTGTCAAAAAAGGAAAAAAGGAAAATCTAGCATCAATTCTTACCCTTGCAAAGTCCGTCAGTCTGGTAACAAGGACAGATGGAGCTCATAGACTGCGAGCAAAGGCTAAAGAACGCAAGACTAGAGGAGGAAGAAAGGAAAAAGTGCATTGGCAGGCAGCATGCAAAATGTTGAGGAAACAAGTGTCAACGAAACCTAGTTCATTTTAAATGGGTAAAAGATAGAACTGAGAGAAAGAACAAGAGGTTAGTTTCATGGAGAGGTATATTCAGTACTGGAAGTCTTCACAGTAGCTCTGGTCCAAAACCTAGTAGGCTACCAAGCTAGGCATTATTATTAGGATTCAAAGTTGAGCTCCTGACATGAAGGCTGCTCCATTAGGCAACAAAAATATGCTTATAGCATTATAATATTTGGCCAAATTATAAGGCAGCTTTGCATGCATCCTAGGCAATCCCAGACTGCACTGCAAAATTAACATTAACATCCAGTGATGCAAATGAGTCATTTTCCTCACAGGTACTTGCACCACTGTTCAAAAGTTTAAGGTGAATATGAAAATTTATATTTTTATTTAGCAAGGATGAATAAAATTCATCAAAAGTGACAATTTCTAAGTTTTCCATTTCAAATAAATGCTGTTATTTTTGTCTTTTAAACTGTAATAATATTTCACAATGTTTTTGCTGCTTTGGTGAGAATGGGAGACTTCTTTGAAAACAATTAAAAAAATACTTACTGACCACAAACTTTTGAACAGCAGTGTATATATTAGCATATATCAGATTTTTTTTACAAATAAATGTAAAACACACTTTTTTTATTCTTATATCCATTGGCTTAAAGGATTAGTTCACTTCAAAATGAACATTTCCTGATAATTTACTCACCCCCATCTCATCCAAGATGTTCATGTCTTTCTTTAGTCGAAAAGAAATTAAGTTTTTTGAGGAAAACATTCCAGGATTTTTCTCCACATAATGCACTTCAATGGCAACCAACAGTTGAAGGTTCAAATCAGTGCAGTTTCAAAGGGCTTCGAAGGCTCTGCACGATCCCAGCCGAGGAATAGGGTCTTATCTAGTGAAACCATCGGTCATTTAAAAAAAAAAAAAAAAATGTATATAACTTTGAACCTAAATTGCTCATCTTGCACTGCTCTGCGACACACCAAGGCTAAATCAAACATCCTTTAGCAAAAAAAGGTAAAACAACGATGTCGGACGATTTTGTTAGAGATGGAGTTTTTTTTTGGTAAAAGCCATTTGTATTAGCCTTCGCACGTTCGCTTGGGGCGGTACTTCTGCCTATACGTCTAGCGTGACCTCTCCGACATGATTACGCAATCCGTGTCCTGTCGCAGAGCAGCGCAAGATGAGCAATTTAGGTTAAAAAGTATATCATTTTTTTATTTATTTTTTTATTTAAATGACCGATGGTTTCACTAGATAAGACCCAATTCCTCGTCTGGGATCGTGCAGAGCCTCTGAAGCCCTTTGAAACTGCACTGATTTGAACCTTCAACCGTTGGTTGCCATAGAAGTGCATTATGTGGAGAAAAATCCTGAAATGTTTTCCTCAAAAAACTGAATTTCTTTTCAACTGAAGAAAGACATTAACATCTTGGATGAGATGGGGGTGAGTAAAATATCAGTATATTCAATATATTTTGAAGTGAACTAATCCTTTAAGGCAATAGTTTAATATTGTGCCTTACTAAATTAATTTAGATAAATTATTACATAATTAGCAATAATTTAAACGATCAGTAGCCTATTTACTGATGAAAAATAGGGTTTGAGACAGAGCTAGTGTGTGTGTTTGTATTTAATGTATGGTACCAGAAGCCTCTGCACTTTGAGACAGCTCTGGAAGTTTGTTCCTGAGCGCAGCGGGATCCTGATACTGGGGGTCTAGAAGGAAGATCCTCTCGTAAGGGGGGTCGATGGAGACGCGCGGGGGCACCGGGGGAGTCTGCAGGATTATAGTGTCACTGCTAGAGGACAAACGCACGGTCACCTCCTCCTCCAAAATACGCCTCGGAGCCTAAGAGAGAAATAGAGAGAGACTTTTTGTGTTACATGTTTTCCAAAAATAAAGTCGCACCGGGTCAAAAACCCCAGATAAGTCATTTAATTGTACAAGTCGCATTTTTTTATTACATTCAGAAATAATGTAAAGCATGTCTGTTAGCATAGTCTGTAACTATAATTCAATAGAAACACACACACACACACACCTTCTCAAGGACTTTGCACACATATTGGCACCACAGAATCAGGAAGATGATCACCACCAGCAGGAGAATAATAGTCACCAAACAGCCAATCAGAATCGATGTACTGCCCTCTTCAGGAGAGCCCGTCTTTGATGGTGTCGTCCGGTCCTCTGTCAAACACAGGCGGTTTATTAAAGTTCAAGTGAAGTGTGTAGAACGCAAGTTAGTACAGTAGTCAGGTGTATTCATTTGAAGTCAACAGGAAATGGTGTACGCAACCCATTTTACTTCCAAAATGTGACACGTTTCCTCCATTTGTATTCATCGGAAACTGACTGGATCATGAAAAACAGTCTTTATATGATTTGGTTGGACAAACATTTCATTTTCTCTGAAATAACATGTATTAAGAAAGTAAACAGTCAAAAATTTGTAACATTTTGCTTCATTTGACAATAAAGCCTTACCTGTTTTTTGTGTAGTTTCTGATACTTTGCTGTTAACTTCATATGAAGGAGGGGTCAACACTGGAGGCCTCTGGGTAGGAAGCACATTAGTTGCTGCAATGGAAAATAATAAAACACAGGAAATAACTCAACCTCAAATTACACCCACTTTAAAAAACATTTATCACTCTAAATGTGAATAAGTAATTGATCTCACTTGACTTCAAGACTATGAGGGACGCATGCATTTCCAATAAGATGCTTTTGAAAGAAATTAATACTTTTTGTTCATAAGGATGCATTAAAGTGATTAAAATTACCAGTAAAGACAGCACAACTGTATTTTTGATCAAATAAATGCAGCCTTGGTGAGCATAAAAGACTTCCTTCAAAAACATTAAAATATCTCACTGACCCCAAATTTTTGAACGATAGCGTAAATGGAAATTAAGAAATTGGGAATGATGATATGAAAAGCATTTCACAGTTCTGGCTGTATTTTAATGAGGAAATACTGGGAATACCAGTGGGAGGGAGAGGTGAGCTGTTCTTATTTCCATACCAGACTGAAATGAGATCTCGCTGAACATCATCCAAGTGTCAGCAAAGTAGAAGCGACAGCGCAGAGCCGTGGCCGATCTGTGCTTTAACGGTACGGTCACATAACGAGCACTTGGGTTCCGGTCGTCTAGAACGGTGTGAAACTCCACCGGCTCGGCTTCCCACTCAGAAATGAGATGCAATTTAAACACACAGGACACGGATGCGAAGATCTTCACACCCCGAGAGAACATGTTATTACTGTGAACCTGTTAAAAAGAGGATAAATAAGCATCATTAACATTTGAAGACTTTCTGTGTTTACTATAAAACGAGCTTCATTGTACTATAATCTGCACTATTTAAAGTCAACATGAATGACATTTATAACCCATTTTTCTTTCATAAAGTGATACATTTCAAGTGAAAAGTGGACATTATTTTCAGTTTCCAGTCCCTTGTGGACACCCAGTACTGTCTTTTTATTTTATTTGTTTAGAAATTATTTATTGAGCAAGGATGCATTAAATTGATCAAAAGTCACAGTAAAGATATTTATAATGTTACAACATTTCTCTGTTCTTTTAAACTTTCTATTCACCACACAATCCTCATGCATAAAAATGTATAAATGCAGCATAAGAGACTTCTTTCAAAAACCTAAAATGAAAATGGATGATTGTTTACACAAGTAAATCTTAAATAAATAAGATCAACTCTGATTTCATGCTGTCTAAGCAACTAAAACAAAGTGACCAGGCTTCAATAAACATGTGATTTCAAATATAAAGTAAAATCATTACTTCAAGATTAAGCACCTAAACCACACAGTCCCAGGCACTGACATGATTATATACAGACACAAACAATGGCAAACAACCCAGCTCCAACATGTAATTATGTGTTTTATGTGTATGGCATATAATTAGTGCTACATTAAAGTTGTCATTCAACAAACACTTCAAAGTGTATCAACATCAAATTATACACATTACAGATGTAACTCAGATCACATGCACATGGTTAAAGGAATATTTTGGGTTCGGTACAAGTTCCAGCAACAATGTTACTGGCTGAATGTCAATTACTATAGAAAATATTTATGGTCATAAATGAATAACATTGTCTCCAGAGTTTCAAGAGTATCACCATGAGATGTTAAATATTATACACTACTATTCAAAAGTTTGGGGTCAGTAGGATTTAAAAAAAAACTAAATTAACCCTCATACTCTTCCTCATTTCCCTTCACACTCATGGTCTTTGGGGTCTGTTCGGACCCCAAACATTTACAGAGCGAATGTATAAAAAAATATACTTTTTCATTCATTTATGCTGTGTTTTGGGGGATATGTGGGGACATGTAATTTAATCTAAATTAAATATTGTTTTTTTGGTGAGTTGTTTCTGGATATTGATCTATGTGTTAGAAGCAGAATTCTGCCATCTTCTGGTTAGAAGAAAACCTGTAAAAATTACAATTTAAGAAATAAAGTGTATATATATCCAGCAGAAGGCCATTAGAGATGCATATATATATATATAAATAAAAGTTGTGATAGGAGCAGTTGGAAAAATATGTTATACATATATATATATATATATATATATATATATATATATATATATATATATATATATATAAAACAAACATTATAAAATACATTAAAATCTGTATTTTTGTGAAAGGTTAGAATTATTGAAGTTTTGAAGCATATTACAATGATTTCTGAAGGATCATGTGACACTGAAGACTGGAGTAATAATGCTGAAAATTCAGCTTTGATCACAGGAATAAATTACATTTTAAAATATACTCAAATAGAAAATGGTTATTTTAAATTGTACTAATATTTCACAACATAACGATTTTTACTTGATTCTTGATCAAATAAATGAAGCCTTCTTACAAAAACATTATAATACATTTTACCGACTTCACCGTCTTTTGTTAATGCATCGAGACTTGTGTGAAGAAAGTGCTTGCATCACGCATAGAATATTATATTATATATATTAACACCGATGTTTAAGTTAAACATTTATTTTTGTGTGATATGTTCAAGAATACTAGAAAAGGACTTTTGCATAATCAAAGTTTCATTCACTTAGAAAAGTGGCTCCAAATCCAAATGTATTTTACTAATAATTTTTTTAATTCTTAATCAACAGTACAAGCTGCTCAGTACTCAGCTTTAAAACGCTGGTCCGGTTTACTTCCGTTAGTGCCTCACTGTAATCACCACAGCTCTTCCTCCACTCTCACCTTCATAGAGGTGAAGTTACGTTGTCTGTCAAACTGGAACTCCATCTCTACATATCCAGGGCCCAAGCTGTCGTTCCTCCAGCCCACGTAGTCATATCCGGGCCACAAACGGTACTGCCTTCTCTGTACAAAGTCATCCTGACCAATCACACCATCCGTCAGCTGACCCAGCCCCCCAGACAGCTTCCTGTGGGAACAGAGACAGACAGGAAGCACATAGCTCTGGGCGAGGAGTGATTAGCATTCATTCTAGAACTTAAATACAATCCTGATTGTTCTGCCACAGAATGACCCTGGAAACTGAAAAGTTGGCTAGAAAAAAGAGGAAGTAGAATCAACGTGAAGAAACAGAAAACCTCCAAACTATGTGTAGCCTATTTGAAAGGATAGGTCACTCATTGCATTTTCTGTGAAGCTGCTTTGAAACGATATGTATTGTGAAAAGTGTTATACAAATAAACGTGAATTGATTTGAATCAGCATTTACGCATGTTGTTCCAAACCGGTTTGACTTTCTTCAAATCATTCAACATTGGAATATTAGTTTTTTTTTGTATTATTATTTAAAAGCAATCGACTGATATTAGATATTTGATTGTACACATACTACTGATCAAAAGTTTGGTGTAAGATTTTTAATGTCTTTCAAGAAAGTCTCTTCTGCTCTCCAAGGCTGCATTTATTTGATCAACAATAAAGTAAAAACAGTAATATTGTGAAATACTATTATTATAATTTAAAATAGCTGTTTTCTATTAAATATATTTTAAAATGTAATTTATTCCTGTGATCAAAGCTGAATTTATCATCATTACTCCAGTCTTCAGTGTCACATGATCCTTCAGAAATCACTCTAATATGATGATTTGCTGCTGAAGAAACATTTATGATTATTATCAATGTTGGAAACAGTTGTGCTGCTTAATATTTTTGTGAAAACTTTTTACAGGATTCTTTGATGAATAAAAAAGTTCAAAGAACAGCATTTACTTGAAAATAAATCTTTTATAACATTACTGTCATTATTGATCAATATAAATTAATAAAATCAACAAAATGAATATTCATATTGAGATTTGCTAAACATTACATTAGCAAATCTCAAAATGAATATTAATTTATCATTCAGAACATTATAATGTTGTGATGCTTAAATGTACTTATTTCTCAGGGTCTAATGCTATTTCATGCATTCTGACTTATTTATACTGTTAAAGAGTTGGATTCTCATGCTAAACATGGCCAAAATTTCAAAATACAAGTTGGACGTATGACAGAGTATTTCTGTGCCAAATACACTCCTTCAGGATTAAAATAAGTCTCGGAAAGTCTTTTTCGAGCATGTCCCTGTATGACGTCATAAAGGACAGAATTGTTTGTATGTGCACTTCTCTGGGATGAGCGCGTGCGAGCGAGAGCAAGAGCACGTCCATCAACGAGCTTCGTTCGAGCAGCTGTCGGCAGCGCTGTCATTTAGTTTTTAGACCACAAAATCAACGTCACTAAAGAAGTGTGTTTCTGGTTGTGAGGGAAAGATAACCTTGTTTAGCTTCCAAAATAACCCAGCGTTAAGGAAACAGTGGATGCAGTTTGTTTTTCTGGAGCAGCAACGGAGATCTGCAAGTGTGTTTGTTTGTTCCCGGTCATGAGTCGAACCCGCAGGCGGTGAGTGAAACTGCATCAAATGTCGGTGTTTTGTTGGCAATCGGCGCGTAAGTGCATATAAATGTCAACAACACTAACGTATAGTGAACCGAAAGTTATCCTGGGATAATGCCATGATGTATTGTGTGTGTGTGTGTCATAGGGGTGTGTGTGCTTGTGTCTCTTTAGCTCCGCCCACTGCACGCCTCGAGTTCGGCTGTTTTCAGAAAGAATCGGTACAGGGTATCTGTCTTTTATAAATATGATAAAACTAAAGACTCTTCGGAGATATGAAGGATTCAATACTACTCTATAGGTACTCAAGATTAACATGAGATTGGCAGAAACTGTGTGTTATGTACCCTTTAACAGTCATTTAAAATGACTGATTTTAGTTTTTCATGTTTTATATTTATTTAGACAAAACAGTGTAGAATTTTACTACCAACTCATTTTAAAATGCATTTTTATTTATCTAATCACTATCAGCCAGAATTTTAACATCAGTTCATCCCTAAAAGCTAAACATATTCTTTGAATCCTTCAGCATTAGATTAGACCTTTACCTGCGTTCCAGGGCCCCGTCGTACGTGGAGTCATTGAGAGGTGTGATGGGATAGCCAGGAGCCATCATGGTCTGGCCCTCTGGAGAGCTGTACGCCGTCAGGCCATCTGCACTCCAGGAGGAAGAGAAACAGAGAGGTCCCAAACTTTAATATTGTTTTAGCTCCAGAATGTATTTGCTCATTTCTCTTGGCTCACGTTTAAGGCACTGGAGCAACTGAGTTCAAATGAAACTAACTTGCGACACTAGGGGGCAAATCTACACAGACCACAGCTGCTCGAATGTGACTGCCAAAACTATCTGCTTCAGTCTGTAGCCCATATGCAAGTATGAAACTGAATTAGCATGAGTCGCATGAGATCATGCATAACTCACATGTCTATAAGCTTGTGCAAAATCTGATTGTAATAATTTGTCAACATTTATAAATGTTGCCATTTGGCAGCTTAAAGGTAAATTCTGTCCTCATTTACTCACCCTCATGTCATTCCAAATCCACAAGACTTTCATTCATCTTCGGAATACGAATGAAGATATTTTTTATGAAATCTGAGAGCTTTCTGCCCCATTGAAAGTCTATTCACCCCAGTTCAAAACTCAGATCGTAAAATAAATCCATATGAATGGAGCGGTTTAATACAAGTCTTCTATAAAGATTGGATCGCTTTATATGATAAACAGATTTCATTTATAGTTTTATTCACATATAAACATTGATCAGCGAACAAACTAATTCACCCCTGGATTTTCCTATGGGATTTTGCAATTTATGAGTAAAATAAAGCCTGTGGTAAACATAACTTGACGATACTTTGATGTTCTACAACATAAACTGCACAAACACATACCGATAACATGAATTTTGAGGCAGCTATATTTATTTTTGAAAACATATGTTTCTAATATGTAACTAGATAAGAACTTTGGGGTGTGAGTGTGTGCAGTTTACATTGTAGAACAAAACGTCAAAGTATAGTCAAGTTATGTTTACCACAGGCTTTATTTTACTCATAAATTTAAAAACAGGTGAGCTTAACCCTTTAATAGAAGGCACTGATAAATAAAATGATATTTGTAATTGTTTCTTATAATTGTATTATATTAATTATGAGCAATTTTCATGACTCACCCTGCCAGGCGCATCCAAACAGCTCTACTCTCATACACACAGTGTGTACAGCATCGGTGACAGGAATCAAGCGCAAGAACCGAGTGATGATAGGAGGATGGAGGTCTCTCACCACAGAGTCGTAGGTGTTTATATTGCCCATTATAATCTGATGTACAGAAGAAATTAGTTAAACAGGACGATACAAGATATTGTGGTATATATTATGAAAACGCGCTGCATTCGAAACCGCATGCTGTAAAGCAAGCGTGTAGTATGAATGAAATTCGAATGTACTACATCCGCCATGTTGTCACTGTCATGTGTCCAGTGGCGTCTGTTGCATTACTTCACTGTCTTCCATTCACAAACCCTTTCCTGTGGCCTTATGGGATAGTAAAGTGTCCACTGGATGCGCATTCAGAGTCATCCGGGTTCTTTTCGCCTACAGTTTTATAAATACTACATACTACTTGGCTCACATACTGTTTTTCGCCTACTATATAGAATGAAAGTAGGCATATTCGGACACAGGGATAGTGATTTGTTAGGAAGTGCATGCTGTGGTTACTGCATAATAAAAATAGTACTGTATGGACAACTCTTTTATTAGAATGATATTAAACTAATTCATTATGTGGTATCCTTCCACTAGATATAGTCCCTTAAATGTAAACTTAAGACACTAGTTGGTGTCAATTGGTTTAGCATGGCTGAAACGCCATATTGACCAATCAGCATCCAGAATTGGAACTCGGTTTCTTAATACAAAATGTTGCACTACATTAAACCATGTTCAAACCAGGTCTACCGTGACAAATTTCCAGCAACAAGTAATTTGTCTGTCCACACCAAAACTGCACAACAAGACACAACAACAGAAAATAGAAACCATGCAGCCAACATAATAAGGGCTCATCAGAAGCCAGATTCAAACTTGCTTTGCTTACATGACAATTTATTCCAATACATAAATTTATAATATAGACATAATTTATAGTACCTCATAATAGTATCTATAAAATACACCCTTGTCTTTCCTACCTCACTGCCAATGCGGTTTCTCCAGGAGATCCAGCGGCGTCCATCGCGACTGTACTCCAGACGGTATTTGCGTGCATACTCGTTGCCGGAGTTGTGTGCATAGCGACCCTGCGTAGCAACCACGGTGAGGAAGATGAGCTGACGAAGGTCAAGCTGAAGATACTGAACATCTGAGGGTTGCAGTTGACCAGCAGGACACCATGCGCCGTCGCCCTCCTCATGGTTTAACCTGATGCAACAACAGAAAGATGCAAATTAAAAACAATCATTACGCTAAGAGGCTTAGAGCTTTATTTAAAGAGGTCAGATCATGAATCAAATTTTAGCTTGATCTTTTGCGATAAATGAGCTTTATGCACTATAAAAAAAATCTCCCCAGATTTATCTACTACTAGAGCTGCACGATATTCGAAAAAAACTGACATTGTGATAGTTTGTTTTTCTTCAACATATATTGGGTTGTGAAAAAAAATTGTTTACCGAATAAATTCCTCTATGCGAATCCAAAAAATAATGTGACTTTGCATGATGGGACGCAGTGGCGCAAAAAGTGGGTATGCGCTATATGCGGCGCATAGGGGCGCCAAAGCGATGGTATAAAAAAAAAAATGTTGTGGTATTTTCTATATATAGCTGCTGTTGTGCGTTTCTAAATCATTTCTGTATTTCCTTAATATTATATAACATTTTAATATTATATAACATTCATCATTAATGTTGCTGATAGCTACATTTAGATTTTGGTTAAACCCTATGGTACCAATTCCATGCATGACATATCTCAATTTTATTAAGGTAAAATAACAACTGGTAAATATAAGGTAGCATGCACAATAAATGACTAGAAGCTGGAAAACATAACTTATGCAATAAGTCTGGTTTACCATGGACTCATTAATAGATTTTGTTTTACCATTAGCTGTTCATGTTAGCTGTGCTGTCAGACATACAGGCTATGGGTGACATGGAAGCTGTTATTACAGGGTCACATCATTTTCTCTCTCTTTAAAGGTCTGTGCTATATATATATATATATATATATATATATATATATATATATATATATATATATATATATATATATATATATATATATATATATATATATATATATATATACACTCACCTAAAGGATTATTAGGAACACCTGTTCAATTTCTCATTAATGCAATTATCTAATCAACCAATCACATGGCAGTTGCTTCAATGCATTTAGGGGTGTGGTCCTGGTCAAGACAATCTCCTGAACTCCAAACTGAATGTCAGAATGGGAAAGAAAGGTGATTTAAGCAATTTTGAGCGTGGCATGGTTGTTGGTGCCAGACGGGCCGGTCTGAGTATTTCACAATCTGCTCAGTTACTGGGATTTTCACGCACAACCATTTCTAGAGTTTACAAAGAATGGTGTGAAAAGGGAAAAACATCCAGTATGCGGCAGTCCTGTGGGCGAAAATGCCTTGTTGATGCTAGAGGTCAGAGGAGAATGGGCCGACTGATTCAAGCTGATAGAAGAGCAACTTTGACTGAAATAACCACTCGTTACAACCGAGGTATGCAGCAAAGCATTTGTGAAGCCACAACACGCACAACCTTGAGGCGGATGGGCTACAACAGCAGAAGACCCCACCGGGTACCACTCATCTCCACTACAAATAGGAAAAAGAGGCTACAATTTGCACGAGCTCGCCAAAATTGGACAGTTGAAGACTGGAAAAATGTTGCCTGGTCAGATGAGTCTCGATTTCTGTTGAGACATTCAGATGGTAGAGTCAGAATTTGGCGTAAACAGAATGAGAACATGGATCCATCATGCCTTGTTACCACTGTGCAGGCTGGTGGTGGTGGTGTAATGGTGTGGGGGATGTTTTCTTGGCACACTTTAGGCCCCTTAGTGCCAATTGGGCATCGTTTAAATGCCACGGCCTACCTGAGCATTGTTTCTGACCATGTCCATCCCTTTATGACCACCATGTACCCATCCTCTGATGGCTACTTCCAGCAGGATAATGCACCATGTCACAAAGCTCGAATCATTTCAAATTGGTTTCTTGAACATGACAATGAGTTCACTGTACTAAAATGGCCCCCACAGTCACCAGATCTCAACCCAATAGAGCATCTTTGGGATGTGGTGGAACGGGAGCTTCGTGCCCTGGATGTGCATCCCACAAATCTCCATCAACTGCAAGATGCTATCCTATTAATATGGGCCAACATTTCTAAAGAATGCTTTCAGCACCTTGTTGAATCAATGCCACGTAGAATTAAGGCAGTTCTGAAGGCGAAAGGGGGTCAAACACAGTATTAGTATGGTGTTCCTAATAATCCTTTAGGTGAGTGTATATATATATGTATATATGTATGTGTGTGTGCCATATTTGTACTTTTTAAAATCCAAAATGTGAATGTAATTTGAACAGGGGGGCGCCAAAATTGTTGCTGCATACCCCTTTGGCACTGGGTAGTTGCGCCCCTGATGAACCTTTAACCGTTGGTTGCCATTGAAGTGCATTATGTGGAGAAAAATCCTGGAATGTTTTCCTCAAAAAACTAACAAATTTTCGACTGAAGAAAGAAAGACATGAACATCTTGGATGAGATGGGGGTGAGTAAAATATCAGGAAATTTTCATTTTGAAGTGAACTAATCCTTTAAATTGCAGCCTGCACGATATGACAATTGCACTAAGCCATATCGATTTTATTTTGAAATATCGTGAAGCCCTATCGACTACTACACTTCTGCACTTTAGTGTAGTCTGTCATATGGACGTTACCTTGAATACTGAGGGCCTGTGGTTTCATACCACTGGCTGGAGGCAGTGATGTCGTCGTTTTTGATCCTCCCGTCCTCCATACCGAGAGGATAACGACAGTGATCTGAAGGACATAATGAGAAAGTGAATGTTTCTGGTCCTGTCTGTATGGATGCATATGTTTGTGCAGGTGTGCATGTAACATTACCTGGGTCTATCTGGCCATTGACGCTCTTTAGTAAGATGGCCAGAAGCAGATAAAGCAGCATAGTGAGACCTCAGAGTCTGCCAACAGACCGGAGTGCAGACTACATCTCTGAAGAACACAAAGAAACAACAGTAATGTAGCATCTACTCATTTTCCAGTCAATATAAATGTCACAAGAAGTGAGAGAAAATACTGAATTCTACATGAAAGTAAAAATAATAAATAAAAAAGTCCCCTTTTTACAGTCACTAAAAAAAAATAAACACACATTGTAACCTTTTGTAAACCAAAATCTATAATATATGAAAAACATGGCTTTTAATGGTGAGACTACTTACAAAAGAATTAAGCAGCACAACTGTTTTAGACATTGATAATAATAAGAAATGTTTTTGAGCATTAAAATGATCATATTAGAATGATTTCTGAAGGATCATGTGACATGCTGAAAATTCAGCTTTGATTACAGGAATAAATTACATTTTAACATATAATAAAATATTAAAAAGCTATTTTAAATTGTAATAATATTTCACAATTTTCCTGTTTTTACTGTATTTTTGATCAAATAAATGCAGGCTTGGCGAGCATGAGACACGGATTTTCTGTGCTATTTCAAAAGCATGTTTGTGTTTTAACTGGTACACAATTTGCACTCGCTGTCTGATATTGAAGAAGATGTGTTTAAACTCTGTCAGAGAACCGACTGTAAATGCGATACAAAGACACCCTGATGCTCTCATGCAGGGCGCAGCTGCACAATCCTCTGGGTTTTCCAAGTCCTGTGGGAACCCACAGGTCATATTAGCATCACCGCTATGCTAACTATGCAAACTATGCCAGAGCAGATGTGGCTGGGAATGACTGAAAATTCCAGCTCATTCAGGGTGGGATCCTCAATAATGATGAATAAAAGAGGCTCTTTCTTAAAACACACAGTATCATTGAGACTCTAATTATAAAAACAAGAATTGTTAAGACTGCACATAAAATGTGAACAATAATGTTTTAGTGCTAGCAGTTACTCATGCACGCCATATTGTTGAGCATTTTATGAATAAAAGTTGGCTTGATAAAACTTTTTTTAACCGCCAAACACTCTCATACGGAGCCCTGCACATGACGTGTGGGGGACAAATAATAATAACAATAACAATAACAACAACAATAATAATAATAATAATATATATATATATATATATATATTATACACTGCCATTCAAAAGTCTCTTATGCTCACCAAGGCTGCATTTATTTTATTAAAAATACAAAAAAGTATTAACAGTAATTATAACAGTATTATAACAGTATAAAAGGTATTATAACAGTAATTTTGTGAAATATTATTAAAATGTAAAATAACTGTTTTATATTTGAATATGTTTTAAAACGTAATTTATTCCTGATGTCAAAGCTGAATGTTCAGCATCATTACTCCAGTCTTCAGTGTCACATGACCCTTCAGAAATCATTCTAATATGATGGTTTGCTGCTCAAGAAACATTTATTATTATTATCATCAATCTTGAAAACAGTTGTGTAAAACATCTTTTTTCCAGGATGCTTTGATGAATAGAATGTTCAAAAGAACAGCATTCATTTTAAATGGAAGTCTTTTGTAACATTATAAATGTCTTTACTGTCACTTTTGATCAGTATAATGCATCCTTGCTGAATAAATGTATTCATTTCTTTAAGTTCTACTTACTGTTTTTTATTTTATTTTTTATTTTTAATAAAATAAATGCACCCTTAGTGAGCATAAGAGAATTATTCTAAACATTAAAAAATCATTAACATTAAACTAACATTAAAAATCTTACAGATTAAAAACCATTGCTTTGAATGGCAGTGTATTATTATTATTATTATTATTATTAACGATATTGTTTCTCTGTGACGTTATTGTTATAGTTGTGATGTGGACTCTGCTATTATTTTATATTTAGAACTATTTTTTTGGAACTGTATCCTTATAGTTATCATCCTTGGTGTGAACTGGCCTTTATTCTTGGCCATGATAATATACATTTTTGTTTGCATATCGTGTGCCTAAAATAGCCGTATTATTCTGAGGTTTCCATCCAAAACTTTCGTATGAACTTAAACCATTTTCCAGATCATTAATAATAAAGAACAAGCATATTTGCTCATATTTAGGGGTTAGAGATTTAGACAAACCTATAACCCTATCATTAGTAGTATTAAATTAAAGGGTTAGTTCACCAAAAAAAATTTATTCTGTCGTTCCAAACCTGTAAGACTTCCGTTCATCTTCAAAACACAAAGAGCAAGTTCTGTAGGGATGCACCAATATGATTTTTTTGGCCGATGAAAAGCCGTTAACCGATATTGGCCGATAAATCTAAATCCAAATTTGTGAGACAAAAGTCTCACCATTAAAAGCCATGTCCCAAGTAGGGGTGTGCGATATATATCGTCTGCGATAATATCGTAATTGTTGTTTTAACGATGTGCGATCTGACATTATCGAGTATATCCCTCACAAACACCCAGAGAGTGCACGCATAGGCACTACGTGATGTAGTCTTGTAGATTAGACCAGTGCGTGTGCGCATTAGAGTGCACGCTTTCACTGCGTGATTTGATCATTTAATATATTTAATAAATATCACACAAAGAGTGCAGTTTTTCTCCAGGTATCAGGATGATAAATATGATATTGATTTCATGCAAGTTTACTAAACAAGAAGTTAATATTAAGTGACTTACATTTTAGACTCCATATTGCCTGTTTTTGCTCTATTTCGCCACCGAAAATAGTTCAAAACAAAGACGCAGCACTGTAACTGCGTCTCTGAGCTACACACGACGGTGTTTTCTTACTGAATGAATCAGCTTTTTGAATGAATCAATGATTCACTGACTAAGATCGATTAAAGCCAGGTGCACACTGTGCGATTTATAATAGTCCTTTCCGATTGTTCCTTGTCAGACTGTACGAACATGATCCTCGCTGTAAGCCATGTCACACTGTAAGATCGAAGTTGTTATTAAATGTCAGACTGTGCGATATTCAAGGCGCGCTAAAAGAAAACTCATCCAGAGTTTTATATCATCAATGAATGACACGTTCCGTGACGGTGAGCTGCACTACACGCGGGATTGAAATGATGGCTACAAAGAAATCTCTAGCGCTCATTTTGGTCATAGTTTGTCTTGAAAAACGAAGATAGGAGGAGAAGTCACACTGCAGGACTGTGCGCCAAATCTTCTGACACTGCCAGAACAGGTCAAATTTGATCGCAGGGGTCATTAATCGGCTGCCGGTGAACATGTCAAACTAACGATCAAAGACTTCAGATTTTAGCCTAGGATCAGAGGAATCTTTTAGGATTTGCAAAATTTGTCCCAGACGGCCAAATCGTGGCCAAAATCGCACAGTGTGCACCCAGTTTAAGACAGTCAAATGCTTCGTTCCTTGAATGAATCAGCCGTTTGAATGAATCAGTTGAATCTCAATGACTCACTCATTAACAGTGACTTGCTGCCACCTACTGGCGGTTTTAATTTCACATTTAAAGTATCTTTTCATGTTTTAAATAATTTCAAATATCAATATTCAACGTTTTATGTTTTAAACATCAAAACATTATTTATGCATAACTGCAGGTTATTAATTTGTCACCTCTGAGCTGCATTAAACAGTCTAAATGATCTAAATGCCACTTCAGATGCAGCTTCTGCGTTTCCTCTGCACTGCAAAGATGAATTTTGTTGATACTTATTTAATTTGATTGGTAACAGACCTATTGTGTCTTATTATTAGAATTAATTTGCATTACATTTATGAAATTGACACAAAAGATGATGCATGCATATAATTAGGTTTAAAAAATAAATTTATAAAGATAAAAAAGGTGATTTCTGTCACTGCTGTGAACTGAACCACCACACAGATTATGAAGAATATCATAAACTTTAGAAGTCAGCTGACCACGGCAGTTCTAAACCAGCACAATAACAAACTCAGCAAAATATCGTCTAATTATCGCTATCTGGATATATCTGGATATCCTTTTTTGTCAATATCGCACACCCCTAGTCCCAAACTTTTTGAAGCGACAAAGTGGTAGTTGCGTAGCTGTCAATGGAGGGACAGAAAGCTCTCCGATTTTATCAAAAAGATCTTCATTTGTGTTCAGAAGATGAACGAAAGTCTTACGGGTTTGGAAAGGCTTTGAAACATGCTAAACACCAACATGGCAACATCCTAACAACCATCCTAGCACTGAGTTTTGCATAGGCAAACACCACTCACACTTGCCTCAGAATCAGGTTTACATGCATTTATGTTCCTGGCAGACACATTATAACCAAAGAGACTTGCAAGAACCCAAACATATTTCGACAAATCTGTGTTCTGCAGGCCAAAGCCTAACAAAACTTTCATCAAAAGCCTGAGCCAGACAGGACCACTCTTCTCCGGAGCCGGGGTCCTGAGGGCTCTGATAGCAGTGAAATGTTAGTGTTGTTGTTAGGACAGACAGTGTGCACTTCATGTTGGAAACTGTGTTGACTGCAGTGCGATTACTGTGGAGGGTCTCTCTCTTTTCCCCAAACCTCAGACCACAGGAATGTGTCTGATTTCATGACTGCATCACACCCCAGCCATTACCCCAGAGACAATTACACACAAACCATCATCAGCCATTACTTACAACTATGACAAGTTCAGTGGGTTTGGACGTTATGAAACAACATCACAGACGGCTGATTATTTCAATTATTTGTGCTACAGACATGAATTATACTGGACTACAAATCATTTAGATTGTGCTGTTGATTATCTGAGAGGTCAGGTATTGTGCCCCCATTAAGCTTTTTCAGATATCACCTTTCATGTGTGTAAAAGTTTTTGATCGGTAAGATTTTTAATGCTTTTAGAAGAAATCTCTTATGCTCACCAAGGCTGCATTTATTTTATAAAAAAAAAAGTAAAATAACTTTTCTATTTGAATATATTTTAAAATGCAAAGCTGAATGTTCAGCATCATTACTCCAGTCTTCAGTGTCACGTGATCCTTGCGTTCCAGGCAGGTTATTGAGCCCGTAAGTTACGACTTCAAACCAAGACTCACGACTTTGTAGCGTTCCAGGCAAAGTCACGCCAAACTGCCTGAGCGCAAGGAATTGTGATAGCTAATGTAAACAAAGCATGGCGGACCGTACGGGGCTTATGCTCATTTACAATCATTTCTATTGCAAAAGGTGCTTACTCCTTGCTTATTTGAGGTAAAAACAGAGGAGAAAAAATGGCGCATAAGGCAAGAGAAGCTGTTATACTTTTTATTTTACGTTATTTGTATATCCGTAGGGGCTGCCATTGTTGTTTGGCGGGCTATGTGGCATCAGAGCGTGTAACTGGGAGTACATTGATCTAGTACGAGTTCACGGGTGGGAAGTCACGGGTTTGACTGCCGTTTCAGTGCACATCACAGGTAGAAGGTTGGAAAAACACGGGTTACGGGTTGCCTGGAACACGGCATAATATGATTATATGATATAATATTTGCTGCTCAAGAAACATTTATGATTACTATCAATGTTGAAAACAGTTGTGTAAAACTTTTTTTTTTTTTTTTTTAGGATTCTTTGATGAAGAGAAAGTTCAAAAGAACAGTATTTATCTGAAATAGAAAGCTTTTGTAACACTATTAATTGATAATAATAAATGTTTCTTGAGCATCAAATCAAAAGGTGCAAGACAAATGGATTCTGAACTGCCTGAAACGAGTCATCAGTAATTACAGTCTCACTTCCAGGGCTGGCATTTGCATAATGCCAGCTTATGATCTTTATTGGCTTCCTGCGAACAATGTCTACTATGGCCAAAGACTTCGAAGACGGTGCACTATGATTACTCATGAATGGGAGAAAGTGCAATGCCCAATATGGCGAATAAGACCCGCCTTCTAAATAAAAGAGCCAATCGTTGATTAGTAAAGTCATTGCATCACTGCAGCTGTCGTTAGATGCTCCGGTTGCTATAGAAACAAGCAGTGTTTTTTATTTTTATTCAAAGAACAATAACATACAATTTTGTATCAAGGAACAATATCAAAGAGAAGAAAAGGAAAAGAAAAGAGATAGAAAAACAAATTACAACAAATAAAATAGTTACTAGGGGGAAGTAAATATACATAGTGATTAAAAATCAAACAAATGTATTATAATATTCACAAGCTTTCAAAGTTCTTACAGCTTTCTTATTCAAAGAGCCTCTGTTACTGTCAATATACACTCACCTAAAGGATTATTAGGAACACCATACTAATACTGTGTTTGACCCCCTTTCGCCTTCAGAACTGCCTTAATTCTACGTGGCATTGATTCAACAAGGTGCTGAAAGCATTGTTTAGAAATGTTGGCCCATATTGATAGGATAGCATCTTGCAGTTGATGGAGATTTGTGGGATGCACATCCAGGGCACGAAGCTCCCGTTCCACCACATCCCAAAGATGCTCTATTGGGTTGAGATCTGGTGACTGTGGGGGCCATTTTAGTACAGTGAACTCATTGTCATGTTCAAGAAACTAATTTGAAATGATTCGAGCTTTGTGACATGGTGCATTATCCTGCTGGAAGTAGCCATCAGAGGATGGGTACATGGTGGTCATAAAGGGATGGACATGGTCAGAAACAATGCTCAGGTAGGCCATGGCATTTAAACGATGCCCAATTGGCACTAAGGGGCCTAAAGTGTGCCAAGAAAACATCCCCCACACCATTAGACCACCACCACCAGCCTGCACAGTGGTAACAAGGCATGATAGATCCATGTTCTCATTCTGTTTACGCCAAATTCTGACTCTACCATCTGAATGTCTCAACAGAAATCGAGACTCATCAGACCGGGCAACATTTTTCCAGTCTTCAACTGTCCAATTTTGGTGAGCTCGTGCAAATTGTAGCCTCTTTTTCCTATTTGTAGTGGAGATGAGTGGTACCCGGTGGGGTCTTCTGCTGTTGTAGCCCATCCGCCTCAAGGTTGTGCGTGTTGTGGCTTCACAAATGCTTTGCTGCATACCTCGGTTGTAACGAATGGTTATTTCAGTCAAAGTTGCTCTTCTATCAGCTTGAATCAGTCGGCCCATTCTCCTCTGACCTCTAGCATCAACAAGGCATTTTCGCCCACAGGACTGCCGCATACTGGATGTTTTTCCCTTTTCACACCATTCTTTGTAAACTCTAGAAATGGTTGTGCGTGAAAATCCCAGTAACTGAGCAGATTGTGAAATACTCAGACCGGCCCGTCTGGCACCAACAACCATGCCACGCTCAAAATTGCTTAAATCACCTTTCTTTCCCATTCTGACATTCAGTTTGGAGTTCAGGAGATTGTCTTGACCAGGACCACACCCCTAAATGCATTGAAGCAACTGCCATGTGATTGGTTGATTAGATAATTGCATTAATGAGAAATTGAACAGGTGTTCCTAATAATCCTTTAGGTGAGTGTATATATACATATTTCAGTTGACAAAATCAGAAAATTTGGTTTCTTATTAGTAAATTTACACTTATGAATGTGAAATTTGGTGCGCGTTTAGGATTGCACATGCGCATTATCTTTGTCCAGGCTGAAAAATGCAGTTTGTTCCCATGATTCGAGTGTTTAAAAAAAAAACTTATGAGACCGTTTTTGTCAGATTTCATTGGTGATTTTTAAATATGAAATTTAATCGTAAGCTTGGCGAACCGTTTTGGAGAAGATGGGCGCTGAGTCCGGCAACAACACAACTTTGCAGCAACTTTCAGCATGTTTCCTATAACAACATCTGACGTTTATATTTTACGTGGCGTGAAAAATCATATAAACCATGCAAAATCCAATCAGAGCGGTCAGACTGAAACGGATTTCCAGAAATGCGATTTGAATAGGGTTTCAAACCACATATGAATGTAAATGTAATTTCCTGTAAAAAATTTTGCCGTATATACTTGTTAAATCTGATCCGATATGCAATTCTGAACATAGCCTATAACCCGCCTTCAGTTTTGGAGAAACATAATCTTTTGAGTTTTGACAATTTATTTTTATTTTTGTCTTGTATACAAAATTTTAAATGGTTTGGCCCTTCCTGTACTCTGTAACTTTTGTTTCTTTTGGCTCTAAATACTCTGTAAAATCCAGTAGATTATCATCCATAAGAGACTGTGTTGTACTAGGGCTGGGCGATATGGCCAAAAAAATCATATTTCTTTATTTTTTGGTTGAATGGTGATACACGGTATATATCCCAGTATTTTCTACGTTTTTCTATTTGGATAAAAAAAAAAAAATTATATAATTATTTTATTTCACATACTGCCCAATGATGTCCTAAAAACAATGTTGATATTGAAGGCTATAAACAAATACAGTGAATGTAATGTAGGCTATGCAATATATTATGTGCAAAAAGGGGATTTACAATCTAAAAACAAAATAATTTTGTTTTTAAATTCACTTGACTTAAAATTAAAAGCATAAGAGCCTGTATTTGATTACCCCATTATAATGGTCACTTTCATAAAAATATACTTTCTTGTAGGTTTAAAATTCCACATATGGCACATTTATTGTCCAACAACAAATATTTTAGAAATATGTATACTTTAGTCAGAATTATTGCGTTCCTATTCTATTGCGCTCCGTTTGTTTGGCGTGAATGCGCGTGGCGGCCCTCGTTCACATAAGCCTGAATTTTAGTGGAGATTCACTTGCAGAAGGCTTGTCCTCTCCTGACAGCAAAATGGACATATTTGCATGACTTTCTAACATTTACAGATGGAGAATAAACCTGTGAAATTTAAGTTATGCACTGAGGAAAGCACCACATTTCAAACGCACCGCAAGTATTTATCTGTCTGTCAGCACAATAGCCTATCTCTCAGAGCTTCTGACATGGCAAGCTGCTTTAAACTATACGTGTTAACTATATCTTACAGTTACTTTGAAGGCCTTAATATAAAGCATGTGTCATGTTAGGACAAACTGTATCATGCACTTTCCCTGCACTCTGCGTACTCCGATATTTTTCAGATGCGCTCGTATCAATCTACTGTATATCGATATAAACGGTATTGCCTCATTCCATATCGTTTCTAAAAAATATATCGATATATTGTACAAACTCGATATACTGCCCAGCCCTATGTTGTACCCTTTCAACGTTCTGCTTTTGGACTATCAGCTTTTACTGTGAAAGCCACTACTCACACTGGAATGATATAAAGGTGCACATCTATGATCTCCAAAACAAAATGAGGAACTTTTAAAATAGCAATGGGGCACTGTAAGTGTGAAGGTTCATGCGTTTATCATACAGCATGTTCTCAGTGTGTTGATGAGAATACCCCATGAGCCATTACATAATTTGCAAGAACGGAACATATTTCATCCCACTTGTGTTACAGTGAAAAAAAAACATGTACGCACATTATCGAACTAAAATTTCTGGAGTGCAAATGAAATGTTTTGAGAGAAAATTGTGATACTTTATTGCTATTGCATGATAGGGGGCTGCAGATATAAAGTGCATACTAAAGGAAGAAGAGAGAGAGATAGAAGGAGGATGGAGGTTGCAGATGGTTTATGTAATGTTTGGCTCATGTAAAGGCCTGTCCAGTGCCGGGATTCCAGCCTTCTTGCTCATCTTTCTAAGAGGCCTCATGTGACCGACTGGGAAACACAGCAAAGCAACAAAACATTAACAGCACTAACAGACCCTTCGCTAACAGGGAGAATCTAAAAAAAACAAACAAACAATAAAATACAATCTATTTTCTTTCAATTAAGCATAAATTAAAAAGCAGGACGAAACTACCATGATGGGTAAATGGTTTACAATTGACATGATATATTTGGGGTTGCCACAATTACTTTGACCCAAAACTTCAGTATCAATACCATTATTATCTACCACGGCAAAAATTAATATTCTACTAACATATTCCTTTATTGAAGTTTTTCAGTATCAGTATAGTTTTATTTAATGCCATGTCAGCATCTGCAGCTATCTACATAGCAAAAACATTACAAAAATACAAGAGTTACATATATACAATAAAAATAAAAACCAAGCAAACAGACAAAATACAGCAATTATTACTATACAAGATTTTTAACATTAACATACGATAGAAATTCTGAAACCTTTTCTGGTAAAATCTTAATAAACAAGTCCTTTATTGAGGTTTGATATTAATTTAATTATTAACTAATTAAATCGTATGTCAATGAATTAATTATAAATATACGTGTTAACTATATCTTAGTTATTTTGAAGCCCTTAATATAAAGCATGTGTCATGTTTAGGACAAATTGTATCATGCACTTTCCCTGCGTACTCCGATATTTTTCAGATGCGTTTGTATCAATCTACTGTATACCGATATAAATGGTAAACATGTTACTTTAATTAGTATCAACTTGAAACAAAAGTAACGGTACTTTTGACACCACTATATGCCAAAATTACCCAATTTTTATATAAGAAAATTACCCAAAATGCAGCATACAATCCTACTAAGACGTTACGCAGATTTTTTTTACAGTGGTGAAACTGCATAACGCATGATCCTAAATTTAAGATTTAAGCTAAAGTTGACTAAGAAACAGATTTACTGAGTGAAACTATTTTCACTCAGGAACTGCTAGTAAGATTCAGAAACAATTACAAAGAAACAGCCAATATTAAGTAGAAAAACTGAAAAACCTTCTCCAATAAAATCATTGTTTTATTTATTAAAAAAATCATTTGTTTTATTTATATTTTTCAGTAGGCCATACATACAGTAAATCTGTGAATTAAGCTACATTATGTTGCATTTGCACTGCACCTTTCCTGAAACAGACGTACGATATCCACAAAGTGCTGCAAACAACGAACAGGCTGTTTCATGAGAGAAAGTCTAACCTATACCCAAATTCCAGACTCTTACAACTAGCATGTACATGCATGCATGCTGACAAACATGTGAACCTCTGCAGGCATGCAAGAACGTGTTTGCCCTACTGAGCTAGAATTAAAGTACAGAGAGAAACTTGAACCCGTTCTGTTCACTCTCATCTACACAACATGTTTGTCACACAAACACATGCATCACTCTCACATTCCTTCATCCTGGTGTTAGGGAGCTGTAGTACAGTTCACTCAATGGCCTCTGACAAGTCTTACTGCCAAACATCTCAAATTATGCAACACAATAAACAATGTGCAGAGCTAAACCAAGAAAGAGTTGCTGGCAGCTCACCAGAGAGATAGAGCGAGACTGCACAAAACCACAGCCAGAACCGACATTAATGTTGTAAATAATCTCATTCAACAGTCAGTCAGGTTAGATAGACCTCAAATGTACTTCAAATACACCACACGGGGAATAAAAAAAGATACTAAAAACTAAGAGGCGCAATGTATCCAAAACCAAATGCTGTTGCCTTAAGGACAAACTTACTGTGGCCACACAATTGCAGTTGAAGAAAACTTCATGTCCTTAATCTATTCAGGAGTTCATGCTAAGACCTTTACATTTTCCGAGCATGAAAAGAACCCATAGGAAAGGGGGAAAAAACACAACTAAGATCTTTTGAATATGGAAAGCAAACATAGATTTGAATGTTTAGAAAATACTCAGAATTTTCTAAATGCATGAACGTACACTCACCTAAAGGATTATTAGGAACACCATACTAATACTGTGTTTGACCCCCTTTCGCCTTCAGAACTGCCTTAATTCTACGTGGCATTGATTCAACAAGGTGCTGAAAGCATTCTTTAGAAATGTTGGCCCATATTGATAGGATAGCATCTTGCAGTTGATGGAGATTTGTGGGATGCACATCCAGGGCACGAAGCTCCCGTTCCACCACATCCCAAAGATGCTCTATTGGGTTGAGATCTGGTGACTGTGGGGGCCATTTTAGTACAGTGAACTCATTGTCATGTTCAAGAAACCAATTTGAAATGATTGGAGCTTTGTGACATGGTGCATTATCCTGCTGGAAGTAGCCATCAGAGGATGGGTACATGGTGGTCATAAAGGGATGGACATGGTCAGAAACAATGCTCAGGTAGGCTGTGGCATTTAAACAATGCCCAATTGGCACTAAGGGGCCTAAAGTGTGCCAAGAAAACATCCCCCACACCATTACACCACCACCACCAGCCTGCACAGTGGTAACAAGGCATGATGGATCCATGTTTTCATTCTGTTTACGCCAAATTCTGACTACCATCTGAATGTCTCAACAGAAATTGAGACTCATCAGACCAGGCAACATTTTTCCAGTCTTTAACTGTCCAATTTTGGTGAGCTCGTGCAAATTGTAGCCTCTTTTTCCTATTTGTAGTGGAGATGAGTGGTACCCGGTGGGGTCTTCTGATGTTGTAGCCCATCCGCCTCAAGGTTGTGCGTGTTGTGGCTTCACAAATGCTTTGCTGCATACCTCGGTTGTAACGAGTGGTTATTTCAGCTTCTATCAGCTTGAATCAGTCGGCCCATTCTCCTCTGATCTCTAGCATCAACAAGGCATTTTCGCCCACAGGACTGCCGCATACTGGATGTTTTTCCCTTTTCACACCATTCTTTGTAAACTCTAGAAATGGTTGTGCGTGAAAATCCCAGTAACTGAGCAGATTGTGAAATACTCAGACCGGCCCGTCTGGCACCAACAACCATGCCACGCTCAAAATTGCTTAAATCACCTTTCTTTCCCATTCTGACATTCAGTTTGGAGTTCAGGAGATTGTCTTGACCAGGACCACATCCCTAAATGCACTTAAGCAACTGCCATGTGATTGGTTGATTAGATAATTGCATTAATGAGAAATTAAACAGGTGTTCCTAATAGTCCTTTAGGTGAGTGTATACTTTAAATTAAGGTTCTCGCAGTTCAAAACACTTACGCTACGTCCGACGTCATGCGTCGCGCCAGTTATGCCTTTTCCGTAAGTTGAATATGGAAGCCGGTCTGGCGGCAGCTAGATATTTTACTTTATAACATGTTAAATATAGACATGTTTCTCACACAAACGCACGGCTTCGCTTCAGAAGGACTTTATTAACCCCCTGGAGCCGTGTGGAGTATTTTTATAATCGATGGATGCCCTTTTTTGGGCTTCAAACTTTGGGCTGCCATTCACTGCCATTATAAAGCCAGGACATTTTTTAATATAACTCTGATTGTATTTGTCTGAAAGAAGAAGGTCATACACCTAGGATGGCTTGAGGGTGAGTAAATCATGGGGTAATTTTTATTTTTGGGTGAACTATCCCTTTAAGTGCAATGTAAGTTGCTTTGGATAAAAGCATGTCAAATGCATAAAATTAAATAAATAAAAAAAATACAAAAGTCTGTAACCAAAGTCATAGATCTCAATATGAGCTCAAAGATTTCTCGATAGCTATGTTTCCATCACCCTGTTGTTATGCTCATTTTGAAGTATTGCATCAATACGAGTGATGAAAACGGCAAATTAAAAAAAAACTTAATTCGCAAGCGCAAGTTTTTACGCTCGCTTGAGGTAGTTTTTTAATTTTGCCGAAAAAGAGTTCATGCGAATTATGGGAGATGGAAATGCATTTGCCAAATAAATTCTGAAGTAGCGAACATTAAAGTCCTCATGAAACCAAAATCAAGACCTTATTTACTTTGTTAGCACACATTACAGGTCTTAGGGTGAACAATTAATTCGTGCAAGTTAATACACAGAAAAAAATTGTTTGTTTTGGTAATCTTTAATCAAAATCTGAAAAGTTACTTCTGGTCTGGAATGGCGTTCCTTTTCCGATGACGTCAGTTTGAATATCCTTAACCACTCCCCTCAACCGTTAGTCTGCTATAAGTGAGAAATGGAGAGGAGGAGCGCTGAAGTAAAACCCTGCCCTCTATTCAATATTCCGTTTCACTTGGAAATACGTCACAGCACTGAAGAAAACTCAGTTGCTACTTCCGGTTCACTGGGACTTTAAACCCACGTGACTAATCAGCTGTTTCTGCTGATGGTGTTTTATTTACTGTTGGTTACTAGGTTACCAATACCACCACCACCATCATCCGCTCAAACAACTTAATGGAAACGCACCTAATTAGTTTTTTTGCAAAAGTTAAAAAGATTTGCTTCACGTTTGGATGGAAACCCAGCTATTGATTTCTTCTGAAACAAATAATCTGAGCTACACCATCCACATTATTTTTATAGATTATATTGTAGCTTGTGCTGTCAAATCGATTAATTGTGATTAATCACATCAAGAATAAAAGTTTGTGTTTGTTTACATAATATGTGTGTGTGTACTGTGTATAATTATTATGTATATATAAATACTAGCGCTGGGCGATTTTTTAGATTTTTTTCGTTAATTCAAATGTAATGTTTTGCCACGATTTCTCGATTTAAAAATAATAAAATCACGGCAAAACATTACATTCGAATTAACGGAAAAAAATCTGAAAAATCGCCCAGCGCTAGTTTTGAATAAAAATGTTTAGCAATCGCTATATGCATGTTGACAAATGACAAAAGAAAAGGATCCGACCACATGATGGCGCGCCTGATTAACCGCTCTCGTGTGACGCGCTCAGTGAAAGTAGAACACGTCACGTCTAGCGGCTGTTCACACACAATGCGATATTGCGTCGAAAAACCAAACGCGGGCAGTGGAATGGGAAAAAAGCAACGATATTAGACGCCAGCTGAACTTTTTTCTAACTTGAGCGCCGCGTTTTTAGAATGCTGTTTCATGGGTTAGACGCGAGGCACAAGTGCAACAGATGTGTACAAACACATTCACCAAACATAAAAACAACAGGAAAAATAGCTCAATGGAAAAACCTGTAAAGAACTAGCTACTACTGCATGTTTGATATTTCATGTTTGCATGATGGTGACAGGCTGAAAGGTGCTGTTATTTTCTGTTTAGCATTTGCTGTTAAAGGCGTACTTCACCGCTGGAAAGATGAATGTGTATTTTAAATTGGGTCATTTATGTATTAGAAATGTGAAATTATTTTTGAATTTGGTGCCTTCTAGACTGAGAAAAGCCAGAAAATGTATTTTTGGCTCATATGGATGAAAAACAACAACTCCCAGAATGCACTTGCTTCGCTGCCCAACGAGGCCACTCCCAAGCCACGCCTACCGGTTACATCACTTGCCCACCGCGGCACCACCCCACCTTCGTTTAGATTTTTATAGTAATAAAATCATTTAGTTCAGTTAGAGAACAGACACTACAATTAAAAACTGAACGTGTCTGCTCAATACAGCACGAGCCGAATGAGTGTCGCCGCACAAACGCAGCAGGACAGCAGTCAGATTTCATTCATCTGAGAGTGAGGAGCTGACAGACAAGATGATTGCGGAAGATTTGGTTTCAAAGCGAAATGCACCTATTTAAGTGAGTTTGTCATTGTACCGTTTTGTTGTTGTGTTTTCATGAACCCACAATTCAAGCAACCACAATTTTAAACCGAAACTAAAATGAGCATTGTCGTTCATTCGCGGCCTCACAGTCATTCACGGTGCGTGTCCAGACTGGCGCGTTTTCAAATCATGCCTATGGAAGCTCAACTTGCATAGGAATTAATTGAAAACACTCTCTTTGCACCGTGCGGTCATCTGTGTCTTACATTCTGTGAGTGAGATCCCACCCCTATGGGCGGGTTGAAAACATGCAGAACTAGCTCCTACTACTGGCTGTAGTCTCTAGCCTCTGGCCAAAAAAGCCTCAGATGACGCAAAATGATGATAATTACGTCATCGGAGGCTTTTTTCCAGACTTAAAATACATAACTCTCTCGTCTCAGGGGGATATGAAGGGGGGGGGGGGGTGAAGCACGATCATTCGAATATACTACCGGGTTTCTACTGATACAAAGCTTAATGCTAAATCGCTGAAGTACCCCTTTAATAATAGCCTATTACTGGTGTTATTTATTGCTATTACTTTTTGGCTAAGAAATATGTAGCATTTTTCTTATATTATTTCTGAGTATATAGGATATGTTTAAGATACGTTTGTACAATATTAGCCTTCATATTTCATATATTTTCTGCAAAGATATATATTAAATAAGTCTTTTGTTTTACACTTACATTTTACATTTACATTTGACCACTTTAGATGTGTGCACTTGGAATAGAACATTTTTAACCAGATGGTTAATAAAGAGAATCATATTGTAGTTACGTTTTTTAAGGTAACTAGTTAAAAAAAAAAAAAAAAAAAAAAAATTGAAATCGAAACCGTGAATCGGTCAATCGGTCTGAGAAAAAAAGAAAAAAAAAATTTTTTTTTTTGCCATATCGCCCAGCCCTAATAAATACACAGACACACATGCATGTATTTAAGAAATATTCATATAAAATATTTATATTTATATATAATATAAATTATATAAATATATATACAGTATATACATGCAAATATTTCTTAAATATATAAATGAATGAGTGTGTATCTATATACATATAATTATACACAGTAAACACGCATATATTATGCAAACACAAACTTTTATTTTGGATGCGATTAATCGCGATTAATCGATTTGACAGCAGTAATTGTAGCCTGTCAGTTAACTCATTTGTTTCTAACGTTATTTCGAAGAGTGTGAAGGGAAAAGTTGATGCCATTATTTCTCCTGAGCTATACAAACTTCTTCCAGACCAATTTTGAATTGAGTTAAGGAGCAAGTCAAATAAACCAAGCATCTGCACAATATTGACCTTGAACAGCCTTTTGTTTCATGTTCTAGCATTTATCAAGTCTGAGAATAGCTGAGAGGCCTTGCATAGACGTAAGATTGGTAAACCCAAGATAACTTATCAAGACAGCGATGAATCAGTATCACAGTTTCTCACATTTCAATGTGACCAACTTTTTTAATAGCCAGGACTGATGTTTTTCCATAGTGGCATCACTACTATTATTGCAGCTAATAAATTAGTAACTTGGCTAGCAAGTGTGCAGTTTTAACATTTACACTACAGTTCAAATGTTTGTGGTTGGTATGATTTTTTATGTTTTTGAAAGAAGCCTCTTATGTTTACCAAGGCTGCATTTATTTGACCCAAAATACAGTAAAAACTGTAAAATTATGAAATATTATCACAATTTCATATAACTGTTTTCTAGTTCAATATATTTTAAAATATGATTTATTCTTGTGATGCAAAGCTGAATTTTCAGCATCATTACTCCAGTGTTCAGTCACATGATCCTTTAGAAATCATTCTAATATGCTGATTTGCTGTTTAAGACATGTTTCTTAATATTATCAATGTTGAAAACAGTTGTGCTGCTTAAAATTTTTGTGGAAAGCATGATAAAAAAAATTCAGGATGCTTTGATGAAGAGTATTATCTATTAGTGAATAAGGCTTCTCTGTGCTTCATTACAACTGTGGTACTTAAATATCACTCAACCTCTCATTAAATTCATATTGGCTCTATAAAACAAACACACCCTCTCTTGCATAACCAAAACCCTTTCTTCATCAACCCCAAAATGGCTTCAGCAATCGAGTTATTGCCGATAGTAACAAGCGTTAAGGTCTGCAGTAACTTTCACAGATAAACGCTGAACAGAGAGCCTGATAATCAGACACAGACAGAAACAAGAGCTGTGAGCATGAGCGAATTTATGAGAATTTACGCTTGAGGCATTTTTCATTTGTTAGGCAACATCTGACCTCTGCTCTGGCACACAACACTTTCTTGCATCACAGGAGAAAGAAAAACAGTACATGAGGCACTTAATAAAAAACACAGAGGAAATCGCTGTTATAACCGGCTTTCTGAAGATTAAACTCAGAGGTGAAATGCCTCGGATTCTCAGTTATCGTTAATAAACATCAATAACCTGTCACCTCACATGCAACTTGATGAATTTCAATCAAAGACCTTTCACTTTTTAAAGCAGCAACATATCAATCCATCTCCAATTCCTAATAATCAATAGTCGCCGAGAGCAATCCAATGAGCTGTGTTGCTCTTGTACTTTTATGAAAGTTTCTAATACATTCCTGTTAATGTTCGTCACACTTAGTGAATATTTCTCAAAGTAAGTTTAGCATATTTCTTAAGATCAATTCAATAGCTGGTCATATTTTAAGAAACTAGTTGTCACAATTGGAACCTGACACTAAATAAGACTATTTTAGGCTTTTCTGCACAATTTGAACAGTAAAACATTTATGAAAAAACAAAAGATTTAATGAAAATGTAACAAATAAACATGAAACCATTGTTTTTAATAAAATAGTTGTAATTAATAAATTGTATAAAATTATAGCTTATGAAAACAACAGGACTTAACAAAAATGTGACAACATGCCCCGATGTGATATTGATGAGGACCAATGATGTAAAGTTGGGCTCATTTTCACAAATTGGTTCTTTCGAACAGTTTGAGTCAAAGAACTGAATAAAAAATTAAATCTGCATTCTTTTATGGCATGAAGTAATTTCTCATTTTTGCACGTTTTTGATTTAACAAAGCTATTTATTAAAACCAACTCTTGTATGCAAGTCTAAAATAGTCCTAGTCTATTAAAATAGCACATTCAGTTATGAATCGGACATGTTGGAAAGATTCGACTCTCAGTTCAACGAGTTTTCCGATGTAATAGAGTGCAACAGTGGGGTTCTGGTAAAAACCCATAGGGAAATTCATTTTTATCAATAACTTATAAACCTCACAGCCCTATTATAAACTACGAGGTTGTTAATCGATGATATTCCCTTCTGTTGAAGTTGTCAGCCCGTATGATTTCAGCTTATTTTTAAAATAATCGTGTTTAACAGCAGAATTACTGGTGAAAAACTACATTACCCATGATGCTGAAAATTACTGCACTGCAAATGATGCAATCGTGCCGATTTCTCTAGTCTCAAAATACTTAAATGTTTGTGTGTATATATATATATATATACATATACATATACATATATATATATATATATATATATATATATATATATATATATATATATATATATGCATATTTTGCAATAAACTATAATAAATAAAACAATTAAAATATATTGTTTATATATATATATATATATATATATATATATATATATATATATATATATATATATATATATATATAAAATCAACATTTGTAAATGAGTAATTTTATATTTCTCCATGTTTTTTATTTGATTATGCTGTTCGCAATGCTTCATGGGATTGTAGTTCTTTCCCTCACTAAAGTCATGAAGTACACAGTCTTGTACCTTTGTATTTTTGTCAGATTTTCAAAAACTTTTTTGGTTAAAATCAAAGTTTGTAATAATGTGATTCACCTCGTAGGTTGGCCTGGTTCATGGCTTATAACTCTTTAACAAAGACTTTTTAAAAAATCCCTATAGGAAAATTAATGGATTAATGGAAATTGATCTCTAACCAGTGCCGCTGAAAAAGGGAGAGGGCGCTAATGCACTCTATAGAGTGCAAGAATTGAGTTATGCAAGTAAAAACTCCATATTTTCTCCATAAGGAAATTGATTTTGAACCATAACTGTGAGATATGAGGTTGTTAATCCATGGTATTTGCTTCTGCTGTCAGTATTTTTATAATAATCGCATTTAACAGTGGAATTCCTGGTGAAAACTACATTACCCATGATGCTGTAGAGAAAATTACACCAATTACACATTCAAAAACATCTCTTTAGCTCCGCTCACTCCAGAGAAGCACTGCAAATGACATAATCGAGTCAGTCTCCCTACACTCTAAAAATATACTGTTTTATACATATAATCAACATTTGAGTAGTTGTACGTTTCTGCATCGTGTTTATTTAATTCATTCATCCATTCTAAAATTAATCCACACGGCTACAGGGGGTTAATAATAATAATGTGTTAAATATGGATATTTTTCTTACAAAAACCCATCGATCCGCTTTAGATAACCCCCCAGAGCTGTATGGATTACTTTTATAATGGATGGATGCACTGTTTTGGGCTTCAAATTTTTGTCCCGATTTAAAAAAAACGTTTTTGCTTCAAATCAGCAGTGTGATTCACCTCGCAGCTGATGTACTTGGTTAATGGCTTATAATTCACGAATATATTAAAATATTCATGAAATTCATGAAAAAACAATACGGGGGCGGGAACTGTTGCACTCCATTTAACCGCTCGGGCTGATTCGTCACCGAATCGGTTACGGTCTATGGTTCAGACCGGTTTATTTGTGAACCGACTCAGAACCGAATCGGAAAAACGATTCGTTCACGAACTCGACATCGCTCGTGCAGAATCCATAGGGTAAAACGTTTAACAGATCTTTGTAGAGGTAGTCATGTTACCGGCGATCAGTTATTATAGGTAAAAGTCAGACATGCGCACTGCGGCCTGGTTTATAAAGCTGATCGTCAAGGAGACAAATGAAAACACACAGCAGCAACTTACAAAAATAACCTCATCAAGACAATAAAGTGAAATAACAACCATTTCACCATTCTACCAAACTACACATCAAAAAAGGACCATGTGGATGATATTGTCAATTCAAAACGTTTCACACAATCGACTGTAAATGAAAGAGACTCTAAAAAAAAGTGTCCAAAGATGACAAAACAACGTTTCAAGCATCTATGAATCACCTCGAGTTCATCAACAACACACATCTGATCTGTCTGAGTGTTTCTCAATCGCAACAAAAGAGTCCAGAAAAAAAATCAACAACTTCAGTTTGTCTTCAGAAACGTTTCTGTCTTTCGCTCTAAACGGTCAGATTACCTGTTTTCGGGATCCTGACAATCGTTTCACCGAAGTCACATCCGAAAGTCAGCACGCCATTACAGATGTCGAGGCATTGTGTTCAAGAGTTTATGTTCTTCAACGCTGTTACAATGCATCGGAAGATCTGCTGCACAGGGGAAGAAAAAAAACGCTTCAATGTGATTTTTACATCACATCCCTCTTCCGGCCACTTGGAGAAGGAGAGCCATGAACTGAATGAATACACGTGAAGCTATAGAAATAGAAATGATATTATATTATTAACTTAAATTAGTAACAGTAACACAGTAACTAAACACAGTAAAACACAAGACAGAGGTATATTATATTATATTATATTATATTATATTATATTATATAGCCAAAGTCCAAAGTAGGGTTATTATCGTTAGTAAAACTAAAATTAATTGAAATAAAGCTGAAATAAAATATAAATATTATAATTAAAATTACAAAATATAAAAAATATTATTAATTTTAAATATATAAGATTAATAGTAATAAGTAATAAAGTTAGCCTAAATAGTAATATAAAAACAAAACTAATAAAAATGCTAAAAATTTAACTAAAATAAAAAATATATAAATAAAAGCAAATTCAACATATTAATATAAACTATAATAGCATATACATAATACTTAAATATAAATAATAATAATATGTTTGTTATTTATAAAGCACCTTTCCCAAGCTGTACAGGGAGATAATTAATTAAACATGGCATCGACAAGATACAGATATACAGTATATACAGGCATAGCCTATATACATACCTACATACTGTACATACATACATACAGTGCCGGTCCTCCCTATACGTTGCGTAGGGCAAAATGAATTTTTACATTTGATTACTTTATTCAATATATATATATTTTTTTTTCCTATTGTATTTGTCCTATTGTTTGTAATTTTGTTATTTTTTAATTGTATTACTGTTTCAACTCAGTTTTTTGTTGACTGAAACTGCTCTGAAAGAACAGATTAACGGGTTGGGGGTCATTTTGGGGTTTTTATGAACACTGACAGAGGCCATACACACAGTAACAAACACAGTAAAACAGACAGAGGTGACTATGACTTTCGCTTTAAACTGACAAAATTCAATGTGATTTTTACATCACATCCATGAATGTAACACTGAACAACTGAATGAATACACTTGAAATAGAAACTATAGAAATAGAAATTATATTATATTATTAACTTAAATTAGTAACAGTAACACAGTAACTAAACACAGTAAAACACAAGACAGAGGTATATTATATTATATTATATTATATTATATTATATTATATTATATTATATTATATAGCCAAAGTCCAAAGTAGGGTTATTATCGTTAGTAAAACTAAAATTAATTGAAATAAAGCTGAAATAAAATATAAATATTATAATTAAAATGAGAAATTACAAAATATAAAAAATATTATTAATTTTAAATATATAAGATTAATAGTAATAAATAATAAAGTTAGCCTAAATAGTAATATAAAAACAAAACTAATAAAAATGAAAATATACTAAAAATTAAACTAAAATAAAAAATATATAAATAAAAGCAAATTCAACATATTAATATAAACTATAATAGCATATACATAATACTTAAATATAAATAATAATAATATGTTTGTTATTTATAAAGCACCTTTCCCAAGCTGTACAGGGAGATAATTAATTAAACATGGCATCGACAAGATACAGATATACAGTATATACAGGCATAGCCTATATACATACCTACATACTGTACATACATTCATACAGTGCCGGTCCTCCCTATACGTTGCGTAGGGCAAAATTAATTTTTACATTTGATTACTTTATTCAATATATATATATTTTTTTTCCTATTGTATTTGTCCTATTGTTTGTAATTTTGTTATTTTTTAATTGTATTACTGTTTCAACTCAGTTTTTTGTTGACTGAAACTGCTCTGAAAGAACAGATTAACGGGTTGGGGGTCATTTTGGGGTTTTTATGAACACTGACAGAGGCCATACACACAGTAATAAACACAGTAAAACAGACAGAGGTGACTATGACTTTCGCTTTAAACTGACAAAATTCAATGTGATTTTTACATCACATCCATGAATGTAACACTGAACAACTGAATGAATACACTTGAAATAGAAACTATAGAAATAGAAATGATATTATATTATTAACTTAAATTAGTAACAGTAACACAGTAACTAAACACAGTAAAACACAAGACAGAGGTATATTATATTATATTATATTATATTATATTATATTATATTATATTATATTATATTATATTATATTATATTATATTATATTATATTATATAGCCAAAGTCCAAAGTAGGGTTATTATCGTTAGTAAAACTAAAATTAATTGAAATAAAGCTGAAATAAAATATAAATATTATAATTAAAATTACAAAATATAAAAATATTATTAATTTTAAATATATAAGATTAATAGTAATAAGTAATAAAGTTAGCCTAAATAGTAATATAAAAACAAAACTAATAAAAATGAAAATATACTAAAAATTAAACTAAAATAAAAAATATATAAATAAAAGCAAATTCAACATATTAATATAAACTATAATAGCATATACATAATACTTAAATATAAATAATAATAATATGTTTGTTATTTATAAAGCACCTTTCCCAAGCTGTACAGGGAGATAATTAATTAAACATGGCATCGACAAGATACAGATATACAGTATATACAGGCATAGCCTATATACATACCTACATACTGTACATACATACATACAGTGCCGGTCCTCCCTATACGTTGCGTAGGGCAAAATTAATTTTTACATTTGATTACTTTATTCAATATATATATATTTTTTTTTCCTATTGTATTTGTCCTATTGTTTGTAATTTTGTTATTTTTTAATTGTATTACTGTTTCAACTCAGTTTTTTGTTGACTGAAACTGCTCTGAAAGAACAGATTAACGGGTTGGGGGTCATTTTGGGGTTTTTATGAACACTGACAGAGGCCATACACACAGTAACAAACACAGTAAAACAGACAGAGGTGACTATGACTTTCGCTTTAAACTGACAAAATTCAATGTGATTTTTACATCACATCCATGAATGTAACACTGAACAACTGAATGAATACACTTGAAATAGAAACTATAGAAATAGAAATTATATTATTAACTTAAATTAGTAACAGTAACACAGTAACTAAACACAGTAAAACACAAGACAGAGGTATATTATATTATATTATATTATATTATATTATATTATATTATATTATATTATATTATATTATATTATATTATATTATATTATATTATATTATATTATATTATATTATATTATATTATATAGCCAAAGTCCAAAGCAGGGTTATTATCGTTAGTAAAACTAAAATTAATTGAAATAAAGCTGAAATAAAATATAAATATTATAATTAAAATGAGAAAACTGACAAAATTCAATGTGATTTTTACATCACATCCATGAATGTAACACTGAACAACTGAATGAATACACTTAGAATAGAAACTATATTATATTAATTATATTATATTATATTATTACATAAATAGCTGTAAAACAAGATATATAGGGGAGACTGGGTTTCACACAGGCAAGTTTTCACAAGGGCTATAACTGTTTTTAAGTCCAAAGCAGGGTTATTATTGTTAAGTAAAACTAAAACTATTAAAACATTTTTAGTAATTGAAATAAAGCTGAAATAAAATATAAATATTAGATAAAAAAAACTTAAATAAGTAACAGTAACACAGTAAAGACAGAGGTGGGCTAAAATACCTGAGATAGGTTTTAGTTCTGATATGAATGAGTTAGTGAAAGTGAGTTTCAGAGTTTGGGTGCCATAGCACTGAACAATCTGCCACCCATTGATGAGAGACGGAAGGGAGGAACAAGAAGTTTTAAAGGGATAGTTCAGCCAAAAATGAAAATGTGATGTTTATCTGCTTACTCCCAGGGCATCCAACGTGCTTTATGGGTTGAGATGGAGACCAGTAAGAAGAAACTTTTTTGTTTCTGAAAATGTTTTATAAATAGATTTTACTTTACTCTGAACATTAAATGTGAGTATTGCATTTATGTCTGCAATAGTATAGATTTCACTTTACTAAATGTGAGTAGGCCTATTACATTTATATAATTTATTTTTTATGTCTGCAATAGACTACATAAAAATCTTTTATTTCAGATAGTTACCGTAGTTGCTCCTTTGGTCCATCAGGGGACAGCAGAGACTCATTTTTCGGTCTCTCTGACAGCGGTGCCTCAGCTGTTTCGGCAAATTCCTGAAGAGATGTCTCCATTTTTTGCATTTAGTAAGGAGTGATACAGCAGGGCTTACTGGCAGTCTGCGGAAATATGATGAAAGCACACACTGGGAAGTGCCAGGAAGGAGATTCCAATTAATGTTTACAAAACATTGTTTTATTATTAAAACCATTTTACATTCTGTAATGCAGTCTTTTGGTTTTATATATATATATATATATATATATATATATATATATATATATATATATATATATATATATATATATACCGATCAGGCATAACATTATGACCACTGACAGGTGAAGGGAATAACACTGATTATCTCTTCATCACAGCACCTGTTAGTGGGTGAGATATATTAGGCAGCAAGTAAACATTTTGTCCTCAGAGTTGATGTGTTAGAAGCAGGAAAAATGGGCAAGAGTTAGGATTTGAGCGAGTTTGACAAGGGCCAAATTGTGATGGCTAGATGATTGGGTCAGAGCATCTCCACAACTGCAGCTCTTGTGAGGTGTTCCCGAAAAGTGGTCCAAGAAAGGAACAGTGGTGAACCGGCGACAGGGTCATGGGCGGCCAAGGCTCAGTGATGCACGTAGGGAGTGAAGGCTGGCCCGTGTGGTCCGATCAAACAGACAAGCTACTGTAGCTCAAATTGCTCAAGATGCTGGTTCTGATGGGGCTGCATAGCCACAGACCAGTATATATATATATATATATATATATATATATATATATATATATATATATATATATATATATATATATATATATATATATATTATATTCATATAAAATTAGTTAAATGCAGTATAAAGTTAAAACTTTAAAATGCAGTATATATAATTTCTACAAAAATAACAGTTTTAATGGTTAAATTTAGAAAGCAGAAACTTATTGTTGACTATGGAATATATGTTTCATATATGTAGGCTATATGGAATATCCCAACTCTGATCTGAAATCTGACTTGTGATGCAGCCTGAATCGTAATCACTCCGTGTTCATTCGTTGGCCAGAGGAGAACTGGCCTCCCGGCCCCTACTGAGCCTGGTTTCACCCAAGGTTTTTTATTCTCCATTCTGTCATCTGATACAGTTTAGGTTTCTTGCCACTGTCACCTCTGGCTTGCTTAGTTGAGGACACTTAATATTCAACAATATTATTGATCTGAATGTACGATGTTGTATGAGAACTGAACTGAGCTGTACGATGACATCTTTTTTTGCAGAACTGCTTTATAGAACTAATTTAATAATTGATGATCTTTAGAACGGAACTGAATCAACACTGACTTCAGCTGAACAACAGCCCAAATGCGTCATGTTCCTGTTATTACTGCAAAACTGCTTTGAAACAATATCTATTGTATAAAGCGCTATATAAATAAAGGTGACTTTATGTTTCATACAGGCTACAGTCAACTAGTCATTATGGCAACAAAAAATGGAATTGAATATAAATTTCCAGACATTCATTAAGTTGTTATGTTTTCACAGCCTGACTGGCAAAATCTATCACACTTATAAAAACATCACAAATGACAGCAAGTGCTTTGTCATTCTGGTATAGCCTAGGCTACTGACCTCTTCATCCTCAGAGCAACCGGTCATAAGTGGCTTGGCTAGATGACCATTACATGTGAAAGTGATGAAGTATTTGGGAAAGACCTCTCTTAAACAACACTTGAGTGATGTAACATAATTTCCTCTCTTCCGCTGGCCAGCGTGAGGGAGAGTGAAGCAGAGGAAATGAGCACTCGGGCAGAGCATGTGATAAATACAGGAAATACGGAGCACGTGTTGATCCTGAACAGAAAGTTTGGAAAACACATTCTGGGTTGAGCAGGGATTGTTCACTTTTTGATTCACAATTTGAAAATGATTTGTGAGTTTTCAATTTGAATTAGAAAAAAGTACATGTTTATTGACAATAACTATTAGTGTCCAGTCCACACCAGTGGACATAGGCCTACTACCGGTAAACATATTGTTCTGTTTATTATAATCCCGTGCTGCAGTTTTATCGTCTGCCGCTTTAAATGCTTGAGCAGAATGGATTCTGAATGGTTGTCATTGTTTTTTCCATTCATCAACTGGAAAAATCGTTCTGAAAGTGATTCCAATGATATCGTTTCTCTGTCACTATCGTTTTAGTTGTGGTATGGACTTATTTTATGCTATTATTTAATATTTAGACTGTTATTGTTATAGTTATCGGTCTTGGTGTGAACTGATCTTTATTTGCCCAGGAAAACAACATGTTGCCACACATTAATGGCTAAACAGGAGAACAATTATAGAACCCAAAACAATTCATGATTAATATTAATAATTAATAAAATTTGTATAATAATAAAATATTATTTTGTTTGATTATTTGCTTTGTGTTTACAAAATTAATCCAAGTGGTGTTGATGGGCAAGCCATTTAATGCCAGAGTAAAGGCTAATAATGGCTGAATACAAACAAAAAAACAATGATAAAAGAATAATGAAGATTAAGTCTCATTCAAGGCAGAGGTGTGAAGGGTTTGTCGAGTGGGAACAATAGAACATGAATGGAGCAGACAATAGACTGCAAGTAGGTGTTTAAAGGGCAATAAAACATTTTATTAGCATATTATTGTTAAAAGCCTCACATGACATAGTCTTAGAAAATGCTAAATAAACTTCATAGTTTTAGAGATATAATCCTCAGATTGTAAATGAAGCATGAGCAGACTTGTGGCCACATAATATTTTTTTATATTAAAAAAATTCTTAATATTTTTGTTTTTATGTTTGAACTTATGTATCATATTAATAAGAGTCTGAGTAATTCTTAAACTGTAAACTCTCAAGTGTTGGCTTTCTACATATATGTTGGTTATGTGTCTATTCTGAATGACTTATGAGCAGAAACCTTTTTATTTTGGGTATGTCATGTTGCCAAACTGGAGGCTTTAATTGTGATTAATCCAGTCAATGAAAAAAAAGATCATGGCCAATTTTTATATTTATATTTTAATAATGACATTTGACATTTAAATACATACTTTCATGACGTTTTACTAGGAGTCAAACACTCCACGATTATCACAATGCAATAACTGTACTCAGAAACTGTTTCTCTAATAGTTTATATGGACATATTTTACTGCCATGGATCAGTTATGATAGAAAGCTTTTGCAACAGCACTTGTGCAATAAAGGGGTGGAGAGGTGAGATTTCCCCGCAGGTTAAACACCGTTGACTGGTAAACTCCTATCGCTCATGTTCTGAAGAAATGAATAAAACACGATCACAATCATCCTATATTTAGCATGACAGTTTCAGTCCATCGCCAGACATCTGGAATGCATTGTTACAGTGATCTACAGTTCCTGGAGTGTGATCTTTACTCTCTTCTAGGTACTAGATTGTTTGTTTCTTTAAGGATCAAGATGAGATATGAATGGTGTGATTATAAAGACTGTGTAAATGTGCAACAAGCTCAAGGTAAAATAGTTTTCAGATAAAATACTTTTTAAGTCTTATGTCACATGATGTTTCTTTGCTCATAACAGAAGGTTTAAGAAACGTTACTGTATAGATCCTGTTATTCTACTTTGTGACTTAATATTTAAACGAAAAGGACTCATTCAAAAATGCAAAAAAGGACTGATGATTATTTATGGATTAATGATATTTTAATTGATAAATGCAATTTATACAGTCAGTGACTTGAATAAATGTTCTATTATAAACACAATGTTTATTAGTAAATTAAAATGTATAGTTTGAACTTGATATGAGGCCTAAAGTTTGCCTAGTTGGTGTAAAGATAATAATAAATATGAATAATAATTACTAAAATAAAAAAAACACTGTATTGAGTCTTTTTTTCAAGGCTTATTGTGATTAATAACATTCTAGTGTGTCAATAACTGTAAGTACTGCAAAGATAAAGAAGTGTAAGTGTAAGAAGAAAATTCATTTTTGAAATTTGTGAATCAATGCGAATGGGTGGAAGATAGAATCACGATTCATATGTGAATTGATTTCCCCCCCCTAGCCCTATATACTATTATCAATGATATAACAAATATAAAATATGAATATTATAAATAATACAATAAATGATTAAAGTTAATGTGGTGTTACATGCAGGGTCATTGGAAGTCATGTAGCATTTACATCATACCATTACATCATAAAGGAAATTACATCACAATACAATATAGTTGTATTTTTAGTTTTATCTTTAGTTGTATTTATCTACATTTTTATGTCTTTGGTTCCATCTGACAAATGTGACAAATAAAAATATTTTTTACTTTGCTGTCTTGGTTCTGTGTTTTGAGTCCCATGGCAACAGTCCTGACAGGCCCATGAGAATACAGTATCTGATAATCGATGACAATGTCATGGGTGTAGGAAGTTTAGGAGTTTTCCTCTTTGCCACCCACTCCTAGATGCCGTTCTCTCTTTCTAGACCTGTCTTTCCTACACAGAAACACAGCTTCTATGGGTTCAGACATGCCCAGGGAGACACAATCACCCTCAGTTTATCCCTGCTGGTTGAAGCTAGAGCAGGGAAACATCCCAGCAGGATATACAGGATATGCATCTGCCAAACCAGTTTATTCCTGCTCTGCCTCCAGCCAATGGATGAAGATGCCATGAGTGTATATTGTGTAATTAGTGCAAGGCCGGAAACATATTTGGGGTGGGGGGGTGGGGGGGGGAGTTAGGTGGGGAGGGGTTTCTGTTGTTAAATAATTAAAGGATTACAAGGGATTTAAGGGAATTAAGAAAAAGGAATAAGAGCGGTATGCCTAAATGTTCCAGGTCTATTGTAGTTTCGAAGTAATCAATTTAAACTATTTTTCAAATAATATTTTATTTTAAAATATGCACACATTCGCTTTTATTTGTATGTCAAATAGGCTGTGTAAAAAATGCAAAACGTTCCCTGTCTCAACACATTCAGTCATGAATAGCCTACACGAATCATGTAGCCAAATAATAGCATATTTTCAATTTAAAACGTTGATATATCCTTTAAAAAGTTGACTAGTTTGCATCACTGGATATTTATGTCAGTCGCTGAATATTTCTATCGTAAAGCGGTTGTCAAATATTAAATGTTTAGCTACTTGCATCTTACCGCACACTCTTTCACTGTTAAAACCTTAAGCGTTGTATTGGAATTCACACTCGTCTTCTGTGAACAGTAAAGCCCCGCCTTCTTTGATTTGATTGGCCATCTCAGTCATTCGGACATTGATGAACGCCGTTATAGACCGCTGAGACAGAGCAAGCTAAAACTTTTAAAACTTTCATCCTAACAACAAAGAGAATGGTGCGTAATGGAGTGCAGCAGAGTAGCTTCAAGAATATCAAATATTGTGATGGGGGGTGGACAATTTGGCCATGGGGGTGGGGGGGGTGTCTTGTCACCATCGTTAGCCGCTTTCACACAGCAATACCGGTAAATTACAGTAAAATTACCAGAATTACTTTACCGGTAAATACACAAATATGCTGTTAACACAAACAACAGCGTTCTGGCTTTTTACCGGTAAGAGACCATTCACACATCAGCACTAAAATACCGGTAAATTCTGTCATCGGAAATGATCTATAAACACTGCGCCATTGTCTTCATCCCCCCTCATGAGGAGAAGCGCTTTAGTTTTACTATCTGTTCAATTTGACAACATCTTTTTGACGTTTGAGTGACAGGTATAACGGATGATCAAACAGAACACGCGCATGCTCTTAAAAACACGTGACGCGCATAATAGTATCCAACTGCAGAACCGCAGTGCTGATGAATGGAAAAGAAGGCTGGGTGAAAATGCTGCGAGACGTGGTGCAACGGTCAAAGATGATCATTTAGCGCATATTTAAATAGAAAAACTATTAAAAACCTTACCGTAAACAGCACAGAGTAATCACGTCATCTTCATAAGTCTTTATGATTGGCCCAAAGCAGACTTCTTACGTCAGCGCATTCTAATTTTATACGTGAATATACCGGTAATCTTCATTCCGCGTTCACACAGAGCACATTACCGGTAATTTACTGGTAATGTTACAACTTCCCTTACTGGTAAATTGCCGGAGCCAATTTACCGGTATTTTTGAAAAGGTCCTGTTCACACATGATCTGTTATCAGTAATTTACCAGTATGTGTGAAAGGGGCTAATGTCTATACTGGTTACAGCCCTAGATATACTTCACATGACAGTTGACATGATAGTTCTGAATGAACCCAGAACATCCATCAACCACAGAACACGCAAGCAAGCAACCACAACATTCTAGCGAACCACTTAGCAACTACCAATAACATCCTAGCAACCACCTACAACACCCTGGAAATCGTGTGCACAGACAAACAGCATTCACATTTTCTTCAGAAAATCTAGTGTGCTGGCTCTGCCTTGTAGGCCTACTGTATCTCTTGTCATAGGCTTACTTTTCTGTTTAAATATCTTTCTGGCCTTTATTGAGATATGATAGTATAGAGAACTGTCAGGAAGTAAAGTGGGAGAGAGGAAGTTACCAGAGGAGGAACTCAAGCCAAACTGAGTTTTCTTGTTCTCTCACATTCCTACACAGATGCAAATGTATCTTCTCGTTTCCCTGGTAATATACAAAAAAAACATACATCTCTAATATTTCACACCTCTCTGTGTGTGTGAGAGAGAGACGGCAGTGAATGAAAGCATGACAGAAATTCTCACACACACCTTTCACAGATGACTTCAGTCCTTTTTGGTACACCTGAAACTCAGGTTGTGGTTGTACCTTTAGTCTCAGTGGTTTTACAAAAGTAAAAGATTGATGACACAAAGAAATTATGAAATTGTACACAAGGCAGAGTAAGATGCAAATTAATGATTACATCAGTTTCCTTCCTGTGGGCTCTGATTAAAAAGAAACTTAAATGCAATCATGGGACTCGCCCCATTCTTTGTTAAGTTTGTCATGTCATAATTGGCATTCATCCAGAATGATTTCACTCACTCAGTTCATAGCTTATTCAGATTCCACTCACCTTCCTTTTTGAACAGATTCTTATCATTTCCTTAAGGTTTGTAATTCTTTACATTTCTAACAGTACCATTCATAAAAACTTTTAGATGTGTTTTATCAGTTTACATGTGTTGCTCCATGTATACAGTAACAGTTCGCTGAATATTTACCATTCCATCAGCATGAAACAATATTCTCATCCTTCTCCTTAAGTGGCCATCTCCAGACCTCAGAGTCATTTCAATAATGCCATACATGCATCTGAAAATACCATTAGTATGCAGGTACAAATTACAAAACCAATTCACATGGTAGCAACTTCAGGACAAGCAACAGAACATCTAAGAATTTCTAAGAAATAATAGTCAATCAATTATAAGAAAAAATAGTCAATCAAAATTAATCAAAACCTCACATATATTTTGTATGGAAGTCCATTTCCGCCACATGAGATAAAAAAGAATTATGCTCTGATAAGCCATTATTATGACATCAAAAGTCACAATTATGACAGAAAGTCTGAATTCTGAGATAAAAAGTCAAAATTATGGCCTAAAAAGTCGAAACTGTTTGCCTGACAAGCCAGACCCACATCAAGATTTTGGGTCTGGGAACACACCATTGGCAGGGCTCAATTTGAGGGTCTTTCAAATTCCCTCTGCACGCAATAGGATAGCGCTACAACCAACCAGAGCAACGAAGAAGGTGAAGCGGAGCTAGCTTCCGTATCCAGTCGGCAAAACTCCGAACACATCTTTCTTTTTTTAAGAATGACTTCAGTGCTATTCTTTGTTCTTTTCTCAAAGAAAAGCTTAACTCCAAGTCTTCCAGAGTCGCGGCCAAAGCCATAGCCGGTCGAAAGACCGCTGTTCGCCAGCTTCTTTGTTTTCAAGTAGCACGCGGAACCGTCGCAACTGCTGTCATTATGTTAAGCCCGCCCACCGACTCTATACATGATGTGATTGGCCTGACTAGAATTTGGTTTTTCAAGCTCGCAAGCCAACGGAGAGTTGCTAGACGACCCCGGCTGCAAATTACATTTGCTGCCGCTAGGGTGCGTCTAGATTTCTAGGCTACGAAAACTTCATCATGATAGACCCTTTTCACATTTCCGGGTTTCTCAAAGCGGAAGTCGTCATAGTTGGGTTAACTATTATAGCGGTGAATGAGAGAATACATTAAATATATTTTTTGTGTGCCCATTTGCTCAAATAGCAAAAAAACAACAACTCCACAATAGTGATTTCACCACTTTCAAAAAGAGGGAAAAAATAGAGTGAGATTGATAATGGCAGTGAAAAGAGAGAAAGATGTTATTTTTACCATCACTCCCATAGACGCTGTATTAGAAACACCCTCACAGCAGCGGTAAGTTGTTTTTTGTAATTTGATGCAAAAGTAATTTGATACACAGTATAAGTGTTATAAATGTACATACATTAAAAAAAAAAGAAAATACAAAAAACTTTGCAGGAATTTTGAAAGTCATAATTTAGAAACTTATTATGCCTGGGTTGCTATTATGACTGGGATCTGAACCCACAACCGTATTGTCACTAACAGATTGTGCCCTACCTACTGTTTGACAAGAATGCTGGCATACTCCCTACAAGACGATCTGAGAGCATTATTCACTGAAATAATGGATTTATGAGTGTGAATGACATTTATTTGATTAAGTTAACACACCCATTCCTGTGATTATATTTATGAACCATGACTGGCTAAAACTGTGCTTCAAATTCATAAGCAAAACATAGCAAAAATTAAGTAACTGCTGAGTCCATCATGATTAACTATTTTGACTTAAAAGTCTACAAAAGTATAATAATGATTGTGCCACACATTTAATAAGATTACAGTACTCTAAGTTACGTTTAAAAGTAATGTGTCACAATATTGTGTACTTTTGTGTTACTTTTTCCTCACCTATGCTGGGCTCACTTGATTGTTTGTTAAAAAGTTCTATTTTTGGCATATGTAAAAGGCTCTTTCACACCAAAAGTGAAATGAATAACCCTCAGGCTGAAGGAAAAGCAAACTCATGTCTGTACAGTAGTGGATGCAGCTCAAACAAACCTTTGGCTTATTCATATGGTTAAATTGGATCATTGAAGGTCAGCAGAAAAGAAATGAGTTAATAAAGTGAGATTAAATACATAAAGTATATTTGTGTTATTTAACATATTAAATTATTGCAGGTTTGCTGAGTATGTTTTTATTCATTCTGAGGAATACTGAATCTGTGTGCAAGTGAGATGAGTAAATGCATGCTCACACACTACAATAACCATCATGTTCACACAGCACACACACGCCTCTGCACTCACGATTTCTCTCAACTATGGGGTTTATGTGCAACAAACTTCCGTATTCTGTAAAACAGGTCTCATCACTTCCGCTGTAGGTCTTGTGTATGTGCTTCATTAAATATAGAGCCTCCTTTAAAGGAGCGAGCAAAGATGAGCATAACCAATGTTCATTGCATATGCAGATTGATATCTAAAAGTTTTTCTTCTTCCCACTAACATTTAGATATTTAAATTGAATAAAACAGCAACAATAAAAAGAATTAGCTAGGTTAGCAGATTACCTTTAAAGTCCATAGATATCGCTGTCAGTTTGTACTGCCGTTAACACTTTCTCCAAAAACCGGATGCAATGAGATCTGCAATCTTTCCTGTTTGTACATGTGACGTCCGGAATAAAGCCTATTAAAAAATAATCAACTTTTGCCAATTGTAAATTGAGACTTAAAATGTCACAGTGCCTCACAGCAAGAAGGTCCTTGGTTCGAGTCTTGGCTCAACAAGGTGGCCTTTCTGTGTGGATTTTGCATGTTCTCCCTGTGTCTGCATGGGTTTCCTCCAGGCGCTCTGGTTTCCCCCACAATCCAAAGGTCAATTGGTGACACTAAATTGTCTGCAGGTGTGAGTGTGAATGTGTCTGTGTGTGTAAGCCCTATAATGGACAGGACATCCATTCAAGGTGTTTCCCCACCTGTGGCCCAAGATGTTGGGTTAGGCTTCAGCCCCCTGCGACCCTAATAAGGATATAGCGGTTTGGATAATGGATGGATGAATGAGATTTAAAACTGTATTTAAAAAAAAAACTCTTAAAAGAACATGATTTATTTTGCAAGAGTTTTTTTAATGCACTCCAAAGTATCTCTACACTCTCTCAAGGTAGAACTGAGGTCTCATCGGACAAACAGGAAACGACACTTCGGCACAAAGTTGAAGCCAAACATGTGCAATACTGCAAGAACACCTCTGGCCTTTCTACAGCCTTCTACAGCCTTTGTGTAAGCATACAGGTGCGTGTCAAGGTACGATCTGGATTTTTGTATTCTGTCTTTGATCAAGCCCTAACAGGCTGAACACACCTTGTCCATGAGAGGAATTCTTCTTTTTCTTCACAGTATTTTTTCTCATACTATAGCTTAGCTCTCCGGTTTCAGGCCAATAGGCGGGATTCATTCAGAGCATGTGGTGTCACCTGACTCACGGCTCTGGAATGCCAGCTCACAGAGGCATATAGAGAGAGAGAGAGGCGGCAGGGATGAAAGGACAAAAGAACGAAAACCAGGAGGTTTGCGTGCACAGGGAGAGTGTGTGTTTGGTGTGGGGCAGTTCAAATGTAAACCATATCGTGTATTTGAATTTGGAAAGTAAGTGGTTTATTATGTGGACTGGAGAGGAAGTGTCGGGGAATTTCCCACAAGGCTTCTTCGTGAGCTGCTGGCCACAACTTCCGACAGGTCACATAAACGCAAATATGACTGATGATACATGCTCACAGAGCCTGTAGGCCTTTATTTGTGCATATGTACGACCCAGATTTTAAAGCATGCAAAGATCTTAAGAAGCAACTTAAAATGATTAAAGTAATATTCCAGACAATGCAGAGTACATGTGTAACCGGTCCTACTCGACCCGCTCTGAGCAGGATTCTAACCGTGGTCTCCGGTGTGGGAGGTGGGAGCTAACAAAGAGGCTAAAGACTGCAGCCTCTAGCATGCATCTTGAGTCCAGGGGAGTGAGGTTTGCACGCACAGCTCCTACTGGCCTACGTCCGTTACACTCACCCCCCCAAACCTCACTCCCATCCGGGTCACGGCACCAAATGTTTAGTTTGTCTCACGTCACATTAGAATACATGGAGAGGCGGGGTTTATGAGCTATACTGGGACCAACCACCTGGGGGCGATCGAGACAATTTGGCTTAATTTTTTAGGATGTGTGTGGCACAACAGGATATTCATATTTAAATCTTTATAGCCAAAAATGACTAAATTCCGGCAGACGACTGTACGCAAGTCGACTTGCGCCAAATCAATAACTTGTGACGCGATGTATATATGTAGCGTAAGCTTTGATGCCTCTTGCAGTTCAAACAAACAGGGCTGGGCAACAAACTCAAGCCCCTCTTCTCTTATATCAAAATCCTCTGACATTTCTCTTTAAAAATACTTGTTTTAGACTTCTAATTCGTGACCAGTATTTTGTTTTGCTCTATCCTCTGCGCTTCCACGTTCGTCAATGCGTCATGGGTCGGGTCACAGGTTACTCTTTTACCACAAGTCGACTTGCGTACGGTCATCTGCCCGAAGCTAGTTATTTTAGGCTATAAAGATTTAAATATGGATATTTTTCTTACAAAACGCATTGTTTCGCTTCAGAAGGCCTTTATTAACCCCCCGGAATCGTATTGAATATTTTTATGATGAGTGGAGGCGCTGTTTTGACCTTCAAAATCTAATTTTCCATTCACTGCCATTACAAAGCTTGAAAGAGCCAGGATATTTTGTAATATAACTCCAAATGTATTTGTCTGGATGAAGAAAGTCATATACACCTAGGATGGCTTGAGGGTGAGTAAATCATGGGATAAATTTCATTTTTGGGTGAACTATCCCTTTAAGAGTATTGACTGCCAAACTAAATGTCCATTTAACAACCAAACAAATGAATTAGACAAAATCAGAGAACACATTTTGTAGATTCTCTCATAATGATACTATATTAAATTCACTGTAAAAACAAAAATTTTTATAGGAAAAATTGTAAAATTGTTTAAAATGGTAACCTTACAATAATAGTGAAAATCTAACATATATAATTAAATTTAATTTCTATTGATACTATATATATATATATATATATATATATATATATATATGTATGTATGTGTGTCTGAGAGGTATAAAACAATCATAAAACATACAGCCATTTAAATGACATGATGCCTGAAACAAGTTCTGGCAACCACAGCTGCTAATTATATATATATATATATATATATATATATATATATATATATATATATATATATATATATATATATATTTTTTTTTTTTTTTACTTTACAATACAAATACATATACAATACTTTTTTTTTTTTTTTTACAGTGTACCACATTTACTATTTATTATTTTAATATTCTTATAGCATTGCAATTTTTGCAGAAAAGATTGTAATAGTAATGCTGATGAAAAACTGACAGAACAACGTTTCTTCTATTAACTGTTGGCTTCATTTTGCATGACTATTTATGATCTGCTCATTTCCCTTATTTATTTCCACTTTAATATCCTTCTCCAATTTGCATTAGATTGGCAAAACACGGTATTTCCTCTTAAAAATCACTCATTGCGTAGTCTTTTAGAATGTGCCAGTGCTCTTTTTTTTTGTTTTTTATTCTGTTGTTACTTTAAGGAGCTATTTATGCCTGATCTGGCCCCTTTAAAATCACAATCAATAGTGTAACCTAATAAAGCTAAAGTAGTTCAGTCATATTAAATAATCATTTGATCTTACCACATGAAACACATCTGAATATGCTCATGTAATAAAAGTGAAGAACAACACAAAATATTGTGATCATTGTAACTATTCATTATATGAACATCATGGTACTTCATACATTTTCATCTTTATACTGCTCATAAATTTTCGTATTATTTATTAATGGTGTTAATATTACAATGATTATCTCTAGGACTTGAACAATAAAAGTAGTTAAGTATTTCTGTTCTAATATTTAAATCAAATCCACAGTTTTTTATAAAGAGCCATATCAGTATAAGTGTTCATGCATTTATACGTGTACTGTACAACACGTCATAAATCATATATTTTCCGATATTTCTTGTTTAAGAATTGTACTTTCAGAGGTGGCACAGAGAAATAACTGTATTTTGAACCAAGTTTGTGAGAACGAAGCTCATTAGAACTAATAATATTAGGAGAAGACAATGAAAAAGTAAAGAATTGAAGATGCAAATGTCAAATTTATTTTCACAAGGCAATAGGACATAAATACGTCAATAACAATTTATAATGATAAATAACATTAAATAAACATTAAATAAATAGCTACAGCAAATAGTTCTTCATGTAACACATACAATTATTAATGTGAGATTCAAGTATGTCTGCGATCTGCAGCGTTCAGCAACACAAAAGTTAATCGTGACACTCTCATTAGTTTAGACATATAACAGGTCTACTTGTGAGGCTACAAGGTAAATCTATACACTTTCAAGTGAAACATTTTCAAGTAAATCTAAATGAGACATTCAAGTTTCATTCCATTATAAGTTTGTTCATCATTCAAGTCCTGTCTCCATCTCTCAGTGGAGTCCAGCTGGACCAGATGACTTCTCCAGGCACCACAGGAGCCTATTTCTCCAAGAAGGTTCAAAGTCGTTGACTTGTCTTGGTTAGTCCACACACTTGATTCTGAGTTCATTCAGTTCTCTGAGCCGAGTCTATGATATACGGGGTAGAGAAGGGCCACCACGTATCCATTCCTCCGGCTCTGCTGGTAGAGAGTGGCGAAGTCCTCCTCCAAGCTCGAGCTCGGGCATGTAGTGTTCAGAAGCCAAGAGCTCTCCTTCTTCTCCTCGCTGCTGGACTGGCTGAAGTCCTCAGGAAACTTGCCCATCATCTGTCTGGCTTGCTCCTCAGCAGACTGGAAAGGGAGAACATTGTACGATGTGGCATCGGTGAAGGTTGGTGCTTCACTCTGCGTCGTCTCAACGGATCCCTCCTCCGTGTAGATCTGCAAGAAAACCACCAGGCACAGGGCGAGCAGCCAGCGTTTGGCTGGGCTCTTCTCGGCCGGTGGCAGATATTTGCGCACTTTGGAGGGATACATGACGCGGGTGTTTCTCTTGCGCGGGCGCAGCGGAGCTCCGCGGTGATGGAACGCCTGCTGGTGCTGCTGCTGCGGCTCCGGGATCCGCTCGAAAGTGAAGATCTCCGGCTCGGTGTTGCGCTGCATCGTCGGTCTGAAATCGAACTGCGACTGCGGCTGGAAGAAAGTGTTTCTCGGTAATGAGAGGACCAGGCTGTCTGATCTGCTGTACATTGTCAGTTCAGGTCAGTTCCAGGAGCTATGCGTTATTTGCTCTGTTTCTGCTGGTTCTCAAAAGTGACTTCTCTAACTTCAGCGTGAGGTTTTATACTGTATATTTTGCTTTTCAGAGACGCCCATAGAAATGGCCACACCCTTCGCTCGAGACGGAAAATACATGGTTTTAACTAAAAAGTCCCACGTTTTACCTTAAGATGAGTTCATCATATGACAACAGCTGGACTACTCGAGGGAGCCAAAGTATGCTTGACTTCAGATAGTTCAGTAAAAAAAAAAGATTATATAAAAAAAGATACACTTTTAAAATAGCATTTTAAGTAAAAAAAAAAAAAAAAAAAAAAAAAAAAAAAAATATATATATATATATATATATATATATATATATATATATATATATATATATAGGTTATTTTAAGCTCCACAAATTAATTTTATTTATTTAGCCTGTTTATTTAAAATAGCTATTCATTCTTAAAATGTGCCTACAATGAGTAGACTGTCGACTTTGAATATGTTTTATTCAATGTGTTTATTTATGTTTATTATGTTTATATATTTATAAACGTCTGTTAAATGTATGTAGAGGTAGACTACATTTCGGGCTACAGTTTTTTTATAATGTCATTTGACACCATACTTAGACAAGCAATTAAAAAAAATGTTAATTATATGTGTTATCTAAATGTAAGTGATTCACAAATAATTACAGTTTTATGTTTTCTGCACGTAAGCGGGAAAATGGTTAGGATGAATGCATGTAAAGTGGGTCACCTTTTGTTAAACGTGTAATTTAGACCTAGATGTTTGTTAACTTTAAGGTCCATCTATAATATTTAAATTTGGATACAGTTGATATAATGCCTTTTCAAGTAAAGTGCCTGATTTATCAAAAATCATCCTGTATCTTAATTAAAAACATGATTTATTAACACATATTATCAAACAAACATATTTTAACAACATTTTAACAAACCCAAAAGCATATAGCCTATAGTAGAATTCATCAGTTCACTCAATGCATGTGTAACATTCAAAACAATTCAAACAATTGTTGATATTAAATTTGAAATATTTCTGAATATTCAGAAATCAGAATATGGATGAAAATGAACTCTGCAACATATTAAAAATGGGAGTATAACACATGCAACAACAAACAGGCTAACACAATTTGAATAAGAGGAACATTTAAGATGGTAACCATTAAATTGTGTCCATATTTTAAATCTTTATATACAGTACATTTTCCTCCCCTCTCCCTTTCTTCACTCCGCAGACTGAATGCCTCATCTTATTTTCTGGTCTTTCTTTCCTTTCTTCCATCTCTGACTTGCATTTCCTAATGGCACACTCATTTATGTTTTCTAAAAAAGATTATACATGTCAACTATAGAATAACCAGTGAATGTCTATTTATTTAATGGATTTGAGTATAATTACTGAAGGTTAAAGGTTTAACACATTCAGCTAATGTGGGCCAGCAATATTTACACACCTTACAAGAAAACGAACACATTTTAAAAATTTCACCATTTATTTATTGTGTGAAAATTCTGATCGTATTTCTAATTGAATCTTTATAATTACCAAGATAGTTATTATACTATACTATATACTATACTATAGTTATTTTTTTAATTTAGGTTGTTTCCTTTTGGGGGTAAAGAAGCTATTTCTATATATTTTTTTTTTATGTAATTACCTCTCATTCAATATAATTAATACAAAAGCAGCAGCATGTCCAACAGCATATTAGTGTATTTATTTATTTATTTATTTTTTAAATGTTTGCATATTCTGAAAAACACAGGCAGAAAGAAACAACCCATACGGTACTAATAAGGTTTATGTAAAGAACACCTCTTCATATAAACCGTATTAATACCGTGAGTTGTCACTGTACACCAATGTACAATGTAAAAAAAGTTGTTAATAAAATGAAGTGGGTTTTACAAGAAAATACTATTTCAATCTTTCTACTTCAAAATTGCATGTTTAAAGGGATAGTTCACCTATAAATTTAAATTCAGTCATCATTTACTCACCCTTATGTTATTTTAAACCTGTATGAGTTTCTTTGTTCTGTTGGACACAAAAGAAGATATTTTGAAGAATGTGGCAACCAAACAGTTTCTGGTCCCCATTGACTTCCATAGTATTTTTTTCATACCATGAAAGTCAATGGGGACCAGAAACTGTCTGGTTACCAACATTCTTCAAAATATCTTCTTTTGTGTCCAACAGAACAAAGAAACGCATACAGGTTTAAAATAACATGAGGGTGAGTAAATTATGACAAAAGTTTTATTCTTGGGTGATCTCTTTAGGTCAATGTGTCACTTGCTGTTTCTTTGTAATTATTTGTGGAATTTTCTAGCAATAATCTTACAAAAATTTTTGTTCTTTAATGTAGAATCATGTTAGTGACTCAAGAAGGCTGAATATTATCATCGGTGGTGTTCCTAGGAATATTCACCACAGCTTGATATAGATGCATACGTTTACAGTAATATGTTTGATGCGATTATGAGTCAATACTTTAAACAGCATTCAAAACTAAGAGTTTGCCAAATGCCCTTTTGATTAAACTTGCTAATTTCTGTTTTTCACTATAGTGTCTCGTTTCCGGCGTACTGATTTCAGCAGTGACACATTGTGAGATTTCTTAAAGGGATAGTTCACCAAAAACTTTGTCATCATTTACTCACCCTCAAGTTGTTCCAAACCTTTATGAGTTTCTTTCTTCTTTTGAACACAAAAGATGATATTTTGAAGAATGTTGGACAGTTGACGGCACCCATTGACTTTCATAGTTGGAAAAAAAAAACGATGGAAGTCCGTGGGTGCCATCAACTGTCTGGTTACCGACATTCTTCAAAATATCTTCTTTTGTGTTCAACAGAAGAAAGAAACTCATAAAGGTTTGGTGAGTAAATGATGACAGAATTTCAATTTTTTGGGTGAACTATCCCTTTAAGACTTATCTTAGATGAGAAAAGGAAGTTTTTGGTCAAGCACGCATAGTTTAGTCTAGAACTTGCCTCCTTTTGGGATCTCAGGAAAACCGAGCTAGCCTAGTTCAGACATACAGTTTTTGTTTTTTTGAACTTGCAGCTGATGGTTAGTATGGGTCACTTGAGATGCACTACAACATCTAAATGCTGTGAACTTTTAGCTTGAATCCTTGTGAAAGAGATTGTGACTACAAATGGACTAATTCCCCCGTGTGTCTGTCATCAGCTTCTTCATGATATGAACGAGCGCTTCCGTCCAATCAGACGGCAGCACCTGCATTTCTCACCCTCTGTGGTTTATGGGTTTTCTCTGTGAGCACGAGTGGTGGAATGTCTGCTTCGGGTGAAGCCTCAGGTCTGGAATCCCTGCCTCAGGCCTGACATGTTTACTTTAGGAAGGGCTGCATGTGCTTTGCGTCACCTTACTAAAATTAACGCTCAAGCACACACAGGTATGAGAGTGAATGCACTCGTGGGTGTTAACGTTGAGCAGTATGACTTATGGTTTCAGTGGTGTGGAGCAATGCAGCTTGGTATGTGGTGACATTGACATTGTGCTTGCTCCTTCAAGCTAAACGCTTGTGATCTTAAAGCATGCATTTCATTATTAAAAGAGATTAGAGCAATTTTGTTATCGCTAAACGGGAGTTCAACAGCATTACGGCTGCATCAGTCACTGTGAACTAATGCAGACTTATCTGGAGCTCTGATGGATGACACAGGGTTAAAGGCGCACCGGGGTAAAAGGCACTTTCGATTTTATTCTCCTCTAAACCACTAGATGGCACAAAAACTTGCTGCAGCACTTTCCTAAACTTCCACTTTTCAAGATGCACGTGGAAATTTGGCTGATCCTTGACGCGATCGTTGATTCGATCTAATATTTGATGTTTTTTAAAACGTTGTAGATTTAAGTAGCAAATGAGAATCGCTCAAATTACTGAATATATTTTGAGACAATTGGTCTTCTTAATTAGCGTGAACAAAATGTTCACGCTAATTAAAGAATATGTTTTTTTCAATAACGGAAGAATATGTAAAAGTAATAATAATAATAATAATTTGTTACATTTATATAGCGCTTTTCTAGGCACTCAAATCGCTTTACATGGAAGGGGGAAATCTCCTCAACCACCACCAATGTGCAGCATCCACCTTGATGATGCGACGGCAGCCATATTGTGCCAGAACGCCCACCACACACCAGCTGATTGGTGGAGAGGAGACAGAGTGATGGTAATTGAGGTAAAATGCGCCCCTGCTGTTGGGGTGAAAGGCACAATAATTACCATGATAATAAATAGTTAGCTGACTTTTCCATTTGTTGACATAACATGGTAAGATTCAGATGGTAATTAACATAATAGGTTAGATGTCCACCTTAGAGAATTACTGTTATAAATAAAACATCATATTTAAAAATATGATATTAATCATATTATATAATAAAATATTATATTTATTGTTACTACTGTAAAGCTATATTAAATTATTATGGTATCTCCTTCAATGCTTTCAAAATCTTTACTTTTAAAAATAATTTAGTTTCTGTGTTTTTAAAATATATTTTTATATTAACATATTTTAATGACAGCATATTTATTTATTATTATATTTCTCAAAATAAACAGAAAATAGTTCAAACTTTGCTAAAGTGAAGTATTAACTTAAAAACATTATTTTAGCTAAAGTATTTGTATAAACTTTTTTTTGTTGTGCCCCATGCTGGTGAGTCTTATCCCCCGTGTATATATTTATAAGATTTTTAAATAAAATAAACCACTTTTATGATTTATTTTCATTTGCTCCTTAAATGTTTTTCTGCAATCAAGCACAAGGTGTGGCTTTAGCCCCGCTGTAGCCAATTTGATACGCAAATGCCTGCCATCTGATTGACATTTCACACTTTTTTAGCAAGTAAAAGGCCTTTTAGAATATTTCTAAAAATGCCCCCCTTCAGGTCATGGTACACGTGTCATTTTGCTGTGAAATTTTTGCATATTTTTTTAGGGTAAACGTAAGAATACATTTTATATGGTTAGTAATATGAACACTTACTGTAATAAATAAAACACTTCGATTTACACGCTATAATATGAGTAGCAAATATGATACATCTACATTTGAGGAACGTTTATTTGTTCCTCTCTCAATCATCATTGTAAAACATTATGTTTTGCCTCCCACAATAAAATCTGCAGAGATTTGATCATAAAACTAGCATTTAAAGCATTTAATTATCATCTTACTAAGACATATTATTGGGAGACATAGAGTGACAACTAATATTTATGTGCATTTTATGTAAATAGTCTATACTACAGATCTTAACATTACAATATTTGGGCCTCTGAATAAAACTGAGGTGTTTTTTCCTCCTCGAGTCTGAGCTTCATATTCTCCTACTGTATATCAGAGCCACAGAATATGATACTCAACAAAAAACACATACGCAAACGTTCATATGTCAGGCTTTAAAGGGGTTAATCTGGTCTGACTGTAGATTCTCAGCAATAGAAGGGAACAGTTCTCATGACCATGTTTGACTGAGCTTGTGTTTTTGCAATGGCAACAGATGCAACTTGACAGGCAGAACATTGTGCATTAGAGTTATTGGTTTGTTAGCGAGATGTGGGTCATTGTTCGCGGATAATTATCATTAAAGTGTTTCATTCATGCCAAGTGTCTACGTGCTGATTATCATGACAGTTGAACGTCATTTATCTGCAGTGCCGCTCATTAAAGAAAGGGGGTGGACTGTTTCACTTTCAGACAGTGCTTGTATTTATAGTAGGCCTACATCCATTCATGAAGCAAAAAAGGTGGGTGGGTCCTCTCCCAGAAAATTTTTACTGGAGTAGATGTCATTTACATTAAGTACAAATATATATCGCCTTGTTTACTAAACGTCTGGATGGGCCAGACAAATGTACGGAAAACACAGAATCATTAACAGCATCAATAGTGTAGGGGTAAGATGCCAGTCATTCCCAGAGGTTCGAATCCACCTTTTGCCGAACTCGCTCTACTACCTTTTCCCATCACATATCAGATCGGAAAGGCATTTATTTTCAATAAAAATGAAGAAAATATTAGAAAAGTGAAAATAAAGCGTCTAACGTGTTTAATAATAAAGTGTTTATCAGTTAGGGGTAGGTAAACAGACATGTGCTGAATTAGAGACGATACAAGTGGGTCCAATATCATTGGTCTTAAAAAGTGGGTGGGTCTTGTCGCACCCACATACAATGGTTCCGACGCCCATGCATCAATTTGACATTTATCCTACAAGTTGTTTATTGATTTTGCAGAGGATTTTATGCAAGCAGACTTAAAGTGCATTAATTTTATTAGTGCGTTGCATGTGTTTAATTACAGTTGAATAGTTTCAAGTTGAGTCTCACAAAAACATTATTATAGTAAGGGAGACCGGGGATGGTTGTAACACTTTTTATTTGAGCATCAGTAACTCAGTGGTTGTTTATGCTAGATGTCTCTACATGGTAGCCACATTTGTCTGCTACATATAACTCAATTTGACATGTACACAATCACAGATTATGTGAGTTAATGTCAAATACAAAGAGTTCCGTTGTTACATCAACCTACCCCACTACTGGGGTGAGTTGTAACACTAGCTGGGGATAGATGTAACACTGAGAGGTCATTTGCTGAAATAACAACCACACCATCAAATTTGTGCATAAACATCATTGAAGAACAAAGAACAACGTGAACAATTTAAACTGACAAAAAAAACCCACATTATATTGCAATTTTTTAAACTTTAAATGTAGTGCAAAACAATTGCTGCGTGTTTGTGTGAGTGTGTGTGTATTACATAAGGGTTCAGTCACTAGCTATGCTTCCATGATCCACCTATTTTTATGTGAATTTTGATATATTGCATAAAAAACGCTGGATGGAAACATCAAGATGTGCATAAATTCTAATAATGTGCACAAAAAACTTTTGAGTTCAATTGAGGCAGATCATTTTTATCTGGTAAGAAGACATGCGCATAAACTATGATACATAAAACATTTACTGAATAAATCCCTCAATACGCAACAAAGAACTCACATGACTTTGCCACAACATAGATGTGATTGATAACTGGACTCATTGGAATCATCATAGGGGTTGGTTGTAACATTTTTAATAAACTGTTCCAACTATCCTCACCCCTAACAGCCATAACTGGGTTTGAAGTTAGCATAAATACAAAGCATCAAATTAAACTAGAGAAATAGCTACTTCAGGTCATGTAAGTTAAATAATTGTACCTACAATTCAATGATTGCTAGGTACATGCAATTTCTCTTGTGAGATCAAAAAGAAGATGGGACATGTATGATATTAATGACTATCTCTTTTCTGACCTGTCAAACTTACAGTGTTACAACTGACCCCATGTTACAACCCTCCCCGGTCTCCCCTACTATATGGTATAACTAAGATGCAAAATATAGCATAAAAGTGCAAAGAGCACACAATGAAATGTTTCTAAAGCCTTAACTATGCATCTATTTATAGTTTGGAATGAATCATTTTGTGTGGGAACAACAATGCCTGACCTTTTCTAAACAATTCAATTGTCAAAATAGGTGTAAGAGACTGGCACACACAGCGTCATATGGACTAAGGAAATGCGTCTAATGTTTCTGAACAATTCAAGCAGTCTACATATTTAACCGCCATCAGCTCGAGTCTGCAATTTAAGGCGAGGGTGGACCAAGCACTTACGTATTTGGCAAACACTTTTATTCAGTGGCTTACAGTGCTTTCAAGGTATTCATTTTTGTGTTTTGTCTGGGAATTAAACCTGCGACCTTAGTGTTGCAAATGCAATGCTCTACCAGTTGAGTTGCAGGGTCACTTTCAACTCCATTTTCGAAAATACTGCCAGTTCATTAATGACTTTAACTCATAAACTATTCTAAAAGTGTATACTATTGAGTAAGCTCAGAGCTCATTATCACTTTTCTCTGTAAGGAAATTAATGAATATTTCAGGAACTAGGCTGTGGCATTCTGTAGAAAACAACCATTATATGTCATGGTCCAAATTACTAATTGTTTGTGAAGCACAAAGAAATCACAGGTCTTCAATCATGAAATCATTGATGATGATGATGGTGGTGATGGTGGTGATGAAGTGGATGGTGGTGGTAATGAGCAGATAATGCATCACACCTGCTTTCAACATGAGAGATGTGAAAACTTCATTTGAAAGCATGAAGTCATTGCAGGATCTCTTCCTCTTGGCTATAATGTACGCTTAAACACACACGTGTATATTTTAGACAGGTTTTCTTGGTTCATGGTGTTATCACAATGATGTAATGCTGACTGATGGGTTTCAGGGAGTGTAATGTGCAACTGAGTTTAAATCAATTTAATTTAATTATTTAATTAAATTATTATTTATTAAATTATTTTAATTCAATTAAATTAATTTAAATTACATTATTTTAGTGTTACTTATAGCATTATCAGTTTTATTTGATATTTTAGTTTATAAAATGTAATTTTTAGTCATATTTAGTTAAAAATATTTTAGTAAATATTTTTAAATATTACTATTTAGACTGTATTTGTTGTTTGTATTTTTTTATTTACAGTAAATTTTAACTTAAACTTATTTCAGTTAGTTGCCTAAACATCATTTCCAATATTCATTTAGTTTTTATTTAGTTATTTATTTCAGTAAATTTCAATTAACAAAAATGTTTAATAGTTTTAGTTTTAGTTAATACTAATAACCCTGATAAAAATGCAAATTATATAAAACAATATATAATATAATATACATATATATACATATAGTATAACTTTATATACTGTAAATCTATAGAAAAAAGTGAATACATTTAAACATTTCTAATATAAAAATGTAAATATATTTACATATTTTTCTATGTAAAAATTATTTGTATTATTATTTTGCTTACTGTGTATGTAAAACAGTTCGAGATTTCATGGGGAATTCATTCAGCTGCAGATTCCCACAGTCAGACAGCGGTCTCATCATAATGACACAGTGACAGTCATCATTAACAGAGAAGTCATAATGCATTAGCTCAGATGTAGGAGGGGCAGGTAGAATTAATGAGGAACTTGTCATTAAAATCTAACTATATCTTCCATCACAGACATCATCTCAGATCGTTTGTCTACGGTAGATAGAAAGAAAGTTTTTCAGAATGTGTGTGTACGTGTTCGGGGTGTCATTGTGTCATTTTGATGAGATGATGTCTGTGTGGCACAACTGTATGAATCTAGTCATTGCGCTGTCAGTGTAGTGATACTATAATAGCAATACTAAGGTTGTGGGTGGGATTCCCAATAGCTCTTGGTTTTTAAAAAATGTGAAGGCCTTGATTTTAATGGGATGATTTATATAAGAGTGTTTGTAAACAACAAAGAGGTGGTAAACTGTCATTATCACCTGCCATTATAAACATGCCTGCACAATGTGTTCTTCTATTAGATGTTAAGAGTTAATTTTGAACTTCCTTTCATTTACTGTACGGCTTTGTATGTTTTGTGGATGGATGGATGGATGGATGGACAGATGGACAGACAGAGAGATGTATGACAGACAGACAGACAGACAGACAGACAGATAGATCAACAGACGGACGGATAGATGTTAGATAGATAGATAGATAGATAGATGGAGCAACAGATGGACGGATGGATGGACAGACAGACAGACAGACAGACAGATAGATAGATAGATAGATAGATAGATGGACGTTGGACGGATAGATGTTAGATGGATGGATAGATAGATGGATAGATAAACATATGGACGGATGGATGGACAGACGGACAGATAGATAGATAGATAGATAGATGATGGATGGATGGATGGACGGATAGACGGATAGATGGATGGATGGATGGATGGATGGATGGATAGATAGATAGATAGATAGATAGATGGACGTTGGACGGATAGATGTTAAATGGATGGATAGATAGATAGATAGATGGATAGATAAACAGATGGATGGATGGATGGACAGACGGACAGATAGATAGATAGATAGATAGATAGATGATGGATGGATAGACGGATAGATGGATAGATAGACAAATGGACGGATAGATGTTAAATGGATAGATAGATAGATAGATAGATAGATAGATAGATGGATAGATGTTAGATGGATGGATGGATGGATGGATGGATGGATGGATGGATAGATAGATTTAGACTTTCTTGTGGATCTCTTGGATTATTCTACCTTCATTCCTTCCAGAAATGCTCATCTAGTTATAATTTCTTGTTTAATTTGAAGATTAATTATTTTTGCACTAAGAAAACTACATGATGTTACATGCAACTATAAGTTCATGAAAATGAAACTTTTATTTGAAACGAAATTAAAATCCATTATACTTTTTCATTTATCATTATATTTTTCTTCTCCATAATGTTCTGTTTTACAATTATCTCCAATTAATGTACATCAAGATCAGAATATACATATACAGTATAGCTTTCCATGGACTAATATTTCCATCCAGAAATGTTTCACTTGAAAATAAATGAGGCACTCACAAAGAAAACACTCACAAAGAAATATATAATTTACATATTTATTTGATTATTGATGCATATTGATGCTGGTTATATACAGTATTATACAGTGGTTTTTAAATAGACAAAGGAGGACTCAACACATCCAGACATTTTACATCATCACACAATCAGTTTTCCATCGTTTTTTACCCTTATGAATATCCCCGGAAACACGTTCAATCGCACACATAGCATTACACATATTTTACCGTCAATGACAGAAGCATTCCCAGACACACACACAGCCGAGTCTCAGGTCTGTAGGGCGTTTAGCGCAGTGTGTGAGGTTTTTTTTCACTCTATGAATCATCACTTTCCCCTACGCTGACGTACGTGCATATCAGGTTACAGTTCGGGTCTCCAGTGCAGAGATTGCATGGCCATGTTTCAGTAAATGCGGGAAATCCAGTCCAGCTTAGACCAGTTTATTCAGTCAGGCTGCCCGTTTCTGCAGAAGGGCCCCTTCTGTCTCCCCTTGTCTAATAGCCAAGTGCGGATGGAAAAGCTCATTCAGCGAATAGACTAATCCTGGCAGCCCACCGTACAGGAAGCACAGCTCAGCATGTTGCATTTGGCACCAGTCTCAGAAACAGCTCCTCATTTCCCAGTACAAGTTGCATGACTGCTCTATGCCCCAACACTGAGCCACGTCTGCCTCCGAAGTCCCCTGTGTGAAGGGGTTCTCCTCAAGCGTGCAGCGATCATCCTGGGCCTGCGGTCGGTCTGGGGTGCCCTGAGTGTCACACAGCCCTTCCTCCATGTAGATTTGCAGGAAGAGCAGAGCAGAAAGCAAGAACAGCCAACGTCTGGCAGGATCTGTCTCCTCTTTTGGCATGATCTTCCTCACTCCTGGAGGGTAAAGGACCCGTCGAGCACGAGGTCTTTGAGGTTTTGGGGAGATTGAAGGCGATGTTGATGCCTTTTCTCCATCTCCAAAGCTTTCCACACCAGAATGAGGATATTTTGAGCACATCTTTGGAGTCGAAATGTGTCTCCTTTTGTCTTTACTCTGCTCTCAGTGTCCTTTTGCTTTGAGGTTTTTCAATAAACCAGTTGTCTTTTCTTTCTCCTCCGCTTATTTCATTTCTCCTTTTATACATGCACTTTGGATGGGTGTAACCTGCACACCTGAGATTTCTGGGCCCGCCTTGTGTGCAGTTGATTGGTTCCTTGGGTTATTTTTAGAGGTGCACATGTCTGTTTACCCTTACGACCTCCCCTCCACCTTTGACAAGGGAAGCCCTCATGCTCCGTGACATGCCTCGCATACTTGCTTATTCATTTTTGTTTAATTTATTGCAACATACAATAGACTACTTAAGCATGTTGGTTCACATGCTGATTAATATCACAATATCCCAACATTTTTGTGGCTTTTCAAATTAGTGTGTTTTCAAGAACGCCTTGGCTTGTTACCCTAAGGGGACAAACACATTCTATACACACTGTCTATGAAACTTTCAGCAGAAGTTAAGAGTCTCTGCTTTTTGCATGATCATGAAGCAAGTTGAGTTCTGTGCTGAAACAAAATGTGCAACAGCCAGGTGGGGTCCAGTACATCATGCTTAATTTGGTTTATTTAATATTTCATGGTGTGATAACTTCTTCAAGCAGTGTCCTACAGTGTGACATGCTATAACTTAAATATCTATTAATAAATAATGTGTGTGTGTGTTCAGATATATGTGGTTTATGAGGACATAAATGTGTATAATGACATGGGTATTACAATGTAATAACTCGTAAACCAAATGGCTTAAAAATTAAGTAAACTGTGTTTTTTTTAATGTAAAAAAAATGCAGAAAATTTTGTGTGATGGGTAGGTTTAGAGGTAGGGTTAGGCCGTCGATCCACCAAAGCGTTTTTCCACACAATTGTTTTTAATGTGAGCGCCGCGTTTTTTGAACGCCATGAGCGTAACGAGGTACTGAGCGAGTATTTCACGATCAGGCGCTGAGCATTCAGCGTTTTTTACTGGTCGCCGAGAGTTGAAGAATGTTCGACTTTGAGTAAAACGCAGCGCTCATCACTGTCACTTTTCACCCAGCCGTCTAATCACAGTGGAGGAGAAGCGGGACAAATACAACACCGACCAACCACCACATTCTGCTTGTACAACGTCAACAGATGAAAACAAGCAGCATAATAATGGAACTAAATAATTTAAAACAAGAGCCAGAGCAAATACTTTACATTGTATCGGCATTTTTATATAGTATCAATACAGAAACAAACTATCTGTGAAATTAGATACTAGCAACACTTCCGCGGATAACAAGCAAAGAGTCTCAACTGAAAAAAATGCTGCCAAAACGCTATCAAGCGCTCACAGCGAGGCGTTTTCAGCAGAGCGCCTAGCGTTTTCAGCTGGATAAAAACGCTTTGGTGGACACACAGCCTTAGTGTAGGGGATAGAATATACAGTTTGTACAGTATAAAAACCATTACACCTATGGAGAGTCCCCGTAAACCACTTATGTGTGTGTGTGTGTGTGCGTGCATACTGTATACACTGTCTGGCCAAAAATAAGTCGCTTTTTGGATTTAAATAGGCAAATGCTTAAGAGTCAATGACTGGATCATTCTTGCAGTGATTATTGTGTTTCTAGCATGTTATGTTTGGCAACAGTTCTTCTATGAACTGTTGCCAAAAAAATTAGCTTCGATTTCTGGTTGTGGTTTTCCTGTTTTATGGTAACTGCTCTTATGGTAACTTTTGCTGTTATTTTTAAATGTTTTATGCATGTTATATTTTCTTTTAATCTTGTTGTTCTGTAAAGCACTTTGGTCAGCATTTTTATATAGAATCAATACAGAAACAAACTATCTGTGAAATGAGATACTAGTAACACTTCCGCGGATATTCAGATTCATAACAAGCAAAGAGCCTTAACTGAAAAAAACGCTGCCAAAATGCTCTCAAGCTCTCACAGCGAGGAGTTTTCAGCTGGCTAAAAACACTTTGGTGGACACGCGGCCTTAAGCATTTAAATCCAAACACCAACTTTTTGTGTGTGTGATTTTTTTATTGCTTTTGAAAGACATCTCTTATGTTCACCATGGTTGCATTTATTTGATTAAAAATACAGTAAAAACAGTAATATTGTGAAATATTATTACATTATTATTCCTGTGATCAAAGCTGAATTTTCAGCATCATTACTCCAGTCACATAATCCTTCAGAAATCATTACAATATGCTGATTTGCTGCTCATGAAACATTTCTGATTGTTATCAGTGTTGCAAACAGTTGTGCTGCCTTATGTTTTTGTGTGATTTTTTATTATTATTATTATTATTATTTTTTTTATATATTTTTATATAATTATTTAATATTAGATGAATAGAAAGTTCAAAAGAACAGCATTTATTTGTCAGAAATCTTTTGTGACGATTTCATAGTTTTAATGTCACTTTTGATCAATTTAATTAATTGCTGAATTATTTTTTCTTTTAAAATAAAATCTTACTGACCCTAAACTTTTGAACTGTATTGCATATTTCCAATAATTCAAATTTTTTTTTTTTTTTTACCTTTTAGTATTTTAATCCGTCTGGTGACGTGAAAGTGATGCATGAGAAGAAACAGTATCCACATGTGCTGCTGTTTATATTTGTGATAAGTGATAAGAAGACATTTCTCAGAAAATGTTACTTAATGTCCCAAGTGATAATGTTACCGGTCTCTAAATGGTAGTGAGTGGCCTGAGGCACAACGAAAGCAGACAGAAAATCATGGGCGTTTCTGAGATGTCAGGGAGACACCTGAAGCAGAATGTTCTGTCTTTTCATTCCACACAGGATTATAGATGCCATCAAATAACTCCTCTTGGATGCTCATTTGTTCCTCTGTTGCTAAGGAACTTTGACAATTCACTCACGTCTTTATGGTTGCTAATATTAAACTCAATTAGAAAGAAAAAAACACTCCTACACAAAAGCCTGCAGATCAAATTGATGAGTTGTGTGGAGTCACAGATTATAGACTCTTTTTACAACGGTCCTTATAATAATCACTCCCACACATAAAAAAACATCCGAAATGTGCAATTAGTGTTTTCCAGGATGTAGTTTATGGTTGAGTGATGGGGTCACGTTAGCTTTTATATGATGTCGTAGTTGTGAATGATTTCCACTTCGTGACCGGCTGTTTGTGGAGGCGTGTTTATATAGCAGCAGCCGCATCACTCTCAAATGAACTTACACATAGGTCAAGTACAAACTTTAAAGTCGTAAAAACATTTAGGATCTCCTTTATGGAGATGGATGTAACCAAACTACCCAACCTAAAAATCAATATATATATTAAACAGTCTACAGTTATGATATGGGTTACAATACTTGGCAGATTTTATCTTAGACAGATGTTCTTCACAGTGGCCAGAGGGATTTTGAGCCATTCCTCTTTCAGGACAGTGGCCAGGTCACTATGTGATGTTGGTGGAGGAAAACGTTTTCTGACTTGTTCCTCCAAAGTTGCTAAAAAATATTTAGATTTGGTTATTGTGCAGGCCATGGGAGATGTTTAACTTCACTTTCTTGTTCATCAAACCATTCTGTCACAAGTCTTGCTGTGTGTATTGGTGCATTATCATGCTGATACACGGCACCCCCTTCAGGGTACAATGTTTGAACCATTAGGTGCACATGGTCCTCCAGAATGGTTCGCTAGTCCTTGGCAGTGACGCCCATCAAGCACAGTAGGGAATGCCATGATATTACAGCCCAAACATCACTGATCCACCGCTGTGCTTCACTCTGGGCAGCAACAGTCCAGGTGTTGAGCCTCTTTGGGGATTCTCCACACCGGAACTCCCACGGATGTGGGAAAGACAGTGCTGGTGGACTCATCAGAGAACAATACATGTTTCACATTCTCCACAGTCCAAGATTTGCACTGTTGGCACCAGTGAAACCAACATTTAGTTTGGTTTTAGCATCCAGATCATGGATATTGACTCTGTGGAACTCCAGACTAAACAGTTTTGGTGGAAACAGGAGAGTCGAGGTGCACATTTAATTCTGCCGTGAGTTGGGCAGCTGTGGTTTTATGTTTTGTGGATACAATCCAGGTTAACACCTGGACATCCCTTTCAGACAGCTTCCTCTTGCGTCGACAGTTAGTCCTTTTAGATGTGGTTCGTCCTACGTGGAGGAATGCCGACATTACCCTGGATCCCATAGCTCTCGATACACCACAAAGACTTGCTGTCCTGGTCACAGATGAGCCAGCAAGACTTTTTTAAACTATGATATGTCTTCCATTATGGTGTGTGGACTGCATATTTTATGTAAAGCTTTGCTATTGCTCTCCGAATTCAACCTTCACACTCTTACTAATGAAATGTAAAATCAGTGAAGATCAGCGCATATATAGACGTGAAACCCCCATCACTATTTTGCCAGTGTTTCAGATTCATTGTCCAATCATATAAATATAATTTGTATTTTATACAGAAAATGTATCATATTCAGAATGTACTTCTTAAGCTCAAATTGCGGTACTGGCGTGTCAAGAAGCTGGTCTTATAAACAGGCTGTTGTATATTAACAGAATGAGCTCGGCTGAAGATCAATCACAAAACATGATACTAGATGTTTACATCTTCTTTGAACAAGTAAGTGGTGCTAGCCCAGGCAAAACCCCACTGCTATGGTGTTGTCTGTGGTTGTCAAGACATTGCTTCGCAGTTGCTAAGGTGCTCTTAGCAGTTTTTCGTGTGTTGCTATGCGGTTCTGGGTGGTTGCTTCATGGCCCAACTTAAAAGAGCCCATCCCTACGTCTCTATGGCTGCGTTTACACTGCAAGTCTTAATGCACTGATCTGATATTCTGACCATATTTTTTGGCCCGCCCGTTTATATTCACTTTAGACACAACTGGTATCCAATATCTGTGTTTACATTAATTCCCGTCCAAAATAATTGTCGCCGATCGCTTTACTATGCACATGGTAGACCCTCTGACCCTCTGGTTTTGAATGGCAGTGCTATTAAAATGATTAATATAATTCATGTCAGGTGGCCATGATTATTTGCCAGCATGGACAAGATAACAGCTGCCATGGATGTTTTGCAGCGCAAAATCAGACCGAACGGATATGACCGGAAAATACCTGTAATTTTAATTTGTTAGGCTATTTAAATCTACAGCTCGATGTAGCTTTCAGTAGTGAAGCTGTTTTATTTATAAAACTCACGGGCAGAGGTTGAAAACCACCTCCTGAATATTTCCCACCTCAATAAAAATCTGCTTCATAACACAACATTAAAAAACTATATTTGTGGGCAAACATGTCGCACTTGCCTTGTGGTGGCTTGGAATACCAAAGGGGAATTGGATAGACATGTTTAGATGTAGGTTTAAAACCACATTTGGAAGTGGCTCAGATCGAATGCGAAACAAAACGGATCTTGTTTCAAACAAATTCCGATCTGAGTCAGATGTGAATAAAAAACCTGATTTGTTGTGCCAGTTTAAATGCAGCCTATGTGATATTCAGGTTTCTAAATATGGCTTATGACCCTCTTTTAGTGTCAGTACACTTAAAAATAAAAGTTTCAAAAAGGGGTTTTCGCAGCGATGCCATAGAACAGGGGTGTCCTCCTCCTGGAGGGCTGCCGTCCTGCAGAGTTTAGCTCAAACCCCAATTAAACACACCTGAATCAGCTAATCAAGGTCTTACTAAGCATACTAGAAACTTCGAGGCAGGCATGTTGAGGCAAGTTAGAGATAAATTCCCTCCAGAACGGAGTTTGGACACCCCTGTCATAGAAGAACAATTTTTGGTTATTCAAAGGCCCTGTTTACACCTGGTATTAAGATGTGTTTTGGTCGATCCGATCACAAGTTGACACGGGAGACATTCCCGTTTGCACCTGGTGTTTATATCCATCTCTTTTGTCCTCTTTGAACCACTTCTGTCCTGATTTCTTCAAGGGGAGGCTCTATGGGCGGGTAAATGTATGGGCTCTTTCTGATCTTTCGCAACCGGAGAAAACAGAAAAACATACGAAGGGCAGCAGCTTTCATTTCTGCTCTGACAGCCACAAGACCACGCTGAACGCTGAGAGTGTGTGTTAGAAATCAGGAATGGTGAGAGAACATTGTGCTTGCTTGGTACGTTTTTCATCTTCAGACTAAACTTGGGTCTGCAGCCGACAAAGTTTAAATCCCTTCTGGCTAGCGCGCTTCCCATAATGTTCACGCATTAAGTCTGTAGGTGGAAAGTAGACGGTCTTTTGTGGCTGTTCGAACGCATTCGACCACATGAGCGTTTACACTACAAAAGCAATCTGGACGAATTCATTTTCGACTACCTCTGGAAGTGATCGAAGGTGGACAAGCTCAAAACATTTTAGACCCCATTTACACCTGTATTTAGCGTAGTCTACTTGTCGACCAAAATGCATCTTAATACCAGGTGTAAACAGGGCCAATGGACCTTTCAGTGAACAGTTCTTAAAATAACCACTAACCAATATTAGTGTGAAGAACATTTTAATAATCTAAAAAAGTTTTTCCGATATAAAGAACCTTTTGTGGAATGGAAATGTTCCATGGGTGTTAAAGGTTCTTCATGGAACCATAGATGCCAATAAATAACATTTATTTTTAAGAGTGTATGTGGCACTCTTTTTCACCTGTTTTATTGTCTGGCAGATGAAAATCAAATCCACTTCACAAATCATTCACTTCTACAGCACATACGGTGTAGGATGTTACAAAATGAAAATCACTAACCCTAAGTATAAGAAATTATAATAGTGACGCTTGCCTTAGGAAAATGATAGAGTTCATTCTAAGTGTATGCCAGGAAACTGATTTAATTTCCAAACCGGAGGTCAAATTGATGTTAGAAAGCCTGTGATTTATGTCCCTCTGAGTGAAACTATGTCTCCAAAAAAATCTGGAGTCCTATTTCATGTTTTTTTTTTTCAGAGGAGTGTGTTTTCGGTTCCTGATTTAATAGGAAGTTTTGTAAGTTCTTATCAGGGTTGCTCTACTAAGTTTCCAGTGATGCAATCCACAATTTTTAACAACTTTGTATTTAAAATCAAATGAATAAAGCTGTAAATGTGCAAATCTATTGTATAATGCATAAAAGCAGTGGCCACAGTAGTGGAGCAGTGGAAAGTTCTGGTGCGTTGAAAGATCCTGTTGCAGTAAAATTGCTGGCAGCTATACAAAGTTAGTCTGGCGATGGGCTGAACCACAAAACGGAGGAATGTACTGGCCTTGGTCTCCACCTTTCTTCGGAAATTAACTCTTTGTTCACAATAGCTGCATGCAACACTGAGATCAGCACAAAATCAAACCTTCTTCATACTTGATCTGTTAAATTTTTACTTTTTCTTCTCCTTATTTTAGGAAGTGACACAAAGGACAGAAATGTTTTTTTGCAAACTCTAACTTCTCTAAATTGTACTTTTTCAGTACTGTATTGTTAGTTTGTGTGAGGCATGGAAATTTGACCCCTCCAGCACCTCCAGTGCCCTTTTCCACCCTTGTAACTATTTTGAATTACACTGATTTACCAGAAAGTTCAAAGCACATAATTAAACTGTCTGTAAATGCATCTGTCAAGATTATGCATGTCTCAACATTGTTACTGATATTATTAAACCTCCCCACGACACGTGCTTTATTTGCAATAAGATGGGAAACTGTGCAGTGAAAAAAAGTGAAAGTAACTTTCAAAGTTACTTTCACTTGGTGTTATGACAAAAACATAATGTATATATATATATTCTGTATACATTCATACAATTTTAATACATTAAAAAAAATGCCATGTGAAGTCTTTGCACAAATGAATCGTTCAAAGAGTTATGAATCAATTTATTGAATCAAACAGACTGAACTGACAGAATTTTTTTAAACCCCATGTTAGTTTTGAAATACATTTAGTACAGATTTTAACCCTGGGTTAATGCTAACCCTAAATTGCGGTGCCAATAGATGGTTAATTATTACGTTAATTATGATCAGTGTGAATTATGGAATAAGCCAGGATTGCATTAAAATGACAGTTAAAAAATAATCTTGGATAATTAAGTGTAAAATCTAAATATTCTTAAATCAAGATTTACTTCAGAAGCAAAATGACTTATGATATTAGGTCTTGTTTTCTAAAAAATGCATTGCAAACTGCCAGTGGGGTCAGGGATCAAGTTTATTTTTCTGACCCCGATTGCAGATTTTTTATTATTATTATTATTATTTTTTTTTTTTTTTCAGAAAACAAGTAATTTTGTAATTTTGCTTCACAAGTAAATGTATCTTGATTTAAAAGTCCCATGACATGAACATTTCACTTTATGAGGTTTTTTAACATTAATATGAGTTCCCCTAGCCTGTCTATGGTCCCCCAGTGGCTAGAAATGGAGATAGGTGTAAACCAAGCCCTGGGTATCCTGCTCTGCCTTTGAGAAAATGAAAGTTCAGATGGGCCTGGAATCTTCCCTATATGTCGTCATACAGGGAAAGGTTATCTCCCCTTTCTCTGCTTTGCCCACCCAGCCCAGACAGCAACATAGTGTCGGCCCAGATCTGGCACACATCTGCTACGCATGGAATCCACATGTACCAGATGTGGCCCGGACCTGGGCAAACACTAGTTGCTAATAGGGAGAGAATTTGGAGAAAATGGATTTAGTTTATCTTTTACATTTAATTCAGTCACAATGTCAGCACAGGCTTTACAAACAGACTTTTACGATATGGATTTGACAGCACCTCCACAAACAGTAAGTAACAGTGTTCATTAATGCCTGATCTGTGATCAGTGATTTCTGATGTAATTATTCAAGTTCACACAGACTTTCTTTCTAAATCGTTTAATACTGTTTATGCGTCAGTGAATCAAACCAGTGACTAAACGATCAACTTCACATTGTTTCCCTTAGTAGCATGAAACAAATCTGTTATTTAAACTGTGATTAAACTACAGAGAGCGATCAAAGAACACTCTCTTTATAAAGTTTGAAGCTGTCAATCACACGTCGCGAGTATATCTGCACACTTGCCCAAACTGCCGTTATAATGAATGACGCTGTTATGCTGCACAACGAAGCTCTTACTGTATTCATATCGATATTGTGTTTACTGTTAGTTGTGGTGAAAGCATTCACGCGATAAACAGACTGTCTGTCTACTCAATGCTCATCATTGCAGCCTTTCATGTGATGGGAAAAGATCTAAAAATAATGCTATAATCAACACTTTCACGATTCGTTAATCTCGACAGCTGTAATAGTAAAAAAAACTTAGTAAAAGTATTCGAGAGGGTTCCACATGTAATACGCATTTCAAATGCAAAGATGTCAGCCAATCACAACAGTGGGCGTTTACACTGAAGTCTTACAGCGGACACGCCCCTTCAAACAGAGCATTCAAGCCAGAGGGCTAAAATCAGGATAGAAAAATGCCTTTTATTTCTAAATTATGACATTTTATGATGTAAAAATCATACTAACAATATAAGTACTCCTCAGGAAACATTATAAAATAATTTAATAATGGGACCTTTAAGAATTTTTGTTCTGGAAAAGAAGACAAATATACTGAGGAAGAGCATTTTTTTTGCAGTAACTAAATATACATTTTTAATATATCGCAAATCTTTTGCTAATACAGTCAAAAGTACTCATATTTCATGGCATTTTCTCCAAATGGAAGGCATTTCGCATGGAAAGTGTGTGCATGTGTGGTGATCGCGTGACATACACTTTTCGGCCGTGTCTCGATGTGATTAAAAGTGAATCTTGTTATGTTCAGCATTCTCAGACAGAGGGCTGTAGGCAGGTTCGGGGTGTGTAATTGGGTTTTTAAATTATTTGTGGTGGTAACCAGGCTTCTGTCTCACACACATATACACACAAGGGTGAAATCAAGATCAACCTGCCAATAATAACAGAGGAAACAAACCCAAGCCTCAACCAAGTGAAAACAGCAGCGCACACCACCAAACACCAATATATTTGCACACAAGACAATTAACACGAGGCAATCAGTGCATTTATAGCTCTTATACAGGTGCTGGTCATATAATTAGAATATCATCAAAAAGTTGATTTATTTCACTAATTCCATTCATAAAGTGAAACTTGTATATTATATTCATTCATTACACACAGACTGATATATTTGAAATGTTTTTTCTTTTAATTTTAATGATTATAACTGACAACTAAGGAAAATCCCAAATTCAGTATCTCAGAAAATTAGAATATTACTTAAGACCAATACAAAGAAAGGATTTTTAGAAATCTTGGCCAACTGAAAAGTATGAACATGAAAAGTATGAGCATGTACAGCACTCAATACTTAGTTAGGGCTCCTTTTGCCTGAATTACTGCAGCAATGCGGCGTGGCATGGAGTCGATCAGTCTGTGGCACTGCTCAGGTGTTATGAGAGCCCAGGTTGCTCTGATAGTGGCCTTCAGCTCTTCTGCATTGTTGGGTCTGGCATATCGCATCTTCCTCTTCACAATACCCTGTAGATTTTCTATGGGGTTAAGGTCAGGCGAGTGTGCTGGCCAATTAAGAACAGGGATACCATGGTCCTTAAACCAGGTACTGGTTGCTTTGGCACTGTGTGCAGGTGCCAAGTCCTGTTGGAAAATGAAATCTGCATCTCCATAAAGTTGGTCAGCAGCAGGAAGCATGAAGTGCTCTAAAACTTCCTGGTATTCGGCTGCGTTGACCTTGGACCTCAGAAAACACAGTGGACCAACACCAGCAGATGACATGGCACCCCAAACCATCACTGACTGTGGAAACTTTACACTGGACCTCAAGCAACGTGGATTGTGTGCCTCTCCTCTCTTCCTCCAGACTCTGGGACCCTGATTTCCAAAGGAAATGCAAAATTTACTTTCATCAGAGAACATAACTTTGGACCACTCAGCAGCAGTCCAGTCCTTTTTGTCTTTAGCCCAGGCGAGATGCTGTCTGTTGTTCAAGAGTGGCTTGACACAAGGAATGCGACAGCTGAAACCCATGTCTTGTATACGTCTGTGCGTAGTGGTTCTTGAAGCACTGACTCCAGCTGCAGTCCACTCTTTGTGAATCTCCCCCACATTTTTGAATGGGTTTTGTTTCACAATCCTCTCCAGGGTGCGGTTATCCCTATTGCTTGTACACTTTTTTCTACCACATCTTTTCCTTCCCTTTGCCTCTCTATTAATGTGCTTGGACACATGATGCAAATCTTCCACCACATCCCAAAGGTGCTCTGTTGGATTGAGATCTGGTGACTGTGGAGGCCGTTTGAGTTTAGTGAACTTATTATCATGTTCAAGAAACCAGTTTGAGATGATTTGAGCTTTGTGACATGGTGTGTTATCCTGCTGGAAGTAGCCATCAGAAGATGAGAACACTGTGGTCATAAATGTGGTCAGCAACAATACTCAGGTAGGCTGTGGCGTTTAAATGATGCTCAATTGGTACTAAGGGGCCCAAAGTGTGCCAAGAAAATATCTCTAAAACCATTACACCACCAGCACCAGCCTGAACTGTTTTTACAAGGCAGGATAAATCTATGTTTTCATAATATTTATGCCAAATTCTGACCCTACCATCTGAATGTTGCAGCAGAAATCGAAACTCATCAGACCAGGCATATTAGGGCTGGGTATTGACACAAATTTCACAATTTGTTTCGATTTCGATTCACAAGCTTGCAATTCGATCTGATTAGATTCAATATCGATATATATCAGGTACAATACATGACAAATTTTCTCAAGGAAAACAAATCTCTTAACTGCTGTAATGAGAGTCAGCTGTAGCCAGGCTACATTAGCCTACTATAATATTGAAGTTAAAAATGAACTGATTAGTATACAAACACTTAAATTACACTCAATGGTGTTTTAAAAAAATATATATTTTTTAAATAATAATAAAGTTATATGAAATATAAACATTTAAATGATGGCTGTCATAAAAACTTGCCAGATTTATTCAAACATGCATTAAATATTGAAAAACATAAAAAAATATAATGAATATGTAATATGGTGCCTATATTTAGCAAAATGCTCCTCTCTAGAGTTAATTTTTCTAGCTGACTAACGAGTTTATGGACACTGGATATGGTTTTTCTGAGGTAAATGTGACGTTACATGACGTTTGTTTACAAGCTGTTTTACTGACGTCTTTCCGTGGTTGAAACACCGACTGAGCGATTCCATCTGACATGATATGGATTTCGGTAAGTTGTACTCTATCTTTTAACACACTTTCAGATGCTCGTTCATGTTTATTTTTGCGCTGTAACTGGTATTAAGGCAGAAGAGAATATCAGTTCATGTGCCGCTTCTCTTGAGCCGAGCTGCGCCAGAGCGATCTCACGCCACAGCGCCAAAATGGTATTTATGTTTTTGAATTTCGTAATAAAATGGACGTAATTTGAAATAATGTAACAACTAGTTACATGTAATCTGGATTACTTATTACGTAATTAGATTCCAAAAATAAAGTACTTAACATTTAAGAAGTGTTTTCTCAACATTACAACATTTCTAATCAAAAAATATTTAACCATGAATTAATATATTTCAAAGGCTTCTTTCAAACACAAAGAGATAAATATATATAGCCTATGAAGTATTAAATATAGAGTCAGACTGAACTGACAAAATCATGCTACAAATTGTAGATTTGTACAAATTGTAGACTTTTTTTTAAAACTCCATGTTAGTTATGAAATACATTTAGCACATATTTTAACCCTAGGTTAATGCTAACCCTGAATTGCGTGGCCAAAAGCATACATGGTGAATTACACGTACAAAACAGGCTTAAAAACAGGATGACAGTCTGAAATACGGAACAAGCCAGGATTGCATTAAAATGACAGTCAAAAATTACTCTTGGATACTTTTAAGAGTGCTTTTCTAGTGCAAATATCTAAACATTCTTAAATCAAGATACATGTAGGCTAGCCTGGATGCCAGCCGAACTTAGCCCCGCCCACAAAATTTGAGGTCGGGAAGTTCGGTCTGGACTTGATCCGTTGTGGAACAACTATGCTTGAACAGGAGCTTTTTTGTCAGGGCGGGCTTTATACGATGATTGACAGATGATCAACAGTAACGTAATCAGCTACATGAGCATTTGGGTTGAATTCGTTCTAATCCTAAACTGAGAACTTGTTTGTATATGCATTCACCTTTACTATTTCTCTCAAAAATGATGATCGTGTTGGTAAGTACTCTGTGTATCCGTAAATTATTTTTACAACACCGGCAAAGATCGTTTACACTCATCTTCTTCTTCTACTTCTTCCAGCATGCGTGCAGTTGAGTTCTGTTGACAAATATGCGTTAGTGATGTGTCGTTCATGAACGATTTGTTCTTTATGAACTATTCTTAAATATGACTCGGGAACAATGAGTTGTCTCAGAGAGCGATTCGTTAATTTTCTGTTGACCGTGCATGCGCTACATGCCATCGGTTCTGTACAGGATCTTCTGCATTCAGCCTATGGGGCTGTGAGTTAGTGAACGAATGAGTCGAATCCGAAGACTCGAGAGGTGAACTAATCAATTCTGTTTTCGGGACTGCATGCATTGCATATAGGGTTTTCCCGGCCCGGATCAGACACTGATGATGGAACTAACGACTCGAACCCGAAGACAGGAGAGGTGTACTCTTTCCAGGGAACAGACGTGATTAAATGTGAAGTAACAAAAGAAAAAACGACTCCGATTCGGAGGTGAGGTGAACTAACAGACTGCATAGCCTGAAGTGCTGAACGAGATTCAGAGATCCGTGTCCATAAAATGATCCGAACTTCCCACTACTACTATGCGCCGCTCAACATACGTCATTTACTCCATTGCTCTGATTGGTTGTAGGTCTATCCAATTGAGTGCAGAGGCATTTTCTTTCCTGGTTCGGTTGAAACACACCCCATAATCACAGCCAAATGGAGCAGTATCAGACTCATATTCTGACTAGAATTGAGTATGACGACGTCAGGCTACATGTAGGCTACTTGAGAAGCAAAATTACTTAAAGTGCACCTATTATGCAAAATTCACTTTTACATGGTGTTTGAACATAAATGTGTGTTGGCAGTGTGTGTACACAACCACCCTATAATGGTAAAAATCCACCCACTCCTTTTTTTAATCCCCATAAATCATAAGCAGTGTCTCAGAACAAGCCATTTGCATATTCCTGGCAAAGTGACGTCACATTTTACAGGCCCATGAGTGTTGATGGACACTGCCGTATTAGCATAGACCCCGTCCTCAGAGAGCTGTACAAAGTCCGCCATGTTTATCTCCTTACCAGATAATTTAACAGCAGCATTCAAGTAAGAAATGTGTTCTTAATGTGTTGTTTGATTCATATTAACAGCATATATAGCAGTACGTACATATTACACTGCTGTCACTTTAGTAAGGTTACACAGATCTAATGTACACACGGGATTTCTATACTTGCTGCATACGTGCACAGACATAACCAACTGTTTTCATGTGAACTTTGTGTGTTTCTGACATAACCTTGACAGTTTAATCGCAATAACACATGAAAGAGTCGAGTTTAATAGCCTACTCACGGACTCGATGACATTTAGCTCTCTGTGCGCATGCGTCGGGTGTGTGTGCTCAAGTTGAGAGTGATAAGGCTTTAAAGCATGCAGATGATAATATTTCATGATAATGAAGAACTGCAATGTCACGTGAGCGTGTCCGCGATAGAGATGATCAAAACCAAACAGATGTATCATGTTTCAGTTTTCATTGGTGTGTTCACCAGCTGTGAAGGCTCCACCATCTGGGGAGGGGAGCAACAGCTAATTTGCATTTAAAGGAGACACACACAAAACAGCTGGCATTTTCAAAATGGCATTTTAAATGATCTGTTAGGAATTTTGATCTGAAACTTCACAGAGACACTCTGGGGACACCTGAGACGTATATTACATCTTGTAAAAAGGAGCATAATAGGTGCCCTTTAAAGGGTACATAACACACACAGTTTCTGCCAATCTCATGTTAATCTTGAGTTAATCTAGAGTAGTATTGCATCCTTCATATCTATGAAGAGTCTTTAGTTTTATCAGATTTATAAAAGACAGATACGCTGTACCAATTCTTTCCAAAAACAGCCGAGCTCGTGGAGGTGTGCAGTGGGTGGAGCTAAAGAGTCACAAGCACACACACACACACACACACACACACACACACACACACACACACACACACACCAAGCCACCATTGCCACTGTGGTCGAGCTAGGCGGGTGTGGTTTCAGCAACCAGGCAACTCATCTCCACCCACGCTTCGCCTCTTTGCCCACTCTTTGGGTGACGTCACTACGTCCATATTTTTTTACAGTCTATGACACACACACACACATTATCCCTGGATAATTTTTTAGCGCTGAGACCGTTCCATCTTTCATTTTCAAACAATCTGCAAATCCAGCACCAAACTGGGCCTTGTTTATAAAACATTTGTCACCGAAACACACTTGCACAACTCCGTTTCTGCTAACAAACTGCATCCACTGTTCCCTTAATGCTGGGTTATTTGGGAAGCTGAACAAGGTTATCTTTCCCTCACAACCAAAAACACACTTCTTTAGTGACATTGCTGGTCTAAAAACTGAATGACAGCGCTGACGACGGCTTCCGTAACTCGAACGAAGCTCGTTGATGGATGTGCTCTTGCTCTCGCTCTGGTTGATGTGCGCACACGCTAATCCGGGAGAAGTGCACATACAAGGAATTCCGCCCTTTATGACGTCATACAGGGACATGCTCGAAAAATTTGAATCCTGAAGGAGTGTATTTGGAACAGAAATACTCCATCATGCGTCCAACTTTGGCCATGTTTAGTATGAGAAGCCAACTCTTTAACAGTGAGAATGCATGAAATAGCAATAGACATCCCCTTTAAGACATTAAATATGTTATATATTGTTTTCCAAATGTATTGAAGTGAGTTTTTGCTTAAAGTGAGAAAAAACAACTTCCAGTGGGGTCAGGAAAATAATCATGTTTTTCCTTTGAATTTAGTTACTGGTATATATACAGTATATGAGGTTAAACACAATTTAAATATTTCAAAGTTGAAATAAGCAACCAGATTAAATATGTCCCTTAACAAACACTCCTCCCACAAGGTTATTAGCGAAGCACAGATATAGTTATTTTGTTTGTTTGTTGTCCTGTGTTGTGATACATCACAATTCATTTTGAAACTCGGTAATTTACTTAAAAAAAGGCAACATTTATAGCATAATGTTGATTAGCAACAAAAATAATCTTCACTCATCCCTTAAATGACAAATACTGTAAGGCGCACTTAACAATGGCAGTAAGTAAATATTGAAATACACAGTCAAAAAAAAATTAAATAAAAAATACAGCCACGAGACTTAACATAAGACATAATGTGATTGAAGTGCGCTTACCTGGCCTATGTGAAGTTATATCCAATCTTTCAACTTGGTGATGTAATGCTGCTACAGCTGCTAAATTGCTAAACTTTTAGCAAAAAAATATGCACAAGTTTACCAGAAAGCTGTTTACATGGAACAAACTCCGCCCACAGGAATTACATCAGTAACATGTGACCAGAAGTTCATCCGCTGAGAAAAGTAGTGCCACCTCATAAGGATTTATACGAAAGCCCCAAAGGCCATGCATGTATTGATTTTTTCTTATTTTTCTTGTAATATCAACGTAATCTAAATGTCAATTTAATGTTCTCACTAGAAAAAAGAAAAAAACTACGTTGTTCATCATTTCTCTGGTCATATAATTTTGAGGGTCATCAACATTATTTTCTATGGCAATCAACATTCTGACACAAATATTGTTGATATTTGTATTATTGAAAATCCTTTTAAGATACTTCCATTCAGCCTGAAAAATTCCTTACATATTTCTGTTACTTTTTTGAGAAATACTTCACAGTGAGACACACAATTTGAATTAAAAAAGTTTTATTTGTCACTACAGCTAAACATGAATTTTACAGCTGCGTAATCAAGGTGACAAAATAAAGTGATAGTGACTTTGTCGTCATGTGGGTTTTACGGTTTTACCCTCACTTTTACTTACTAACTAATAAGTAAGTCCTGTCTTCCAAATAAAAGAGCCAATTGTAATATATTTTAAAATGTAGTGATGGTAAAGATGAATGTTCAGCATCATTACTCCAGTCTTCAGTGTCACATGATCCTTCAGAAATCATACTAATATGCTGATTCTGCCAATCTCATGTTAATCTTGAGTTAATCTAGAGTAGTATTGCATCCTTCATATCTATGAAGAGTCTTTAGTTTTATCAGATTTATAAAAGACAGATACGCTGTACCAATTCTTTCCAAAAACAGCCGAGCTCGTGGAGGTGTGCAGTGGGTGGAGCTAAAGAGTCACAAGCACACACACACACACACACACACACACACACACCAAGCCACCATTGCCACTGTGGTCGAGCTAGGCGGGTGTGGTTTCAGCAACCAGGCAACTCATCTCCACCCACGCTTCGCCTCTTTGCCCACTCTTTGGGTGACGTCACTACGTCCATATTTTTTTACAGTCTATGACACACACACACACATTATCCCTGGATAATTTTTTAGCGCCGAGACCGTTCCATCTTTCATTTTCAAACAATCTGCAAATCCAGCACCAAACTGGGCCTTGTTTATAAAACATTTGTCACCGAAACACACTTGCACAACTCAGTTTCTGCTAACAAAGCTCAAAAAACATTTCTGATTATTATATTTTTGTGGAAACTGATACTTTTTTCAGAATTCTTTGAAAGTTCAAAAGAACAGCATTTATTTGATATAGAAGTCTTTTGTAACATTATAAATGTCTTTACTGTCACTTTTGATCAATTTAATGCATCCTTGCTGACTAAAAAAATATTAATTTCTTTACTGTCCCCAAACTTTTGAATGGGTAGTGTATTTGAAATGTAAGTTTGGCTGTAAATGTAAGTCTGTATTTCCGTAACTGAAAGATATCTCTCAAAGCAGGTTAACTTTTCCCACTACATGTTTGCATCCAGTTTTTGCATACTGTCTTCCAGCCGCTCTGTGATAGGCCAGTTCATCCGCCAGTCTCTCTACATGACTGAGTTCAGGGTAGAACCCTTCCAGGGTCATTTCCTCTAGAAAGCATTGTATGATGTGTTCCCGCTCCAGCAGGGAAAGAGGTATAAGCTCGACTGCTGGCTCCGTCCATAGAGGATGGATGAGAGACAGGGCCCGTCGGAGCGGTTTATGGGCTCCGGCGGTGGAGGCGTTTTGAAGAATGTGAGCTGTTATCTCCCTTTGCCCCAGACTGCTGAGGAAAACGTAAACCACGTTGAGAAACTCATTCGTCTGATCTGACTGAAGAAACGTCTGCAAGGTGTCCAGCAGCAGAGGCGACATTAGTTCTACCTCATCCAGAATGAAGAACGGAATCTGCTCCTCTTCCTCGGCTTGAGTCACTACCTCAGTTATACGGCGAGCCAGTGCGGAGGCGCAGTGCTGCGCTGCTTTCTGTTGGAGGCAGCGGTGTTTGGATAAATAATGCACCACTAGCTTGTCGTCTACCACGGAGCGGAAGTGCCGTACCAGTAGGCGACCCAGATGGCTCTTCCCGACACCAGACGCGCCGTGCAAAGACACAGCGAGGGGCTGCTGGTGGGCATAAGTGGACAGGTAATCGTTCAGCTGGTCCATTAGTTCCTCTAGCGACTCCGTCTGGCCAAACACCTCCCTGTGCAACGCCTTCTCCAAACCCTCAAGATCGTACTTCACAACATGGTCATCCAGATTCTCAATGGCGTTGTAGACCTGGGAGAACAGGAACAAATTAAAAAAGGGAATGGGAAGCCACCTTTAACCCCATAACTGTCACTTGGCGCTTTTTTTATTGCCTTTTTTCATATCACATATTTTAGTAATCATCATTAGGTATCATTCGAAAGCTTACGAAATTAAATTTCATCCTGTGAAAACCATTTTGAAATTGGATGTTGCTTTACCATGGAAATGGTCTACTCTCCTCTAAATTCTTTTAGTGGCTCCTCCCCTAGTGGGCGGTGTCAAGTCTCATATTACAAAAATTTATTTTAACTACTTTATAAACAAAACCTTTTCTAATCTTGACAAAATACATATTTTCGGAAAGGTCGGAGTCTCAAGGTTCCACATTTGGTGACAGAAATGTATTAATTTGTTACAGGAGAATGCATAAAAAACTAATTCAATGGAATGTGTGACACCCGGTGGATATTTTTGGTATAGCGCTTACATTTTTGTGATTTCAAATTTGGAACACAACTTGGTTAGACATATAGCTTTGATTATATAGTAATTTTAGAATAAAAATTATTTAGAAAAAAAAAAATGTGTACAGTAAGTTTAAACTTCCATAACTTTTTCATATTTCCATTTTTTTGAAGTGCTTTCACTTCAGTGCTTTCATCAACAATCTGCTGAGTGTCTTAGTGTTTTAAAAGTGTTTTAAAACAAGACCAAACATAGGTGTATATTCCAAAGCATCCTTGAATTACAACCAATCCAAATAAAGTTTGGATTTATTCTCAAAAAGGGAGGATTAATAAAGCTTTGGCTATACTTTATTTCGATGGTCCACTTTAGACATTCTACTAACTATAAGTTTGCAACTACATGTCAGATAACTCTCATTAGAGTATTAGTTTTCTCAGCACTGCTGGGTTGCATCAGGAAGGGGATTCGGTGTAAAACCTGTGCCAAATCCATTGTGTGTGTGTATGTGTTTTCAATTAATTGGTTTTTCAATTCGGGCACAAATGAAATTACACCCAAGGGAAAGAACAGGCAGAATTACCTGGATGAAGACGATCATGCTAAAGAGCACTAGGAAAGGTTTCGCTCGGTTGCTCTCTTTCTTTGGCTTGAACATCAGAGTGTTGTTAGGGAACAGCACGCGGGACTTCCTTCGCTTTAACTTTCTGGTTTGGGGGCTCTTAGGATGCAAACTCCCATCAGAGACAGCTGAGTTAGTGCTATGAGCCAACCTGACTGAATTAGATCTCTTTAGGTACTTTTTCTTGATTCGGATCATGGCTTTCAGCTGTGGGGAGAACATAGACGCGCTTTGCCCAACTTCCTTCTCCTCAGCTCCTCTCTCCTTTTCCACTTGAACATCCATTGAAACCCCTTCACAGTCCACCACTGGTCTGGAATACTGAGAGTAACAAACATAATAAAATATTTGCATTAATTCACTTGGTAAATGCTTTAATCCGAATCTTACAGTGCCTCCAAAACGTTTAATTCTGGTCTGCTTAGCGTTCACATTGGCATTTTAACACCGAACCTAAAGATATCGAACCTAAAGGCATAGGGATATGTTCACAACCTGTTAGGACGGCTTTTATGACGTATATTTCGCGACAGAACTTACCGAACATCCAAAAGTGTAAAGGAGTCAAAACAGCGGCACACACACAAACTAAGATCTGCTGCGAGGAGACAGGGTTCTGATGCTTGAATAGAACTGTGATGGGCGACATCACGACTATGAGGAGAAAAAACAGGTACGCTTGAGCATTTTGTCCTTTTTAGGGTCGCATCTTGTGACATCATGTCCCGTTTTTGATTTGTTAACATGTCTTTGGTCCGTGTTGCATTCATATTTCAATTCGAATTACACCAGAGTTCGTTTGGAAGCGGACTGAGACCCATCTTTTCAGCGGTCTCGGTCCGCTTATTTGGTGCGCACTAGGGTTCGGATGGCAGTGTTCACACTTATTCAAATGAACCGCACTAACAGAGCAATCGCACCAGGGTTTGTTTTAATCGTACCAAACATGTCAAGTGTGAACACAAACCCAAACCCAAAGTATACACTCCGGTGAGTATTGTATTGAACTCAGTGTTGCAGTTGATCTAAAGGAAATATAAAAGCATACACACTGAAAAAAAATGGTGTAGGATTTACTTTGAAACTATTTTCAAATAATTACAAAGGAACAGCAAGTAAAACAGAATTACACTTGATATTTTTAATCAGAAAAACTTAAAGGTACTAATAATTTGTTTGATTTACAACTTTTAAAAAAAATCATCAAATGAGGTGTGTTCAATGGTGAACGTGATTTCACCATTCCAAGTACAACATGTTCAACATTCCAATCAACCAATCAGATTTGAGGGACAGTTTATGTCAAGTTTAGGCTTACAACCAGGGTTAGGTGCTTCTGCATCAGTGTTATTCACCTTTTATTTCCCTTTTAGGGATAACTTATGGGTAGGGTTAGGTTTAGGGGTAGGGATAGGACTAAATTTTCGGACAGGAATGTTGTTGCAGGATCAACAAAATATGTTGAAGCAGGAACATGTCTTACTTGGCAAAATCACGAAGACCATGTTTCATATAACCACTAGCCCATGCAGTTCTGCTACAGGTCGAGGTAGTTAGCGTGACTGGTTTTGAACAGTCTTACATTTTGCTGTGTCTTGACAAAAGCGTGATAATTAAAGGTAATTAAGATTGGGAGTGTGTGTGTGTGTGTATGTGGATGTAAATTGAAAAGCATGAACCTCAGGCAAGGAAAGTATAAGGTAAGAAAACTGATTCTAAAGAGAATTTGACCCCAAATTAACCTACCTGCTTTTTTAAAAGTTTAAATAGCAGCTCAAATGGATTTCACATTCCGAGGCTTTTCAAGGTCATTGAGAAAGTTCTGATATTAAATTAAGCTCATATTAAAAGCACCTTTCTGATACAGGCTATAAGGGATAATCCAAAGATAGCTGTGAATTAAACAAAGAACCACCCAACGTGAAGCCATGGTCATTTGCCAGCATTGAAATACAGCAATATTTGACAGGAAGGGTAAAAATAATTTTTTAGATTTAGCATTCTGTCCGCTTTAAATCAGATGTGTGGTAAGTGCGGTAAGATTACATTTATTACAATTAAAGAATTATAGCATTTTTTGAATTACTTATTGAGAGAGAGAATGCATTATGACAACTATGACCTGATTGCACCTGCACAGTTTCTGCGCATTGTCACCTAGTGGTCAGGAGATATGAAAAATTTATATTTTTGCTTATAACTTCGGAACGGTTTGGACAAAAATCATGAAACTGGACTCTTAAGACTTGATTCCCAATTTTAGGCGTCGGCCATTTTGAATTTAGTTGAAAAATGCTATATTTAACGAACGCATTGGTGCATTGTTAGGAAACTCAGTAAGTGTCATCGGCACCTCGCCCTGAAGGTACTGGGCTGCGCAACCTTGTGGTCAAGAATTATAATGAAATGTAAAAAAAAATTCTTATAGCTTTTGATTAATTTAGCCTATTGTAATGAAACACAGAGTGGCTGATCTTTACTAATTTTGCCATATTCGACCGATCTTCTTGTCAGCCATTTTGATTTTCTTTAAAAACCTACTTTTTCCTAGACCATTTGTACGATTTTCACCAAATTCGAGTCAGCCCATGCCAGCAAAAAGTCATGGATTTCGTGTCGACAGACGGAACCATTTTCATTTACCGCATCTACGAATTTGATGGCATAATCAAAATTTGATAGGCTCTATCTTTGGAAAGATTTGACATATTGACACCAAACTTGTGTGTAATTGTCACCCAACTAACCACACCAGATCAATTTGATGTCAGTGCCACCTATTGGTCAAAAGTCATAAGCAATTATGTCACATTACAAATGATTATTTTTATGGGCTTTCAACCATTTTGCTTAAAATCGTCTCCAAATGTCTTTACTAATTTTTCCAGTTGGCCTGATGCTCACTGCCTTGATTTGTAGCTTTTTTGTGGTGCCTGGCCCCGTAATTGCTGCTTGCAGCTATATATATTTTTATTACTCATTTGACTTGGCAAACCACCTGGCAACCAATCAGATCACCCTAGCAACTGTGTAACAATGAGCTAAATCTACTCAAAACCTCTTAGCTACTGCACAACCACGCCCTGGAAATCACTAACAACACTAACCCCCGGTTTCACAGACAAGGCTTAAGCTAGTCCTAGATTAAAATGCATGTTTGAGCTGTTTTTAACTGAAAGAAACTTGCACTGATATGTCTTAAAATATGTCAGTGCTATTGTTTTGTCTAAAGATGCACATCAGTAATGTTTTTTTTCTAGGGAAAGTTTATAAAAGTTACTTAAATGTCCTAATTGAACTAATGCCTAATTCTAGTTTAGCCTAAACCCTGTCTGTGAAACCGGGCCATAATGTCATGGTGGCATCTTTTGCATGAGCAACACCACTCACATTTTGTAATAAAAAGTGTACTTACCATGTTCTTACCTAAGAAAGTACAGGGTAATATAAGGTAACTACATAGGTTAAGGTTAGGTTTAGGGTAGGTTCACAGTTATTACCTATTGTAATTACTATAATAAGTGTGAATTCAGGTTGGTTTGGACACTTTTTTGGACAAAGTCATCTCAATGGCAAAAAGTGTCCCAATCATCCTGATTTCCCTCTACATAATATGTGCATGCAGAACAGGGCTGTAAAATAAAGTGCTACCAAAGAAAATGTATAGCTTATCATATTTTCTTCAGAAAATGTAATCTAGTTTCTGTTACATAAGATTCATGCAGGGAAAGTCCACGTGTTTCTCACTAAAGTTTTAGACACAGTGCTCTCATGTGTATTATCCTAAGCACAATCACATCATCCTAAGCTCCACATGTCCGTGCAGAGAAAGAGAGAGGGATGTGTTCTCATACACTATGTGTGTGTGTGATGACTTAACCATTTTGCATAACTGTCTACACACACACAGCTGTTTTGCATTACAACAAATGCACAAAGAGTTGATGTATAACACACTATGACACTGAAATTAGAGACTGAGACGTTGGTTCTATCTGTATAACAATATGCCACTTGTGTGTGAAATAATGGCCACAAAAATGATTAGAACGATTACTTAAAACTGTAAAAGTTTGGTGTATGTAAGTGCTACTTGAATGTCATTGCGTTAGATAAGTGTCTAGCGCTCAGATGCATGTCCGAGTGCATGTGCTATCTATCTTAAGGCAAAAACATTGTTTTTTCGTGCACTTGTCAATTTTAAAGTACCCCTATTATGCTATTTTAATATATCAGAAAATACTGAAAATTAAAAAAAGAGATACTAATAATCCCTTCTATGATACAATACTTTATTAACCCCCGAAAGGAAATGATGGTGTTACAGCCGCAACACAAACACACACAAACCAATAAAATAAGATAAAATTCAATAAAAATCATCTACAAGCATAACAAATCTAAATGCACACTTTTGCAAAAGCCTTTGACTAAAAGTTGACAAAATGAAACAAAAATTTTGAACCTGGTTTCATTCAAGGTTCAGGTTTCTGTTCTGGAAATGTATGCAAATTAGAGTATATTTAATTAGACACTGCCTCATTTGTACATTTAAACATAACCTTTCAGGAAACTGGATTTTTTTGTTGCAATTCTTAATGTAATCAATGGGGAAGTATGGTGATATCCCCCCCCCCCATTCACCTGGGTTGTCTTACCGTAAATATAAATGCCACCTGATATTTTGTTATCTAATGCAACAGCATTCAGACATTTTTAAGTGCGACTTGAGTGTCCAAATAATCTGAAGCCACTGTAGATGCATATATGAAAACACAACTGTATATTTCTGTCTTTCAAGGGATGGTTGGAGAATGGTGTTTGTTTGCACACAGCTATGTGAGGGCAGTTATGCAAACTTCACCATGCAAATGGTTGTGTTACACAGACGCACTAATGTAAAAACTGAATATGAAGACAGCAAATTGTCTAGAAATGAAGATTACAAAAAACATGTTATGGTTGTCTTTTTTGTCAACATCAGGGTCAGAAGCCTGAGCTTGCCTGATTGTATGGATATGAAATACAAATGCATGGATGAGTCTGGTATCACCTGCAATGATATCACTGTGATAAAGAAAAAAATGTGACAGTCTAGGATTGACAGATAAGGTTAAACAAAAAACATGAGACAGAAAACAGAGACTGTTACCTTCAAAGCTGCATGAGGCATCTACTTGCTCGCTTGGTGTTGGTTCTTGTCCTCAAAGATGGTGATTTTGACGATGATGATTGATATGATGTTCCAGACACACATGCACACCTTTCGGCTATCTGCTCACTCCTATTTCCATCAAACCATCTCTGTGTTTGAGCTCCACCCTCTCGTTCCACTGTCACTTCACATCTCTCTTTCCATTTTCCTTTCCTTGTCCCACGAACCACAAAAAACAGCCTATATCAGTGTAATTGAACAATTGATCAAGGAAAAAGTCATGAAAATCATGAATGTTTTAAAGCAGGGGTTTTTAAATGATGATGGTGTGGGCTTGTTTTTCAGGGGTTGGGCTTGGCCCCTTAGTTCCAGTGAAAGGAACTCTTAATGCTTCAGCATACCAAGACATTTTGGACAATTTCATGCTCCCAACTTTGTGGAAACAGTTTAGGGATGGTCCCTTCCTGTTCCAACATGACTGCGCACCAGTGCACAAAGCAAGGTCCATGAGCGAGTTTGGTGTGGAGGAACTTGACTGACCAGAGTCCTGACCTCAACCTCAATTGGGATGAATTAGAGCAGAGACTGTGAGCCAGGCTTTCTCATCTACCTTAGAAATTTATGTATTAAATATGATAGTGTTACTGGTTTCCATAATATTTAATTTAGTGTAACACCACTGACAAAATGCATGCCAGCCAATAGTAAATAACCCTTTTCTAACCCTAATCTTTAGCATAATCTTGTATGAATTTATTCATAGAACAAATACAGTATATTAAGATGGATGAGTTTCCATTTTGGATGGATGGATAAATAAATAAATAAATCAGATGCCACCATGCTTGAGGAATGACCCATCTCTACACCACTGACGTATTACTACATTGTTCACAAATTACCTAAATAACATTTACATAACTGATCTGTGGGTGGAACAGAAAGCTGTATTATTTTGGATTATTTGCAGTCTGATTCACAAATTAATCAATTAGGGTAGTTTTGCTGGTGGAGCTCACAAAATAAATAATGAACAGTAGGTTCTCCAAGTCAAAGTGACAGAAACAGACCACGAATTTAACCATGAAAGTTCATATCCTTGATATTTCACCTTTTGCCACAAAGTTCATCATCTGTGTGTCTGCTTGTACACAAAACTGAATGACTAATTGCATCACAATCTTGAGTGGACAATGAGTTTCGAGTTTCTGTTTCCATGGCAGCACTTTTGTGACTTTTGTGATTTTTTGTGATTGGTTTAGTTCTACGTTTACTAGAGAGTGTTTCCTGTCCATATTTGACATGACATTGCATCAGAAAGGAAGGGGACTGATACTGATTACTCATGTGGAGGAGCCATCAGGAAAGCACACTGTACGTGGGAGGGCTGGTGAGTAACGCTGCTTGTTTGTTTGTAAATTATATTGGCCTTGACCTCTGAGAGTCATCTGCCTGAAAGAGCGGTGATATTTACAACATGGTGGGAGGAAGCTTGTTTTCTCTGCTGGACCAGGGACTGCCTACTTTTTCAGCAGATTCAGGGATTTAATTTTTTCTTCAATAGTCTTCAATAAAGTGTTAATAAAACAATAATCGGTAACACTTTACAATAAGGTTCATTAGTTAACATTAGTTTAATGAACTGCACTTATAAAGCATTTATTTATCTTTGTTAATGTTAATTTCAACATTTACTAATGCATTATTAAAATCTTGTTAACATTAGTTAATGCACTGTGAACTAACATGAACAAACCATGAACAGCTGTATTTTTATTAACTAACGTTAAGAAAGATTAACTGATGCTGAACAGAGGTGTTGTTCATGGTCAACTAATGCATTAACTAATGTTAACTAATACAACCTTATTGTAAAATGTTACCCAATAATCATACTAAGCAGTTCTGAGTTAACTGCAACACTACAAACGTTGACACTGAAGACTGGAGTAATGATGCTGATAAATTTAGCTATGACATCACTGGAATAAATTACATTTTAAAATATATTCAAACAGAAATTGCAAATATATAGTATTTCACAATATTATTATTACCCTGATTAAAGGTACACTATGTAACTTTTGGCCCTCTAGCCATTAAAAATGGAAGCATTTTGCAGACAAACATTGTTTTGGTTGTGCTTCGGCATGTCTGAATATGATTATCATACTGCTCATAAAACATTCACTAGTAGGCTTAAGAGATGTGATCAGTTTAGATGGAAAGGATCTCAAGCTGACTAGCTGAAGTCGTTACAGTAGCTTTACTCATTAGTTTTTCTCAGGCGATTTGACACATTTCTCTAAACTCAGGTCACTGTTCTCAAAACAGTTAACACAGTAATCTGAACACTTTGTAATTGTCCTAAACAGGTTGAGAATTTTCCTTAATTTCATGCAAATTACAAATCACATGCATCATTTTCTCAAAACACTGTGCACAAAATGTTTTCATACAGCCAACCAAAACTTTATTGACAGCGGCTATTTGCCTAAGTGCAAATAGCAATAGATGCTATTTACACCAAGTGTTAATAGCAAATAGATTCTATTTACAGTAAGTGAAAATAACATTTTCTTAGCAATAGAAGATATTTACACTAAGTGCAAATAGCTGTAGATGCTATTTACTAAGTGAAATAGCATACTAAATGAAAATAGTGATATATTCTATTTACACCATATAAAAGTAGTTTTTTGCAATATGTGTAAACAGTAATAACATGCAATTTATACTTTATTTTAACAGATACATACCATTTGCACCATTTGCACCTCAGTATTGTTGTACATTAACAGTGTAAATGATTATATTTATTAAAATTATTAAATGGATGCCGCCTTAATGGGACAATAAAAGCCCTCCCTACACCTATCCCTAACCTTACCCAATAAATTATTTTATTATTGTTAAACATTTCATTAGGCACTTTATTTCCACTTTTAGAACATTTTCTTAATTTTTATTGAAAGTAAATGCCTTTCCGATGTGATATGTGATGGGAAAAAGGATAAGAGCAAGCTCTGCAAAAGGTGGATTCGAATCCGGGTCAATCACGTCAAAACCAAGATCCTTAAGATCCTTCCCAACCAGGCGTTGTTAGGCGGAGCTAGTGTGAATAGCACTTGCCAACAAGGCACGCTATTTGCACTTAGTGTGAATAGACACTCCGAACTTGAAAAAATGAAAATTGCAGCTCTTTTTATTGGTTTTTACAAAAATCACAATCATTTGTGCACCATTTTTACAAACAAAAAAACTGTTATTTGTTAAATTCTCAGTTGCACTTGGAATATTCTCAATTAGCTGAATTCTCAATTGGGGCCACACAACACAGAAAGGCTTCTATATTTTTTAACCTCCCTCAATGAAATCCACTTTCCACAGGGTGATAAGGAGCAAATTGAGCAAGATTGTGTAGTTGTGTGGGACAATGCCTACTTTCACCATTCAGCACTGGTGCAAGAGAGGTTTGAGCATCACCCACATTTCAGGATGGTGTTCTTTCCAGCATATTCTCCTCTTGGAGATGGAAAGTACATGATTGCAACCCTAACAACCAAGTAAGTGTTCTTCAAGCGATGGAAGAGGCCTGTGAAGAAGATGAGGCACAAGAATGGATCCAGCATTCATGGCTTTTTTCCCCACGATGCATGACTCGTGAAAATATATGCTGTGATGTTGATGAAATTCTTTAACCAGATGTAAATAAGGCAAGATCTATAACGTTCATTGATTCAATGATTGCAGTGCAATTATTTATTTACTTATTTATTATATTATTTTTTTAGGTGAAAACTCATCGTTATAAAACTAAACTTTGAAGAACACGATTAAAGAACACGAAAAACATGTACTTTCATTGATGTATTTGTGTATCTACAGCTGAATTTGTTATCAAATCAACAGAGAACACAATTGTAGTTTTGTTGTTACTATTTATTTTTGATAAATGCATTACTAGAAAAAAAACTGCAGTGCTTCATTATGCAGTGAATACTGAACTATTTGTGTTGGATAAGAGTGTTTCGTTTGCTGTGTTAATTGTTTTGAGAGCAAATACATTAATTTGGGGAAATGTGTCAAATCGATTGAGAAAATAATAGACACGATACTTCCTTGAAAATAAATTCCAGCACAGCGCTACAACAACCATAATGAAATGAGCCTTCATAATAGATAATGCTTTACAATGAACTCTGTTAGAGAGCTACATACTGTATCTTAAAATATGTCAGTGCTATTGTTTTGTCTGAAGATGCACACCAGGAATGTTTTTTTTTCTAAGGCATGTTTATAAAAGCTGTTTTAATGTCCTAATTAAACTAAGGCCTAATCCTGGTTTAATCTAAGCCCTGTCTGTGAAACCAGGCCAATAACTCTCATACTTATACAGTACAAAAACTCACACATGCAGACTCAGCACGACCTCCACAAAAACAAAGATAAGGAACAGACAAAACTCTTGCCAGTTCCCATGAAGGATACACATAACCAGCCAACACTAGTTGGAAGCGGACAGACATTCTCACACACACACACACACACACACACACACACACACACACACACACACACACACACACACACACACACACACACACACGTTGGTGCACCTATCATTATGAGGACATTCCATAAACGTAATGGTTTTTATACTGTACAAACTGTCAATATTCTACTCCCCTACACTACCCCTACCCCTAAACCTACCCATCACAGAAAACATTCTGCATTTTTACATTTTTAATAAAACATTGTTTAGTATGATTTTAAAGCTATTTTTATTATGAGGAAACAGGAAATGTCCTCATAAACCATATTTACGTAGTAATACCAGTGTAATACCCATGTCATTATACAAATGTGTGTCTTCACAAATCACATAAACATTCGCGCACACACACACACACACAGGTCTGGTTTACTATCTTTGTGGGGACTCCCCATAGACGTAATGTTTTTTTTAAATACTGTACACACTGTATATTCTCTCCCATTACACTAAAACTACCTCTAAATCTATCCATCACACACAACTTTCTGCATTTTTACATTACAAAAACATCACTTAGTATGATTTATATGCTGTTTTTCTCATAGGGAGCAAAAATGTCCCTATGACATTTGGTCCCCATAACTTTGGGAAAACCTGAACCACACACACACACACACACACACACACACACACACACACACACACACACACACACACAGACAATTCTAAGTCAAAATCTCTTTCTACACCAGTAAAGCAAAAGCACAAACGTGCATTGTAGTTCACATGCTGTACACAAGAACAAGAATAGTAACACAAACATGCTTGCTGTAATCCAGCCTGGCCACAGTCTTTCTTCCAATTTAAACATCATCTGACGTACATTAGCATTAGCTGTGACAATACAAAGGCAGAGATGTGTCATGAGCACGACATCACCGCTCGCCCAACTGTCTGGAAGAATCTGATGATCAGTCTAACCCAACATTTACCTTAATACAGTACATTAAAATCATCTCACTGTACAATCAAACCATCTCTAGAGCAGAACTGGTAATGTCTGTTGATATCTGATCCAAATCCACACAGAAACAACCAGCACACCTTATAATCAGTCCAGGTTGTAACATTTATTTTTAAGACCAGATTTGTCTGTAACACTTTACAATGAGGTCAAATTTTTTTAACATTAGTTAACCACATTAATTAACATGAACTAACAATGAACAATACATTTTTTAAACATAATGCATCACGTTGTAGCCTATTTTTTTTAGTAACCAACTTTAACAAAGATGGCTATTAATAATAAAAAATGCTGTAAATATTGCTCATTGTTAGTTTATGTTAACTAATGTTAACAAAAGAGACCTCATCAAGTCTTTGTGCTCATGCAGTGTGCTATTTTTAGACATTTTGCATAGCATACTGATGTATTGATTTCAAAATTCAGAAAAAGTCCAGAGTGTTTAGTGCAAAAGTGCAAAGTATCACTTTACTTCATTCTACAATTTTCCATCACATCCGTTTGCTTAAGTCACTGAAGTTACACAGAAATTGATTTCCCCATTTCTTTGGTTTCAAGAGTTGGATGGCACAGTGCACTCATGTTTTCACTGGTTTGTTTGGTTTTGTCAGCCATACAAGGCAAGAGAGTTGGGTAACATGACGAGCTCTGGTACTTTTCCATTGCGTAGGCCGCTCACTACTGGAGCGCAGTGAAGTTCGGGTCAGATTCGTGAATGAACTCTGGCGAGAAGGCGCCATCTGGTGGACCTGCGGGGTAGTGGCGGCTCGCTACCAGACTTGCAGTATTTATTTTTCTACACGACTCTTATAAATTTTGATAATGCAATCGCTATGTAATCGAGACAATATGAGACAATATGACTTTAGTAGCTGTGCTGGTGTAAACATGCATATGCAATACAACCAATCATGTAGGGTAATAAGACAAGTTGTGTCCCAAATTATGTACTATACAACACCGCATAACATTACATCAGGCATAACATTACGACTGGTGAAGTGAATAACACTGATTATCTCTTCATCAAGGCCCCTGTTGGTGGGTGGGATATATTAGGCAGCAAGTGAACATTTTGTCATCAAAGTTGATGTGTTAGAAGCAGGAAAAATGGGCAAGCGTAAGGATTTGACGCCTAAACGACTGGGTCAGAGCATCTCCAAAACTGCAGCTCTTGTGGGGTGTTCCCGGTCTGCAGTGGTCAGTATCTATCAAAAGTGGTCCAAGGAAGGAACAGTGGTGAACCGGAGACAGGGTCATGGGCGGCCAAGGCTCATTGATGCATGTGGGGAGTGAAGGCTGGCCCGTGTGGCCCAATCAAACAGATGAGCTGTAGCTCAAATTGTTCAATAAGTTAATGCTGGTTCTGATAGAAAGGTGTCAGAATACACAGTGCATCACAGTTTGTTGCATATGGGGCTGCATAAGTGCAGATCAGTCAGGGTGCCCATGCTGACCCCTGTCCACTGCCAACAGTGGGCATGTGATAATCAGAACTGGACCACAGAGCAATGGAAGAAGGTGGCCTGGTCTGATGAATCACGTTTTCTTTTACATCACGTGGATGGCCGGGTGCGTGTGCGCCACTTACCTGGGGAACACATGACACCAGGATGCACTATGGGAAAAAGGCAAGCCGGCGGAGGCAGTGTGATGCTTTGGGCAATGTTCTGCTGGGAAACCTTGGGTCCTGCCATCCATGTGGATGTTACTTTGACAAGTACCACCTACCTAAGGATTGTTGCAGACCATGTACATCCTTTCATGGAAACGGTATTCCCTGGTGGCTGTGGCCTCTTTCAGCAGGATAATGCGCCCCACAAAGCAAAAATGGTTCAGGAATGGTTTAAGGAGCACAACAACGAGTTTGAGGTGTTGACTTGGCCTCCAAGTTCCCCAGATCTCAATCCAATCCATGGAGGCCCCATCTCAACATACAGGACTTAAAGGATCTGCTGCTAACATCTTGGTGCCAGATACCACAGCACACCTTTAGGGCTCTAGTGGAGTCCATGCCTTAATGGGTCAGGGCTGTTTTGGCAGCAAAAGGGGGACCAAGAATATTAGGTCATAATATTATGCCTGATCGGTGTACACTTATACAATATGTACGTATGTGCTATGTGTAGTGTATGAATTTTACAAGCGCTGCGTCCCAATTCGCCTACTTATGCCCTAAAAGTATGTCCTGTTTTTGTGAAGAAAAAGTACATACTTTTCGTAGGCAAGCTTTCGTCATACAGCTCTGTCGCTTAGTTAAGTGCATCCTGTCACCGTTTAAACTGCCCTGTCAATCATCTTGTCACAGATAAAATCCAACACATTTCATTTAATTTCCTACCGTTTCGGAGAGAAATATAATAGCACGTTGAATTGCCAGTCCTGGCAATTAAAAGTTAATGAGCAAACGTATCTTTACAAAAGTACACAATGCTGTTTCATGTAATGTGGATAACATTTGGATACTTATCTTTTCATCAGGTTAGATACTGATTATTAACAAAGTCCCTTTAAGACAAGTCAAAGGTTATTTTGTCACTCATCGTTGGAGTCTGATAGCCCCTCCCCCTCTCGACGCAATTAAAGCGGTGACAGTTGAGTGCAATTGCATACTTCCCTACTATATAGTAGGCTAAAAACAGTATGTGACAAAAGAAGTATGTCTGACTTCACAGTAGTCATAAAAGAGTAGGCAAAGACTAACCAGATGACCTCCCAGATAGCATGTAATCATTGAAACAATGTTGAGTCAGTGTTGATGTGTCAACGCTAATTGCATTGAATTAACGTTGAAAAGTGATGTTGGTTCAGTATCACCCTTGCACCCTCAGTTAATGTTGAAGCAATGTTGAGATTTCAACCACAAATCAATGGTAATATCATTGATTCAATATTACAAAGAGATATTTTTTCAACATCACTTTTGCACCCTCAGTTACTGTTGAAACAATGTTGAGATTTCAAAAAAAAAAAAAAAAGATAATATCATTGAAACAGGATTATGAACTGATGTTACTGTGTTGAACAAAAAAATCAATGGTAATGCTATTGAATCAACATTACACTATGATGGATTCTACATCACGAATGCTGAAGCAATATTGAAATTAACAAAAATAATCAATGGTAATATTGTTGAATCAAGGTTACACTATGATGTTGATTCTTCATCACTGATGTTGAATCGACACTGAAATTAACAAAGATAATCTTTGGTAATATTGTTTGATCAATGTTACAATGTGATGTTGATTCTAAATCACTTTTGTTGAAACTGAAAATACAACTGCAATGTAATGACAACATAAAACAATGTTGCCATCTGATGTACCAAGTTAATGTTGAAACAACATTAATATTTCAACTACCATTTCAAAGTTTGGGGAAAACCTTTTAAAATATAAATGACACCTTCCCAGTCAATTCAGTATTCACACAGTCACATTCAATAATGTTAGGCTAATATACTAAACACAATATGATTCACTTAAAAAAAAAAGTTGCTTAACACAAAATATTCAAACTATGATTATAGTATCATTAAATTCTGTATATTTATTCTATTTTTCTAAAATCTATTAATGTTTCAATATCAAAAGAAAGCGTGTCTTTTCCCATCTCCAGCCCTAATTAAACACACCTGAAGCAGCGAATCAAGGTCATTAGGATCAATGAAAACTTCAGGCAGGAGTGTTGGAGCTAAACTCTTCATGAAGAGGAATAAACACCTCTGAGATACGACCATTACATAAATCTCAGTTCATTTTCTGTGAAACTACATAGCATTCAAGTAACACGTTTATCTTAAAGAATAAAATGGCTTAGCCTTTTCTAATGGAAATTTCACCACGAAATGAAAATTCTGTCATCAGTTACTCACTCTCACGTTGTTCCAAACCTGTATGAGTGTCTTTCTTCTGTTGAACACAAGAATATATTTTAAAGAATGTTGGTAACGAGACAGTTGACGGTAGCCATTGATTTCTATAGTAGGAAAAAAAAAATTCTATGGAAGTCAATGGCTACCATCAACTGTCTACTTACCAACATTCTTCACTCTTCTTCTTCAATATTCTTTTGTGTTCAGCAGAATAAATAAATTCATACAGGTTTGGGACAACTTGAGGGTGAAGAAATGATGACAGAAATTTCATTTTGGGGTGAACTAACTCTTTAAAGCTGCAGATTCACCTTGTCGACCTTAATCTCTTTAAATATCACAAAATAGCCATGGCAGTCACTTTTCTCAATAAACACAAGATGTAGTTTTTTTTGTGATTGTGTTTCAGTGGAAACAGGAGATCAGTTACATTCCCCAAGTGTAATAGTGATTCAGGAATATGAATGATTTCCTAATTAATCAGGGAGCAGGAGTTAAGGCATAGGATAGCATCAAGTCCCAGGTCAGATGATTATGCTGTCGACAACAACTCAATGTATAATCAATGTCAGCATTATCAGGAGGGTGTTTCTCTATTTTTTTCTAATTGTCCATCTTCATCTGCCTTCACTCCTACTAAAGGAGCAATGTGCTCTGCAAGCACTGATGGATGAAGACATGGGCTGTGTGCAGTGTTACATTCTTGCTCATGTTCATGTCTTTTGCAACTTCAAGAAATCTGTTAAATGATGTTAGAACTTTACTCAGGAATTCCCCAATAAACATTACTAAAGCAAGATGCATTTTAAGAATGTAGAAAAATGCTGCCTTCAGCGGAGTGTCTATTTACACCAAGGGCAAATAGCACGCCTTGTTGGCAAGCGCTATTTGCACTAATTCCGCCCAACAATGACTGGTTGGGCCACACAAGACTAAAAAAACCCAGCATGCATTCCAATGTCTTCAGTGGTGTAGTCAGTAGAGCGTAAGGCTCATTGAACTTGGTTTTGATGCCACTGATGCAGGTTCAAATCCGCCTTTTGCTGAGCTCTTCTCCATTTCCCCATCACATATCACAATGGAAAGGCATTTACTTCAAATGAAAATGTTCTAAAAGTGGAAATAAAGTGCCTAACGAAATGTTTAATAACAATTAAGGGTAGGTGTAGGGAGGGAGGGCTTTTATTGTCCCATTAAGGTGGCATCCATTTAATAATTTAAATAAATATAATCATTTACACTTTATGTTATTATTGCATCCTGTTAATGTACAACAATACTGAGGTGCAAATAGTTTGTATCTGCCAAAATTGAGTATAAATAGCATCTAATTACTGTTTACACAAGAATTGCTACTTTTACATGGTGTAAATAGCATATATATATATTACTATTTGCACTGTGTAAATAGCATCACTAAGAAAATGCTGCTATTGTCACAGTGTCCCAAATGTACCAGGGTATTGGCCAATACATAAGGAGTTCAGTTCAGTGAGAAGAAAAAAGTTAATAAAGCAAGGAAACATTTCTTTACTGTGGTAAAGCCACTGTATGGCACAACCTGCTGTTTTTAGATCAGAAGAATCAATGGCACTATAACAGCTAACAGGGAACGTTCTCAGAACTTTGGCTAATGTTGTGGCAAGGTTCTCTCAAAGTTATGAACAAACTTCTTCCAGTGATATTCCATAGAACATTCGTTCAAAGTTATCTTTAATAATGTTCTCAAAACGAGAGCACAAAAACATTATTGTTCATGGAACATTTTATTTCTGAAACATTTTAGTTGGACATTCGTCTAAATTTTTTTAAATGTGTCTATTTGTTTTAGAACATTCAAAAGTAACATTCCCATGATGTTTGCAAAATGAAATGTTCCTTTAACGTTCACCCCACAGCCGAACACCGCCCCCCCCCACCCCAATCCCCCCTTTCTGCAGAAAATTTGTATTGGAAGAAAATTAGTATTTCAGTATCAATATGTATGGAAAAATCTATATTTTTGACAACACTGCATTGCACTTAGTTTATTATTTCATATGCCTTTTTAAAAGACTACAATTGAAAATTTAGATTAATGTGAATAAAAAAACAGTTATAATATATCATAACATACATTTTAAAACATATATTAACAACAAAAAAAACATGCTGGCCATGTAGTACCATTGGTCAGTACCATGACCCTACCATATGATATTTTGTAAGGTTACTGTGCAGTTATGAGTGCCTCCTGAAAATCAGAAGAAAAAAAAACTAAAAGTATCATATGGTATATTGTAAAGTAGGCTACCACAGTATTGGACATGAATAAAAAGACACAAGGTGGTAGTGGTAGTAGGCCTGCTATCTAAATACTATGTAAGCTTCACAGTACTTTTTTCACAACACAGCCCTTCTCAGCTGTCAAATATAGCAGTAGACGTCCATGATGAGAGGGACAGTTTGATTTGCATATGCAAACATTAAAAAAATATGCTCATCATGTTGCTTGTTTGTTGTTTATGCTGCCATATTGACGCAGCTGCAGTCAGTGCCAGTGATAATCTAAGTACCTTTTTTATTGATGATGATGATCACAATGATGAGAATGACCGTGATTATGGCCACCAAACTCATGATAAAAGCTTTGCACAGTGGCGCCCGCAGTATAGTGATCAGTACAGACCTCTCTCTGGCTGAGCCGCTCTCACCCCTCTCGCTTGCTGGGCTCCCGACGTCCAGACTATGGCTGATGGTCTGCGTTAGAGCCGGGGCAGAGCTGGGCACTCTCTTCACCTGCAGTTTGCCTTTGCTGCGGTTAAAACGGATGCTGTAGACGTGCTGCATGGCAGCCGGGAGGTAGGACAGCACCGTGGAGTCATTTGCGAGCTTGGGAAGACCCAAGTCTGGTAACGGGGTGTAGGCACGGCACAGCGGGCACTGGATGGTGTTGGGTTGGGTGGACTTTACGTTCATCCGTGCAAGACACTCCAGGCAGAAGGTGTGCTTGCATTCGAGTACTTTAGGGGTGTTGAAGATGTTGTTGAACTGGCAGAAACAGATGGCGCACTCCAGATCGGGCGGCTCGCCGTCATCTGCATCAGGTTTGTAGGGGTCACGAAGGTGGTTCGGGTCAGACTCCATGACAGAGTGGGGACGTGAGGGAGAGGGAATTCAAAGGGCATTTTCAAGGTCCATGAAGATGCGGCAAGTCTAGAGAAGTACAACAGATTTGTTTCATGAATTTTTCTTCTTTTTTGTGTGCTATTATTTTCAACCACCACTCGTAGAAAATAAATAAATCAATACATACATACATCAAATAAAAACAATAAACCTGGGGGTATTCCAGAAAGCAGGTTATGTGACATACCTGGGTATGTTTAAGAGTAAGTAAGCGGATAACCTCAACTTTCGGTTCCAAAAACAGAGGTAACTTTCAGGGTATGTAAGTAGCCATAGCAACTCACTCTCTGTAAAATAACCTGCTCCAGAGCAGGTTAAGTTCCAGGGTTAGTTTGCTTAAGAGGTATTCAGATGTGTTTTATATAATTAATATAGTTAAATTCATATATCTAAATGTGTTATATAGTTACAGTTATAATAAACAATATTATATATTAATTCTAAAGCACTATTACAACAAGGTAATGTTTAAATGTTAATTCTATTCAAATATATTTATTATTTATTTTATTGTCATCTCACACATGGATCTGCATTCAATTAATTAGCATCAAACAAACAATATAATCCTTATTCTCAGTGAATAAAGATTACTTATTAAACGAAGAGATTGAAAAAATGATTGCACAACCACCAAATAGGTGGCGATGTGCACTAAGTAGGTTATGTAACTCGCCGTTAAACAAAAGAAGAAGAGGAAGTAGAACGGCGCGCTCTTTCTTAGCGTCTGTTTCCATGGTGAATCATCGATTTGTCTCTCTGTTGAGAATGTCTTGTGTGTTCATGGTTAACACACTCTGAGTTGTCTGAACTTACTCCTGGACTCATTTTTGGAACCAGCATACCTCGAGTAAGCAAGGTTTGGGTCAATCAACCAAGAGTTCAGGGTATATGTGACGGTAAGTTAACCTTGCTTTCTGGAATACCCCCCAGACATTGTACACTATGAATATTGTTGGCTCTGTGAATAATTGCTTATGTTCCTCTTTTGTTAGTCGCTTTTGATAAAAACGCCTGCCAAATGCATAAATGTAAAATAATATAAAATAAAACAAAACAATAAAATTTATTACAATTTATATTGTTGGCTCTTTAACAAATTACTTATGTTCTGCTATTGGTAGTTGCTTTGGATAAAAGCGTCTGCAAAATGAAATGGAATGAAAATAAAATAAAACATTTATTTTGCACAAAACAAAACAAAATGCATAAGTAAAATAATAAATAAAATAAATAAATAAGCAAACAAACAAACAAAACAAAACACAACGAAGCCTGGCATTGTACACTACGAATATTTTCTTTGGATAAAAGCGCCTACCAATTAATATTGTTGGCTCTTTGACACATTGCTTATGTTCTTGTATTGGTAGTTGATTTGGATAAAAGCGTCTGCAAAATGAAATGAAATGAAAATAAAATAATTTTATTTTGAACAAAACAAAACAAAACAAAACAATAAAACCTGGCATTGTACATAATGAATACTTTATTTGGATAAAAGCGCCTCCCAAATGCATGAATGTAAAATGAAACAACAACAACAAAAAAACTGGCAATGTATGAATATTGTTGGCTCTTTGACACAGTACTTATGTTCTTTTATTGGTCGTTGCTTTGGATAAAAGCATCTGCAAAATGAAAAATTAAATTAAATTAAAAAAATATTTGAATGTTGGTTCTGTGTTGAATTGCTTATGTTTCTCTATTATAAGTTGCTTTGGATAAAAGCAAATGTTAAAATAATCAAATAAAATAACATTTTTGAGATTCATGAGCCCTGCATATGGTAATCATGTGTTTTGGATGCTGATGTGCTCGATTCCATACAAGGCTTTTTAACTAGCCTGGCTAGCAAGCTTTCATGCTCAACCAGCTTGAGTAGAAATAACATGCGCTGGTTGACCAAGGTGCAAATTTGTTCTCTTGACTTCAGGTTGCTCCAGAAGGATCCTCCTTGTCCCACATCTATAACTTTTGTAAACAGACTTGTTTGTCGTTCTACCCACGCAGTTGACCTGTTCTCAATAACAGATTTGCCTTGGAAATGATTATAGGTTTCCATTAAAGAACAGCTCAAAATATGCAAAGCAGCAGAAGGGTGTCCCATTACTGACGCCCAAAATGCAGGTAGAAAGGATTGGGTTACTTCATTAGAGGTCCATTTAGCCTCAACTGATCATAGTTTACATTTATTATGCCAATATAGTCAAATATGATGCTTTTAAATGAAGACAAAGGTTTCATAATTTACCTACAATTTGTTTCTTATTCTACAGACATACACATTGTGTTGGTTTCTAATGGATTTGAGATGATTGCTGCACAGTGTAAAAAATAGAAAGCAGAGAATGTATTGTCTTAGTTTGATGTGCACATGCTCAAACAGACAGGACAAATAGACTAATGGCAATGATACACTGGGCAACTTTTTGAGCAATGTTTCCGTCAACGGGCAACCAGGTCAGACACAGGGCCCACGACCGATCTAAAGTATCCAGATATAAATTTTTTGCCCATTCTCAATGGGAAATTGCTCAGGCAACATCGCTCGGCAACATTGCTCAGAAAAGTTGCCCTGTGTATCATCACCTTAAGGCCTGGTTTCACAGACAGGGCTTAGACTAAGCCAGGATTACGCTTTAGTTCAATTAGGACATTTAAGTAGCTTTTATAAACATGCCTTAGAAAAAAAACATTACCGGTGTGCATCTTGAGACAAAACAATGGCACTGACACATTTTAAGATATGCCAGTGCAAGATGCATATTTTTAGTTAAAACAGCTCAAACATGCATTTTAATCTGGGACTAGACTTAAAGTGATAGTTCATCCAAAAATGAAAATTCTGTCATTAATTACTCACCCTAATGTCGTTCCTAACCAGTAAGACCTTCGATCATGTTCGGAACACAAATTAAGATATTTTTTATGAAATCCGAGAGTGACCCCGATAGACTGCAATGTAATCACCACTTTTGAGGCCCAGAAAGGTAAGCGACGAGAATACTTGAAAGTTGCAATGACGTTGCTGTCTGTGGATGGTTCAGAAACCTTTTTGGATTTCATCAAAAAATATCTTAATTTTTGTTCCAAAGATGAACGAAGGTCTTATGGGGGTTGGAAAAACATGAGGCTGAGTAATTAAAGGCACAATTTTTTTTGGATTAAAATATCTAAAAAACCATTAGAACAATGTTATATACTTTGTTGACTTGTGTACTTACATTATCCCAAATGTTTCTAAGAATGTTTAAATCCAGAGAAAAAAGCAATTTTAACCAGGACACGGACCATGTCTGTGCATCGCCTATCAATGACATCATACCCGCGTTACCCTTGATTTCCGTAGAAATTTATTTTGTAGAAAACATGGAAACACCAAAGATGCTTTAATATAGCTATTATGTGTTTTATTAGACAGGTGAGCAACTGTTTGGAAACATTCATCAACAGAAAACGAATCATTGTTATATAGCTCAACACATTTAGTCTTATTGTTTAAATCTTGTTTTCTTGATTTACCATGAGTACCATGTTTTACCATGCCTAATATCGTGTAAAGTGTTTCATAGTAGCCGCAGAGTAGCATTATAACATAACTTTCAACACACTCAAATGTATCTAATATGATGAAACAGCGCTGCGTTACCCCACATACACATGACCAGAAGAAGCGGAAGCGGTGACTGTGGCATAATAAAAGCTCAAAAGCTCATCAAGCTACGCCTTTGTTTTGAATAAGCGACCTTTAGCGGCAAAAAATTACTTATTGTGGCTTTAATGACAGAATTTTTGGGTGAACTAAAGCCTGGTTTTTAAAACATATGAACATCTTCAAACTTCATATGTTGAACATCTGATTTCAGAACATACCTGAAGGTTATGACTGAAGGCATAACACATTTGTAGATTTCAAAAACCTCCAACGTCGTTGTTGGCGTACAAGTTTGATGGCATGATCTCATTTAACCACCAAAGACATTGCATTTCAATGGTTGATTAATAAACTACTGGCTTTGAGCCGTATTTTTTGCTTGACTCAAAGCCACTCTTATGTGTTAATATCACCAGTTCTACTTGGTATAAAGACAGTAGACATAAAAATACAGGGTAACACTTTATTTTGATGGTCCCTTAATTTTGAACATTCTGTTGACTATAAGAAATTTTGCAACTACATGTCAACTAACTAGCATAATATCTGCTAACACTTTATTTTGATGCTTCCCAACAGACATTCTACTAACTATAAGTAACTTTGCAAGTACGTGTCAACTTACTCTAAACCTAACCCTACCAGCCTACTAATACTAACACTCTAATGAGAGTTAGAAGACATGTAGGTGCAACGTTACTTATAGGATGTTGGGACCATCAAAATAAAGTGAAACCAAATACACAAATATATTACATATGTAGATTCACAATAACTCACTCATCTTCTGGAAAGATGTCTCATCTTTTTTTTGTCCTGGAAGTCGAGGCTGTAGTTTGCGTCTTTGTTGCCTTTCAGAGAGAATGAGATGCGCTGGTGTCTCTCTTTGGACATCTACCACAGTTCCCCTGACGTTTTACATAGAAAAACAAAAAACAAAACACCAAGAGTCACTCTACCACTTTTTTTTTGCTCAGCTTTCTTTTTTAGTCTCTCTCTACCACTGTGTTATAAAGAATGGCAGCATTTGAATACTGGAGCAACAGGCAGGAGGAAATGCACAACGTGTAGTCAAATACGATCGCCAGGCAGATCGGCAGTGTAAACTCTACAACCCTGACCTGAAAGACAGAGAAACAAAGAGGGAATAGGGAATACACACCTGATCTAAAGACTGAAGTGAAGAAAAGCGTTCCATACTTCACTGAAGAGCATATTTTTTTAAATAACCTTTAAAAAAGGACTGACAGTAAAATGATGACAATTAATGGTATTTCAAAAGAACATGTTAGTACATGTTTAAAAGTACAGTGATAGTAACATATTAGTATTTTAAAATAATAATCGTAATAAATTCATAATAAAAGTGGGTTACACTTTATTTTAAGACATCATTGTTACAGCGTAATTATATATTTAAGTACTGAGTAATAATAATTAAGAACATGTACTTACTATTGGGTTAGGGTAGGATTAGGTTTTGGTTGAGGGTTAGTTGCATGTAATTATGCATAATTTACCATTATTACTATGGCAAGTACATGTAACAAGGACACTGAAAAAAAAAGTCGCTGTTTGGATTTAAATAGTGAATGATTGGATCATTATTGCAGTGATTATTGTGTTTCTAGCATGTTATATGTTTAGCCACAGTTCTTCTAACCCTAATTGATGGAGTTTGTAGCTTTTAAACAACCATGTAGGAAGACACATCATGGCCATATTCCAGGATGACAATGTCAAGATTCATCAGGCTCAGATTGTGAAAGAATGGTTGGGAGGGAGCATGAAGAATCATTTTCACATGAATTGGCTCCTCTGAGTCCAAATTCATTGAAAGTCTTTGGGATGTGCTGGAGGAGACTTTACAGAGTGCTGGACTCTTGCATTGTCAATACAAGATCTTGACCAAACATCGATGCACCTCTTGATGGAAATAAATGTTGTGATGTTATTTCCATCAAACGGTGATGGAAATTTTTGGTAGTAGGTTGAATAGAGTACAGAGTAGAATGACTGTTTCTCATGCAATGCTGAGGGCTCAAAGGTCACGCACATTCAACAGAGGTCTCCTGCCTTGCCCTGCACAGACTAAAGCCGCTTTTCCACCGTTGTCTAACCGTGCTGAAAGAATCAGTGAAGTGACGTCGCCACTCAGGATTGGTCACTTGTCCGTTGCCTGGCTACCAGTTTCTCTGTAGCTGGCTAAGCACTCTATTTGAGTGACGAAAACACAAATTAATAATAAAATTAAAAGAAATATCTGATCATCCTCCATAATGCAGTTGTTATTTACATCTCATTTCATCAGTAAACCATTGTGTTACCAAGGCAACGACTGAAGCTTTTGTATTACATTTCAAAAAGCGGCCGTTATCAGCCCCTCAGTGGAAAATGAAACCAGAACCGTACCAGCTGGACTTGGATACTGGACTGGACTTTGACTTAGATATTCTATAAGCTTTTCACTTTTATTTAGCCTCTGTCCCAACTTTGTTGGAGTGTGAAGCAGCCATCAAAATGTGTTTATATTTACAAAATACAATTATGTTGGTCAGTGAAAACATTGGAAATATTTTCTTTTCTAACTGACTGTTGTCAGTTAAATAAAGCTTAAAGAGAATTAAATTTGGGTGATAAGTTGACTTAACTTAAAAAAAAAAAGTGAGGAAACCTGATGTCTTAAAAAACTTCATGTGTAATTGAAAATAATAAGTTATGTAAACTTAATTTTTTCAATTACGCATGGTTTATTTAATTTTACTCACTTTTTCAAGTCAACTGATCACTTTTTACAGTGTATATAACAGACTAATTATGATAAATTTTGAGCTGTTAATAAATATCATTGTACTCTTTTGATATGGTTCTTATTGCACATATATTTTATATGCCCTGTTGTGTCTGTATGCAAACAAAGAGCCAAAAAAGGATTCTCCTCATTGAACTGAAATAATTTATCACGTAGGGTGCAAATACATTAACATTTCCTTTAAATTGATATCTCGACACCACATAATTTACATAATAGTCAAATAAACATATCAGTGTAACGTTCACATCCTTCTGTATCATTAAAACAACATTACACAGTACACGACTTTCCGCTGTTTGTTCATATACTGCTGATATTATATAGTGGCTGAAAAATGTATTTGGACAACTTGTCATTGCATTTGACAACAAACGTTAATGTGATGAAGTTAATGTAGTGTAGTTATTTTACACTACATAAAATTAAATACTAAATAAAATATACCTGTTAAAAAGCCTCAGTAATGCAGTTTGTTTTGAGAAAAGCTCTACACTCTTACAATGTATTATCATTCTGGGTTTCTCAAATAACTTTTCAGTGAACAGTTCTTAAAAGAATCATATTTTCATAGTTTAAATACATTTGAAAAATCTAAAGAACCTTTTTCTGATACAAAGAACCTTTTGTGCATTTGAAAGGTTCCATGGATGTCAAAGGTTCTTTATGGAATCATAGATGTCAATAAAGAACCTTTATTTTTAAGAGTGCAGCAACATTTATTTGATATTTTGTATCTAAGGCAATGACATTCAGGCAGTTTTAAGTGTAAAAATACTTTGGGGCCACTGTGCTTTATGCAGAAATAAAAGAATAAAAACATAAAACAAAAACTCTTTGGTTGAAAAAGTTCCAAACAACGAAAGTTTCTCATTTTGAAATGCATATGGAATCAACACTGCCAGTGTTGGCAAGACAGTATTCGCTGAAAAAAAGCTGCAATATTCTTTTTATTCTAGAACTAATATTAAAGAAAAAGAAATATTAAAAACAACAACAAAAGACAGATTGCATCACTGATTTTCATTCTCCATTGTCTGGCCACTCTCTGGAAGAATATTGAGTTCTGCTGTTTTTGTATTTAATTTTCTAAATGGTCACATCATCTCATAACCGGCCTCAGGAAACTGAAAGCTGAATGTTTACATAAATGTGTAAATGTGTGTGTATGCAAACTCTAGCAGCTTAGCTTCTCTGTAAAAAAAAAAAAAATCAGTTTCTTGCCAAACCCTGAGTCTGTGTATATGTATCTGTGAATATGTGTGTATATGAGAGAGAGAGAGCCTGAGATTTTTATATCCTTCTACGCTACTTTCTGCATGATTTTGGCAGTGAACCATTTTGACCCATTAGCAATTACCTAGTGCAAAAAAAAGCTCTCCAACAGGGGTGTAAAAGTACAGAGAAATTTAACTTAAGGTCATGCCCAGCATCAAGGCTTGTTTTTTTTTTTTTTTATATATATATATAAGATCGTGAGGTAATACACTGCCCGGCCAATACAAGATCTTGAAAATTGATGGACCTCTTGATGGAAATAACATCACAACATTTGTTTCCATCAAGAGGTGCATACATTTTTGGTCAAGATTCTGTATTGAGTTCAGCACTCTGTAAAGTCTCCTCCAGCACATCCCAAAGGAGGAGCCAAATCATGTGTGAAAATGATTCTTCACGCTGATGAATCTTGATATTGTCATCCTGGAATATGGCCATGATGTGTCTTCCTACATAGTTGTTTAAGAAATGAAAAGCTACACACTCCATCAATTAGGGTTAGAGTAACTGTTGCCAGAAATATAACATGCTAGAAACATAATAATTACTCAATAAAAGGCTGAGTACACGCAGTACTCAGTTAAAGCAAAATTTATATTTTGAAACCCATCTCAAGTCATGTTGTCATATCTTATTTTAGTTAATCCTGCCTATAAATGGTGGTAATAATCCAAATGGATTAGTCAGATGTTGTTGTGGTCAATCATATTTCACAATGGAATGGAAAAAAAAAAAAAGGAAGAATGGCTTTTGGAAAGATTTTAACCATGATAATGCAAAATATGTTTGTATTTTGATGCTCTAAATGAAAATGATTTTTGCACGCATTCCATTTCAACAGTAGTCAAAGTAACATACATTTCCTAAAATAATACTTTAAGTACAATGACTCCAGTACTTTACACCCCTGGCCTCCAATAACATATTCAACCATATTCAGCAGCCAAGCAGAAGTGGAGTGGCATTTTATTGCCTATATTTTTTTTTTTAAACAATACCACACATAAACACACACAACAGCACCTATCTTATCTCATGGTTGTATCTGGAAATGGAGAAAAAATTCCCGTACAGTAAATCATCCCTGCAGGTAGGGAGTTTTACAGCCACCTAGTCTCTTTCCTTTAGGGAAGTTTTTACATGTGTTAATGGTTCATACACTACATGGCCAAACACATGTGGACAGTGTTGGAACATGTAAGCAGGGATTTGTTCCCATTTAAACATGAGCAGATTGCACGCTCCTGTTAGTAATAGGTGTAGCTGAAATGTCCAAGCCCTTTAGAATAGGGTGTCCACATACTTTTGTCAACGTAGTGTACTTTTTTATTTCCAGGAGTTCCAGTTATTAAAGTTGTTCGTTTTAACTTGTCAGATTGATTTTCCAGGTGGTCCAGATGGACGTCAGAAGCGAGCCACTTCAGCGAGGCTGGGCACTGTTCCCTGATCCAGATGCAGCTGGTGCAGTCCTGTGTTAAAACTGGCACACAGGAGACTGCTGGAGTCACACGGAGCCAGAGATACCAAAGGCCCTGAACCGTCCAGCGTTAATGTGCACAAACATGCTGAAGAGAGAATATGGAGGAGACAAGAATCAAACCTTGTGGATTTAAAGCTGATATGGCTCATTTTTTTCATGGTTATATGGCCTGACATTTTTATTAAAAGCTATTTGTTTCCGTAAGCATGACATACACTAAGGGGCAGATTTACTAAACAGGGCAAACTAGCGTAAGAGTGCAATTCCAAAAAAGCGCAGATGGGAGTGGACAGTTCTGTGCGTGATCTACTGACGACGCACATTAAAGAACACAGACGCAGCTGGATCATTTCCATAATGACCAACACAATCCACCAAGACCAGCGCAAATTAGCGCCTGGTTTAAGACATGCTTTTTTTGGGCAGTAAATAATGGCGGAAATACCAGAACATTGACTAGCGCAAACCTAAGTAAATTACCTTCCATGATTCATCTAAACACTCTCCTCCCATAAATTTGACATCTGAAAGGAAAACTCATATAAATGTATATGCAATGAGGTCAGCCAAATATAACCCTGTCCACACCTTTTCAGCGCTCATTTTTCTCCGTCGTTGGTAAATCCTGACAGTAGTTTAACGCCAACAGAGGGTTTGCGCTGGCACAATCTGGCCATAAATGTAATGTGAAAGGGTGTTTGCTGTTGCCTTTGACACAAGCTATGTTTCCATCCTCATACATACCTAATGTGCCTAATTTCAGATATTAAACGCTGGATGAAATGCCAAGATGCGCATAAATTCTAAAAATGTGCATAAAAAACGAATGTGCTCAAGTGAGGTGGATAAATGTTTGATCTGATAAGAATCAGTGCCTGACGAAGACCTGTCGGTCGAAACGTTGGAGCAGTTATATCGGTGTGCGGACATCACATTTGTTTTTTGCTAATAAGAAGAGCAAATATAATGGAAACAAATTTACTGAATAAATCCCTCGAAGCTCAACAAAAAAAACTTCATTTTACCTCAAAAGCGGACTAGTGTAGTCATCTTTATTTATAAAAGCGCTTTATATGATTGTTTCAAAGCAGATTTACAGTGATAACAGGAAAAGGATTCAGTGATGCAAACCGTTAATTTCAGCTGTAAAGCAGCTCTAAAAGAAAATAGTGTCATTGTTCAGTCAAGTCAGTTTAGTGTTGATTCAGTTCCGTTCTAAAGATCTCATCTATAAAAGAATCTCCTCATTTCATCTATAAAACAGTTCTGCAAAAATTTGTCATCGTCCAGCTCAGTTCAGTTCTCATGGAGCGTCAGTCAGATCAGTAATTTTGTTGAATATTAAGTGTCCCCAACTAAGCAAGCCAGAGGCAACAGTGGCAAGGAACCCAAACTCCATCAGGTGACAGAATGGAGAATAAAACCTTAGGAGAAACCAGGCTCAACTAACCAGTGGGCCAATTTCATCGCACAGCATCTCAAATGTTGGGTTGATCATTCTGAAATGCCTGAGCCAAAGTCTGTCATCAAAATTATTTTTTAAAATTCCTAGAAGTGTCTCACATAATTGCGTTCCCAAACATCAGCATCCCAAAACAAGATTAAATGACAGCGTTTGTTGCGTTTCATCTGCACGCTTTGAGTCACGATAACTACTTTTTGTTTCGCGATATATCGTCCCAGAAATAATTGCGATAAACGATATTATTGTCATTTTAAGACTATTTTATGCCACTGAATATATAATCCTAATATAACAGCATAATAATGCAAGTAGACCTACACACTTTCAAATGACAACCTTTTAATTCTTTAGATCATGGAAATGAAGGGTAAAAATATATATTATCCTAAATAAAAAATTGAATAAATAGTAAATAAACATTTTCCCTTGTGAAACGGCTTTAACACTCGTCATTCTCCGTTGACATTTATATGTGCACTGGAACAGGGGATTGCGGCTTTGAAATCGAGTCCATTTGGGCTTATTCTTCCAAACTGTCAGTAGTTGTCAGGAAAACACTATAACGCCTCAAATGGCGCCTTTTTTCACCTGTCGATAACCGCTCTGTGTATGAAGGAACTGCCCGAGAACCACTTTCGCCTCCGTCATGGAAAACATACAAGATGACAGCACAATCGAGTAAAATGGTGGTGACATTCATTATCATGTAAACATAATGGGCGATATATTGCATCACAAAAAAGTATTGAGGTCATGTACATATATTGTGCGATTTATCGATATATTGATTATTGCGACAGGCCTAGCTTTGAGACGCATAAAAGAGACACAGTGGCTTCCCCAATTGCAGCAACTTCTATTTTTATTAAAAATATTTTGCACCAATTTCTCAGGAAGTGACGATTTTGTTCTCTTGAACACATGGGATGGAAACGCTGATTTATTCACAAATGATTTATGTGTTATTCCAATTCTGTGCATAAATTCACAACTTTGGATGGAAACATAGCAAGTGTTATTTATAGATTATTGTTATTATATTTGGGAAACAGGGAACCGTTTGTATTTAAATTCCACGTCATCAAAAACATGAAGTTCAAAACAGAACGTTCAAAACAGCCTTTGTTTGAAATATAAAATGTCGCTTTTGATCAATTTAATGCATCCTTTCTGAATTAAAGTATGAATTTCTTTCAAATAAACAAAATATCTTGCTAATCCCAACCTTTTGAACAGTATTGTAATTATGTACATTTAATTTATTACTCTGAACTATAGGCCCTATTTTAATGATCTGAGCACACGGTCTGAAGCGCACGGCGCAGGTGCACTTAGGGTGTGTCTGAATTCACTTTTGCTAAAATGACGGAAAAACCAGTCTGCGCCCCAGGCTCATGGTCCAAAAGGGTTGTCCCTAGTCTCTTAATAAGTCATGGGTGTGTTTTGGCCGTAACGTGCAATAAACCAATCAGAGTCTCATCTCCCATTCCCTTTAAAAGCCAGTTGATAAAAGCCAGTAGCGAATTCGCTATTTACATGGTGGAATTTGTCATGCGCGCTGTGCACCCGCCTATAGACGCATATTACTAACGCGCCCTTTAATAACACAAAAACTACTGCATTTTCAGTTGCCTCAAAATAGCAACACACCAACAATGCGCCTGAATACACCTCGTTTTCAGACCAGCACGCCCATGGGCGAACAGATGGGCGTGAGTGCATATTTAAACAACGTGGCGCTGGACGTGAAAATGATAACTGTGTCAGGATGAAACTAGCAAAAAACACTTGTGCCGCGCCTGGCGTCGCATTGTGCCGGGTGTATGATAGGGCCCTATATATTTATGTATACTATATAATTTTTATTTGCATTTCTAAGCTAAGTAATGTGTGGCATATATTTACATATTTATTTAAATATATGCCATTCAAAAGATATGGGTTCTTCCAGCTGAGCTTGTCTCCTCTTAAAGTTTCTTTTTCATCTAACTAAACAGTTTTTTGACTTGTCTTCCAAAAACAGGAAGCTGGCTTATTAACCCACAAGCCACCTGGCTAATCCTCTTGTGTTTAAAAAACAGAATACAAGTTCATATGTGTGTGTTTTACCTGCAGTGTTCTGATCCCATATTTTTACTGAGCTGTCATACGATGACGACGCCACAAGGGCAGGACACCCGGGACGGGGAGGCATAAACACGCAGCATGCCGTGCTCTGCAGGTGTCCTCTGTACTCGGCCACCTTACAACCGGGCTGTCTGAGGTCCCACAGCTACACACAAGCATAAACACACAAACATATAAATTTATGCACATGCACAGCTGTGTCCTGGCAGTATCTGTACACACACTCACCGTGGCCTCACAACCCTGCCCACCGAAACCGTTGCTGGACGACAGCAGGTGGTAACAGTTGGAGCTGATGTCACAGTGTGTCTGAATGTACTGCTTTGCTGGAAAAGTGTTAGTCACCTGCCAGGTACGACTATCCCACACCCTGAGACAGACAATACAATCAACACACTAACAAAGCCAAGTCAATTTTTGTTACATAGCATATATTTTCACACACACTTTATGCCTTATAGTTGTATTTAGCAGATTAGAGCTGTGCAACAATATATGCTTACACTTTATTTTGATGGTCCACTTTAGACATCGTCAATGTCAACTAACTCTCATACTGTTAGCAGACAGTTAGGGTTAGGATTAATAGAATAAGTTGACATGTAGTTGCAAAGTTACTTATATTCAGTAGAGTGTCTGATGGGAAGCATCAAAATAGTGTTAGCAGATATTAAGCAGACAGTCTACTAATACTCTAATGACTGTTAGTCGACATGTAGTTGCAAAAGTTACTTATAGTTAGTATAAAGTCTAAAGTGGACCATCTAGTAAAGTGGTTTACATTTTGCGATGATATAAGCAATCAAGCTGTTGAGATTTGCTATATTGTTATATATCACTTTACATGAGTATAATCTTAGTTATGTTAATTTCAACATTTGCTAACACATTCAAATCAAAAGTTGTTTCCGTTAATATTATTTAATGGACGCAAACTAACAATGAACAGTTGTATTTTAATAATGAACAAATATTTAAAATGCTGTTTCCAGTGAATTGCTCATTGTTAGTTAATTTTAGTTAATGCATTACCTAAAGTTAACTAATGGGACCTTATTGTAAATGAACAGATGTATTTTTTAATGAACAGTCGTATTTTAATAATTAACGTGAACTAAGATAAAAAAAAATTCTGTACCAAATGAATTGCTCATTATTAGTTAATTTTAGTTAAAGGTGCAGTGTGTAGTATTTATGAGGATCTATTGACAGAAATGCAATACAATATACATAACTATGTTTTCAGTGGTGTATAAAGACCTTACATAATGAACAGTTATGTTTTTATTACCTTAGAATGAGCCATTTCTATCTACATACACCGCGGGTCCCCTTACAGTGATGTCGCCATTTTGTGCCGTCATGTTTCTACAGTAGCCCTGAACGGACAAACTGCTCTACAGAGCGCTAGCTACTCTCTGCTGTCTCAGACGATGACATTTTTGTCTTGTGTCGGCCACCGTAGCTTCTCTATGTGCTTTGAAAGGGAAGGGTGAGCATTTGGTGATGCAATTCACAACCTCACTGCTAGATGCCGCTAAAATTCACACGCTGCACCTTTAATGCACTAATGATAACTAAAGGGACCTTTGTGGAACACTGTGTGATGATATAGTTTACATTTTGCAATGATATAATTTACATTTTACGATGACATAAACAATCACGCAGCTTGTTATTTGTTTAGTAATTATTTCCAGAGAAACAGATCTCTGCAAACAATGACTGCACACCAACGTAATGGATCATATGACATATCACCATCTTCTGACCTGATAGTTTTGTCTTCTGAGGTTTGGACAATAGATGTGCTTTCTGGTACCCAGCACACATGGGTCACCTGAAACAGAGGGCAACAGAACAAGACACACTTATATTCAGTGACTAACAATAATATTCATGCCCAAGTAAGAAATAATTGACTCCGGGCGTTGAATTATTAGACAAATAACGCACATGTGGTAATATGATCCATGTCTCAAGACTTGTTCATATGTTTTATTTCAAGACAATTGCCAGGTTTTTGTCCTTAAAACGCTCTTGTGTAGGACTAATTTCTTACGCATCTCATCCCAAACCTCCATTGCTAATACCAAAACGTAATTTTAGAGCTAGTAACAGAGGCTTGAGCCATTGATATGCAGATTAAAGCAGTTATTGGAGAGAGTTTGATAGATGCATTACCTGCATCTGTGTCTCTCAATAGTGTTCGACAGCAGCGTCTCTACTAATAGCGAAGCTGCAAGTTTAACTGCTTCAAAAACAGCAACGTTACTACTTTGCTACTGAGAAACGTCATTGACGTCACTTTATCTATTTTATTGATTAAGTTGCAGCGCTGACAACAAGTTTCTGTGCATGTGAATGTTTCCGTCAGTGTGTCTATGCTGAATGTGTGCGTAAGGGAGAGAGAGAGCGGGAGAATGAGAGCGTGCTTTCCAATGTCCATAGCATAACATAATTCTGTTGGGAAAACATGACAAATAGTTTGTTATTTTTATTCTATTGTTTGTTATATTTACTTGCTTGGTCAGTGTCTCTGTGGGTTTTGGTTCATTTGCTGTTGTAGTCTGTAAGGACCTTTGAAAATGCTGAAATAATATGGAACTGTAATGCGGTCAAAACCTGCCTGGAACTACTTTAGCTGTGCGTTAACTGGAAAATAATTTCACACCTTAGAACGTTCGTCAACCAATCAGAATCAAGCGTTCAACAGCCCCATAGTACAAGTAATAGCTAGTACATGCACAAGAATATTAGAACATAAATATTAGTCCATTTCTGAAGACTGGCTTTTCTGACCAGGTTACGTGAGATGGTGTTTGTCTGCAGACATTCTCCCGACTCAATGTCCCAGAGGCGCATGGAGTTATCCCGAGAGCCCGTGCACAGCTTTGTGCCATCTAAAAGGCAAAAAAAAAAAAAAAAAACATTACAGTATCATGTTTGAGATTTTGTGCACGTTGCATATTATCGTTTGAGCGTTTGTTCACCTGGGCTGACCACTACCCCGTTAACCACGAGTTCATGGCCACAAAACTCCTGGACAGGTTCTGTATCTCGACCCAAATCCCACATCAGCACCGTCTTATCCCGGGACGCACTGAAGATTAACGAACTTCCTTTAAAACAACACAACTAAAGGAAAAAAGAGAGATTTATATTGTACATTATATATATACAGTCACCTAAAGGATTATTAGGAACACCATACTAATACTGTGTTTGACCCTCTTTCGCCTTCAGAACGGCCTTAATTCTACGTGGCATTGATTCAACAAGGTGCTGAAAGCATTCTTTAGAAATGTTGGCCCATATTGATAGGATAGCATCTTGCAGTTGATGGAGATTTGTGGGATGCACATCCAGGGCACGAAGCTCCCGTTCCACCACATCCCAAAGATGCTCTATTGGGTTGAGATCTGGTGACTGTGGGGGCCATTTTAGTACAGTGAACTCATTGTCATGTTCAAGAAACCAATTTGAAATGATTCGAGCTTTGTGACATGGTGCATTATCCTGCTTGAAGTAGCCATCAGAGGATGGGTACATGGTGGTCATAAAGGGATGGACATGGTCAGAAACAATGCTCAGGTAGGCCGTGGCATTTAAACGATGCCAAATTGGCACTAAGGGGCCTAAAGTGTGCCAAGAAAACATCCCCCACACCATTACACCACCACCACCAGCCTGCACAGTGGTAACAAGGCATGATGGATCCATGTTCTCATTCTGTTTACGCCAAATTCTGACTCTACCATCTGAATGTCTCAACAGAAATCGAGACTCATCAGACCAGGCAACATTTTTCCAGTCTTCAACCGTCCAATTTTGGTGAGCTTGTGCAAATTGTAGCCTCTTTTTCCTATTTGTAGTGGAGATGAGTGGTACCCGGTGGGGTCTTCTGCTGTTGTAGCCCATCCGCCTCAAGGTTGTGCGTGTTGTGGCTTCACAAATGCTTTGCTGCATACCTCGGTTGTAACGAGTGGTTATTTCAGTCAAAGTTGCTCTTCTATCAGCTTGAATCAGTCGGCCCATTCTCCTCTGACCTCTAGCATCAACAAGGCATTTTCGCCCACAGGACTGCCGCATACTGGATGTTTTTCCCTTTTCACACCATTCTTTGTAAACTCTAGAAATGGTTGTGCGTGAAAATCCCAGTAACTGAGCAGATTGTGAAATACTCAGACCGGCCCATCTGGCACCAACAACCATGCCACGCTCAAAATTGCCTAAAATCACCTTTCTTTCCCATTCTGACATTCAGTTTGGAGTTCAGGAGATTGTCTTGACCAGGACCACACCCCTAAATGCATTGAAGCAACTGCCATGTGATTGGTTGATTAGATAATTGCATTAATGAGAAATTGAACAGGTGTTCCTAATAATCCTTTAGGTGAGTGTGTATATGTATGTATAATATATATATATATATATAAAAACACACTTGTTCATTGCTTCATCTCTATGTGTGCAAAATATATAAAGGTACACTATGTAACTTTTTTTGTTCAAAATTAACAATACATCATCAATCCTTCTTCCAAAACATGTTTTTGTCTTACCCTTATTCACTATGTTAAGCCAATTATAAGTGCTTCTTTTAGACCTGTCGGGATAGTTCTTGCAGGAAATTGCGTACATACTGTACGTCACTCGTGTGTCTCATCATATCCGTAAATAGAGAAAAGTTTCTCCGGCTACTTTGATGTGTGTCTGGTGTGGGAGTGGCATAGGCTAGTTGTCACAACGAGTGAGAATGGTTGACATGGAGCAGCTAAACCTCCAACCTCCGGGGAATCACCCGTTTTAAAAAATTGCCGAACAGAGGAGTCTCTGGCAAAAAGAGAACGTGACAGAGCTTGTAATAAAACAAGAATCAACATTGGCTTGGGTTTTCTGAGATGAACAACAGGGGAGTAAGGTATTTTAATGAACAGATAAATTGCCATATGTAGCTCTAACAGAGTTCGTTGTAAAGCATCATCTATTGTGAAGGCTCATTTCATCATGGTTGTTGTAGCACTGTGCTGGAAATCATTTTCAAAGAAGTACCGTGTCTATTAATGGGTAAAGCTACAGTAACGTCTTCAGCTAGTCAGCTTGAGATCCTTTCCATCTAAACTGGTTGTCTCTATTAAGCCTAGTAGTGAGTGTTTTATGAACAGTGGGATAACCATATTCATCAAACAGAGCCGAAGCACAACCAAAACAATGTTCTTCTGCAAAATGCATGCAGTTTTCTTTTTTTAACCGTTAGAGGGACAAAAGTTACATAGTGTGTATAAAGTGTAACCTTGTTTATTTTTGTTCCACCAATGAAAATTGTTCCAAAACAAGTCAAAGCAGGATCCGGCATTGCTCGTTGAATCTAATTAGAAAGACTTACTGTAGTTTTATTACCTTTGTTATCTCTCTGCTATGGCCCGGGAATGATTTACACAGTTTTCCAACCTTCCAGTCATAGACAACAACAGCCTGACCACAAAACAACAACACAAATCACATTAAAATACATATTTCGATCAAACATTGAACAAGATATTATGATGATTGCCAGTTTACAGTATGTAAAGCCTTAAATGTGGAGCATGTAATTCGTATTGGCACCAAACTGAATTGCAAAAGTAGCTAGATTTTTGCAAGTTGTCTGATATGATGTTCATAGTGGCCTATGCATGTTGCTATATTGGTTGCTAGGTGTCTGCTTCCCAGTTTTAACACAGCCCAGGCAAAAAATACTTAGAAATGCACCAGCACATCTCTCCTCAAGGAGCAGCATGATTTGAGAAATCATTTATGTCCATTTCACAATGTCCATTTGCCAAATTTAATGTGTACAACTCAATGTCATTATTGCATTATAAACATAATATATTAAAATGAAAATATTTATGTTGAAAAAAAACCCAAAACAAAACATATATATATATATATATATATATATATATATGTTTTGTTTTGGGTTTTAAAAAAAAAAAAAATATTTATTTAGTTGAAAATATATTTTACAGTAGCAATTTTTGAATAGAAAGTTCAAAACGACAGCATTTATTAGAAATAGAAATCTTTTGTAACATTATAAAATGTCTCTACTGTCACTTTTGATCAATTTAATGTGTCCTTGCTGAATAAATGCATTCATTTCTTTCAAAAAAAAAAAAATCTTACTGAACCTAACATTTTAATAGCAGTTATATTTCAATGAAAGATTGATTTGACGCATTCTTTTATTATGTGTGAGAACAAAGAATGTGGCGACATGAAGCTAAAGCACAGCGTAGGAAATTGAGATGTCAGGGACAACAGTCAAAATACAGTTATGAAGACAGTCACAATGTCAATATACAAATATATTTGACCACAGACCATGCTTGCTGCCTTTGACCATGCTGCGTTTGACCAATCAGAATCACGTATTCCACAGAGCTGTAATAATCAAGATTTAAAGGTTTGTTCACGTTACTATGAGCAATAAAGCACTGTTAATGATGCTTTACAAAAATACAGAAGTCCACTGAGACCATACAATTTTTTACGTAATTTCATTTATGCATTGATAGTAACTAAAGAGTTTACAGTAAATTAGTAAGGGTTAGTTCATTTACACCAGCGTTATTTTAGAATTAATTATATATTTTTATAGTATTTATTCATTCATTTTCAGATTAAGTTTAAGTAATTTTATATATAGTTTTAATAACCGTTTAAATATTTCTATTATTCTCTTCTATTATAATTTTTATTTCAGTTTTAGTAATTAAGTACTTCAACTTATTTCTTCTCTAAAAACATACATTTTCATTATCTCAAAGTTTTTTTTTGAAGTTGTCATCTAATATTTATACATTTTATTTTATTTCAGCTAACAAATAAATTTTTTTTAGGGATGCACCGACAGGATTACTTTTGGCACGATACCGATTTTAACAAACAATTGCAATACTGATATTTGTCACTTGTTTTCTTATTTGAATAGATGAATAGATAGTGTTTTAAATGAGCAAAGTTCAAAAACACATGCATTAAGCTATACTAGCTAGTTTATTGCTGCATCATCAAATCATTTCTATCATGAACTTGGATTGGAACAAAGATACATATGAAATAAACAATGCTTTTTTTTAGGTAGGTTTAACAGTAGTTTTCAGGTACAGAAATAAAGTAAACAAAAAATGTAAAATAACACTGTCTATTTTTCACTGTATAAATTAAATACATATGAATCCTTATTAAAGTTACAAAAGTTATTTTGTCAAGAGTAGTTTATTTTAACAATAAAATGCAGACAGCAGTGCAGCAGGAATATGAGGCTGCTGTCACTTTAAGAGCTGCACAGATCCAATATACTGTTACACAAGCGTTTTATTTATCAGCTGTTTACGTTCATTTAAGACATAACCAACTATGTTTACAAGGATACTTCCAAGACGGCCATTTTGATATAATTTTGTGTGAACTGGAAGCAAGACAACTCCATTCAGTATTTGCGCACTGTCTGAGAAGCTGCTTTCCGGGCACGCGTTATCGATGTGTGCGAACTTCTCACACAGTGTGTAGAATTGAGTTCTCTTTCGCATCTTTTTGTGCTTGAATATTTAAATTCACAAGGCTTAAAGTGCCCCTATTATGGCATTTGAAAGGTTCCTAATTTTTGGGAGTCCCCAACAACAGGTTTACATGCATGCAAGGTCAAAAAACACTTTCATTGTCTTATAATATACTCCCAAACGATTCGCTCAACTATTACTTTGCGTGACGCTAATCTGTGGTGATTGGTCAGGTGGCCCAGTCAGTTGTGATTGGTATACTGGTATAATGACGGAAACGGAACGCCTATCACCATTATTGGATTACGGCTTGTCAAATGTTGAACAGACATGGCATCAATTTTGCCTCACCAATTCGAGCCCGACGAGGAAATGTCCAGAGTTGCTGATGAACCAGAAAGTCAATCGCAAACGCGACTGGAGCAGGACCTTTCTCAATGGTAAGTGTCAATGTAGTTTATGGCACTTCAGGCTGATTGAACATGCAGAATCGGAGTAAGAATGTCTGAGAAGTGACGTGCTGTAATCTGATCAATCTTGCTGTCTGTCGCCATTTGTTAGTTCAGTGTAATGCGTCACAGACAAATTAATTGCCGAATTTATTTAGATGCACGTGTGGGAACAAAACGCGGCAATATGCTAATGTTTCTTCTTGACCTCACAACAAAACGTTTTTAAAAACTATTCGTTTAATTGACTCTTAATTTTGAGAGACAATAGCTTTATATATGGTGCACTTTCAGATTTAAAACTTTGCAGGATGTTTTCATTCACTTATGCTATGGTACACACTACATGAAAGGTAATTTTCAAAAATCCATAATAGGGGCACTTTAAAACCACATGCAAAGGATAAACTTTTGCAAAGATGTAGGGACAGTGACAGTGTTGCACAGTTCAACTGTCCCGAGCATTATTCACACTGACCTCGTGCGGTCCTTATTGACGAGCACTGCTGTATTTTGTTTCGTTTCTTTGTATTTTATTTCATTTTGTTTTGGCAAGAATTGTATTATTTTACTCAGAGAAAACTGTTGAATTATGCAACAGCCATTATACAGCTCAGTGCCTTCACACAGTTAATAAATAACCCATAGGTTTGTTATACCGTCCTTTTTCATGCTATAGCCGATATGCCAATGGTTGTAAACTGATCAACACGTATCGGCGGCCGATACAATGGTGAATCTCTACAATTTTTAATAGTTTAATTTACAATAACACGGACTACACTAATGTTTCACTTTGCTGCAGAGTTTTATAACACTACTGTATAATTTAACTTTGAAATTAATTCCATTCAGTTTTAACTACTTTATTATCAGTCAGCAACAGTAACCAACAGGGCAAAGCAGTGAAGGGTCAATTGTCTTTGCATTTTCATTGGGCGCTAAGGCAATTACTTCACCTTTGACATCCAACGCACGTTAATCTCAAAACCTCCCTCCTATTCAATGCTTCTCCAGCTCACCTGGTCATGCCCCCCTGACACGCACAGGTCAGAGGTCAGGCTGACGACACAGTTGATGGCACCTGTGTGAGCAGGTTCATACTGCACTACCTGGGGCACAAGTGCAGTCTCCGCTCCCTCTTTGACCCTGTCAAGGTGATAACAACAACAGAGCCTCAATGACCATAACCTCATCAAAAGCATCTGTCAAATTGTTATTGCTCATCATATCTCACTTGTAAAGGTCTGAGCGCCGCCGGAACTTGCTCTGTAGTTTTCCCATGTTTGTATGGGTGTCCGATCACCTGATATCAGGAGGCTTTTCTCATCTCGCTACGTTGCAAGCCATCTACAGACTCTTTCGGGATCTGAGAGAATTACACAGTTTTTTTTTTTACATGTTGATGAAGACATCAGTCACTGGCAACCTCACAAGGGAGCTATTAGCTGCCAAGAACAGATGCTGATGTTGTCTCTAGCATAAGCTGGTAATCAGTTATGTACTGGGTTCAGTTATGTATGGGCACAGCTTGCTTCTGAGAGCTACAGGAAGACAGGGAGGGCGACCTGAATCCTATTAAGTGCATTAGTTCCTCATCGCATTAGGTAACAAGAAAGATGCAATATGGCAATATTTGGCCAAACTAAAATCTCCAGTAGACATCTTCTGCAATAAACATTCATATGCAATTAAACAGCTTTATGCAGACATCACGTATAGATATATAGCCTATATATAGGCTATAGCTAGGTGCCAGTGAAAAATGCATTGCCCCTTTGAAGGCAAACCAGCAAGCACTGCATGACATAACGTTACATGCAACATCTCTGGCTTTTAACCCATGCACCTACTATTAAACTACAGCAGACACACGTAGACGCATTTTAAATTCAGTGAAGTTCGCGAGAACAAAACAAAACTTACCGTCCCAAGCCTTACGACGCTTAGCCGGGTCTCCCAATCAGTGTGCCAGTGTTATTGTGAACGTCTCGAATGTGTGTGTGATGTAGGAGCTTTTTGAAAGTACGTGAACAAAGGATTTATCGCGCATCTTGATCCGTTTCGGCTCTAAATCTCGCGCACAGCTTCTCCATAGCGTGAGAGACGCTTTCGCTGTTACCAGGCGCACGGAGATCACGTGACGTGAGCACACAGGGGGCGGGGTCACATGGGCTTCAGGTCACATGGATTTTCTGAATCAAATAATTACAACAAACAAACAAACAGATTATTATTAATTTATATACAACAAAGCAATAAACAGAAAATGAAACTAAACAAAATATACTAAAAACAAAAAAGAAAACATTACAACATTATATATATATTTTTTTTTAATTAACAGGGGAAACAGTTACAAAACGCCTACATCCATATATATGCACAAACGACTCATTTATATACAACAAAACAGACAATACAATAATCAGAAAAACGTAACTAAACAAAAATATAGTGAACTAAACATAATTATTATTGTTATCTTAATGTCAGATAACTTTGATAGAAAGGTATGTAATGGATTACAATCAACCAATCAGCTGTCAGCTGTTAAATGTATGTACACAATTAGATAATACCAATTTAGGTCAACCAATTACCAAGCAATGCTTCATTTTGTTAAGTCTGTGGTGTAAAAGATCGCATTAGCAATTAAAGAAAAAGAACACTTAAGCAAAACATGGTCAGGTCAAAGTGTCTGAATAATTTTGGTCCCAGATTTGTATCAATTTTACTGGTAGTCCACTGTATGAAGAATTTTTGGGTATAATATGTCACAGTTTACTTTATTTTGCTATCCTCACTTACATAAATGAACTATAGTGTCCTGCACCCACTAGTAAAAAAAAAAAAAATATATATATATATATTATATGTGTCTGAATAATTTTTGGTTTGACTGTATATGCTGGGAGCTCAGGGAGTTCAGGTGTCCACTCTGGACGCTCGACGGGAATTGGAGACATCTCCGTCCAAAAGTCGATAAGCCAGTGATTCCTCGCTGGTACAGGGGACGTCACTGGGCTCTGGACGGAGACAGAAAAATCTGTCAAAAAAAATGCTCTGAATGGGAGAAAATGTTTAGGCACATAATATCTGTAAATGTCATACTAAAATATAAATCAGACTAATTTTGCCTCATGATATGCCCGCTATTCAGCAATAATATATTTTTAAATGTAGGCTATATAAAAAAAATATTTTTATTAAAAGCCATTTATATCTAAACCAGTAGCCTACCAAGTGAAATTCCTTGTAACATTTTTCTAGAGGAATATATATATATATATATATATATATATATATATATATATATATACACTCACCTAAAGGATTATTAGGAACACCTGTTCAATTTCTCATTAATGCAATTATCTAATCAACCAATCACATGGCAGTTGCTTCAATGCATTTAGGGGTGTGGTCCTGGTCAAGACAATCTCCTGAACTCCAAACTGAATGTCAGAATGGGAAAGAAAGGTGATTTAAGCAATTTTGAGCGTGGCATGGTTGTTGGTGCCAGACGGGCCGGTCTGAGTATTTCACAATCTGCTCAGTTACTGGGATTTTCACGCACAACCATTTCTAGAGTTTACAAAGAATGGTGTGAAAAGGGAAAAACATCCAGTATGCGGCAGTCCTGTGGGCGAAAATGCCTTGTTGATGCTAGAGGTCAGAGAAGAATGGGCCGACTGATTCAAGCTGATAGAAGAGCAACTTTGACTGAAATAACCACTCGTTACAACCGAGGTATGCAGCAAAGCATTTGTGAAGCCACAACACGCACAACCTTGAGGCGGATGGGCTACAACAGCAGAAGACCCCACCGGGTACCACTCATCTCCACTACAAATAGGAAAAAGAGGCTACAATTTGCACGGGCTCACCAAAATTGGACAGTTGAAGACTGGAAAAATGTTGCCCGGTCTGATGAGTCTCGATTTCTGTTGAGACATTCAGATGGTAGAGTCAGAATTTGGCGTAAACAGAATGAGAACATGGATCCGTCATGCCTTGTTACCACTGTGCAGGCTGGTGGTGGTGGTGTAATGGTGTGGGGGATGTTTTCTTGGCACACTTTAGGCCCCTTAGTGCCAATTGGGCATCGTTTAAATGCCACGGCCTACCTGAGCATTGTTTCTGACCATGTCCATCCCTTTATGACCACCATGTACCCATCCTCTGATGGCTACTTCCAGCGGGATAATGCACCATGTCACAAAGCTTGAATCATTTCAAATTGGTTTCTTGAACATGACAATGAGTTCACTGTACTAAAATGGCCCCCACAGTCACCAGATCTCAACCCAATAGAGCATCTTTGGGATGTGGTGGAACGGGAGCTTCGTGCCCTGGATGTGCATCCCACAAATCTCCATCAACTGCAAGATGCTATCCTATCAATATGGGCCAACATTTCTAAAGAATGCTTTCAGCACCTTGTTGAATAAATGCCACGTAGAATTAAGGCAGTTCTGAAGGCGAAAGGGGGTCAAACACAGTATTAGTATGGTGTTCCTAATAATCCTTTAGGTGAGTGTATATACATAATTTCCCCTTTAATTTATGCTGCTTGGAATTATTGTGGCTTTAGTTTAACAATGATAATGCCTTCTTGTTACTTGAAGAAGAGTCTAAACTAGGCCAGTGGTTAGGCATTAGGAGCTTGTAAGATTTGAGTTTGGTGAGGCAACACAACATTTCCATCTGTCACAGGCATTTTAGATAATCATTTATTGACAGACATAACATAAGCCTACCCACTACCATGCTTTGAAATGTATGCCTAGAATTTAAATGCACACTTGTTTAAAATGATGACACTGGTATGGTCAGAGCCTTCCAAACTGGTTGAGTTTTATGAATCAGAAAGAGGCTTATGGGCTCTGCAGGTCACTTGACTGAAACAGCAACAATGTGCTCTTTGTGATCAAAGGCCAAACAACACAATGCTTGATATAGTTGAATAAATGTTTCTTCTCACAAATAAGAGCCAGCTAGAATGAAGTTGTTCATTAGTCATCATTATAAATAACCATTAGAGGACAATCTAACTGTAATCTTGCATGCAGAATTCTGAGCTTGCGCCTCAAGTTGAGCCAGCGGTGGTCAACTGAGCTTATGATTGCACTAATGACTGCACACAGACCTACCGCCCCTTCAAAGTTAATCTTTGCATTGAGACCTAGAAAGCATGATGGAATAAACTCCTTTCTTTTGCACTCTAAAGTTGCTATTAATGAATGAACTTAAAATGAACGAGCCAGAAGAGTATACGACTTTAAGAAGAAAGGTAAGCTTTCATTTGAATTTTGATTTTACGGTCCACCACAAGGGCTCTCAGTGCATTATCCACAGGACTGTGTGTGGAAAAAGCAATTGACACGCATGTGTTAAAAGACAAAAATATCCCAAAGACGTCCTACAGAGCTTCTCTGTGGCTCTAAAGGGAATTTCATCCTGAATCAACTCTCAACCCATGCAGTTTTCACTGTTCATGCTCCGTACAACAGCATGATTGTATGTCTGCTAGTATATCTGTTATGCATCTCATCTAGAGCTCTAAGAGCAGTTCTGTCCTAGGATGAGTTCACATTTCAGAGACACTCTGAATCCGTGATTAAGAGACATTTAGAATATTAAGTGAGATGTTAAAATATTTTGGACGAGTTTAAAAAATGGGCAAAGAAAATGGAGAGCTTATGGAATATCAACCTTTACTTAAAGACTTCAAAGAACCTGTTCAACAAATAAAGGTATGCTTAAAATGATTCTTGTAAGTTTTTAATTTTTGAAAGACATATAACAAATTGTTTTATTATTATTATTAATATTATTATAAAAAATAGTACTAGCAGGTTATAGTACACTACTCAGCACTAGTTAATGAACAGTGATGGATAGGACGTGAAGTTGTTTTGCATATTGCATTAATTTGGTATCACTTTGCAATTAGGTTCCAACATTATTTAGTTTACATGAACTAACAATAAACAGTACTTCTAAAGCAATTATTAATCTTAATGTTCATTTCAACATTTACTAATTCATATTTGTTAACATTATTTAATGCACTGTGAACTAACAATGACGATGAACAATTAGATTTTTAACAGATAATAAATGCTTTAAAAAATATATAGTTTATGTTAGCTAAAACATGAATTAATGTTAACAAATGAGACCTTATTGTAAAGTGTTACCATATTTTTTAGAATATTTGCAATGCTACAGTTTTCCTCACTTTACTCTATTCCTAACCAATATAAATATTAGTTGTTAAAAGCAAGTTTAGATCAAAATCACTTCTGAACACACACACACAATAATATAATAATATCCCCTTTAATATATGCTGCTTGGAATTATTGTGGCCTTAGTTTAACAATGATAATGCCTTTTTGTTATTTGAAGAGGAGTCTAAACTAGGCCAGTGGTTAGGCATTAGGAGCTTGTAAGATTTGAGTTTGGTGAGGCAACACAACATTTCCTTCTATTACAAGCACTTTAGATAATCATTTATTGAACGATATAAAGCCTACCAATTACCATGTTTTATATGAAATATAGGCCTAGACTTATATGCATATGTTTAAAATGATGACATTGGTGAAGTCAAAATAGCTTCTGAACATGCATTTTGTGTTAATAACTACAGGTTCCCAGTAAGTCTCTTCTTCTGGCTGTCTGGGCGGCTGGCATTGGTGGAACCTTTCAGTATGGGTACAATATATCTATCATAAATGCACCTACCAAGGTAAGAAATGTGTGAGCTGGTGCATCAAGTCTTTACCTGATTATTCATCACTTTACTTAAGCCTGTTTGTGTTTACATATAAAGCAGACATTGTATAATATGCATTATACTGTCACATTAAGTGGAGTTAAGTCAAAGACACTAGTGTGTGTGTGATGTATAAGTTATAGTTGTAATAGCTCATCAGAATAAAGTCACATGAAATCTGTAGTTAGTTAATATATTACGTGAATATGGATTTTGGTCCCGGTCACATTATTGCTAAAAATCCAAAACCCACATTTGGGCTATTTGCACTTTTTAATTGTTAACCCAGGGTCAATTTTAACCATGTTTCACAATGTTCATACGTTACCCTAGATTAGTAATTGATGTTCTAAGACATTATTTCTTCTGTGGAACATGAAAGAAAATATTTTAAAAACTACTAATAGTTACTAATATCCAAATTAAAGGCACAGTAAGCGATTTCTGAGAAATTTCTTATTGAAAATTGAAATCAACACCCATAAAAACAATTATGTGAATATTTGCTAGATATCTGTTCTGTGTGTGTGCTGAAAAAAATACAATGTTTAGTCCTTGCATAGGAGAAAAACAAAGTGGATCAGACCGATCACCAAAACACTTGTAGCCAATTAGCAATAGTTACAGTAGTATATATAGTTATAGTATACACTCATGATGATGGGGGAGTGAACAACTGGGACCCACGTTTAAGGTAGGGTAGGCCACTGCAAAAAGGCTAGCAATAGCAAGCTAGCTTTGAAAGCATGAGAATCCACCCTCCCTTCTTTCGCTTGTGTGTTTTCTATTAGGCTGTACAGAACTTCGTTAATCAGACATGGACAGAGCGCTACAACACTGAAATCTCCACACAAGTGCTCACTCTCCTATGGTCCACCATAGTGTCCATATTCACTCTTGGTGGACTTGTTGGAGCGTCTGTTGGGGGAACTCTGGCCATTAGATTTGGAAGGTGAACGGAAGACAAAAATACTGTAGAATGTGAACCAAATGAAGTTTTTAGGGACAGCCTTGAGACTAATTTTCTTATCTTTTTCTCAGGAAAGGGACACTATTATTTAACAACACCTTTGCTCTGTTGGCTGCTTTCTTCATGGGCTTGAGTTATCCTACTAGCACTTTTGAGCTTTTAATCATTGGACGGTTCTTGACAGGAGTAAACGCAGGTATCTCAAGGTTTAAAGCACATTAAATTAGTGAAGGTTGATCTTTTTTTATTCAATCAACATTAATATCATACAGTATATATAGATAAAACTTTTTAATACTTTTATTAAGCAAGGATTAAGAATTTGTTGGTGCCTTTATGATAAATTGCATGTGTTTTTCCTCATTTGCATGTATCTTCTAAATGACTAAACATGAACGAGAAGCTTACTGAATTAAATAAGTTGCAAAACATTATGAGCATTTGTTTGTGATCCCATAATTGACATCTTATTTAAACGACAGGTATCGCAATATGTGTGCAGCCTCTGTATATTGGTGAGATTGCACCTAGAGCTCTGCGTGGAGCCATGGCCATGGGAACTTCCATCTTCATCACCGGGGGGATCCTAACAGGACAAGTGATTGGCCTCAAGTAAGAAACAAAGGCATTAACACCACATAAAGCATAACAGGAAGGTCTAGCAAAAGAGGTTGACAGTCTACACAATTACCACTTTAGCGCATAAAGAGATCGTAAAACTAATCCATATGAATTCAGCAGTTTAGTCAAAATTTTCGGAAGAAAACGCACACAGGAATGAACCTCATTGGTTCTTGCTGAAGCTCAAACGTGCTGCGTAACACGAGAATGAACCTTATTGGTTCTTGCTGTAGCTCAAACGTGCTGTGTAACACGAGAATGAACCTCATTGGTTCTTGCTGTAGCTCAAACGTGCTGTGTAACACGAGAATGAACCTCATTGGTTCTTGAGAAGCTCAAACGTCCTGCGTAACACAAGAATGAACCTCATTGGTTCTTGAGAAGCTCAAACGTGCTGTGTAACACAAGAATGAACCTCATTGGTTCTTGAGAAGCTCAAACGTGCTGTGTAACACGAGAATGAACCTCATTGGTTCTTGAGAAGCTCAAACGTCCTGCGTAACACAAGAATGAACCTCATTGGTTCTTGAGAAGCTCAAACGTCCTGCGTAACACAAGAATGAACCTCATTGGTTCTTGCTGAAGCTCAAACGTGCTGTGTAACACGAGAATGAACCTCACTGGTTCTTGAGAAGCTCAAACGTGCTGCGTAACACGAGAATGAACCTCATTGGTTCTTGCTGACGCTCAAACGTGCTGCGTAACACGAGAATGAACCTCATTGGTTCTTGAGAAGCTCAAACGTCCTGCGTAACACGAGAATGAACCTCACTGGTTCTTGAGAAGCTCAAACGTGCTGCGTAACACGAGAATGAACCTCATTGGTTCTTGCTGACGCTCAAACGTGCTGCGTAACACGAGAATGAACCTCACTGGTTCTTGAGAAGCTCAAACATGCTGTGCAACACAAGAATGAACCTCATTGGTTCTTGCTGAAGCTCAAACGTGCTGCATAACACGAAAATGAACCTCATTGGTTCTTGAGAAGCTCAAACATGCTGTGCAACACAAGAATGAACCTCATTGGTTCTTGCTGAAGCTCAAACGTGCTGCGTAACACGAGAATGAACCTCATTGGTTCTTGAGAAGCTCAAACATGCTGTGTAACACGAGAATGAACCTCATTGGTTCTTGCTGAAGTTCAAATGTCCTGCGTAACACAAGAATGAACCTCATTGGTTCTTGCTGAAGTTCAAACGTGCTGCATAACACAAGAATGAACCTCATTGGTTCTTGCTGAAGTTCAAATGTCCTGCGTAACACGAGAATGAACCTCATTGGTTCTTGCTGAAGTTCAAACGTGCTGCGTAACACGAGAATGAACCTCATTGGTTATTGAGAAGCTCAAACGCCCTGCGTAACACGAGAATGAACCTCATTGGTTCTTGCTGAAGCTCAAACGTGCTGCGTAACACGAGAATGAACCTCATTGGTTCTTGCTGAAGCTCAAACGTGCTGCGTAACACGAGAATGAACCTCATTGGCTCTTGCTGAAGCTCAAACGTGCTGCGTAACACGAGAATTAACCTCATTGGTTCTTGCTGAAGCTCAAACATGCTGCGTAACACAAGAATTAACCTAATTGGTTCTTGCTGAAGCTCAAACGTGCTGCGTAACACAAGAATGAACCTCATTGGTTCTTGCTGAAGTTCAAACGTGCTGCGTAACACGAGAATGAACCTCATTGGTTCTTGCTGAAGCTCAACGTGCTGCGTAACACGAAAATGAACCTCATTGGTTCTTGCTGAAGCTCAACATGCTGCGTAACACGAAAATGAACCTCATTGGTTCTTGCTGAAGCTCAACGTGCTGCGTAACATGAAAATGATCCTCATTGGTTCTCGCACATCAAGCAAACATGCAATCCTTGACTTTATACTGCCACATGCCAAAGTGGATGCAGCAGCACATAAAAGCAAACGTTTTAATTTACAGAAAATACCCCAGGAGTACTTATTACCTATTATTAATTTATTCCTCAACTCAAAATGTCTGATAATAGGAGGGTTACCAAGATCAAGTGACAGAGAAATAGCCTGATGTACACTGAAGACTGGAGGAAAATTCAGCTTTTCATATTCAAAACAGTTAAATATTTTTTTACTGTATTTTTGATTAAATACATTTTTTAACCGGTAGTGTAGCATAAAAAAAGATTCCTCTTCACTAAATCGACATGAAGTAAAGGTTTTAAGACTCTCTCTCTCTCTCTCTCTCTCTCTCTCTCTCTCTCTCTCTCTGTGTGTGTGTTTGTCAGTGAGTTGTTAGGTAAGGAGGAGCACTGGCCCATACTCTTGTCCACCATCTGTATTCCAGCCATAATGCAGCTGCTGATTCTGCCCTGGTTCCCTGAGAGCCCTCGCTACCTGTTCATCGACCGTGGAGATGATGTCGCCTGCACAAAGGGTACGGAATGGTTTAATAACTGTATTTGTAATTGCACAATATTGTTTGAATAAAGAAGGAGTTGTAGTGCTAATGGGATGTGGTTGGATATACCCATTAATATACATTTTTACTTGTTGTTAAAGATAGTGATAACGCTCAAAGTATTTGTCCTTAGCTTTCCTGTTGTCTCTTTGCTGTCCTCCAAAATAAATAATACCTTTTGTGGAATCAGTTGATGGATTGCTGAGGTCAGTTAAAGAAATACCAAAAGGAAGGTAAGATTTTGTTTTTTGAAAAGAATCTTATTCTCACCAAGGCTGCATTTATTTGATAAAAAATGCAATAAAAACACTAATATTGTGAAATATTATTACAATTTAAAATAAGTGTATTTTTATCTGAATATATTTTAAAATGTCATTTATTCCTGTGATCAAAGCTGAATTTTCAGCATCATTACTCCAGTCTTCAGTGTCACATGATCCTTCAGAAATCATTCTAATATGATGATTTGCTGCTCAAGAAATATTTCTTATTATTATCAATATTGACAATATTTTTGTGGCACTTTCTTTTAATTGTGATTTTCTGATGAATAGAAAGTTCAAAATAATAGCATTTATTTATTATCTTTTGTAACTTTATACATCTTTACTGTCGCTTTTGATCGATTAAATGCATCCTAGCTGAACAAATGCACTAGTTTCTTAAAAAGGCTAAATCTTACTAAATAGAGAGGGATATGCCAAATTAAGAAGTTTACAGAAAATATCAGAATGAAATATCAACTGTTCTACAAACTCAATGTGCTTCATGTGATAATTCAGAAATACTGCCTGGTAAGATTGCATTTAACTGAAAAAAAATAATAATTTTTTAACGAATGAATGAAGATATAGTAGATAATCAAACAAACCACAAATAAACAAACCACAAAGACAGCATGTAAGATTTCACGCCAGGAAATGACTGGTCAGAAATGTCTGTTTCCTGCTTGTTTTTAATCTGTTTATCATGTTTTGCTGGGGAGCAAGGTCATAAGACACATTTAAGCACATGATTCCATTGAAGTGAAGATAATGTTCTCACCTCAGCCGTGTATAACCAAAAATCAAAACATTTTAAGACTGAAGCGAAAAATCTCATTGACATGATCACTCTTGAGCAGATGTCGTGATGTGAGAACTCTGTAGCCTACTGTAGGAAGCTAAATCAAACCAGTTGAGCCGTAACCAACAACAGAAGCGAGGAGAAGAGAATCTCGTGAGTAAAGGAATGTTATGCCCTTTGCCACTTTCTTTCAGCTCTAATGTGGTTCCATGGGCCGGATAAGTACCATGGAGAGAAGGAGGACATAGAGAGAGAGAGGGACAGCGCAGTCGGCATTAAACCCAAGAAGCCCTGGGAGCTTTTTAAAGACAGCAGTCTTCGCTGGCAGCTACTGACCCTCTTCGTGATTCACACGTCCCAGCAACTCAACGGCATCAATGCGGTGTGTATCTCACTCAGACACCCAGAACAATAACTTCACATTAATGGCTTGAAATATAAAATGATTAGCCTTGACTGCTTAATATGTGCACTATTAAAACAAAAATAACACACCTTCCTCCAAAATGGCATGTGACCGGCCTGCTGTGGATTAAACCCTGATCTCTTCTCAAAGCAAATGATTATAAAAAAAGGGGTGGGGGGGGGGGGGGGGGGATTAAATAGTTTAGATTTCATCTTTGAGGCTGTGACATTTATCTCAGCTCATATAACGGCCATGAAAGTGATTTTGCACACATACTTAAAAGCTTTTCTGGAATGTGAGATAGTCAAATTTGAACCATGTACAGTAGGCCCAAACATTGTTTAGACACTTTAAGCACTATTAAAAAGTAAATATATGAATGTCATTGCATTAGATAAAATATCAAACCAAGAGATAGAGAAGAGAAGAGCACAAATGCACATTTCAGTTTAAAAAAAAAAGATATACTGTTCAAAATTAAAACTATACATAAAAATTTATGCTGTTTTTAGACAATATAAGACATATTCTTAAACTTACAGAAAAACCTGAATGCATAAATCATATGCAAAAAATACAACAAGATACAAGATACAAAAATTCTATCCTAACACTGTTACATAATCGACAACAGTTTATAATAGGCTATGATTTTATTGGGAAATCATAATTTGTTATTAAATTAAATTTAACTTTACCTTATTACCTTACAGTGCTTTTCCACCATTGCAAGAACATTCCAGTTGCATTTCCACACAATACGATTACAAAATTTCCAACCTGGATTTCTCGAGGCTAATAAACTCACACAATATATCACTGTATTATGCATATAATATTATGTCCTATGTATTTTTTGGCATAAAATAGTTTGGCATATGCCTGTTGATCCAGAGACAAAAAAAAACAAAAAAACAATTAAAAATATTCTCAAATTTTGGGGAGTAGTTATACGTAAAGTCAGTAAGTTTTAGTCCAATGCGATAATGTTAACTAGCTAACTCCATGTCAAAATGACCCCAACACAACCTGAGGGTTAAAAACTTGAAAAAAAATTCTTGAAAAGAAATAAACAAATTCACGTGACCAACTTGAAAATGAAATTTCTTATTGAAAATTTCTGGATTTTTTAAATTATTATTTTATTTCCATTTTTTACATAGTGTACAAATATGTGAGTACAAAGAAAAAAACAAAAACAAAACAAAAACATTAAGCATAATCGTCGATTCAATGGATTATTACAGTGAGAACAATAATAATACACTATTCAGACTTGAGGAAATCCCCAAAGGGCTGCCATACAGTTTGGAATTGGCGATGAGATTTGGACTCCAAGGAACGTATCCTCTCCAGCTGTATGACCAAAAACAGTTCACGCAACCAAAATTTTAAGCATGGAGAGTCTGAGGATTTCCAGTTTAAAAGTATAATTTTTTTTCTGCAAGAGTCATACCCATCACTAGAGATCGATGCTGAGAGTATGGAAGAGTGTTTAATGTGTTTAATCCGAGAATTGCAAGACCATGGTCTGGCTTAACCTCCTTTTGAAAAACTTGAGAAAAAAAATCTAATATGGCAGTCCAAAAATTAAACAGTTTGGGACAAAACCAAAACATGTGTGACAAAGAACATCTGTCACAAATTGGAGAAATAGAATTGTATATTTTACTCAATTTAGTTTTGGAATAATACAATCTATGTACCACTTTAAACTGAATCAACCTGTCTCACATTTGTTGAGCAGTCTTGAATCTTTTTGGCCTTTCACTCCAAGTTTCATCGGACACTTCTTCATCAAAGTCTTTAGCCCAGGTTTCTTTTATATCATTTGTATTCACAGGCAGTTGGAAAGCATTAACACAGCGTGAAACCAAGTGTCTAGAGCTAGTATTTACCTCAAAACATTGCTTGAATGTATTAGACTTTGGTTTGTCAATAAATTGTGGAATAACTGTTTGAACATAATGTCTACCATCTATATAAAGATCCCCTTTGCGTTTCCATTCAATAAAACCTTGGTCTAGCTGAGAGGGTTTAAACGTGATTGTTAGCGATGGGTGTGAGGACAGAGACATCGGGCGATTTAAGATGTTTCCTTATTTGTTTTAATATATTCGTATTGAATTTTTAATTATTAAATTGGTCCCAATTAGTTTTGATGAAGGAGACACTTTGGAAAAAAGTAAAACTGGGAGACAAGATGTTGTTAGAGACAAAGTCTCTATCCTAAGCCATAGAGGGTCAGCCACAGAGAGAGTTTCACCAGGAATACCCCTCTGCCAATAAGATAAAGCCCTCGCGTTTGCTGCCTAATAGTAATATTTAAACACTGGGAGCCCTAGGCCTCCCATCTGGGTGGGTTTCTGTAAGTGCGTTTTTGCTATTCGGGGAGTCTTGTAAGCCCAAATGAACGGCAGGATGATTGAATCCAAGAGCTTGAAAAAAGATACAGGTATATTACTGGATTTTGCTCTTGAAATTTTATTGTCATTGTTCAAAGTCACACAATTTTAGATCTGTGCCAATGTGTCCATGTGATAGAGATTTCTCTCCCTTCAGATTTATTTCTATGCAGACTACGTGTTCACCCAGGCTGGGATTCCAGCTGACAAGATTCCGTATGCTACAGTGGGAACCGGAGCTTGTGAGTGCATTACTGCACTGACGTGTGTAAGTCTGGGATTTGTATACCAGCACAAAGTCGTTAATCTCAGAAAGCATTTTTTGGCATAAAATAGTTGAGACATGTTGAGACAAATTGTGCTTGAAGATTTTAGAAAATATAGGAAATACACTATATGCACAAAATGTTAAAGGTGTTTCTAACACAGGAGTTTGTGTATGTGTTCCAGGGTCTTCTGATCGAGTCTTTGGGAAGAAGAGCTCTGATTATCGGTGGATACTCTCTCATGAGCTTGTGTTGTGTCTGTTTCACCATCGCACTGACTTTTCAGGTTAATAGTGACCTGATACTTTATAAGAAATTATATATGCTAATAATATACTATAAAATATATTTTATGTTTTTCTTAATATATTTATTTTGTGCACCATGTCAATATTTTATTACACTCTTAAAAATAAGGACTCTAAAGGGGGATTTTGCAGCAATTCCATAGAAGAACAATTTTTGGTTTCCCAAAGAACCTTTCAGTGAAAAGTTCTAAAAGCTCTAAAACCTAAAGAGCATTTCAATTATCTAAATATTAACCCTCTGGTTCTACTCACACCACGACGAGTGGGATTAAGTCTTTCCGGTAGGGGAGGCAGGCGCACTAACGCTACACTGTCAGAGAAAATGTGCAAACATTGTACTTTTACAGCCACAACAATTTGTCACTGGGGCGGTAACCATAAAAGACTAATTGGTTATCTATCTATCTATCTATCTATCTATCTATGTATCTATCTATCTATCTATCTATCTATCTATCTATCTATCTATCTAGCTAGCTAGCTATCTACCTTTAATTTCCCCCCAAAGTGATTGCTCACCCACTTGATTATTTTAATTCCTTCTATGTAAAGCACTTTTCAAATTACCCTTGTGTATGAAATGTGCTATATATAAAACTTGCCTTGTGTTGGCTTCATTCAGTCCGATGAGAATGCGCACGAAATCAAGAGGCTGGATTTATCGCACAAACCAATCATATCCAACCATAGCACGATGGAGGCATTGGAAAGTCACATGACTTTCCCCCATTCATTCCCAATTACCCCACATTAAAGGGTTAGTTCACCCTAAAATAAAAATTACCCCATTATTTAATCACCCTCAAGCCATAGGTGTATATGACTTTCTTCTTTCAGACGAATGCAATCGGAGTTTCTTACACAAATGCATCGCTTTGCTTTAGAAGGACTTTATTAACCCCCCGGAGCCGTGTGGATTACTTTTATGATGGATGGTATGATGGATGACTTTTTTGGGCTTCAAAATCAAATCCTCTATTCACTGCCATTATAAAGCTGGGAAGAGTCAGGACATTATTTAATATCGATTGCATTCGTCTGAAAGAAGAATGTCATATACACCTAAGATGGCTTGAGGGTGAGTAAATCATGGGGTAATTAAAAATTTTGGGTGAACTATCCCTTTAATCTCACCGCACGCTTTAGGGGGTCTGTTTTAAGTCAAGAGAGCCGCGGCCTCCTGCTGTAACTTAACCTGCGGGTGTCGCTGTTGGACAGTGTTACTTTATAAAAGACAGTGACTTTTACACGTTTTAATGTCACATTTTGTAATATTTGCGTTGTTTATTTTTGTAATATCAATTAATTTAATATCCAGGCACTGCCTCCCTTGCCTCCTCAGAGGTACTACTGTGAACCTTTTAGGGGTAAATAAGTACAAAGATGTCCCATTTAAGGGTACTACCCCAGTGACAAGCTGTTATACCCCAGTTTTTACACATTTATTTTGAGAGTGTAAAGACTGCAGCCTCTAGCATCAGTGTGCCTCTTGAATCCAGGGGAGTGAGGTTTACTTGCACAGCTCTTACTGGCCTCCGTTACATACTGAACCTTTTTCCCACTAAGGAACCATTTGTGCAGTGCAACCAATGGCAAAAAAGAACCTTGATTGCTTAAAAATGTATCAAATGTCTCAACTGTATCAAATGAGTCATACTGTATGAGGTTACGTAACGTTGAAAAATAGCATAACGTTTGTGATCTTAATATTTGTTTCAAACATTTGAATGCATGCATATTTAATTTAATGTTTTCAATTCAATTCAAGTTGATTTCTATAGAGCTTTTTACAATACATATTGTGAAAAGCAATTTATTGATGTGTGTTTGTTGTTTCTCCCTCACAGGAGTCTAGCCCTTGGGTTCCCTACCTTAGTATGATCTGTGTTTTTGCCTTCATCCTCAGTTTTGGCCTTGGACCAGGTGAATGAATGAGTAAAGAAAGAAAGAACGCAAAGACAGAAAATTACATATTATACATAACATACATAACTCTGTTTCACTATTGTGGTGTTATATGGTGCATTAACACACTAGTTTGATCAGTGATATATGTGCTTTGTGCTGTAGGTGGTGTGACAAACATTTTAACAACAGAGCTGTTTACCCAAACCGATCGGCCTGCTGCATACATGATTGGTGGCTCAATCAATTGGACCTCTTTCTTCTTCATCGGCATTATCTTCCCATTTATTGTGGTATATACAAATGCCTTTTTTCGTCTGTTTTAGAGAAGTGCATATGGTTGATCTTCCCTTCTGACATAGGGCTGCATGAGTGGGGCAGGTTTACACAAAAATGTGGTGCTACACTGTGTATTATATACTAAAAAGGGTTAGCCAAGTTTTTATTATTCAGAATTTCACAAAGCAACTGTGTTTGTCCAAGATACATTTTAATGATATATATTTAAAAAGTGAATTTAAAGGCTTTGTTTTTTTTAACAATGTTACATTTTTCTTGATCTCCCCCAGAATGGCCTAAAGCAATACTGCTTTCTTGTTTTCCTCGTTATCTGTTGCTTGGTGGCCACGTACATCTTCTTTGTGGTCCCAGAGACCAAGAACAAGACATTTCTGGAGATTCAGAATGAGTTTCGCTCTAGAAAGAAGCTCATTGCTGCCAATGGTACTGAGGGCCCTCTACTGTCCACACCAATGTAAAACACACAATACATTCACAAAGCACTGTATTTTAATAGGCTATTTGAAAGGGCGTTATAAAGTCAGTGTATTTGCATGCATAAAATGTGACAAAAATGCATGGAAATGTGAGAGCAGAAAATATCTGAAATAAAGATGCTTATGTTGAACAAGTAATACTGTACTATATAGTATAGTGATTTATAAGCCTGTGATCAGTTATTCACACACAGACTGCACTAAATCATGTGCCTTCATAATGAATGCTGTCTTTTACATCAATGGGAGTCACATGATGAGGGACTTTCAATGGTATTAGTACATATTGGGTGTTTTAAAGAAATGAACATGGAAAATATTAACTATTTAGAATCAGTGTACTTGAATGATACAGGTTTCTGTAATTACTTTTATCTCGAATTCTGTAAAATGGATCCATATGGCCTTAAGCAAGACACATACATCTCATGAAATCACTGAATGAATCATGCTTGAAATTTTTGAATGTCAACAAAAATAGACAATAAAGGAAATGTTTTCACAAGACATAATGCTTTGTATTTTTTTTCCACAGTCAGTTGTCTTTTATTCTCAACATTCTTAAAGTTTGCAGATATTTTACAAACTCTAAAAAAAATCACAATCATTTACTTCATTTTAATGTCAACAAAAAAATAGATAGAAAACTATGACGTTAAATAAAATATGTTTTCACAAATGCAAAAAGGTTTGTATTTTTTCTCAGAATCAGGGATGTATTATTCTTAAACTATTTAACTTTAAAAAAAAAAAAAAAATTTTTTTTTTTTATTTATTTACAATAATAATCAATATCGTTCAATTAAAAGTCTCGCAGTATAATTTTTCAGACGTAAATTATTCCACGTGGGATCTGTTACTTTTCTCAACGCTGTTAAGGATTGCCCAAACACTGTCGTTTACAATGACTTTTTTAATATATATATATTATTTTATAGAGATTACAGGAGGCGAATGTCAATTTTATGACACTTAATATATTTAAAATAACATACTATTTAGTGTACAAATGTATCAAATGAGACAACGTTCTCGGTTGTTATGATGCGTTTGTGAGCCACCATCCGCCCCCTGCAGGAAGACACATTTGTATCATTTTCTTTAAGCAGCTTGTGATTGGACTATCGACCAGTGACGCTTGGCAAAGCAGGTTTACGTGTTGTTTCTTTCACTACATTACAGGGGGACACACTTGCAGTTGACTATGGCTGGCAGACAGGCAGTGAAAGCTTATTTAGATCTCATGTCGCAGCCATGCAGGGCTGTGCTAATATTCCTGAAACACACCAAAATCCCACATACGGTGGAACACATAGCGTTACGAAAAGGTGAGCAACATTATTGTGAGGAATTTGTTCAGTGGAGACTGTGCAATGCATTTGTAAAGTCCAGCTGGCTTGAATCCAAGCCTGTGCAAAGGTTAGCTCGCCGATTTATATAGTCCTGGATTTATTTCAGAACGTTGTATACATTTAATGTTAACTTAATTTACTGAACTTTATTCTACATTAACCATTCACGACTTTAATGCCCTTAACCACGAAACTGTAGGGCAGCAGAAGACACCTGAGTTCACCAAACTCAACCCCATGCAGAAAGTGCCAGTGCTGGAGGACAATGGATTTGTTCTCACTGAGAGGTAAAGAGAGAGTGTAGTAATAAAAAAAGAGCATTTGGATATATAAAATTGAAATTATTATTGCTATTAGTAGCAGTAGTTTGAATTATTGTTTTTCTTGTAAACCTATTCTATTATTTATCGTCCTCTGTCACAGTGACGCCATATTGAAGTATCTGGCGACAACCTATAATGTCCCTGATCACTGGTACCCCAAACTGCCAGAGAAGAGAGCGCGAGTGGATGAATACACAGCCTGGCATCATGCGAACACACGTTTACACGCTGCCACAGTCTTCTGGCATGAGGTAGGATTTGATATGTGGCTAGTTGACATTATATTTAAAGCAGTGACAGCAATGTGACATGCTATACTTCATCAAAAAACATTATTAACAACATTATTATACATGCAAAGTTCTGTCATAAGGCTCTAGATGGCGCAGGCTTATAGGTCCTTAACTCAATCGTCTTGCAATCACATCATTCTCTATAGGGCACAGCTGATTGGTTCCTGCTGTATCAGTAGCCAATGATCTTGCTGCTCAACTTTCAAATATTTGGTCAGCATTTTCTGTAGCAGTTGCAGCGCGCTTTCAGAAACCCTCCACCTTCCCCCAGCTCCACCTGTATAGATCTGCGATGGGTAATTCATGCATGCTCTATTGTACAGCAGCAGCATGTCTTACTTGCTCACAGCAGCGTTTCGTGTATGTATTGGCATTAGAAAGTCCCGTACTTGCTCTGCAGCAGCGGCAATAGTCAGATCAATAACAGATCTATTCCGCCAAGACCAAACATATCAACATTGTCATATCTATTACCATGCCAAACACTCTGAGAGTTGTCATGACAGAAATGCAGTTATGACGACATCATATTCAGTGAGAAACTACATTGAATATTTTTACTTTTAAAACCATTTAACCTAGGGGTGGACCAAAATCTTATATCACGATATTAATAATTTAATTTCACAATATAATTATTTTAGCTTTAAATAACGTTTGTATGATATAAAAATTTAATTGAAATTTCATAAATCTCATCACCAATTTAAAAAAACTAATACTAGCTTAACTAACATAAGTAAAAAAAAAAAGAAGCTCACTGAAGAAGTAACCAGTCAGTGATAAAATAGCAACAAAGGAAATAATTACAAGCACTAGAAATAAAAAACTACAACAAAGCATATTTATTTTGGCTGCTGTCACTTTAAGAGCAAATGCACTGATCTAATATACTGATACACATGCGCTTTTTTTTTCTCAACCATTACGTTCCCTTAAGACAGAAACCACTGTGTTTATGAGGAAACTCGCAAAGACGGTCATTTTGACCTTTGAGTGTGTGTATTTGACTGTTCAAGCCCAGTAAGGCACTAAGTTCAGTACTCAAACGCTGTATGGGCAGCAGCTTTTATGTGCGCATGTTTCAGGTGTGTGCGCTCAAAAACAGTCTCTCAGTCATCACGTGCATATACCGTAATGAGTCTTCTTTTGCTGCTTATTGCACTTAAACTATTTAAAATCACTTGTTTTTAAACCGCAAGGCTTAAAAACGCATTCAAACGATAAGCTTTTGAGACGTCACAGAACGGCAACGTCACGTGAGCGTAACTGCGATAGAGACGCCGGTTGACAAATTTCTACCGGTTAATCGTGCCTAACGGTATATCGCCCACCCCTGATTTTACCTAATTTATATTTTATCCTTTAAAACATTTCATTCTGGCAGACTTCACAGGTTTTGTATTCCTGTACAGGTTTTACTGCCTCTCATGAGAGGACAGCCAACAAATCCTGCAAAGCTCGAAAAGGCGCTATCAGACCTGGATGGCACGCTAGACAAGCTGGAAAACATGTTTCTGAAGAGACAGACCTTCCTGTGCGGTGATGACATCTCATTGGCTGACTTGTTAGCAGTTTGTGAGCTCATGCAGGTAAGCTGCATGAACTAAATTAGAGCTGCTAAACATACTAAATAATGACATAGTGAATAGTTAGAAAATCATCTAATTTTAAGCTTTTAAAGTCAGCAAGAAACGGAAGTTTCCGATCTTTTCTTCCATATTGTGATGTATATCTAAGTGAAACGGCTTCTCGAACAAGAAAAAATGTAGGGCACGACTTGATTTTGTCCATTGGGAATTGATTGGATTGTTGGATGGTTGTGGTGTACTGTTGGTTGATCTCATGTGAGTGACAGGTTGTCCTGCCCTCACGCCAGTAAACGTCATCAGAGAAGAGATGCAAGAAGGAGGGGAAAATATTTTGATTAAAGATTATAAAGGCACATGAATTTAAAAAAATGATGTGCACAGATAAATTATTTATAATAAATACTGCTACATTCCTTTAAAAAAAAAAAACAATAATAACCAATTAACAATTTTAACAGTGAATCACTGCTTTAGTTGCTTTCATTTAGAGGCTGTTATGTATGGAGGACCACAAGTGTCATAATAGTAATAAAGCTTTTAAATAAATCATTGGTAAATAAGTAATAAAGCATTACTTTATAACTAATTGTACAATAAAGTACAACATAGCCATACTAAATTTGTTTCCAAATGAACTAATTACAGTTGAAATTTTAATGGGCTATAAAAAAAAAGAGTAATTTAAAAAAAAAGTATAAATCCATCACTAAATAGTTCAAATTAAAAACAAAAACAACCAGACTCAATATTTACTATTTCCGAGACGCTTGGTCCTCCATAGTAATGCAGCATTCATCAAGATGAAATTGAATATTCATCCACAATTGTACATGTAAAAACATGAATAGACCCAAAAACTCATGTGCCTACAATCTTTGATATCATTTGATTGTCTATTTCAGCCCCTCGGTAGCGGGAGGGACGTTCTGAAGAACAGACCCAAACTGCTGAGCTGGAGGAGTCGAGTCCAGTCGGCACTCTCTGAATCCTTTGATGAAGCTCACGCCATTGTCTACCGCTTAAGAGAGAAGTTCACAGCTAAACTGTGAAAAATCAAGTCTCTCTATTCAAAACAATTAATTCTATACAGTTGATATATTTCACAAACTATTCATTCTGTATGACTTACATGGATATGCAGTTTGCTCAATGTCATGTCTGATTCATATATGGTTTGAAGTGACGCATATATTATCCACAAGTTTGGATATAACAAACGGGAGCGTAGTTTGCTAAATGAATAAATGTAATGGTTTGTAATAATTTAATACATTATTATAATCTAAGGAGAATTGTAAAAACATTTTATTGTTGACAGGAAATGGTTCAAATATGTATTTACAAGAGTGAATGTTTGTGAACATCAAGAATTATGATTGTCAATGATTTGTCCTCTCTTGTGCCTTACCTTTCTGTACTGAAAATGCCTAATTAAAACTGTATCAGTTATTAAACTTAAAGTTGCACATCTTATTCACTTATGACACAAACCGCAGTAAAGGTGCATTCACGCCGTGCCGTAATTACCGTAATGATTCTGAACTGTAAAAAGCCTTCACATGCTTTTAGAACTTGTAATTACAATGTGTAAACTTGTAATTTTCTGAGAGCTATGACTTGTACCATCTGACCATTGCAGATTTAAGGTGTGTTCGACTTGAAGCAGACAGAAACTTCCTCAAAAATCTTAAACCGATTTAGTGTTTTCTGTGATTTAGTGATAGTTCACCCAAAAATGAAAATTCTGTCATTAATTACTCACCCTCATATCATTCCAAACCCGTACGATTTTCGGTTTAATCTTGGGAACACAAATGAAGATATTTTTGATGAAATCCAAGAGCTTTTCTTAGAATGCAATGTAATCACCACTTTTAAAGTGATTGTTAAAATAGTCCATGTGATACAGTGGTTCAACTGTAATGTTATGAAGCAACAATAATACTTTTTGTGCTTAAAAAAAAAAAAAAAAACGACTTTATTCAACAATTTCTTCTCTTCAGTGTCAGTCTCCGACACGCTTTCACGAGAGCACCACGACACGTGTGTTCTGCTGACACAGGAGCTGGCCAATGCTGAGCCGGCGTTCTGACAGAGAATATGTCTGCAGATTTCGACATAAAGGATGACTTGCAGTTTTTTGCCGAGCCTTACTTAGTCGAACCAGAATATACAGACAAAGAACTAAGAGAGAGATGGAAGAGGCTGCAACACAACCACAGCCACAAGCTTCTGGAAGACAGAGAGCAATGGAGGCCATCTGGATCTGGTGGTGTAAATGTCATCAGTGCCAAGCGATTCCTACAGAACTGGAAAGCTTGTGCTGCATGATGCATCGATTGAGATATTGTCATGCCACAGACTGAAAGTTTTCTATGTCAGAACGCCGGATCCTGCATCAGTATCACCACATGCATGTGTCGTGGTGCTCTCGTCGGAGACTGACACGGAAGAGAAGAAATTGTTCAATAAAATTGTTTTGTTTGCACGCAAAAGGTATTCTTTAATAAAACAAACTTGGGTAAATCCAATGCAGTAAGGCAGCATAACAGCATGTAGCACACATACACAAACAATATCAGACACTGAAGTGAGCACAAAGAGGAACTTAAATACACAGTGATGATGAGACAATGACAAACAGCTGAGCTCATTAAATGAATAACCATGACAACAGATAGTGGTGTGAAACTGAACAAAGGAACAAGTGATGGAAAGTAAACTAAAAGTCCATGATATTGATACTGACCGTAGCCGATGGGACGAGGATGTCCAGTGGAGCCGAAGGGACGACGGTCTTAGGTGAAGCCGAGGGGGGCGAGGTGCCATGGCGGAGCTGATTGGCCAACGGTCCGAGATGGAACTGAGGACTCCGAAGGATGAGGCAGAGCTGGGGACCGGAAGCTCCCAGGTGGATCAGGGCTGCATGGCAGGGCTGATAGTGAGGGGCTGAAGGGAGCGTGCAGAAGAGGAAGACTGGGTATGGATGAAGGCTCTATGATGGACAGGACTGGTGGTGACGACGAACTCTCTGTGATGGACAGGACTGGTGGTGACGACAAACTAGGGCTGGACAGGACCAACGACGATAAAGGCATTAATGATTCTGAGCTGGGTGGGACCAGCGGTGACGAAGAAGACAGAGGAGACGAAAATACATTCAGAGATACAGCAGAGAAGGTTCATTGATGGGCGGGGTGGGAAGCACTATATCCGAGTGCTGATCCCAGTTGATCAGGCTTTCCTCATCTATCACCACCAATATTCCCACAGGCACGGATTTTGCAGCAGGCTCACACACCTGGTCAGCCGGGACTTCAGGCTTAGCTTCCGGGATGGACTTGGCAGCTGGCTCTGGCTCCGTTGTGGGCTTAGGCTCAGGCTCGATGTCCGTGGCGGGTAATGGTTGGGTCTCTCTGTCTGCAGTGGGGTCTGGCTCCATATTCGTCCATATAGGCCATTTATAGGTAAATAGACCAAATAAGTTTAGAAGATTGGTGTTGTTACCAATATAAAATTTGTTTGTGAACCTTGTACAGCAAATGAGATGCAATGCAATCTAATCTACATCACTCCACTCACTGAAATTTAATCCCACAACACTTGAGTCTGATTTTCATTTGTTTAATTAAAAAAAAAACATTCATCCTGAATGTCTGACACTGTACCACTTTATTATATACATATTTGTACAGTTTGAGTCTACTAATAGTGTTTTTACATTTTCATTGCACATATTAATCAAACATGACATAATCAGACTGCATATGTCAGACAGATACATCATTGATCCCATAAGGTAAACTGCAGAAACATTTTGCCATATTAATTATGAATTAATTTACAGAGTTAATCTTTACAGAGTGGATTGGTTTGAATTGGGAGACAGTTTAGCAGTGTTTAGATTCTCTCTTATACGGTAGACAATGGCGTGAGCGTCATCAAAGGAATCCGAGAGCGTGGACTGGACTCGACTCCTCCAGCTCAGCAGTTTGGGTCTGTTCTTCAGAATGTCCCTCCCGCCGCACAGGGGCTGAAAGAGACAAGTCAAAGTATTTTAGAGATCTTCAGCCTATAGCTTAGACTTCTCCAAACATTTCAGCACCATGTGAACTAAGGCAGGTAGGAAGGGTTTTTTAACTGGTCTGTGGAAACATTCACAGTATGTCTAAGTATTTACCTGCATGAGCTCACAAACTGCTAACAAGTCAGCCAATGAGATGTCATCACCGCACAGGAAGGCCTGTCTCTTCAGAAACATGTTTTCCAGCTTGTCTAGCGTTCCATCCAGGTCTGATAGTGCCTTTTTAAGCATCTCTGGATTTGTTGGCTGTCCCATGGGTGGCAGTAAAACCTGTACAGGAATACAAAACCTGTGAAGTCTGCCAGAATTAAACGGGTAAATGTTGTTTCAAGTACTTTTAGATAAAAAATAATGTCACTGCTTAAATGTCATGTCAACTAGCCACATATCAAATCCTACCTCATGCAAGAAGACTGTGGAAATGTGCGTGCGTGTGTTCTCATGATTCCAGGCTGTGTGTTCATCTACTCGCGCTCTCTTCTCTGGCAGTTTGGGGTAACAGTGATCAGGGACATTATAGGCTGACGCCAGATACTTCAATATGGCGTCACTGTGACAGAACATGAGAGCGTAAGAGGAATATTTCACCAAATAATGACAATTCTCTCATCATTTATTCAGCCTCGTGACATTCTGTGCAAATGGTGAATGAGAATTTTTTTCAGATTTGTCTTTGAAATAAATTGGTTTTGTTAAACATGAACAAAACAAATACACATACAAAAAGAACACACACTTCCCAGCAGTCCCATTGACTGAGAAATTAATAATAAAAATGTTATTAAGAGTAAAAAAAATACTACTAGTAATAATAATACAAATAATAAAATATTTAAGAAATGCAACTGCTACTAAGAGTTCACTTGTCCTCATTGTTTTAAATGCCTAATAATCTCTGCAGCTTTCTCTCGTGACTTTCATTTGCTCTTTTATCCAAAGCTTTCATCTGTTTTTCTAGCTTCACTCTCTCTTTACCTCTCAGTCAGAACAAATCCATTGTCCTCCAGCACTGGCAGTTTCTGCATGGGGTTGAGTTTGGTGAACTCAGGTGTCTTCTGCTGCCCTAGAGGTTCAAGGACATTAAAGTTGTGAAGGTTAAAGTTCTACTAATGAAATTAAGTCTGAATATAAACAGACTACTGTATATGCGGCATAACTTTTGTACAGGTTGACAAATGCATCCAAGACAACTCTAACTCCTCCACTGGACAACACACACAATAATGTTGCTCACCTTTGCGTATCGCAATGTATGTGGGATTTTGTTGTCTTTGAGGAATATTAGTACAGCCCTGCAGTCCTGAGACACGAGATCTAAGTACGCTTTCACTTCCTGTCTGCCAGCCATAGTCAACTGCAAGTTTGAGTTCTTCTAGATAGGAACAAGTATTCCTGTTTGGGACCCCTCAGTCGTTTTGCCACTTAAATAGGGCATTGGCTGTGGGGAAGGGGGTGTGTGGTTCTGATGTGATGTGACGTAGGTTTGATAAAGGACGGGTGTTCTTAAATTTAGCTAAATCACAGGACGTCCCAGCTAGGACAATTGGCAGAGAGAGAGAGAAATAGATACCAGTTAATTTATGGAGAAGTCCTAGACAGCACTAGCTACACTTACCCTGGCACTGAGATCTCAGCAATAGGGGTCTTTAGTCTAGCTGTAAAGGCCTTGAATGAGAGGGCCCAGGGGGCATTTATGCCATAAAATCATGGTTTGACCAATTAAAATTTCCAATTAAAACATGGATCAAATCATGCAATCATTAAACCAATTCTACTGTATGGGAGTGAACTTTGGGGACCAATATTAACGTTTTAAAATTAAGGTAAAAGTTAGAAAGAATACAACTGGAATTTGTCAAAAATATTTTAAGAGTAAATAGTGGCACTTCAAACAACGCCTGTAGGGCTGAACTGGGTTTATACCCCTAAACATTGAAATACAAACAAGAGCTGTTCAACGCACACCTCAGTCAATCCGATACTGAATCTATTAAATATAAAGCCCTCCTCGACAATGAAACCACCACAGAGTCTCATCCTCTAAATATACTTGTGCTTTAATTAATGAAACTCAAGCTATGTCTGACTTAACAACAACCCTGACATTTATAAAGAGATTGATACAAATCTCAAGTATAATTATGAAAAGAAAAAAAAACTAATTTGACCTCCAAACCAATATACACAGGGAATGATAATCAACGGAACAAGAAACAGGTGTGTAACTAATTAGAAAGCATGACAACAATCAAGGAACAAGAGCTCATGCAAACAGGAACAGGGAAAATCATGCTGTGTTTGAAATTACCCCATATACCCTCATTCACTATTCTCTACATTACTCCACTAATATAGTCCACTTGAAGGAGTGAATAAAAACGAGTGAGTGAATTCGGAACACTGAGTGCGTCGGAAGGGCTGCTGCTTTTGCAGTTTGTGTAGCTTGCTGTTTAACCCTTAAATGCATACCTCATAGATATATATACATATCTATGGCATACCTCGGGTCTTTAGCGCCCCCGGGACGGCATTCACTACCCTCCTCCTCATTCATTTTTTAAAGTTAGACATCAACCTTCTTAGTATTCCTCAATCAATTTAGTATAAACAATATAACTCACAATTGCGTGATATAAAGTCACAATTCTGACTTTTTTTCTCAGTCAGAATTGTGACTATATCACACAATTGGGAGTTTATATCTCAGAATTCTGACTTTATCCAAATTCTGAGATAAAAAGTCACAATTACTCTTTTTATTTAGTGGCGGAAACGGGCTTCCATAGACATACGTTTGCTAAGTGTCAAATGATTATTAACCCTTAAATGCATGACATTTTTGTATATGTCATATAAACTACTGTAGCATGTATAAACCTTAATTAAACAATTTAATAATAAATTAAAAGGTATTTATTCCTGTATGATATTACGCTGTACCTGCATTGGACCAGCGGCTTGGAGAATGGATGGATGGATGATTCAGCTCTGGGCGCCATCTTCTGGCGAGACGCGGGAATTCATTCAGCACAACCATCACAGAGCATACATTGGTTGTACACTCGTTATTGCGGTGCATTATGGGATTGAATGAGTGCACTCGATAACATCCACTATGGTTTCGGACACCACTACAGATGGCTGTTCTAAGACACAGCCCGTGAAAACGGAACTAAACAGGACATGACCGTTACAGTGGCTTTCTCTTTACCCTGTGTTATTATAGTGATTGTTAGTATATGTTAAGGGTACAAAACAGATTTTAGTAGCAGCATGGCCTTGCTAATTCAGCATAAAAGGTTGTATTTATTGGTATCATTTTTATGGTATATTTTAATTTTTAAAATGTACAGGTTGTTATGTAAATATGTTTACATTTTTACTGTATTTGTACAAAATTATTCTGGCAAACACAGCTGCCAGTTTTTTTTCCCCAAAAATATGACAGGATTTTAATCTGTGTAAACTTTGACGAATAACCTAATAGTTGGATCCAGAAAATGTAGTGTCTCCAATTCACCTGTCCTGCATGTCTTTGGATTTTGGGGGAAACCCACAGGAAGATGAGGAGAACAAGCGAACTCCACACAGAAAGTCCTCCTGGCTCAGATGGGACAGGGCTACACACTAATTCCACTCCCAGAAACAGATCTGTAAACAGAAACCGTGACATATAAAGCTGTGTGTGTACAGATTCATGATTTTCTAAAACATACAGCGTATAAATTGTTCAAACTAACTCTTTATTTAAAGCCACTGTAAGCGCCGGGGAATACCATCACTTGGTAGTCATGTAACACGTGTATATTTGCCAGAGTTCCTTCCTGTGTTTTTACAACTGAAGATGGTGTTTGGATGAACACCAAAACGCCTTGTTGTTTCTTTTTATGTAGTTCAGTGATTGAAAAAAGAGTTTGTTTGAACACTGTGTATGCACAGCATGTGAAGGGATTTAAGTCGGGGAGGGAGGGGGAAATGTTAAGGGTTTAGGGCTTAGGGTTTGATACAGGACCATGTGTTCCATGCTGGACATGTCTTAAATTCCACCAGCTAGTACTGGACAGTTGGCAAGTACACCATGTATGCACAGCGAGAGTGCATTCCAGAGGTAGTTGAAAACGCATTCAACCGGATTACTTTCATAGTGTAAACGCTCACATGGTCAAATGTGTTCAAAAAGCCACGAAACGCCATCTACTCTCCGCCTACTGACCTAATGTGTAAACAATATGGGAAGCGTGCTAGATTTAAACTTTGCCAGCTGAAGACCTAAGATTGGTTTGAAGATAAAAAAAACGTACCAAGCACGATGTTCTCTCACCATTCCTGATTTCTAACACACACTCTCAGCTTTCGCCTGGTCTTGCGGCTGTCAGAGCAGAAATGAAAGCTGATGCTCGAAAGCTGATGTTTTTCGCCGCATCCTTTTGCATTCATATGTTAATTGCGTGAGCTTATTTCATCCATGAGATTGAAAGATCTGAAAAAGGCCATACATTTACCAGCCCATAGACCCTCCCCTCGAAAAAATCAGGACAGAAATAAATGAAAGTGGACAAAATGGATTGAATGTGTCTCCATCGACGACTCGTGATCCGATCGAACAAAATGCATCTTAATGCCAGGTATGAACAGGGCTTCACTCTGTGCCAACTGTCCTGTACTAGCTGGGACGTCCTGTGACTGGAGTACATTTATTTAAGCATGTGCCAAATAGGACACCCTGGTCCTGCATCAAACCCTAAGTCACGTCACAACCACACACCCCCTTCCCCACAGCCAATGCCCTATTTAAGTGGCAAAACGACTGAGGGGTCCCAAACAGGAATACTTGTTCCTATCTAGAAGAACTCAAACTTGCATTTGACTATGGCTGGCAGACAGGCAGTGAAAGCGTACTTAGATCTCGTGTCTCAGGCCTGCAGGGCTGTACTAATATTCCTCAAAGACAACAAAATCCCACATACGGTGGAAAACATTGCGATACACAAAGGTGAGCAACATTATTGTGTGTGTTGTCCAGTGGAGGAGTTAGAGTTGTCTTGGATGCATTTGTCAACCTGTACAAGTTATGCCGCATATACAGTAGTCTGTTTATATTCAGACTTAATTTCATTAGTAGAACTTTAACCTTCACAACTTTAATGTCCATGAACCTCTAGGGCAGCAGAAGACACCTGAGTTCACCAAACTCAACCCCATGCAGAAACTGCCAGTGCTGGAGGACAATGGATTTGTTCTGACTGAGAGGTAAAGAGAGAGTGAAGAGAGAAAAACAGATGAAAGCTTTGGATAAAAGAGCAAATGAAAGTCACGAGAGAAAGCTGCAGAGATTATTACACCTCAGTCAATCCGATACTGAATCTATTAAATATAAAGCCCTCCTCGACAATGAAACCACCACAGAGTCTCATCCTCTAAATATACTTGTGCTTTAATTAATGAAACTCAAGCTATGTCTGACTTAACAACAACCCTGACATTTATAAAGAGATTAATACAAATCTCAAGTATAATTATGAAAAGAAAAAAACCCGAATTTGACCTCCAAACCAATATACACAGGGAATGATAATCAACGGAACAAGAAACAGGTGTGTAACTAATTAGAAAGCATGACAACAATCAAGGAACAAGAGCTCATGCAAACAGGAACAGGGAAAATCATGCTGTGTTTGAAATTACCCCCTATACCCTCATTCACTATTCTCTACATTACTCCACTAATATAGTCCACTTGAAGGAGTGAATAAAAACGAGTGAGTGAATTCGGAACACTGAGTGTGTCGGAAGGGCTGCTGCTTTTGCAGTTTGTGCAGCTTGCTGTTTAACCCTTAAATGCATACCTCATAGATATATATACATATCTATGGCATACCTTGGGTCTTTAGCGCCCCCGGGACGTCATTCACTACCCTCCTCCTCATTCATTTTTTAAAGTTAGACATCAACCTTCTTAGTATTCCTCAATCAATTTAGTATAAACAATATAACTCACAATTGCGTGATATAAAGTCACAATTCTGACTTTTTTTCTCAGTCAGAATTGTGACTATATCACACAATTGGGAGTTTATATCTCAGAATTCTGACTTTATCCAAATTCTGAGATAAAAAGTCACAATTACTCTTTTTATTTAGTGGCGGAAACGGGCTTCCATAGACATACGTTTGCTAAGTGTCAAATGATTATTAACCCTTAAATGCATGACATTTTTGTATATGTCATATAAACTACTGTAGCATGTATAAACCTTAATTAAACAATTTAATAATAAATTAAAAGGTATTTATTCCTGTATGATATTACGCTGTACCTGCATTGGACCAGCGGCTTGGAGAATGGATGGATGGATGATTCAGCTCTGGGCGCCATCTTCTGGCGAGACGCGGGAATTCATTCAGCACAACCATCACAGAGCATACATTGGTTGTACACTCGTTATTGCGGTGCATTATGGGATTGAATGAGTGCACTCGATAACATCCACTATGGTTTCGGACACCACTACAGATGGCTGTTCTAAGACACAGCCCGTGAAAACGGAACTAAACAGGACATGACCGTTACAGTGGCTTTCTCTTTACCCTGTGTTATTATAGTGATTGTTAGTATATGTTAAGGGTACAAAACAGATTTTAGTAGCAGCATGGCCTTGCTAATTCAGCATAAAAGGTTGTATTTATTGGTATCATTTTTATGGTATATTTTAATTTTTAAAATGTACAGGTTGTTATGTAAATATGTTTACATTTTTACTGTATTTGTACAAAATTATTCTGGCAAACACAGCTGCCAGTTTTTTTCCCCCAAAAATATGACAGGATTTTAATCTGTGTAAACTTTGACGAATAACCTAATAGTTGGATCCAGAAAATGTAGTGTCTCCAATTCACCTGTCCTGCATGTCTTTGGATTTTGGGGGAAACCCACAGGAAGATGAGGAGAACAAGCGAACTCCACACAGAAAGTCCTCCTGGCTCAGATGGGACAGGGCTACACACTAATTCCACTCCCAGAAACAGATCTGTAAACAGAAACCGTGACATATAAAGCTGTGTGTGTACAGATTCATGATTTTCTAAAACATACAGCGTATAAATTGTTCAAACTAACTCTTTATTTAAAGCCACTGTAAGCGCCGGGGAATACCATCACTTGGTAGTCATGTAACACGTGTATATTTGCCAGAGTTCCTTCCTGTGTTTTTACAACTGAAGATGGTGTTTGGATGAACACCAAAACGCCTTGTTGTTTCTTTTTATGTAGTTCAGTGATTGAAAAAAGAGTTTGTTTGAACACTGTGTATGCACAGCATGTGAAGGGATTTAAGTCGGGGAGGGAGGGGGAAATGTTAAGGGTTTAGGGCTTAGGGTTTGATACAGGACCATGTGTTCCATGCTGGACATGTCTTAAATTCCACCAGCTAGTACTGGACAGTTGGCAAGTACACCATGTATGCACAGCGAGAGTGCATTCCAGAGGTAGTTGAAAACGCATTCAACCGGATTACTTTCATAGTGTAAACGCTCACATGGTCAAATGTGTTCAAAAAGCCACGAAACGCCATCTACTCTCCGCCTACTGACCTAATGTGTAAACAATATGGGAAGCGTGCTAGATTTAAACTTTGCCAGCTGAAGACCTAAGATTGGTTTGAAGATAAAAAAAACGTACCAAGCACGATGTTCTCTCACCATTCCTGATTTCTAACACACACTCTCAGCTTTCGCCTGGTCTTGCGGCTGTCAGAGCAGAAATGAAATCCTTTTGCATTCAAATGTTAATTGCGTGAGCTTATTTCATCCATGAGATTGAAAGATCTGAAAAAGGCCATACATTTACCAGCCCATAGACCCTCCCCTCGAAAAAATCAGGACAGAAATAAATGAAAGTGGACAAAATGGATTGAATGTGTCTCCATCGACGACTCGTGATCCGATCGAACAAAATGCATCTTCATGCCAGGTATGAACAGGGCTTCACTCTGTGCCAACTGTCCTGTACTAGCTGGGACGTCCTGTGACTGGAGTACATTTATTTAAGCATGTGCCAAATAGGACACCCTGGTCCTGCATCAAACCCTAAGTCACGTCACAACCACACACCCCCTTCCCCACAGCCAATGCCCTATTTAAGTGGCAAAACGACTGAGGGGTCCCAAACAGGAATACTTGTTCCTATCTAGAAGAACTCAAACTTGCATTTGACTATGGCTGGCAGACAGGCAGTGAAAGCGTACTTAGATCTCGTGTCTCAGGCCTGTAGGGCTGTACTAATATTCCTCAAAGACAACAAAATCCCACATACGGTGGAAAACATTGCGATACGCAAAGGTGAGCAACATTATTGTGTGTGTTGTCCAGTGGAGGAGTTAGAGTTGTCTTGGATGCATTTGTCAACCTGTACAAGTTATGCCGCATATACAGTAGTCTGTTTATATTCAGACTTAATTTCATTAGTAGAACTTTAACCTTCACAACTTTAATGTCCATGAACCTCTAGGGCAGCAGAAGACACCTGAGTTCACCAAACTCAACCCCATGCAGAAACTGCCAGTGCTGGAGGACAATGGATTTGTTCTGACTGAGAGGTAAAGAGAGAGTGAAGCTAGAAAAACAGATGAAAGCTTTGGATAAAAGAGCAAATGAAAGTCACGAGAGAAAGCTGCAGAGATTATTAGGCATTTAAAACAATGAGGACAAGTGAACTCCTGTACAGCTGTATTATCAGTATTTAGTAATATTAGTAATATTTTACTTTACTCATATTAACATTTTTGTTATTATTATTAATTTCTCCCTTCTGTCATTGGGACTGCTGGGAAGTGTGATTAAAGCTGGTGAAGTCTGTTTTGCATGTATTCTAATTGTATGTGCAATTAGTCTGTTTAGCAAAAACAATTTATTTCAAAGACAAAACTGAAAAAAATATAATTTCTCATTCACCATTTGCACAGAATGTCACGAGGCTGAATAAATGATGAGAGAATTGTCATTATTTGGTGAAATATTCCTCTTATGCTATCATGTTCTGTCACAGTGACGCCATATTGAAATATCTGGCGTCAGCCTATAATGTCCCTGATCACTGGTACCCCAAAATGCCAGAGAAGAGAGCGCGAGTGGATGAATACACAGCCTGGAATCATGCGAACACACGCACGCACATTTCCACAGTCTTCTTGCATGAGGTAGGGTTTGACATGTGGCTAGTTGACATGACATTTAAGCAGTGACATTATTTTTTATCTAAAAGTATTTGAAACAACAGTAGTCTATATAAGATACATTGTGTCAAAATGATTGATTGCTTTGACCTTTGACCTACCACGCCCCCTTCCCCATCCCCCACCGGACCACCCACGTAGTTCCCCTCCCCCACGGTTGACCTTGACCACCCACATTGCGGTCACCTTTGACCTTGTGTATCCTCCGGGGACCAATATGACCTTTGAGGTTGCATATTTGTAATACCGATGGTGCCCTATGACCTCCGGTTGTTTTCTGTGGCGATCAAATGGAAGAATGATTGTTTTGAACTTTGACACGGCTATTTGAGGTTTGTGATTTCGGGGCTACATCTGTAGGATACGTGTGTGCTTCCGCATTCCATAGCAGGGTTCATTTTACAGAGGAGCAAGTGACAAAAATACGATTTTATTATCGTCATTGGGGCAAATCACTAATGCTCACTCATTGTGTCTTGGTCACACACACACACACACACTTGGTTTTATAAAAGAAATGCCTTTTAAATGTGATGAATATAAACAAAATATATAAATATATTACACTGTATAATAACAATTATCTTACTAAATTGTACTGAAATACGGCAAATATTATAGTTTTAGCTAGATGAAAATGTAAAAAACACCTTAAATTTTTCAGAGAGCAGGAAAAAATGGTGCTTATGCAATGAAAATGTATATACACTGAATGAATGATTTACAAAAGAAAATACAGTTTTAAAAGTTGAAAAATAAAATCTCTCTCTCTCTCAGTCTCTCCAAGAGAGAGCACCTCACACCCAGGGTTGTAAAACACCCTGCTGAAATGTGAGACACTGCGGCAGGGAGTAATCTATTGGGGACACAGCACATGTAAGGCTTTAACTTTTTCCAGAGCCAATGTTTTGTTCATACTAATTTTATTTCAAAGCATTAAAGTTTAAATTAGATCTAAATAAAGTTTTAATAAAACCGTATTTTCTATTTATCTTCCAATAAGACAACTGTATCCTGATAACTGCTGTTGCACAATGATTTCTGCTTAAATCTAACCTAAAGTGTTATTAAACAGTGTCTGTTCCAATACTTAAGGAATATTGAATTTGTTTTAAAAAATGATTCCAAAATATGAATGTGTGTTTGACATCAGCTCAAACAATGGTCTTTTTAAACTAGGGATGAACTATTATACTCAATAATAATAACAATTATCTTGCTAAATTTACCGAAACACAGTGAATCAAATATTAGTTTAGTTAAATGAAAATATAAAACAACATTTATTACATTTTTCAGAGAGCAGGAAAAAATGGTGCTTATGCAAACATGTATACATTGAATCAATGATTTACAAAAGAAAATACAGTTTTAAAAGTTGAAAAATAAAATCTCGCTCTCTCTGTCTCACCAAGAGAGCAGCTCACACCCAGGGTGTAAAAACCCTGCTGAAATGTAAAGAAGTCGCAGCACGGGGACAGAGAACAAACTCTGGGACGCTTCCACATGTTTGGTTTCCATATTTTATGGAGGCTTTCCATAGACATAATGACTTTTGTACTGTAACTGTACATCTCATGCATCTAAACACGGCCCCTCACAGAAAACTTTTAGCATTTTACATTTTCAAAAATAAATGAATACATTTATATCATTTATAAGCTGTTTTGCTCATGATCAAAATTTGTGGTATTACTACGCTTTTGTCCACATTTTGTCCCACACAACGTTAGGGAATACCTAAACCACACACACACACACACACACACACACACGGTAATTGGTTCTATAAAAGGAACTTATCTCTATTGGAAAATAAATGATTATAAATAAAATATAATGCAACAAATATGTTACTACATTATTTGAACACTTTTAGTTATAAGTAGTCTATATAAGATACATTGTGAGTAGTCTATATAAGATACATTGTGTCAAAATGATTGATTGCTTTGACCTTTGACCTACCACGCCCCCTTCCCCATCCCCCACCGGACCACCCACGTCGTTCCCCTCCCCCATAGTTGACCTTGACCACCCACGTCGCCGTCACCTTTGACCTTGTGTATCCTCCGGGGACCAATATGACCTTTGAGGTTGCATATTTGTAATACCGATGGTGACCACCGGTTGTTTTCTGTGGCGATCAAATGGAAGAATGATTGTCTTGAACTTTGACACGGCTATTTGAGGTTTGTGATTTCGGGGCTACATCTGTAGGATACGTGTGGGCTTCTGCATTCCATAGCAGGGGTCATTTTACAGAGGAGCAAGTGACAAAAATAAGATTTTATTATCATCATTAGGGCGAATCACAATATGCTCACTCATTGTGTTGGTCACTCACACACACACACACACACAATTGGTTTTATAAAAGGAATGCATTTTAAATGTGGTGAATATAAACAAAATATATAAATATATTACACTGTATAATAACAATTATCTTACTAAATTGTACTGAAATACGGCGAATCAAATATTATAGTTTTAGCTAGATGAAAATGTAAAAAACACCTTACATTTTTCAGAGAGCAGGAAAAAATGGTGCTTATGCAATGAATATGTATATACATTGAATGAATGATTTACAAAAGAAAATACAGTTTTAAAAGTTGAAAAATAAAATCTCTCTCTCTCAGTCTCTCCAAGAGAGAGCGCGGCTCACACCCAGGGTTGTAAAACACCCTGCTGAAATGTGAGACAGTGGGGCAGAGAGTAATCTATTGGGGACACAGCACATGTAAGGCTTTTTCCAGAGCCAATGTTTTGTTCATACTAATTTTATTTCAAAGCATAAAAGTTTAAATTAGATCTAAATAAAGTTTTAATAAAACCGTATTTTCTATTTATCTTCCTATAAGACTGGTGTATCCACATCCAACATCTGATGCCATACAGGAATGATTTCTTGCTTAAATCTAACCTAAAGTGTTATTAAACAATGCCTGTTCCAATACTTTAGCTTGTTTAAAATGTAAGATCTTAGATGTTATTTCTACAAAAAGATTCAAACAACATGTTTGTCACAGTCTGTATGATAAAAAAAAAAGGAATATTGAATTTGTTTTTTAAAAAGATTCCAAAATATGAATGTGTGTTTGACATCAGCTCAACAACGGTCTTTTTAAACTAGGGATGAACTATTACACTCAATAATTAGTTTAGTTAAATGAATAATTAGTTTAGTTAAATGAAAATATAAAACAACATTTATTACATTTTTCAGAGAGCAGGAAAAAATGGTGCTTATGCAAACATGTATACATTGAATCAATGATTTACAAAAGAAAATACAGTTTTAAAAGTTGAAAAATAAAATCTCGCTCTCTCTGTCTCACCAAGAGAGCAGCTTACACCCAGGGTGTAAAACACCCTGCTGAAATGTGAGACAGTGGGGTAGCATTGGGACAGAGAACAAACTCTGGGACGCTTCCACATGTTTGGTTTCCATATTTTATGGAGGCTTTCCAGAGACATAATGACTTTTGTACTGTAACTGTACATCTCATGCATCTAAACACAGCCCCTCACAGAAAACTTTTTGCATTTTACATTTTCAAAAATAAATTAATATATTTATATCATTTATAAGCTGTTTTGCTCATGATCAAAATTTGTGGTATTACTACGCTTTTGTCCACATTTTGTCCCACACAACATTAGGGAATACCTAAACCACACACACACACACACACACACACACACACACGGTAATTGGTTCTATAAAAGGAACTTATCTCTATTGGAAAATAAATGATTATAAATAAAATATAATGCAACAAATATGTTACTACATTATTTGAACACTTTTAGTTATAGTTTTAGCTAAATATAATAATAAATATATAAATACAAATAATTAAATATAAATATACCTTACATTTTCAGAGAGTTGAAGATGATAAAAAGCAAATAGTTCAAGTCAAAACACCCCCCAGCTCCTCCAGGGATAAACTCCAGTGTGAAATGCTTCAGATCCTCACAGAGACGGGAGGAGTTACAGACCAGATGAGACTCTGTGCACCATGGCACAAGGCTTTAAATTTCCCAGAGAAAATGTTTTGTTCATACTAATTTTATTTCAAAGCATAATCGTAAAAGTTTAAATTAGATCTAAATAAAATCTTTAAAGTTTTACTAAAATCGTATCTTCTTTATCTCCCAGAAGACTGTATCCAGATAGCATCTGATGACCAATTGTAGGAATTATTTACATAAATTCAACCTAAAGTATATTTTTATTAAACAGCGTTTGTTCAAAAACTTTAGCATGTTTAAAATTTAAGATCTTAGATATTATTTCTACAAATATTCAAGCGGGTCTTGATTAATAACCATTAACAATGGATGAACCCATGCAATGAAACATGTTTGTCACAAATCTGTATGTTTTTAAAAGATAAACTAGAAATATTTAATTTGTTTTAAATAGATTCCAGTTATGAAGGAATTCTAACGATGACTTAACATTGCTCTTATTCAGTTTAAGAAAATCCCCACACAGGTCCTCAGCAATCATTAATGGCCGCTTCAGGCTATAGGGTGATGGGGTGATTTACACACCAGATGTTTCTCTTCGGTCAATGACAACATAAGTAAAGTTTGTCTCGAGTACATTTTTGACCCTAACGATTTTGCAGGGTGTTAAAGACCCTACAAGGTTTGTTTTTTTTTTCAACCGGGATGAATCTACACATGCAAGGTCGTGACTTCCGCGGTCAATGGGTCTCCTGGGAATATTTATTTTACCTTAAAACCAAAGATTTACCTGTTGGTTTCTGACACGATGGCATTATTCGGTACTTTTATAAATGTCATTTTCTTATATAGGTTCATGCTACTTTTATCAGCCTGATAAATATGCAGTTAATACATTATGAAACAAGGCAATTATGCTACCAAAATAGTTTGACAATGATTTTAAGAAAAAGCGGTGTCTTAAAATACAACTAAACCAGTTTTTTTTTCTTTTGACAAACTATTAGACAAAAAATATTTTCTCTGTGGTGTTGGAATAGGCCTAGGTCTTTTTTTTAAGTATCAGGCATGTTACAATCATGCAGTACAAGGATTCTGATGAAGCTTCTTATCAAACAAAGAAAATAATATTTATTTTTCACTTGTGAGTGTTTCAACATGAGTTATACAATGTGTACGCTAGTATCGCACTTGCCATTTTTAATAGTCTTTACAATTGAATTATGCATCACAATCCAGCTAAGTTATCAGCTAAGCTGTTTATTATTATTTATAGCTGTATATTATTATTTTTGGCTCAATTAAATAGATGTCGATTAAAGTTTATTGTCATTGCTTCTTCCCTACAGATAAAATCCAAACATGCTCTTTGTAGGAATTATGTGTGCACAAAACTCTGTGTAAATTCAAGAGGCCTAGAGTAAGAAAGCGGTGACATTATTTAAGAAAAAGTGTCATATTGCATACAGAAAATCCACTTTATTGTGATTTTTTCCCTTCCATCCCTAGTCTTAGCCATGTTATCAAGATTATCAAGGTCACTGTTCACATTTTATTTGGCGGCCTGTATTTGTTTTTAGGTGAAGGCTGCTCTCTGGTTGTTGTCAGTGTAAGGTTGTGCAAATCCTCACGTGTGTGATGAATACGGGCCTTTCATTTTAAGCATCTTTTTAAACGTATGACTTAACTTTCCTTTTGACAACCAACATTTCAAACAATTTTCCTTAGGTGTTTAATCTTTAGGGAATCCTGAAGCTTCTTTCAACATCCTGCTTGACATTAAATAATATAGCATGTGTATAAATTATAGAATGCAGTTTGCTAGATAGTCTGTGCTACACTATTGTAATGCAAGCACATTTAAAAACTATAACGCTGCATGCCCTTGTGAAAGCTATAGACGAATTTCAAACATAATCTTTACACAGGAATTATATGTATACAATTTACTATGTGTGTACGACATATAAGAAAAGAGATATTTAGCTATAATAAAAACATAACAAAGAAATCCTCTCTTCTGTTCTGTTGCGAAAGATTGTAAATGCCACTTATTCCACTACCAGAGGACGCTGTTTACAGTTTGTTTGTTTTTGTACAGTTTTTAGATGAAGCCAAAGTGTGGTCAAACATGCAGCTACTCGCAGGAATTCATGAAAACATGAACAAACGTTATTCCTTCTACATGACAGAGTTTAAACTACAACTGCGATGTTCTTTCTGATCTGTCTAGGAAGCGGTCATAAGACACGCAATGCATAAACATGAAAAGCGAGTCTTGATGTTTTTCTGTTACATTTACAACTATTGCGCTTAAAACACATCTATTACACTTAGTTACAGCGTGTTACATTCGAGCATGACGTGGTAACACAATTTTTTTAGCGCGTCTCTAAACGCAACTTCAATAAAAAAAAAAAAGAAAAAGTCAACTTGATAAGTAGTTATTCTAAGTAAAAGGTTAGATGATTCATATTTTGACCGCTCCAATGCTATGTCTTTTAGGCTTGATCCATGAAACAGGGCCCAGCTACGCCAACGTGTCATGTTTGTGATGAAGAGTGTAATGCGGTTCTTGTCCCTCACCAGCATGCTTAACACCTCTTACATTTTTTTTTACAATTGTAAATATTTGTTCAGCTTAAATATTAGTTTTAGTCATTTACAAAGGTGTCAGGCATGATAATGAGAAACGTGATTAGGTGGCTATTTAAGCGGTCCTCTGTGATGTCTTTTAATAAAACATTTCAGCGTCATTAAGGCAAACTTAGTAACGGTAATCGATGAAATAAATATAAACTTACAAAACGTTATGGTAATGAATAGGCTAAATAAACACAAATGATCATTCTGACTCTTTCACATACCAGACTGATCCCGGGTAAGTAAACCTCAAATACCCAAATCACACAGTAGTTATCTTGAGCTTAAAATGTTTCTTTGATTTTGTTCAAGTTTTTTCTGAAACACGGTGTTTTACCACGGTTTCATTTTTTTTAAAACATCACCATTCTTTTTTGTGTGTCATTTTAATTATGAGCATGTTTTCCCTTTACATTTTGTCCGAAAACTGTTTCCTGCATTTAGCTGTAATGCTAGTGAGTGCTTGGTGTTACTCATTGTTCCAGTACAGTAATTGGTTGGTTTAATCCGATGATGCATTAAACCGTTGCATTCGCTTGAGTCATTTACATAGTATTTATATTACTATAAATATATTTTTGGAATGGGGAAGAATGCTCAGACACAATCATGACATCAAGTTAAGTGATTCAGCATTTTATTTCAACAATATATTGTTGAATATACTTTCATACATTGAAGTAGTGAAGAAAATGATAGAATTGCATTACTAAATAAAGTAAAACAATAAAAATGATATTACAGACGTTCTAGCCAGAAAAGAAAATCTCTGCAGACTACCATGTTTTGGTGTAGTATGTAGTCGACCGTTGTTTCAACAATTTCGCCGATGGTGATATCATTATCAGCATTTTTTGACATCAGTGATACACATAGATCTGTTACAAATGTACACATACAGAGTACTTCGGTAACTCCTAACTCGTCGCTACAATCACACATCACATCCAGAACTTTTCTGAGGATTACACTGATAGGCTCTTTTCTAATAAACATGCTCGTCACATCAGGCAATGAATTTGTCAGGTCTCTTTTATGTCGTCCATTTTATTTTTGAGATTTTTTACACGTTTGGTGTCCCCCGAGCAGTCATCATTCTGTTTGCGGGCGGCATTGATAATCTTATGCATCAAGTCAACCATCTGGCCTCTGTAAAGATCTTTAAACATACCTCCTAACATACCTCCTAACATATGACACCTAACATCGCACACCAGAGACTGCTTGTGCACAGCATCGCCAGAACTCAACGGGCAGTCGCTCCCCATCAGCTTTTGCGTAGCCATTCCACAAATCTGCAGCGTTGAAGACGTCTTCTTCAGAACTCAACTTCGTGCATGGTAAAAACTTTGTCCCCTATTCGATGCGGAAAGATTCTGAAACTTTTTGCATTTTACATTTTCAAAAATAAATTAATACATTTATATCATTTATAAGCTGTTTTGCTCATGATCAAAATTTGTGGTATTACTACGCTTTTGTCCACATTTTGTCCCACACAACATTAGGGAATACCTAAACCACACACACACACACACACACACACACGGTAATTGGTTCTATAAAAGGAACTTATCTCTATTGGAAAATAAATGATTATAAATAAAATATAATGCAACAAATATGTTACTACATTATTTGAACACTTTTAGTTATAGTTTTAGCTAAATATAATAATAAATATATAAATACAAATAATTAAATATAAATATACCTTACATTTTCAGAGAGTTGAAGATGATAAAAAGCAAATAGTTCAAGTCAAAACACCCCCCAGCTCCTCCAGGGATAAACTCCAGTGTGAAATGCTTCAGATCCTCACAGAGACGGGAGGAGTTACAGACCAGATGAGACTCTGTGCACCATGGCACAAGGCTTTAAATTTCCCAGAGAAAATGTTTTGTTCATACTAATTTTATTTCAAAGCATAATCGTAAAAGTTTAAATTAGATCTAAAAAAAATCTTTAAAGTTTTACTAAAATCGTATCTTCTTTATCTCCCAGAAGACTGTATCCAGATAGCATCTGATGACCAATTGTAGGAATTATTTACATAAATTCAACCTAAAGTATATTTTTATTAAACAGCGTTTGTTCAAAAACTTTAGCATGTTTAAAATTTAAGATCTTAGATATTATTTCTACAAATATTCAAGCGGGTCTTGATTAATAACCATTAACAATGGATGAACCCATGCAATGAAACATGTTTGTCACAAATCTGTATGTTTTTAAAAGATAAACTAGAAATATTTAATTTGTTTTAAATAGATTCCAGTTATGAAGGAATTCTAACGATGACTTAACATTGCTCTTATTCAGTTTAAGAAAATCCCCACACAGGTCCTCAGCAATCATTAATGGCCGCTTCAGGCTATAGGGTGATGGGGTGATTTACACACCAGATGTTTCTCTTCGGTCAATGACAACATAAGTAAAGTTTGTCTCGAGTACATTTTTGACCCTAACGATTTTGCAGGGTGTTAAAGACCCTACAAGGTTTGTTTTTTTTTTTCAACCGGGATGAATCTACACATGCAAGGTCGTGACTTCCGCGGTCAATGGGTCTCCTGGGAATATTTATTTTACCTTAAAACCAAAGATTTACCTGTTGGTTTCTGACACAATGGCATTATTCGGTACTTTTATAAATGTCATTTTCTTATATAGGTTCATGCTACTTTTATCAGCCTGATAAATATGCAGTTAATACATTATGAAACAAGGCAATTATGCTACCAAAATAGTTTGACAATGATTTTAAGAAAAAGCGGTGTCTTAAAATACAACTTTTTTTTCTTTTGACAAACTATTAGACAAAAAATATTTTCTCTGTGGTGTTGGAATAGGCCTAGGTCTTTTTTTTAAGTATCAGGCATGTTACAATCATGCAGTACAAGGATTCTGATGAAGCTTCTTATCAAACAAAGAAAATAATATTTATTTTTCACTTGTGAGTGTTTCAACATGAGTTATACAATGTGTACGCTAGTATCGCACTTGCCATTTTTAATAGTCTTTACAATTGAATTATGCATCACAATCCAGCTAAGTTATCAGCTAAGCTGTTTATTATTATTTATAGCTGTATATTATTATTTTTGGCTCAATTAAATAGATGTCGATTAAAGTTTATTGTCATTGCTTCTTCCCTACAGATAAAATCCAAACATGCTCTTTGTAGGAATTATGTGTGCACAAAACTCTGTGTAAATTCAAGAGGCCTAGAGTAAGAAAGCGGTGACATTATTTAAGAAAAAGTGTCATATTGCATACAGAAAATCCACTTTATTGTGATTTTTTCCCTTCCATCCCTAGTCTTAGCCATGTTATCAAGATTATCAAGGTCACTGTTCACATTTTATTTGGCGGCCTGTATTTGTTTTTAGGTGAAGGCTGCTCTCTGGTTGTTGTCAGTGTAAGGTTGTGCAAATCCTCACGTGTGTGATGAATACGGGCCTTTCATTTTAAGCATCTTTTTAAACGTATGACTTAACTTTCCTTTTGACAACCAACATTTCAAACAATTTTCCTTAGGTGTTTAATCTTTAGGGAATCCTGAAGCTTCTTTCAACATCCTGCTTGACATTAAATAATATAGCATGTGTATAAATTATAGAATGCAGTTTGCTAGATAGTCTGTGCTACACTATTGTAATGCAAGCACATTTAAAAACTATAACGCTGCATGCCCTTGTGAAAGCTATAGACGAATTTCAAACATAATCTTTACACAGGAATTATATGTATACAATTTACTATGTGTGTACGACATATAAGAAAAGAGATATTTAGCTATAATAAAAACATAACAAAGAAATCCTCTCTTCTGTTCTGTTGCGAAAGATTGTAAATGCCACTTATTCCACTACCAGAGGACGCTGTTTACAGTTTGTTTGTTTTTGTACAGTTTTTAGATGAAGCCAAAGTGTGGTCAAACATGCAGCTACTCGCAGGAATTCATGAAAACATGAACAAACGTTATTCCTTCTACATGACAGAGTTTAAACTACAACTGCGATGTTCTTTCTGATCTGTCTAGGAAGCGGTCATAAGACACGCAATGCATAAACATGAAAAGCGAGTCTTGATGTTTTTCTGTTACATTTACAACTATTGCGCTTAAAACACATCTATTACACTTAGTTACAGCGTGTTACATTCGAGCATGACGTGGTAACACAATTTTTTTAGCGCGTCTCTAAACGCAACTTCAATAAAAAAAAAAAAGAAAAAGTCAACTTGATAAGTAGTTATTCTAAGTAAAAGGTTAGATGATTCATATTTTGACCGCTCCAATGCTATGTCTTTTAGGCTTGATCCATGAAACAGGGCCCAGCTACGCCAACGTGTCATGTTTGTGATGAAGAGTGTAATGCGGTTCTTGTCCCTCACCAGCATGCTTAACACCTCTTACATTTTTTTTTACAATTGTAAATATTTGTTCAGCTTAAATATTAGTTTTAGTCATTTACAAAGGTGTCAGGCATGATAATGAGAAACGTGATTAGGTGGCTATTTAAGCGGTCCTCTGTGATGTCTTTTAATAAAACATTTCAGCGTCATTAAGGCAAACTTAGTAACGGTAATCGATGAAATAAATATAAACTTACAAAACGTTATGGTAATGAATAGGCTAAATAAACACAAATGATCATTCTGACTCTTTCACATACCAGACTGATCCCGGGTAAGTAAACCTCAAATACCCAAATCACACAGTAGTTATCTTGAGCTTAAAATGTTTCTTTGATTTTGTTCAAGTTTTTTCTGAAACACGGTGTTTTACCACGGTTTCATTTTTTTTAAAACATCACCATTCTTTTTTGTGTGTCATTTTAATTATGAGCATGTTTTCCCTTTACATTTTGTCCGAAAACTGTTTCCTGCATTTAGCTGTAATGCTAGTGAGTGCTTGGTGTTACTCATTGTTCCAGTACAGTAATTGGTTGGTTTAATCCGATGATGCATTAAACCGTTGCATTCGCTTGAGTCATTTACATAGTATTTATATTACTATAAATATATTTTTGGAATGGGGAAGAATGCTCAGACACAATCATGACATCAAGTTAAGTGATTCAGCATTTTATTTCAACAATATATTGTTGAATATACTTTCATACATTGAAGTAGTGAAGAAAATGATAGAATTGCATTACTAAATAAAGTAAAACAATAAAAATGATATTACAGACGTTCTAGCCAGAAAAGAAAATCTCTGCAGACTACCATGTTTTGGTGTAGTATGTAGTCGACCGTTGTTTCAACAATTTCGCCGATGGTGATATCATTATCAGCATTTTTTGACATCAGTGATACACATAGATCTGTTACAAATGTACACATACAGAGTACTTCGGTAACTCCTAACTCGTCGCTACAATCACACATCACATCCAGAACTTTTCTGAGGATTACACTGATAGGCTCTTTTCTAATAAACATGCTCGTCACATCAGGCAATGAATTTGTCAGGTCTCTTTTATGTCGTCCATTTTATTTTTGAGATTTTTTACACGTTTGGTGTCCCCCGAGCAGTCATCATTCTGTTTGCGGGCGGCATTGATAATCTTATGCATCAAGTCAACCATCTGGCCTCTGTAAAGATCTTTAAACATACCTCCTAACATACCTCCTAACATATGACACCTAACATCGCACACCAGAGACTGCTTGTGCACAGCATCGCCAGAACTCAACGGGCAGTCGCTCCCCATCAGCTTTTGCGTAGCCATTCCACAAATCTGCAGCGTTGAAGACGTCTTCTTCAGAACTCAACTTCGTGCATGGTAAAAACTTTGTCCCCTATTCGATGCGGAAAGATTCTGATAGTTCCTGGAATCTCTTGTGAATGAGTCCTTTGTCCACAATTATCCAGGCCATGCACGTCAACGCTCTGAAGTTTGGGTTTTAGGGTCTGATTCCCCAAAGTGAGAGTCAAAGAAGCGTGGCATGTGTCTGGCTCAGACAAACAGGAATGTTGGCTTTGGAGGTCAGTATAACAACCAGACCTTCAACTTTTGACATTGCAGTAGCACAACCGTTTGCTCCAATACAGTCGTCAAACCTTAGGAAACCCCTGGTTGGTTGCGATAACTAAGCACTGTGTGTAGAGTTTATAAGGACGACAGATTGGGGGACGCCCTCACCCCCCTGTTGTGTGGGATGTATGGGATGTATGGGGGATGTTATCAGGAAGTCATAAATAACTACACTTTAAATTAAACTGTTTTACAACTGCTAACAAACATTTACCAATACTTTTAAAATAATTTTAATTGACATTTTAATTACTTTTTAAATAATTTTACCAATACTTTTTCAATAATTTACAAGTACTTTTTCTAAACTCTTAACACATCTACATCATAGGTAAGTTTCTACCCAAGACCGTATTTTGTTGTAATGAGTCATATGTAATCAGTGGCATAGCACAAGATCCCATGCCCTATGCATAGGCAGTCCTGATGGGGTTATACATGACAATGGAGTCATAAATCTAATAGTTTGTCAAAAGATATATATTTATGCCATATCTGACATAAATATAATGCTGACATATGTAGCTAACGATGAGCTACCAAGCCACCTATGACACTGATTAGCCTATTATTGCTAATTTTAGATATTATAGACTATTCATTTAAAATTAAACATGTTTCAAATTAGGCTATTATAATTGTGTGTGTGTTGTAAGCAAACAACATTGTTAGTGAACGGTTTATTTATTTAGCCTTTACCTCAGATTACATGTATAACCGTATTATCATCTGAAAATGTATGTTCTGCTCTTTCAATGGGTTGTCTCAATTCATTTTTAGCACTAATGATCGCGGTGATATTCAAGCAGTTTAGCACTATAGATTTTGTGTTCTAGTTTGTGCTCACCTTTCTTTGAAAAGAAGTCAGTTACCAATTGTTCCCCCTCATTTAGTTTTCTTTCCTTTCTTTTTTTGGTGGCCTGATTTGGCTTTCTTTGAGAAAGACATTTCTACAGCAGAACTTTGCGCTTTGATGCTCAACTAACTAGCATAAACAAAGCAGATGGACTAAATTTGGCGCATTAGCAAGGGGTGATCAAAACACAGCAAACCGATTCAAAATTAAATCATTCTGTCAAACTCTAGCACTAGTTTTCTATCCAACATGAACATATAGTCAATCATTGTACAACGACAAATACTAACAATTGATGGTATTATGAAAACTGCATTACTGTCAAGTTTCAGTTCTACCTGCAGACCATATGAAATCCATTATATAATTCAGTTTCTTTTACTGTAAGAAATTCTACAATTTTGGTGAATGTGTTCTATAAAGTATTGACTCTTTCACTTTTATATAGTATGTTGCCAAGAATGCGCACATTCTTCTTTCTCTCCTCTACCTCTCCATCTCCCTTGTCCTGATCCAGCTACTCCTCTCCTTCACCCTGACATTATTTTTCTCACTCTTCTGCTCTGTACACTGTAAAAAAAATTATGATCAATAAGTTATGACAGCATGTTTTTACATTGCTTTAACTCATCAAAATAAGTTAAGCAATTTTCAACTTTTTATAAGTTATACCGGATTCAACAATTTTATTTTAAAGTACTTAAATATTTATAACAATAGAGTCCTATTTTACTGCAAGTCCAAGTAATGGAAATAACTTCAACAATGATTTCTAACACTATATATGTTTTACAAGATCTGCTACTTAAAATGCTTAACAGTTGTTTCAGTCTTTGTTTTATATATATATTTTTTCAATACAATGAGAAAAACAATAAGTAGATTTTTTCAAATTTTTTTATTTGGCAAGTTTTTGTTATTTAATCTACTTAACTAAGCGGAGTAAAATTAACAAAGTGAGTAAGTAAATATAACTTGGCCTGTTAAATTATACTGAGTAATTTTTAAATTTGATGTAATTAATATAATTACATAAAATCATTTGCCCTTTTAAATACATTTTACTTGTTCAATGCAGTGCTGGTAATTAATTTAAATTGAATTAAATGTTACTCTTATAATGTGAAAAAAATAATACTGTGCCAATGTGCAGTTAAGACTTAAGAAGAAATAACAAGCGCTTACAGAAACCTATGATGCTTATGATCACTTTTAATGTTTAAGCAGCTTGAGCTATGATAAACATCCACGTTCAATGATAAATTAAACATATTAAAACTCTAAAATGAGCAGTTCTATGCATAGATAGCTTAATCTCAGTATCAAAACATTTGGAAAGCCTTTTAAACTAACAAAAAACTAAAATACACATTTGTAAAATGTAAGAATATTTCTTTAAAACAGTTATAAAATGATGGCAACCCTCATTATCAACTATGTTGTTTTAATACAACATACGAGATGTGCATGCAACTAATGCAAATGTAAACGTAAAGGATGCCCACGATGAACATTTTGGATGTCACAGGGTACAGGTTTTCTCAAGGGTACCGTTCTTCTGACACAAAAAAGCAAGTCAACCAGGCAGACAAATGCCTATGAACATCCACAGTACAAAAAAGCAAGCAGCTTGTTTGTCAAAGAACGTACTTTAGGAGAGAGCTTAAGCCATCAAGGCCCAGAACCAGTTTCTTGAAAATAAATGGTTCAATCACTTTATGAACTGATTTATCACTATTTATGGATATGTGCGTGAGCTCATTAAAAATGGTATTACTCAACCAAGATGAAATGTTACCCCCAAAAACATTTATGATAGTATGAACTAGGATAATATAGGCTACTATACTGTAAATGACTCAAGCGAATGCAACGGTTTAATGCATCATCTGATTAAACCAACCAATTACTGTACTGGAACAATGAGTAACACCAAGCACTCACTAGCATTACAGCTAAATGCAGGAAACAGTTTTCGGACAAAATGTAAAGGGAAAACATGCTCATAATTAAAATGACACACAAAAAAGAATGGTGATGTTTTAAAAAAAATGAAACCGTGGTAAAACACCGTGTTTCAGAAAAAACTTGAACAAAATCAAAGAAACATTTTAAGCTCAAGATAACTACTGTGTGATTTGGGTATTTGAGGTTTACTTACCCGGGATCAGTCTGGTATGTGAAAGAGTCAGAATGATCATTTGTGTTTATTTAGCCTATTCATTACCATAACGTTTTGTAAGTTTATATTTATTTCATCGATTACCGTTACTAAGTTTGCCTTAATGACGCTGAAATGTTTTATTAAAAGACATCACAGAGGACCGCTTAAATAGCCACCTAATCACGTTTCTCATTATCATGCCTGACACCTTTGTAAATGACTAAAACTAATATTTAAGCTGAACAAATATTTACAATTGTAAAAAAAAATGTAAGAGGTGTTAAGCATGCTGGTGAGGGACAAGAACCGCATTACACTCTTCATCACAAACATGACACGTTGGCGTAGCTGGGCCCTGTTTCATGGATCAAGCCTAAAAGACATAGCATTGGAGCGGTCAAAATATGAATCATCTAACCTTTTACTTAGAATAACTACTTATCAAGTTGACTTTTTCTTTTTTTTTTTTATTGAAGTTGCGTTTAGAGACGCGCTAAAAAAATTGTGTTACCACGTCATGCTCGAATGTAACACGCTGTAACTAAGTGTAATAGATGTGTTTTAAGCGCAATAGTTGTAAATGTAACAGAAAAACATCAAGACTCGCTTTTCATGTTTATGCATTGCGTGTCTTATGACCGCTTCCTAGACAGATCAGAAAGAACATCGCAGTTGTAGTTTAAACTCTGTCATGTAGAAGGAATAACGTTTGTTCATGTTTTCATGAATTCCTGCGAGTAGCTGCATGTTTGACCACACTTTGGCTTCATCTAAAAACTGTACAAAAACAAACAAACTGTAAACAGCGTCCTCTGGTAGTGGAATAAGTGGCATTTACAATCTTTCGCAACAGAACAGAAGAGAGGATTTCTTTGTTATGTTTTTATTATAGCTAAATATCTCTTTTCTTATATGTCGTACACACATAGTAAATTGTATACATATAATTCCTGTGTAAAGATTATGTTTGAAATTCGTCTATAGCTTTCACAAGGGCATGCAGCGTTATAGTTTTTAAATGTGCTTGCATTACAATAGTGTAGCACAGACTATCTAGCAAACTGCATTCTATAATTTATACACATGCTATATTATTTAATGTCAAGCAGGATGTTGAAAGAAGCTTCAGGATTCCCTAAAGATTAAACACCTAAGGAAAATTGTTTGAAATGTTGGTTGTCAAAAGGAAAGTTAAGTCATACGTTTAAAAAGATGCTTAAAATGAAAGGCCCGTATTCATCACACACGTGAGGATTTGCACAACCTTACACTGACAACAACCAGAGAGCAGCCTTCACCTAAAAACAAATACAGGCCGCCAAATAAAATGTGAACAGTGACCTTGATAATCTTGATAACATGGCTAAGACTAGGGATGGAAGGGAAAAAATCACAATAAAGTGGATTTTCTGTATGCAATATGACACTTTTTCTTAAATAATGTCACCGCTTTCTTACTCTAGGCCTCTTGAATTTACACAGAGTTTTGTGCACACATAATTCCTACAAAGAGCATGTTTGGATTTTATCTGTAGGGAAGAAGCAATGACAATAAACTTTAATCGACATCTATTTAATTGAGCCAAAAATAATAATATACAGCTATAAATAATAATAAACAGCTTAGCTGATAACTTAGCTGGATTGTGATGCATAATTCAATTGTAAAGACTATTAAAAATGGCAAGTGCGATACTAGCGTACACATTGTATAACTCATGTTGAAACACTCACAAGTGAAAAATAAATATTATTTTCTTTGTTTGATAAGAAGCTTCATCAGAATCCTTGTACTGCATGATTGTAACATGCCTGATACTTAAAAAAAAGACCTAGGCCTATTCCAACACCACAGAGAAAATATTTTTTGTCTAATAGTTTGTCAAAAGAAAAAAAAGTTGTATTTTAAGACACCGCTTTTTCTTAAAATCATTGTCAAACTATTTTGGTAGCATAATTGCCTTGTTTCATAATGTATTAACTGCATATTTATCAGGCTGATAAAAGTAGCATGAACCTATATAAGAAAATGACATTTATAAAAGTACCGAATAATGCCATTGTGTCAGAAACCAACAGGTAAATCTTTGGTTTTAAGGTAAAATAAATATTCCCAGGAGACCCATTGACCGCGGAAGTCACGACCTTGCATGTGTAGATTCATCCCGGTTGAAAAAAAAAAACAAACCTTGTAGGGTCTTTAACACCCTGCAAAATCGTTAGGGTCAAAAATGTACTCGAGACAAACTTTACTTATGTTGTCATTGACCGAAGAGAAACATCTGGTGTGTAAATCACCCCATCACCCTATAGCCTGAAGCGGCCATTAATGATTGCTGAGGACCTGTGTGGGGATTTTCTTAAACTGAATAAGAGCAATGTTAAGTCATCGTTAGAATTCCTTCATAACTGGAATCTATTTAAAACAAATTAAATATTTCTAGTTTATCTTTTAAAAACATACAGATTTGTGACAAACATGTTTCATTGCATGGGTTCATCCATTGTTAATGGTTATTAATCAAGACCCGCTTGAATATTTGTAGAAATAATATCTAAGATCTTAAATTTTAAACATGCTAAAGTTTTTGAACAAACGCTGTTTAATAAAAATATACTTTAGGTTGAATTTATGTAAATAATTCCTACAATTGGTCATCAGATGCTATCTGGATACAGTCTTCTGGGAGATAAAGAAGATACGATTTTAGTAAAACTTTAAAGATTTTTTTTAGATCTAATTTAAACTTTTACGATTATGCTTTGAAATAAAATTAGTATGAACAAAACATTTTCTCTGGGAAATTTAAAGCCTTGTGCCATGGTGCACAGAGTCTCATCTGGTCTGTAACTCCTCCCGTCTCTGTGAGGATCTGAAGCATTTCACACTGGAGTTTATCCCTGGAGGAGCTGGGGGGTGTTTTGACTTGAACTATTTGCTTTTTATCATCTTCAACTCTCTGAAAATGTAAGGTATATTTATATTTAATTATTTGTATTTATATATTTATTATTATATTTAGCTAAAACTATAACTAAAAGTGTTCAAATAATGTAGTAACATATTTGTTGCATTATATTTTATTTATAATCATTTATTTTCCAATAGAGATAAGTTCCTTTTATAGAACCAATTACCGTGTGTGTGTGTGTGTGTGTGTGTGTGTGTGTGGTTTAGGTATTCCCTAATGTTGTGTGGGACAAAATGTGGACAAAAGCGTAGTAATACCACAAATTTTGATCATGAGCAAAACAGCTTATAAATGATATAAATGTATTAATTTATTTTTGAAAATGTAAAATGCAAAAAGTTTTCTGTGAGGGGCTGTGTTTAGATGCATGAGATGTACAGTTACAGTACAAAAGTCATTATGTCTCTGGAAAGCCTCCATAAAATATGGAAACCAAACATGTGGAAGCGTCCCAGAGTTTGTTCTCTGTCCCAATGCTACCCCACTGTCTCACATTTCAGCAGGGTGTTTTACACCCTGGGTGTAAGCTGCTCTCTTGGTGAGACAGAGAGAGCGAGATTTTATTTTTCAACTTTTAAAACTGTATTTTCTTTTGTAAATCATTGATTCAATGTATACATGTTTGCATAAGCACCATTTTTTCCTGCTCTCTGAAAAATGTAATAAATGTTGTTTTATATTTTCATTTAACTAAACTAATTAGTCATTTAACTAAACTAATTATTGAGTGTAATAGTTTATCCCTAGTTTAAAAAGACCGTTGTTGAGCTGATGTCAAACACACATTCATATTTTGGAATCTTTTTAAAAAACAAATTCAATATTCCTTTTTTTTTAAATCATACAGACTGTGACAAACATGTTGTTTGAATCTTTTTGTAGAAATAACATCTAAGATCTTACATTTTAAACAAGCTAAAGTATTGGAACAGGCATTGTTTAATAACACTTTAGGTTAGATTTAAGCAAGAAATCATTCCTGTATGGCATCAGATGTTGGATGTGGATACACCAGTCTTATAGGAAGATAAATAGAAAATACGGTTTTATTAAAACTTTATTTAGATCTAATTTAAACTTTTATGCTTTGAAATAAAATTAGTATGAACAAAACATTGGCTCTGGAAAAAGCCTTACATGTGCTGTGTCCCCAATAGATTACTCCCTGCCCCACTGTCTCACATTTCAGCAGGGTGTTTTACAACCCTGGGTGTGAGCCGCGCTCTCTCTTGGAGAGACTGAGAGAGAGAGATTTTATTTTTCAACTTTTAAAACTGTATTTTCTTTTGTAAATCATTCATTCAATGTATATACATATTCATTGCATAAGCACCATTTTTTCCTGCTCTCTGAAAAATGTAAGGTGTTTTTTACATTTTCATCTAGCTAAAACTATAATATTTGATTCGCCGTATTTCAGTACAATTTAGTAAGATAATTGTTATTATACAGTGTAATATATTTATATATTTTGTTTATATTCACCACATTTAAAATGCATTCCTTTTATAAAACCAATTGTGTGTGTGTGTGTGTGTGAGTGACCAACACAATGAGTGAGCATATTGTGATTCGCCCTAATGATGATAATAAAATCTTATTTTTGTCACTTGCTCCTCTGTAAAATGACCCCTGCTATGGAATGCAGAAGCCCACACGTATCCTACAGATGTAGCCCCGAAATCACAAACCTCAAATAGCCGTGTCAAAGTTCAAGACAATCATTCTTCCATTTGATCGCCACAGAAAACAACCGGTGGTCACCATCGGTATTACAAATATGCAACCTCAAAGGTCATATTGGTCCCCGGAGGATACACAAGGTCAAAGGTGACGGCGACGTGGGTGGTCAAGGTCAACTATGGGGGAGGGGAACGACGTGGGTGGTATGGTAGGTCAAAGGTCAAAGCAATCAATCATTTTGACACAATGTATCTTATATAGACTACTATTGTGTCAAAATGATTGATTGCTTTGACCTTTGACCTACCACGCCCCCTTCCCCATCCCCCACCGGACCACCCACGTCGTTCCCCTCCCCCACGGTTGACCTTGACCACCCACGTTGCGGTCACCTTTGACCTTGTGTATCCTCCGGGGACCGATATGACCTTTGAGGTTGCATATTTGTAATACCGATGGTATTTTTTCTGTGGCGATCAAATGGAAGAATGATTGTTTTGAACTTTGACACGGGGCTACATCTGTAGGATACGTGTGTGCTTCCGCATTCCATAGCAGGGTTCATTTTACAGAGGAGCAAGTGACAAAAATACGATTTTATTATCGTCATTGGGGCAAATCACTAATGCTCACTCATTGTGTCTTGGTCACACACACACACACACACACACACACACACACACACACACACACACACAATTGGTTTTAATGTGATGAATATAAACAAAATATATAAATATATTACACTGTATAATAACAATTATCTTACTAAATTGTACTGAAATACGGCAAATATTATAGTTTTAGCTGGATGAAAATGTAAAAAACACCTTAAATTTTTCAGAGAGCAGGAAAAAATGGTGCTTATGCAATATACATTGAATGAATGATTTACAAAAGAAAATACAGTTTTAAAAGTTGAAAAATAAAATCTCTCTCTCTCTCAGTCTCTCCAAGAGAGAGCACCTCACACCCAGGGTTGTAAAACACCCTGCTGAAATGTGAGACACTGCTGCAGGGAGTAATCTATGTGGGGCCAATGTTTTGTTCATACACATTTTATTTCAAAGCATAAAAGTTTAAATTAGATCTAAATAAAGTTTTAATAAAACCGTATTTTCTATTTATCTTCCAATAAGACTGGTGTATACACATCCAACATCTGATGCCATACAGGAATAATTTCCGCTTAAATCTAACCTAAAGTGTTATTAAACAGTGCCTGTTCCAATACTTTAGCTTGTTTAAAATGTAAGATCTTAGATGTTATTTCTACAAAAAAATTCAAACATGTTTGTCACAATCTGTATGATTTAAAAAAAAAAAAAAGGAATATTGAATTTGATTTAAAAAAAGATTCCAAAATATAAATGTGTGTTTGACATCAGCTCAAACAATGGTCTTTTTAAACTAGGGATGAACTATTACACTCAATAATAATAATAACAATTATCTTGCTAAATTTACCGAAACACAGTGAATCAAATATTAGTTTAGTTAAATGAAAATATAAAACAACATTTATTACATTTTTCAGAGAGCATGAAAAATGGTGCTTATGCAATGAATATGTATATACATTGAATGAATAATTTACAAAAGAAAATACAGTTTTAAAAGTTGAAAAATAAAATCTCTCTCTCTTTCTCTCTCTCAGTCTCTCCAAGAGAGAGCAGCTCACACCCAGGGTTGTAAAACACCCTGCTGAAATGTGAGATAGTGGGCTAGCATTGGTGTGGTGGGAGTATAGTAAAACATTTTACCCTGCAAGTGGACTGACACTATCATATCTGGGTAAATTAGAATTAGGTTTTGCTTAAAAAGTTGTTTTAGGGTCATATGTGATGACAACGCATGTGTGAAAAGATGATGCAATGATGACTTCTGAAACTATGAAACACCATATGTTGTAAAGCATCAATAATGGTTGCAAACTGTTTTGAGAACCTATTAGTGAAAATACAGCGCTTTGGTCTAACTAATCTATTTTAAAGTACACAGTGATAAAAAATTATAATATTTACTTGTACAGACTCTATTATCGAAAACGTTAAATTTGTGGATGCGTCACCAGTCTTTGAAACATCTTGAAAACAGTGTTTGGAATGTTTATATATGTCTTTGGACCCCTGAGACATGGGTTAAAAGTTCACCAAATGTATTTGTCATAGACCGGGGCCAATTGGTGATTTAAACTTCCGTTTGCGGTACAATGTCTGCATCCATAAACAACTTTTGTTGTACTTTGTCATTTGAGACCACATACTAATACCCAAAACATATGGGTTTTCACCTTTGTAAAATACATCTGGACATTCAGCGAATGAAGCGTGGAACTCTGGTGACATCTATTGGACAGAGGTGAAAAGGTTGTCGTGGCTAAACGAACGGTAATCAATAAAACAGAACTATGTCTATGTCTATGTCAGAACTATTATGTTAAAATTATCTTTCCCGTTCATAGTATAAACGATTTCACGTATCATTTATATATATATATATTCTTTTACTATTCATATAATAATAATAATCATCATCTATACAATTTTACGAGCACCATTAGACATTAACCGTTATAGTCATCAACGCACCCAACGTAAAACAGACTTTTCCATCACAATATTATATATTCCAATTGAATTATTATTCATGTTTATAGTTAGATGAATATTTAACCATATGGTTGCGAACGGAACACGCCTCCATGCCCCATGCTGACAGAACTGGGCTTAAAAGCGCATCCTCTTGATGACAATATCACATCATCTGAAAGTTGCAACTACGGTGGTTTTCCAGTCTTCGTGAAATATGACAACATTAGGTAAGTCAATGGTTATATAACGGTTTTTGTTGATGAAATTACTTTTAAAACTAGTGTTAATTTGCTAAACTGTTTTATTTTACTACCAGTCTGTTTGCAATATAGTATTGGTAAAATTACTTGTTTTATTCTGTTTGCAATATAGCATTGGTGAAATACTTGCTTTAGTCATGATCGTTGATCATTTATATTTTATATGTTTGATAATATGATGGCATCGTATAATTTAATACATTGGTATTCCTGGACTTTTATCTGCTGTTATTATAGTTCCGCTGTCCAGAATGCGTTGTTCCGATCGATGATAGTAAAAAGTTTAAAGAACAATGATTTTGTTTCGGTTTTGAGTTCTGGATGATTGGGAAAATTAAATATAATATTTAACATTGGTAGTTGCTTAATTGTAGTTGTAATTGTGTATGGTGATCTGTAAATTATTTTGATGAGGATATTCAGTATTTGTCAGGCAGTTTGAACCTAAAAACATTACACAATTGTTTTACATGATGGTGTTTCGACATTTCTATAGTTAAAAGTAATATTATTTCATGTTATTTTCGTGTATCTGTATAGAGGCTGAGTTTTCCATGTTTATATGCTGTTTGGGTCGACAGAGACAAATTACTAGCGTCTCGAAGACAGTGGGTTGGTGGACTACGACTAGGCCGCTTACTGCAAGAGTTTGGGGGTTCGAACCTACCGTGCAGTCAGCAATATGTTTTCACTTTCATTGCTTACAGGATAATTGTCTCTGTAAAAATTGTATTATGATGTAAATGTACATTCAGATGATCAACGTTTTGAAATATATATATATATATATATATATATATATATATATATATATATATATATATATATATATGGAACTCATGGTATGATGTTTTGAATATTTAAACTGTTCGAAAAAAGAATCGAATCGTTTTGTTTTACAGTAACACATCAAGCATTTGACGTAGACACCGCAGACAAAGGTGAATATACCTGATTATGTGATATAGATTTAGTAATATTTATGTAAATCTAACTAATTTATTTTATTATTATTTAATCTATTTACTTTACATATTTTATTTGTAAATATTTATTTTTATGTTATGCATTATTTGATTTATTTATATATATATATATATATATATATATATATATATATATATATATATATATATATATATATATATTTTTTTTTTTTTTTTATATCTTGTTTCATTTTAATTTAGAACTGATCCAACTGGTCACACAGCCTGGTTTTATAGATCTCACGCAAGAAGAATGTAAGGATCAGGTGCCTACCAGCAGTGAGACTGTACCAAGAACCGTGGGTCAAGGTATATCTACAACGTCCAGAACTGCTGAACCAATAATCTCTACCAGCGATACGATAGATCTTACATTGGACGAACAGCCTCCAGGTGATGTGGACGAACCTCCACGGAAGAGGAGAATCATTGGTATAGCTACACCAGTGAGGACTCGCGTGGCTGTGATAAATGACTGTAAAGAACAAGTATATTTATTTTTATTCAGTTTTAACTATCGTGATAAATTGATGTCCATTTGACAATCATAACTTTAATTCATTACTCTGTCCAAGTAAATCTAGTTTTGCTATTTTATTCATCACAGAAAGACGTAGTGCAGACGACTTGTTGAGGTGGTCTGACTCACAGTTAAATGCATGGGAACGGGCGTCTTGGACCAGTGATGATGAAGCGTCAGTGAGAGGTCGTCAAACACCGTATCCTTTTCATGACTCATATCCAGAAGACACAACAGAAGTAGCGGAAGAAGATGAAGAATTAGGTGAACTAGAAGAAGAAGAAGAAGACGAAGAAGAAGAAAGAGAAGACGCGACAGGGGAGTGTTTGAATGGTGTACCGTGTGATAATAGGACTCTGGCTCATGATGTCATTAACAGATTTTTAGCACAAGGTGATGAGATATGTAATGTTCTTAATGAAGTGCGCAACCGCTTAGATGCGATTGATAACCGAATCGTTGTCCAGGAAGCGAATGTTGTAGAATTAAGAGACCGTTTAAATCAACAGAACCAGATGATAGAGCAGGGGTTCATTGGTTTACAAAGAAAATGCGATGACATATGTACGCGCATCACGGGGGTATTAGATGAACATCTGAGGGAGAGAAAAATGACTGTGGATGTTCTTTGGGCTATGCACCGAGCAAAAAACACGATATAAATATTATCGACACTTTGTGAATTGTATTATCTTTTTTATCCTACCATGTTATGATTTTTACATTCTGAATTTATCTGTTTTTCATATTTTTTATTTTTTATCAGTCACTTTGATCTAATTCACAATTTTGTCTCCAATATTGGTTTTGAACTAAATAAATATTAAAATGGATGGTGAGAGATGTTTTTGCAGAGACGATGTGCACTCCTGTCAACCAGATCATTCTCTCGCAGCCCTGTTACAGAGTGAACTTGAAATGCAAACGGAGACCTCTGACTGTATGTGTGATAGATTACGAGAAATTATAAATATGTATCCAGAATCTATAAATATGTCTTTTAATGATGATCCATCACGTCACACTTCTAATTTGAAAGACTTAGAAATGATTATAGCTCAATACCCCAATATTGAATTGTGCAGCCAATTACAGGCTTTATTAAATGTCTACAGCATGCATAGCGTACAAGATGGGGGCGGTTTAAATAACAACTTTGGCTCAAAATGTACGGATACTGTGCTCTCTACAGGTAACATCGGTGTCGAACAACCGTCGTCTATCACCGTAGCCCCCCCTACAGGTAACGCCGATGGTGACCAACCATCGGGTGACAACTCACCTCCCCCAACAGGTAATCTGGATGTTGAATGTCCGTTGAGTAGCAATACAGATAGAACACGCAGCAGACAGCCCGACATTGATATGTTGATTCGACATGGTGGTTCCGTAAACGGATATCATGTTTTACCAAGACCCCGTTTTAACAGTGTCCAATTGAAAAGAACCATGAACCTGAGAGAGATTAACTCTTCAGATTTGGCCAAGTATCACATATCACATAGGTACTGCCTATGTATGTGAGTTCTGTTATAAGGGTTACACAATTCGTCGACACCACCATTGTAAGCATGTATGCAACGTCTGTCACGATAAGGATTGTTACCGATTTCCTAAAAGAACCATGCATTGCCCCGATTGTTTTCTGTTTTTGTAATTCAAGCTACTGCTTCGAAATGCATAAAAAAACACCCCATGGTCAGGAAAAACCGCCTTGTGATACCGTGAAATATTGTAAACTATGTAACAGACGATACAATGTCATTGGTAACGGTGGTCGAGAGCAGCACAAATGTACCCCCGTCCGATGCATCCATTGCCGTGAAGATCTATCGGGTGAGGGGTTACATCGTTGTTTCATAAATAACCATGTACCCAAGGATGTTACCGAGAATTATATATTCTACGATTTTGAAACTCGTTATGAAAACGGTAGACACGTCGCTAATTTTGTATGCGCAATCACTTTTGACGGGGAACAATTTACGGCTGCGGGTGCTAGCTGTATAGCAAGGTTAATCACACATTTCAGACAGCCCCGATATAAAGGATTCTGTTTCATAGCCCACTACGCATCCAAATTTGACGCTTTTCTAATTCTGGAGTATTTTTGTAAAGCAGGGCTTACTCTCGAGGTCATAATGCAAGGATGTAAATTCATCTTCATGTATGATGATGTTTTTGCACAGCGTTATATCGACAGTTATTCTTTCATCCCAATGGCTTTGTCTAAGATGCCTGCTGCGTTAAACTTAACTATGACTGAAAAAGGCTACTTTCCCCATCATTTCAATAGGCTTGAAAATGAGTCATATATAGGGTCGTACCCTGACAAAAAGTTCTACAACTATGAATACATGAGTGATAAAGACAGAGTAAAGTTTGACATGTGGTACGCCACTGTCTCGGGGGAGGTGTTTAGCTTCTGGGAACAGTTGTACAAGTATGGGGTGAATGATGTTGTTTTATTACGCGAAGCATGTATGAAATACAGAAAAGCGTTCATAGAATGTACTGAGCTTGACCCGTTCAACTTTAGCACACTCCCCAGTTGTTCTATGGGCGTGTTCAAAACACATTATCTTGATAGAGGTACGCTGGCTCTAACACATAATAACGCATACGTCCATCAGAGCAAAACTTACTCGAACGCTTCGATCGAATGGCTCGAGTATGTGAAAAAGTCTCGAAATGTGGACATTCATCATGCTGTAAACCACGGTGAAGTGTCGATAGGTCGTTATTTTTTAGACGGTTACTACGAACAGGATGGCGTGAAGTACGGTCTAGAATTTAACGGTTGTTTCCACCACGGACACGAATGTCGTTTTGAACCATATCATACACACCCCTTGTCAATTGTCCCCTTCGGCGTTCTCAGGAGACAGTTTGACGACAAAGTTGAAATTCTGCAAAACTCATATGGTTTACGAATTGAGGTTCTTTGGGAATGCGAATGGAACAGAATGAAACAGACCGACCCCTCTGTGATGGAGTTTATGAGCACTTATACACAACCCGAGAGACTAAAGCCCAGGGAGGCTCTGTTTGGGGGTCGTACTAATGCTTATAAACTCTATCACAAAACAGTCGAGGGTGAGAAAATAAGCTACTTGGATTTCACCAGCTTATACCCCTTCTGTCAGGCTAGAAAAAGCTATCTGATAGGCCACCCTGAAATAATTTTCACTGATTTTGAGCCGATTGAAAATTATTACGGTCTTATCAAAGCAACCGTGTACCCCCTGCGTAAATTACTACACCCGGTTCTCCCTTACAGATGTGGTGGAAAACTCATGTTTCCACTGTGTCGAACCTGTGCACATGCCCAAAACCAGATGACAAGTTGTAGTCACACAGATGATGAGAGGGCGCTTTCTGGCTGCTGGGTCAGTATCGAACTTTTAAAAGCCATCGAGAAGGGTTACGTGGTAGCCAGGATCGACGAAGTTTGGCATTTTCCACAACGGTCGGATACGCTGTTTTGCGATTATGTGAAGACATTTTTACGTTTGAAACAACAAGCGTCTGGTTATCTGTCAAACGTCGTTACAGACTCAGACAAACAGTCTTACATCCGTGAATATTTTGAAAAAGAGGGGATCCGTCTCGAGTCTGAAAAGATCATCCACAACTCGGCTCAGAGGGCTATTAACAAGTTATTGCTAAACAACCTTTGGGGACGATTCTCTATGAGAGAGGATTTACCTCGAACCTCCCTTGTGAAAGACCCTGAAGAATTCACGAGAATAGTTTTCGTCGAAACCACCAATCTGTCGTATTTCACATTCGTCTCAGACGATGTGGCGCTTGTCCAGTATCGCCCGCCCAAAGGGTCTGTTTGCGAGACTCGTGACATTAATGTGTTTGTAGGTGCGTTTACAACTGCTCATGCTAGGCTAGAGCTGTACGAACTGATGGACCAACTTGGTGATCGATTATTATACTCGGACACCGACAGCGTAATATTTTTTATCTAAGGATGGAGACTGGGAGCCCCCTCTGGGGCTCGTACGTTCGTACGTCGAACGTGACCGACTGAAAGGGAACAAGCAGGTCCCTGCTCAGATAAATAAACAGCTGTCCAGTGTTCGCCCGGCAGGTGTGCTGGATGCGTATTAATTATAGTCATTGCTGGTAAGTTCATTATAGGTTTTACGGGTAGTTGATCGCTCGGTAGAACTCCAATAAAATGAGCGTTGCACATGATTCTCCTCATGATAGCCGTGAGTTGTAATGTGTTCATTTCAATAGTAATCGACCAGGACCTGTCTGCGGTTAGAGACTTCGATGAAACTGTCAAACACTGCATAGACTATCAAATTAATAGTATGCGGCAGTGGGTTTTTGAAACGGGCTTCAAGTCTGATATTACCGGACTTGATTAGGGATATGTGCTGACCGCAATCTTCATCAGGTGTGAGATTGAAGGCATAAAGAGCGTATCCATTCAGAAAATCATTCCTGTCGATAGATAGCGCCTGATTTTTAAGATGTCTTCCGGACGCCATAGCCAGTTGGTAAAATTCACGTACCGCCAACCCTGCTTCGAAATCCGGCTGTAGGGGCTTAGCGGGGAATTGTTGACCATCGACGTAGACTGCTAAGTACTCCAAGTCATAATGTTTGAAAGCAAATGGGTTTTTCCTGTAGGCTCCGGTGAATGCATCGTTATCGACCATAGCGATGACTAAGGATTTTGGCAGCGTTCCTAAAAACAAATTTTCTTGATTTGAAACACGGCTCCCGGTCGGTATGGAGAAATTTTTTAGACAAACCCTATCTATGGGGTACTTGGCCGTCGCAGAGAGCAGAGCCTGGGCATGTCCCAGCCTCACGGATGGTGATACAGACACTTTCTTGACAAACAGGGATGCTGTCATGATTTTTCATTTGTAAGCAACATCACCGGTTCTCATCAGACAGAATTCATCTTTACCTCTGATCATTCGTATTTTAATGTCAACACCGTTTAGCATTAATTTTTCTTGAAAGAAGATATCACTGTGAATAGGGGCCAGCAGCTCGACTGTTTTGCTTTCGTTTGTGTATTGTGACCTCTTTGACAGACCAGTGTTACGACCCGTGGGGTCGGCGATATCCATCTGCTCGGCTGTGTCCTTGTAAAACAGTCCAGCCGAGAAAAGTGATTCCAGTGCATCTTTACTATAATTGATGAGGCTCTCAATAATACACCGATATGGATAGGTACTTGAACTCTGAGATATCAATCGATCGCCGAGACTCACATCAACTTGTGAAAATATGGTGGCACCGGGGTAATTTATTAGACCGACCCTTGCGGTGTCCGGGATGTCAGTGCCATCAGCAGCCGTGATTTTAAGACGTAGATACAACAATGTGTTATTTAGATCCACATAATCATCACCGTTTCCTGCTATAAAAAACTCCAGCGGGGCAGAGTCCGATATAGCCGATAAAGGGGGTACTTCTAAATAGGTGTTTTTCTCAATAACTGTCTGCGTCAGGGGTACCGTAAATAAATCCAACTCGGACTTGATACACTCTCCCGACATTCGATGCAGTAATGCCATGTTAGAATATGGTTTTTAGGGATCTCTTAACCGATACGTTTCGTCTCACAGCCTTCTTATGCTTTCTGTGTGCAACTGAGAACTTTTTGGGTGTGCGCGCTGTTTTCTTCTTCTTATTTATCGCACGACCACGCCTCCTTATACCCGGTGGTTTAGATAGTCTCTTACGGGCCATGACCATCAACCCCGAGCCGTCTTGAGATTTAGTATTGTCGTTAATACGATCTTGTCAACGCGCTTGAGACAACGTCAGTTACTATATTTTTAGCAGCCGATTTTAGGTGGGGTTTAGCAATACTGAATCCTCTTTTTAGAAATGGTATAGCCATCCTAAACAAACCTCTGAACAACCCTCCTAACCCCGCCCCATACATGACCCCACCTCCTGAATATCCTGGTAGACCGCCACCAGCCTGGTTTCGGTAATAGTTAACATATTCAGCAGTATTCGTCTCACGAGGGTCATAATAATAATAAGACATTTTAAAGAATAGAATGTTTTGCTGGTTTAAAGTGTAGTTTTACGATGACTTTCCCGTACGAAAATGGTAATTCACGGTTTTGATCGTCCTTGAGCTCTACGGCTATGTCTGTGATGAGCTCCTTGTTGACCGATGCGTAGTGGGGTTTGTCGTATCTAACACTAACGATGTCATTGTTTTCACCCGTTATATGTACACATCTCAAAAAGGGGACGTACGAATCACCCACTGCTTGATAATGGATAATGTCGGTGTAAACGTAGATCGTATAGAGACCCGCGTTGATATCGGCTTGATGAGGTGCATACGTAATATGGGTCGCTGTAAAATCAGCTTTTTCGTGGTATGCTGAACATCCGAGAGCTTCATCCGGTTTCAATCCAAAAATAGTGGCTAGTTTCCCGCGGAAGCTTACCGCCACGGTAGGTTTCGCAATCAGATAGACTTTGTTTTTTAAATGGTCGTAATTCATTACCCCGGTCGGGGATAGAACAGTATTTATTGCACGGATCACATCACGAATGTTCTCGTAGTATCCCCCATTTATTTGTAGTCTCCTTGTTACTAAAAACCCTGATATCTTTTTAAATGCGTTTTCACCGGGTTTATTCAAGTCTTTCTCAGTCGGTAGTGGGGCTGTGTGTAGAGTGAAAACACCGTCTTCATCATTAAAGGAGTACATCCCATTTCCCTTTCAAGTTGATTGAGGTAGATAGTTTTGTTCTGTAGCTAGATATGCGGTTTTCAGGATATGTAACCAAAGAAGCATTGCACGGTAACGTAACATAGAAACCCTGGACGTCCATGCTAGACCTTTACTTGAATGCCCCAACCACTCCGAGTTTGTATGTTTTAAGGAGACTGCAAATCCACCAGAGTTCATCTTTTGAAATCAGCCCAGCGCAAACATCACATACATATGTATAGATAAAGATGATGTCGACAACGCAAAGCTCTGTGGTAGATTCACACATCACGTCCAGAACATTTCTTATCAGTACTGAATATGGTTCAGTGCCTTTAACACATACGTCTGTCAAATTAGTCTATGAATCTGACATTCCTCTTATAATAACCATTTGTTTCTTGAGATTTGTTTCACGTGTGTCTTCCTCGACACAGCTATCCTCCGGATTGCATGCGTCTTCAATTATCCTCTCCAACAGCAATGTCATTTGTCTTCTGTACTGACCTTTAAACAAACATTGCATGATGCTCTTTCGGCTGCATTCAGCACCCATGCTGGTTGTGTCTTGTTTACTTGCCATTCAGAATGGGGCCTCTTTGCCAGAGATCAACAGCGTCGTAGACGACTTTCTTGCAGGACTTATCAACGAGCTTGTCCCTGATTGCTTGTAGCTTTGCAGTGATGAATGGTTCGTCTCTTAATTCGTGCAGAATAGCACCGGCAGTCCCTTGAATCCGCTGAGGATGTGATTTCAACCCAAAACACCGTAGCGCATAGGCTATAACAGCTCGAAGATCAGGTTTAAACAGTTTGTTGGTCAGCTCGTCGAAGTGGGCGTCCAAGTAGTATGTGGTTGGTTCAAACAGGCAGGAATGTTGCAGCTGGCTATGATGATTCGTGGCACAGCCCTGACACTCTTCCTTTTGTTTACCGTTAATGAGTTGTTGCAGTAGCACCACTATCGTAGCTTTTATGATTTTGAAACCAACGTCGGTGAAACAACCGTCTGTGGTGTCGAAATCCTTATCGATAGACGATGTGGCGGCACCACAAAGACCCGTTAGGAAGTTCAGGTTGCGATATCCAAGCTCTGTACAAAATTTATCCAAACAGCCTGTGTCGATATCAAAGGCTGTAGGGTTGTCTGTCAGAATGCGATCTGTAGCATTGTCATTAGGAGTATCGAAGCAACAGCCGTAGACGTGAGCGGGCTCTGAACCACCGTCGTGAGACATGTTATATAAATGAGGTGTGGGGTGGGTCTGACTACTGACTTTTATGGGCGTAGTGAATGGGCGGGGATGGCAAATCGTATGCACCGGTGCGCGCGCATCTCTCAGGGTGGAACAGTTGTACTTTAATTTTGCTGTATCCCTCCTGTATGTCACACCACATGAACATTTTACTTATAGCTGAAAAAATAGTACTCAGCAGAGTCACGTCACACCACTTGATCAAAAATTGCATCTTGTACAGATCGTGGTGTTCATTCTGCAGGATAGGCCCCGTACGATCAGAAAGCTTTGACTTGTCTTTGCAGCAGAATATAAAAATACAATCATTTTGGTTCTTTTTATAATGATCGCCGACCACACGGTACCGGGTATTCGGAACCACCCCGTCCCACTCTCCGATGTACAGAGGAGCGTTTACACGATCATTCAGATCCCTCCAGACTCGACTGTGAAACAAAGTCCAGTCTTTATCATGAAACACCAGGCTAGGGTCTTCTCCCGGTATAAATTCATCGGCGTTGTCAGCTGTGTAGAGCGTAACGACTCTAGATGGTTTATGAAATATGTAGCCAAATACACGATTACTGTTCATCAAAAATTCGGCTCTCAGACAGTCCGTATTTTCATGGAGAAACTTTGTCAAACTGACATATCCATGAGGCTTTCTCGGAGCCATAGGTATACTCCCTGACATCTCATCACACCATTCTTTCTCTGGGGTTTTAGCAGAGCTTAACTGATCCATGTTCATGTTTTTCACAACTCTTTTCTATTTTGTCATGTGTCTGGGTCTATTTATATAGGACTTTTATGTCCTGCAGATGTAGCCCTGAAATCACAAACCTCAAATAGCCGTGTCAAAGTTCAAGACAATCATTCTTCCATTTGATCGCCACAGAAAACAACCGGAGGTCATAGGGCACCATCGGTATTTCAAATATGCAACCTCAAAGGTCATATTGGTCCCCGGAGGATACACAAGGTCAAAGGTGACGGCGACGTGGGTGGTCAAGGTCAACCGTGGGGGAGGGGAACGATGTGGGTGGTCCGGTGGGGGATGGGGAAGGGGGCGTGGTAGGTCAAAGGTCAAAGCAATCAATCATTTTGACACAATGTATCTTATATAGACTACTGTTATAGTTTTAGCTAAATATAATAATAAATATATAAATACAAATAATTAAATATAAAAATACCTTACATTTTCAGAGAGTTGAAGATGATAAAAAGCAAATAGTTTAAGTCAAAACACCCCCAGCTCCTCCAGGGATAAACTCCAGTGTGAAACGCTTCAGATCCTCACAGAGACAGGAGGAGTTACAGACCAGATGAGACTCTGTGCACCATGTCACAAGGCTTTAAATTTCCCAGAGCCAATGTTTTGTTCATACTAATTTTATTTCAAAGCATAATCGTAAAAGTTTAAATTAGATCTAAATAAAATCTTTAAAGTTTTACTAAAATCGTATCTTCTTTATCTCCCAGAAGACTGTATCCAGATAGCATCTGATGACCAATTGTAGGAATTATTTACATAAATTCAACCTAAAGTATATTTTTATTAAACAGCGTTTGTTCAAAAACTTTAGCATGTTTAAAATTTAAGATCTTAGATATTATTTCTACAAATATTCAAGCGGGTCTTGATTAATAACCATTAACAATGGATGAACCCATGCAATGAAACATGTTTGTCACAAATCTGTATATTTTTAAAAGATAAACTAGAAATATTTAATTTGTTTTAAATAGATTCCAGTTATAAAGGAATTCTAACGAGGACTTAACATTGCTCTTATTTAGTTTAAGAAAATCCCCACACAGTGTCACAGACCCGCCAGGCTCCCACGTCACTCAATCACAGCGCACGCCTTCCCCTGAGTACTGATCACGCGCACCTGCAGCTCATCATCACTCCAATCACCCACAGTACAAAAGACACACTCACACGCTCAGTCACTGTCCGGTCTCGTTTGAAATTGGTACTTACCTCTACGCTTACTTCAAGGACTTCCTATATGCTACTTACCTTCTTCCATTGTTCCCTCCAAAGAGTCTCCTGTGTTCCACCCTCGTGTGTGTGTGTCTCCATCCTCTTCTCCATTCCACACCTCTCTCCAGTGATCTCAACAGCAAGTACTCCGAGCCACTTCACCAAGATTCCTTCATCCACCTCTCACGATCCTCTTCACCATTCACCTGCACTTCCGTCATCATACTGGTCTGCTCTAAATAAACATCACTTCCCATACTTCTTGTCTCCGTCCCTTCTGTACCGTAACAGAAGACCGGACCACAACCGATGAGCACCAGCATGAGCACTCCGGATCCGTTCCAAGAACTCGTGGACGCTGTCCGACGAGCACTTCCTTCCATTCCAGCAGCGATCACTTCCGCAAACACCACCGCTTCTCCCTCTCCGCCAGTCTACGCCAGTCCCATGGCCAGACCAGCGCCCTACTCTGGCCTGGCGGAGGACTGCAATGGATTTTTGCTACAGTGTTCGCTGGTCCTGGAGATGCAACCGCAATTATACCCTGACGATAGATCCAAGGTGGCATTCATCATTTCCCAACTAAGGGGCAAAGCGCTGCAATGGGCTGAGACTCTGTGGACTCAAGATAATCCTATCGTTCGAACCCTGACGAGCTTCATAGCTCATTTCAAGGACGTCTTCGGGAAACCAGCTTGGGATGCCTCCATAGGTGAGCAATTGTATCACTTAAAACAGAATAAAATGCCGATCAATGAGTATGCCCTCCAGTTCAGGACCCTAGCCGCCGCCAGTGGATGGAACGAGCAATCTCTACTCACCACCTATCGTCAGGGTTTGGATCCCCGTGTGCGGTTGCATCTCGCTGCATACGAGGATACCATCGGGCTCGAACGCTTCATCCAACTATCCATACGCTTCGCCACTCGTATGCAGTCGTGTCTCGAAGAGCACCAGGGCCAGGAACTCGTCCTTTCTTCCCTCCGTCAGCCAGAGTCCGTCAGTCCTCCAGAACCAGCTCCCGAGACCATGCAGATACAGCAAGCACGCCTTACTCAAGGTGAACATAGGAGGCGGCTGACCCAGGGTCTATGTCTGTACTGTGGGTCTACGGGGCACCACATTAACCAATGCCCCATTCGTCCTCCTCGTCCTATGGTGAGTGCTATAGTCCCATTTTCACATGATATGCACCCTCTCACCACTATTGTTAACCTAACTGCGGCCGGTGTTACCCTTCCAGTATGTGCCCTCCTCGACTCTGGGTCAGCCGGCAACTTCATCTCTGGTGCCCTCTGCCGTCAGCTTCACCTCAAGACCACTGCTACACCAACAACCTACCAGATCCACTCGGTAACAGGGAAACCCCTCAGCCGACGTCAAGTGCGTTCCGTCACCATTCCCATCCAGCTCCAAGTGGGTATTCTGCACACGGAACAACAACAGTTGCTGGTTCTGGAGGAATCCACCGCTGACGTGATCCTAGGGCGCCCATGGTTAGTGCAGCACAATCCCATCATTTCCTGGAAAACCGGCGAAATCCTGAAGTGGGGCGATAGCTGCTTCCCGAGTTGTTTTAAGGCTCTTCCTGTTCCCCCTACTCCATGCTCCAAGAAAATGTCTGTGTGTTCCACCTCCATCGAGAGCCCGGTCGAACAACGTTCGGTTGATATACCATCATGCTATGCCCCCTTCAGTGATGTCTTCTGCCCTCAACGAGCGTCAAAGCTGCCTCCACATCGGCCATGGGACTGTGCCATCGATCTGCTTCCGGGTGAGTCAGTGCCCCGTGGGAAAATTTACCCTCTGTCACTCCCGGAGGAGAAGGCCATGGAGGAATACATCAAGGAGGCACTCGACCAAGGTTACATCCGCCCGTCTACTTCCCCTGCTGCTTCCAGCTTCTTTTTCGTGGCCAAGAAGGACGGAGGCTTGCGGCCCTGCATCGATTACCGAGCACTCAACAAAATCACAGTTAAATTCCGTTACCCCCTTCCTCTCGTCCCAACGGCGCTGGAACACCTCCGTGGTGCCACTGTCTTCACCAAGTTGGACCTCCGCAGCGCCTACAACCTCATCAGAATACGTGAGGGGGACGAGTGGAAGACAGCCTTTGTGACCCCTACTGGCCACTACGAATATCTCGTCATGCCCTATGGACTTTCCAATGCCCCCTCCGTATTCCAGGACTTCATCCATGAGGTGCTCCGGGAGTTTCTCCACAGATTCGTACTGGTCTACATCGACGACATCCTGATATACTCCCGGAGCCTGGCCGAACATCGCCACCACGTTGCGGAGGTCCTGCAACGCCTGAGGGAGTTCCAATTGTATCTCAAGGCCGAGAAATGTTCCTTTCATCAACCCTCAGTGCAGTTCCTTGGATACAACATCGACAGCAGTGGCATCCGGATGGACGAGGGGAAGGTGGAAGCCATCAAGAACTGGTCCACTCCCACAACCATAAAAGAACTCCAGAGATTCTTAGGATTTGCCAACTTCTATCGTCGATTCATTTTCAACTATAGTATTATTTCTTGCCCTCTTACTCAACTACTCCGTAGTAAGCCCAAGTCTCTGTCCTGGAACCCCGCGGCCACGAAGGCCTTCGAAGACCTTAAAGAGGCCTTCACTTCGGCTCCCCTCCTAGTGCATCCAGACCCCACGAAAGCCTTCGTAGTCGAGGTAGACGCATCTACCACAGGAGTGGGAGCCGTACTCTCACAGCAGCAGGGGACTCCAAGTAGACTCCATCCATGTGCCTTCTTCTCCCGCAAGCTCAACCCGGCGGAGGTGAATTATGACATCGGCAACCGGGAGCTTCTCGCCATCAAGATGGCCCTGGAAGAGTGGAGGCATTGGTTGGAGGGTTCCCAACTTCCTTTCCTGGTACTCACGGACCATAAAAACTTAGAGTACCTCAGGGACGCCAAGAGACTCAATCCCCGCCAGGCCCGGTGGGCACTGTTCTTCACTAGATTCAATTTCACTATCTCCTATCGGCCTGGACCCAAGAATGTGAAGGCAGACGCCCTTTCCCGTCTCTTCAACCCTGAAGAGGACTCCAAGAAGTTTGAACCCATTATTCCTGAGAAACTGTTCGTGAGTCCCATCACCTGGTCAGAGGAGACCTTGCCCTCTTCCAATGTCTCCACCAATGCTCCGCCGGGTTGTCCACCAGGGTTACAATACATCTCACGGACACGACGCACTCCCCTCATTCACACGTCCCACACGTCGTTGGGCACTGGCCACCCGGGGGTCAATGAAACCCTCTCGCTGCTGAAGGAGCGCTTCTGGTGGCCCAACATGGCGACAGACGTCAGAAGGTACGTGAGAGGATGCCAGGAATGCGCCATCTCTAAGAGCCCTAGACATCTTCCCTCCGGCAAACTCCATCCTCTGCCCGTTCCCAACCGTCCATGGTCACACCTAGGAGTAGACTTTATTACTGATCTTCCTGTGTCTGGGGACTGTACCTGTGTATTAGTGGTAGTGGATAGATTTTCCAAATCTTGTCGCCTGATTCCGTTGAAAGGACTGCCTACTGCCATGGAGACGGCAGAACTCATGTTTAATAGGATCTTTAGATACTATGGTATCCCTGAGGACATTGTTTCCGATAGAGGACCTCAATTCATCTCCCGGGTATGGAAGGCGTTCTTCTCACTCCTAGGTGTGACTGTCAGCCTCTCTTCCGGTTATCATCCACAGACCAACGGGCAGACGGAGAGGAAGATTCAGGAGATCGGTCGCTTCCTCCGTACCTTCTGTCACGGCCACCAGGACTCCTGGAACCAGTTCCTGGGTTGGGCCGAGTACGCACAAAACTCCCTACGTCAGTCTACCACCGGTCTAACTCCATTCCAGTGCGTGCTCGGTTACCAACCCCCATTGTTCCCTTGGTCCGGGGAACCGTCGGATGTTCCAGCCATAGACTACTGGTTCCGGGAGAGCGAGAGGGTCTGGGACTCTGCACATCACCAGCTTCAACGGGCCCTGCGCAGACGCAAAATGACAGCCGACCTTCGTCGCTCCAACACTCCCTCCTTCCAACCGGGTCAGAAGGTCTGGCTGTCCACCAGGGACATCAGGTTGCGTCTGCAATGCAGGAAGCTCAGTCCCAGGTTCATTGGCCCCTTTCCTATTGTGAAGCAGATCAACCCAGTCACGTATCAACTCCAACTCCCTTCACAATACAGAATTCATCCCACTTTCCATGTCTCATTACTGAAACCTCACTTTCCCTCCGTTTCTATTCCCACAGAGCCTGGCGTAGCCGAAGAAACCCCCCTCCCACTCATCGTGGAGGACGGTACCGCTTACCAGGTGAACGACATCTTGGACTCCCGGCGCCGTGGTGGTCTCCTAGAGTATCTAGTGGACTGGGAGGGCTACGGTCCCGAAGAACGCTCATGGGTACCTAGAAACGACATCCTTGACCCGAACCTGCTCGAAACCTTCCATGCTTCTCACCCCAACAGACCTGCACCCAGAGGCAGAGGCCGACCACCACGACGTCGGGGTCCGCGGCCCTCTGGAGCGGGCCGTGGAGGGGGGGGTAATGTCACAGACCCGCCAGGCTCCCACGTCACTCAATCACAGCGCACGCCTTCCCCTGAGTACTGATCACGCGCACCTGCAGCTCATCATCACTCCAATCACCCACAGTACAAAAGACACACTCACACGCTCAGTCACTGTCCGGTCTCGTTTGAAATTGGTACTTACCTCTACGCTTACTTCAAGGACTTCCTATATGCTACTTACCTTCTTCCATTGTTCCCTCCAAAGAGTCTCCTGTGTTCCACCCTCGTGTGTGTGTGTCTCCATCCTCTTCTCCATTCCACACCTCTCTCCAGTGATCTCAACAGCAAGTACTCCGAGCCACTTCACCAAGATTCCTTCATCCACCTCTCACGATCCTCTTCACCATTCACCTGCACTTCCGTCATCATACTGGTCTGCTCTAAATAAACATCACTTCCCATACTTCTTGTCTCCGTCCCTTCTGTACCGTAACACACAGGTCCTCAGCAATCATTAATGGCAGCTTCAGGCTGTAGGGTGATGGGGTGATTTACACACCAGATGTTTCTCTTTGGTCAATGACAACATAAGTAAAGTTTGTCTCGAGTACATTTTTGACCCTAACGATTTTGCAGGGTGTTAAAGACCCTACAAGGTTTTTTTTTTTTTTTTCAACCGGGATGAATCTACACATGCAAGGTCGTGACTTCCGCGGTCAATGGGTCTCCTGGGAATATTTATTTTACCTTAAAACCAAAGATTTACCTGTTGGTTTCTGACACAATGGCATTATTCGGTACTTTTATAAATGTCATTTTCTTATATAGGTTCATGCTACTTTTATCAGCCTGATACATGTGCAGTTAATACATTATGAAACAAGGCAATTATGCTACCAAAATAGTTTGACAATGATTTTAAGAAAAAGCGGTGTCTTAAAATACAACTAAACCAGTTTTCTTTTTTCTTTTGACAAACTATTAGACAAAAAATATTTTCTCTGTGGTGTTGGAATAGGCCTAGGTCTTTTTTTAAGTATCAGGCATGTTACAATCATGCAGTACAAGGATTCAGATGAAGCTTCTTATCAAACAAAGAAAATAATATTTATTTTTCACTTGTGAGTATGTTTCAACATGAGTTATACAATGTGTACGCTAGTATCGCACTTGCCATTTTTAATAGTCTTTACAATTGAATTATGCATCACAATCCAGCTAAGTTATCAGCTAAGCTGTTTATTATTATTTATAGCTGTATATTATTATTTTTGGCTCAATTAAATAGATGTCGATTAAAGTTTATTGTCATTGCTTCTTCCCTACAGATAAAATCCAAACATGCTCTTTGTAGGAATTATGTGTGCACAAAACTCTGTAAATTCAAGAGGCCTAGAGTAAGAAAGCGGAGACATTGTTTAAGAAAAAGTGTCATATTGCATACAGAAAATCCACTTTATTGTGATTTTTTCCCTTCCATCCCTAGTCTTAGCCATATTATCAAGATTATCAAGGTCACTGTTCATATTTTATTTGGCGCCTGTATTTGTTTTTTAGGTGAAGACTGCTCTCTGGTTGTTGTCAGTGTAAGGTTGTGCAAATCCTCACGTGTGTGATGAATACGGGCCTTTCATTTTAAGCATCTTTTTAAATGTATGACTTAACTTTCCTTTTGACAACCAACATTTCAAACAATTTTCCTTAGGTGTTTAATCTTTAGGGAATCCTGAAGCTTCTTTCAACATCCTGCTTGACATTAAATAATATAGCATGTGTATAAATTATAGAATGCAGTTTGCTAGATAGTCTGTGCTACACTATTGTAATGCAAGCACATTTAAAAACTATAACGCTGCATGCCCTTGTGAAAGCTATAGACGAATTTCAAACATAATCTTTACTCAGGAATTATATGTATACAGTTTACTATGTGTGTACGACATATAAGAAAAGAGATATTTAGCTATAATAAAAACATAACAAAGAAATCCTCTCTTCTGTTCTGTTGCGAAAGATTGTAAATGCCACTTATTCCACTACCAGAGGACGCTGTTTACAGTTTGTTTGTTTTTGTACAGTTTTTAGATGAAGCCAAAGTGTGGTCAAACATGCAGCTACTCGCAGGAATTCATCAAAACATGAACAAACGTTATTCCTTCTACATGACAGAGTTTAAACTACAACTGCGATGTTCTTTCTGATCTGTCTAGGAAGCGGTCATAAGACACGCAATGCATAAACATGAAAAGCGAGTCTTGATGTTTTTCTGTTACATTTACAACTATTGCGCTTAAAACACATCTATTACACTTAGTTACAGCGTGTTACATTCGAGCATGACGTGGTAACACAATTTTTTTAGCGCGTCTCTAAACGCAACTTCAATTTAAAAAAAAAAAAGAAAAAGTCAACTTGATAAGTAGTTATTCTAAGTAAAAGGTTAGATGATTCATATTTTGACCGCTCCAATGCTATGTCTTTTAGGCTTGATCCATGAAACAGGGCCCAGCTACGCCAACGTGTCATGTTTGTGATGAAGAGTGTCATGCGGTTCTTGTCCTTCACCAGCATGCTTAACACCTCTTACATTTTTTTACAATTGTAAATATTTGTTCAGCTTAAATATTAGTTTTAGTCATTTACAAAGGTGTCAGGCATGATAATGAGAAACGTGATTAGGTGGCTATTTAAGCGGTCCTCTGTGATGTCTTTTAATAAAACATTTCAGCGTCATTAAGGCAAACTTAGTAACGGTAATCGATGAAATAAATATAAACATACAAAACTTTATGGTAATGAATAGGCTAAATAAAACACAAATGATCATTCTGACTCTTTCACATACCAGACTGATCCCGGGTAAGTAAACCTCAAATACCCAAATCACACAGTAGTTTTTTCTGAAACACGGTGTTTTACCACGGTTTCATTTTTTTTAAAACATCACCATTCTTTTTTGTGTGTCATTTTAATTATGAGCATGTTTTCCCTTTACATTTTATCCAAAAACTGTTTCCTGCATTTAGCTGTAATGCTAGCGAGTGCTTGGTGTTACTCATTGTTCCAGTACAGTAATTGGTTGGTTTAATCAGATGATGCATTAAACCGTTGCATTCGCTTGAGTCATTTACAGTATAGTAGCCTAAATTATCCTAGTTCATACTATCATAAATGTTTTTGGGGGTAACATTTCATCTTGGTTGAGTAATACCATTTTTAATGAGCTCACGCACATATCCATAAATAGTGATAAATCAGTTCATAAAGTGATTGAACCATTTATTTTCAAGAAACTGGTTCTGGGCCTTGATGGCTTAAGCTCTCTCCTAAAGTACGTTCTTTGAAAAACAAGCTGCTTGCTTTTTTGTACTGTGGATATTCATAGGCATTTGTCTGCCTTGTTGACTTGCTTTTTTGTGTCAGAAAAACGGTACCCTTGAGAAAACCTGTACCCTGTGACATCCAAAATGTTCATCGTGGGCATCCTTTACGTTTACATTTGCATTAGTTGCATGCACATCTCTTATGTTGTATTAAAATAACATAGTTGATAATGAGGGTTGCCATCATTTTATAACTGTTTTGAAGAAATATTCTTACATTTTACAAATGTGTATTTTAGTTTTTTGTTAGTTTAAAAGGCTTTCCAAATGTTTTGATACTGAGATTAAGCTATCTATGCATAGAACTGCTCATTTTAGAGTTTTAATATGTTTAATTTATCATTGAACGTGGATGTTTATCATAGCTCAAGCTGCTTAAACCTTAAAAGTGATCATAAGCATCATAGGTTTCTGTAAGCGCTTGTTATTTCTTAAGTCTTAACTGCACATTGTCACAGTATTATTTTGTCACATTATAAGAGTAACATTTAATTCAATTTAAAATAATTACCAGCACTGCATTAAACAAGTAAAATGTATTTAAAAGGGCAAATTATTTTATGTAATTATATTAATTACATCAAATTTGTAAGTAAAAATTACTCAGTATAATTTAACAGGCCAAGTTATATTTACTTACTCATTTTGTTAATTTTACTCCGCTTAGTTAAGTAGATTAAATAACAAAAACTTGCCAAATAAAAACATTTGAAAAAATCTACTTATTGTTTTTCTCATTGTATTGAAAAAAAAATATATATAAAACAAAGACTGAAACAACTGATAAGCATTTTAAGTAGCAGATCTTGTAAAACATATATAGTGTTAGAAATCATTGTTGACGTTATTTCCATTACTTACAGTAAAATAGGACTCTATTGTTATAAATATTTAAGTACTTTAAAATAAAATTGTTGAATCCGGTATAACTTATAAAAAGTTGAAAATTGCTTAACTTATTCTGATGAGTTAAAGCAATGTAAAAACATGCCGTCATAACTTATTGATCATAATTTTTTACAGTGTACAGAGCAGAAGAGTGAGAAAAATAATGTCAGGGTGAAGGAGAGGAGTAGCTGGATCAGGACAAGGGAGATGGAGAGGTAGAGGAGAGAAAGAAGAATGTGCGCATTCTTGGCAACATACTATATAAAAGTGAAAGAGTCAATACTTTATAGAACACATTCACCAAAATTGTAGAATTTCTTACAGTAAAAGAAACTGAATTATATAATGGATTTCATATGGTCTGCAGGTAGAACTGAAACTTGACAGTAATGCAGTTTTCATAATACCATCAATTGTTAGTATTTGTCGTTGTACAATGATTGACTATATGTTCATGTTGGATAGAAAACTAGTGCTAGAGTTTGACAGAATGATTTAATTTTGAATCGGTTTGCTGTGTTTTGATCACCCCTTGCTAATGCGCCAAATTTAGTCCATCTGCTTTGTTTATGCTAGTTAGTTGAGCATCAAAGCGCAAAGTTCTGCTGTAGAAATGTCTTTCTCAAAGAAAGCCAAATCAGGCCACCAAAAAAAGAAAGGAAAGAAAACTAAATGAGGGGGAACAATTGGTAACTGACTTCTTTTCAAAGAAAGGTGAGCACAAACTAGAACACAAAATCTATAGTGCTAAACTGCTTGAATATCACCGCGATCATTAGTGCTAAAAATGAATTGAGACAACCCATTGAAAGAGCAGAACATACATTTTCAGATGATAATACGGTTATACATGTAATCTGAGGTAAAGGCTAAATAAATAAACCGTTCACTAACAATGTTGTTTGCTTACAACACACACACAATTATAATAGCCTAATTTGAAACATGTTTAATTTTAAATGAATAGTCTATAATATCTAAAATTAGCAATAATAGGCTAATCAGTGTCATAGGTGGCTTGGTAGCTCATCGTTAGCTACATATCATGTCAGCATTATATTTATGTCAGATATGGCATAAATATATATCTTTTGACAAACTATTAGATTTATGACTCCATTGTCATGTATAACCCCATCAGGACTGCCTATGCATAGGGCATGGGATCTTGTGCTATGCCACTGATTACATATGACTCATTACAACAAAATACGGTCTTGGGTAGAAACTTACCTATGATGTAGGTGTGTTAAGAGTTTAGAAAAAGTACTTGTAAATTATTGAAAAAGTATTGGTGTAAGAATCGGTTTTACTGCTAAGACAAAAGTTGAAGATCCAACCCCCTGCAATAGAACAATAAAACTCACTAATCTGGAGAGAAGATCTCACAGAAAGAGAGTAGGTCATCGGCCTGCCCAAAACCTTCTCCCCCTCTCCCTCCTCCCTTCCCTCCCCCTGATTCAAGTCACAGAATGCAGATATACCACAGATGATGCATCTTGTAAAACTCAGTCTCTGTGTGGTTTTGGGTCCCTTGATGAACGAATATTCGAAAATAAGAGATACTAAGAAGAATCAACGATCCAAATTAAATCACAACGAATCACCAGCTGTTAAATTACAAACGTAACAAAATGAATGAAGTCACATAAAATTGGAGTCAGATCACTTTATTCATGGAGTCAGATTTAAAATTAGATATTAATAAATTAAAAATGGTCACGCTAACGTATGAATGAAATCTTGTGATTAGATGATCTTAAACATATTAACGAAAACCTCCTTTTCATATGCAAACAGATTCTCTAAAGAATGCAATTGATAACATCTCAGCCAAAAACAAGAAAATTGTGCCCACTTTTATATTGTAGTCACAAAAATCTTTAAACTGAGCAATGATTTGACCCGTGCTCTCAGTGTTTGCAGTTTATTGAATGTCCACACCAACTAAGTTGGTTTCCAGTTTGATCTTGTTGCTGTGCACACAATGCACATGCCAGCACATCTGCAGCTGCAGGGCCAATCAAAGGTGTGCCTTCTAAAAGATCAGTGAGATGATAAGTCATTCTGGACAAATTACTCAGCAGAGACCCTCTTGAGACCAGCAAATAAAATGTTTATATATACTATATTTATAGTATAGAATATGATTTATGTTATGATCACATTATAATGTAGATTATATTATAATAGCCACAAATGGCTTTTAATCTCATTATGATTAAGGATTATTCAGAAGAGGAAAGAATGTTGAAGGAGTAGGAAAAGAATCAGAAGGTAGAAAGATGGGATGTGCAGGTAGGGAGCAAGATGGCAAGAGCACTATTAGTGTTGAAATGATGGGAAGGAGAATAGAGATGGTTAGAGAAAGAAATGTCAAGAAAGAAAACTGAAATGAAAAACTAAAGAGAAAGAATTTCTTTACCTTCTATTTGTGCAAGAATCTTTAATGAGAAAAATTACAATGCCTAGTTAAATGATTAACCTGCGTGCTGTAACTTGAGTAGGCTGAATTCTTTCAAGGCCTAAGAACTTACATTTCAGTGATCTGGAACCCAGTGTGAACGGGGAGGTGCAAGTTTTCCATTGTAATAAAACCACAAACAAAGGAGCGCAAGCGTTAGAAAACTCCTCTCTGGGAGCGTCAGATTACATGGGATCTGATTGGGGAAGTTATTTTACTGGCAATGTAAAGAAAGTTGTGTGTTATCTTAACCTCAGGCCTTAACTCCACAGGGTTTACACACCACAGAGATCCAAATGGTCAAGTGTTTGAATGGCACCATAAATACCAAATCCTAAACAAACGGCACAGCACCACATCAGGTGATCTGATGCTCTAAACACAGATCTGGCTTGAATAAACAGTGCCATTTAAAGAGATTCCCCCCCAGGTGACCTGGGTGTGATAAGGCTATCAACAAAGCAGATTGTGGAAATCTCAACTACAACAGTAACTTATGGTGCAACCTGTCTGACTTGCGCTGAAACACCAGCATTCAGATCTGACCATTATAAATCAGTTTATTTTACCTTTTTCTTTACAGAAACCTGATCATGATGATGATCAATGTCTTTGTAAACTAAAACAAACTTTCCCATAATGGCATAAAATCTTAACAGGTTAAAGCCCTCTACAACAACTGTCTGGCTAAGACCATTAAAGAGAAAAAATAAGATAGCAATATCTATGTTAGTGAAATGTGTGTAAAGGTTCAATATTAGACTGTGTTTCTCTCTCTGTGTTTGTTTTCCTTTCAGGCTGATGGCTGCCACTCTTCAGATTCCACAAGGGTCTGGGCTCAGGACACACACACAACTTAACATAGGAGATGGGAGTGAAGAGACTCCATGAGGTCATTCACACCCCACGGCACACATAGCTACATGGCTTCCCAGTGTAAAAACTGGAACTAAATTATACAACACAGATTATGGTAGGATAGACACCACCCATCTCCTATGCACAACATACACAACACACACCCTTAATTCTACAACTGCACAACATCTCTACCTGGCATACACTCACCTAAAGGATTATTAGGAACACCTGTTCAATTTCTCATTAATGCAATTATCTAATCAACCAATCACATGGCAGTTGCTTCAATGCATTTAGGGGTGTGGTCCTGGTCAAGACAATCTCCTGAACTCCAAACTGAATGTCAGAATGGGAAAGAAAGGTGATTTAAGCAATTTTGAGCGTGGCATGGTTGTTGGTGCCAGACGGGCCGGTCTGAATATTTCACAATCTGCTCAGTTACTGGGATTTTCACGCACAACCATTTCTAGAGTTTACAAAGAATGGTGTGAAAAGGGAAAAACATCCATTTTGCGGCAGTCCTGTGGGCGAAAATGCCTTGTTGATGCTAGAGGTCAGAGGAGAATAGGCCGACTGATTCAAGCTGATAGAAGAGCAACTTTGACTGAAATAACCACTCGTTACAACCGAGGTATGCAGCAAAGCATTTGTGAAGCCACAACACGCACAACCTTGAGGCGGATGGGCTACAACAGCAGAAGACCCCACCGGGTACCACTCATCTCCACTACAAATAGGAAAAAGAGGCTACAATTTGCACGAGCTCACCAAAATTGGACAGTTGAAGACTGGAAAAATGTTGCCTGGTCTGATGAGTCTCGATTTCTGTTGAGACATTCAGATGGTAGAGTCAGAATTTGGCGTAAACAGAATGAGAACATGGATCCATCATGCCTTGTTACCACTGTGCAGGCTGGTGGTGGTGGTGTAATGGTGTGGGGGATGTTTTCTTGGCACACTTTAGGCCCCTTAGTGCCAATTGGGCATCGTTTAAATGCCACGGCCTACCTGAGCATTGTTTCTGACCATGTCCATCCCTTTATGACCACCATGTACCCATCCTCTGATGGCTACTTCCAGCAGGATAATGCACCATGTCACAAAGCTCGAATCATTTCAAATTGGTTTCTTGAACATGACAATGAGTTCACTGTACTAAAATGGCCCCCACAGTCACCAGATCTCAACCCAATAGAGCATCTTTGGGATGTGGTGGAACGGGAGCTTCGTGCCCTGGATGTGCATCCCACAAATCTCCATCAACTGCAAGATGCTATCCTATCAATATGGGCCAACATTTCTAAAGAATGCTTTCAGCACCTTGTTGAATCAATGCCACGTAGAATTAAGGCAGTTCTGAAGGCGAAAGGGGGTCAAACACAGTATTAGTATGGTGTTCCTAATAATCCTTTAGGTGAGTGTAGATCATGGGACTATCCAGGCCAAAATCATTCACCTTCATACATATAGGACAAGGGGAATTATTTTCATAATTCCTTTTTAGTTATGTTGAACAAGTTCACGGCTTACAGCCATGTCAACTTCCTGTATGTAAACCATGGAAGGTGCATAAAACATGTGCATGGCGATCGTCACACATCAATTGATTGACAATTAATTGATCAGCAAATTAATGGACAAAATGTTTATTATGTCCAGTCCTTAGCATTGTTTCAAACTGGGAGGGCCCACTAGTTTCCAGCATATGACTAATGACAATGAAAATATATCTAAAGAGTTAGATCTGTAATGCAGGCATTTCTATCAATTAGTTAAACAATTCTCAGTCAGACCTGCATCCCTGAGTGTGACTTAGCCTGTACATCAAATGCACAGAAGATGAGTGCTAAAGCTAAACTAGAGATTTTAAATCTCTGTTTCAGTAAATCTCATTTTCTTAGTAATCAGATTGAAACATTAGATTTCAGTAATGAGTTGCAATTAAAACAACTGATATAGACAATTTTATAATGGCAATTATTAAATTGTGTATTTCCATGTTTAATTATGTGATATATCTTAATTATGAATACTGCTGGTAAATATACTAGTTATATTGATGTTTTGTTATCCTTCCTTTAATTCATCCAGACCACGTTAAAATTCCACTTCCATGTCACAGTGGTAGTGAAGAATCTGGTGATCAAATGAGACCTACCCACGAGATATAGGACACTGAGAAATGAGACCTCATTTACCATTGGCACTTCTGACATGAGTTTATCATGTGTTGTTATTTTTATGTTCTTGTGTTTATCCAACAACTCTCTTTTCCCATCTCACAATAACCAAAAATTCATCAGTGTTCAATCATTGCATGGTTATTCAGAAGTTGTTCAGGTGTCTCACACACAATGGAGCATCATCAGTGAAATGATTCCTTCACCCATGGAGATCTGACCTGCCTGGCAAACCTAACCTTCTGCTTGAAGGTGACCGAGGACTTCTCAAAGGGTCAGCTAGAGCTAAGCATTCTGGGGAGGACACAGATGCTTCATCAAAGTGTAAAGACACTTTCCACTGACACTTTCTGCTCATGCTAACTAACACAACAGACTTGGGACAAGAAGTCATTCTACGGACTGAAAACCATCCCAGTCAAGTGCAGGTGGAAGCAAACCTGACCAACGGGATCATGTCCAATTGCTACAGCACCCAGTCAGCACAGTACGCCTACACCTAAAGGTGTGTCACAGAGGTGTATTTTGCAGTGGTTCATCTTCATGTTCAGCCTGTCCTATGTCTATATCAGTTGTTTTAATTGCAACTCATTACTGAAATCTAATGTTTCAATCTGATTACTAAGAAAATGAGATTTACTGAAGCTTTAGCACTCATCTTCTGTGCATTTGATGTACAGGCTAAGTCACACTCAGTGATGCAGGTCTGACTGAGAATTGTTTAACTAATTGATAGAAATGCCTGCATTACAGATCTATCTCTTTAGATATAATTTCATTGTCATTAGTCATATGCTGGAAACTAGGGGGCCCTCCCAGTTTGAAACAATGCTAAGGACTGGACATAATAAACATTTTGTCCATTAATTTGCTGATCAATTAATTGTCAATCAATTGATGTGTGACGATCGCCATGCATATGTTTTATGCACCTTCCATGGTTTACATACAGGAAGTTGACATGGTTGTAAGCCGTGAACTTGTTCAACATAACTAAAAAGGAATTATGAAAATAATTCCCCTTGTCCTATATGTATGAAGGTGAATGATTTTGGCCTGGATAGTCCTATGATCTATGCCAGGTAGAGATGTTGTGCAGTTGTAGAATTAAGGGTGTGTGTTGTGTATGTTGTGTATAGGAGATGGGTGGTGTCTATCCTACCATAATCTGTGTTGTATAATTTAGTTCCAGTTTTTACACTGGGAAGCCATGTAGCTATGTGTGCTTTTGGGTGTAAATGGCCTCATGGAGTCTCTTCACTCCCATCTCCTATGTTAAGTTGTGTGTGTGTCCTGGCTGATGCAGGCCAGCCCAGACCCTTGTGGAATCTTTAGAGTGGCAGCCATCAGCCTGAAAGGAAAACAAACACAGAGAGAGAAACACAGTCTAATATTGAACCTTTACACAAATTTCACTAAGATAGATATTGCTATCTTATTTTTTCTTTAATGGTCTTAGCCAGACAGTTGTTGTAGATGGCTTTAACCTGTTAAGGTTTTATGCCATTATGAGAAAATTTGTTTTAGTTTACAAAGACATGGATCATTATTATGATCATGTTTCTGTAAAGAAAAAGATCATATAAACTGATTTATAATGTTGTTATTTCAGGTGACTACTTGAATCCTGCATACATTGACTCGTGCTATTAACTCAAGGATCAGCACCATGAACACTCCGGAAACAACATCCAAACTGTGGGAACAGGGAATATCCAAATATGTCCCCTTGGGAACTCAACTGAATTTGTCCCAAGGGGCCAGGGGTCGTCTGTAAGAATCGATTTTACTGCTAAGACAAAAGTTGAAGATCCAACCCCCTGCAATAGAACAATAAAACTCACTAATCTGGAGAGAAGATCTCACAGAAAGAGAGTAGGTCATCGGCCTGCCCAAAACCTTCTCCCCCTCTCCCTCCTCCCTTCCCTCCCCCTGATTCAAGTCACAGAATGCAGATATACCACAGATGATGCATCTTGTAAATCTATTGTTTTTCCTCTGTCATGTGTGGTATCTTTTTAAAGGTCTCAGTGCGATTGGTAAAATGGTCTCAACTTCACTGTAGTCACTGGTAGAATGAGAAAGATTGAAACTTATGAGAATTCTGTTCTCCTTTTGAGTGGTCTCAGAAGATATCTGATCCTCTCCCCCAAACTAGGTGTTGTGTTGCAAATATTTACCACCCTTTGTTCTGGTTTGGGTATTTAAGGAAGGGTAGCAGAGCTGCCATTTGGGAACATTCTGTAGCCAGAGCCCCCATGCAGTGTGTGTCAGTGTCCGAGAGGCACTCACACACACTGTGTGTACTGTGCCAGATATAATGACTCTTTGAAACTATTTTCATATTACTTTGTAATTGTATTTTATATTTTTATGCTGAAAGTTGTGTACCATGGATTCATGTTTAATTATGTTTATTTAAGTTCTGTCTGGCCAAAATAAATGTTAATCTTGATTTATCTTGTATTTTCTGAAATCATTATTCTAGTATGGATCAATGTGGAGTCCGTTACTTCCGTAAATGTTTGGCCAGGATAGATCAAACTGAGGACCCCATGACTGAAGCATGGAGCGCAGCATGCGGGATAATCTGATTTCTGACTATCACTGTATTAGCAAGTTGCAGCATTCGTGTCTATTAATCAAATTACACTTTTTGTTGAGTAAGCAGGTGCGACCACTTAAAGGTAAAATATTCACTCTGCAATCCTCTGACTAATATCAGAACTGGCGGGTTTGCGAGCGTGAGCTAGTGTAATTTTCGCACTCAGTCTCTGTGTGGTTTTGGGTCCCTTGATGAACGAATATTCGAAAATAAGAGATACTAAGAAGAATCAACGATCCAAATTAAATCACAACGAATCACCAGCTGTTAAATTACAAATGTAAGCTCCATCCGTTAGCCCAAAAACGGAATCTAACGGCTTGGTTGAAGGATTCTGTGTGTAAGCCTTTTCAGCATTTCTGTTAAATTCACTTAATTTATTAATATCTAATTTTAAATCTGACTCCATGAATAAAGTGATCTGACTCCAATTTTATGTGACTTCATTCATTTTGTTACGTTTGTAATTTAACAGCTGGTGATTCGTTGTGATTTAATTTGGATCGTTGATTCTTCTTAGTATCTCTTATTTTCAAATATTCGTTCATCAAGGGACCCAAAACCACACAGAGACTGAGTGCTCGCGAAATTACACTAGCTCACGCTCGCAAACCCGCCAGTTCTGATATTAGTCAGAGGATTGCAGAGTGAATATTTTACCTTTAAGTGGTCGCACCTGCTTACTCAACAAAAAGTGTAATTTGATTAATAGACACGAAAGCTGCAACTTGCTAATACAGTGATAGTCAGAAATCAGATTATCCCGCATGCTGCACTCCATGCTTCAGTCATGGGGTCCTCAGTTTGATCTATCCTGGCCAAACATTTACGGAAGTAACGGACTCCACATTGATCCATACTAGAATAATGATTTCAGAAAATACAAGATGAATCAAGATTAACGTTTATTTTGGCCAGACAGAACTTAAATAAACATAATTAAACATGAATCCATGGTACACAACTTTCAGCATAAAAATATAAAATACAATTACAAGTAATATGAAAATAGTTTCAAAGAGTCATTATATCTGGCACAGTACACACAGTGTGTGTGAGTGCCAGAGTGCGGACACTGACGCAGCACTGCATGGGGGCTCTGGCTACAGAATGTTCCCCAATGGCAGCTCTGCTACCCTTCCTTAAATACCCAGACCAGAACAAAGGGTGGTAAATATTTGCAACACAACACCTAGTTTGGGGGAGAGGATCAGATATCTTCTGAGACCACTCAAAAGGAGAACAGAATTCTCATATGTTTCAATCTTTCTCATTCTACCAGTGACTACAGTGAAGTTGAGACCATTTTACCAATCGCACTGAGACCTTTAAAAAGATACCACACATGACAGAGGAAAACAATAGATTTACAAGATGCATCATCTGTGGTATATCTGCATTCTGTGACTTGAATCAGGGGGAGGGAAGGGAGGAGGGAGAGGGGGAGAAGGCTTTGGGCAGGCCAATGTCCTACACTTTTTCTGTGAGATCTTCTCTCCAGATTAGTGAGTTTTATTGTTCTATTGCAGGGGGTTGGATCTTCAACTTTTGTCTTAGCAGTAAAACCGATTCTTACAGACGACCCCTGGCCCCTTGGGACAAATTCAGATGAGTTCCCAAGGGGACATATTTGGATATTCCCTGTTCCCACAGTTTGGATGTTGTTTCCGGAGTGTTCATGGTGCTGATCCTTGAGTTAATAGCACGAGTCAATGTATGCAGGATTCAAGTAGTCACCTGAAATAACAACATTAGGACAGGCTGAACATGAAGATGAACCACTGCAAAATACACCTCTGTGACACACCTTTAGGTGTAGGCGTACTGTGCTGACTGGGTGCTGTAGCAATTGGACATGATCCCGTTGGTCAGGTTTGCTTCCACCTGCACTTGACTGGGATGGTTTTCAGTCCGTAGAATGACTTCTTGTCCCAAGTCTGTTGTGTTAGTTAGCATGAGCAGAAAGTGTCAGTGGAAAGTGTCTTTACACTTTGATGAAGCATCTGTGTCCTCCCCAGAATGCTTAGCTCTAGCTGACCCTTTGAGAAGTCCTCGGTCACCTTCAAGCAGAAGGTTAGGTTTGCCAGGCAGGTCAGATCTCCATGGGTGAAGGAATCATTTCACTGATGATGCTCCATTGTGTGTGAGACACCTGAACAACTTCTGAATAACCATGCAATGATTGAACACTGATGAATTTTTGGTTATTGTGAGATGGGAAAAGAGAGTTGTTGGATAAACACAAGAACATAAAAATAACAACACATGATAAACTCATGTCAGAAGTGCGAATGGTAAATAAGGTCTCATTTCTCAGTGTCCTATATCTCGTGGGTAGGTCTCATTTGATCACCAGATTCTTCACTACCACTGTGACATGGAAGTGGAATTTTAACGTGGTCTGGATGAATTAAAGGAAGGATAACAAAACATCAATATAACTAGTATATTTACCAGCAGTATTCATAATTAAGATATATCACATAATTAAACATGGAAATACACAATTTAATAATTGCCATTATAAAATTGTCTATATCAGTTGTTTTAATTGCAACTCATTACTGAAATCTAATGTTTCAATCTGATTACTAAGAAAATGAGATTTACTGAAGCTTTAGCACTCATCTTCTGTGCATTTGATGTACAGGCTAAGTCACACTCAGTGATGCAGGTCTGACTGAGAATTGTTTAACTAATTGATAGAAATGCCTGCATTACAGATCTATCTCTTTAGATATAATTTCATTGTCATTAGTCATATGCTGGAAACTAGGGGGCCCTCCCAGTTTGAAACAATGCTAAGGACTGGACATAATAAACATTTTGTCCATTAATTTGCTGATCAATTAATTGTCAATCAATTGATGTGTGACGATCGCCATGCATATGTTTTATGCACCTTCCATGGTTTACATACAGGAAGTTGACATGGTTGTAAGCCGTGAACTTGTTCAACATAACTAAAAAGGAATTATGAAAATAATTCCCCTTGTCCTATATGTATGAAGGTGAATGATTTTGGCCTGGATAGTCCTATGATCTATGCCAGGTAGAGATGTTGTGCAGTTGTAGAATTAAGGGTGTGTGTTGTGTATGTTGTGTATAGGAGATGGGTGGTGTCTATCCTACCATAATCTGTGTTGTATAATTTAGTTCCAGTTTTTACACTGGGAAGCCATGTAGCTATGTGTGCTTTTGGGTGTAAATGGCCTCATGGAGTCTCTTCACTCCCATCTCCTATGTTAAGTTGTGTGTGTGTCCTGGCTGATGCAGGCCAGCCCAGACCCTTGTGGAATCTTTAGAGTGGCAGCCATCAGCCTGAAAGGAAAACAAACACAGAGAGAGAAACACAGTCTAATATTGAACCTTTACACAAATTTCACTAAGATAGATATTGCTATCTTATTTTTTCTTTAATGGTCTTAGCCAGACAGTTGTTGTAGATGGCTTTAACCTGTTAAGGTTTTATGCCATTATGAGAAAATTTGTTTTAGTTTACAAAGACATGGATCATTATTATGATCATGTTTCTGTAAAGAAAAAGATCATATAAACTGATTTATAATGGTCAGATCTGACTGCTGGTGTTTCAGCACAAGTCAGACAGGTTGCACCATAAGTTACTGTTGTAGTTGAGATTTCCACAATCTGCTTTGTTGATAGCATTATCACACCCAGGTTACCTGGGGGGGAATCTCTTTAAATGGCACTGTTTACTCAAGCCAGATCTGTGTTTAGAGCATCAGATCACCTGATGTGGTGCTGTGCCTTTTGTTTAGGATTTGGTATTTATGGTGCCATTCAAACACTTGACCATTTGGATCTCTGTGGTGTGTAAACCCTGTGGAGTTAAGGCCTGAGGTTAAGATAACACACAACTTTCTTTACATTGCCAGTAAAATAACTTCCCCAATCAGATCCCATGTAATCTGACGCTCCCAGAGAGGAGTTTTCTAACGCTTGCGCTCCTTTGTTTGTGGTTTTATTACAATGGAAAACTTGCACCTCCTCGTTCTCACTGGGTTCCAGATCACTGAAATTCAGAATTCAGCCTACTCAAATTACAGCAATCAGGTTAATCATTTAACTAAGCATTGTAATTTTTCTCATTAAAGATTCTTGCACAAATAGAAGGTAAAGAAATTCTTTCTCTTTTAGTTTTTCATTTCAGTTTTCTTTCTTGACATTTCTTTCTTTAACCATCTTCATTCACATTTCCATCACTTCAACACTAGTAGTGCTCTTGCCATCTTGCTCCCTACCTGCACATCCCATCTTTCTACCTTCTGATTCTTTTCCTACTCTTTCAACATTCTTTCCTCTTCTGAATAATGCTTAATCATAATGAGATTAAAAGCCATTTGTGGCTATTATAATATAATCTACATTATAATGTGATCATAACATAAATCATATTCTATACTATAAATATAGTATATATAAACATTTTATTTGCTGGTCTCAAGAGGGTCTCTGCTGAGTAATTTGTCCAGAATGACTTATCATCTCACTGATCTTTTAGAAGGCACACCTTTGATTGGCCCTGCAGCTGCAGATGTGCTGGCATGTGCATTGTGTGCCCAGCAACAAGATCAAACTGGAAACCAGTTATCAACTTAGTTGCTGTGGACATTCAATAAACTGCAAACACTGAGAGCACGGGTCAAATGATTGCTCAGTTTAAAGATTTTTGTGACTACAATATAAAAGTGGGCACAATTTTCTTGTTTTTGGCTGAGATGTTATCAATTGCATTCTTTAGAGAATCTGTTTGCATATGAAAAGGAAGGTTTGACAAACACAGGTCTGAGGGAGAACCAAAAGATTACTTTTGGTCTGTTAATTTTCTCAGTATCTTTTGTGACACTAATAAACACACAAAAGTGCAGCAATTGCTAGGTCTGAAATAAGACCACAGTAAAATGCTATATTTTATCAGACATTTATAATTGTGACCTCAGTCCTGAACCAATTTTGTCCACCTTCACATTTTACACACAAAGGATTCAGGTGAAGTACTTTCGTTAATATGTTTAAGATCATCTAATCACAAGATTTCATTCATACGTTAGCGTGACCATTTGTTTTTTCTCCGTGTTGCACAGGTTGCCGCAGCACAAATAAACAAACGTAACTGGACATTTTCCTCAGAATTTAGGTCTTAATTTACAGGCCTCTTTGGAGTACCAAAATAAAATTTGGATGATGTTATTCCAGTTTAGAAGTTCTCTCTTGTTGCGTAGGCAAGCAAGGAGAAATTTAAAGTAAGGGATATCATTTCTACTCTATGCTGTTGCTTTCATGTCCCTGATAAGCAATGTGGTTGTCTAATTCTCAAGCCCTGGTCGGATTCATACAGTATTCAGTACATACTCCCAACATTTCTAAAAGGCAAATAAGACTGGACTTACCATAACAGCTGAAGAAAGAGAAGGAAATCAAACCTCTTGCTTGTTGCAATCCCAATATTTCGCTGAAAAGACACTCGCATCCTGGAGATCACGGAGGTCCGGGTCACCACTTTGTAAGCTCCATCCCAAAAACGGAATCTAACGGCTTGGTTGAAGGATTCTGTGTGTAAGCCTTTTCAGCATTTCTGTTAAATTCACTTAATTTATTAATATCTAATTTTAAATCTGACTCCATGAATAAAGTGATCTGACTCCAATTTTATGTGACTTCATTCATTTTGTTACGTTTGTAATTTAACAGCTGGTGATTCGTTGTGATTTAATTTGGATCGTTGATTCTTCTTAGTATCTCTTATTTTCAAATATTCGTTCATCAAGGGACCCAAAACCACACAGAGACTGAGTGCTCGCTAAATTACACTAGCTCACGCTCGCAAACCCGCCAGTTCTGATATTAGTCAGAGGATTGCAGAGTGAATATTTTACCTTTAAGTGGTCGCACCTGCTTACTCAACAAAAAGTGTAATTTGATTAATAGACACGAAAGCTGCAACTTGCTAATACAGTGATAGTCAGAAATCAGATTATCCCGCATGCTGCGCTCCATGCTTCAGTCATGGGGTCCTCAGTTTGATCTATCCTGGCCAAACATTTACGGAAGTAACGGACTCCACATTGATCCATACTAGAATAATGATTTCAGAAAATACAAGATGAATCAAGATTAACGTTTATTTTGGCCAGACAGAACTTAAATAAACATAATTAAACATGAATCCATGGTACACAACTTTCAGCATTAAAATATAAAATACAATTACAAGTAATATGAAAATAGTTTCAAAGAGTCATTATATCTGGCACAGTACACACAGTGTGTGTGAGTGCCTCTCGGACACTGACACAGCACTGCATGGGGGCTCTGGCTACAGAATGTTCCCCAATGGCAGCTCTGCTACCCTTCCTTAAATACCCAGACCAGAACAAAGGGTGGTAAATATTTGCAACACAACACCTAGTTTGGGGGAGAGGATCAGATATCTTCTGAGACCACTCAAAAGGAGAACAGAATTCTCATATGTTTCAATCTTTCTCATTCTACCAGTGACTACAGTGAAGTTGAGACCATTTTACCAATCGCACTGAGACCTTTAAAAAGATACCACACATGACAGAGGAAAACAATAGATTTACAAGATGCATCATCTGTGGTATATCTGCATTCTGTGACTTGAATCAGGGGGAGGGAAGGGAGGGGGGAGAGGGGGAGAAGGTTTTGGGCAGGCCAATGTCCTACACTCTTTCTGTGAGATCTTCTCTCCAGATTAGTGAGTTTTATTGTTCTATTGCAGGGGGTTGGATCTTCAACTTTTGTCTTAGCAGTAAAACCGATTCTTACACAAACGTAACAAAATGAACGAAGTCACATAAAATTGGAGTCAGATCACTTTATTCATGGAGTCAGATTTAAAATTAGATATTAATAAATTAAGTGAATTTAACAGAAATGCTGAAAAGGCTTACACGCAGAATCCTTCAACCAAGCCGTTAGATTCCGTTTTTTTGGGCTAACGGATGGAGCTTACATTGGTAAAATTATTTAAAAAGTAATTAAAATGTCAATTAAAATTATTTAAAAAGTATTGGTAAATGTTTGTTAGCAGTTGTAAAACAGTTTAATTTAAAGTGTAGTTATTTATGACTTCCTGATAACATCCCCCATACATCCCATACATCCCACACAACAGGGGGGTGAGGGCGTCCCCCAATCTGTCGTCCTTATAAACTCTACACACAGTGCTCAGTTATCGCAACCAACCAGGGGTTTCCTAAGGTTTGACGACTGTATTGGAGCAAACGGTTGTGCTACTGCAATGTCAAAAGTTGAAGGTCTGGTTGTTATACTGACCTCCAAAGCCAACATTCCTGTTTGTCTGAGCCAGACACATGCCACGCTTCTTTGACTCTCACTTTGGGGAATCAGACCCTAAAACCCAAACTTCAGAGCGTTGACGTGCATGGCCTGGATAATTGTGGACAAAGGACTCATTCACAAGAGATTCCAGGAACTATCAGAATCTTTCCGCATCGAATAGGGGACAAAGTTTTTACCATGCACGAAGTTGAGTTCTGAAGAAGACGTCTTCAACGCTGCAGATTTGTGGAATGGCTACTCAAAAGCTGATGGGGAGCGACTGCTCGTTTAGTTCTGGCGATGCTGTGCACAAGCAGTCTCTGGTGTGCGAATGTGTGTCATATGTTAGGAGGTATGTTAGGAGGTATGTTTAAAGATCTTTACAGAGGCCAGATGGTTGACTTGATGCATAAGATTATCAATGCCGCCCGCAAACAGGATAATGACTGCTCGGGGGACACCAAACGTGTAAAAAATCTCAAAAATAAAATGGACGACATAAAAGAGACCTGACAAATTCATTGCCTGATGTGACGAGCATGTTTATTAGAAAAGAGCCTATCAGTGTAATCCTCAGAAAAGTTCTGGATGTGATGTGTGATTGTAGCGACGAGTTAGGAGTTACCGAAGTACTCTGTATGTGTACATTTGTAAGAGATCTATGTGTATCACTGATGTCAAAAAATGCTGATGATGATATCACCATCGGCGAAATTGTTGAAACAATGGTTGACTACATACTACACCAAAACATGGTAGTCTGCAGAGATTTTCTTTTCTGGCTAGACCGTCTGTAATATCATTTTTATTGTTTTACTTTATTTAGTAATGCAATTCTATCATTTTCTTCACTACTTCAATGTATGAAAGTATATTCAACAATATATTGTTGAAATAAAATGCTGAATCACTTAACTTGATGTCATGATTGTGTCTGAGCATTCTTCCCCATTCCAAAAATATATTTATAGTAATATAAATACTATGTAAATGACTCAAGCGAATGCAACGGTTTAATGCATCATCTGATTAAACCAACCAATTACTGTACTGGAACAATGAGTAACACCAAGCACTCACTAGCATTACAGCTAAATGCAGGAAACACAATGTAAAATGACACACAAAGAAGAATGGTGATGTCTTCAAAACATGAAAGTGGTAAAACACTGTTTCAGAAAAAACTTGAACAAAATCCAAAAATATAAAATTGGTCTGGTCAGTCTACCGCTATGAAAAGCTATTACATAAAATCATTTGCCTGTACTTTAGGAGAGAGCTTAAGCCATCAAGGCCCACAACCAGTTTCTTGAAAATAAATGGTTCAATCACTTTATGAACTGATTTATCACTATTTATGGATATGTGCGTGAGCTCATTAAACATTGTATTACTCAACCAAGATGAAATGTTACCCCCAAAAACATTTATGATAGTATGAACTAGGATAATATAGGCTACTATACTGTAAATGACTCAAGCGAATGCAACGGTTTAATGCATCATCTGATTAAACCAACCAATTACTGTACTGGAACAATGAGTAACACCAAGCACTCGCTAGCATTACAGCTAAATGCAGGAAACAGTTTTCGGACAAAATGTAAAGGGAAAACAGGCTCATAATTAAAATGACACACAAAAAAGAATGGTGATGTTTTAAAAAAAATGAAACCGTGGTAAAACACCGTATTTCAGAAAAAACGAACAAAATCAAAGAAACGTTTTAAGCTCAAGATAACTACTGTGTGATTTGGGTATTTGAGGTTTACTTACCCGGGATCAGTCTGGTATGTGAAAGAGTCAGAATGATTATTTGTGTTTATTTAGCCTATTCATTACCATAACGTTTTGTATCTTTGATCATGAGCAAAACAGCTTATAAATGATATAAATGTATTAATTTATTTTTGAAAATGTAAAATGCAAAAAGTTTTCTGTGAGGGGCCGTGTTTAGATGCATGAGATGTACAGTTACAGTACAAAAGTCATTATGTCTATGGAAAGCCTCCATAAAATATGGAAACCAAACATGTGGAAGCGTCCCAGAGTTTGTTCTCTGTCCCAGTGCTGCGACTTCTTCACATTTCAGCAGGGTTTTTACACCCTGGGTGTGAGCTGCTCTCTTGGTGAGACAGAGAGAGCGAGATTTTATTTTTCAACTTTTAAAACTGTATTTTCTTTTGTAAATCATTGATTCAATGTATACATGTTTGCATAAGCACCATTTTTTCCTGCTCTCTGAAAAATGTAATAAATGTTGTTTTATATTTTCATTTAACTAAACTAATATTTGATTCACTGTGTTTCGGTAAATTTAGCAAGATAATTGTTATTATTATTGAGTATAATAGTTCATCCCTAGTTTAAAAAGACCATTGTTTGAGCTGATGTCAAACACACATTCATATTTTGGAAATCATTTTTTAAAACAAATTCAATATTCCTTAAGTATTGGAACAGACACTGTTTAATAACACTTTAGGTTAGATTTAAGCAGAAATCATTGTGCAACAGCAGTTATCAGGATACAGTTGTCTTATAGGAAGATAAATAGAAAATACGGTTTTATTAAAACTTTATTTAGATCTAATTTAAACTTTTATGCTTTGAAATAAAATTAGTATGAACAAAACATTGGCTCTGGAAAAAGCCTTACATGTGCTGTGTCCCCAATAGATTACTCCCTGCCGCAGTGTCTCACATTTCAGCAGGGTGTTTTACAACCCTGGGTGTGAGGTGCTCTCTCTTGGAGAGACTGAGAGAGAGAGAGATTTTATTTTTCAACTTTTAAAACTGTATTTTCTTTTGTAAATCATTCATTCAATGTATATACATTTTCATTGCATAAGCACCATTTTTTCCTGCTCTCTGAAAAATTTAAGGTGTTTTTTACATTTTCATCTAGCTAAAACTATAATATTTGCCGTATTTCAGTACAATTTAGTAAGATAATTGTTATTATACAGTGTAATATATTTATATATTTTGTTTATATTCATCACATTTAAAATACATTCCTTTTATAAAACCAATTGTGTGTGTGTGTGTGTGTGTGTGACCAAGACACAATGAGTGAGCATTAGTGATTCGCCCCAATGACGATAATAAAATCGTATTTTTGTCACTTGCTCCTCTGTAAAATGACCCCTGTGTTGGAATGCGGAAGCCCACACGTATCCTACAGATGTAGCCCCAAAATCACAAACCTCAAATAGCCGTGTCAAAGTTCAAAACAATCATTCTTCCATTTGATCGCCACAGAAAACAATCGGAGGTCATAGGGCACCATCGGTATTACAAATATGCAACCTCAAAGGTCATATTGGTCCTCGGAGGATACACAAGGTCAAAGGTGACGGCGACGTGGGTGGTCAAGGTGAACCGTGGGGGAGGGGAACGACGTGGGTGGTCCGGTGGGGGATGGGGAAGGGGCCGTGGTAGGTCAAAGGTCAAAGCAATCAATCATTTTGACACAATGTATCTTATATAGACTACTAACAACATTTACCCGTTTAATTCTGGCAGACTTCACAGGTTTTGTATTCCTGTACAGGTTTTACTGCCACGCAGGGGACAGCCAACTAATCCAGAAATGCTTAAAAAGGCGCTATCAGACCTGGATGGAACGCTAGACAAGCTGGAAAACATGTTTCTGAAGAGACAGGCCTTCCTGTGCGGTGATGACATCTCATTGGCTGACTTGTTAGCAGTTTGTGAGCTCATGCAAGTAAATACTTAGACATACTGTGAATGTTTCCACAGACCAGTTAAAAAACCCTTCCTACCTGCCTTAGTTCACATGGTGCTGAAATGTTTGGAGAAGTCTAAGCTATAGGCTGAAGATCTCTAAAATACTTTGACTTGTCTCTTTCAGCCCCTGTGTGGCGGGAGGGACATTCTGAAGAACAGACCCAAACTGCTGAGCTGGAGGAGTCGAGTCCAGTCCACGCTCTCGGACTCCTTTGATGACGCTCACGCCATAGTCTACCGTATAAGAGAGAATCTAAACACTGCTAAACTGTCTCCCAATTCAAACCAATCCACTCTGTAAAGATTAACTCTGTAAATTAATTCATAATTATTATGACACAGTATCTGTCTGACAAATGCAGTTTGATTATGTCATGTTTGATTAATATGTGCTTTGAATTGAAACGTATTTACTAGTTTTTTGCAACTGTTTTTAGCTGTAATTTTTGTCTTTTGAAATAAAAAAAAAGAAACAAGACATTTTGTTAGGAAAGTTTTTTAAATGAATAACTGCTATGGTTTACAATGATATGTCATACATTAAAGAAAAAAGTGGTAACACTTTACAATAAGGTTCATTAGTTAACATCATTAGTTAACATGAATTAATAATGAACTGCACTTATAAAGCATTTATGTATCTTTGTTAAAGGTGCACTATGTAACATTTTTTCAGTAAAATATCCAAAAACCACTAGGCCAGTGTTATATATTTTGTTCAGTCGAGTACTTACAATATCCCAAATGTTTCCAACTATTTGTAAATTGTGAGAAAATGTCTATTTTAACCAAGGAACCGGGACGCGTGAGGGAGTCGCCTGTCAATTGCGTTATATCTGCGTTACCCTCGGTTTCCGGTTTTATTTTGTAGAAACGCTTTACTCTTACTGCAGTGTGCAACAAGTGTCATAGCAGCGAGCGAGCGCACAGAGTAACGTCATAACATAATTTTCAACACACTCAAATGTATCTACAGGGAGTGCAGAATTATTAGGCAAGTTGTATTTTTGAGGATTAATTTTATTATTGAACAACAACCATGTTCTCAATGAACACAAAAAACTCATTAATATCAAAGCTGAATATTTTTGTATCAATATTTTAAGTAGTTTTTAGTTTTAGCTATTTTAGGGGGATATCTGTGTGTGCAGGTGACTATTACTGTGCATAATTATTAGGCAACTTAACAAAAAACAAATTTATACCCATTTCAATTATTTATTTTTACCAGTGAAACCAATATAACATCTCAACATTCACAAATATACATTTCTGACATTCAAAAACCAAACAAAAACAAATCAGTGACCAATATAGCCACCTTTCTTTGCAAGGACACTCAAAAGCCTGCCATCCATGGATTCTGTCAGTGTTTTGATCTGTTCACCATCAACATTGCGTGCAGCAGCAACCACAGCCTCCCAGACACTGTTCAGAGAGGTGTACTGTTTTCCCTCCTTGTAAATCGCACATTTGATGATGGACCACAGGTTCTCAATGGGGTTCAGATCAGGTGAACAAGGAGGCCATATCATTAGATTTTCTTCTTTTATACCCTTTCTTGCCAGCCATGCTGTGGAGTACTTGGACGCGTGTGATGGAGCATTGTCCTGCATGAAAATCATGTTTTTCTTGAAGGATGCAGACTTCTTCCTGTACCACTGCCTGAAGAAGGTGTCTTCCAGAAACTGGCAGTAGGACTGGGAGTTGAGCTTGACTCCATCCTCAACCCGAAAAGGCCCCACAAGCTCATCTTTGATGATACCAGCCCAAACCAGTACTCCACCTCCACCTTGCTGGCGTCTGAGTCGGACTGGAGCTCTCTGCCCTTTACCAATCCAGCCACGGGCCCATCCATCTGGCCCATCAAGACTCACTCTCATTTCATCAGTCCATAAAACCTTAGAAAAATCAGTCTTGAGATATTTCTTGGCCCAGTCTTGACGTTTCAGCTTGTGTGTCTTGTTCAGTGGTGGTCGACTTTCTGCCTTTCTTACCTTGGCCATGTCTCTGAGTATTGCACACCTTGTGCTTTTGGGCACTCCAGTGATGTTGCAGCTCTGAAATATGGCCAAACTGGTGGCAAGTGGCATCTTGGCAGCTGCACGCTTGACTTTTCTCAGTTCACGGGCAGTTATTTTGCGCCTTGGTTTTTCCACACGCTTCTTGCGACCCTGTTGACTATTTTGAATGAAACGCTTGATTGTTCGATGATCACGCTTCAGAAGCTTGGCTATTTTAAGACTGCTGCATCCCTCTGCAATATATCTCACTATTTTTGACTTTTCTGAGCCTGTCAAGTCCTTCTTTTGACCCATTTTGCCAAAGGAAAGGAAGTTGCCTAATAATTATGCACACCTGATATAGGGTGTTGATGTAAGCTAATATGCTTAATTGGTAGTAGGCTTTCCAGCCTATACAGCTTGGAGTAAGACAACATGCATAACGAGGATGATGTGGTCAAAATACTCATTTGCCTAATAATTCTGCACTCCCTATATGATAAGCAGAGCTGCGTTACCTCATACTCATGACCGGAAAAGCGGAAATGGCGCCGGCGACTGTGGCATAATAAAAGTCCCGCTGCTCGTGAGGCGTGTTGCGTTCATCTTATTAACAATCGCTCCAGTGGCCTTGCTCAGCTCCCACACCACTCGGTCTGCTCTGCTTCATACTACAGTAACGTTAATAATCGCATCCATGAACATGATTTCTGCCCGAGTTCTATCCCGATTTTTTTCCACCAGCTGTGAAGTGAAGACCACATGTCCCAAGATTCTGCGCTCAAACTTGCCGTCATCAAACTACGCCTTTGTTTTGAATAGGCGACCTCTAGCGGAAGGAAAAGTTACATAGTGCACCTTTAATGTTAAAATGTTAACATTAGTTAATGCACTGTGAACTAACAAGAACAAACCATGAACAGCTGTATTTTTATTACGTACCGTTAACAAAGATTAACAAATACAGTAACAAATGTACTGCTCATGGTTAGTTCATGTTAGTTAATACACTAACTAATGAAACCTTATTGTAAAGTGTTTCCAAAAAAGTTATGAAAAAGAATAAAGTTAGTGTTGGACATTAATGAAAATTCTTAGTCAAAAACAAGAATTCTGAAGAATTCTTAAAAAAGCCAAATCTATTAGATATTTCCCATCATTTGCACCATAATAATTAATTAAACCACCAGTAGGTGGCAGCAAGTCTTAATAAATGAGTCATTGAATCATTCATTCAATTGATTTGTGTAGCCCTGTCCCAGCAGACAGGAAGTGAAAGCGTACTTAGATCTCCTGTCTCAGGCTTGCAGAGCTGTGCTAATATTCCTCAAAGACAACAAAATCCCACATACGGTGGAAAACATTGCGATATGCAAAGGTGAGCAACATTATTGTGAGTGTGTTGTTCGGTCACTGTGATTTTGCCATATTTTGTTGATTCTGGAACAACATTCCTGTCTGAAAATTTAGTCCTAACCTTATCCCTAGTGCTAAACTTAACCCTACAGATAACTTTTCTCTAAAATCAGAGGGAAATGATAAGTGAATAACATTGATGTAGAAGCACCTAAACCTAAACTTGATATAAACTAAACTTGCCAAATCAGAGATGGTGGATTGTAATGGTGTTCCAGCATCTACAAAGATGATTAACCAGGAACATGTTAAACTTGGTGAATTCTCATTCACCGTGTTTGTTCAGTGGAGTCGTCGTCTTGAATGCATGCGTCAACTTCATATGATTTGAATCCAAACCTGTAAGTTATGCCGCATATACAGTAGTCTGTTTATATTCAGACTTCATTTCAATGGTTGAACTTTAACCTTCACAACTTTAATGTCCATGAACCTCTAGGGCAGTAGAAGACACCTGAGTTCACCAAACTCAACCCCATGCAGAAACTGCCAGTGCTGGAGGATATTGGATTTGTTCTCACTGAGAGGTAAGGTTAGTTTATGTCTTCTGTGGAACATAAATGGAGAACATGCATTTATGTTCATTTTAAGACCTGAAACAAATGAATGCTGTATGACCATGAGAGAACAGCCCCCACCCCCCCCCACACACACACGCAAAATCATCATGCACATCACAGATTCTTTTAATTTTCCCAAAAAGACTTGACTTTTGATTGTTGAAATGGAGAAAATTAAGGAACTGATTTGTAGGAAATAAATCAGATTTCTCATCTCTTTTCAGTATTTTTGCAAATGAGGTTCAAAACAAGAACTTTATCTGTAAAGTTATATACAAATAACTTTATGAATTACTTATGAATGGGAGAAAGTACAATGCCCAATATGGCAAATAAGCCACGCCTTCTAAATGAAAGAGCCAACAGTTGATTAGTAAAGTCATCGCCTCAATGCAGCTGCCGTTGTCATGAGAAATCCTGTCCCCCTGTGAAATAGTGTCCGCTTAGGACCCCAGAGTGATTCTATTGGCTGAAAGAACTTTTAATGGGTAATCTGCTCAGAGCCTGATTACAATTCTTACAAAATCACGTTTAGATTTTTGTTGTTTAAATCGTTTGCTAATAATTAGTTAGCGTACGTTCTAGCATAGCATAGCATTAGTTTATACACCACGGTTGCACTTACCCTACATCTTAAAAGCCCTAGCCCCGCTTTAATGTTTATACAATAATAAAAAAAATCCTGTTGTATTTATTTTGTGCACCTGTTCTGTATATTATTGTTTTTTTTTTATTCTTTATTATTTACATTATAGGTACATTACTATGTTATGATTTTGTATTGGTATTATTACTTAGTTTATCAATTGAAATAATTTACAATATGTTAGGCATGTTATTGCTCCCATTATAGCAATCAATTACATATTTCAAATAAACGTTGTTTGTGTGTACTTAGTATGACAATGATTTCATAGTTTATTAAGCTACAGCAGCTCGATTAGCCATTAAACGAAACAATAACAGCTTTTGATCAGGCATTTAAAACAGCTACCACGTTGGGTCCTAAGCGGACACTATTTCACAGGGGGACAGGAATGCTCATGACACCTGTCTAAGCTCTGGTTGCTATAGAAACAAGCAGTGTTCTGAGATGCGTTTAGGACTGCAAATGCGCATTAGCTTTGTCCAGGCTGAAAAATGCAGTTTTATGTCATGATTCAATCGTTTAGAAACAAAATTTATGAGACAGTTGTTAGATTTCATTGGTGATTTCAAATATGAAATTTAATCGTAAGCTTGGCAAACAGTTTTGGAGAATTTGGTGTTTCCCCATTCAAAGAAATAGGAGCTGCACTTGCATGCCCGAGAGGCCTTTCAAAGATGGCCGCCGAGTGAAATGACTTGTCTTAAAGGGACTTTGATGTTACCATGGATGGAGGTTCTACATGAAACCATTAATGCCAATGAAGAACCTTTATTTTTAAGAGTGTATGCCAAGTCTTCTATGAGCCAAGATTTAAAAAGCAATAAATGAAGTGTTATTCGATGAGAATCTTCTCTTTAGCCACAGCTCTCAAATCTCATCAACAAATATTCAAACTGACACATCAAGCATCAACAACATTGCTTGTCTGTTCCAGAAGAAGGCTGTACGGGTTTGAATGGCACTGAACTATTCCCTTAAGCTTATGAATCTCGTTTTCTGTCATAGTGACGCCATATTGAAGTATCTGGGGACAGCCTATAATGTCCCTGATCACTGTTACCCCAAACTGCAGACCAAAGGTTTAAAATCCCTTTTAATAAATTCTTACCTGTCTTAGTTCACATGGTGTTGAAATGTTTGGAGAAGTCTAAGCTATAGGGCTCATGAGCTTTAAAATATTTTGACGTCTATATAAAGTCTATATTCACAAGCATTCTATAAAGATGAAATATTTATACTATAATTATACTCATGTACTATTTACACTCACCTAAAGGATTATTAGGAACACCTGTTCAATTTCTCATTAATGCAATTATCTAAATCAACCAATCACATGGCAGTTGCTTCAATGCATTTAGGGGTGTGGTCCTGGTCAAGACAATCTCCTGAACTCCAAACTGAATGTCAGAATGGGAAAGAAAGGTGATTTAAGCAATTTTGAGTGTGGCATGGTTGTTGGTGCCAGACGGGCCGGTCTGAGTATTTCACAATCTGCTCAGTTACTGGGATTTTCACGCACAACCATTTCTAGAGTTTACAAAGAATGGTGTGAAAAGGGAAAAACATCCAGTATGCGGCAGTCCTGTGGGCGAAAATGCCTTGTTGATGCTAGAGGTCAGAGGAGAATGGGCCGACTGATTCAAGCTGATAGAAGAGCAACTTTGACTGAAATAACCATTCGTTACATCCGAGGTATGCAGCAAAGCATTTGTGAAGCCACAACACGCACAACCTTGAGGCGGATGGGCTACAACAGCAGAAGACCCCACCGGGTACCACTCATCTCCACTACAAATAGGAAAAAGAGGCTACAATTTGCACGAGCTCACCAAAATTGGACAGTTGAAGACTGGAAAAATGTTGCCTGGTCTGATGAGTCTCGATTTCTGTTGAGACATTCAGATGGTAGAGTCAGAATTTGGCGTAAACAGAATGAGAACATGGATCCATCATGCCTTGTTACCACTGTGCAGGCTGGTGGTGGTGGTGTAATGGTGTGGGGGATGTTTTCTTGGCAAACTTTAGGCCCCTTAGTGCCAATTGGGCATTGTTTAAATGCCACGGCCTACCTGAGCATTGTTTCTGACCATGTCCATCCCTTTATGACCACCATGTACCCATCCTCTGATGGCTACTTCAGCAGGATAATGCACCATGTCACAAAGCTCGAATCATTTCAAATTGGTTTCTTGAACATGACAATGAGTTCACTGTACTAAAATGTACTAAAAAAGAGCATCTTTGGGATGTGGTGGAACGGGAGCTTCGTGCCCTGGATGTGCATCCCACAAATCTCCATCAACTGCAAGATGCTATCCTATCAATATGGGCCAACATTTCTAAAGAATGCTTTCAGCACCTTGTTGAATCAATGCCACGTAGAATTAAGGCAGTTCTAAAGGCGAAAGGGGGTCAAACACAGTATTAGTATGGTGTTTCTAATAATCCTTTAGGTGAGTGTATATCTTATGATGTATCTGTCTAACATGGATGTGCAGCTTGCTCAATATCTTATCCACTACTTTAGTGAACTTTTTGCAGTTTGTGCCTTTTTGAAATGTCTCTATGACACATTTTGTTAGAATGGTTTGCTAAATTAATAAACAATGGATTGTGACAAGTTAAAAGTAATAACTACTCAAATTCAGAAGTAGAAAATGTAAAATTTTTATTGTTGACAGGAAATGGTACAAATATGTATTTACAAGAGCAGTACAGTGTCAGACACGTTTAGGATTCATTGGTCACAGGAAAGAGCTTTTAAAAGGCCAGCGGGAAATAAAAGTGTGTGAAAGTCAAGGCCCAGGTTTCCTCTTGGATGACGGTTCACCCTCTCCCTCTTGTGCCTTGCGTTTCTGTGATGAAAATGTCTAATTAAAATCACATTCAGTTTCTATTAACAAATGTAGCTTTGTAATGCGCTTTGATTTGAACTTCAGCTTCGTAAGAATAAATCAATTCAAGCTTCTCTAAAATTTTAACTTGTATCTTTAAGTCCCCCTGCAGTCAATAATTCCTCTTTGATCCCCATAATGATATATTTAAAAGTTTTTTCTTGTGAAAAAAAAAAAATCTTCATGCCTTAAAGGGTTATTTCACACAAAAATGAACATTCTGTCATTAATTACTCACCCTCATGTCGTTCGACACCCGTAAGACTTTTGTTTATCTTCGGAACACAAATTAAGATATTTTTGTTGAAATCCGATGGCTCTCCATCCATTGGCAGCAATGACATTTCCTCTCTCAAGACCCATAAAAGGTACTAAAGATGTTGTTAAAAAGTCCATCTCACTACAGTCGTTCTACAATAATTTTATGAAGCGACGAGAATAGTTTTTGTGCGCAAAAAAAAAAATCTAAATAACGACTTTATTCAACTTTATTCTTGTCTTCCGTCTGGACCTCTGACGTGAACTCACGAACTTTGTTTATAAGCAGAGGAAGACACGCCGTATCTAAGCTGTTGAATTCTACATTGATTGTGCTTTAGGTCTTGGCGTAGTGCTCAAAATGGTGCTAAAGTGTGCATTTCCTGGATGCCCGAACGCCGGCTCTACGTCATATTCTCGCGCATGCGTCGTGGTGCTTCGTGAGTTCACTGCAGAGGTCCAGACGGAAGACAAGAATCAAGAATCAGACAAGTTATCGTTATTTAGATTTTTTTGCGCACAAAAACTATTCTCATCACTTCATAAAATTATTGTAGAACGACTGTAGTGAGATAGACTTTTTAACGACGTCTTTAGTACCTTTTATGGGTCTTGAGAGAGGAAATGTCATTGCTGCCAATGGAGGCCTTTCTGAGCCATCAGATTTCAACAAAAATATCTTAATTTATGTTCCAAAGATGAACAAAGGTCTTACGGGTGTCAAACGATATGAGGGCGAGTAATTAATGACAGAATTTTCATTTTTGGGTGTACTAACCCTTTAAAATAGCTTGAATGTAACTCTACACCCTTGCTTCATTTAGTATACACGGACCCAAGAATATGCAAATAGCCCACTCTGTCAACTTTACTCAAGTTACTGTAGTAAACGCTGAACAATGGTATCGCTCTTTACAATGCATAACGGTAATTAATATGATTAGCCTTTTGCTTTACTACGTTATCAAACCCTGAATATGCAAATTAGCCCCGCCTCCACTCATACCAGCTCGGACTACCTGATACACTCGGTCAACTGTAGTAAACTCTACATTATGGCAAGTGGAATATTGGTTTAATTCAGCCATATATGAACCAGAAACTGATTCAGAAGAAGAGGAAGAATGGATTATACAGGCAGGCCTGTTCTACAGGGGTGCTAGAGGGTGCTAAGCACCCTTAAACAAAAGAAAGAGCACCCTCAATTGATACAGTAATGATTTAATTTTCGCAAATCATATTAGGTAAATACTTCAGTGTTTATTTGTGTTTGTGCTCTGGAGAAAGTCAAATGTTTCTATTTACAATGAGTTTTTGCATTGGTGAGCAATGTAGCCAATCACAGTCATGTTTGTTGATCTCTTGAATGCACTGGCCAATCAGGGATGTTTAATTTAGTCAGAATCCACTCATCTGAGTTCTGCACACTCGCAAATACCCTCATTAATGAAGTGTAGGCACAATGTAAATAAGAGATGAATTGTGCAGTGTAGACAACTTATTGATTATAACGTAACTTTGTGAGATCGTGAACTGAGATGAGTGACAGCTTTTTAATGGTTGTAAAGGGAGCTGTCTTTGTGTGCTTTCCAGGCTATATATAATCCATTCAGAATTTAAATAAAATATACGGTAATTAATAAGATTAGCCTTTTGCTTGACTACATTATCAAACAGCTAAAAATGTGTTGCTAATGTTATATTAATAAATGATAGAAAAAGCCCTGCCCTGCATGGTGACGGGATTGGTCACATATTCATCTTTGGTACACTGCAGTTTTAAGGATAAAATACTCAGCAATGGCGTTGACTGACTTGCACATGGTTTGTCTTAAAGTACATTAAAAACAACACATAGCTATAAAACAACACTCAAAACTTTTCACCACAGGGGTTTTTAAATAAAAATTCAAGAGCAGACTCAAAAGTTGTGCTTTTTGTTGTACCTTGGATGTTTCAGGACGCACCGGACGGTTTTCAGGACGCATCGGGCGGTTTTCAGGACGCATCGGGCGGTTTCTAGGGGGCACTGGATGGTTTTCAGGGTTCATCAGTTGGTTTGCAGTGCTTCTCATCTCATCATCCTGTTACACAGACATTAGAATGACCTTTTTAAAATCAATCACATTTTAAATATTTTAAGGTTGACAACTTTCAAAACTAGTTAAATAATGGTTTTATTTAAAAAAAAAAAAAAATGACAAAGAAGCTGACAGAGTTAGTAACAGAGTTAAACACGAAATTTACAACCTCGAAAAATCTTTTTATTTATTTATTTTTTAACAGTAGTTGGGGTTTTTTGGCACGTACATTCAACCACGGATGTTCCAGTGCTTCTTCAACACTCAGACGCTTCTGAGGATCCACAACCAGGAGCTTCTTGATCAAATCTTTGGCTGAAATATAAAGTTAATATATTTAAAGTTAGTAAATAACTTATACTGTTAAGTTTGAATATTTCTAACAATATAAACTGATATAATATACACACTATTTAACTATAACTATCCAGTTGTTAGTAGAGAGCAAAGACATTACCTTCATTCGAAACCTTCTTCCACTGAGATGGGATGAAGCGATAATGGCCGTTAATGATCTGCTCACGCACAGACATGGTGGAGCACTCTGTGTTAAAGGGAGGATAACCACCCAAACTATGACGAGAGATACACACAGTTTTAGAAATTAATATCATACATATTCATACAAGTTCAGATTATGTGCACGAAATATACATATTATCTTACAGGGTTTCTACATGTTTTGACCAATGAATTGACTTTCCCAACTGTTCATGAATACTGTTAAAGTATTTATAGACAATTCTGTAGATTTCTATTTGCATGCAAGTTGGCATCATTTAAATAAATGGATTTAAAACAATTATTTCATCATTCACTTTCTTCCATATGACACAAGTGAATTCTGAGTATAACAAAAGTGGTTGATTTTAATTATATCATTACTTTTTGAAAAAGTAAAAAAAAAAAAAAAAATGGAAAAAAAAAAAAGAGTCCTTACTACTTGTGTACCATTTCAAGTGTTCTGAAGCTATACAAAAGTTTTGTGTTAGAAACAGACCAAAATTGAAGCCATTTTACTCACATCCATGAAAGAATCACTCTTTTTTTCAATTAAAGGTGGGGTAAGTGCTTCCTGGCAACTGATGTTGATTTTAAATCACCAAAACAAACACGCCCCTATTTTGATAGCTCCGCCCCACACATACGCAACCCAGGCAACGACTATGGCGGAATCTGCTGTGGCAGCCGGCCAAGGGTATGATGTCATCATTAAGTGAAAGCAATGTGTGTTACTATGGTAATCCAGGTCGAATGTTCAGTGAAAAAGTCATCCCTTACATCCCAAAAACACAAACACAGTTCTCATGAACTAGATATCACGAGCACGACAGTCCAACTAATGAACATATTACAATTATGACAAGATTAGAGGAACGAAAAGAGGAACCAAAGGAAACAAACATATATTAGGAGTATATTATCTTACTTTTTGGACACACTTTGGGAGCTGACGCTTACAACAGACAGTGATGAGGTTTAGACACTCCAGGCTTATACGGTGTGGAAATTAATGGGTAATTATCATAGGCGAAGTGAACAACAATACGATCGCAAATGGACAAGCAAGCAAACATGACACACGAGCATATTCAAGCAAAAGCCAGCATATATTAGTTCTGTGAAACAAAACAAAATCAATGTTTCTCGCCTATCGAGAAGAAATAAAGCAACCTCGGCCTTCGCTCCTTGAGTTCTCTCCAGCGCTGGAAAGCTGATCCGATACTTAAACGGGTCCTACTTCTTGCCTGATCGTAAGCCTTCTTTTGTTCCACAGACATCTTCCACTTTTGTTTTTTATCTGCCATCTCTCTTTCTGTCGTCGCTCGGCTAATGTCTGTCAGGTGTGCCGTGTCATTTGAATAATGACGTGCACTGAGCGTTCTCTTCTCCTTGTCATTAGTAGACACGCCCCTTACTGCTGATTGGCTATCAGTTTGTTTTGGTACTCGGCCCGAGACACTTTTCTAAAGCAGTTTTGAAATACCACTTACCCCACCTTTAATCATTTGATTCAATTACAAAAACTAGTCTGAATGATTTGTTTACAGATCACACTGATCTGGTTCTCTAGTTCCGACTTACTGACTCAATAAACCAGTAACAGCAATTATTTTCACTGGAGAATAAGGCTGGTCGATATGGCCAAAAATACGATCACAATATTTTTTCCATATCATACGATATCAATATTTATCACGATATTAATTTACCATTAATGGGGAAGGAAATGCTTTCCACATATTTTTTATACATTGAGAATGAATGTAAACTTGTTTGTTCATAATTAAACTTCACAGAGTAGCTATACCTTTTAATTTAGTGCCCCATGAAATCCATTTTATTTTTCCCTACATTCTGTTTTCCATTTTCTTTTTTGGTATTCTGTGTTTTATGATTTAATAAAAATGTATATAAACATTAACAGTTTAATGAAGCTTTTAAAATGTAATCAAATGAAAATATAACAATTAATTTACAACAAAAGCTTGCTTTTTTTGTCAAAATAAGATGCTACACCACAACTGTATAAATTTAAAACATTGATGAAAAAATATCTTGGTTGTATGATATTCCTTAGAAATAATAATAGTATTATTACTTTGAGAAGTACATTTTAGCATATAATAGTGATATATTTCCGTCATAATTTCTGAAAGTGAAACCAAATTTTTATTTTGACAGTTTGTCGTGAAGATCTTTCAGTTTCAGTGTGTATTTGATGGTAGTTTTTGTCAAGTGAAATGGTGAAAAGCTTGAGAAGTGACTTTGGAGATGAAGTTCATGTCTTCGTATGTTGAGACGGCAGATGCTGAAAACACCGCAAGAGTCACATGTGTGCGAGTTTGTATATCAGATGAAACCGCGCCGGTTATTCACACAGAAACATGCAGTATTCACTTATTAGCACCATGCACTGATATTGGCTATATTTATGATACTTTAACTTTTGCAACTTTTTGAAGCTTGATAGCCCAGTCCTCATTCACTTTCATTATTTTTATTTTAAAAGAATTGACAGTAAATCCTCCACATATTTGTAATGTTTTTAGTTAAAGAAAAAAGTCAAACAGAAAGACACAAGCAAATGACGACAATTTTATTTCATTTTTAGGTGAACTACTCCTTTAAAAGGTATACAGTGGGGCAAAAAAGTATTTAGCCAGCCACCAATTGTGCAAGTTCTCCCACTTAAGATGAGAGAGGCCTGTAATTTTCATCATAGGTACACTTCAACTATGAGAGACAGAAAAATCCAGAAAATTATTTGGTTACCTACAAAAAAAAGCAAGATTTCTGGCTCTCACAGACCTGTAACTTCTTCTTTAAGAGGCTCCTCAGTCCTCCACTAGTTACCTGTATTAATGCCACCTGTTTAAACTCGTTATCAGTATAAAAGACACCTGTCCACAACCTCAAACAGTCAGACTCCAAACTCCACTATGGCCAAGACCAAAGAGCTGTCAAAGGACACCAGAAACAAAATGCACCAGGCTGGGAAGACTGGATCTGCAATAGGTAAGCAGCTTGGTGTGAAGAAATCAACTGTGGGAGCAATTATTAGAAAATGGAAGACATACAAGACCACTGATAATCTCCCTCGATCTGGGGCTCCACCCAAGATCTCACCCCGTGGGGTCAAAATGACCACAAGAACAGTGAGCAAAAATCCCAGAACCACACGGGGGGACCTAGTGAATGACCTGCAGAGAGCTGGGACCAAAGTAACAAAGGCTACCATCAGTAACACACTACGCCGCCAGGGACTCAAATCCTGCAGTGCCAGACGTGTCCCCCTACTTAAGCCAGTACATGTCCGGGCCCGTCTGAAATTTGCTAGAGAGCATTTGGATGATCCAGGAAAGGATTGGGAGAATGTCATATGGTCAGATGAAACCAAAATATAACTTTTTGGTAAAAACTCAACTTGTCGTGTTTGGAGGAAAAAGAATGCTGAGTTGCATCCAAAGAACACCATACCTACTGTGAAGCATGGGGGTGGAAACATCATGCTTTGGGGCTGTTTTTCTGCAAAGGGACCAGGACGACTGATCCGTGTAAAGGAAAGAATGAATGGGGCCATGTATCGTGAGATTTTGAGTAAAAACCTCCTTCCATCAGCAAGGGCATTGAAGATGAAACGTGGCTGGGTCTTTCAGCATGACAATGATCCCAAACACACCACCCAGGCAACGAAGGAGTGGCTTCGTAAGAAGCATTTCAAGGTCCTGGAGTGGCCTAGCCAGTCTCCAGATCTCAACCCCATAGAAAATCTTTGGAGGGAGTTGAAAATCTGTGTTGCCTAGCGACAGCCCCAAAACATCACTGCTCTAGAGGAGATCTGCATGGAGGAATGGGCCAAACTACCAGCAACAGTGTGTAAAAACCTTGTGGAGACTTACAGAAAATGTTTGACCTCTGTCATTGCCAACAAAAGGTATATAACAAAGTATTGAGATTAACTTTTGTTATTGACCAAATACTTATTTTCCACCATAATTTGCAAATAAATTCTTTAAAAATCAGACAATGTGATTTTGTGGATTTTTTTTCTCATTCTGTCTGTCATAGTTGAAGTGTACCTATGATGAAAATTACAGGCCTCTCTCATCTTTTTAAGTGGGAGAACTTGCACAATTGGTGGCTGACTAAATACTTTTTTGCCCCACTGTAGTTCACCCTGAAATGAAAATAAAGCCATCATTTACTCACCCTGCTGAAACCGTATTATTCAGTCAAAATACTGAGCTCGGCTCAGTTATTACCTTACCATATTATTACCTTATTTGCTTTGATGTCAGGCGCTCTGGCTCCCGGTAAACATGTGACTATGGTGGCTGGTGTCTCTATTTTCACGTTCCGTATAATAGAATCGCCAATAACTAGGGCACTTTCAAAAGGATTCTCAGTGGGTGCGTCACTGAGTGGGGAGAACCTGTTTGATGTTCTAATCGGAACGGAAGAGTGTTTTTTTGATCCGCAACTATGCCGTCTCACAGTCACCCAGTTACCCTGCTGCACGGGCTCTACAGCCGGAACCGAACAATGTACAGAGTTCACTAAGCTAGTCGCATCCAAAGCAGTGTCTAAAGCGGAACATTCTCACTACTCTCAGATAAAGTCTGGGTGCGTGTCTCTAATTCTGAAATTTCTCTCAAGGTTTATTTTTCTCCATTATGCCACCTGATTTGCTTGGCTTGCTCAGTTGGGGACACAAAATTTTTAACTAAATATCCAAATAAATTTAATTACTAAACTAAATTACCTGTCAACTACATTACTTGAATACACTCACCTAAAGGAGGTATGAGTATTTCACAATCTGCTCAGTTACTGGGATTTTCACGCACAACCATTTCTAGAGTTTACAAAGAATGGTGTGAAAAGGGAAAAACATCCAGTATGCGGCAGTCCTGTGGGCGAAAATGCCTTGTTGATGCTAGAGGTCAGAGGAGAATGGGCCGACTGATTCAAGCTGATAGAAGAGCAACTTTGACTGAAATAACCACTCGTTACAACCAAGGTATGCAGCAAAGCATTTGTGAAGCCACAACACGCACAACCTTGAGGCGGATGGGCTACAACAGCAGAAGACCCCACCGGGTACCCCTCGTCTCGATTTCTGTTGAGACATTCAGATGGTAGAGTCAGAATTTGGCGCAAACAGAATGAGAACATGGATCCATCATGCCTTGTTACCACTGTGCAGGCTGGTGGTGGTGGTGTAATGGTGTGGGGGATGTTTTCTTGGCACACTTTAGGCCCCTTAGTGCCAATTGGGCATCGTTTAAATGCCACGGCCTACCTGAGCATTGTTTTTGACCATGTCCATCCCTTTATGACCACCATGTACCCATCCTCTGATGGCTACTTCCAGCAGGATAATGCACCATGTCACATATCATTTCAAATTGGTTTCTTGAACATGACAATGAGTTCACTGTACTAAAATGGCCCCCACAGTCACCAGATCTCAACCCAATAGAGCATCTTTGGGATGTGGTGGAACGGGAGCTTCGTGCCCTGGATGTGCATCCCACAAATCTCCATCAACTGCAAGATGCTATCCTATCAATATGGGCCAACATTTCTAAAGAATGCTTTCAGCACCTTGTTGAATCAATGCCACGTAGAATTAAGGCAGTTCTGAAGGCAAAAGGGGGTCAAACACAGTATTAGTATGGTGTTCCTAATAATCCTTTAGGTGAGTGTATATATGATAATTGAAATGAGCTGATGACATCACCGTTTTCTCCAGAACGGCTGTACAGCCGAATCAAATTCTGTTGCATTATTCTCCTGTTTAACACTGTGAAGCTGCTTTGAAACAATCTGCATTGTAAAAAGCGCTATATAAATAAAGTTGACTTGACTATTAGTATTATTGTATTATTTCTTATCATATACCTTATAGAGAAGACGAGAGTCAAGTTTGTTTCTATTGAGCCCAATTTCTCAAAATGGTGCGTGTGTGTGCTTATCCTGGGTACCATGACAACAGTGCGAGTTACAGTAAGCATGAGCAGCTGCTGACGGCTCGCACGCACTCACAGGACGCAGAGTAACGGCCGAGCTCAGTATTTTGACTGAATAATACGGTTTCTTTCTCGCAAAACCTTATAGTATGCCTCCTGAACACTTTCCATATATGGCGCGCGTCTCACTGTATCATTGCGTGATACTTTTGTATCCTTTTTGTAAACTTTTAGCCTGGTCGCCATTCACTGCCATTATTTGGAGGAGTGCGTGCAGGGCGTTTTTTTACATTTCTGCTTTTGAGGTCCGAAAAAGATAGAAGGACATAGGGCATTGGAACAACAGCAGGGTGAGTAAAAGATGGCTTTATTTTCATTTCAGAGTGAACTATCCCTTTAAGTACTTTCAAACTAATGCGGGACCCATTTGATTCATATTTAATCTCCACTAACCAGATGAACAACAGGACCCCCAGGCTCCAATAATCTACTGCTTTTGTATATCCTACAGTCGCAGCATGTGTGAACACCTCCGGTGCGAGATATGTGGGTGTCCCACAGAGCGTCTTCATCAGGGAGGATTCCTCCAAAATCTTGGACTGATTAAAATCCGTAATCTGCAAAGCATTGAGAATGTGCATGTGTTGAGAGAGCTGGTTATCTCAGGCTCAGGAGTATTCCTGTGCATCCTGTTTTAACTACAAAGACAAAGGCTTGACTGGATCTCTGAACTTTTGAACTGCCACAGTAAAAGGACAAGCGATGTCAGGAACTGATAAACGCACCTTAATCAAACAGATGTCGTCATGTGAAGCCAGCAGCACATTCTCAGGTTTGAGATCTCGATGAATGATCCCGTTATTGTGGAGATACTGGGGGAATGAAATGGAACATTTGTTATTTTTCAAAATTGTTCTTTTAATTTCACCTCTGCTCCAGCTTGTTTCCTTGTGTAGCTTTCTAATAAACCTGGCATTGTACACTAGGAATACTGTTGGCTCTGTGACTAATTGTTTATGTTCCTCTACTGTAAGTTACACAGCATTGGTTTTTGGGCAATATATGCAAATTTTTAATAAAATATACCAGTATTTGCCAATGTTAGATATTTAATATTTAGATTACTTTTGCTATTATCTTGCACTAATTTAAAAGAAATAGCAACAGATGAGTTAAAAAGTTTTTTTTCTTTTAAATAACAACCTTCATTATTGTTCAATATTGTTTTTAAAAGTCCTATAGTGGACTTTAAAATGATTTTTTATACATCTTTATCATAATGTGACAGACATTCATACAAACTACATATTTCATTTTTTTAGTGTTTTACCTTCTTTAAACCAAATAGTATAGATTTATAATAATAATGATATTTATTGATTATCAGCCACAAATAAAAATAATTATTATTTCAACCAGAATTTGTAGCGTTTCTAGTGACCCTTAAACATTAAAAAGTTCAAAAGTTTGGGGTCAGTAAGATTTTCTTTTTAAAGAAATTAATATTTTTATTCAGCAAGGATGCATTAAATTGATCAAAAGCGACAGTTAAGACATTTATGTTACAAAATATGATTGACAGCTCCAGCTATTATAAAGGGACCTTTCTTTGATCGCTTTCTGCATATAATTTAATCACAATTTAAATAACAGATTATTTTCATGCTACTAAGAGAAGCCATGTGAAGTTGATCATTTAGTCACTGGCTTGATTTACCACCTCATAAACAGCAATAAACGCTTTTGAGAACGAAATTGCGAAAGATTTCCCAAAGAATCCACAGTGAAATGTACCGATCAAACAAATAATGCTCAACTGAGACATTCACATTGTTGAAAATAAAAAACTACTTTCCTAGCATTAGGATCCTTTGGAAGGTAATGTTATTTTTAGTCCAGTGATCCTGTATCGCCCTTCTCTCTTTCACATCTCACTTACTTGGCAGTGGGCGGGCCAAAATGTGATGATATAGAAGTAGACGTTGATCTGATACTGCTGGACTTTCATCGCACTATTAAGTCATTACGTTTTTATAGTCAAATATCAAGGAAAAGTTGATTTCTCAATTTATGACTTCTTTAAAAAAAAAAATCGAACCGACCCCAAATGTTTTAATGGTAGTGTAATTGCCATTTGAACATCTGGTACTGCAAAGTTAGCTTTACGTATTCTACATGGGTCAGTTGACTGATTTGATCCATTTGACCATCTATAGATATGCAGTGCTGTTTGAAGCATCTCCCATAAAGACGTACCTCCACAGCCCTGAGCATCTGATAAAAATAGAGTTTAGCGATTTCTTCCTCCAGTTGTTTCTTGGCCTTGATCCTGCCAAACAGCTCTCCTCCTTCAATACTATACACAGCACAGAGATAATTCAATTATTCATCTAAAAGAATGTGATTTTTTTTTTTTTTTAGCCGTCATGCTTAATTACAAATTGTGAAGAACTTATACAGGGTTTAGGGATGCTCATATTGACCGTTTAACCGTTAACCGAAAGTAAGAATTTTGAGCGATCAGTTAAACAGTTTTTTTTTTAGTTTGCTGCATGGTTAAAGAAAAATATGCTATATTTGTTAACTCACGGGGCGCGTCGACACGTGCAACCACACGTGCCTACACAGATATATTTCGCAAAATGAAGCAATGGAAAAGAAGTAGGCCTACTGTGTGGGAACATTACGACAGAAAGAGTGATGAAGTTACTTGCAAAATATGCTACGTGGTAATAAAATACAGCAGTAGTAAAAGCTTTGGACTGGTGGAAAGCAAATTAAAGGCGAGTCCCGAGGCTGGCCACTCTAGCAAGGGGTTATCTCTGTATTCCCGGGGCATCAGTGCCATCTGAGAGGGTGCTTTCTGCCGCGGGTCTAACGGTCAACCGGCTGCGCTCCAGACTAACCCCACATCATGTAGACATGCTACTTTGCTACATGCTATTTTCGTTTTGTGGTCTTAATGTTTCAATTATTTAAGTTAAAAATATTTAGTGTAGGCCTATTTATTTTATGCTTTTTATTTATATTATTTTATTGTTTTTCTCTGTTATTAGAAACGCTGAAGGTGCGTGAAAATTTGATGGTGTGAATCCAGGTTCTGTTGTTGATGAGCTGTTCTGTATGCTGCTGTTTGCACGGTAAAATAAACACATGAAAAAAATGTTGTCTTTTTAACGGGTCAGAGACACTCGTCAATTGTATTTTTATTTAATGCCAATTCAATATTATAATCTTATCAGTTAACGGTTAATATTCGGATGATGAGCGGCGGTTGTTGGTCTGGAAAATTTACCAAAATGAGCATCCCTAACAGGGTTATACTGCAACTATATAAAGTATAGTGATATGTGGTGTTTAAGAATAGACCATCTCTTAATAAATCATGTACTCATGCAAGAAGAAAACAAAAAACGATTATTGAGCAAGACGATTAGCCTTAAGGTCTTGCTAAATAAATAAAGGTAATTGCGACTTTATATCTCACAATTATTCTTTTTTTTTGGCGATTTTTGCCTTTATTATGATCGGTTAACACAGAGTGGACAGGAAGCGAGGTGAGAGAGAAAGAGGAGGACGGGATCGGGAAAGGCCTGCGAGCCGGAACTCCAACTCGGGTTGCCTGAAGTGCAGCCACGCTATATGTTGGCGGCGATAGCCTCGTGGGCAGCATGCCAACATATAGCGTGGCTGCACTTCAGGCAACCCGAGTTGGAGTCCCGGCTCGCAGGCCTTTCCCGATGACTTTTTTCTCAGAATTGCGGATTTATAACTCGCAATTGTGTTTTTATATCCAAACTCTGAGGAAAAGAAATCTCTGAGGTATAAACTTGGAATTGTAAGAAAAAAGGTCACAATTATGTCACAAAATATAAACTCACAATTGCAAGAACAAGTTAGAATTGCGAGATATAAATGTCACTTTTTTTTTTAGAAATGTCGGAATTGAGAGTCAAAGATGTGAGATAAAAAGTCGCAATGACTTTTTACATTTTTTTATTCTGTGGCAGAAACAGGTAAGTATTAAAAAAGTATTACCCTCTCTAGTAACTCATGGCAAACTACTTTTTAAACGTATCTATGAATAAAATACAGTTCTTTGTACTCAAGCTGTGAGTTCATGTCCCTAACTATTCCATAATAAAACACCACAAGGACTTACTACTCCAAAACAATGTAGTAGGAATCTTCTGTCTGGTAGAAATCTTCTGTCTTGATCAGGCACGGCTGCAGGGGGAGAACAATAATGAGATATGAACGAGACCTTCCATCAATAGCTCTGGACCATTGAAAGACTCATTTATGACTTACATGATCAATTTTCTTTAAAATTTCAATTTCCCGTTCGGCATTCCGTGTGGCCGTCTGTAAAATGCAAACAGAACATTTTATTATCAATCAGGTATGAGTAAACTTAAACATAAGTGTGTACGACCAAAATCTTAAACCATCATTTTAATCATGGCTACACATCACCTAATAGTTTAAATAGGATTCTCACAATACCAATATTACTGATCAGATAAATTGATAATACATCTCACACACACACGCACAAAAATTACATTTACTGATGATAATCTCACCCAGTACTAAACTGTATTAAAGTATTATAAACATTAAAAGTATGAGTTTCTGTACAATTGCTTTGAAACAATGTGTATTGTGAAAAGCACTATTCAAATAATGTTCACTTGCCATCACAGTTAAGTGAATACATCTGGTTCTTACCCCTATTGATGGGAAGTCATGTTTGTTTATAGTTTTCAGTGCAACTTTTTTGCAGGTTTCTTTCTCAATGGCGAGCTTCACTTCACCACAGACGCCTCTGTCAGAAAACACAAATCGACTACGTTCAGACTGATATTCTAAACCTGGAATCGGCCACATTTAAAAAAAATAAATCAAAACTGAACTGAGCACTAAGGCTTACAGAGTTCCAAGTACAAAAAACAAATGTATGCAATAATCAAACAAAACAGTATTGTGCAGGAAACTGCTGTTTATTTCCTATCCTGGTATTAGTAGTCACAATGTCTGCTAAGAATATAGGGTGTGTGTTCACACTTGTAGTTCGGTTCGCTTGGTTCGGAACAAAAAAAAACATTTAGTCCTGGTCCGCTTAGCATTCACAGTGGCATTTCAACACAGAAACTAAAGATATCGAACCTAAAGGCATATGGATACGTTCACAACCTGATTAGTCAGCTTTTATTACGTATATTTCGAGACAGAACTTACCGAACATTCAAAACAATGCTGTGTTCTGGGCTATGCATCGCTACATATGCTGGTATTTGGACCAGCTGAGAACTCCTGAAGAGCTTATAAAATGTGTAAAGGAGTCAAAACAGCGGCAGCAATCCGTCCATCATACACACAAACGAAGATCTGCTGCGAGGAGACGCTGTTCTGATGCCTGTACCGAACTGTGATGGGCGACATCACAACTATGACCAGAAAAAACAGGTACGCTTGAGCATTCTGTCCTTTTTAGGGTCGCATCTTGTGACATCATGTCCTGTTTTTGGTCTGTTTACATGTCTTTTGCCAGTGTTGCATTCACATTTCAATTCGAATTACAGCAGAGTTCATTTGGAAGCGAACTGAGACCCAGTTCGGATGGCAGCGTTCACACTTATTCAAATGAACCACACTAACAGAGCAATCGCACCAAACATGCCAAGTGTGAACACACCTATAATGAAGTTAAGAGTAACTCTACTATCATCAAAAAAAAATAATATTGATGATATTTCAAAGGTTTCTGAAAATCAAGTTCACTTACGTTCCAATCTTTCGTGCAATATGATATTTTCTGCTGAACTCTAAAGGAAGGTTTGGTTGATCGTCCCCCATCTTATCTATGAACATAAAAACTGTGGAAAGAAACAATCAAGAGTCATATCTATACATTTTTTAGACCTTGACAGTCCCTGGTCACTATATGCTTTCATTATGCACATAAAAAACATATGAGAATTATCACTTTCATAAACTCCTGAAAAAATTTCACCAAAATGATGAACCTTGATGTTTTTGTTCTGCAAGGGCAATAACTGAGTTATTGCTAAGAAGTCGTTGCTTCCCCTGTCCTATTTTCTCATCGTCCACCCACGTGCCGTTACCGCTGAGGTCCTCGAGGTAGACCAGACTCTCATCCTGAAACAGCAGAAAAGTTAAATAATGCATAGTTATTTATGTTGTGCTGACTGACACCTGACTCCATTGTAGAAATGCATTATTCACAGTCAGCTATGATTCATTTCTTCAGCAAGTGAAATTGTCCCATAACAGGGAGGTTACAGAGATATAAAGCAAGTAATATTTGGCTCAATTGTCCGGCAGTGCTGGATAGATTACTTACATATTGTAGTCTATTACTGAACACAATTTACATGATGAAACCTGTAGTTAGTAAGATAGTCTATTACATTACACATTTTAAGTAATATAGTATGATTTCTTTTAGATTACTATTAGATTACTTTTGACCTAGCGTGTTCATCACATTTGAATAGGATAATCTTGTACCACATTGATATAAAAATACAAATAAATCATCAAGAAAACAACAAGAAGTGCATTAAACATTACATTATATCAGGGTTTTGGTTAAGCTTTGGTAAGTTAATGAAAAGGTAATAATTAATTAAGTTATAATTATTTATTATTAATAATTCATGTAATAATTGAAAACTTTTTCCCCCCAAAATAAAACAAAAAGTGTCTTAATTTTCTGTGTAATTATATCATTTACGAACATGTATAAGCAATAGGCTGTTTTAGAAAGGACAATTTAAAAGATAAAAATTGAAAATGTAGGGAGAATCAATAATTATGAATACTTCACTGCCATTTTGTGAATATCAAGTAATCATGTTATCAATAAATATGTAACTATAGTCTAATTATGAGTATTTACAAGATCACAAGTATAATTTTTGGAATCAGATTATGTAATCCAGATTACATGTAATCAGTTACTACCCAGCACTGCTGGTCTTTTAAGAATATTCTGCAACCTCTGAAGTAAAGATTCTGTCAAAAAAATAGGATGAAAACAAGTTGAATAGCTAATGTTGGCCTTACCTTAAAAATCCTAAAGTGTGTCTTGCTGTATGTGTTGAAATGTGTTGACTTTTTTAAAATGGAGTTGTAGAAAGTATAATCACATGCTCTATCCCTTCCAAAGCTATACTGGTTTTCTATACAATCTGGAAAATATAAAAAAGAAGCCACATTCAGTTGTTATTGTTAACTAAAACTATTACAAATCATTTTCACTAATTGAAATAAAGCTGAAATAAAATATAAATAACTGATGAAAAACTTAAACTTACAAAACCTTGGCAACTAACTGAAATAAGTTAATAAATAACTTAAACGAGTTAAATGGAGTACTAAAATAAAAAATATATATAAAAAAAGCTTAACAGAATCTAATAGAACAAAATCTAATAAAAAAATACAAAAGCACATACAACATTACTAAATGTTTTAACTACTAAAACTTTTGCTAAATATTTAAAATGAAAACATAAAACTATATTAATAATAGTACATCTCAAAATATTAATAAATACTATTGTAGTATATAAATAATACTTAAATAACACTGGCCTTTTCAATGTTCTTTTGAATGAATGATTCAATGACACATACTTTAGTAACAGTCACTTGTCGTCACCTGGTGGCGTAACGACGTAATCAATTCAACCGTTATTTGAAGCTCCAAGTTACTTTCAAAAGGTGATTTGCTCTATTTTGATCACTTCTATATATACATAAGTGTTTTTATCCAAACTATAAGCTTTTATTCCAGTACTTCTATGATAATATAAATACACATTTACCTAAAGGATTATTAGGAACACCATACTAATACTGTGTTTGACCCCCTTTCGCCTTCAGAACTGCCTTAATTCTACGTGGCATTGATTCAACAAGGTGCTGAAAGCATTCTTTAGAAATGTTGGCCCATATTGATAGGATAGCATCTTGCAGTTGATGGAGATTTGTGGGATGCACATCCAGGGCACGAAGCTCCCGTTCCACCACATCCCAAAGATGCTCTATTGGGTTGAGATCTGGTGACTGTGGGGGCCATTTTAGTACAGTGAACTCATTGTCATGTTCAAGAAACCAATTTGAAATGATTGGAGCTTTGTGACATGGTGCATTATCCTGCTGGAAGTAGCCATCAGAGGATGGGTACATGGTGGTCATAAAGGGATGGACATGGTCAGAAACAATGCTCAGGTAGGCCGTGGCATTTAAACGATGCCCAATTGGCACTAAGGGGCCTAAAGTGTGCCAAGAAAACATCCCCCACACCATTACACCACCACCAGCAGCCTGCACAGTGGTAACAAGGCATGATGGATCCATGTTCTCATTCTGTTTACGCCAAATTCTGACTCTACCATCTGAATGTCTCAACAGAAATCGAGACTCATCAGACCAGGCAACATTTTTCCAGTCTTCAACTGTCCAATTTTGGTGAGCTTGTGCAAATTGTAGCCTCTTTTTCCTATTTGTAGTGGAGATGAGTGGTACCCGGTGGGGTCTTCTGCTGTTGTAGCCCATCCGCCTCAAGGTTGTGCGTGTTGTGGCTTCACAAATGCTTTGCTGCATACCTTGGTTGTAACGAGTGGTTATTTCAGTCAAAGTTGCTCTTCTATCAGCTTGAATCAGTCGGCCCATTCTCCTCTGACCTCTAGCATCAACAAGGCATTTTCGCCCACAGGACTGCCGCATACTGGATGTTTTTCCCTTTTCACACCATTCTTTGTAAACTCTAGAAATGGTTGTGCGTGAAAATCCCAGTAACTGAGCAGATTGTGAAATACTCAGACCGGCCCGTCTGGCACCAACAACCATGCCACGCTCAAAATAGCTTAAATCACCTTTCTTTCCCATTCTGACATTCAGTTTGGAGTTCAGGAGATTGTCTTGACCAGGACCACACCCCTAAATGCATTGAAGCAACTGCCATGTGATTGGTTGATTAGATAATTGCATTAATGAGAAATTGAACAGGTGTTCCTTATAATCCTTTAGGTGAGTGTATATGTAACACAGAAATAACAATACTGTGTGGTTGAAAAGACTGTGAAGCTGTTTTCATACACATGATTTCTGTGGCTTAGCGGCAGCGGCAACACAGAATTGAATGTTCTGGTGTGATTTAATAGACATAGAGCGAGTTGTCATCATGTATAGATATAAAAACTGCTTCACAAACAGTAAGTAAAACATCTAGCTTCCACCAGACCGCCTCCGGCTCCCATTCACTGCCATTATAAAGCTTGGATTAGCCAGGACATTTTTTAATATAACTCTGATTGTATTCGTCTGAAAGAAGAATGTCATATACACCTAGGATGGCTTGAGGGTGAGTAAATCATGGGGTAATTTTCACTTTTTGGTGAACTATCCCCACAAATTAAATTTGAGAAATAAACTTGCAATTTCAAGAAAAAAACAAAAAACTACAGACCTGTGAGATAGTCATAATCACTGTGGCAGAAACAAACTAAAAATCTAAAACTAGTGCAGTCAATAAATTAAAATAAATTAACTAATCAATCATTTTTCTGTAATTAATGGTGATTAATCGCACCAAACATTAAAACGTTCTTAATATTTTTTATATTGTAATCATTTCAGTTAATCTCTAAATTAATGAAGAATAATGTAAAGTTATCAGACACCATGTGTTAACATTAATTTTGACAGATTAAAAAAACAGAACTGCGAGTCAGAATTCAGAGAACATCTCGCAATTACAAGTTTATAGCTTGCAGTTGCAAAATATAAACTCGCAATTGTGAATATAAACTAAATACTAAAAACTAAATCTAAATATGATGCTTTAAAATTCATGTTTGCTCACTCCATAGCACTCACATTATTCAGTTTCTTCAAGTGAGGAAAACGATACACTTAACTGAGCACATTGAATCCATGGACTAGGGGAATGATCCGGCCCCACACCAGAGACTGGGCTTCCTCCTGGTCTTCAGGAATAGACTGGAGTTCTTGTACAGGTAATGTATCCACAGAACTTAGAGTTCCCGATCCTGAGGAAGAGCCCTGGCTTGACGATGTTGGACCGGATGAGGAGCTGGATCCAGGTTGGGATTGGGTTTGGGACTGGCTCTGGGATTGGGATTGACCACTAGGTCCAGCTTCGTCAGACATGATGATTTTCACTCTGGAAGAACAGATAGCAAAAATGAACAAAATGTCAACATTAAAGCCAAAAACTTTTGAATATGCATATTACACTGTTGTCGTCAACAGTATGTTTAAAAGAATGACATGAGCACAAACAATTTCTGCCAATTAAATATTTGTATCTGATCATAAAAATCACTATAGAAATTGTGATTTTTTTTAGGCCTAGTATTATGCTTTTAAAATGTCCTGATATTTCCAGGTATCCTATGACACATATGTACATGGTATACAGTATACTAATTACTACTATACTAGTGTGTTATTTTGACCATATCCAAGTCATTTTGCAGTGGTTCATGGCTTGAGAAGTTTTTTAGTCTCATATTTTATGTTTTATATTCTAGTTGTAACAGTTCATACAAAGAACAAACAAACACACTTTTAACCTACACTAATCCCATTTACTAGAGGACTTTTAAGGTGTTCAATGCATCATATCACACTTTTCAATTGCACATTTTTTCAATTAATAGCCGTTCCATAAAACCCAAAAGTGAAAGTGCACATTTTACAAGTGACAATTTCAAAGAGAACTTAAAAATTGGCTCCAAATAAAATTCCAATTAATTTCTCTGCAAATAATGTCTCTCATACATTGCCTTTCTCTTTATATTTTAAGTATAACAACAATAATTTCTCCTAGAATACATGGGAGTACCCAGGGACTTTATCAAGGTGAAATGATTGACAGATGTGCACTAATGATGTGCTTTGAAGGAAATTAACTGCTTTTACATCATGTGACCTTTTTAAAGTTTAGGTCGGAGTAATTTCATGCACCACCGACACTAATGCAATCAAATGAAACTTGGTAAGGAAACAAATTGATGAGACAAGTAAATAAAACAAGACTTATGTATTTACTGCGGATGAAGTCACTTTAGTTACTTTTGCTGGTTCAAATGTGCATCATTTTATGACAGAGCTGACGCATGAGCGACAGAGGAAAATGACTGTTGCTTATTTTCAGCAAAAATATTAATTGACAGAGCATCCGCATGTCCGCCAGGTCATCTAATGGTGTTTTTTAATTTCTTATCGTAATGCATACCTTAATCAAGTCCTCTTAATAAAAGTATCAAAGTTGCTGAAGTTGATTATGTAGGCCGCGTGAGCTGCTCATCAAATCTGCCGGGAAAAGCCACTCATTTCCATCCATGAACTTCCCATAACACCATTCAGCCAATCAGAAACGAGAGTGAAGGCTCACGGGAAATGTAGTGTATGAAACATTCCAACATTCCCTTTGATTAAAATAAAGAACACATACAAGAGTAGTAATTCAGAATAGGTACAATTCAGAAAAATAAATGAAAATATAATTCAGAATAGATAAAATTCAGAAAAATAAATGAAAATATAATTCAGAATAGATAAAATTCAGAAAAATAAATGAAAATATAATTCAGAATAGATAAAATTCAGAAAGATAAATGAAAATATAATTCAGAATAGATAAAATTCAGAAAAATAAATGAAAATATAATTCAGAATAGATAAAATTCAGAAAGATAAATGAAAATATAATTCAGAATAGGTACAATTCAGAAAAATAAATGAAAATATAATTCAGAATAGATAAAATTCAGAAAAATAAATGAAAATATAATTCAGAATAGATAAAATTCAGAAAAATAAATGAAAATATTATTCAGAATAGATAAAATTCAGAAAAATAAATGAAAATATAATTCAGAATAGATAAAATTCAGAAAAATAAATGAAAATATAATTCAGAATAGATACAATTCAGAAAAATAAATGAAAATATAATTCAGAATAGATAAAATTCAGAAAAATAAATGAAAATATAATTCAGAATAGATAAAATTCAGAAAAATAAATGAAAATATAATTCAGAATAGATAAAATTCAGAAAAATAAATGAAAATATAATTCAGAATAGATAAAATTCAGAAAAATAAATGAAAATATTATTCAGAATAGATACAATTCAGAAAAATAAATGAAAATATTATTCAGAATAGATAAAATTCAGAAAAATAAATGAAAATATAATTCAGAATAGATAAAATTCAGAAAAATAAATGAAAATATAATTCAGAATAGATACAATTCAGAAAAATAAATGAAAATATAATTCAGAATAGATAAAATTCAGAAAAATAAATGAAAATATAACAAGAAAACAATCGTCCATCGTAAAACACAACTTCTCAAATATTTGTCAGTTCAAGTTATATATTTTAATTCTACTTACTATAGTTTAATGTGGTAGGGAAAATGAATCTTTGAGTTAATTCTGAGTTTTAGTTTAAAGCATTTTTTTCTTGTCATAAAATCACAGATTTTCAATCTAATAATTCTCATTATTCACTGATAACTACAAACAAATTAATATAACACAATAAAGTCAAACACATGCGACGAAATGTTTTAAAAGGTCAAACTTTTATTTTGTTCATGACAGGAAGTAGCGCAATCATATTCTATAAATCCGGTTTCTTTCTGTGGTTTAATCATGATAACTCTATTCAGGCTCCGATTTTTGTTGACATCTTCCGGATTTAATCACGCACACAAATGTATATCAGACGGACAACGTCTTAACTTTGTGTTACATCCGTGTTTCGCTTCAGGAAGAGCGGTCAGCTCTTACAGTAAAGACAGTAAGGGTGTTCCCCACTGTAAAGCAGTTAAAGCACACTTGAGTCTGAAATCATTCAGCACTGTTACACTCAACAGACTCTGCTGGAACTGCGGATCTTCTGCTGAGTTGTTTTTCTGTTCCTCCTGTAATGCGATCCAACCTGCTAATGACAAGACGAATTATTTTGATCTCTTGAAGTGGTGAGTTAACTTTGTTAAAGTATTGAATCCGTCACTTATGGGGTCATAGTTGTTGTTGTTGTTTTTTTTAAATCTGCCTTCTTGGTCCTGAGCTTCCAAAAAGTTGCTTTCTTTATTTACATTTTTATTCCTCAAAATTGTTGTCATATAATATACAGTACCGGTCAAAAGTTTGGAAACATTACTATTTGTAATCTTTTTGAAAGAAGTCTCTTATGCTCATCAAACCTGCATTTATTGGATCAAAAATACAGAAAAAACTGTAATATTGTGAAATATTATTACAATTTAAAATAACGGTTTTCTACTTTAATATACTTTAAAATAAAATTTATTCCTGTGATCAAAGCTGAATTTTCAGCATCATTACTCCAGTCTTCAGTGTCACATGATCCTTCAGAAATCACTCTAATGTGCTGATTTATTGTCAATGTTGGAAACAGTTGTGCTGCTTAATATTTTTTGGAACTTTTTAATGATGGATTTATTTAAAATATAAATATTTTCTAACTATTTAAATTTTTACTATAACTTTTTATCAATTTAGCACGTCTTTGCTGAATAAAAGTATTAATTTCTTTCAAAAAAAGAAGAAAGAAAGAAACAAATGGTAGTGTAGTGTATATTGTTAAAAAAGATTTCTGTTTTAAATAACTTTTTATTCATCAAAGAATCCTGAAAAAGTATCACAGGTTCTAAAAAATATTAAGAAGCACAGCTGTTTCCAATATTGATAATAAATCATCATATTAGATTTCTGAAGGGTCATGTGACACTGAAGACTGGAGTAATGATGCTGAAAATTCCATTTTTTTTCATTTGCATAACAGGAATAAATTATATTAAAATAGTCTATTAAAATAGAAAACCATTATTTTAAATAGTAATAATATTTCACAATATTACTGTTTTGTCTGTATTTTTTGTCTGCTTGATGAGCATAAGAGAATTTCAAAAACATGAAAAATACTAATGTTTCTAAAATGTTTCAGAGCTTATGTTTAGATTTCAAATGTCATTGTATTTCAAATTCTTTATAGTTCACAACCTGACATATATGTAACTGAACATGTTTGTCTTTCCTCAGTGAACAAACATTTTCTTTGGACTCACAAAAACTTCAGAAAAGATACTTGGAGCTGCAAAGATCTCTCCATCCTGACAACTTCGGCCAGAAATCATTGGTAAGGGACTATATTATACAAAATGTGACACTAAAAACACTAAAGTTACTTTAGGGATGCAAAATATATTGTGACCAAATGATGGGCCAAAACATCTTGATCACCTGCCTAATATGCTGTTGGTCCTCCACTTGCTGGCAAAACAGCCCTGACCCATCGAGGCATGGACTACTAGATACCCCTGAAGGTGTCCTGTGGTATCTGGCACCAAGACGTTAGCAGCAGATCCTTCAAGAGCTGTTGTGAGATGGAGCCGCCATGGATCGAACTTGTTGGTCCAGCACATCCCCCAGATGATCAATTGGATTGAGATCATCATTGACACTCTGACTGGTCTGCTGTGATGCATTCCTTCCATAACAATTATTAAAATTTTGTGTGACTTGTGCCACATTAGACCTTCTGTTGGCTCGGACCAGTCGAGATAGCCTTCGTTGTCCTCATGCATCGATGAGCCTTGGGTGCCCACTGATTGGTGATTGGTGGTTTGTCCCTCCTCAAACCACTGTTGATAAATTCTCACCACTTTTGACCGGGAGCAACCCACAAGCCTTGCCGTTTCAGAGATACTCTGACCCAGATGCCTTGCCATTACAATTTGGCCCTTGTCAAAGTCACTCAGATCTTTATTCTTGCCCATTTCTCCTGCATCCAACATGTTGATTACGAGAACTGATTGTTTGCTTACCATCCAATCTACCCAGACCTTAAAGGCCCACTGAAGTGCCTTGAAACACGCAGCATTATTCAATGTGTTGACATAATTCCACTGGAACAGGAAGACAAGGCGGGAAATATCGAACAGCTCCTCCCCTTTTTTAAAATAGCCAATAGCGTTTAGCTTATATCACAGCTCGGCCAGAGTTTCTCCTCCTGATCTCCTCTATATCGCTTTAAAATATAGCATTCTGTGCAGAATTCAAATGGGTCCGATACGGTTTCTGGTCTGTGCCGACTCGCGCATATGCTCCGCTCTGTGCTATCATGTCTCTGGACCGGAGCTGCGGCACGCGAACATAAAACCAGACATCATTCGTTGCAATGGAAAGCATACACTGTCTGAATCATTACCTATCCCCTATATAGTGCACTATGTGCCATTCACCATGTAGGAAATAGTAAATTTGTGAACAAGTGACTGATTTTAGCTGCAGCTTCAGCGTCTATTTATAATGTAGGGGGCAGGACGCTTCAGATTCTAGAGAGCATTTGATTGGACAGAAAATCTGATGAGAAGCTGAAGTGCAGAGTGATGTCATCAAAATCATTGATCCATATTGGCGGATGTGAGGACTGTAAGTTTTGAACACTTATATCTTCTAAATGCAAAGTTTGTCATTGTTTTGGAGCACACTAGCTTATAGATAACCTTAAGCCTAACATATTCATACTAAAAGCCCAAAAAAACTTCATTTTTGAATTCATGGGGACTTTATCATGTGGCCTTGTTAAGAGAGGATCAACGATATTTGCTTCACCTGTGACTGGTCATTATGTTTTGGCTCATCAGTGTATATATATCATTATACACACTCATTCAAAATTTTAGGGACAGTAAGATTTTTTTTTGTTGAAAGAAATTAATACTTTGATTCTGGAAGGTAAAAATTAATTTGATCAAAAGTGACAGTAAAAACTTGACTAAAAATGTTCAAAAGATTTCTATTTCAAATAAAAACTTTCTTTTGAACCCTGAAAAAACACAGCTTAAGCAGCACAACGGTTTTCAACATTGATAATAATAAGGAATCTTTCTTGAGCATCAAATATTAAGATATATATATATACACCGATCAGGCATAACATTATGACAGGTGAAGTGAATAACACTGATTATCTCTTCATCACGGGACCTGTTAGTGGGTGGGATATATTAGGCAGCAAGTGAACATTTAGAAGCAGGAAAAATGGGCAAGCGTAAGGATTTGAGCGAGTTTGACAAGGGCCAAATTGTGATGGCTAGACGACTGGGTCAGAGCATCTCCAAAACTGCAGCTCTTGTGGGGTGTTCCCAGTCTGCAGTGGTCAGTATCTATTAAAAGTGGTCCAAGGAAGAAACAGTGGTGAACCGGCGACAGGGTCATGGGCGGCCAAGGCTCATTGATGCACGTGGGGAGCGAAGGCTGGCATGTGTGGTCCGATCAAACAGATGAGCTACTGTAGCTCAGATTGCTCAAGAAGTTTATGCTGGTTCTGATAGAAACGTGTCAGAATACACAGTGCATCGCAGTTTGTTGTGAATGTGGCTGCATAGCCGCAGACCAGTCAGGGTGCCCATGCTGACCTATGTCCACCGCTGAAAGTGCCAGCAGTGGGCATGTGAGCATCAGAACTGAACCACGGAGCAATGGAAGAAGGTGGCCTGGTCTGATAAATCACGTTTTCTTTTACATCACGTGGATGGCAGGGTGCCACCTACCTAAGCATTGTTGCAGACCATGTACACCCTTTCATGGAAACGGTATTCCCTGGTGGCTGTGGCCTCAGCAGGATAATGCGCCCCACAAAGCAAAAATGGTTCAGGAATGGTTTGAGGAGCACAACAATGATTTTGAGCTGTTGACTTTGCCTCCAAATTCCCCAGATCTCAATCTAATCGAGCATCTGTGGGATGTGCTGAACAAAAAAGTCCAATCCATGGAGGCCCCACCTCGCAACTTACAGGACTTAAAGGATCTGCTGCTAACATCTTGGTGCCAGATACCACAGCACACCTTCAGGGCTCCAGTGGAGTCCATGCCTTGACGGGTCAGGGCTGTTTTGCCAGCAAAAGGGCGGCCAACACAATATTAGATGTTATGCCTGATCGGTGTGTGTGTATATATACCTATTTAGATGCTCAGGTAAAAGGTATACAGCACATCATTGTTCATATAAGGCAGCAGGCAGTATTTTAGTGAATGGTTCATGCTTTGCGTGTCCAGTTGGGTCTCCTGACAGCAACAGCAAGCCAGATGTTGTTTCTCCAGGCTTTGGCATCTCTGACAGCTGAAAATGTTTCTCCTCTGCAAGTCATTTCTTTCGTTTCTCACCTCTTATTTCACCTGACGCCTCCCTGACGAATCCCATCACAGCTCAGACCCACTGCGTCTGCCCACACAGTGAGATCCTTCAGGGAAAAAACCCACACACAATTATCAGCATTGCTGGGGTTTCATTTTTTGACAATTCTCCTCATTCCCAAGAGGAAATCCCACAAACAAAGAACATGTCATGATATCTTAAAATGAATGTGACGACAGCACATAATTATATCACAATTTGGAAAGTTAGAAAACTTGGGCAGAGTATGAGTATTTTTTTTGTACCACACTTCCTTTGTTACTCCATAAAATCACAATATTGTTTAGGTTGCTTTATACTTTGGTGCTTCGTGTATTTGTGCGTTTTGTGCCTTCAGGGGCTGTTGAAATTGTTTTTGTAGCTCGTAAGAAGAATGACTTTAATTTGGAATGACTTTGTGGTCTGATCCTATTTACAGAAAGAGCAGGAATATTCAGAAGAACAATCAGCACTGGTGAACAAAGCCTACAGAACGCTGCAGAAACCTCTGAGTCGGGCCGTCTACATGGTAAGTATTTAAGTCGAGTAAATATTTGTTGTGTATATGGAAGCCGAAGGTCGTATACACTGGCCCAAAAAAATATTTGGACGTGGATATTTGGATATGTGCATTTTATAAGAAGAATTTCAAAGGAAGAAAGAACCCAAGCATACTTTTCAAATAAAGTATTTCACATAAAGATTTTTTTAATGATCAAACAATGGATATACTGTTCAATATTAATATATTGTGACACTGTGTTTGTGAATTGTTTATATACTGTATAATTAATAGTGCAGTACAAATTACATTTTTCTATTTATATTAGTATCAAATACACTAACATTCACAACTTTTTGGGATAGTTGAAAATCATTTACTCACCCGTAAGACTTTCGTTCACCTTCAGAACACAAATGAAGATATTTTTGATTGATTTCTGTCCCTCTGTTGAGTCGATTCACCCAAAACTCGGTTAAAAACGTTCATAAAGAGATCGCAAAAGAAATCCATTTGAATCGAACAGTTTAATCCAAGTCTTCTGAAAAGACATGATTACTTTATATGATAAACAGATTTAATTTAGGCTTTTATTCACAATAGGGGTTGAACGACTTCCGATTTTTTTTTAAAGTCGGCATTTATGTGATGAAAGTCGAGTCGATTAATGAACGAACCTTGAGCTGAGACGCGAACACGGGTTTTCTTGTGCACAGGACAGCTATGGCATATGACACAGCGCTGCCCATAAGGTTATTGCTCCTACACAACAGCTTTTGTATCAGTTCTTTTGTCTTTGGGTCGTTATATTGCTCACAGATCTCTGCTCGTTCTGAATCAGATACAGATAAGTAGCACAAGAAAGATTACATTTATAGGAATGCATTAGTGAGAGAGCGACTGCGTGTGAATTAATTCTACCTGCCAGCGTCTCTCTACTAATAGTGAAGCTGTGAGTTTTAGTTACTAAGAAATATATGCTATAACTTTTCAGTTTCCAAGCTATTGTATTGATAAATCACAGAACAGTGTTGACGATGCATTTCTGAATGGTTTTGTGTGCGGTGTGCGCGATCTCCGCGTGATGTGCGAGCTAATGCAGCACGCATTGATTCTCGTGTTACGCAGCACATTTGACAGTCCCTCCCTGTATTTTTTGCGAATACAACGCAAAATGCAAAATGTCGCATTTGTAATTTCAACGCAAAAATAATTTTAAACCACAAAAAATAAATATTATCTAATTGAACTATCTCTAATTTATTTAAAGCTGTAATGCATTGTTTTCATGAGGATGCAGACGTTGTGGTGCATGCACAGTATGTGGTCTTTGTGAAAGCGAAAGCGTCTCGCATAAGTGCCAAGGCCCGGGCGAATTGATTACTCAAGACGGATGAATGACCAAATAAAAATATGATATGCCAGATAACACACACACACACAAAAAGTTAATAAAAGCGCTGTATACCACGAACTCAATTTGCTACTGACACGGACCAATGTCAGACTGGCTGAGGATTCTGTGCACGCGTTTGCCGCCTGTCAGCGCTCGCGAGTATACAGAGATGTGTTCTATTTATAGCCTTATTGCCCTTGAACAATAAAAATCAAATACACACATAATTATGCCTAAATGTCCATCTTGGCGGTTATGTGAATAAGTTTGGGACGTGTGACAGTATTGGGTCAGTGCATTACTGTAGGTCTTTAAAGTGAAAGCTACCTAATATAGCCTATACCCATCAAACAACAACTGGAAAAAACAAACAGTAGCCTACTTAAACGTAAAGCACTGTTTGTATCTGTATCTTTTATGTTGTATTTAGTTGTCCTCCTATCATTCGTTTATTAGTTATTTACTTGATTAATTAATTATTTGAGAACTTTTTACTTACACTCACCTAAAGGATTATTAGGAACACCATACTAATACTGTGTTTGACCCCCTTTCGCCTTCAGAACTGCCTTAATTCTACGTGGCATTGATTCAACAAGGTGCTGAAAGCATTCTTTAGAAATGTTGGCCCATATTGATAGGATAGCATCTTGCAGTTGATGGAGATTTGTGGGATGCACATCCAGGGCACGAAGCTCCCGTTCCACCACATCCCAAAGATGCTCTATTAGGTTGAGATCTGGTGACTGTGGGGGCCATTTTAGTACAGTGAACTCATTGTCATGTTCAAGAAACCAATTTGAAATGATTGGAGCTTTGTGACATGGTGCATTATCCTGCTGGAAGTAGCCATCAGAGGATGGGTACATGGTGGTCATAAAGGGATGGACATGGTCAGAAACAATGCTCAGGTAGGCCGTGGCATTTAAACGATGCCCAATTGGCACTAAGGGGCCTAAAGTGTGCCAAGATAACATCCCCCACACCATTACACCACCACCACCAGCCTGCACAGTGGTAACAAGGCATGATGGATCCATGTTCTCATTCTGTTTACGCCAAATTCTGACTCTACCATCTGAATGTCTCAACAGAAATCGAGACTCATCAGACCAGGCAACATTTTTCCAGTCTTCAACTGTCCAATTTTGGTGAGCTCGTGCAAATTGTAGCCTCTTTTTCCTATTTGTAGTGGAGATGAGTGGTACCCGGTGGGGTCTTCTGCTGTTGTAGCCCATCCGCCTCAAGGTTGTGCGTGTTGTGGCTTCACAAATGCTTTGCTGCATACCTCGGTTGTAACGAGTGGTTATTTCAGTCAAAGTTGCTCTTCTATCAGCTTGAATCAGTCGGCCCATTCTCCTCTGACCTCTAGCATCAACAAGGCATTTTGGCCCACAGGACTGCCGCATACTGGATGTTTTTCCCTTTTCACACCATTCTTTGTAAACTCTAGAAATGGTTGTGCGTGAAAATCCCAGTAACTGAGCAGATTGTGAAATACTCAGACCGGCCCGTCTGGCACCAACAACCATGCCACGCTCAAAATTGCTTAAATCACCTTTCTTTCCCATTCTGACATTCAGTTTGGAGTTCAGGAGATTGTCTTGACCAGGACCACACCCCTAAATGCATTGAAGCAACTGCCATGTGATTGGTTGATTAGATAATTGCATTAATGAGAAATTGAACAGGTGTTCCTAATAATCCTTTAGGTGAGTGTATATTAGGCAATTGCTTATTGCTGTGATTTACTTTTCCCAGTCATATTTCCCACCCTAAGTGATCATGTTATTAAAGCTACATAGTACACCACTGGACTAGCCTTTTTTTAGTAAGATAGCAAAATAAACAAGATTTGTGCATTTTGTTCGTTCTGTTGTCGTGTATGACTATTGTGCATCTAACATAATATGGTAAATGTGGTATCCTAATTATAAAAAAAAAACATTTCTGGAAATTACCACCACAAAATCAGTCATTTTGATCCCTTTGAAGCGTCATGGCAGAGCATTAAAGTCGACTAGTTTGTGCAGCCCCTACTATGTTCGTTGATCAATGTTTAAATGTGTATGAAAGCCTAAATTAAATCTGTTCATTAAATAAAGCAATCATGTCTCTTCAGAAGACTTGGATTGAACGTCATCAGAGTTTTGGGTGAATAGACTTTCAATGGAGGGACAGAAATCTCTCAGATTTCATTAAAAATACCTTAATTTGTGTTGCGAGATTAATTAAAGTCTTACGGGTTTTGAACGTCATGAGGGTGAGTAAATGATGACGGAATTTCATTTTTGGGTGAACTAACCCAAACACATTTTGTGACCACTTCATATATGAAAAGTTGCCATGCTCTATATTTTGAATTCAGTTTATCACTGTACGCTCTCTGCAAAAACATGCACCCTACGTATCTGGCAGTTTCTATGACTATTGAATCTTATATTGTAGTCTGTTATGACTGCTGCCAAGAGGCCGTAGTGCTGTTTGAGTAGCGCTTTACTCTCCATAACGTGCATGTTCTGCTCTAGCTGGAGCTGCAAGGGGTTTTGCTGGAGGAGGGTACGGACGCCACCGCGGACCCCGCGGTTCTCCGAGAGGTCATGGAGATTAACGAGAGCCTCGCAGAGACGCGGAGCCAAGACGAGGTCAATGCTATCGGGCATTCAGTGCGAGGTGTGTAGTCCAGATAGAAAAGCTCCAACCGGAAGTGATTTGTTGAAATATTGCTCTGCGCCCACTCATGTCACTTGCAGCTTGTTTATGTGACCGTTTGCAGCCCTAGATTCATTCCATCAGAAAGTTCAATGTTATGTGGTTTTATGTGTGTGATTTTACTGCTTAAACATTGTGGTTGTGGGATTTATTTGTGAAAGGATGGTAGCACTTCTGCTGTTTTTATACTGTATTTTACTTTCTTTCACTAGAGAAACTAAAAGACTTGACTGAGCAGATGAATTCATCCCTAAACAAAGGTATTTTTCACTCTTTCTCTTCATGGCCTCCAAAATTTGACAGAAATACACCGTCAAGGCCTGTTGCACGCTCATTTCCATGGCATGCGAGTGGAAAATAGCTGTTTTTGTGTTTGCCTCACAAGCCTCTTTTTCACAGGGGATCTGCTGACCGCCAAAGGGCTTCTGGCCCACATGAAGTACTTTACAAATATAGAGGAACAGGTAAAAGACAGAATCACAGAGGGTTGCTGAGTGAAAATTGTAAACAATTTGCAATTGTAATCCATTTGACACAGCTCGGTGAGAGATGTCACACTTGTACTAAGTTTTTATAGTAATATTTACAAATATGTTGGATTATTGTTGGTAACTGAATAAAGTACATTTATTTTAATCTTCTGTCAAAAAGAATGTTTTTTTGTGTTAGCAACAATAATAAACCCTGGTCCGTAGCACACATTTTAATATGATGGGTAAGAAGTTAAGGTAACGCTTTATTTTAAGGTGACGTAGTTACACGTTCATACATGTACTTACAATAGTAGTAACAGTAAATTGTGCATATTTCAAGTAATTAACCTTAAACCAAACCCTAAACACTATCCATCTCTATAGTAAGTACATGTAGATAATTAATATTACTCCGTACTTATTTGAGTAAGTACAATGCAACACGACCTTACTACATGTAACGTGTAATAAAGACACTGTAAAATAAAGTGGGTTACACTTTATTTTAAGGTGACGTAGTTACACATTACTACATGTACATACTATAGTAATAACAGTAAATTATGCATACTTACAAGTAACTAACACTAAACCAAACCCTAAACCCTAACCGTAACTCTATAGTAAGTACATTTAATTTAGTTAATTAATTAATATAAGTAGTTAATTAATATTACTCAGTACTTATTTGAGTAAGTACAATGTAACTGTCACCTTACTACATGTAATATGTGTAACAAAGACACTGTAAAATAGAGTAACCCACTTTAGTCTTTGTTACACGTTACTACATGTACTTTCTATAGTAATCACAGTAAATTATTAATAATTTCAAGTAACTAACCATAAACCAAACTCTAACCATAACCGTAACTCTATAGTAAGTACATGTAGTTAATTAATATTACTCAGTACTTTTTTGAGTAAGTACAATGTAATTACATCACCTTACTACATGTAACATGTAACAGACATTAAAATAAAGTAGGGTTAGGATTAGGGTGTGGTTAAGGTTAGTTACATGTAATTATGCACAGTAACTACATGTAACATGTGTAACAAAGATACCAATAAAGTCTGCTAATAACACTTGCAAACATTCTCTCAGATGGCATTCCATAAAGAATGTGTAACTTCCTCTAGACAAAACTTCTTTGTTCAGCGTCAAACTGTGATTGGCTGATGCCATGCTTATTTGGGTCTGGTCTTTTGGGAGAAGAGAGAAAACAGGAAACCCGCAAAATGATGAAACTCTACAGTTATAAAACAAAACTGTGCAAGACAAGAAGATTTATTTAGCCCAGTCTCCGTTTAACTCTTTAATGCTACTACTAGACTCGCAATCTCTGTGGTGCGCTTTGTGATAAATGCGTCTTATTTCTCTCTAATGTGGGCTGATTCATTAAATTGTAATTGGAGCTGAATTTGTGCTAGATGATGACATTACTCCGGACACACAGTCTGACATCAGTCTGTTATTAGATAGCGCTTCGACAGAATTTCTTTATTGCGCCAGTTTATACAGTCGCTTATGGTGTGGTATGAATTAAATTACATCCTAACACACTTATCGATGCAGGATTTATGAATGTGTGTGTTTATGTGAAAGGCTGCGTCAGGGAGGGAGAATCAAGGTGTGCAGGCTGGAACTGAAGATGCTTTCTCTGAGCTGTAGGGGGAAGCATGTCACCTCACTATGGAGGATGTAGGTAGGCAGAAAACATCACAAGGGGTGTCAATTGTGTTTATGAAATGCTTGTTCTTAAGCATGAATTTTCCTCTTGTAATGAAGAGTATCGCTCGAGTAGATTTTAAATGACTGTATTCCAACACCTTGAATTAAATATGTATAGAATGCATGGTTTTTAGTTCCCTTAAGATGGAAAATCAGTTACAAATCTTATTAGTTGTGTTTCATTAGTTGTGTTCTCTAAGGCAGGGGTTTTCAAACTGAAGAAGGTTCTAAGGGGTCCCAGGAAAATTTCAGAGAATAAAAAGACAAAGCTAAAATGGATGGAAATTCTACCGAACATTCAAACTGTTTCATTTCTAAATGTTTCTCTCCTTTCTTGCCGTATACATACTTTCCAGAATTGTATACACTCACCTAAAGGATTATTAGGAACACCATACTAATACTGTGTTTGACCCCCTTTCGCCTTCAGAACTGCCTTAATTCTACGTGGCATTGATTCAACAAGGTGCTGAAAGCATTCTTTAGAAATGTTGGCCCATATTGATAGGATAGCATCTTGCAGTTGATGGAGATTTGTGGGATTCACATCCAGGGCACAAAGCTCCCGTTCCACCACATCCCAAAGATGCTCTATTGGGTTGAGATCTGGTGACTGTGGGGGCCATTTTAGTACAGTGAACTCATTGTCATGTTCAAGAAACCAATTTGAAATGATTCGAGCTTTGTGACATGGTGCATTATCCTGCTGGAAGTAGCTATCAGAGGATGGGTACATGGTGGTCATAAAGGGATGGACATGGTCAGAAACAATGCTCAGGTAGGCCATGGCATTTAAACGATGCCCAATTGGCACTAAGGGGCCTAAAGTGTGCCAAGAAAACATCCCCCACACCATTACACCACCACCACCAGCCTGCACAGTGGTAACAAGGCATGATGGATCCATGTTCTCATTCTGTTTACGCCAAATTCTGACGCTCAAAATTGCTTAAATCACCTTTCTTTCCCATTCTGACATTCAGTTTGGAGTTCAGGAGATGGTCTTGACCAGGACCACACCCCTAAATGCATTGAAACAACTGCCATGTGATTGGTTGATTAGATAATTGCATTAATGAGAAATTGAACAGGTGTTCCTAATAATCCTTTAGGTGAGTGTTTGCTTTGTATCTATAGTCCCCTTTATCTTGCTCACTGGGGTTGTAAGGCAGTATTCTTAACGCAGTACGGACGCTGCTTACATACATTTATTGTAAAAAGGTGCTTATACAAATAATTTAACTGAAAATGTCTTCTTCAGGTTTATACATTCAATATTAAGTATAGCCAATTTAAGTTTGTTGTATTTATAATGTCACACTTACTATTTATCTGACTGTTTAAATGTTTTTTCATACATAAAAATATGTAGATGGTGTTTCGGAAAGGGGGTCCCTCATAAAAGGTTCATCATATTTGGGGTTCCTTGGCATCATGAAGTTTGAAAAAGGCACGCCCTGTATCACTATCACTCACACTTAGGGTTTTATGGTATGGCATGTGGCTTGATGAGAAATCATTTTCTAATTGATTGTACTTCACAAAACGGTTGAAAAAATCCCTTAGACTTAAATTGAATGGTATTCCGCCTACGTCTTGCTCGACCTTTCCGACGTGACTACGCAATCCGTGGCGTGTCGCAGAGCAGCGCAAGATGAGCAATTTTGAAAATTTAGAAAAATCCTGGAATGCTTTCCACAAATAACTGAATTTCTTTTTGACTGAAGAAAGAAAGACATGAACACCTTGGATGAGATGGGGGTGAGTAAAATATCAGGAAATTTTCATTTTGAAGTGAACTAATTTTTTAAAAAGCGGCTGAACCCAAATCTGCACTGTAAACATGATGCAACTAAGTAACATTACTCCATATACAATGAATGCAATAATGCAATGGTAATTCATTTATAGTTCATGTAATTTTATGATAAAATACTGTCAAATGTATGGTTTTAGCAAGTAAAAAAACGAATGAATTACCATATCATTTACAGTAAAAAAGGATGAAGGAACATTCCCAGAAGTCACATCAGATATGTATGGAAGCACATTTCCGTCACGTAAGAAAAAAAAAATCATGCTCTGGTCGAAATTGTGGCTTAAAATGTCGAAAATAAGATAAAGTACGAATTATGAGATTACTTAAAAAGTCAAAATTGTGAGATAAAAATTCATAATTATGCCATTAAAAAGTCGCAATTGAAATAAATTTCAACTTTATCTTATAATTGACTTTTTATGCTAAATTTAGAATGTCATCATTTTAACTTTATAAGTCATCATTTTGATTTAGTATGTTATAATTTTGACTTTAAATCATAATTTTCATTTTTTAATCATAATTTTGATTTGTCATAATTTAGACTTTGTAATCTCATAATTATTACTTAGTATGTCATAATTTCCTCTTTTTACATCATTACCAGAGCATGATTTTTTTCTCTCTCTTTCATAAATATTATATTTCACATATGAAATAAGTTTCTTCTTATTTTTGTTATCAGTAATGCACTTAAGGTTGTTTTGTGTTACATTTTCTGTTAAAAATGTTTGTTTCTGTTAATTTAATGTTTATTACATTATTTTAGTGTCATGCGAGTATGTTTTTATGGCCTCTTATGATGACCTGTGGTTTATGTGTGTTTCTTATTACGATGGTTGTCAGTACATTTTAAGGTAAAAAGTAGATTTTGGTATCACTTAATAAAATATATGGTTATAAGTTTTAAAATATATAGGCACCAATATGCCATCCTGCAATACCGGAAGCATTGTTACCATATTTTTTTTACAGTAAATTTAACAGGACATTTTTCTTTTTTTACAGTGTAGAGACAAAGGCTCAGGAATAGGCTATTATTATTTTAAGATAGATGCCACCTAGCAACTAGTCAGAACTGCTTAGCAACTGCTTAGAAATGCCCTGGCAACAACCTTAGCTTAGTGACAGCATAATTTGCAAATGCAAGAACCAATCAATGTTTTTGGTGTTAAAATGAAGGCCGTATAGCAAACAAGGATTTTGCTTTTGCAGCTTTATCTAAGCTGGTACTGTAGAAGTGATCATAATTTAAAGTGAAAGTCCAGCTGCATCATCAACTCAAAGGCAAAGAAACAAGGACAGAAAATTCATTGGAGGTTCGAAAAACAGCTTAGACATGCCAGTTTGCATTTAATCTTTAGTTTAAGCCCATGTAACGCCACTGGAGTGTTGCCCTGTGGATGTCACGCTGAAAACAGGACTTGACTCACTTGTTTATTAAGTCAAGAACGACAGTGTCACGTTTTTAAGTCTTCCACGCAGGAGATGCGATTTCCTTAATACATGTGAATTAAACCACAGACAGAGAAAGAGAAAGAAAAGAGGGAGGAAATGTGGCAATCCGATTATTATTCATCCCATAATCGGAAGGCATCTCCAGCCCTGCCGAATTAATGGGAAAACATGATCGACCAGTTCTGAAGCCACTGCTGTCTCCACGTTGTCTTTGAAATTGGTTTGAAAGGAAAAAAGGACGTGTGAAAAATGGATGGTGGGCAGGGAATAGAAAAACAAGTTAAACCTACTGTGGCAGGGAAATTGGGTTGAATGGTATGAGGGAAAACAGGCAAGGATGCATGTTCTCAAATGAGGGCAAGTTTAATTGGTGTTAAAGGTGAAGTGTGTTTACTAGTGTCAACAAATAAAATTGCTAAATTAATGACAGGTTTCCTGAGCACTCCCTGTCTGCCTTTGGTTTGCCAAACAGATTGTATGGCCCAAAACACACACCACTGGTTGCTGTTTTTGGACCGGTAAGATGTTACTACCAGGAGGAGATCTGGTTTAAGACATGCTTTTTATGCGGTAAATAATGTCGCAAATACCAGTAAATTGACTGGCGCAAATCTTGCGTGATTCATTTAAATACTCTCACATAAATTTTGCATCTGAAAGGGAAACTACAAATGGATATGCAATAAGGCCAAAAGAGGGTTCGCGCTGGTGCAAGTTGTTAGTAAATCTGGCCCATAGTATTTACAATTTTCAATTTTAAAAACAAAACATGCAATCACCTTTAAAGGCACAATATGTAAGATTTTTGGATTAAAATATCCAAAAACCACTAAAACATTTTGTTGACTTGTGTACTTACCATTATCGCTGTCGCTTGAACTGACATGCCTATACAGTGATCTGTCACGTCATGATAAAATGGTCACATGATCACGTCACATGATAAAATGGACAGAATACTTAATATGTTCGTGTGGGAACTGGGAACTCGGATTGAAGTATGTTCTGCGCGTAAAACAAGCGCTACTGTTAACCGTTAAAGACTGCATGTGCACACACGTGCACCGAACCGGAAGTCCTGTACCGAAACGGTTCGGTATGCGTGTACCGTTACACCCCTAATAAAGTGCTATATAAATAATCGTGAAGTGATTACTCGAGAGCCGGATTGCAGAGCTCATGCAAACATTCACATCGCTATGATCAGATGCTTTTGTCATTGCTGTCATTTTTGTCATGCGTTTATTTTATTGAAAGGAACGCATGCATCACATATTCATATCTACATATCTAAACGCTGCTCTCAGTAGCTTGGGCAGCATCAGGATGTTCACTAACAGTATGCTGCTGCTCACATATTTCGAACTTCTTTTTACCCCAAAGCAAAGGGAGTATATCGGTGCCTTTAAGAAGGCAGCACAGTTGGACCAGAGCACTGCATTAATGTTTCTGACCTTAGCGAGTATTACTCTAAGGACAGTTTAACACATTTTACCATTTTCTAAATCCATTCCCCAGATTTTCTTCCTCTATCAGTGCAGGAAATGTGAAATATTGTGTGGATTCCCTCTGGGCATGCTCATATATCATTGTTAGCTTTCAGTGCCACTTTTTATCAAGTTCTTTTTTTTGGTGATTGAGCTGTGTGTGGCTCCATCGTCACTGTGTTCTGCATAACCAACATATACCAGTATTCAGAATTGAGCTGAGACTATAAAGCATGATCATCGTGGATTGTTTGTGTGCAGTGTTCAAATAGAGTATATGCACCCTTTACACGATTACTCATCTAAAAAGGACCTTGCATGTAACCTTACAAATGCTAATGAGATATTTACCCTCAGCAGTGTTCAACTCGTTCTGTTTGATGCTCTTCATTGAGTCATTAATACTGCATGCAGATCTGCTATTTAAATCCTTCCCAGAACAGTTTAAATCAAGATGAATGTATAGAAAAACAACAACATATGATTCACTAGTGATCTTTCACTTAGCATATTAGGGTAAATCCCACAATACCTGTTAAAAACATGTCCAGGTCACACAGTGCTCCAGAAATTACATTTTGCATTCATAAATAAAGCTTTTTTTTCTTCAGTTTTTTGCAACATTATTTTTAAGACCGTTATGCATATATTCTCATTACTGAAATGTAAAAAATTATATATTATTTGGTCCCACTTTATATTAGGTGGCCTTAACTACTATGTACTTACATCAAAAACTAAGTACAATGTACTTATTGTGTTCATATTGTATTGCAAAACACTTTTGCTGATATTGAGGTGGGATACAGATAAAGTTAGGGACAAGTGTGGTGATATGGGTAAGTTTAAGGGTAGGGTTAGGTGTAAGGGAAGGGTCAACAGTGTAATCAGAAATGTAACTACAGAAATTAATTACAGATGTAATTACATGCAGGTAATTTTTAAAATGCAAGTACAATGTAAAAACATGCATGTACACAATAAGTGCATTGTATCAAATGATTCATTTAAACGTTAGTAGTTAAGGCCACCTAATATAATTTGGGTCCAATTATTATGATTTATTTTATATTTTATTTTAAATAAAATATATATTTTATAATATATTTAAAATACATATGTATATTTTATATTATTATTAATATGACTAAAAAATACCTTACAAATATTGTAGTACAGTAATGAGAATCTAATGACAATCCCTACTAAAAAATAAGGAAATTAAAAAAACCAAACAAAATAAAAAATAAAGCTGTTTTACATTAAAATAATGTCTTACTGCAATGAGAACCTAATGATTATCCCTATTGAAAAAAATATGTAAATTACTAAAAAATGTAAGAAAAACACCCAGAATTTTTGTTGAATTCAGGTGAAAATTTTGCTTAATTGTTATGGAAATAGTAGCGAATACATTTTCTTGAATTAAAATCAGTCTCTTCTTGTTTCTTTATGATTTGGGGATAAAATGTTACCTGCACATATTCATCTCAGTTTTTGTGAGTAACTCATAAAACATGTGCGAGTTGAAACATAAACGGTCAAGGTTGAAAGGTCAAAGGTTATGAGGATTTGGTTAAATTTTTTTATGGAATAGAATAGAACACTAACAATACTGTTTTAAATAGTCTGAATACTGTTGCACTCATTAACTTCAAAAGACTTCAGCCCCACACTCAGAGTCATCTCATGAGAAGAGATTTCTTTTTTTGTCTTTAAAATTAAAATACAATCATAACCAGAATTGTTCAAGCTGAGAAATGGGAAGCTCAGAGCTGTTCAATCTTTGTGAATAATATTCCTGCTGCTCCCTCACGTCACCCCAGCACATCTCTGAGCTTTTGAAATGAGAATCGTGGGGAGGATTTCAGGGGAAATGTTGCTTAAGCAACGTCTGCAGCAGGGGTTAGAGAGCCGGTGGGTGGGTAGGTTAGTTCTTATAGTTGGCGTGACTCAGGAAGTATCGTTTCCTATTTGACATTCCAGTTGAGTCTTCCAACAGTGTGTAATCTCTTCAAAAACATGCATCATTAAGAAGCCTGCCAATTACTTACCTGGACACAACATGTCTCATTTGTAAGCACAAAATCATAGCGGATTACTGCTTGCTTATGGAGCGATACCAGAGAGGGAAAAAAGAAGAAACGCAAGGCATGCTCTATCAAATTTCATGCTTCATCTCTACAATGAAAAGATACATACATCATTTAATTTTGCAGAGATATTTCTTTCCATCTTATTGGCACAGTCAACCGTATTTATTAAAGGGTTAGTTCACATAAAAAAATCTTTACATTTACTCACTCTCATGCCGTTCCAAAACCACATGACTTTATTACTACTTTGGATCAAAGAATTAGATATTTTAATTATGTTTTTTTTTTATGATGTATTGTGTGATTCTGAAATTGTTTTTTACTTACAACAGCAAACAGAAGTGGATCCAATAATGTCTCTCAATAACAGCTAACCAAAGTCAGTCCAATTCTCTAACTCTCTAACCATATATCGTCAGATTATGATAGCAATTATGATTATGAATTTAAAGGGCACCTATTACGCAAAATTCACTTTTACATGGTGTTTGAACATAAATGCATGTGTACACAACCACCCTATAATGGTAAAAATCCACCCACTCCTTTTTTAAAAAAATCCTCATAAATCATAAGCAGTGTCTCAGAACAAGCCGGCAAAGTGACGTCACATTTTACAGGCCCCGCCCACGAGTGTTTCTGGACACTGCCATATTAGCATAGACCCCGCCCTCAGAGAGCTGTACAAAGTCCGCCATGTTTATCTCCTCACCAGAGCATTAACAGCAGCATTCAAGTGAGAAATGTGTTCTTAATAAAGCTGTATATTACACTTCTCTCACTTTAATACACAGATCTAATATACACACAGGATTTCTGTACTTGAACTACAATGTCACGTGGGCGTGTCCGCGATAGAGATGATCAAAATGGTGTATACATGGTGCGTTCATGTCATGTAGTAAAGATCGTATTTACGAGTTGAATGCACATAAATGCCACCATAAAGTCGTAAATACCAGTGGGAAGCTCTAGATTTTCTTTAAGCCCCGATCTTTACGAGTTGGGGGCGTGTCAGTGAGAAACATGGCGGAATATCACAATAAAGGTATTAGCAGTGATATTGTCAGGCATTTCTATTTACAGCGATAGCATATGATAACTATAGTATTATAATGTAACAATATAATATGTAGCAATAAAGTTTACAGTGGCTTCATAAATGAATTAAAAACATAAGAAAGCAAAACACACCTGATGCACATTTCTTGTTCTTCATTTTCTGGAAGTAGATTTTAAAAACCTTGCTGTATTTTTGTGTAATTAATTAAGAGAAAGTACTCCGCCATCTTACTCCGACGAAAGCGACTTGAACGCACATGACGTAGTAAACACCACTTCCTACCTCGTAAATAAGAACTTCCCAGGAGTACTTGAACACACCAACAGATACAGATGTATCATGTTTTAGTTTTCATTGGCTTTCACGAGCTGTGAAGGCTCCGCCCTCTGAGGTGGGGAGCAGCAGCTCATTTGCATTTAAAGGAGACACACACAAAACAGCTAGTTTTTCCTCAAACCCTAAAAGTTGGCATTTTCAAAATGGTATTTTAAATGATCTGTTAGGAATTTTGATCTCAAACTTCACAGACACACTCTGGGGACACCTGAGACTTATATTAGGCTACATCTTGCAAAAAGGGGCATAATAGGTGCCCTTTATGGCAGTCACTTTGGTAATATGGTTTTCACTCTCTTATGGTAAACATGATTTCTCCAAACAGTACAACATGTCCCTGGATCAACATCTTTTTGATCCTGGAACAACATTCCAATCAACCAATCAGATTTGAGGGACAAGTTTACAGTTTATGCCAAGTTTAGGCTTACAACCAGGGTTAGGTGCTTCTACATCAGTGTTATTCATTTCCTTCTGATTTTTGTGATAAGTTATTGTTATGGTTAGGTTTAGGTTAGTCTCAGCTTCACATGGACCATTAGCTAAACGTCTGATGCATATGGCACACAAAATTGTGAACACGTTTGAAGTCGTCGTCTGATTGGTTGAATTCTACAGGATTTCTGGGAGACGTGTGTGACGTATTCTTTAACAGTCTGCCTGGAAACAAGGATGCCGAGAAGCCAAACCCCCTCATGGAAGAAGAACGCCGTCGTGTTTACAACTGTGACAATGAGCACTTATCAGGATCAACTAAGCGCTGGATTTTCAAAAGTATGTGACGTATGTAAAGTTCACAGCATAGACTCTTTAAAATATGTCCAAGAGTTTTACATACCGGTTTGTTATTGTAGGGACATCAACATTACGCAAAACATGACGCAGAACAAAACAAACTGTGATTGGTTACTTTACATGTCTGTCAGATGGTCCTTGGCCAATGAAAGCTGTGATGGAGTTAAAGGTGCTGTATGTAAGAATGACAGCTAGTGGTTGAAATGGGTACTGCAGTCCAAATTCATAATATAGTTTGAGGACACGCAACAGGAACGTGCAATTGACAATGGAAGGCCAGGAGACTTACACACTGTGAGTTGATGAGCTGGTTTATCCTCATTTTAACTTGCTTCGTTCATAAAGAAATTTTAGATGAATGCTGAGGCTTTTTAGGTCGGGTAGAATCTGTGATCTCTGACCCAGTTTGTTTGCTGGCTTCAATAGCAGCAATACGCTGTGTTTTCCGCCAACTGGCAACCTGTGGTGTCGAAATACTATTGGGTAAACTGGCAACGTGCGTTCTCGCACAGACCAAAACAAAAACAGACATTCCAACACGGAACGCACATTTCAAAGTAAAATAACTGGCCGAAGCATTGTTTTTCAGAGAACCGAGTATGTGAACTTAGCATGTTTCCTAAATATCTGCAAACATATTATGCTATTTTTATGCTTTAGTACAGTCAAAAACTTACATACAGCACCTTTAAAGGATTAGTTCACTTCAAAATTCAAATGTCCTGATATTTTACTCACCCCCATCTCATCCAAGGTGTTCATGTCTTTCTTTCTTCAGTCGAAAAGAAATTGAGTTTTTTGAGGAAAACATTCCAGGATTTTTCTCCCCATCACAGACTTCCATGGCAACCAGAATGTTGAAGGTCCAAATCAATGCAGTTTCAAAGTCCTTCGAAGGGCTTCAGGGGCTCTGCACGATCCCAGACGAGGAATAGGATCTTATCTAGTGAAACGATTGGTCATTTAAAAATAATAATAAAAAATGAATATACTTTTTAACCTAAATTGCTCATCTTGCTCTGCTCTGGGACATGCCATGGATTGCGCAATCATGGCGGAAAGGTCACGCAAGACGTAGGCGGAACGTTTTCTGGACTGGAATGTTCCAGGATCAACAAAATATGTTGCATATACCAAAAGATTTTATTAATCCAACAGTGTTTGTGAAAATATAAAGATGGATATCACAATATGCATTAATATAATATACACTTACCTAAAGGATTATTAGGAACACCATACTAATTCTGTGTTTGACCCCCTTTCGCCTTCAGAACTGCCTTAATTCTACGTGGCATTGATTCAACAAGGTGCTGAAAGCATTCTTTAGAAATGTTGGCCCGTATTGATAGGATAGCATCTTGCAGTTGATGGAGATTTGTGGGATGCACATCCAGGGCACGAAGCTCCCGTTCCACCACATCCCAAAGATGCTCTATTGGGTTGAGATCTGGTGACTGTGGGGGCCATTTTAGTACAGTGAACTCATTGTCATGTTCAAGAAACCAATTTGAAATGATTGGAGCTTTGTGACATGGTGCATTATCCTGCTGGAAGTAGCCATCAGAGGATGGGTACATGGTGGTCATAAAGGGATGGACATGGTCAGAAACAATGCTCAGGTAGGCCGTGGCATTTAAACGATGCCCAATTGGCACTAAGGGGCCTAAAGTGTGCCAAGAAAACATCCCCCACACCATTACACCACCACCACCAGCCTGCACAGTGGTAACAAGGCATGATGGATCCATGTTCTCATTCTGTTTACGCCAAATTCTGACTCTACCATCTGAATGTCTCAACAGAAATCGAGACTCATCAGACCAGGCAACATTTTTCCAGTCTTCAACTGTCCAATTTTGGTGAGCTTGTGCAAATTGTAGCCTCTTTTTCCTATTTGTAGTGGAGATGAGTGGTACCCGGTGGGGTCTTCTGCTGTTGTAGCCCATCCGCCTCAAGGTTGTGCGTGTTGTGGCTTCACAAATGCTTTGCTGCATACCTCGGTTGTAACGAGTGGTTATTTCAGTCAAAGTTGCTCTTCTATCAGCTTGAATCAGTCGGCCCATTCTCCTCTGATCTCTAGCACCAACAAGGCATTTTCGCCCACAGGACTGCCACATACTGGATGTTTTTCCCTTTTCACACCATTCTTTGTAAACTCTAGAAATGGTTGTACGTGAAAATCCCAGTAACTGAGCAGATTGTGAAATACTCAGACCGGCCCGTCTGGCACCAACAACCATGCCACGCTCAAAATTGCTTAAATCACCTTTCTTTCCCATTCTGACATTCAGTTTGGAGTTCAGGAGATTGTCTTGACCAGGACCACACCCCTAAATGCTTTGAAGCAACTGCCATGTGATTGGTTGATTAGATAATTGCATTAATGAGAAACTGAACAGGTGTTCCTAATAATCCTTTAGGTGAGTGTATATATATATATTAATCGCGCAAATTATTATAATTTTTTTAATATATTTGTATATTGTAATCATTTCACAGTTACTCCCCAAATTAATGTAGAAACAACTTAAAGCCAGTATATTTTAAATATCTGTTGTAATGGCATCTTTTTATGAATGAAGGCCAGTATCACTGATGCTAATACTGCTACTGAAGTCTCGGTGAAATAATTTTTTTTAAACATTAATAATAGACATTCAACATTACAGTATAATTGAAAGCTAGCAATTTCAACAGTGATTAGGCTTTAAAAAAATGAACTACATCTTTACAAATGAGGCCTGATGTTTAAACTTTTGTTTGCACAAAATGGGCATCAAAAACTGCGTATGCCATTTCTCACACACACTGGGATTTTAGAAAATAAACGGTCCATACACCAGAGAGTTTTACTGGAGTAATATGGCGAATTTCTCATACTAATTTTATTTTATATAACTGCCATTCAAATTCCAAACTGGAAATAATGCAAGATTGTTTAAGTGGAATGTCTATTTTTTATGTATTTCTACTAATTTTAGACAGTATATTTTACTAAAATATTAAAAACATCCTTAAAACATACACTTTTATTTCTATGGTCAGTGAATTAAGTTTTATGATATATGGATATGGTTTAAGATTCTCTTAAAGGGATAGTTCACCCAAAAATGAAAATACTCACCCTCAAGTTGTTCTGAACCTGTATGAGTTTCTTTCTTCTGCAGAACACAAAAATATGGGGAAAATATGGAAGTCAGTGGGGCCCATCAACTGTTTGGTTACAAACATTCTTCAAAATACCTTCTTTTGTGTTCAGCAGAAGAAAGAAACTCTTGAGGGTGAGTAAATGATGACAGAATTTAAATTTTTGGGTGAACTATCCCTTTAATATCTATAGAATTATGTTTTTCCTGATAATCAAGACAAAGATACTGATTATGCAACATTTTATTCATGAGTCCCCTGGAGTTTCTCATAATTGATTCCACGAGACCGAGCAGTTTCAAAGCAACACATTTGCTTGTCCACCATATCAATCTCCAAAATGAGGTTTACGATATCTGTAATATCTGTAATATTTCCAGGAAAAGTATCAGATAGCTGAAAGTGCGACAGAAAAGCTCTTCCTCTCAGCAGGGATCATGGCCCAAGGGGACGCTGCTCTAGATTTTAATTAAAGGTTGGCAGGGCATCAAACCTCAAGGAGTATCGGAAGGATCAGAGAGAATAGCGATGATTAGTTATTCTTTTGAAAATATAGGAGATATAGTACTGGGTTTTGAGGGGAAATCTTTGAAAGCCAGCAGTCAGATTTTGGAGGAAAAAAAAGAGCACAAAATAAGATTCCCACGAGTCTCTGATGTTATCAAGCATTGATAGGTAATTCATTGATAAGGCCTATTCATGTTACGTTTGCGGAGTAAATTAAGTCCTCTAATTCTATTTGCCCAGTGTAATAGACTGAATATCTTTTATAGATATCTCATTGAGCATTCTGCTCAGACCGTGAGATCAGGCTTTGAGGAAATCCACCTGTAAACTCAGAATATATTGCCCACTAGAGTTTTATTCAAGCTTTTCAAAACTTTGAGTAACTCCATAGCCTGCAACAACAAAGCATTATGGCCCTGAAAAAAGGAAGTTTCATTTTTGGGTGTATTACATAAAGCTTTAGTGGTTTCAGAGCACGGTACATGGATTCATTTTAAGATCAGAGTCAAAGAAAAGTGCAACAACTGCTTTTTAAAATGAACTCTTTTGCACTATTGCACTCAGATCTAACCAATACATGAAGGTTTTCAGTTGGAAAATCTCAAAGATTCAGAAACAGCAACCCAGACATAGTTTTTGCAACGACCCTAAATACTAGTACGTCTGGATTGCTGTTTCTGAATATACAAGATTTTCCAACTGAAAACCTTCATTTTTTGGTTAAATCTGAGTCTTGAGGCGTGTTCACACTTGTAATTTGGTTCGCTTGGTTCATTTGGTCCGGATTATTTTTTTCTTAAATATTTACATGTGTGTGTAATTATATATACATAATTATTATACACAGTACACACACATTATGTAAACAAACTTTTTTTTTGGATGCGATTAATCGCGATTAATCAATTTGACAGCACTAATTATTATTATATTATCTTTCTTAACTTACTTTATTTTATAGTTAAATATTACAATAGTATTTTTTCTTTTGTTTTTAGTAATATTTATTATTATTATTTATATTGTTTTACTTAATTTTATTTTACAGTTAAATATTATAATAGTAATTCTATTTTTTTCTTAACTATTTTACAGTTAAATATTACGATAGTATTTTTTCTGATCTTGTTTTTATTTAGTAATATTTATATATTTATCTAGTAATAATTATAATATGTATTATGATTATTTATTATTATATTATTTTCTTAATTTGATTTTACAGTTAAATATTATAATATTTTTTCTTTTTGTTTTCTTAACTCTATTTTACAGTTAAATATTACAATAGTATTTTGTTTAGTCATATTTATATATTTATTTAGTAATAATAATAATAATTATTATTTTATAGCCATATTGATATATAATCACAACATTTTTGGCCAAATTGTGCAACCCTATAAACAAACACAGCAAACCTTTATCATAAAAAATGTCCCAAAAATACATTTTTCCTAATCAGTAATGATTATTAAGGCAGGAAACTGAACGAGAAGAGAAACTGAATTTAGTAACAGAATTTTGCATTCTTAGAATTCTCATTATTTTATATGAAATGTTACTTTGTACCACACTCTGTCACACAAGCCTGGCATATCCAGAGACTCTTAGTGAGCTTTTGTGCTTGTAATGACATGCAGATGCTTATGCCAAACTACCTGTATTCTGGCCGGCCACTGCATCTCATCTTCGAGCATCTCTTCAAACACTGAAATCAGCCAAATGACTCTGGGGGGTCCTGGCTTCAACCGTGAGTGTTAGCCTTTGAATAGACAATTACCGAAGTGCGGCCTCCACGGTCTTTCTGGGCGATGATAGCGCGATAATGATGTCCCGAGCTTTTGTGCCATTTCCTTGTAGTTCAACAGCATCTCAACCTCTCTGGCAATCCCTGTTTCCATGCCAACCACATCCTCCGTCCGCCTGCATGCAACTCCACAGAACAATAAACACAAAAAAGGCTGATTATGGATTTCATAGTCATCACACCTGTATTGATTCTGTTTGTCCTTTGATGTGATGGAAGATGATAATGCATGGCGTATCGGACATGATGTCCTCCGTCTGCGTCTATGTGAGTCCTATTGAAGCTTTGATGCAGGATCCTGACAGCTGTAGTGACCGCCGCATTGATCGACTCATTAACAGGAGGTAATACATTTGCTTTCCTTTGTGAAGCCATTTCTCTTTATGTCTCCACACTCTTGATTTTCCTTTTCACACACACACAGAGACCCGGAGAATATGATCATATCAGACCTGCCTATTGTGTCAGGGCCTCTGGTTAGTATTGAGCGGAAGCATTACACGGTTGAGAGGAGGCGGTAGAGTACGGGAAAAAATAAAACCTTTGGCTTTCCTTCAGCCTTATTGCAGTTATTGCGTTTGACAGGACAGTGACCACATAACTCAATCTTGTCAACACTCAAATTGAAGGCCCTGACGGAGTATGTGTTGCTATTGACCTGTGTTGTCCATGGCTTCTGACTTATGAAATGGTACAAGTCCAACCTGAAGGCATGCTTCAAAAGTTTATTTCTTTTTCTCAACTGCCACTCAATCCAATCCGTAGACGGATGCAGACCTTTATAATATAGGATCTTGAGTTTATAGAGTCTCGCTAATCATTACTGATGTGCAAATTTGAGCTCTCATTATGTGCGTGGCAGATTATGTGCGTTCGTCTGCATCTGTGATTCGGCGAGAGAGATGCTTTTGATTAATTTGATGCCTGAGACCATTGAATGAGAAGAAATATCTGACCCGCACAGACTGGGACAGCCTCTCTTCATCGGTTTTTAAAGTTATATTTCACCCAAAACTGAAAGCATTCATGCAATTCTATTTAATTGTTTTATGTTCTTTCTTCCATGCAGCAAAAGTGAATATCCAAAGTGGATGATCATTTATTTTGTCAACCTCCCCAAAAAAATAAAAAAAAATAATAATAATAATAAAAAAACATCATAAAGGTATTATTTTTAGATAAACAAAGAGTCATTTAAGCCTTGAAGGCATTTTAAGAGTTGTTTTTTCTGAGTTACATACGTAAAAGTAAAGACTCATAACTCCAAAACTACAGCAACCAAGGAGAGTCAAAATGTAGGTATCGATTGATAGAAAACTTTACATATTTAGAAAAAAAAATAGCATTTGGACATTCTCATGCTGAGAAACTGCTGATTACATGTTACTAGGGATGTTGATGATTAATCGATGATCGATTAATTGTCGATAATACATTTAATCGATAAAACGTATCGATCATCGATTAAGCAGGATCATGCGCGTGCGTGCTGCTAACCGCGAAACATGTAAAGCAGACACGAGGAAAAATTAAGCGAGTATGCCAGAGTTATGTTTGGGACCATGTTACAGCTGGAGTTGCACCTTCATCATGTATGGCGTCAAAAGGTGGACAAAACAGCGCAAGCGCATAAACACGGCGCGCAAGTGAATTACAACAGCGTGAGTCAAGTCAAGTCAAGTCAACTTTATTTATATAGCGCTTTTTACAATGCAGATTGTTTCAAAGCAGCTTCACAGTGTTAAACAGGAAAATAATGAACAGAATTTGATTCGGCTGTACAGACGCTCTGGAGAAAACGGTGATGTCATCAGCTCATTTCAATTATCATATATATTCAAGTAATGTAGTTGATATAATTTAGTTTAGTAATTAAATTTATTTGGATATTTATTTGAAAATTTTGTGTTATATTTGATTATTAAATAAGTAATTAAATTAAATGATCAATTGCACTGACTCATTTTACAATCCTACTAGCCCTTTATTTAGACTAAAAACCCTTCTCATTCATTTGGTGAGGAACATGGTGTTTTGAGCAGCATTTGCACACCCTGTCGGCTATAAGCCACTGATGTAGACGCATATTGCAGTATTAAGGCTAACGATTAATCGATTAATTGATCATTAATTTAAACGACGATCGATCATGTCAATTTATGTAAATTGACATCCCTACATGTTACATATAATACGATTTTTTTTAACGTTTAGTTTTCATTATAGAGTGCAACAGTCAGGTTGCGGAAGTAAAAACTCCATTCATTTTCTCCATAGGTAAATGTATTTTTAACAATAACTTACACTCACCTAAAGGATTATTAGGAACACCTGTTCAATTTCTCATTAATGCAATTATCTAATCAACCAATCACATGGCAGTTGCTTCAATGCATTTAGGGGTGTGGTCCTGGTCGAGACAATCTCCTGAACTCCAAACTGAATGTCAGAATGGGAAAGAAAGGTGATTTAAGCAATTTTGAGCGTGGCATGGTTGTTGGTGCCAGACGGGCCGGTCTGAGTATTTCACAATCTGCTCAGTTAGTGGGATTTTCACGCACAACCATTTCTAGAGTTTACAAAGAATGGTGTGAAAAGGGAAAAACATCCAGTATGCGGCAGTCCTGTGGGTGAAAATGCCTTGTTGATGCTAGAGGTCAGAGGAGAATGGGCCGACTGATTCAAGCTGATAGAAAAGCAACTTTGACTGAAATAACCACTCGTTACAACCGAGGTATGCAGCAAAGCATTTGTGAAGCCACAACACGCACAACCTTGAGGCGGATGGGCTACAACAGCAGAAGACCCCACCGGGTACCACTCATCTCCACTACAAATAGGAAAAAGAGGCTACAATTTGCACACTTTAGGCCCCTTAGTGCCAATTGGGCATCGTTTAAATGCCACGGCCTACCTGAGCATTGTTTCTGACCATGTCCATCCCTTTATGACCACCATGTACCCATAATCTGATGACTACTTCCAGCAGGATAATGCACCATGTCACAAAGCTCGAATCATTTCAAATTGGTTTCTTGAACATGACAATGAGTTCACTGTACTAAAATGGCCCCCACAGTCACCAGATCTCAACCCAATAGAGCATCTTTGGGATGTGGTGGAACGTGAGCTTCGTGCCCTGGATGTGCATCCCACAAATCTCCATCAACTGCAAGATACTATCCTATCAATATGGGCCAACATTTCTAAAGAATGCTTTCAGCACCTTGTTGAATCAATGCCACGTAGAATTAAGGCAGTTCTGAAGGCGAAAGGGGGTCAAACACAGTATTAGTATGGTGTTCCTAATAATCCTTTAGGTGAGTGTATAATAAACCTTTAAAGACAGCCGTACTGCTACACTATATTGCCAAAAGTTTTAGGACGTCTGCCTTTACATGCACATGAACTTTAATGACATCCCATTCTTAATCCGTAGGGTTTAATATGGAGTTGGCCCACCCTTTGCAGCTATAACAGCTTCAACACTTCTGGGAAGGTTTAGGAGTGTGTTTATGGGATTTTTGACCATTCTTCTAGAAGCGCTTTTGTGAGGTCAGGCACTGATGTTGGACGAGAAGGGTTGAGGTCTGGATTCTGTGCAGGCCAGTCAAGTTCCCTCACACCAAACTCGCTCATCCATGTCTTTATGGACCTTGCTTTGTGCACTGCTGCACAGTCATGTTGGAACAGGAAGGGGCCATCCCCAAACTGTTCCCACAAAGTTGGGAGCATGAAATTGTCCAAAATGTCTTGATATGCTGAAGCATTAAGAGTTCCTTTCACTGGAACTAAGGGGCTAAGCCCAACCCCTGAAAAACAACCCCACACCATCATCCCCCCTCCACCAAACTTAAGTTGGCACAATGCAGTCAGGCAAGTACCGTTCTCCTGGCAACCCAGTCCATGAAGCTCTCTACGCACTGTTCTTGAGCTAATCTGAAGGCCACACAAAGTTTGAAGGTCTGTAGCTAAGGTCTGTAGCAGTCTCATGTTCTTGCTGTCTAGTGGGATTTTCATGTTTGCACTGCTTGGACGTAAAAATCACCAACAAGTTTTGTTGTATTGAAAATAGCTGCTTAGATTTTCTGGCTAATTTTGTTTCATTTCATGTTTCATGAGAGGACAAAATAACAACATTAGGCTGAGTAAATTATGACAAATGTTCATTTTCTCAACAAGTGATGTGCCCCATGCAAACCCTCTGAACATTCTGCTTTAAGCAAAGCAAACTAAAGTTATTTTGCCCCTTTTGGCTTAAAGGAAGTTTCTCACTGTGCTGCTTAGAATCATATTTAAGCTTTAAAGTCTCACCAGGACTGTGTATCCTCTGTGCAAACTTAAATGTAACATCAATATAACTTGTCCTGTGAACTTAGGCCTTGGTTTCCTAAAAGTCTGATGTTTATAAAAGCGTACACATTCTTCAAAGCATGCTCAAAAAAATAAAATAAATAAATAAATAAATCATGTTCTGCTGAGAATTGCATCACAAATGAGCAAAATTGCACATCTTGTCCAAGTTTGATGGTCTCCTGTAATGAATGTGTAGTGTCATACTAGTGCAAAATAAAATACAATGTCAATGCAAACAAATTAAACAAACAACTGTGTTATATTTGTCACGATCCTTCAGAAATCAGTCAATGACGACGATTTGATGTTCAAAAACATTATAGGATAGATAATAAACTTATGCAGTATTTTATTTTGAAAACAGCGATACATTTTTTTTCAGGATTTTTTTTTGTTAAACAGAAAGTTCAAAAGAACAGCATTTAAAGGTGCACTATGTAACATTTTTGCAGTAAAATATCCAAAAACCACTAGGCCAGTGTTATATATTTTGTTTAATTGAGTACTTACAATATCCCAAATGTTTCCAACTATTTGTAAATCGTGAGAAAATGTCTATTTTAACCAAGGAACCGGGACATGTGAGGGAGCGTCAATTGCGTCATATCTGCGTTACCCTCGGTTTCCGGTTTTATTTTGCAGAAACGCTTTACTCTTACTGCAGTGTGCAACAAGTGTCATAGCAGCCGCCGAGCGAACGCACAGAGTAACTGTGCGTAACTGCAGCGTTACCTCATACTTATGACCGGAAAAGCGGAAATGGCGCCGGCGACTGTGGCATAATAAAAGTCCCGCTGCTTGTGAGGCGTGTTGCGTTCAGCTTATTAACAATCGCTCCAGCGGCCTTGCTCAGCTCCCACACCACTCGGTCCTGCTCTGCTTCATACTACAGTAACGTTAATAATCGCATCCATGAACATGATTTTTTCACCGGTTGTGAGGTGAAGACCACATGTTCCAAGATTCTGCGCTCAAACTTGCCGTCATCAAGCTACGCCTTTGTTTTGAATAGGCGACCTCTAGCGGACGGAAAAGTTACATAGTGCACCTTTAATAATGAAATATATTTTTTTGTTACATTTGAAATGTCTTTAGTGTCACTTTTTTTGAATGAATAAAAAGTATTCATTTCTTTAAAGAAAATCTTACTGAGCCCAAACTTTTGAATGATAATGTACTTGTAACCCATGCTATTTACAAGTGATCTGCCTGCACAACATTTGGTATTAACACATGCGAATATGGGTGCGTCAAAGATATCTGCACAATTATTCTTATAATTCACCCACAATAAGCTTACAAGTGCACACTCAATCTGTTAGATTGAACAAGCTAATTTAAAGTTAACCTTTATTAATTTATGCAAAGCAACATTAATGTCCCCGCCATTGACAGAATTTTCCGCCTTTCCGTGTTTTCACTGTTATACGGTAGGGGGGTGCTATTACGCAGCTTCTGAAACTTACAGAATCTCTGGATCAAAACACAGGTGAAGAAGAAACAGAAACAAGTGATAGCATATATAAGCAGATGCATATGTAAAATAACGCGATCATCAACATTAAACAGTATGTAAATCAAAACTGCCTAATGTTACCGAATAAAATGTCGACCCAGGACGAGCTTAGACAAAAGATTTTCTCAGCTTTTTGCTCAATTTAGCTTTTTTTTTAATGAAACTTACCTACATTCAAGTGTTGATAAAAAAAGAATGTATAGCTAGAATAAAAAGTTTTTTTGTGTGTGTTGTGTGTTTAAAAGCAGAGGCTCGGTTCTCTCTTTTGATATATAGAATGTTCAGATATTCATACAACAAAATGCTGGCTGGCAACATGGAAAGAGTTAAAAATGTGAATAAGCATTTTTGATCTTAGTATGTCAAGCTGTGTTGAGAAAGCCATTCAGATCCAGTAGCTACTAATTAAATAAGTTCAAAAGTGAAAGTAATAAATTGGTTTGTGGTCCTACAATTGACTGAAGCTGCCGTTCCTGACCCATTTCAGCAGCACTTCATCTCTGAATAAAGCTGTGAAGAAAGAACCTCTTCTTGACCGGGTTGCTCTGATCCATTGTGGTAGACGTTGTTAAAGAACTTGAAAATACTAATCTGGGAGAGTCTTTGTCCCCGAAGGCTAATTTCATTCTCAAGAGTTTGTCACAGAAGCGTGGAGAGGAAGGTGTTGAGCAGGGACAGCATGTTCTGTGAAGCCGCTCTCTCTGAGGGGTTACTGGGCCATGTCTATTTAGTCTAGCAGCTGCGGTTGCCAGGTGTTCTGACAGCATGTTGAAGCAGCATATGAAGCCTGGATTGAAAAACTCTAACATCCCTTTAGCAGGGGCGCCGCTAACAATTTTGGGCCCTATGAAAGAATATGAGGTTGGGCCCCCTACCGCACCAAACATACAAGCCAACTTAGCAATCCCAAATTTTTGTCTGCAATTTAATGATATATATGTATATCTGTGTTAATAGCACAATACCTGATTCTCATCTCACCTTCTCTCTTTCTTCTCTCAGTCACCTTATCCTTCCTGACCTGCATATTTCCCTTCCCAAAGCTGAGCTCTGGTTGATTTAGTCTTTGCAAACTGATTGTTTAAAACTTCTATCGTAACACAGCTGTTAAGTTTAGCTACACATCTCGCACTTTATGATCAGTATTATCTGAAACCAGTGATAACTGAAGCGTCGCGCTGGAATTTGCGTTGAGCAGCTGTGAACAAAGCCTGCAGAACTTTTTATATGTTCGGTTGACTGTATTTTATTTTGATAATGAACAGGCTGCGATGTCAAATTGGCAGTGCTAGAAGTTAGAAACTCACATATTATGTGTGCACGCGAGGCGCCGGCGCGATCACTTGGATTAAGTGTCTACTTTTTCTTATTTTTTAGATTATTTGACGTTAAACTCATTATATAAGTCACATTTACAAAAAACTAAATTACATTCTTTTCATTTTCAGTGGTGAAAAAACGTAACCTATTGGAATAGACTATCAGGTAGTGGTTGGCTACGCAACTAGCGCTAACATTACAGCAAAGGAAGCTCAGCGAAGAAACCGTTCTTTTCTAAGAACTGGGTGAGTAATTGTCGACCCGTTTTCTATCTCTTTGCCCTCTGTAACCTCTTTTTTCGGTTTTGATGAACGGACTTATACTTCTTCGTCGAACACGAAGACATCTCTATTTGACAGTTTACCATCTGATCTCACTCAGTGATTCTAGGCTACGTAAGACGGGACAGAACCATGCAGTGAATGTAATTTTGCAGAAATAAGCCGTAATTTAGTTTTATTTGTTACTCTTTGGTAGATTATAACTGTATAATTTCTATTTAAGTAGTACTGTTACTAGTACTAATAAAACTGATCTCTGGGGGCCCCAAAATTGCGTGGGCCCTTAGAATTGTCCTAACTTTCCCCCCTTAGCGGCGCCCCTACCCTTTAGCACCGTGTTTAGCGAACAATGTTTGAGGTAATTCCTCCTATCCAATTGCAAAGTTAAAAGCATTATATTTTCTGTTGATTTCTGTGGATGTATGCTAGGTTTTCGATAAAAATGCAACATATTAACCTCGTAAGACTGATAAATGAAAGATAAATCTAATTTAAAAATGAATTTATTAAACCTAATCTAAAAAGAAATATAATTTTTTTTTAAATATGTGTTTTTTGTTTTGAGTATCACATTTTATACATCAGGCTTTAATGGCTCATATAGTATGATATACAGTAGGAGAATATGGAGTTTTACTGTTATTCAGAGGCCCAACTGAGCAAAAATGTGCAATTTGATGCAGTGAAATTCTGATGTCAATTGATTAAAAAATAATTAACTAATTAATCGCACATTTTCACAGTTACTCTTTAAATTAATGTAGAGACAACATATTTTCATATTTTTCATATTTCATATTCATATTTTTATGAATGAAGGCCAGTATCACTGATACTAATACTGCTACTGATGTTTCTATGAAATAAATTTTTTTGAAACATGAATTATAGACATTCAACATTACAGTATAACTGAAAGCTATCAATTTCAACATTTATTAGGCTTTAAAAAAATAACAACTTTGAATTTAAGTGAACTTCACATAAACCAATTATAATAAATGTCATATCTGCCTGTGGCCTTCATACAGATAAAAAAATATACAGAAATTGAATAACGTTATCAAAAACTTCACAGCCTTCACTGCATAAATTATGAATTAGATACAGATTAATCCTTATTAAAGCTACAATTTTCTCTGTTACCTTTGTTCTTTGATTAACATTAATGACAGACATCACAGCAACTGGTTTATTAGGCTGCTGTCACTTTAAGATCTGCCGCTGCCGAACATGACATAGATCTGGCGCTCTGTCACGCGCATCTCATATTCTCAAAACTCTTTAAGTTCATTTAAGATGTTATTTAACTAATTTAAGACTGCTCTTATGAGAATACTCCACAAAGTGGTAATTTTGGCATAATTCTGTGTTACACTTTCTGTGCATGAGTCGTGTGTGTGACACATAGGACATTCACAAACAGCATGTTCTCTTTTGTCTTGAATGGTTTAAAACATTTGCGTGAATAAGAGCGTGATCATATAATGTAATGCTAGCAAAATTATGGCGGAAAAAACGGATGCTGCATTAATTGCATTAAATATTTTTAACGTGTTAAACTGAAAAAAATGCATCAATGTCTTAGTAAGAATATATTTAAATGCTTAGTTCTATAATCAAAGCTCTGTAGTTTTTATTTTGGGGGCATACAAAACATAGTGCAATGCAATACAATGATGACTGAGAGAGGAACAAATAAATGTTCCTCAAAAGTCTGTGATATATCTGTTTTGATACTTACATTTTAACATGATTTTCCTAAAAAAATGATCTGTAGGTAATCAAGTAAACCTAAGTTGAACTTGAAATAGGTCTATTACTAACAATATAAAAGTTATTCTTACGTTTACTTCTTAAAAATCAGTAAATATTTCACAGCAAAAAGACATGACCTGATTAATAACATGGTCATTTTTACAATTATACTAAAAGGTCTTTTACTTGCTAAAAAAGTATAAACTATCAATCAGACGACAGAAGGCATGTGGTAAATTGTGTGCAACAGGTTTTTCAGCAAAGTTTTGGTCATGTTGATAATTTTCAGGCCTTACAAAATTTGCATATCAAATATGATTACAGTAGGCTTTATGGGGTTAATGACATCAAAGTGCCTTCTGTCGCTCAAGAAATTGATTTCTAGGACCAATCGCTCCTGTTAAAGTGGCATTATTAGTTTTGTGTTGGCCATATGAAAAACCGGCCCCACCAAACAAATGAATGGGAATGGTTCATTTTGCGGACTCAGCTCTCGGGAGTGAATTGGTGCGGTTTGTCCTGTGCGAGTATGTGAGCAGAATCTCGAGAAAGAGGCGTTCTGGGAATGTAATTTTCTCCACCAGATGGTCCAGTTTGCTGTGAGAGGAACCTCTGTGTTGTTTACTCCCATTAGTCTTTCTGGCATCACGTCAATCCTAGGGATACCTTCATTTTTTAAAATATTCAGTTGGATAAGGTAGCGTATCTATTGCAAGTTGATGGCACGTGCAGTGGGTTCAAATCTGGACGTAGGCCATGATGTCTAAGATACTAAGTACAGTTTTTAGTTCTGTAATTTGAGGATTTGTAAGTAAGGATCTTTTTGAGAAAGGTATAAGAAGGTCTATTCCCCCCCCCAGGTTAAATACAAGTGCAGCCCTATTGACAGCAGTTGTTTACCACAAACAATTATTCCAACTCATTCATCAGTTTGTAAAAATATGCCAAATGTATGCACTTACACTCAGGGTTACTACACTCTAAAAAACACTGGGTTAAAAACAACCCACATGCTGGGTAAATACAGAACACATGTTTCGTTAACCCAGCATAATGGGTTAAATAATTTTTACTATACAATACCATCTTTTTTTTCTTTCTTTTTTTACTTCATACATGAATTAATGTTTACGGGTTAACTTAAATCATCTAAACATTTTTAAATACTCCACACAATCACAGGTTTGCATGATAATATATTTTCGATCATATTTTACATTATAGCATATTTTATATCATTTTTAATACATATGTGTATTGACTCACATCACGTCCCTGTATGTGTTGCCAACAAATTTTCAGGGGAAGTTGCTAAAGGCAGGTCGATTTGTTGCTAAAAGTTGCTAAATGACGCATGATGACGTAATTGCGTAACCATGACGCAAAAAGTGCATTATTGCCTAGAATACACAATGAGATTACACAAATCTCAGTAAAAAATTATTTGAAATGTTAATTTCGATTTTTTCGTAAAAAACAATATAAACATTTTATTTGCAAAAGTAATATAAACAACATTCTTCATGATCAGACATTTTTATCTTTAAGTAAGAGTTATACATTTTTGAACAATTAAATTTTATGTATTTTCTTATTAACCAGTAAAACTACACATTCTGAGCAATTATAGTTTTAAGCATTGCATTTGTAGTTGGTGTGCTACACTCTTAAAAAGTCTGTAAAAATAGGGCACAGTGCACTGTGTTAATATGAAGGAATTATCCGTATTTATTTTTCACAGCTATTTTACCTGTATTTTAAATTGCGCGTTGCATTTTGTGTTTTAGGGATAATGTGCTGGCAGAAAATTACCGATACCTTTTTCATTTTTCATCACATTTTTTCTTACAGTGTACCTAACTGAACAACAATTATTGGAACAAGCTAATAACATGCTGTGTCATAAATGAGCAATTATTATTGAACAATTGCAACTAGCAACTTAATTCACATTTGATGTGTGTATTGTTAGGCATCTTTCTCCAGCTCTCTTCAGGCTGATGTGCTGATTGGCTGGCTAGCCGTTCTAAGGTTTCCTCTTTTTGTGTAATTTAGATGAAAATATGTGCCCTTTTATTGTTTAAGGCACTTATCAAAAGTTGCCAAATAAATAAAAAAAAAAGGAAAATTTGTTGCTAGGTGCTTTTTGTTGCTAGGGTAGTCTGAAAAGTTGCTAAATCTAGCAACAAAATTGCTAAATTGGCAACACTGTCTGTATGTTGCTTTGCATAAAATTAAACAATATACAGCACAATAACCAATTTATAGATAAAATAAAATGTACACAAACCTGTATTTCACCGAAGATATGCACTGCTGTCTCCTGAAGAGGTCGCAAAAAGCCTGCAATAAATAACTCAACCCCTGGGTTGGGTTCACAAACCCAGGATCACAAAAACTACCCAAACACTGAAAAAATAACCCCAACAAATTACCCAAAAGGCTCAACCCAGAATTTGGGTAGAAAACACTTAGAGTGTATAGTTAAAGGCACAATATGTAAAATTTTGGATTAAAATATCCAAAAACCACTAGAACAATGGAATATATTTTGTTGACTTGGGTACTTGCATTATCCCCAATGTTTCCAAGAATGTTTAAATCCAGAGAAATAATTATTTTTTACCAGGACACAGACCGTGTGTCGCCTATCAATGACATCATACCCGCGTTACCCTCCATATACGGTTTTATTTTGTAGAAACCATGGAAACACCAAAGATGCTTTAATATATTATGTGTTTTACAGATGAGTAAAAAAGCTGGATGGCAGAGGCAGGCTAAATACACATAAATTGCGCAGATATCAACATGAATTAATACATAATTTTTTTCTTCATTTTTTTAATTATTGCTGTCAATCAATTAAAATAATTAACTAGATTCATATTTTTTTCGCCATTAAAAACACTTTTTTAATATATATTTTATAATGTAATAATTTCACAATTAATCTCCAAATTAATGTAGAAACAACATAAAGACAGAATATTTTTAAAATATTTGTTTAATGCCATCTGTAATGTAGTTCGTTGTTATGGGAAGAAGGAGGCGGGAACCGGCGAACATTTAAAAGACTTTTTAATAAAATAAACCAACAAAATAAAATAACGGCGGCAGCCCCTCATGGACGACTGCCGCCTACCTACAAAACCAAACATAAACAAAACGTAAATCCAGGCCTGGTCCTCTCTCGTCTTGCACTGTCGTCGCTCCTCCTTTTATGCTCCCGTCACTCCTCCGTGAGACGAGACCGGTGTGGCGCGCAGCTGGAGTTCATTATCACTCGCCACCGGCCCGCTCTCACGGTCCCTCGCCTTGCTGCTTGCCACACCATCTTTTTATGAATGAAGGCCAGTATCACTGATAGTAAAGCTACTGATGTCTCTATGAAATAACATTTAATTGACACTTCAATGAAATAAGACATTAACATTTATTAAGCTTCAAAAAATATAACAACTTTTAATTTAAGTGAATTTAAAAACAATCCTCACATAAACCCATAATAAATGTCATATGTAGCTGTGCCCTTCCTACCTGTAGGACATACACTCACCTAAAGGATTATTAGGAACACCTGTTCAATTTCTCATTAATGCAATTATCTAATCAACCAATCACATGGCAGTTGCTTCAATGCATTTAGGGGTGTGGTCCTGGTCAAGACAATCTCCTGAACTCCAAACTGAATGTCAGAATGGGAAAGAAAGGTGATTTAAGCAATTTTGAGCGTGGCATGGTTGTTGGTGCCAGACGGACCGGTCTGAGTATTTCACAATCTGCTCAGTTACTGGGATTTTCACGCACAACCATTTCTAGAGTTTACAAAGAATGGTGTGAAAAGGGAAAAACATCCAGTATGCGGCAGTCCTGTGGGCGAAAATGCCTTGTTGATGCTAGAGGTCAGAGGAGAATGGGCCGACTGATTCAAGCTGATAGAAGAGCAACTTTGACTGAAATAACCACTCGTTACAACCGAGGTATGCAGCAAAGCATTTGTGAAGCCACAACACGCACAACCTTGAGGCGGATGGGCTACAACAGCAGAAGACCCCACCGGGTACCACTCATCTCCACTACAAATAGGAAAAAGAGGCTACAATTTGCACGAGCTCACCAAAATTGGACAGTTGAAGACTGGAAAAATGTTGCCTGGTCTGATGAGTCTCAATTTCTGTTGAGACATTCAGATGGTAGAGTCAGAATTTGGCGCAAACAGAATGAGAACATGGATCCATCATGCCTTGTTACCACTGTGCAGGCTGGTGGTGGTGGTGTAATGGTGTGGGGGATGTTTTCTTGGCACACTTTAGGCCCCTTAGTGCCAATTGGGCATCGTTTAAATGCCACAGCCTACCTGAGCATTGTTTCTGACCATGTCCATCCCTTTATGACCACCATGTACCCATCCTCTGATGGCTACTTCCAGCAGGATAATGCACCATGTCACAAAGCTCGAATCATTTCAAATTGGTTTCTTGAACATGACAATGAGTTCACTGTACTAAAATGGCCCCCACAGTCACCAGATCTCAACCCAATAGAGCATCTTTGGGATGTGGTGGAACGGGAGCTTCGTGCCCTGGATGTGCATCCCACAAATCTCCATCAACTGCAAGATGCTATCCTATCAATATGGGCCAACATTTCTAAAGAATGCTTTCAGCACCTTGTTGAATCAATGCCACGTAGAATTAAGGCAGTTCTGAAGGCGAAAGGGGGTCAAACACAGTATTAGTATGGTGTTCCTAATAATCCTTTAGGTGAGTGTATACAGAAATTGAAAAGTTATCAGTTTGCACTGCATAAATTATATATTATAGATAATAGATTAATCCTTATTAAAGCTACAAAAATGATTTAGTCAAGGGCAGTGTGTATTTAGTGAGTAATTACTTGTCATCATAAGTGGTTACTGTCACTTTAAGATCTTCCGCTGTCGCACATGAAGCAGATCTCACGTGCATCTCATTTTCTCACACCTCTTTAAGTTCATTTAAGGCTGCTCTTATGAGGATCCTCAACAAAACTGCCATTTTGGCATAATTGTGTGTGTTATTGTTCGTTCAAGCGCAAAAGAGAACTCAAATTTGTCTGTGCGCGCGATACTGGTGCAAGCTTTCTATGCGTCGTGTGTATTTCACAGACAGCTCGTTCTCTTTGCCTTCTCGCTCTTGAATAGTTTAAAAGCATTTGCATGAATAAAAGCGTGTTCATATAATGTAACGCTAGCCAAAGGATGACAGAAAAAACGGATGCTGCGTTAAAGGATTAGTTCACTTTTAAATAAGCTTTAAATGATACCAGACGATGAATAAGGGTCTTATCTAGCGAAACGATCGGACATTTAAAAAAAAAAAAAAAGGTTTAAGTTTTATAAGCACAAATGCTCACCTTGCTCTGTTCTGTGATGCGTGTTCGTGACGTCACGTAATACGCTATTACGTTGAAAAGGTCACGCTTGACGTAGGCGGAAGTACAGAGTCAGTGTTTACTAAGTCAAATGCCGTTGACCTTTTCAACGTAATTGCGTATTACGTGACCTCACAAACCCATTGAAGTCCATTATATGGAATGTTTTCATCAAAAACCTTAATTTCTTTTCAACTGAAGAAAGAAAGACATGGACATCTTGGATGACATGGGTGTGAGTAAATTATCAGCAAAAGTTTATTTAAAAGTGAATTAATCCTTTAAATATTTATCAGCTGAGTCTTCTCCTCCCGTTTCTACCAGTGATGCTTGATTCAACTTCCTGTGCCCTGCGCAGATATCAACAGCGCAACTAAGTTGTAGGTTGCCAGGTCGAGGTCACAAACGGGTTGAAATTTGTATGATGTGTCCTTTTTTACAGTCTATGGATGTGCCGATTCTATGAGTAGGGTGCGTTTCATACAAGAACTGGCAATTGAACAACCTTGGAATAATATATTGATGTGATTATTCATATAACGAGGTTTGGGCCATACAAATTACAGGAGATTTCCGGGAGAAATAACAAAACGCAAGGGCAGTGGGAGATGGTGTGAAAAAACGGGAGTGTTGACAGGTATGGGCATGACCGGAAGAAGCGGAAACGCTCGTCTGCAGCATATTAAAAGCTCCACGAAATCAAGGCGTCATCAAGCTATGCATTTGTTTTGAATAAGCGACCTCTAGCGGCAAAAAAATTACATATTGTGGCTTTAAGTAAAACTAAAACCATTACTTGAAATAAAATAAACATTATCGGAAATAAGATAATAATAATAAAAAGAATTTCAGCTAGTTACCAAGGCAGCATTTTTAATTTTAATTTTGAGGTACTAAAATAACAAAAACTAAAACTGAAATTAATTTTAAAAAAATTAATAAAAGCTCTGTGGACATAAAAAAAAAAAAAAAAGACAAACACACAACAAAAATACTGAAATGCTGTTTCATGCATACTGAGCTTTTTACACTGTTAAAGACTTGGATTCCCATGCTAAACATGGACAAAGTTTCAAAAAATAAGTTGGACTTCACAGGGTATTCCGCCATCTTAAGTGAGATTCCAATCCGAAGGGAGCGAACATGTTCAGTTCAAAGGGCACTGCGAACGGCGTAGGGAATGAGGGTACATCGATACATCACTTCACAGGAAGTGGACAGCGAAAATCACCCAACTGTCATTGCGTGTCGCGTCACCACTCTGAACTAAAGATGGAGCAGAGCCGTTAGTCGAGTTTTTATTTTTATACGGCTTTGCGATGAAGTTTACGTATGCATTTGAGTGTTCATAAATATTGTTATTATTATACAAACTAGAGTATTTATGAATGGTCATGGCAATGAATGTTACATTTGCATATTGTATGAATATGTAAACACAGTAAAAGTGTTGAGAAGCAGCTGCAGCACTGTATATTTTTTTTATTTTACTTTATTTACCTCAGGAATGTTTACTATGCAGCTGCACGTGATATTAGACCGCTACAATTATTAAGAACACATTTATACAGTTAACCAAATCAAAATGTATTTTCATATTGAATGAGTTACAGTACAGGTTCAAATCTATTAATAGTCAATTAAATATACAGCAGTCTATATAATAAACTAATAATAATAAATAAACTAGGCTACTACTAGTAAAACTAATAGACTAATACAATGTTTTGATTATATTTATTATATCGATACATACTGTGTGTTCCCTTTCAGTCGGTCACGTTCGACGTACGTCGGATCTGACCGACGAATTGGGATCTATTTTCAGAGACCAATCTACTTCGAGTGTTTAAAAACGAGCCAATGAGGATTGGCATGCGGTAGACGCGTCCCACGCTCCGCCCCGCAGCGCGGGTATAAATACGGAAGTGGAAGTACCGCATATCGCTTTCAACTTCGGAGCCGAACATTCATGTGTTTGTTCCTACGAAGAGTGTTTCCTGCGAACAAAGAGAGTTGGAGCTCTGCCAGTGTCGGTGTGACGGTGCCTGCAGCGGTGGTCGCGAAGAAAACAAACAGCTGTTTTTACAGCTTTGGGTTGAGTGCTCTCAGCGGGCTTGCACCTTTGAACCGCTGCGAGCCGCGGCCATTTCCCCTGCGTGCCTCGGCACTGATCAGAGCATTTTCCTCTAAAAGAGCAACACGGTTTGACCCTGCGTCTTTTTCAAGATGTCATTCAAACCGTGTGTTTCTGGATGCCGTCGTTACCTGTCCCCAGCTGACGGACACGATCGCTGTCTCACGTGTTTGGGCGTTCAGCACGCTGAGGCGGCTTTCGTGGATGACTCATGTTCCCATTGCGGGAATATGACCATCGCAGTACTACGGTCCAGGCTCGACTACCTTGAAAGAGGTGGAGTCCCATTGCGCATCCCCCGATCTAGTGGCCCTCCTGCTCCGAAGCAGAGGGCTGCTACTTTGGCTGATGCCTTTGGTGGGGACCTGAGGGTTACTGTGAGGGCACTCCCGCCGGGCCAACAGGCTCCTCGGGCCCCTCCCCCCTCCGCTGCGCCGGTTGAGCTTCCGGAAGAGCATGCTGGTCCTTCCCGCGGGGGGCCAGCTGTTACTTTCGGGGCTCTGGTTGAGGATATGGTTTCGATCGCCGCATCGGGGGACGAGCTAATGGACTCTGGAGATGAAGATTCGGCTGCGCTGCCCCCTTCGGGTGTGGTAGCGTTGCCCGAGTCCGATCCAGAGCTCACGGCTATGCTTTCCCGGGCCGCCGCGAGTGTCGGGCTCGAGTGGAACCCTCCACCGCGTCCCGAACCCTCGCGGCTGGACGATTGGTATCTCGGGACGGCCCGTGCTGGTTCTCAGCGCCCCGCCCCAGTGCCTTTCTTCCCGGAAGTGCATCAGGAGCTCACGAAGTCGTGGACAGCGCCCTATAGCGCTAGAAACCGATCGACTGACTCCTCCGTCCTCACTACCCTCGACGGTGGCGCGGCGAAGGGTTACGTGGAGATCCCCCCAGTGGAGCGGTCGGTTGCGATGCAACTGTGTCCTAAGACCGCTACCGACTGGCGGGGAAATCCGCGTCTCCCCTTCCGGGCATGTAAGTTCTCGTCCGGGCTAACCGGCAAGGCTTACACGGCCTGTGGAGAAGCCGCGTCATCTCTGCATGCCATGGCGCTCCTGCAGGTCTACCAGGCCAAAGCGCTCATGGAATTGCACGAGGGTAGTTCCGACCCAGGGGTTATGCAGGAACTGCGTACCGCGACGGACCTCGCCCTCAGGGCGACGAAAGTCACCGCACGCTCCCTGGGTCGGGCAATGTCCACACTTGTGGTCCAGGAACGCCACCTGTGGCTGAACCTGGCAGATATGCGTGAGACCGACAAAGTGCGGTTCCTCAACGCCCCTGTCTGTCAGGCCGGCCTCTTCGGCGACGCGATCGAGAACTTCGCCCAGCAGTTCTCGGTTGCCCAGAAGCAGACGGAGGCGATTAAAAATATCCTGCCCCGGCGACCTGCTGCTGCTTCCACCCAGTCGCCGGCTGCAGCGCCCCCGCCTGCTCGTCGCCGAGGGCGTCCCCCGGCGTCTGCCTCCGCCCCTGCCAAGCCAAAGCAGCAGCCTCCACCGGCAAAGCAGGGCGCCAGGCGCAAGGGGGCCGCCCAACCCGTCCAGGGCCCCGCTGTCTCTGCAGGCAAGCGCAAGGGTAAGCGGCCCTGAGACGGGCAGCCCAGGGAGGAGAGGAGCTGTTCTCGGGGAGGTGGTGTCCGCACCCCTCCTCCCCCCGGAGGAGGACCGGGGGGAGAATGTCCACACTGGTATCAACATCCTGCCGCTGGCTCTCCGGAGTCCAGCGGTGCCCACATTCTCAATAAAAGAGCAGTTTCCTCCCTCCCTGGGCCCCAAGAGGGTCAGGTTGGCAGTGTGCGACGCCCCCGGGCCTTGCCACTCCTTTCCTCCCCTCTCCCCCTCGCCAGGGGGCAGCAGTGTGGGCACCGAGAACGCCCCCGGGCCTTCTCACCCACACTCTGCCCCACCCTGGAGTACTCAAGCAACACTCCGGGCCGCCTCCGGGCCTCCCGAGTCGGGCCTGGGTACTCCATCTCGCTGCCTCACCCCGGGCACGTCTGTGGTGCCGTTGGTCCCGCTTGCTCGGTCTCTGGGGGCCTGGTTAGGTCTTCCCAGGCCGTCTCGCTGGCTCATCCGTACCGTCAGACTCGGCTATGCGATTCAATTCGCCCGCCGGCCTCCCAAGTTCACGGGCATCCTCTTCACCTCAGTGCGGAGTTGCGATGCCCATGTCTTGCGGTCCGAGATCGATGTCCTGCTGGCGAAGGACGCGGTCGAGCCGGTTTCTCCGGCCGATATGAGGGCGGGGTTTTACAGCCCCTACTTCATTGTGCCCAAGAAAGGGGGTGGGTTAAGACCAATCCTGGACCTGCGTGTCCTGAATCGGGCCCTGCACAAGCTCCCGTTCAGAATGCTAACGCAGAAACGCATTTTCGAATGCATCCGTCCCCGGGATTGGTTCGCAGCGATCGACCTGAAGGACGCGTACTTTCATGTCTCCATTCTCCCTCGACACAGACCGTTCCTTCGCTTTGCGTTCGAGGGGAGGGCATTTCAGTACAAAGTCCTGCCCTTCGGGCTGTCCCTGTCGCCTCGCGTCTTCACGAAAGTCGCAGAGGCAGCCATTGTTCCGCTCAGAGAACGCGGCGTTCGTGTTCTCAACTATCTCGACGACTGGCTCATACTGGCCCAGTCCCGGGAGCAGTTGTGCGAACACAGGGACCTGGTGCTACGTCACCTCAGCCTGTTGGGCCTTCGGGTCAACCGAGAGAAGAGCAAACTCTGTCCCACACAGAGGATCTCTTATCTCGGTATGGAGCTGGACTCGGTCAACCGGACTGCGCGCCTCACAGAGGAGCGAGTCCGGTCAGTGTTGAACTGCTTGAATACGTTCAAAGGCAGGACAGCGGTCCCACTGAAATTCTTTCAGAGGCTCCTGGGGCATATGGCATCTGCAGCCGCGGTAACGCCGCTCGGATTGCTTCATATGAGACCGCTTCAATGCTGGCTTCACGACCGAGTCCCGAGATGGGCGTGGCAGCGCGGCCAGTACCGGGTCTCAGTTACTCCTTACTGTCGCCAAACCTTCAATCCGTGGGCGGACCCTGCCTTTCTACGGGCCGGAGTGTCCCTAGAACAGGTGTCCAGGCATGCTGTGGTCTTCACGGATGCCTCTTCCACGGGTTGGGGGGCCACGTACAACGGGCACTCAGTTGCGGGTCTGTGGACGGGGCCTCAACTGCGTTGGCATATCAATTGCCTAGAGCTTCTGGCAGTACGTCTCGCCCTGGGCCGCTTCAAAAAGCCGCTACAGGGAAAACACGTTCTGGTCCGTACGGACAGCACTGCGGCCGTTGCGTACATCAACCGTCAGGGTGGTCTACGCTCCCGTTGCATGCTCCGGCTCGCCCGCCATCTCCTCCTGTGGAGTCAGAAGCGTCTGAGGTCGCTTCGGGCCATTCACATCCCAGGTGCGCTGAACCAGACAGCCGACGAGCTCTCTCGTCAGCCGACACCTCCGGGAGAGTGGCGACTCCACCCCCGGAGCGTCCAGCTGATATGGGACCTCTTCGGAGCCGCGCAGGTAGACCTGTTCGCCTCTCCGGACTCGACCCATTGCCAGTTGTATTACTCCCTGTCCGGGGGCACCCTCGGTACAGATGCACTGGCGCACAGCTGGCCCCGGGACCTACGCAAGTATGCGTTTCCCCCAGTGAGCCTTCTCGCACAGACACTGTGCAAGGTCAGGGAGGACGAGGAGCAGGTCTTGTTAGTTGCGCCCTACTGGCCCAACCGGACCTGGTTCTCCGAACTCTCACTCCTCACGACAGCCCCTCCCTGGCCGATCCCCCTGAGGAAGGACCTGCTTTCTCAGGGGCGGGGCACTCTATGGCACCCGCGTCCAGACCTCTGGAGACTCCATGTCTGGTCCCTGGACGGGACGCGGAGGTTCTAGGTGGTCTGCCACAGGCAGTGGCAGACACCATCGCTTCAGCTAGAGCCCCCTCTACAAGGCACCTCTATGCGCTGAAGTGGAACCTGTTCGTTGAATGGTGTTCTTCCCGCCGGGAAGACCCCCGAAGGTGTTCGATTAATGTCGTGCTTTCTTTCCTACAAGATGGGTTGGAGAGAAGGCTGTCTCCCTCCACCCTCAAAGTGTACGTCGCCGCAATAGCGGCGTATCACGATGTAGTTGAAGGTAAGTCCTTAGGTAAGCACGACTTAATCGTCAGGTTCCTCAGAGGTGCGAGGAGACTAAATCCTCCTCGGCCAACCTCGGTACCCTCTTGGGACCTAGCCCTGGTGCTCAGAGCGCTCCAGGGCCCTCCCTTCGAGCCTTTACAGTCAGTCGAGCTAAACATCCTGTCCATGAAGACAGTGCTCCTGATTGCATTGGCCTCAATCAAGAGGGTAGGGGACCTGCATGCACTTTCGGTCAACGAATCGTGCCTAGAATTCGGGCCGGCCAACTCTCACGTTGTCCTGAGACCCCGGCCTGGATATGTGCCCAAGGTTCCCACCACTCCCTTCCGGGACCAGGTGGTGAACCTGCAAGCGCTGCCTTCGGAGGAGGCAGACCCAGCCCTAGCTTTGCTCTGTCCCGTCCGCGCTCTTCGCGCCTACGTGGACCGAACTCAAAGCTTTAGAACCTCAGAACAGCTCTTCGTCTGTTACGGAGGCCAGCAGAAGGGAAAGGCTGTCTCCAAGCAGAGGTTAGCCCACTGGATAGTGGATGCTATCGTCTTGGCTTACCAGTCCCAAGACGTGCCTTGCCCGCTCGGGGTGCGAGCTCACTCCACTAGGAGTGTAGCCTCCTCCTGGGCGCTGGCTCAAGGCGCCTCGCTGACAGACATATGTAGAGCTGCGGGCTGGGCGACACCTAACACGTTCGCTAGATTTTATAGCCTCCGTGTAGAGCCGGTATCTTCCCGCGTCCTCGCCCCCAGTGGCCAGTAGCGCTAAGTACCCGTTCTAGTGTCGGCTTGTATACGCCACTCCCGCCTCCGGGCCGGATACGTGCGTCTATTGTCTCCAGTTGTGTTTCCCGGAAACGGCTAACCCTGTCGAGCTCCTCCGTCACCCCTTCGGTGTCAGACGTTGCGGCCGTCTGACATCAGGCCTACACCCGTATGCTTGTGGAACGTGTGTGTTAGGCTGGGTTCCATATGTAGCGGTTCCCTAACGGCAACCCCATATGTGTATTCTCCACGGTACCAGCTACCCTACTCGGCTAGCCCCGTGTCTTTCCCTTGACAGAGCCCGCTCTGTCGTCTCTGGTGGTGTTCTTTCCCCCCTGGGACCAGGTTGGATCCACCCCAGAGACTGCCATAGGTAGCACTACCCTGCTAGGTTAGTCCTTATGAGTAATTCCACCTCTCCTTCCACTGAAGGACGTGGCTCCGCAGCGTACCATCTCCTGAGACGGGCACGCTTTCCCAGCGTTATCCAATAGTCACGCTGAGTGGGTCTTGCAGGAACAGCAGTGACTGGCCTCCCTGACTGGAGCCCTGACTTCCGCACCAACCTAGGTGTGGTCCAGCGAGCTCGGTCAGGGCGCTGGAAGGGCCAGCATCTCTGGCGTGTTAGTAGGGATCCCAATTCGTCGGTCAGTTCCGACGTACGTCGAACGTGACCGACTGAAAGGGAACGTCTCGGTTACGTATGTAACCCTCGTTCCCTGAAGGAGGGAACGGAGACGTACGTCCCGTCGCCAGGTGCTGTGCTTCAGCTGTAGGCCGAGCCACTTAGCCGGCTCCTCAGTTGTAAAGCGATATGCGGTACTTCCACTTCCGTATTTATACCCGCGCTGCGGGGCGGAGCGTGGGACGCGTCTACCGCATGCCAATCCTCATTGGCTCGTTTTTAAACACTCGAAGTAGATTGGTCTCTGAAAATAGATCCCAATTCGTCGGTCAGTTCCGACGTACGTCTCCGTTCCCTCCTTCAGGGAACGAGGGTTACATACGTAACCGAGACGTTTTGTGTGTGTGTATATACACTCACCTAAAGGATTATTAGGAACACCATACTAATACTGTGTTTGACCCCCTTTCGCCTTCAGAACTGCCTTAATTCTACGTGGCATTGATTCAACAAGGTGCTGAAAGCATTCTTTAGAAATGTTGGCCCATATTGATAGGATAGCATCTTGCAGTTGATGGAGATTTGTGGGATGCACATCCAGGGCACGAAGCTCCCGTTCCACCACATCCCAAAGATGCTGTATTGGGTTGAGATCTGGTGACTGTGGGGGCCATTTTAGTACAGTGAACTCATTGTCATGTTCAAGAAACCAATTTGAAATGATTCAAGCTTTGTGACATGGTGCATTATCCTGCTGGAAGTAGCCATCAGAGGATGGGTACATGGTGGTCATAAAGGGATGGACATGGTCAGAAACAATGCTCGGGTAGGCCGTGGCATTTAAACAATGCCCAATTGGCACTAAGGGGCCTAAAGTGTGCCAAGAAAACATCCCCCACACCGTTACACCACCACCACCAGCCTGCACAGTGGTAACAAGGCATGATGGATCCATGTTCTCATTCTGTTTACGCCAAATTCTGACTCTACCATCTGAATGTCTCAACAGAAATCGAGACTCATCAGACCAGGCAAAAATTTTCCAGTCTTCAACTGTCCAATTTTGGTGAGCTCGTGCAAATTGTAGCCTCTTTTTCCTATTTGTAGTGGAGATGAGTGGTACCCGGTGGGGTCTTCTGCTGTTGTAGCCCATCCGCCTCAAGGTTGTGCGTGTTGTGGCTTCACAAATGCTTTGCTGCATACCTCGGTTGTAACGAGTGGTTATTTCAGTCAAAGTTGCTCTTCTATCAGCTTGAATCAGTCGGCCCATTCTCCTCTGACCTCTAGCATCAACAAGGCATTTTCGCCCACAGGACTGCCGCATACTGGATGTTTTTCCCTTTTCACACCATTCTTTGTAAACTCTAGAAATGGTTGTGCGTGAAAATCCCAGTAACTGAGCAGATTGTGAAATACTCAGACCGGCCCGTCTGGCACCAACAACCATGCCATGCTCAAAATTGCTTAAATCACCTTTCTTTCCCATTCTGACATTCAGTTTGGAGTTCAGGAGATTGTCTTGACCAGGACCACACCCCTAAATGCATTGAAGCAACTGCCATGTGATTGGTTGATTAGATAATTGCATTAATGAGAAATTGAACAGGTGTTCCTAATAATCCTTTAGGTGAGTGTATATAGGACTATTATATGGTTTTAAATTTGAAAGTAAAGTAAATTACGATATTTGTTTGCGTTATGTCAGAGGGTGCTTCTCAATTCTTATTTGTGCATCCTCGTTTCCTTTCCTCGCATCTTATCTCCACCCCTTAAGGATGCGAAGGAAGGACGCAAGGAAAAGACGCGAGGACGGAGGAATTGAATCAAGTGAAATGATATAGCCTCGCTCCCTTTAGCGTCATTAATTGATGATGACTCCACACCGCTGGATTTAGCTTGCACGTCAGGATTCTTGAACATTACAGATAATCATTTATATTGTAATAGTTTCAACATCCACAAAATACCACATTTGTTCATATTTTATTTAATATTACCAGTTATTATTAACAATGAATTGTATAGGCTAGTAGGCTATTACAGTTTGTTTCATTTTCTTGTGCTTTGATATAATTCTGCAGCTGTCCTACAGTTGTTGTTATTTGACATACATTTGTGTCTTGTACATGTAAACATAATAATAATAATAATTAATAAACTGTGGCAAGATGTGAAGGGGGAGGAGAATTAATACGTGCGTCACGTTTAGTCGATAAAACACTTCTGCAAAGGATACACCTGTGTATCCTCGCTCATGACTCCTCAGGAAGCCTCCTCGATCCTTGCCTTCTCGCAGAGCTGAGATGTCCTGGCTGAGACAAGATGGCTGAGCTCGATCGGTTTCCGGGTCATAGGATGGAGGACGGAGGAGCGAGGAAATGTTGCCTTTCGTCGCAGGGCGTTCCAGATGAGCGAATATTGTCAGCAAAGTCCACTTCAACTGATACACTGTGCTCAGGGAGTAGGGAGCAGTGAACACTACGTAGGGACCCTGTCGAAAGGAACGCACCTTCGGAAAAATTTTTTCCGAGTATGGGTCTGCGTGACGTCAACAAGGGCGAAATGTCCATGGGTGCTTCTCAATATCCCTCCTCGTTTCCCCGCTCCTCCGTCCTCCATCCTATGACCCGGAAACCGACCGAGCTCAGCCATCTTGTAGGACATCTCAATTCTTTAATTGCACCGTGAGGAGGCGAGGATCGAGGAGTGAGGAGGCTTCCTGAGGAGTCATGAGCGAGGATACACAGGTGTATCTTTGCGGAAGTGCTTTATCGACTAAACGTGACGCACGTATAATTCTCCTCCCCCTTCACATCTTGCCACAGTTTATTAATTATTATTATTATGTTTACATGTACAAGACACAAATGTATGTCAAATAACAACAACTGTAGGACAGCTGCAGAATTATATCAAAGCACAAGAAAATGAAAGAAAAAAACTAATACTATACAACAAATAAAAAGCAGTTAATAACTGGGAATAATTCGTTGTTAATAATAACTGGTAATATTAAATAAAATATGGACAAATGTAGTATTTTGTGGAGGTTGAAACTATTACAATATAAACAGTTATCTCTAATGTTCAAGAATCCTGACGTGCAAGCTAAATCCAGCCGTGAGTCATCATTAATTGACGACGCTTTGAAGTGACGCTAAAGGGAGCGAGGCTATATCCTTTCACTTGATTCAATTCCTCCGTCCTCGCGTCTTTTCCTTGCGTCCTTCCCTCGCATCCTGAAGGGGTGGAGATAAGACGCGAGGAAAGGAAACGAAGATGCACAAATAAGAATTGAGAAGCACCCCTGGTATGTATGTGCCCTTCTCCCGGAAGGGCGCGCGCGCGACCAGAGCAAGAGAGCAAATGCACGCCCATTAACGCGATTTGCTCGGCTTTAGGGAAGTCGTCGGCTGCGCTGCAGTCACAGGGCTTAACGAAATCAACAGTCACCTAAGAAGTGTGTTTTTGGTTGTAAGGGCAAGACAACCCTGTATAGCTTCCCAAAGAACACAGCGTTAATGGGACAGTGTATGGGGTTTGTTTTTCCGGAGCAGCAACGGAGTTGTGCAAGTGTTTTTGTTTGTTCCCTGCATTTCAGCGACGATTGTTTTTATAAACAAGGCCCAGTTCAACGCCGGATTTGTAGCTTGTCTAATGCTGAAACTTGGAGCGGTCCCAGCGATAAAGGGTCACGTTCGTGCGTTGGAAGCAGGCGGTGAGTAAAACTGCTTCAAATGCCTGTGTGTTTTTGGCTATTGTCGTGTAAGTGCACCTCAAGTAAACAACATGATCACCTATAGTTAATTTATCATGCGATGTATGGTGTGTGTTTAAATACATTAAAACTAAAGACTTTTCGGAGATATGAAGGATGCAGTGCTACTCTATAGGTACTCAAGATTGACATGAGATTGACTGTGAAAACGAATTCAAAGTAGGATCTCAATGATACTAAAATAACACTGCTTACAATGGAAGTCTATGGGGCAAAACATATGAGCTTCGCATGTCTGCTGGTAAAGCCGAAAGGTTTACCAAAAATAAATTCTTCTTATTATTAGAAATAATTATTTCCAAAAGAAATAACCTGTACCGTAGACTTCCGTCAGTGTCTGAATTATACAGTGATTTTCAGGGCTTGTCTTGTTGAGTGGATTTTCTGTCATTTTCAGGATGCAATATGTTGAGGTTTTTCTCATGCAATTAAAATTGACTTTTGGCACCACTTAACTCGCTTAAATACTTAATGATCCAAATAGACCCTATTTATTTTCTTAATGCTGTTCCTGGTCTTACTGTGCTCAATTCATTAGTGCATGTTATTTCAAAATTTTTCTTTTGTAGTCGTTTATCAGAATATATTTAACTTTCTCTGCTTTTTTTCTTTTTCATTTGACATCCCAAATCCCTCTTTTCCATTATATGTAACACACACACTCAGAAATAAGATTACAGGTTTCAAATAACAGAAAAAGTTTTAGCTTGTATTCTTTCTTTTGAGGATTGTTTGAAAACATTATTAAAATGTTCCTTATTTATCATTTTAAAATTAGTTAATGTACTTTTTAAGACCCTAAGCACTTTATTTTGATTTCCTATAAGCCTCCAAAACTGAGGGAGAAATCATTACTTTCACCAGGAACTGAAATGCGCATTTACATTAATATTCAGGGTCTGTCACTAGAACTTTATACACCCCTTTATTACAGAACTTTAAAAAGAAAAAGAGCTTTATATACACCGACCCCCCCCCCCCCCCCCCCCCCCCCCCTTTGTGGAATCAAAGTTGGTCTCCGATGATTTATAACTTTACACTGGAAAGTTGGGAAATTACGGAAATCCGAGAGCTCATTGGATTGAAAAAGTGGCATGTCTGAAACTGAACATTTTGTGCTGTGAAAGGACCAGTTGAGCCCAATATGGAACGACAGCATGTCTGTGTTGCTTGAAGCCCAAAGAGGGTAATGTTGTGGAAAATGTCCTCTGGTTTCTCTTTTATCGAGCATTGCAAACATTTGGGGGATTGAAAAAAAAAAAACCCATCCGTACGGTTTTTTCATGTTTGTTAGCGTAATCCTGAACACCTCCTTCCATCAATGCCAGTATAGCAGAGTGTTGCTGGAGTCGAGCTCTACCTGCGGGCAGCTGCCGGAATAATTAGAACATGTCCTCTCCTCTTCATTTCTCCCTCCACTTCCTGCGAGAGCCAGGGATTTGCAAACTGCTAGCAGAAACAGCTGTGGAGCGCAGACGCTGACAACATGGCAGTCTGATAGAGGTGGAATAATTTTACTTGGTTAACTGGAGGCTTGAAGTTGTCAAGGGCCTCATTAGAGGACGGCTATGGCTTCTTGGCCAAACGCATTTTCTGCACGGTGCACTTCTGAGCGCGAGTGGAAATTCGAGGTGCCGTTGAAGATGCAGCTGGTTTTGCTCTGATTTTGACTGTGAACGTGACCAGGATTTGTGAATTTCAGTTTACTAGGAGTATATGAGTGGGTTAGACTATATTACGAGTTATTTAAATTATTTGTGAAATTTACTAGCAATTTCTGAGTGAAAATTGTTTCAAAGTAAACCCTACAACTAGTGTAGGCTTGTCGGTCAATGAAAAATGTTAATCGACTTCATTGCTCTACCTTTTTTGCATATCAATATTTGCTGTGAAAAGCACAAGACATTATATTATTGTGGCAGTGTAATTATTGTTAACTAAAACTATTACATTTTTTTTTTAATCGAAATAAAGATCAAATCAAATAAAATATAAATATTAGATGAAAAACTTAAAACAGTGTTTTAGTGTTGAGTAACTATTATAGGTTTTATTTATATTTTGAATTATATTTTTATACATTTCGTTTTAATTTTAGTGAAAGTTTTAGTGATTTTTAAACGTGTAGTTTTTTTGTTTTCATTTCAGTTTTAATTATTTTAGTACATTAAGTTAAACTAAATGAAAATGAGAGGCAACTAGCTGAACAATTAAATAAAAAAATATATATATATTTTAATTTGCTTTAATGTTTATTTCATGTTTTTTTAGGGTTTTAGTTTTTGTTAACTATAATAACCCTGCCAATAATATAATATAATTAATATAATATAATAATAAAAAGCTAAATTCAAAAATATGAATAAATACTATAGTAAATAATACAAAAATAAAATAAAAACATTGACTTTTTAAAATTGTTGGTCACTGTAGACAACAATGCAGGCTGACATCTTTGGCTGCTGTATTGCTCCATTTAAAGTAAACTACATTGCATAAAATCCAATTGCAAAAATGTAATAATTATGCATGCAGCTTGTTTTTCCCCTAATGTAATGCATGCTGGGCGTTCATAAAAGATCACAGTGGCTGAATCCGAAGATCTGAATGAAAACGAGTGAGTGAATTCGGACAGCTGTTGAGTGTACATCGGCTCGACACTCATTATTGTGGTGCAATGTGGGATAGAATGAGTGCACTCAATAACATCCACTATGGTTTCGGACACCACTACAAATGGCTGTCCCCTCAAATAATGCCCCATTTGAGGATATAGGGGGCGATTTCAGATTCAGACACTGTCGGTGCGTCCCAATTCGCATACTATCCGTCCTAAATAATATTCAAAAATAGAATTAGTATGTCCCAAATCGTAGTATGTTGAAAAGAGTATTCCAAAGATACCCGGATGGTCTACTATTTCCGGTCAGAATTCGAAGTGCAGATCAACGCACACTATGGCCCTGTCCCAAATGGCACCCTAAACCCTCACGGTCTTCCTCTGAGTCCGCACTTTCACAACGTAATGCCACTTTGACTGCCGGGTAGAAGTCCTCTGCGTAGCTCGCGAACTTGTGGGCTCAGCTGAAGTGCGCATCGAGGGCGCATAGCAGCCGCAAAGGGGGTGCTCATGAGCACCCTTCTTTAAGCTTAATTGACGAATGGGACACCCTACAGTCTTGTGGACTTAACGGACACGCACACGCAGCGGTCCACAAGACCACAAGTCCACAAGACCGAAAGTGCACATGTAGTGTGCCATTCGGGACAGGGCCTCTAACGGCTGATATTGCCCACAAACCATTGCAAGTTGGACGAGGATTCGATTAGAACTACAAATGCGGATAAAAGGTGTTAGAAAATTACAAACATAACGGATGTGCGAGTCCGGCGGTTAAGTAGAGAGGTTTAGATAAAGGGGCTTGAATGACCAATTATCAGTATTTAACCTGACAAAAAAGATATTTATTCAATGTTATCCACATTATATTTCACCTGCAACAGCATTGTGAACTTTTGTAATGATACGTTTAGCCATTAACTTTTAAATGCACCATTATATTTAAATTGCAAACAGTCTCTGCATTAAAGACCCACAAATGGCAGATTAACATGCTACTAACTACATTTCTCTCCGATACGGTAGGAAATGAAATTGAATGTGGAGGGTTTTAACTGTGACTATGATTGACAGGGCAGTTTAAATGGTGAAGGGATGCACGTAACTAAGCGACAGAGTCCGTTAAAGATGACCAAGTAGTGTGTCCCAAAGCTTCACAAAAAGAGTACATACTTTTAGGTCGTAGTATAAGTAGGCGAATTGGGACGCAGCATGTTTGTTTCCTGTTAAGCCTGCCTGAGTTTGTAGTTTGTTTCCTTGGTAACTCATTAGTTTATCATTCTGTTCACCTGTTCCTGTTTAGTTCCATCATGATCCCTCTCTGGTTTGCTCATTTCCTTATCCAATCTCATTTACGTATTGAAGCTATGTGTTTGTGGATTTATCATTAAAGTCTGTTTCCTTTTCTCATTTGTCGTACACGTTCCTTGCATCAACCTAGCGTGACACACTCTATATTAGTGTTTTTTTTTTGTTGTTGTTGTACAAAGTGGTGCAGTTATTTTAGAGGCGACGAAACATCCTTATTGATCCCTCCAACAACTTTAACTGAGATTTGATGGAAGGATCTGAAAGTACATTCCTTCAGTAAGTGATATTTGTCATGAGTGTATAGTTCGTCATATATGCCATCTTGAGCTAGACTGTGGAATGAAGTGTGTAGCTCAGTTTTGTACAGAACATGTTCCTGTTACAAATTTGCTCTAGATTTAAAATAATAATAATAATTCTGTGTATCTCACAGACCTCAGCTCACAATGACAAATTGAATTATTCCATCAGCTTGTAATTGCCTAGTGAAATATTTATCAAGATGCATCTTGAAACTCTTGTTTCTTAAGGAGGGGGCTTGGCAACAACGGCTTGGCAAAATGTTCTTGATCCTGGTAAGTTTTTAAATAGTTTAAAGGAATAGTTCAACCAAAGATTTTCTGAGATCATTTATTACCACCATATATCATTCCCAACCTGTAAGACCTTCTATTTCACAGAAGTTCATGTGCCTATAGAAGACTTGGAATACTCATATGAACTCATTTTATGGTAATCTTGTATTTTTTCATTATCTATAATTTATAACAAATTAATTATCCCTTTAAATATTCACTACTGAGCTACTGTTTTAGGGTAGTTGCTTACTGAGACTTCACCCAAAAACACCTTGAAAAAATATAAAATAAACTTGAATATGCATAATGAACAATTCGTTTATTTATTTATGCTTAAACTTAACATTTTTGAAAGTAATGTTTTTAATAGATGTTGGATGAATTCAGTTTTCAGTTAATTTGAATTTTTGTTTTTCATGTGTTAACAAATCATAATCGCCACAGGGACTGATGACTTATATGCAGTATTTCTTTAATATCACAAACAAATAGAAAATTTTGTCTTGTCTTGAGTGAAACTTTAATTATAATTACTGTTTAAACAGGGAACTGTTTTTGTATAGTGTTAGGTTAGGGTTTGGGTTAGTAGAATAAGTTGACATGTACTTGCAAAGTTACTTATATTCAGTAGAATGTCTGATGGGAAGCATCAAAATAGTCTTAGCAGATATTAAGAAGACAGTCTACTAATACTCTTATGACTGCTTGTTGACATGTAGTTGCAAAGCAGGGGCGTTTCCTCCGAGGAGGCAAAGGAGGCAGTGTCTCCTCCAATAAATGAGAAAAAAAAAAAAAACTGAGAAAAAAATGTGACATTAAAAAGTGTAAAAGTCACTGGTTTTTATATGTAATACTGTCCAACGTCTCTCACGCCACTTCTGATCCCATTGACTTAAAACAGACAGATTTGTGCATACTCGTTTCCTTCCCTCGCGTCTTAGCTCTACCCCTTAGGATGCGAGGTAAGGATACACCTGTGTATCCTTGCTCATGACTCATCAGGAAGCTTCCTCGCCTCCTCTGGGTGCAATTAGAGAATTGAGATGTCCTTCAAGATGAGTTCGATCGGTTTTCGGGTCACGGAGGGAAGGAAACGAGGATGCATCAATTTGAGTATTGAGAAGCACCCAATGCGTGAGGTGGAAAGTCACGTGAGAGAAGGCAATGGGTGCGTGTCAATCAGTTCCCTAGCTTTTGAGCTTGTGAATCAGTATATCGTGTACACAAATTCGGGCACTGGTAAGGACAATGGCTCACTGGACGCTGGCTCACTACACATTGGGACACTGATGAATCTATTTCCGGCGACGTGAGACAACGTCCTCATTGTACAACATCATTACTGATATTTATGAACAACAGCAGAGCTGATATCTTTCTGACATTACTTGTAATGCTATTTAAAGTACATGATGATAAATACTTTGCTTGTTACATATATGTGCAACATTTCAGCCGTAAATAAATTATAAATCTTTGCAAGATTATGTTCATTACCTGTCTAACAATGTACACCGATCAGGCATAACATTATGACAGATGAAGGGAATAACACTGATTATCTCTTCATCACAGCACCTGTTAGTGGGTGGGATATATTAGGTAGCAAGTGAACATTTTGTCCTCAAAGTTGATGTGTTAGAAGCAGGAAAAATGGGCAAGTGTAAGGATTTGGGTGAGTTTGACAAGGGCCAAATTGTGATGGTTAGACGAATGGGTCAGAGCATCTCCAAAACTGCAGCTCTTGTGGGGTGTTCCCGGTCAGTATCGGTCAAAAGTGGTCCAAGGAAGGAACAGTGGTGAACCGGCAACAGGGTCATGGGCGGCCAAGGCTCATTGATGCATGTGGGGAGCGAAGGAGGATCCACCGGCAAAAGTGACAACAGTGGGCATGTGAGCATGAGAACTGGACCACGGAGCAGTGGAAGAAGGTGGCCTGGTCTGGTATCATGTTTTCTTTTACATTATGTGGTCGCTTACCTGGGGAACACATGGCACCAGGATGCACTATGGGAAGAAGGCAAGCCGGCAGATGCAGTGTGATGCTTTGGGCAATGTTCTGCTAGAAAACCATGGGTCCTGCCATCCATGTGGATGTTACTTTGACACCTACCACCTACCTAAACATTGTTGCAGACCATGTACACCCTTTCATGGAAACGGTATTCCCTGGTGACTGTGGACTCTTTCAGCAGGATAATGCACCCCACAAAGCAAAAATGGTTCAATGGTTTGAGGAGCACAACAACGAGTTTGAGGTGTTGACTTGGCCTCCAAATTCCCCAGATCTCAATCCAATCGAGTATCTGTGGGATGTGCTGAACAAACAAGTCCAATCCATGGAGGCCCCTGCTCGCAACTTACAGGACTTAAAGGATCTGCTGCTAACATCTTGGTGCCAGATACCGCACACCTTCAGGGGTCTAGTGGAGTCCATACCTCGACGGGTCAGGGCTGTTTTGGCAGCAAAAGGGGGACCAACACAATATTAGGAAGGTGGTCATAATGTTATGCCTGATCGGTGTATGTTTATGCTGAAATATAATAAAATAATGCTTTCTGTTTTTAAAAACAGCTATCGCATGTCATTTTGTGCAGTGAGTTGGCTCACGTGATTTAAGTTTTGCACTTCAGAACTTCCATTAAGGGCACATAGTGAGCATCGATGCACCCTGGGTTTTGTGGTGCATTTGTAGGACGCCCGCCGTCCGACTGCACTCCGCCTCTTTTAGTTTTCATTTTTATAAATCTTAAACATATTAATAGCCACACAAATGTAGTTCAGTCAACGCGTACATTGATTATCTTCACTGCATATATTTATAACAAAACAAAATATAAAACACAACCCTGCCTCCTTTCGTTTACATTTAAATAAATATTAAACATATTAATATGTGGTTCACGCAATAAGTGTGCATATATGATTATCTTCACTGTAATAAAATTAAATATGACATAAAACACAACCCAGTCTCTTTTTGTTAAATGTCAGTTTTAATGATCAAAGAAATAAATGAAACTTTGCCCTCAGCCAAAATAAATAGCTAGGGAACAAATTATAGATTGAGACCAAAGATTGCCCGGTAGAGACAAGAGACAAGACAAATTATATCTCATGTTTAACCACTACAGAGACATCAGAGTCAGCGGCAAACGTCAGAAGGTCTAGCCGAGGAAAGGCTGCTTTCACCGGGGTTAATGAGCGTTGAGCGCCCGGTGGTCGACTGCATCTCACAACTCCAAAAACGGCAGATCAAAATTTCAAATAGGCGCTCTCTTTATAAATAAACCACAGATTTGAGCTTTAAACAAGTACATTCTCGGCTCCACTACTGACGCTTGTTGGATGGTGCGAGATGCATTCTGGGATACCGGTCTGTCTGAAGTCCACACAAGTCACCTCTCGATGCATCCTCGATAAATCTCGAATACAGCTCTGAAGCGGCTAAATGTATCCTATCATGCATATTTGGAAACTCACGTGCCCCGAAATCGCGAGATGTCGAGGAAAACATTTCACTGTGAGTTCAATTAATTAGATATTACATAAAGTGTTGTACATTTTATTGGTGCAAAGATGAGTAGGCTATGTGTATTTTGTAGAACAATTGCAACCTGCTTTTTATCACTTAATTAGAAGCACCACAATTTCAAAACTGTCTTCTGTTAGCTACATAGCGACTACTGAACAGACATTCAGAAGTTTATTTTAAAATGCAAAGTACTGAAAATAAAAAATGCTCTGTTAACATTTTTTTAACATTCCATTTTTTGCAACACTATAAGTGTGTATCGGGTAATCAAATGTTCTACACTCTTGCAGTCTTCATGCCTACTTGAATACTTGGGCCAAATACAGGAGATACATCATGTAAGTAGACAAGTGATCAGGTGCAAAGACCGCAAGTGTGGGTATTTGGACAGGGCAAATGATGGCGTTAATGGGAAGACTAATTAAAAAGTAAGTAAACAACTCAGCCACTTGGATATCAGCGTGTTGTCACGTCAAAATCCAACTTAAAATGGCCTGATGAGTGGGGGTTTTAGTGAGCAATCAACTCAGGGAAATTAAATGTACATCTTTGTGTCTGTGGCCAGCTTTGTACAAGCTTGATGACTGCTGAATTTAAGTTGACTATTAAGATGAAAAGCTGAATATTAGTTCACTAATAATATATATTGTTTAAATTGTTACTGCCTTTAGTTATTATTTTGGAATAAATGTAAAAATGCATAAAAACTAACTTGATGAATTTATACTTGGTTTTAATAAATTTTAATTACACAGTTAGTGTAAAAATACAAAATAGAGTTGTATTTGGTATATCTTTTTATGTAATGTTTATTTAGCCGGGATAATTAAGTGAAACAAGGACATCAGTTTACATTTGATATAAATAAAAAAATGTGAGGACTTTGCCTTTAAAACACCACACCCACTGTTACTTCTAGCTAGAAGAATGTCTAAAGTGGACCATCTAAATAAAGTCTTACTGAAACTTTTAACATGTTGTGTCAAACACACACAGGATCATCAAAGTCTGTGCAAGAAATATCACTTGGAATGATCCGAATTGAAACTCTGAAATGTCTCGGAGTTTCTGCTCTTCAAAACTTTCCTCTGGAAAGTCTCTTTAATCACAGCAAATGAAGAGCGAAAATGCACTTGTGCACACGCAACCCATCTGTCTCCAAATATATCTTGTGCACTCTATTCACGTAAATCTTTCATCAGCCTGAAGAGAAAACCAAAAAAGAGGAGTTGGAAAATCCAACTCTAATATTAATTCCCACGTTCTCTTGTTAGCTCCTGTGCGTGATTACAGCGGAGCATTCCTGTGACCTCTTGACCTTCTGTGTTTTTTGATGAATTAATGGCAATACGCCTCTGTGCCTGGTCTACTTGTCATCTTCCTCGAAATACTCAAATTAACAGTAGCCGCTTCTCTCTAAAGGCTCTTTAATGGCAAGGAGATAAAATCAGTGCGGATAATGTTTGGACAAGAAATGTGCCAGAATTAGCTGTGTAAAATTTGCCACGACAGAGTTGATTGTCAAAACGCCCATGAAATGACTTTGATATTTACCTAACCGTAAGTATTAAGGATAAGCAGCATTTGTGGCATAATTGATTACCACAGAAAATTATTTAAAGAAGCATGTATTTTTATTAATGTGCTCACATTAATTCTTGCTCTAATCTATCTATCTATCTATCACTATATCTATCTATCTATCTATCTATCTATCTATCTATCTATCTATCTATCTATCTATCTATCACTATATCTATCACTATATCTATCTATCTATCTATCTGTCTATCTATATCTATATCTATATCTATCTATCTATATCTCTATCTATCTATCTATCTATCTATCTATATATATATATATATATATATATATATATATATATATACACAGATCAGACATAACATTATGAATATTGTGTTGGTCCCCCTTTTGCTGCCAAAACAGCCCTGACCCGTCGAGGCATGGACTCCACTAGACCCCTGAAGGTGTGCTGTTGTATCTGGCACCAAGATGTTAGCAGCAGAAGATTACCTAGCAGAACGTTGCTCAAAGCATCACACTGCCTCCGCCGGCTTGCCTTCTTCCCATAGTCCCCTGTCGCCGGTTCACCACTGTTCCTTCCTTGGACCATTTTTGATAGATACTGACCACTGCAGACCGGGAACACCCCACAAGAGCTGCAGTTGTGGAGATGCTCTGACCCAGTCGTCTAGCCTTCACAATTTGGCCCTTGTCAAATTTGCTCAAAATCCTTACACTTGCCCTTTTTTCCTGCTTCTAACACATCAACTTTGAGGACAAAATGTTTACTTGCTGCCTAATATATCCCACCCACTAACAGGTGCCGTGATGAAGAGATAATCATTGTTATTCACTTCACCTGTCAGTGGTCATAAAGTTATGCCTGATCAGTGTGTATATGTACTTATGTCTTGTGTCTGTACTTTTGAAAGTATGTATTTTAACTAAACATAATCTCCCATTTATATGTATAAAATATAAAATATCATAGAAACTCATTGACTTGGGCCAGTGAGCAGCTACCGACCAACACAGCTGCATAGCGGGGTGTGCTAAAAACACACAATACATACATGCTAGCATCATGGTGTTTTTTTTTTGTTTTTTTTTACAGGCAAACACCCCTCACTTTTTTTTGGAATACACAGAAATGTAGTTCAGTCCATCTGTTTGCAGTAACACACAATGAAAACAACACAAACACACATTTTCTCCTGGTTTCAGATGGTCTCAAGAGTATAACTGATTTCTCAGCCAATGGTCTTTTTAGTGGGGTAGTCACTCTTTTTTTTACTAAGACTCATAAAGACTGCTTCATTTCACTTAATATTTCAATGTCACAGATGGCTAGTTTTACCAACAGAATCTTTATCGGCTCATGTTAGGATCATGTAGCGTTTTACAGCAGGCTGTAACAGTGCAGCATTTGAAACACTAAGCGGCCTATAATGCTCTGAACTCTCCACAAATGTTCTGCATGCTTGTACAATTGAACACTTGAGAGGCTCTTTTTGAACTGGGAGTGTTGAAACCATGATATGCTCTTCTGTTTCTCTGTGCCTTCTCATTTATGTTTTTATGGCTCTTTCTTCTACTTTTTGCCGCTTGCTGCTGCATCAGAGCTGCTGATTTATTCATATCCATACTCACAAAAAAAAAAAACCTCAGCCTGAGCCACTGGGCAGCAAATGGTACAAACTAAATAACTGTTTCTTTTGGAATATGAAGTGGTCTTGCTTCTTTCACAAACCCAGACTTTTGACACTTAAAGATTTGCTGCTAATTACAGTGATTAGTTCTTTGTCAGGAGCATTTATTGTACCTTGTAAACATACTTTGTTTCCAGGAGGACAGATTCTAAGATGTTGCATAAAGCCAGTCAATCAGATTGCAATCTTTTAAGTCAGTTTAACATAATTTTACGTTGAAATGACTTGTACAGCCAATTTGATTATATTTAAATATTTAGGCAGCAACTGAACTTAAGCTATTTTGTTGAAATAGGTGGAATTTTTTCACAGTTTACAGACAGGGTTATTTAAAAAGTCAAACTATTGAAGTGTTCATTATAAATTATTTATTTGTGCACATATTTTTTTTAATTAATGTGACGCATTCTTTAATCAAAATATCTTCCTCTCCCTCTTGCAGCGACTTCTCTTCTCTTAACTAGCACGAGGGCGGGGCAACCTGTCACTCACATGAGATCGACCAATAGCAAACCACAACCATCCAAACAATTCCCCATGGACAAAATCAAGTCCCACCCTACTTTTTTTCTCGTTGAAGGAGCTGGTTCACTCGGATATACATCACAATAGGGAAGAAAAGACTATCGAAAATTCAGTTTCATGCCAACTTTAAAGTGTTGCAACCACTGCTAACCATATAGCAGCATGTTATAGAAGGAACCATAGACTGTAAAAAAAAAAAAAAAAAAAAAAATCCTAGTAATGGTAGTTGCCGATTATGTCGTTCGGAGCTAGCCTGATGTCATCATATTTAGATTCTAGTCAGAATATGAGTCTGATACTGCTCTATTTGGCTGTGATTATGGGGTGTGTTTCAACCGAACCAGGAAAGAAAATGCCTCTGCACTCAATTGGATAGACTTACAACCAATCAGAGCAAAGGAGTAAGTGACGTATGTTGAGTGACGCATAGTAGTAGTGGGAAGTTTATTTTACGGACTCTTTGAATCTCGTTCAGCAAAATGAACAAATCTTTTGTCATGTCATTTCGTTAATTTCAGCAGAATATAATTAAAATGTCACATGTTAAATTCCCCAACACATCTAGTACTTATGCAAACGTTGATCACATTTGGAATAAAAAATTAATTATAAGCTAATGCAGCCAAGGCCAAACTTTAATAAAGAAATGATTCATTAATTGCTTAGCTGGGTCTTCAGGCAATGCAGTCTGTTAGTTCACCTCACCTCCGAATCTGAGTCGTTCTTTCTTTTGTCACTTCACATTTAATCACGTCTGTTCCCTGGAAAGATTAGTGTCTTCGGGTTCGAGTCGTTAGTTCCGTCATCAGTGTCTGATCTGGGCCGTGACAGCCCCATATGCAATTCATGCAGTCCCGAAAACAGAATTGATTAGTTCACCTCTCGAGTCTTCGGATTCGACTCATTCGTTCACCAACTCACAGCCCCATAGGCTGAATGCAGAAGATCCTGTACAGAACCGATGGCATGTAGCGCATGCACGGTCAACAGAAAATTAACGAATCGCTCTCTGAGACAACTCGTTCCCAAGTCATATTAAAGAATAGTTAAAAAAGAACGAATCGTTCATGAACGACACATCACTAACGCATATTTGTCAACAGAACTCAACTGCACGCACGCTGGAAGAAGTAGAAGAAGAAGATGAGTGTAAACGATTTTTGCCGGTGTTGTAAAAATAATTTAATACACTGAATACTTACCAACACGATCATCATTTTTGAGAGAAATAGTAAAGGCAAATGCATATACGAATAAGTTCTCCGTTTAGGATTAGAACTAATTCAACCCAAGCGCTCTTTGATGACATGGCTGATTACGTTACTGTTGATCATCTGTCCATCATCGTATAAAGCCCGCTCTGACAATTTGATTGGTCCGAACAGCTCCTGTTCATGCATAGTTGCTCCACAACGGATTAAGTCCAGACTGAACTTCCCGACCTCAAATGTTGTGGGCGGGGCTAAATTCGGCTGGCATCCAGGCTAGTTCGGAGCCCAAGTCTGCGCAGTAGTGGAGCCGTGGTATCAAGGTCAAATTAATACTTGGTTCTCAAATTGTTAATGTTAACAACATCAGCATTGCGTGACACGTGTATTTAGTGTGTATTAGCGTTACCTGTAGATTTCAATTTCTGTACAGTCTAATCTTTTGCTTTTTACTACGGGTGAATCTCCAGTTGTCACTGATGATTGCCGTTTGGACCTTTCTGGATTACAATCTGCCATCAAAATGATAAGTTTAATTATTCCAGCTGCTGTGAGAAAAGGCTATAAATGATCCGCCACCTGCAGCATCCTCACATGCGATATAGCCTACCCTGGACTCCTTCTTTATGTATATAGATGTGACGTAATGACGCAAAGACGAACGGCGCCATGCTCGAATCTCCCACGGCAAGTTACCAGTACCACTTAAATTTTAACACATTATTATAAGCTTACTGTTGTGAATCGGGCTAAGGTAAGGAGATAGTTTTGAACACTAGCTGGTTACTTGCTCAAATTTATTTTGGATAATTTTTAACCAAAAAAAAAGTTACGGACTGCATCTTTAACTTCATGTCAATGTCATCCAAACTCCTTTGGGCTAAAATATTTAGGGCCAGATTTAAACGGCAAATTAGCGTGTGGACACAATCTAATAAAAGTGACAATGTGCAAATGTAATGCTATGTCAGGTGCAAAATTGGTTAAGAAATGCTTTTTTGGATGGTAAATAATGACGCAAATATCAGTTAATCACCTTGCATGATTCATTTAAATACTCTCCTCCCATAAATTTTGTCAGCCACGAAAAATCACTGTTCACGCCTTTTCATCGTAATTTTCACTGCGTGTCTTTGTGTCACGAACATTCAGCTATTTTGATCTTAGTTTCATTTTCATGGACTTTTAGTTTATTTTCAGTCAAATGTGTTCCTTTGTTTAGGTTTCCCGCCACTTATCTGTTGTCATGGTTATTCATTTGATCTGCACAGGTGTTTGTCATTTTACCCTCATTTGCCTTGTATTTAAGTTGCAGTCTTTTCAGTTCTCATTTGTCATTGTCTCATTATTATGCATAGCGGTTGGTTTCATTTTCTTATCTCGTTTGTATTACTGTCTGAGTGGATTATTAAGGGCATTATTCTTCATCTTCATCTTCATCTTCATCGTGTGTGTCAAGCAACCTTTGCTGAAACCGCCCGTGGACCGCACACAGTCAGTTCACTGTCTGTCTGATGAACAACTTTGTTTTCACTAAGAAGTTGTGTAAAGTTAGCCAATCAGCATCTGATTGGTTTGCTTTATACAACTTCTTAGTGGTAAGAAAAAAAATTGTGTTAACAAGGTATAATAAGTTCTTCGGAGGAAGAGCTAATCACTGTAATTGGCATTAAATCTGCAAGAGGCACGTATCAACAATTAAAACTAAAGGTTCCTGAGATTGAGTTAACATGTCAATAATTTAACAACACATTCACATGTTTACAGTTATTTGATGTTGGTATAGTCACATGGCATGCATATTTTTTTTTGTTAAATTATTTATTTTAATGTTACATGTCTGAACTAATTAATAGCTTTTCATTAGCTCACAAACCCCCTGCAGTTCACTCTGCTGACAGACTTATGTGTTTTGGTTGGTTGCTATACAGTTGCTAAGGGGCTATTAGTGTATTGATATGGTTAATAGGGTGTTCTAAAATTATTATTATTCAGACCCTGACCAATTAGAAGCAATGTTTGGGGTGATAAGCCCCTCCCATTTGAAAGTACAAATGTTAATTGCCATTCTGTTCCATTGTTCCATTTCAGTGGCTAATTCTCTGAGGGGCTGAAATTAAATAAAAGTAAAAAAAAAAAAAAAAAGCTCCCGTCTCGGTTCCTGAAGCGATAGAGTGGCAAGGCAAAAACAGAGGTGAAAGACATAGAAAATGTTTTCAAATAAGCCTCAGTATAGTAACATTAAGAGTCATGACCCTTTTTCCCAAAGGGTGGGTCGACATGCCAGAAAGTCTCATTTGAATTTAATGCGTTTGGTTGACTTTAAGATGTATCTCGCTCACTTTTCCAGCACTGAAATCTCATAAATGCACGCAGAGAAACTAGACTGATGGATTCATTCGCTGTCTCTCCCACACACTGTGTTTCAGTGTTTGCTGAATTAAGGGTTCAAATAAAAGCGAGACAGAGAGACAGACGCAGAGGAGCAACACGACTGAATGTCTGATCTGAAAGGGAAGCTCAAGCAACAGTCAGACTGCTTTGGGAAGTGAAAGAATGCGACTGATTTCATCATCTTGGACCTCTCACATCCAAATTACCCAAGCAGCACTGTAATCTAAGTTAATAAATGGAGTGAGACAGCAAAAAGTAAAAAGAGTAAAAAAGAGATGAAAATTAGATTATATCATTGCTTGTTGACGTGTTCCTTGTTTCTTCAGGAAGCCTGAGAGTGAAATCAATGTATTTCTCTTTTAGTGAAGTGAATGTACTTTTGCTGTGGTATATCATGGGGGCTGTTCAATATAAGGTGGGTGTTTTCTTATGTCTTGGTGATTTGTGTAATGATAACTATTAACACAGCCTGTCATTAGCAGTGCTGGCTATAGGGCTCATATTTAGGGTTGCTCATATTTAAGTGTTAAAGGGATAGTTCACCCAAAAATTAAAATTCTCATTAATTATTCGCCCTCATGTCATTCCAAACCCATAAGACTTTCATTCATCTTCGGAAACCCAAATGAAGATCTTTTTTGGAAGAAATCTGAGACCTTTCTGTCCGTCCGTTCTATAAAAGCCTAAATGAAATCTGTTCATCATTTAAAGCGATCAAGTCTCTACAGAAAATTTGGACTAAACCGCTCAAATTCATATGGATTAGTTTTACGATCTCTTATGAACTTTTTGAAGCTTCAAAGTGATAGTTGCGTAGCTGTCAGTGGAGGGAGAGAAATCTCTCAGATTTGATCAAAAAGATCTTCATTTGTGTTCCGAAGATAAACGAAAGTCTTAGGGGTTTGAAACGACTTGAGTGGGAGTTTTCACACTCAAGTTTTCATTTTTGGGTGAACTAACCCTTTAAACTATGGCGAATATCTTGTCCTGCATTGTTTGTGTTACAGACAGCATTATTTTAGTTAAATCTTTAGTAATTCTGTTGTTTTTCTCATTTTCATCAGTTATAAACATTTATAACAATTTAGTTATTTTACCACTTCAAGTTAAACAGAATGAAAAGGAGAAATTTTACCTTGGCAACTAGATGTTTACGTTTTTTTAAATATTTTTTTCAGTCATCGTTTGTTGTCTTCATTGCCTTAACAACATGCTAGCAATCACTCGGAACAGCCTAGCAACCTTATTAATGCGCTATCAACCACACAGAACATCCTAGCATATGTACTTTTCCTACAGCCACTCTGAATGCCTTAGCAACCCTAGCAACCCTAGCAACTGTATTAATTTGCCAACAACAACACAGAATGTCTTAGCAACACATTTGCCTAAAGCGACTCAGAATTCATTAGCAACCACATTTAGAACCCCCTAGCAACTGTGTTCATTTGCCTACAGCCACTCAGAATGTCTTAGCAAAACCCTAGCAACTGTATTCATTTGCCTACAGCAACTCTGAATGCTTTAGCAACGCCCTAGAAACTGTATTAATTTGCCTACAGTCACTCAGAAATGCCTTAGAAACACCCTAGAAACTATATTAAATTTCCCACAGCAACTCAGAATGCCTTAGCAACCACTCAGAACCCCCTAGCAAATGCATTCATTTGCCTACAGCCACTCAGAATGCTATTGCAACACCCTAGCAACTGTTAATTTGCCTACACCACTCAGAAAGTCTTAGCAACACCCTAGGAACTGTATCAATTTGACCACAGTAACTCCGAATGCCTTAAAAACACCCTAGCAACTATATTCATTTGCCTACAGCAACTCTGAATGGTTTAGCAACACCATAGCAACTGTATTAAATTGCCTACAGCAACTCAGAATGCCTTAGCAACACCCTAGCAACTGTTAATTTGCCTACAGCCACTCAGAAAGTCTTAGCAACACCCTAGGAACTGTATTAACTTGACCACAGCAACTCAGAATGCCTTAAAAACACCATAGCAACTGTATTAAATTGCCTACAGCAACTCAGAATGCCTTAGCAACCACTCAGAACCCACTAGCAAATGTATTAATTTTCCTACAGCCACTCAGAATGCCTTTGCAGCACCCTAGCAACTGTATCAATTTGCCTACAGCAACTCATAATGCCTTGGCAACACCCTAGCAACTGTATTCATTTGCCTACAGCAACTCAGAATGCTTTGGCAACCACTCAGAACACCCTAGAAACTGTGCTAATGTGCGAACAACCACTTTGCAGCTACATAGCAACATCCTGACAAAGACCCATATAACATTGTGTTAGTGACTTGTTTTTTTTGTGGCACGTATATACTGTATGTAAATGGCCCTAACTGGAAATGAGCATACTGATTTCTGACAAACAAGTTGAGTAGAGTTTAACTTAATTCAAAGGAGAAGTAATGCAATGTGGCGATTATTACCAATGAGAGTGCATTCACTGCTTGATAGAGGTGGATACTGTAGCCGAATGTAAACACAGACTAAAAAATCATCAGCATAGAGATGCATATAAAAAAATTGTGTGTGCTTGATGATACATGACAAAACAAGTAGCAAAACAAGTTTCAGAACATTAGCTTGTTCAGTTCTTTGTATAAAACAATAGGAGGGAAGTGTAGACAAGGCTCTCATTGGTGATAAATGAAACACCAATTAGCAATACAACTCAGGCTTCTGACTCATTCTCTGAGTGAAAATGTGTGAACCAGACTGGGTGAAATGTGTGTAGTCCTGTGTGTGCTAATGTTTCTGAATGCCACACATGGATCAGGAAAGGCGTGAGCAGTCAGTCGCATTGCAGATGTGTTGAAAAGGGAATAAAAAAAAATCAGTCATCGCCAGCATGCGAAGTGCAACAGGATAATGACTCTGCCCATGTCAACAAGCTGACAAAATGGCATGCTTGACTTCACACGTCGACCAGCCTGCAAAGCTGCAAGTCCAATGTGTCTTCTTATTATTCTGGGAACCATCTGGTCTCCCCACAGCTGCCAATGCACGAGGCCAGCGCCAGCCCGAGGGCAACGCCACCATCATCACGCACCACCGAGGCTCACATGCCACCACAACCTGCTCTTCCCTGCCACTCTGACATGGAAATTCTGTTAGGCGTCAGCCGATCAGAGCCATCAAAACTGCATTCCCATGATCTGTAGCCCTCGAAAGTGACGTAATTCCAGCCTTCACCTAAAGATGGCAGTAGAGTCTCAGCTACAGCACACAGGGGGCATGCTAGTGAATTATTTATGTCTTTCCAGGACTATTTTTTTTGTTTATCCTTTATATGCAGTGTCACACAGAGTTTCGGGTGTAATAGAAAGTTCGCTGGTAATAACGTGGGCGAGGGGGTTAGTCATAATTGTGTTTTGAGTCTAAAGAAATATTGTGAACTTGAAGACAAATTAATTTGTGCCTCTTCCTCCAGTGCAGATGCAGCTGATAAAGGAGCAGACTGCCTTCTTTTGCCATTAATTAGTTTTCCCAGGTGCAAACATACTGCCGTCGGATTGGCCAGCCGTGTGTGTGTGTTGTCTTTTGTGTGTGTGATGAGTCATAGCCCATATGGGTAGTTTAGTATTTTCATTTCACCAGTACTGATGAGGTCTGCTGTGTGTAAATGGGGTTTTGGGGTGGTTTATTATCATGGCCACACTTGACCTCCTGGAGAGGATTTATTTTTGTCTTGTGACATTTCACCCCAAAATTCACTGCAACAACATGTTCTTAATCAGTGTTTTTCCAGTACAATGTATGAACTTTAGTAAAACAGTTTTAAAAGAATATATCTTGAGTTAAGTTTATTTTCATACCCTTTGGTATGAAGCTTCCTAGTATGAAACATAACTGTAACTTTTCAACACTAATAACACTAATGGTAAACACATTTAGTGAGGTTTATGCTTAAATGCATACAAATATTTGCTAATGGGGTAAGAAAAATACATTTAATTCAAGACACATTCTCTGGAATAAAAGTCTGATTTTCTTACACTATTTTGCTTCTCAAGTAATTTTTCAAAAAAGTGTAGGTGTTTTACTTGCATGTTTTAAAAATGTTATTGTATTATATTATTATTATTATTATTATTATTAATATACATACACTAGTAACTCTACTGTTCTGTTTGGGGTTGGTAGTTTTTTTTATTTATTATAGATAAATTATCTTATGCTCACAAAGGCTGCATTTATTTGATCAAAGATATAGTAAAAAAAAAAAAAAAAAAGAAATATTGCAAATTATTATTACGTGGTAAAATAACTATTTTTTATTTTAGTATATTTTAAATGCAATTTATTCCTGTGATGCAAAGCTGAATTTTCAGCATCATTACTCCAGTCTTCAGTGTCACATGATCCTTCAGAAATCATTCTAATATGATGATTTGCTGCTAAATGTTGAAGACAATTTTGCAGCCTAATATTTTTGTGGAAATCATGATACATTTATTTTTTCAGGATTCTTTGATGAATTGAAAGATCAAAAGAATATAATTTATTTGAAATGGGAAACGTTTTAGTAGGCCTAACAAGGTCTTTGCTGTCACTTTTGATCAATTTAATTGAATAATTTTTTCCATTACAGTAATGAGAACTTCTTTAAAATAATGTGTAAATCTGCCTATTGGCATGAAAAAAAGTGTCACAATACAAAAAAAAAATTATCTAGTTTTAAAATATAGGCATCATTTTCTGAATGCAACTTATAATTTGTAAATGTTTTCTTTTGATTTTGGTTTGAATTGACATATAGATTCTCTCATATATGATCAATATTCAACTGTAGGTAAAATATGTCATTAACATGATCACAAGAACATGTTGATCCACAATGAGCTACCTCACCATCATGAAATATCTGGAACGACTGGAATAGTAATACACACATGAAAGTCACAAATCATATCTTAATATCGCACACAATTCTTCCCGACCGCAATGACTTCAAATGGATAGCAAACTGAAGCTTTTGCTTAAAAGAGACTTAAGAAAAAGCCCCCATTTGCTCTCCACTTGATGTCATTGATGTAAGTGAGGATCAACTGGGATATTTTTTTCATATATTTCTCTTTTCAGATGTTTCTCCTGAGGAAAAGACCCCATTCATCTCAACATGAGTCTTTTACAGAAGACCTCTCAACAATATCTTAAACTGTGCTCCGATTTGCCAAGGTACCAAAATCTGCAAAGGTCGGACAATTGTCTAATATTATTTTAGGAGAAACACCTAATGAATTATGATTGAAATCTCTATTAAGGATCGAAAGCTATGAAAAAGCAGAATCTGATTCTCTGAGTGAGAAGGAGAAAATCACTCTCCATCCATTTTTTATCCTATCATGGGATCGCAGATAAGAGAAGAGCCACAGTAAGAGAAAAGGTAGAAGAAGAAGAAGAAAGATGATGTGGGCTCAAAAGATCGAGTGAGGCCAGAGGCGGCGGTTAAAGTTAAAGGTCACAGGACAGGGAGGAGCCACAGCGTATCCTAACAACAGTAATACGCGGTTTCTCTCGGTTTTCCCCAGTCTCTCTCGATCTTTCGCTCTTCCACAAACAGATCTACCTACAGGGCACCTCAGAGCACAATATGGTTATCAGGGGAAACAAGTCAGGGTTAAGTGAAAGTTTTACTTTTATAAGAGTGTACAGATGTAGGACAAGTACTGAGTAATAAGAGATAGGGGTGCAGCGGATTGCAAATTCATTGTGCACCAGTGAGGACAGGAAATTTTAGAGAATATTTTTTTAGAAAAAATTGACGAATTGCACTTTTAAACGTAAGTACCAAGTGTGCCGCTCAAGGCTTGAAAAGTAAAGCCAAAGAGTCTCGATCGCCCCAGGTGGTTGGTCCCAGTATAGGTCATAAACCCCACTCTTCTATGTATTCTAATGGGACACGAGACAAATTAAACAATTAAATTACACTTCAAATAAACTTTTTCCAAAGATGGTTTCTGTCATTTTATGTAGTTTTTATCACGCTGATGAAAGTTAAGTGTTTGTTTTTCAAAATCAGTTTGGTTTTAGTTAGTTATTTGATGCTATAAAAACGGAGGTGTGACGTCATGATTGACAGCTGTGATTGACAGCTTCTCTGAGAGAAGTTGAGACACCAACTGACTTTTTTCAGGATTTTCTGGAGCTTTAGCTTTAATTTCTACATTTCTATAACTGTTTATTTCACACAGACATAATGAGTTGCTCTGCAGTAAATTATACTAACAGATACTGCGGGAGTGTGGGCAGGGTCTTAAAACCGCGGCTCTACTTCCTGCCCTCTACTGAGCAGACTTAGGTCCCAAATCAGTGCAAAATGTCAGCACCATATTGGGACATTGGCGGCTTCACTTTTCTACAATGGAAGATAGTGAAGGGTGTCGTCCATCTTTTTGTACAGTCTATGGTAAGTACTGGGTTTCAACTTAATTAAATATCTAATGATACAAATGTAAAATAAATCTGATATGAAAAAATCATATCTTACTAAGATGCAATTATATACAGTTTATACTCTTTATTATATACAGAAATTAACCATGGTGAGCATATTTAGACAGTTTGTGAAGACTGTTTTGTTTTCAGACAGTTTAATATAACTTTCAAAAAAGTCCAGTACAAATGTTACTGTCACTCATCAACAGCAGCTGTCACAATTGCTAGGCGACAAGAACAGTCCTCCATAGACCGTCCCATTTAACAAAGCTCAGTCTGACTTTCACAGCCTTTCGAAGGATGCAGCCTTTGAATTTGGGACACAGCCTAGGACACAACGCCTCTAAACCTCACTCCCATATATTATGTTATATTTTGTTGTAAATTCAAAAGTAATGCTTTACTTTTCTAGTTACTTAAAGTAATCTGATTATGCAACTCGGACATGTCAGTTTAACCTCAGGAATATCCCAGTATTTGCACACTCTGCAACTGATTTAAATGTACAATTTTCTTGTGTGTTTTAGCTGTTGGAGGCCATATCAGGAATGCCTGTGGGATTGTGGTGGCTAATTTAAGAACATTTTGGTTTATGTGTCAGTGGTCTTAGACTTTGTACTGTTGTGCCATTAGAAATATGCCTACCATATTTGAACTCATGTTTTCATCTACTGCAAATTCATTTATTCCATGTCTAATAATTGGGGGTTTCTAAGTGAGTAGTATTTGGCTGGTAAATGACCCATGTATAATATGGTACTTTTTTTCTGTACGAAAAATACAATTTTATGACATGATTGGGGACATACATACATACATACATACTTACTTACCGGGACATACTTATGGTATACATACATACCTTACTATACACATATTGAAGTATAAACTTTCTCATGCATACTTTTAGTGCAGAGATAAAAGTATGCAAATTGGGACATCTAGCATTTGTCATCAAGTGTTACAGATTCAATGAAATGGTTAAAGAATGCAAATTTCTTACCCGTCTTGACATTTTTTATTGAAAATGATAAAACGGTTAGTTCCAGTCCTTTATTCTGATTTGTCAATAGCTGTTTTTTATTCACGATAAAACGCGGCTATGACCGCTTCACCCAACGGTTCTGTGCAAGGCCGTAGTTTTGGTTTGAACACTGGGGGGATGAAGTGTGAGCCATGTGGCGGGGTCCCGGGGCATGCTTCCTCGTGAGATTTATTTATTCATTTATTTGTTTGCTTGTTTTTGCAACATGTTCTTTTGTGGTATCATCCACACATGCCTTGATAACAGCTGCAAAAAAGTAATAGCCTAGTTAACAATTACTTGTTTACATAGGATATGATGTATTTTATTTTATTTAAGCACCTAAAAACTTATCAGTTTGACAGAATTGTCTAAATTAAAATGCTATCATAGGTCAAACTAACTGTACTTAAAATATTCTTATTTTGAAAAAAAAAAAAAAATTCAGTCATCTCTTGGAATATCTGAAAGCCAGGTTTAGTCAATAATTTAAGAAGGTCCTCTTGATTCTAACGTGTATGGCCATATTCTGTAAAAGACTCCTCATTACCATGCTATGGCCAATGTTAACCTTTTTCTTTCCTTTATCTATTTCCTTTATCCTATTGCACTTGTAATAAAAAAAATAGCAACATACACATTTAGAAGCTATAGCTACAACATGCCACAGTAATATAAATCTTTTAAAAAAGCTTTCTAATTTGTTGTTGCAGGAGGATGTTTTCTCCTCTTTTCATCAGTCCTTTTAGTTTATGTGGCTGTTTTAGATTATGTTTGACTTTCCCCATAGGATTTTAAAGCGGCAAATTCTCAATAGAATTCTAATGGATAGCACATTTTATCATCAGCGTCGCGATAGGATGGCTCGTGCCAATCTTTTGGAGCGCGCTGGTGAACACGCGCAGAGTATGGTGATTTGCGTGCCACTCGGGCAAGTCGGGCTTCAGTCATATTGCGCAGACAGTTTGTACAGGAACTTATAAAAGCTCTGAACGCGTAATGTATATAATTAATCAATAGCCTAATTCTATGGCTATGAATAATTTTGGGTTTGGGGGTTGTACCTTCCCATACCCCCACAAATTACGCCCTGTGTATCACTACACAACACATTTAGCAACCACCCTTAGCAACCACTCTTAGCAACGTAAACACATGTTTGTTCTCATTGATATTGTTAATTGACTGTATTATGTACTGTAGAGTATTGTGTAAGAGAGAGCGAGATCGAGTGAGTGAGTGTATTACCTGCAGGTAATTCCTTCAGGTTAGTGCTATGTTCATAATAAAAAATCAGTTTGAATGTGTACTGCGATATCTTGTCCTTTTAACAGTTTAGGGGTTTCCCATGCCCTGACACTGACGGCGTAGTCAAAGCATTTTTTAGTTGCATCTTGCTCCTCCATGTTCACAACAAGTTTCAGTCCTTTCAATATAAAAGTCTTCGCTACTGACTGACTCACTCATAAAGACAGTCTTTGCTGCCATCTAATGGCGTAATAAAGCTGTTCATGGTTAGGGACTATTTTTTCCAGCGGAGGGAAGGCTTACTTGGGATGTTACACTATATCAAAGGGCTTGTTCCTTATACACCTTTTCGATTACATCCAAGAACCATGATTTTCTATTGGCTGTTTATTAGATTTGTCTGCAACCTCTGCATATGACATTTGTAATTAGCTGATTTACTTATACTGACCATTCTATAGTAGCAGCATGTGATAAGGGAAAAGTGATTTCACATTGTGTTTTTATTGGAATACATCACATTCAGAGACAGTGGCATACTGTCCTGTCTTTCATCCAATCAATTCAACTGGATGCCTCCATTTACAGCTACACATAATTTTATTGCACAGAAATTTTGCAGATTTACCAACAGATTTACCAATGAGTCATGAGTTTGATTTTAAATGTGTACAGTGTATCTGTTGGAAGTTATTTTAGTCACTAGCATATTGCAGACCTCAAAGCTAACAGACGTGGACTGTTTTAATCTCATGGTGTCTTTACAGTGCTGTTGGCCCTGTAATGCAGATATTCTAATTTGAAATGAATATGTATGTCATGTTAATTTGCCTTCCAGTTCCATTACCTCTCTTCCTATTGAACAAATCAAATGAAAGCAGCACTGTCAGCAATGGTTTGCTTTGTAGATGAAGACACAACCCCACCAAAGTACTTAGTGTGAGTTCTCGAGAGGGTGCGTGAGGGGGCTGCTGCTCTATATGATGATCTATGCAAAAATAGTTTAAAGCCAGGCATCCGATCGGAGTTTCGCATGGCAACAGCTGAAAGTCACAGTCAAGCAATATATGAATGTTATTAACCTTTCCATACCGCTTGCACCATATGCAGTCCTTCATAATGTTACGGTCATGCCAATAAAGCGGTTTTGTATTTAAAAGATGGAGAGACACGGAAATAGACAGAGGTGGAACTGAGATGCATTAAATCTCCAAGAAATTCAATGTAGAATCTGATAAACTGAGTCTGTTGAAGCCTATAACACCATCCATTTAATCTTTTCTTTAATGTCTCCTCCAACTGGACAGATACGCTAACACACACAAACTGAAATTGCTAATTAAAAGTGCAGAATCTAAAGAACTGGAGCTAAATTAAGTTGCAAGTTGAATGACTTTGAGAGTTAATATTTTGGCTGTGTATATACCAAATGTATTGATTTTCACAATGCATGTTTCACTTTCACCCTGTGATCATTACTCACATGCTCAAAACGCTGCAGTGACATTATATTTTCCTTCTAGCCACCATGTTGAAGTGAGCAATAAGACATGGTTTTAAACACACATTCTTGTATTGTGGAAATTTTTAACTGACTTAAAGTACATTGAATTTCTCACAGTCATGAGTTCTATTTGTCATGTGCTTCACTTGCTCCTCTTGTTTCCCTGCCATGTGCTCCCCTTGTGAATATGCCATGTTCTGATTGGTTGGTCTAGTTGTGTCTTAAGTTCTCATTGGTTCATTGTTTATTTATTCACAGGTGTCCCCTCTTTAGTCATTAGTCTCTGTGTATAAATAGCCCTCATGTTCCCATTGTATTTTGTCTATCTTGTTCCCTGTACTGCTGTTGGTGAGTTTATGCTCATGTTTATTTCAAGTCAAGTCGGGTCTTTGTTGTTCATGTTCATGTTCATGTTCATGTTCATGTTCATGTTCATGTTCATGTTCATGTTCATGTTCATGTTCATGTTCAATAAAAGACATGAACCAAAACAGACATGACAACATGTGCTCTGAATGGCCAGCTGACCCAGTGCATTGTGATTGGCCGAACACCTCAAGAGGGTGTCGGAAACGTATTTCTCCCTTCCATAATCTCAAGCTTTAGCTTCCAAAGCAATTACAAAGACAGTTAAAGAAGTTCACTTTAAAATTAAGAAAATTAGCCCATGATTTACTCACCCTCAAGCCATCCTAGGTGTATATGACTTTCTTCTTTTTGATGAATACAATCTGAGTTATATTAATAAATATCCTGACGCTTCCAAGCTTTATAATGGCAGTGACAGGATCCATTGAGTTTGAAGCTCAAAAAAGCACATCCATCCATCATAAACGTACACCACATGGCTCCTAGTGATACGTCGCACCAGTTACGCTTTTTTCTGTAAGTTGAATACGGAAAGCGGTCTGCTGGAAGCTAGATATTTTACTTTATTAAGTTTTAAATATGGATATTTTTCTTACAAAACCCCATCGATTCGCTTCAGAAGGCCTTTATTAACCCCCTGGAGCTGTGTGGAGTAGGTAACACTTTAGAATACTGTTCCTTCATTAATGAATAACTATACAGGAACAAATGAGTAACACAATATTAACATTCTACTAACTACTATTACCTGACAAGAAACTCTGATTAATAAATTAGTAAGTAATAGTGCTTAGTCAAATGTGGTAGTTCACCATTAGCTAATCAGCAACTACTATTTTTTTCATAACTCCCAGAGGACTACTAGGAACTACTATATACAGGTTCATAATTAATGTGAATAATACATAATATATAATTAATTCTAAGGTGAGGATCATGGTAACCCATGGAGTAAATCATGGCGTAATTCACATTTTAAAGTGAACTAGTCCTTTAATAATGTCGTCAGTTTTACCATATCAGTTTGAGCCCAAGTCGATTCAGAAAATGCAGATGACCAAGCCATACTTACAGGCTCTGATTGCCCTAGCAAAGTTGGAATTACCGCCTTTGTGCAAAGCCGGCCTTGTACTCTTGAAACTGTCCTCCGTAAAATGCGCTGCACACACATAAACCTTTGGGTTGAACTGTTCTGGAACAGTGTTGTAAGTAAATCTTATCCACTGATTCCTAATTGCGTCCACTTTCGGAAGGCCAAATAAAGTGCTGCTTTTGCTTTCGCATTGAGAAACATAGCATCTCCACAAAATGGCGGTGACAACACTACACCATGCCGCCTTTCTTTTTTTATAAGCATTTGGGCGGCATTATGCAAATATTTCCACCTAGTGACGTAGCTGGGTGAGGTAGAATTCGATCGAGACATTTTAGTTAGGCCTGGGTCTGCCTTCTCTTTTAGATAGAATAAATATACTTTGAGCTTTGTAACTTTGCAGATCTTATACATGCACAAACAGCTACATAACACACTAAAGAAAAAGGAAAACACACGAAAACGCATCATATGACCACTTTAACATGAACTAAGAATTAACAATAATTCTACAGCACTTATTAATCTTAGTTCATGTTTATTTCAACATTTACTAATGCAAGATTAAAATCAAAAGTTGTATTTGTCAACATTAGTTAATGCACTGTGAACTAACACGAAGGACTGTATTTTCTTGTAAAATGTACTCCAATAGTCTTTAATTAACAAATTTGAACTTTATTTTTTACAGTGTAGGAATGACCAGTGTAAAAAGTGCTGCTCTAGTGCAGTTTGGTGGGTCGCAAGACCATTTTGAGTGGGTCGCGGAGTGTGTTGTCAAAGAAACAACCATAACAACTTCTACATGTTTTTTCTGATGCAAGACTTTTATTTTGAAAGACGTGCGTGAACCCTGTTGACTCTTCTGATGCATAGACTGTAAAAAAAAAATGTCAGATGCCATTAAGTAAAAAGTGTCTGAGATTGAGAAAAATGCATTGTCCTGATTCATTATCTGCTGTCAGATGAGATGTTGTCAGGTTATATGTCAGTGTCAATATTATGTTATTTTTGTAACTTGTCTCGAACTGTAGTTCCGTTAACCTTAACCCAAAATACCACTTTATTATCATTATATGCTGTTTTCTATATTTTTGATGACTGTGGTGGCTTATACCAACTTACACGGTATTATGAAAAACTAAGACTACTATTTAATAGCCTCACCTTAACAATATGTGTATTTAAGTGGGACGGTATTGTGTGCGTGTCAGCTATTTTTGAGAAAAAATTAGCTTGGATTAAATTCCTAAAAAAAAAAAAAAAAAAGAGTTGTGGCTTTAATGACAAACCAGTTGAGAACCACTGCTCTAGTGCACAATGATGCACCCTTAACCTTCTAGTTACCAGCCAAGATCTGAAACCGTAAGGCTACGTCACTCAGTTGAACTTTGTTTCTTTTTAAGCGTGTGTCGTAGTAGTGGTTAAAGCTCTGGTCTGATAACCCAAAGGTCTTCCGTTTGAGCCCTTGAGAGCTGCACACTTCCCTTATCAGCGCTGTGCTCTTGACCAGGGCACTTAACCCGACAGCTGCTTCAGGGAACTGTTCCTGAAATATGTCATTTGCTTTGAAATGAAGAAGCTCCTGGTAAAAACAAAACACATGCACTTATTTGTATTCTTTCTTATCTTATTAATAAATTATTGGACTGGTAAATTATACACTGTAAAATCTAATTAGTTAGACTTACTTAAAAAAGTATGCAAACTGATTCCCTTAAAGTGAAATAGAAATAGTATTTTGTACTGACAAATACTTAGTTAGTATAGTACACTTACATGAGAGTTCTAGTAACTTAAAAAATTTAAACTTAATTTACTTTAGATTTACTCTTGACTCTACCATTGTTGTTACCATTGTTGAGTTTTGCATGCTAAATGTTGAAGCCTGTGTGTGACTCAAGCATGGTCAATTGCAAGATTTTGTCACAAATATTAAGGGATTATATCAACCCAATTAAAAGTTTTACAAGGTGTTGGACATAAGTGTTAGCAATAAAATTGTAAACAATCATTATATGTCATGAAGGAAAGTAATAAATAGGTTGCTTTTAAAAGGCGTCATACATCTGACTAAATCATTAACTATTTATTACTTCCTTCTTTTGAAACCAAATAACTGTGATTTCTTGTTGCATCACTGCATCAATAGGAAGAGAATTACAATAATATAAATGAAGTTCCAAGTGCCCAACCAAAGGGAACACTGATCACCATAATGGTGAGTAAAAAAACATTTTAGGAAAATCAACATCAATTTATGAAGTTCTCTCAAAGTTTTTAGTTGTATTGACAATCCAACATTCCAGATGACTTTGGGAAATGAGAGAATGCAATCAACCAGAGAAAGATAACTGCAGAAGTGGAGGAAATGAGTGAAAAATGTATTAAGAATTGCCCCGTCTACAACTTTTCTTTTTTTTTTTGCTTGAAAAAAATGGCCCTCAAACCAATCAATTAATCTTATCTCGGGTTTTCTGAGTAAACAAGGCATAGTACAGTGCATCCGGAAAGTATTCACAGCGCTTCACTTTTTCCACATTTTATTATGTTACAGTCTTATTCCAAAATTAATTAAATTATTTATTTTTTTCCTCAATTCTACAAACAATACCCCATAATGACAACAAGCTTCACATAAATAAACAGGTTAATACCACTGTTAATGTTGTAAAATTCATTAATTATGAACAAATTAAATTTTCACAATTTTTTTTAATGCAAGATTCGCCACAGACATTTTTTACTTGAATGTGCGGGGCTTCCGCTGGCATCCACTTCCAGTTATTTTACTTTTACAAAAACAGTCCATTATGCTGCTTTATATTGTAAACTGGTATTTGCTATCATATTTTAATTCATTGTCATTATCATAAACTGGTTTGTATCGCAAATAGTTTTACCATTAACTGCACTTTGTTATTCTAGTTATTCACCTATAGCGGCTAAGGAATCAGAAGTCTCACACATTCACTGAAAATAGCTTCCACATTACAAAATAAGGTGGATAGAAGATAGTGTCATAGTGTCATTTATGCTGCTCAGTTCAGTTCAGATTTTGTTCTTATCTGTTTCAGTGCAGTAAAAGCGATAACCTTACTGAATATTAATGGTCTTTTAAAATAGAGGGAAGTTATCGTCTCAGAAAGTAAATATTGTTATTTGCATCTAATCCACTTTTGTGTATAAATGTCCTGGCAGTCTAATTAGTCACAAGATGTTAAAAATGCATTAATTGTGTAATTTGTGACATGGTAATGGAAGATCAAGTGCATTGCATTGTGGGATAGAGTACTCCCTGCAGAAAGATTTGAATAATGTGTACAGTGTACAGTATAGACCGAGGAAATGTCATGCTATTATAAACATAACTGCTCTTTATCATTTTATATGAAAGGTCCTTTATTTGTTTTATTGTCTTAAAGCATTGGTTCAGAAGTACACTTTAATTTTTAACACCATATAGTTCCCTCCTGAGATTATAAATCCAAAATGACATTTGAAAAACATCACATTTCCTGTCACTAAATGTCAAGCATGTGCTTAACTGCTGAAAAGATGCTTGTGTCTTAGTGTAGGTGAATAGACATGATAATGAGTTTTTTTTCCCCCCATCTCAGATATGTATTACAGTGGATTTCTGATGTGGCAAGCCAGTGAGGTTGAAGCAATTAATAAGATTCACATTTCTGCGAAGTGGATGGACTGTAGAATTGCTTGTGACACATGACTGAATGTTCAATCATTATTAGCATTATTATTATTTTTAAATCCCCTGGCTCTTTTTTTTAAAATTCATAATGCATCCGTCCTGGAGAATGGACATGTGAGTCATTTATTGCAAATCACGTACATCATTATAATTCATGCATCATGACAATAATGTCAAAATGGATTATTATTTATACAGATGGCCACCATTTAGAGTGAATTGTTTGTCTTCCATAGTTATATTGTCTGATAAAAGGATCCATGGGGTTCCATCTGTGACATGTTTGTTATAAAGCATACTGTATCAGATGTCATTGATGGGAGGTGTCTATTAATGAACTAGACATTTTTAGAGTGGTCTTTGCTTATGCCAGGGGGCTTCTGGGGTGTTCGGGGTGGTTACGCAGTTGTTCAAGTCACCTTTATTTATATAGCGCTTTATCCAATACAGATTGTTTCAAAGCAGCTTTACAGTGATAAGAAGAAAATGATGCATTTCGGCTATTGTTCAGCTGAAGTCAGTTCATTGTTGATTCAGTTCCCATGTAAAGATCATCAATTATTAAATTGTAAAAGTTAATTTTATCTTTAAAGCAGTTCTGCAAAAAAAATTCATCATCCAGCTCAGTTCTCATACAACAGCATCAGTACAGTCAGATCAGTAATATTGTTGAATAATAACAATAATATTGTCCCCAACTAAGCAAGCTAAAGGCCACAGTGGCAAGGAACCCAAACTCCATCAGATGACAGAATGGAGGAAAAAAAACCTTGGGAGAAACCAGGCTCAGTCAGGGGGCCAGTTCTCCTCTGGCCAACGAACGAACACAGTGGGATTATGATTCAGGCTGCATCACAAGAATTCATATTGGGATCGGTAGCATTTAAATATTCATCCAGATTATTTAGCTTGATGATCGATTCATCACGCCGGTATGGAGCTAAGCATGGCCATAAGGGTCTTTGCGGAGGACCTGTCTGGATCCTGTGGTCTCTGCTGAGGATCTGTGCCGATGGCTGTCATGTCGACGAGGCCTTCGCAGGGGATTGTCTAGTAGAGACAGTCTTTGCTGACATTCAGGGCTGCGTTTTGGTCGTGTCTAGTGAAGGTTCACTGGGTGAGTTGCTAAGTGGTTGCTGGGATGTTCTAAGACAAGTGGTTGCTAGGTGGTTTTGTACTGGTCTAAGGGTGTTTTTACACTGGGCACATTTGCAGCGGTCTGGCGCGATTTGTTCACGGCGCTCCCCGCAGCGTTGATTTGGTTTCACACTGAACTTGATTTTGCTAAACCCCTGGTGCATTTGTGTTCATCTTACGTCATCACAAACATGCACGGGCATGACAGAAAACAGAACGCGGGTCAATATATTGTGTTTTTTATGAATTTGGTGCTATTATGCATAGCTGAGTAAACGACACTTGCATTTACTGTATGTGTGTCGCATGAAGGCGGCTTTCTGCTGCTTGCAAAAAGACTCTTTTGAGGATTGCCATTGTCCTGATTGCACTCACTATGCACGAATACACTGCATGCTCACTCTCGCTCATATCTAAAGTAAACCATCAACACCTTACATGTGTTTTGTTGAACTAAATACATCGTCATTGACTAAAACGCATGCGAGGGTTACTTTCTTCCTGAGCAAGTGCGCACCCGAGTCCATGTTGCTTTCTCATTCACCTGAATCGTGCCAAAGTTCAGCTAGTGTTATACTTTCCGTCTGCGTGAGTGCACGAGGGTCCGCGTGGCGTAACAGTCATCATCATCAGAGGGTGTACGCAGAGGCTCTTTGTGGACATCCGCATGCCGCCTATTGCTGCAAATTTTTTGTGCTACAAAAGCACCAACTGCGCATGCGCTGGAAGAACAACATGGCAGTTAAATTTGAAGAGAGGTTATGTGAAGTCAGTCGCTACCTGCACCTCTACAATCTGTCGTTAAAACAATATAAAGACAGCCAGATGTGGAGGGAAATTGGAAGTGTACACGCCGATCTACTGCGCATGTGTGGCACACGTCCGCCAAGCGGACCCCAGCATACACTTTCAGTAGTATAAATACAAGTAGTCCGCGTTCGTGCTGTCAGTGTACGCGTCCGAACTGGAGTATAATCGAGGTTTTCGAGTGCAACCGATCTCAGACCACCTCCTCCAGGTAGTCTCGGGTTCGGTACCTCAATGGGCACCCGGGTCCGCATGACCGCTTTCACATTAGCAATTTTTCATGCGAACCGTGCCCCATTTCGAGCTAAACTGCCAGTGTAAAAACGGCCTAAGTCACAATCTCTGTGATATCCTGATCTTTAGATATGGCTTCGTTCTGTGTCTGTAGGTTTTTTTTTATTGAACTATCCGCTAGGTGAATATCCTACACTAAGTGCAATCATTTAGAAAAGTAATAGCACACTTCCCCTCAACAAGCCACATGATTTGAAGAATCATTCATGTCTGTAATAGAAAAATGTTGCAAGTTATGCACTGAAGTTTAATACTTAAGATTGTGGGTTTGTAGAATAGAATAGCATAATAGAATAGCAAAATAATTTCTCTCTTTGCAGCCACAGCTAATATAACTAATTTCATTGGAGCTGTGACCTAGTGGTCAGCATTGAGTCTGGCATGCAGCACATTTCATTGTTTCAATGTCTTTCCATTCATATCCTGTCACTTTCTATTTTAGGTCAGAGTAGAAAAGTTCTCAAATGCTTAAAGGGTTAGTTCACCCAAAACCAAAAATTATGTCATGCGACGAGAATACTTTTTGTGCGCACAACCCCCGAAAAAGAACGACTTTATTCAGCAATTTCTTCTTGTATGTGTCAGTCTCCTACGTTGTTGACATAGTAAACACAGTGCAGTGCTTCCAGGTTGCGACAGAATGCCGACTCACATTGGCCGATGCTGTTCATGTGAGCAGGACAAGGAATGCCTGTGATGCTGACGTAGAACCTGAAGAGGCTGCACTGTTTACTATAATAATGTAGGAGAATGACGTTGAAGAGAAGAGATTACATAACATTTAAGGTTGAACCACTATAATCACATGGACTATTTTAACGATTGAATTTACTACCTTTCTGGGCCTTAAAAGTTGCAATGATGTTGCTACCTATAAATGGTTTAGAAACATCTTGGATTTCATCAAAAATATCTTAATTTGTGTTCCGAAGCTGAACGAAAGTCTTACAGGTTTGGAATGACATGAAGGTGAGTAATTCATGACAGAATTGTAATTCTTGGGTGAACTATCCCTTTAAGTATTCCTGAAAAGAATAAACGGCACTGTCCAGATTGACAGTTGAGGCACGCTGTCCTTTAACGGACACACTGCAACAGCAATTTAACCCCAAGACCAGAGACGTGTTCTGACCAGAGCTTACCTTTACTGCTCGGACAGCTGGAAATCAAAATGGCACGCTGCCCTGTTATTTGTCAGTGGATTTGTTAACACTGACAAGCACAACCTTTTATTGATACAGCCACGAGGACAACCGCAGAGCAAGACATGTTATAACCTTTGGAAATATCAGACAGACCATCAGATTTTCTGCTAATGGTGATTTCAAGTGGTGCCAAAAGCTCCTGCTTGGGCTCAAAAAGGATACCGCTTTCTACAGCAAATGATCATTTCAAGGAGTTAAGTATGTTAATAATTGATTACAGTATTTTATAACTAGCTATTTAAAGAACGTTTCCCCTGCTCCACTCTGTTCTGTTCTATAGGCTCTCTGTTTGGTTTTGCTTTGACCCTGTTCACCCACACGCTGATGATAAAGCTGAATAAAGCTGTCTGTGTTTCAGTATTCTTCATATTTTATTCAAAAACAAAATGAGCACGATTGCTTTGTTTACCTGTGTAGCTTTCTCAACATCGTACTGATGCATTCTTTTGAAAACAGCCGTGCCATATTATATACACAAGGGATGGGGAGCTTTCTCGTTATTGCATCATATCCAGAGCTGACAAGAATTCTCTGTGTTGTATGGAGATTGTTCTCCATAAATTCTTGATTATACAGTAGTCAAGATGTCACCTATCTCAATCCCTCTCAGGAGGATCAGTTTCAGGCTTTACGGGATAACTTTTTGGTAACAGCGTTTTTGTTAGTAACTGTAGGCTTTTATATCTTGAAAAGATAAGACACTACCCATGAAGATTTTCCATGTTTTTCAGGATGTTTCCAGTCATTTGATTACCGGATTAGGGTTTTTAAAAATAGTTTTACAGAGATTTAACGCAAAAACTAAACAAAATATCTACCAAAATAAATATTACAGCTGAGCGTAACTACAAATCGAGCTTAGCGTTAGTTCTGGCAGGTTGCGTCAGTCAAGCTCACATTAGCTGATTCTCAGCTAGCATGTCAATACCTCTCAGAAGCTTTTCCGTGCTTTACAGCACAGCTTTACCGCATTGCTCAGGAGCGAATTGCCCTCCTCCATCCCCATGCCCTTGCGATATTCCTCTTCGAATCAGACTATTTTTTCTTGGATAATGTTGTACATTAAATCATTGAACATAATAAAAATATCTGCAATACATTTATGTTAGTTCTGTTCTGTTTACCCTAAGGGGGGTTATCAGTGCTCTCCCTGCTCTTATGCTAGGCTGCATGGATGGGTGGAGAGGAGAGTTGTTGCCCAAAACAGAACCATGCTGCCAAAACAGTATGCTAATTGGTGACAGTGGTCCTGACAGAAATGTGTATATTATAAAAAGGTCCACGATTTTCAACATTTTATTCTTTTTTATACCTATTAATCACAGTGATGAAGTTTCCTGAGATCTCCCAGTTTTCCGTGACTGTGGAAGTCTTGAACATAGCAACCTATAACTGACGTGTTGGGACAAGAATAATTTTTGTTGACCATAACCAGATCTTCGTAAATTCTCATCCAAATCTCCACACACATGCTGGACATTGATGTAAAAAAAAATAATTATCCATTCATGCTGTTTATTTAATGTTGTACCCTTCAGAATTAAAATATGGTTATCTCTGTATTTTTGCTGTAAATAAAACCTGCTATCAATAGCTGTTTGTTAAAAAAATTGAACTACATAAATACATTAAATGCATGCATGAATGAATGAAATGATTTATAATGTGTAATTGTCACATCCACCAGTGCCTATGATCGCCACCAGAGGGCACTCCTTCCGTCTCCTGTGTTCTCATCATGAACTGCATTCCCCATAATCCTTTGCCTGGACTCATTATGCCTTATTACTTTCAGCTGTGTCTCATTACCTTGATATCTCTGCCTTTATAAGCCCTGTGTTTTCAGTCATTCTTTGAGAAGTCTTGTATGTTGACACTGCATTTCTGAGCGTTATCCTGGTTTCCTGCATGCGTTTTGGTTTTTGGATCCACCTGTTTTGGTTTTTTCTTGTTTGCCCTTTTGTGTTTTCTCGTATTGTTCATTTGGATTGTTTGTCCGTGGATATTTGGTTATTTGGATTACAGTTCTGGATTGTTTCAATAAAGCTGCATTTGGATCCTCAACCTTTTTTTAAGAGCAGTTTGTGACAGTAATGATGTTATGTAAGGCAAGTTTATTTATATAGCACATTTAATGCACAATGGTAATTCAAAGTGCTTTACATAGAAAGTGAATTAAAATAGTGATAACATATGCATAATAAATAAGAATACCATGTATAAGAATTTAAAATAAAAACAAGATAATTAAAACAGTTGTGAAGAGAATTAAAAAAATAAGATTCTCTAAATTCGGGGATCCCCTATCTGAGATGGAAGAGACCAAAGCAGGTTTGCGGCACCCACTGGATCCGTCTCACACAGGCGTAGTACTACACTAATGGGATATTTTAATATTACTAATATATGAATCTTTTTTTTACTCTTAGTAAAAAATACTAACAGTAAAATGGGTCCGATAACAGTTAGAGATTAGGTGGAGACTGTTGCTTTACTGAGCTCAACGGCTCTGGCCGAGCTGTGATATAAACTAAACACTATTGGCCATTTTTTAAAAGGGGAGGAGCTGCTTGATCTGTCCCGCCCTGTCTTCCTGTTTCAATTGAAATTACATCAACAAATTGAATAATGCTGCACGTGTCAAGGCACTTCAGTGGGCCTTTAACAACAAAATTTTTTCCTTAAAGGGATTGTTCACTCAAAAATGAAAATTGTCAATCAAAACCTGTATGACAAAAGAAGATATTTTGAGAAATGGAATGTCAATGGTAATCCAGAACTGTTTGGTAAATAACATTATTTTAGAATATCATCTTTTGTGTTCTGTAGAAGAAAGCCATACAGGTTTGAAACAAATGATGACAGAATTTTCATATTTAAATGAATTAAGCTAATTGAGCTTTTTTTATTCAGTGAAAAGAGAGTGAAAGAGATAGATGGTGATTTTCCTTTACTGTGCACAAATCCACACAAGCACATGCTTGACTGATACACAACTGAGTAAATGAGATGCAAATACTACTCTGTTGCATTCGCATGTGTTCAGTTTACAGAAAAGCTTTTACCGTCTGATCTTCCGGCATAAGGCATAAGAACAATCCCCCTGCTTGCCGACTTGGCTAAAGTTGACATTTTGTCTGTTGCTAAATCAGGTTTCATGTAAAGCAGAAACCAAACACACAGCAACAAAGAGTCTGGCAGTTGGAGACACTATACATAATTCAGCAGTGTGTGTGTGTGTTTGGAGAAAGAATTGGGTTGCTTTGAAAAGCATTTATCAATTCACTCACAAATACTTCAGCAGCGCAACAGGGGAGCTTAATTTGTGCTGCAGTGCTGGTGATCTGATTCAATTCTCGCCGGGACTCCACAAACAGTCCCTGCCCATGTCCTCCTTGACCTTCCCATCAGTCTGTTGGAGAAAGGTAGGCACAGGAACAGAGGCGTTGTGGGTGCCTGGTGTCTGCTTTTGGGCACTTTTGTATTCAGAGCATGTGCTTTGGAAACGCTGGGACAGCGAAAACACGACGTGTTGAGAAAAACAAGAACAGTGAGGTTTGGCGCTAATTGAGAAAGGCAAAGCAAGTAAACATGCCGGCAAATCGATGTCAAAGCCGAGAGCTCAAAAGCTTTAGAAATCGGTTTAGATATTTACGACTCTTCATTTTTGGCTTGGTTTGGCCCCAAATCTTCAGTAGTTGTATCCGTACTGTATGGGCCATGTTCACCCAACAGCAGAACACGATTGTCAGTCCTGTGTTTGAGTGCTTAATAAGGTTATGTTCATACACAGCTTGTTTATTTACTGAAGTGACAACCGCATTCCATTACCAAACTGACATCCGTACATACCCTTTCTGTTTGAACTGAATCGTGTTAGTTGTCTGTCACATATTATAATGTAAGAGAGCCACTCGTGACTTTTGGGTGTTGCACGTTTTCATGTGTCATTTAGTTAACTTTTAGAGATGCACGGCTGTGTGTCTTCTAAAAGTTTTAGATCCAATCACTGTCTTCCACCAGATCTGGGACCAGTTGCACCAGCTGTGTGTTACAACTTAGCATAAATCTTTGCTATAAAGGGGCACTAACTTACGCATTGCTAAATATTTTTAAGGGAGGATGGGACAGTACCCCACCAATATATTTATCCAAAACAAAGACCTCTATATAAACTTGAATCAATAATAAATTGTAAATGTGTTCAGCATTCTGCAACAAATATATATTTTTTCGAAACTATTTTAAGTATTAAAGGGGTCCTATAATGCCCTTTTCACACGATGTAAAATAAGTTATAGGTGTCCCCAGAATGTGTCTGTGAAGTTTCAGCAAAAAATACACCACAGATTATTTGCCTAGGGAACCAGTGTGATGCTATCTGCCGGTTGGCCTATAAAGTGACGTCATACTGCACCACTCTATTGACATGATTTCTTTTCCTCACTGGAATTCCTCCACAAATTGTAATTTTTTAAAACAACACTCGGAGGCAATAAATACTACGTCAAGACAATTCTAAGATAGTGTTCTTCTGCTGAACACAAAAGAAGATATTTTGAAGAATGTCAGGTACCAGGTAATGTTTGGTAACAGGTTTGGAACAACTTGAGGGTGAGTAGCCTAAATGATGACAGAATTTTCATTTGTGGGTGAACTTTCCCTTTCAGCTGTTGTGTAAATAGAACCTTTGGAGACTCACACCTGCATGCGTTTGTCATTTTTAAACACTGACAGTGTGAACATAGCCCTGTATCCATATGAACAACATGGGGCAAGTTGGCACGGGGAAATCACAAAGGTAAGGTTTTACGACAATTTCAGTAACACTTCCTTTATTGGTTCAACAACTCTTGTTAAATTGGGATCATTTTTTGTAAATGTTATCCTCTAAACCAGTATTTTTGTATTAGGGCTATTATTTATGTACTTTGAAAGTGTTTATTAATATTTTGATTAACTTAAATTTTTATAGTTTTTTTGTAAACATTTCTTTGTATATTTAAATTTATTTTTACATTTTTAGTAACTTTAGTACTTCAACTTGCTTTGGATGAGATGTTTCTTTGGCAACTAATTGAAATAAGTTTAAAGGTGCAATAGGTGATCTGGGAAATGCTAACTTTAGCCTGATAGCATTGAAAGCATAAGATCCCACCCTCCCTGCAAATCGGCATCCAAAGCCACGCCTCCTCCAAAACACATGAACGCACAGAGACCAGAAGAAGGACAGCGTTGCTGGATTACATCATGTATCATTCACCGATGAGAGAAAACTTTACAGTACTTAACAGTACTACAATAATGAAAGTAAACAACTGTTTGCCTGCCATTCTCGCTCTGTGCACAGCGCAGCCTACGTGAACGTGCTGATGACGTATGATGTCTGCGTGAACATTTGGACTGAATGCAATGATTAAACAAGGATTTTATGGTCATACGCCTTCCAAACAGATAATATATATTTATAAAAAAATACATTTAGACCGCTTAACATAGTGATTGCTATCAGGATATGAGGAGACTTTCAACCAGGTTGTCTGTTTTATGCTGTGCTGAATACAATATGAAAGTTTCAATTAGATTAAATTCAATTAATATTGCTCATTAGGTTGATGCTCTTGAGGGGAATGTCATCCTGAAGCGTTAAGCCCGTGTTATGATTGTAATCAAAGATACAAGCTTGTATCTTTATTCTAACCCACCTATTTAACCTGCACTGTAGTCTTTCATTATGCTTATGGACTGCTGCAGGCTGTAATTTACCTTTTCGCTTCCCTCATCTCTGGTATCACCCGCAACTGCCTAAATGGATACTTAACCTCTACACCTCAACTGGCCTCCTGTATCACACTGTAAGCGTCCTGTAGTGATGTTCTGGGCAGTGGAGGTGGATATCATTATTAATCAGGTGAGAAATACAGCAGATGCTAGGATGCATAATGGGGGTTTTATATTGCAGTTACACGTTTTCCCAGGCAACTGATTGGATGACTCCTACACAAACCACACAAAATCTGAATATAAATTCTGTTTTTGTTTATTATGGCTCTGAAATACACTATTGACATATTATTTCTAAGAAATCTTCAGTGACGAAATGTATTATTTTTATTCGACTGAAAGTCACAAAATACAAAACAATGTTGTCACTAACAATTGTTTTAATAATCGAGTAATCGGGCGATTATTTTGAAGATTAATCAAATAAACAGATCCTTTTTTGTGGTATTAGAGCTACATGATCAATAGCCTTTAAAATGACTTAAAATGCCTATATAATAACAATGAGGCAGTTTAATCATTTGGTAAAGTAAACATGGTACAAGTAATATAAACATAATCAACTTTTGTACATTATGTATTATAACAAATGCCTGCAGACGGCACTAATGACCTGATGATTGTTACACTTTACAGCATGATCAAATGCTTGTTTAAAGGCCCATTGAAGTACTTTGAAATGTGCAGCGCTTTTTAATGTGGTGACAGGGCGGGTCATATCGAACAGCTCCTCCCCTTTATTAAAATAGCGTTAGAGCCGTTGAGCAAATTTGCATTTGACAGCTTATGACAGCCACAGTCGAATAGATTCCCCCTTTAGATTTAATATGAAACTGTAACTAAAGCAAAACACTGATCATAAGGGTGAGGATGTGTAGTTTGAAAAGAGTAGTTTGTGTAGATGTCATTTTGAAGTTTATGTTGGTGCATGCATGGCACCATTTTATCTCTTCCATTCGTCAGTGCTGTTTTCAGACTTCATTTGCCCCTAATGGAAAGCATATTTACACTGTCTGAATCGTTCCCTATTCAGGATATATCAAACTGAGAACCCAATGACTGGAGCATGGAGCACAGCATTTTTGGGATCTTCTGATTTCTGAATATCACTGTATTAGCAAGTTGCAGCTTTCATGTCTATTACTAAAATTACACTTTTTGTTCTGAGTAAGCGTGTGCGATCACTTAAAGGTAAAATATTAATTCTGCAATCCTCTGACTAATATCAGAACTAGTTTGTGTCTGTGAACGCGCAAATCGCGACGCGACTTTCTGTGTGATATCCCTTGATGAATGAATATGTGAAAATAAGAGGTACTAAGAAAGATCAACGATCTAAATTAAATCACAACTAATCCTTTGATCAGCCATTAATTCATAAACATAACAAATTTAACGAAATCACATTTAATTGGAGTCAGATTACATTTTAATAAATTGAAGTGATTTTTCCAGAAGCGCCGAAAAGACATACACGTAGAAGTCCTTCAACCAGCTGCTGGATTCCGCCGTTGGGCCAGTGGGTGGAGCTTACAAAACATTCCAGGATTTTTCTCCCCATCATAGCCTTCCATGGCAACCAAAACTTTGAAGGTCCAAATCAATGCAGTTTCAAAGGGCTTCGAAGGGCTTAAGAGGCTCTGCGCAATCCCAGACAAGGAATAGGATCTTATCTAGCGAAACAATATGTCATTTTCAAAAAAAAAAAAAAGGAATATACTTTTTAACCTATATTGCTCATCTTGCGCTGCTCTGCTACATGCCAAGGATTGTGCAATCATGTTGTAAAGGTCACGCTAGACGTAGGCGGAAGTACCGCCCCGTGTTTACAAAGTGCACATGAGAAGACAAATACAAACACCCTTTAGCAAAAAAAAGGTTAAACAACGATGTCGGACGATTTTGAAGTTGAAAATTTAGTGGTTTTGGTAAAGGGCATTTGTATTAGTCCTCACACATTCGCTTGGGGCGGTACTTCTGCCTATTTCTGCCGTGACCTTTCCGACATGATTATGCAATCCTTGGCACGTAGCAGAGCAGCGCCAGACAAGCAATTTAGGTTAAAAAGTATATTCATTTTTTTCACTAGATAAGACCCTATTCCTCGTCTGGGATCGTGCCTCTGAAGCCCTTCGAAGGACTTTGAAATTGCATTGATTTGGACCTTCAACATTTTGGTTGCCATGGAAAGCTATGATGGGGAGAAAAATCCTGGAATGTTTTCTTCAAAAAACTTAATTTCTTTTTGACGGAAGAAAGAAAGACATGAACATCTTGGATGAGATGGGGGTGAGTAAAATATTAGGAAATTTTCATTTTAAAGTGAACTAATCCTTTAATCTTTAATATTTGGTCATTTCTTTACGGTGGAAATGTCACTGTAGTCACTGTAATTTCTTGGACATGAAAACATACACATGAAAACTCAGGGTTTAAACTTTTATTTTGAAACCATGATGAACAACAATTTGCATATTGACATATTATAAGCAATGTTATGTTATAAACTCACAGCATATGCAGAGTTTGTTAACCGAGCTGCTGAGATGTGCTCCACGCATGTAAATAATAACAGTGCAGCACTTCACTGTGAAACACAAAGCGCGTCAGACTTCATATGCATTTCCAAATGCACATTATTGGTAATTGGATACCCCAAATGCACATGCAGAGACTATAATGTTCAGTCAGCAGATCAGTAAACTAAGATCAGTGAAAATAAATAATATTCTTATAAATTGTATTTGGAATACTCTATTCTGATTGGTAATTCTGCAGTAAAATATTTTAATATAATTGTATAAATGACTGTTTTCCCACATAGGGTGTTCATTTGTTATCTCTGCTATCACTTCATAGTCTTTCTTCTCACATAATAAAATAATTTCAACTCAAATCAATATTTGATGTCCATTTATTTATTTGGTAAGTAGCTGTGTAATAAGTGGGACAAACCTTTTCAGGGTGATAGTTTGCTTCGCGGCGGGGTCCTGATCAGCCTGTTAGGTTTATTTTGCAATAACGACCTGCTGCCTACACATTATCTCATATTTAGCTTCATTGTTTTGTTCAAGAAAATCATATTGGCACACAGCTCCAAATATATAATGGCAAAACGTAACCATGCAATATAAAACCCCCATGCACACATAAACAAAGACAAGTGCCTCTGCTTTCTCCTCTGTTCTGGCAGACTGAAAATTAACACTATGAATAAATGGGGTATGATCACGTTTGGCACCTCTCTCTTATTTTGTTCTTGGTGTTTCGACTTTGGTCATCATCCAATTGAAAACCTGGGGAGAGTGTGAGGAAAGACATTATTCATTTCCTCTTTGTGCTTAACACATTAGCATGATGATTATAGCTCATTTTCAATCACACAGTCAAAACATGCAGCATCATTTTGGCAGCCAATGAAAATTTGCTTAGAAAAAAAAAAGAGAATCTGCTTTCCTTTGGGTTCATGTTTATTTTCCAGATTCTGCTTTAAGGCTGCTGGCATCCATCAAACTTGGAAACCAACATAAATGTAGACATTATCATAACCTTAATATTGTTGAAAGAGGTGAAGCTTTATATTTCACTTGACTCGAGATAACCCTGCCTTTAGCTAGTCTCTCCCGCTGGGATTATGCATATGCCTGCATTCTTTGCTCTCATACATCAAGCATTAGGTGCCTTAGCAGCAAGGTTAGATGGTCTGTGAATCTCATGTCATTATAGTGGAAATTAAATTTAATAGTTTAAACTGCAGTAGCCTTAATCTGTCAGATATTCCTATAAAAAGTGAACCCAGTTTCACTACTGAACATACAATGTTGTTATCGGAAGGGTACATTTAAAATGTTGATTATGTAAAAAAACATTCATTTAAAAAAATACGTCTCCGTTCGCGTTGAAAATGCTTCACAGGTTTAGTATTGTGTTGTCAATGTGAACTCTGTCAGGACCACTATCATCAAAGATGATTGACAGTTAGCATGCAGTTTGGATTGGTGGTATGGTTCTGTTCTGGGCAAGAACTCCCTGCCCATCTATGCAGCCTAACATAAGAGAAGGGAGAGCAGCGGTAAACAGAACAAAACCAACACAAATGTATTGCAGATATCAATAATGTTTGATAATTTATTATACAACATAATTTGAGAATTTGTCTGATTTGAAGAGAAATATCAGAACTTAGGCCAAGTCCTGACTGGACGAAATGAGGAGCTGGGGATGGAGGAGGGTAAAAGAGTGGTGCATGTATGACATCACTTTGTAGGCCAAAACACAGAAGCGAGTTAGCATTTTAGCACTTCCGGTTCCATCGTCTTGAAGTCAATTGGTTTTTTGAATGGGGTTTTGTTTAAATGGCTGAAATAATGTCTGTGGTAAATACAAGCTCAAGACACTTTCACGTTTTATTCTACGACATTACATCAATATCGTGATTTTTTTTAAACCTGTTATGCGTCTTGAAAAAGGCAGTTGCTAACCAGTGGATAAATGGGACTACAGACGCTGTCGAGGAGATTAAACGCCATCGTGTCGAGCAATTAAACTCAATCAGCTTTTACAGCCTCATTATGCAAATAATTGTGCTCTTATAAACTATAAAAAAAATTTTTGGAAGCTTGTTGGAAGCTTAGTGATGATGACGTTGAAGTCGAGTGACCGTGGTGTAGTTAGTTTATAGCCTACCTTTAGGTTTTTACTTCTGGCGACTGCATTTAGGCCCCGTTCACACACGAGACACGAGACGCGTTTAGCTGTATACGTAAAAAATGTGTATCGTATCAGTGCTTCGTCCACACGGATCCGGTATTTTTGAAACCGGGTCCCAGAGTGGATAATTCTGAAACCGACACCCTTGTGTTTTCGTGTGTACAGCCAATCCATATATTTTGTGAAACGGTGATGTCCACACCATGTCCCGCATGGTAAAGACAAGAAGGAATACAGCTACGGGCTCTGGGCATGCGCACATCAATATTGCATCATTTAATTGCTGTATTTGCATTATTGTAATGGTAGGTTTAGGGTTGGGGTAGGTGTAGGCGTTAATAAAACACAATCTGGTAAGTAGCAAATTTATTTATTGTTATTTTATCGTGAGATTTTGCCTCACTTCCTACCATTGCTTTACCCCTCCGAGCCACAACTCTTCTTCTCCGTTTTTAGTGTATTTCTGTGGCTCACATACTGGCCTGGCATGTATATTACATCGTTTTGAGTTGGTTACAGTGGTTTCGTGTGTACGCAGATATTTCTTGAGACGAGTGGAAAAAAAGATTGGATAGGGAAAGCTCTGGCTTCGTGTGGATGTGGCCTGTACCGTGCCCAAGCGCTATTGTCCCCCCTCTCCACTCCCCCACTGGCCTGCACTCACATTGCACTTAACGTACCGGGCCGGAGCACACTTATGTCATTCACAATGCAACTTTTTGTTTTGAAGAAGACAGGAAGAAAAGCGCATTCGCTAATAGACTGCCTAATAGATTTATAATTTATGCCGCGCAGCGATTTTCACTTGATTGCACTGCAAATATCAGAAGATTATTGCGGAGGCAGCTGACTTTGATGGTGGAATTTGCAGCTTTACTCGCAAACTACAATTCATGTTCAGCAATAAGGTGAGAACTAAGCCTGTTATAAACCTAAATACACTTGAATTAATTGAAAAGTGTATCCAAGTAGTAATAGTTTGGTGTTTGCTGTCATAATGATAGCTCCGGCACGGTTAGTGATCACACTACATGCGTACCGCACCCGAGTCCAACCGAACCACGCTCTGGCCCACCTATTATAAGCGGGACAGGGCCGGCTAAACGAACCACGCCCGGGCACGGTATGGAGCACTCACACTAGTCAACCGAACCAGACTTTTGTGATCAAACTAGCCCAGGCACAGTTCAGATCGCCTAGTGTGAGTACGTGATCAGCTGAGAGTCTGACGTGACCTGCTAGAACTAACACTACGTTTGATTTCTCAGTTGTAAAGCAAAACCCGTGAACTAGATGAAAAGAGAACGTCAAATCAATTAAATAATTCAAATAACAACTTTATATTTCAGGGTGATTGCATTCGTTTTCATAGGCATATTTTATACATGTTTTTAAAAAAAATTTATTTAGATTTGGAGAGACACTGCATTTACAGATTCTTTGCAAAACTCTTTTTGAATGTATGTACAGCTTTCAAAATCATCTAGTGTGTCCCAGGCCTTAATCCGGAGCGAGTGACCATTTTTTCAGTTCAAAATGACAAGGAGGAATGACATGTTTTTTATAAAAATGGATTAGAGTAAAAAGTATGATATTATGCTTTGGAATGTAGTGAAGTGAAAGTTTCCCAAATAAAAATACTTCATTTCCACCACTAGATATTAGTCATCAAGGTTATGTGTCAACCACATGAAGTTTAATAGCATTCAAAATTGTATTAATCTCCTTTAAATAGTAGTCATTACATGAATGCAAAGGATTCGTAAACCATATATCTCTGAAGTTTTAAGTAGCCTACATAAATAAAATTGTATATAAAGTGTGAATAGGAAGATATTTTATAAATTTTTACTGCTGTTTTAAAATACAACTACGTGCTAGGACCACACTTTACATGCAAATACCTAAAAATGCTAAGGCGTCATTAATAACTGGCTGATGTTCTTCTTGTTATTGTCTATGCATACAGAGTAGCCTACAAATAAATCGAGGATGAGGGAAGTATTGGACAGGAAGCTTTTTTCAAGTGTCCTTCTCTAGAGAGAAAAAAGAACTCTCACTCCATTCGCACATCATTATAAACTGAGATGGTTTTTCATCTTAAATTCATTCTCATGAGACTAAATGTGTGTAAGAGAGATGCCAGTTTTCCTGCAGTATGGCATTTGTGCTCTCACACCTTTAGAGGGTAGTAATTACATGCTGCATCGAATATGAAAAAAAAGTGCAAATCTGTCTTCTGTGAATAGCTTATGCTCCAGAGACATCCTGACACCATGAACTAGATCACAGCGAAAGTGAAAGACTGTTCTTGTAATATCTCGAGATTTGTGTAATAATTAGTAGAGATTACCAAGTCAAGCATCACTGTTACTGCTCAGATTATGGATTTGTTCAAATGACTAACCCCGAGTATTAAACTTGTGGCTTGTCCTTCACCATTTGTTCTCCAAACATGAATGAAACCTCAAATCATGCCGCTTGTTGAAGAGAGGTGTGCTGGTACTTTTTTTAAGCAAACAATTTGAAGGACGGACACAATCCATATCTAAAGCCCCCTTTTCACCATCAGGGTGCTGGTTCCCAATCTGGAGTCATTTTCTACCACAGAAATGCTTCTGGTGTGGAAAGAAATTGCTCAGCATCGCTCCTGAAACCTGTTGGTCTTAAACCAGGAACTGAAATTGTTGAAAAAATTGCATAATGCCATAGGATATCCTGTTCCTATCATTTCATATTGCATACTAGCTTCAACCACTTTACTAAAAATCTTTTGGACAAATTTCAAATGTGAGCATTAGTAGAGTTAAATAAAGATGTTAGTGATGGGTTGGTAATTGCAAGGAAAGCATTATCAGAATATCTGTGTTTAATGCCTGCTTGGTAGCGATCAACTCGGATTCGGTATAAGAAAGAAAAATGGTTTATCCTTAGTTTAAGTTTTGATATTGAGTGGAACTGATTGGTAGTTTCTAACATTTTAGGGGTCCAAATTGGAAATAGTGAGGTTTTTAATTTCTAGGCAATGTTAACATTTTTATCAAGCATAAAATTCTGTTTGGTCACACTTTAGTTTAGGGTCTCACTATTGACTAACTATTAACTACGACTTTTGCCTCAATAAACTCCTAATTACTGCTTATTAATTAGTAAGGTATTACGTTTAGCTATTGGGTATGATTCAAGGATATAGGATATGGTCATGCTGAATAAGGCATTAAAGGGTTATTGCATCCAAAAATAACAATTCTTTCATTAATTACTCACCCTCATGTCGTTCCAAACCTTCAAGACCTTCGTTCATCTTCGGAAGACAAATTAAGATATTTTTTATGAAATCCGAGAGCTCTCAGGCCCCTCCATAGACAGCAGTTTAATTAACACTTTCAAGGTCCAGAAAGATAGGAAAGACATCATTAAAATAGTACATGTGACTACAGTGGTTCAACTTTCATTTTATGAAGCGACGAGAATACTTTTTGGGGGCAAAAAACTAATAAAAATATAGACTTTATTCAACAATTTTGTTCTAGCCTGTGTCAGTCTCCTACGCAGTTTCCGAGCAGCGCTTTTGAGTTCCGGCAGCCGTTGTGGTTCACGTGAGCACCATGACGCATATGTGTGCTGTATTTACAACTGAAGAAACTGCATTGTTTTTGTTTTTTGCGCACAAAAAGTATTCTCGTCGCTTCATAAAATTAAGGTTGAATGATGTCTTTACTACCTTTCTGGACCTTAAAAGTGGCTAAAGAATGGCATTTCTTGTACTTAGTGTCAATCTCTGCATATCCTGATTTTGTTGAGTTAAGGTCCTTTCACACTCGACGCGATTTTGACGTGCGAATAATTTGCGCAATGGTTTTATTTTTTGATCAGCTGTTTGTGTAATGAATGCTTCCACACCGAACGCGAATGTGCTGTGGCGGGAAAAAAACGGCGTTTATTTTTTCCGCTTCAATGTCGATTTTTTTTAACTCTCGCAATGACAGATATACAAGGAAACAAAGGTGACGAAATGTCCAATAGATGTCACTAGCTATTCAATCAACATTAACCTTTGCCAGGTATCACATTTCTCACGAGATTACGGCTGTAGTTGTAGTTACAGCTGTACACCTGCAGCTGTGTTTGCCCACTGTAGGCTACAGACAACGATAACATAACCTTTTGAGTGGCCTTTTGCTGGCCTCTTGGCCAGCAGCCATATCACCCTGTAACCCAAGACTGGTTTCCCACTGAAGCTAAGCAGGGCTGAGCCTGGTCAGTACCTGGATGGGAGACCAACTGGGAAAACTAGGTGTCTGCTGGTAGAGGTGTTAGTGAGGCCAGCAGGGGGTGCTCAACCTGTGGTCTGTGTGGGTCCTTACGCCCCAGTATAGTGATGGGGACACTGTACTGTAACAAGCACCGTCCTTCTGATGAGACGTTAAACCGAGGTCCTGACTCTCTGTGGTCATTAAAAATCCCAGGATATCCTTCGATAAAGAGTAGGGGTGTAACCCTGGCATCCTGGCCAAATTTGCCCATTGGCCTCTGTCCATCATGGCCTCCTAATAATCCCCATATACGATTGGCTTCATCACGTCACCTCTCCGTCAATCAGCTGGTGTGTGGTGGGCGTTCTGGCGCAATATGGCTGCCGTCGCATCATCCAGGTGGATGCTACACATTGGTGGTGGTTGAGGAGATTCCCCCCTTCCATGTGAAGCGCTTTGAGTGCCTAGAAAAGCGCTATATAAATGTAACAAATTATTAAATTAATTATTGAGTTAAAACTTGTTGATATTTTTTCTAAACCTAATTGTGTCCACGACTATGGAAAGTGAATGTGTTTCCATCAGTACGACTGTGGCACTCAACTGGAAACATAGATGGAAACATAGCTGCTCCGGATCGATTGGTTCCTGAAGTGTGTGGTTTGTCTCGACAGATGCGGTGCTACTGTCTCTGGAGGAGCTCCTCGAAAGTAAGTGCGGAACCGGCCATGATAAAGTTTTAGCTCCTGTACAAGATTAGCATACTCCCCTTCAGACTCTCTGTTCTTTAAGACTGGGTGCACCCAAAAACTTCTTTTAGTTTTTTTAAAGAAAATGAAAAGCAAATTCGTGTCGCGGCTGATGTGAATGCTTTTGATGCGAAATATTCGCTTTTCCGCTTTTTCTTGCTTTTTCGTTACGTGTCCGGTGTGAAAGGGCCTTTAGACGCGTTCCTGGATCAACATATTTTGCTGATCCTGGAACAACATTCCTGTGTAATCTATAGGTCGACCGATTGATCGGTTTTGCTGATTAATCATGCTGCAAATATCGGCAAAAATCCATACAATTAGTTTTCCCGGGCTTGATTAATCGGTTATCGGCCAATGTGGTCCAACCTACTTATCGTTATCGGTAAACCCCACTATCGGTCGACCTATAGTTTAATCATAACCATATCCCTATCCCCATGGGCGTCGGAAGCAAAAAAAAGGTGGATGGGTCCTCTCCCAGAAAATTTTTACTGGAGTACTGTAGATGCCATTTACATTAAGTACAAATATATTGCCTTGTTTACTAAACGTCTGGATGGGCCAGACAAAATTATTATTAACAGCAGCAATAGTGTAGGGGTAAGATGCAAGGCATTGAGTTGACGCAAATCGACCCGAGGTTCGAATCCGCCTTTTGCCGAACTCGCTTTTTCCCCATCACATATCAGATCGGAAAGGCATTTATTTTCAATAAAAATGAAGAAAATATTAGAAAAGTGAAAATAAAGCGTCTAACGTGTTTTATAATAAGTGTTTATCAGTTAGTAGTAGGTAAAAAAACGTGCTGAATTAGAGACGATAAAAGTGAATGGGTCCAATATCATTGGTATTAAAAAGTGGGTGGGTCTTGTCACACCCACATACAATGGTTCCGACGCCCATGCCTACCCCTAAACCTAACCCTACCAATAACTTATCACTAAAATCAACCCTGTTTGTGAGCCAAACTGTAAACTTGTCTGTAACAAATGTTCTTAGAATAAGGAGGAAGAAGACAGGGTCGACGTGACTGGGACCAGTGGTTTTTATTCACGGTACTCTGGTACATACAAAAATAAAGTGGCGCTCACAGCGCTCCCAATAACTTCGTTCACTCTCCGTAATACGTTCAGCTGCTCCCCAGAGTTTTCTCAGTCCACCACGTAAGCCACCAGTCTCCAGTCTGTCTCTCTCCTCGCTGCTTGTTTTCCTTTGGCTTTTATGCCATCTCCCCGCGCCAATCACTGCAATCAGACACAGGTGTTTATCATCATGCACTTGACCTACTTACTCACCACCACTCTCCTGACTCTCTCTCTTCGTGCAGACCTCGCTAAACCACGCCCCCCCCTGCCACATTGTCCCTCAAATCTGATTGGTTGATTGGAATGTTGTTCCAGGATCAACAAAGATGTTGATCCAGGGACATGTTGTTCTTTGTGAAATCAGGTTCTGCGTCAATAGTCTGCAATTATGTAGTCAGTAAGATTATAATCTGTCCATAAGCATAGTTTATTTCACAGATATAACTCAAAAACATAGTGAACTATACAGTTTGGGAAAACTTTAAAGAGCTTTAAACTAAACCATAAAATGACTTTGTTTCCTGGTGGACTGATGTTCAGAAGTTCCCAGAAGCTGTATAGAACCAGCCAATCAGATCAGAACTGCTGATTTTCAGCCATCTCTTACTATTTTGGTGCAATATGAGGTCAGTGAACAGTGTGATGCCTGTGGCTAACAATGCTTTGACAGTGAATGTGACAGAACTGAGAGCGGCATGTTAGGTTTGGTAGACTTTTAGGGATTTGACTTATTAATAGAGAGCTGCAGGAAAATTTCCTTTAAAAGCAGTGTCTATTCTAATATTGATAAATGTAAGCCAGAGAGTTCCCCGAATAAGTGAGGTGACTATAGGACTATGATTTCCCAGTCAGAAAAAGCTGTTTTAAACTCTAGCAGAAATACACTGAAAGTCTAATTGGAAATAACATAACTTATATCTCCTCAAAAGTATATTATGATGTTCAGAAACATTTATACTCTGTGTAAAGCATCAGGCGGCATGAGTGAAAATAGTCCCTATAGGCCAACATGCTCCGAGACACTTTATTGGACTGTCACCACCAATATACAATACAATTTAGATTGCAATCACATTTTAGGGCAGAGTTTAAATGGCAATGGGATCGCATTTGATTCTACTACATTATCATCGGCTTTACTGACAGACCAATCATTCATCATTAACATATATTTCCCATCTAAATATATCTTCATTAAGTGACAGATTCTTTACATCCCTTAAGGAGTATAAGCACTTGTTGTTATTAATGATACATTTGTGACATTTTCTTGAGGAATTAATAATAGACATGCTATAAATGGTTCATTGTAATCCTTAACTAAAATGCTTTGCATATTTCACGTAAAATGTAAAATAGTAATCGCAATAAATTGGATATTGTTGTCATATACTGTATTATAGACGTCTTACATGTCTTAATACAGTAGCAAAATGAGTAAATTAATGGATATTCAGGGGGAAACTGCTACAAAAATGTATCAGAATGATGGCTAACAAAACTTAGGTCTTGCAAAACAAGGCTGTTTTTGCTCCTGATGAGTCATCGGTTTCAAGCAGTTGCATCGGTTTATTTGGAGAATTGATTTGCTACGTCTACCTCACTTGTCTCTCGTTATCTGGAGGTGGACAGAGCCAAGCTTGTCCGTATGTAAATAAATGAGAGAGAGCTGTAGGCAGGTTAGGATGAATATACGCCCCCATTCACTTGCTGTATTATACAAGTTACGTATATTTGTATAATATGTTCTGTTTAAATGGTCATTGCAAATATGTAGAGGCTGACTGTAATTTTAAATTGCTATTATTCATTTGAGGTGTATGAGCCTCAGATTTCACATACAATTTTAATTTACATTTAAATTAATTAACTGCAATTGTAATTAAGTATAAAGTTATGTGCATTATATGGATTATTAATACATGAATATTTTACATTGATATCTGTATTATTGTTAATTATTTTAATTATTGATTTTAATTAATTTGAATAAAACAAGGACAATGTGGCATTTATTTATATATAAATACATGACATTGTAATTTTATTATAATGATTCATTTTAATAAATTCATTACAATTAATAAAATTATTTATTGTAATTATTATGGATTGTTTAGATACATGACATTAACACTTTTATTTCAATTGTTAATTTTAATTAGTTTTACAACTTATCAAGATAATAACCAGGCAAGATCTTAAATGATATAGATGATGGTTTGACTGGTTATCAGCTCTTGTTGGTAAAAAAAAAAAGCATATTTCTTTATTGACGACCATTCAGTAATAGCCGTGTTTTCTGATTATTTTTTTTTTAAACTGATTGTTATGAGGCAGATTAGAAATGATAGAGGGAATGCAGTGACTATTTTACAAAATTAAATCTAGGCAACAAACAGGAGATTCCAAACACATATAATGTCCACGTAGGACAACACCACTTCTAAGAGGATGGAACAGACCAAAATGTAAGTATATTTGCTGTTTAAGTATATTTGCTGTTTACAGTACAATTTGGTACTGAGGTTCACTCTCGCAAGAACCAATGAGGTTCATTCTCGTGTTACACAGCATGTTTAAACTTCAGCAAGAACCAATGAGGTTCATTCTTGTGTTACGCAGCACGTTTGAGCTTCTGCAAGAACCAATGAGGTTCATTCTCGTGTTACGCAGCATGTTTGAACTTCAGCAAGAACCAATGAGGTTCATTCTTGTGTTACGCAGCACGTTTGAGCTTCTGCAAGAACCAATGAGGTTCATTCTTGTGTTACGCAGCACGTTTGAGCTTCTGCAAGAACCAATGAGGGTCATTCTCGTGTTACGCAGCACGTTTGAACTTCAGCAAGAACCAATGAGGTTCATTCTTGTGTTACGCAGCACGTTTGAGCTTCAGCAAGAACCAATGAGGTTCATTCTCGTGTTGCGCAGCACGTTTGAGCTTCTGCAAAAACCAATGCGGTTCATTCTCGTGTTACGCAGCACGTTTGAGCTTCAGCAAGAACCAATGAGGTTCATTCTCGTGTTACGCAGCACGTTTGAGCTTCAGCAAGAGCCAATGAGGTTCATTCTCGTGTTACTCAGCACGTTTGAGCTTAAGCAAGAACCAATGAGGTTCATTCTCGTGTTACGCAGCACGTTTGAGCTTCAGCAAGAACTAATGAGGTTCATTCTCGTGTTACGCAGCACGTTTGAGCTTTAGCAAAAGCCAATGAGGTTCATTCTTTTAACACAGCACGTTTGAGCTTCAGCAAGAAACAATGAGGTTAATTCTCGTGTTACGCAGCACATTTGAGCTTCTGCAAGAACCAGTGAGGTTCATTCTCGTGTTACGCAGCACGTTTGAGCTTCAGCAAGAACCAATGAGGTTCATTCTTGTGTTACGCAGCACGTTTGAACTTCAGCAAGAACCAATGAGGTTCATTCTTGTGTTACGCAGCACGTTTGAGCTTCAGCAAGAACCAATGAGGTTCATTCTCGTGTTGCGCAGCACGTTTGAGCTTCTGCAAAAACCAATGCGGTTCATTCTCGTGTTACGCAGCACGTTTGAGCTTCAGCAAGAACCAATGAGGTTCATTCTCGTGTTACGCAGCACGTTTGAGCTTCAGCAAGAGCCAATGAGGTTCATTCTCGTGTTACTCAGCACGTTTGAGCTTAAGCAAGAACCAATGAGGTTCATTCTCGTGTTACGCAGCACGTTTGAGCTTCAGCAAGAACTAATGAGGTTCATTCTCGTGTTACGCAGCACGTTTGAGCTTTAGCAAAAGCCAATGAGGTTCATTCTTTTAACACAGCACGTTTGAGCTTCAGCAAGAAACAATGAGGTTAATTCTCGTGTTACGCAGCACATTTGAGCTTCTGCAAGAACCAGTGAGGTTCATTCTCGTGTTACGCAGCACGTTTGAGCTTCAGCAAGAACCAATGAGGTTCATTCTCATGTTACACAGCACGTTTGAGCTTCAGCAAGAACCATTGAGGTTCATTCTCGTGTTACGCAGCAGGTTTGAGCTTCAGCAAGAACCAATGAGGTTCATTCTCGTGTTACGCAGCACGATTGAGCTTCAGCAAGAACCAATGAGGTTCATTCTCGTGTTACGCAGCACGTTTGAGCTTCAGCAAGAACCAATGAGGTTCATTCTCGTGTTACGCAGCACGATTGAGCTTCAGCAAGAACCAATGAGGTTCATTCTCGTGTTACGCAGCACGATTGAGCTTCAGCAAGAACCAATGAGGTTCATTCTCGTGTTACGCAGCACGTTTGAGCTTCAGCAAGAACCAATGAGGTTCATTCTCGTGTTACGCAGCACGTTTGAGCTTCAGCAAGAACCAATGAGGTTCATTCTCGTGTTACGCAGCACGATTGAGCTTCAGCAAGAACCAATGAGGTTCATTCTCGTGTTACGCAGCACGATTGAGCTTCAGCAAGAACCAATGAGGTTCATTCTCGTGTTACGCAGCACGTTTGAGCTTCAGCAAGAACCAATGAGGTTCATTCTCGTGTTACGCAGCACGATTGAGCTTCAGCAAGAACCAATGAGGTTCATTCTCCTGTTACGCAGCACGATTGAGCTTCAGCAAGAACCAATGAGGTTCATTCTCGTGTTACGCAGCACGTTTGAGCTTCAGCAAGAACCAATGAGGTTCATTCTCGTGTTACGCAGCACAATTGAGCTTCAGCAAGAACCAATGAGGTTCATTCTCTTGTTACGCAGCAGGTTTGAGCTTCAGCAAGAACCAATGAGGTTCATTCTTTTACGCAAACAAAAAGTTTTACCACAGCCCCATTATTATTTGGAGTGCTCTTTAAAGTGTGAAATTGGTCCATCACTCTTTCTTATATACTTGTGTAATTTGTTTTATTTGTATATGTATATTCTGCTTGTGTCTTATAGAATCCAAAGCCTTGAAAGCACAGAATTGTTTAATAGAGATTGCGGGGTGGGATTCTGGAATTTTCCCCCAGTAATTTCATCCCAGGGGATGGTGGCCGCAGAGCGATGGATGTTTTCCACTCCAGGGATTATAGGAGAGCAAGCTCCCAACTCTCTAACTCTTCCATTTCATCTTTCTAGGTCACACTGATAAGCCCAATATGCTGTTAATACATCTCATTAAAGAGATGGGGATTTGTCATAGACAAGAGTGCCTGTGCTAAATGTTTTCTACCAATTGAGTGGTCCAGGACCCAAATGTTGTAGGGTAGCTTAGATTATGTCAGCAATTGTTTACACATCATTTTTGTATTCATATATTCTATAGAATTCATGTGTTAGTCTGATTTACAGTTAGACAGTTTATTAACACCAATATTTCACTCAGATATGTCCTAAAGTAATAGTTTTAATTCTAATGTTATTTACTCATCTTCATTTTCTTCTAAACCCATAAATGGAAAGAATTCAAGTCTGATATACTCTTTTATAAAATTACAGAGTTGAAAAGGCACTGCAGAACTGCATATCATTTTAAATGACTTTCTTTTCTTCCCAATGTAGAAGGATCAGTTGGAAATCAATCCTTAATACGCAAGCAATGTCATTCCCGTCCATTGACTGGCATGCAACTGATAGCCTAGTTCATTCCCTGACTATTGATTACTTATCGAAAGTCATTCTTCTGGATAATGGTGAGTGTTGTTTTTTTGTGTACCATCTTCATATATCTTTTCTCTTTCCAACAGATGGCACATTAATGATATCAAAACCAAGTGCATCAGCACAATTACGCTGACAGTTAGTTGATTATGATACATGTAGCAGAACTAATTCAGACAGTAATTGTGACTGAATTAAAATGAGTACATGCACCTCCCTTGCTTTTGTTCAAAACAAGCTTTATATTTAAGTGTACTTTAGACGCTGAATCCATTACACTCTCACTGAGGAGCAAACTCGCTATACAGTTGCACCACTTTTGCTTGTGGTATTTCCAGTTGAAACAGGCACTAAATGCATTGAAAAATTAAGTCACTGTCATTTCAGCGCAGACATGCCTCCTTTCTATGCAAATTAGACTCATTATAGATTGCACCTAGCTCTGTGCTATTTGCCTGGCACAAATAATGTCACACTATTACCACCGCATATGTTTATGTGCATTGATCATGGCAGCAGTTATAATGGTGATAGAGATGGTAACACATGCTAGATTGTGGAAATCTACTACATCATCCACAATCTAGTACTAAGCTATACGATTGGAAAGCTCATTTTGTGAGCATATTTGTGCCATTAACTGATGTTAAATTTGAAACTAATATTGTAAATTAATTCCCCAGTGAATAACACACAACTGCATACAATATACTGTATGTATCTATAGCCACAAGCATGATTTCTTCATGAATAAATCTTCATTATTTAAGATTCTTCTTATACAGACACAAAAGTAATTAAGTTTATAACTGAGATGTTTGGATTTATATCTTTTATAATTACAATTCTTGCAACATCTGCTACTCTTAACACAATTTACATATCAGTGTTCAAGTGTTACAAATCAAGCAATTAAATATAAAAACGCCCCTGAATCATCATCTTTTATTGAGTATTCTTAATGCTCAGATTCAAAACTGCTTCCGCCCCAAAAGCTTTTAAGCTTTTAACCAAAGCAGTGTAAGGAGCTTAATGCAATGTTCACTTAAGTTCCCTTAAAGTTTTTTTTTTCTTCACACTGATTGCTTTACTCCCCCTTTCAATCTTTCTTTCGCAAGATTCATTGAAGTGGGGATTTAAGAGCTGCTTCTGCAAATCTGGAACGAGAGATGCCATGTTGCTTCACCATGTCACATGTTGAAGACGTCTGATTCTGATCCGCTTGGCTTGGCCGTCTTATTAAATTCCTTCATTTTCAGACACCATCATCTCTCTCGTATTAAAATCGTATGTATATGTTTTTTAACAGTCGTACAATGTTCGTTTTTAATTATCACACATGTACATAGATTTTAGTAGTCTTCACTTATTTTTTGTTCACTTTTTTTAGTTTTAGAGCTTAAGTGTGTGTGTGGCCCAGGTAAATCCTATGTTAAGGGGACAAAATGTCTTGTCCTTTTTGGTCCCCATGAGGAAAACAGGTTATAAATTACACTAAATTATGTTTTTATAAATGTAAAAATGCTGTAATCTTTCTGTGATTAGTAGGTTTAGGGTTAGAGGATAGACATAATGATTTTTATACTGCATAAAACTATATATTTTATGCAATGTCCCCATAAAACATGAAAACCTAACATGTGTGCGTGACATGTTTGAAAGCAATATTTACATTACAATTTTAGCTCTTTAAAGCAAATTTCCTTTGTGATTGACATTTAAAGGGGTCATGAACTGAGAATTTTTTTGACATAAGAGATCATCCTACTATAAGAATATCCAGTAAGTTTCAGAACTGAAAACTTCCTTGTTAGTCAAAAACTGCTTTTATTGTAACCAAGCCCAGCGAATGACTCGTAGTGGAATGTCTATTTATAGGCTAAAGAAAACCCTCTTCAGAGGAAGATCAACGTCTACTTCATCATTGCAACTTTGGCCCCGCCCACTGGCATGTTAGTGAGATGACGAGGAGAGAAGAGCTGCAATAAAAATAACATTACCTTCCAAAGGATCCTAATGCTAGGAATGTTGTGGTTATTTATTTTCAACAACGTGAATGTCTTTAAATTATATATAGAAAGCAATCAAAGGACGCTGTCTGTAGAATCAATGCCTGGAGCTGTCAATCAAACAGCGCAAGTTTATCAGTGGCTGAGTTCTGGACTTTTGCCAAAACTCCCGTAATAGTAAACAAATCTCTTGTTTACATTTGTGTTTGCACGCTTAGTTATGATGAAAGCGTTCGTTAGTTTGCAGAAATCGAGTTGCAATGACGAGATCACACATTCATGCACTCAACATGTCTGTGATCGGCTACAATGCTCATCACTGCAACCTTTCATGCCATAGATCTAAATATAATACTATAGATCTAAATATAATGCTATAATCAACACTTTTCACTATTAGTTACCCTTGAGAGCTGCAATAGTAAAAATGTGCTAAAAGTGTTCGAGAGAGTTACACATGTAAAGCAAAAATGTCAGCCAATCACAGCAGTGGGCGTTTACACTGAAGTCTCGCAGCAGACACGCCCTTTCAAGCAGAGCGTTCAAATCAGTAGGATAAAATCAGGGTAGGAAAAATGCCTTTTATTTCTAAATTATGAGAATTTTTTATGTAAAAATCATACTAACATTATTAGTGCACCTCAGGAAACATTATTAAACAATAAAACATGCAGTTCATGACCTCTTTAAAGCCCTTTTATTTATTTAAATGATTGGGTAAAGACCTCAATCCATGACTAAAAAAGTGAATTGGCTTAACATTTAACAAAGTTTTCATCTGATGAATAGGAGGGTTAAATTGGCAATATGCCAATTATACAAAACCACTCGACTTGAACTTTTTCCAAAGACAAAATGCTTCAGTAATCCAAGTTTAAATTAAACATCCATCAGAGCCATGGCCTTGTGGGCAGCGCTCCACCATATAGCACAACAGCAGCTGACCCAAGTCCAAGTCCTGGCTTGTGGTTCTTACCCGATCTCATTCCCCAATCGATGTGTAATTCATCCCTTTCATGTCAGCTATGTTAAACAAATATTCTTTACTATAAAAAATGAAAACTAATTTTACTAACTTTGATTCTGAATGAGATGTCCTACAGATGTCAGTGCTGGTTCCTCTGTCAAGGGTCTGTGGTATACTGAGGACAATACAATTAAAAACCAAACAAACCCTGTGTCATGCTGTTCAACACAACAAATGCAAACCACCCTAGTGCAACTATCTGTGCATGTTGTGACAGGCATGTCTGACGATGATTGGTCGTCTGGCAAAATTGAGGACTCCAATCACAAGAGTGGCATCGACACGAACTGAAAATTTCAACCAAGGTTGACACGTTTCCTGCCGAGCAGATCGAAACAATGATCTCCAGCTGTGCGAGACAAATTGGTTAGAATCCTGCCGAGTTTAAGGAGGAGACCTGATTATGTGCTGCGCTGGAGAAACTCGATACAAAAGTGGTCTTCCCCACTGACAGCAGCAGTTAATGAAAGAGAAGACAGAAAGAAAAAGGGAGGGAGAGTGAGTGAGAAAGACTGACAAGGGACAGCAGTCGTAGCTGGAAAAACAAGCTGGAGAGGTGTCTCGAAGCTCAGCGAGAGTGAGCAGGGCTAACTGCTCTAGCAAGTGTCACACTAACAATGAACTGCCATGTTGAGAAACCACAAAATACTTGGTGCAGCAGTGTAATCGATACTGTAGTTGCTGAGCCTCTGAAGTGTATACCCACAAAAGCTCATTTAAAGCATCTTAAGTTTGCCTTTAAAGTATTTCTAAAAGGAATAGTTCACTCAAAAATGAAAAATCACCCTTGTGTCTTTCAAAACCCGTCTGACTTTCTTCCATGGGTCACAGTGGAAGTTATTTATAGCAGAATGTTATATGGAACAGCATAACGGTGAGTAAATTTAATATTTGTATTTGTATTAGTAAATCTTTTTAAAATTACTGTTTTGTTTCAGGACTCAGATTTGACATTGGATGGTGGTGGTGGTGGTGGTGACACAAAACAGCACCACAATTTTAGAATATTAAAGTGAACAAAAATGTATTGAAACACTGAATATTGTTTTTTAAACAACTCGAGGATTTGATTCTCTGTGACAGTGTTTTTATTGTTAACTAAAACTATTAAAAATCGTTTCCGGTAATTGAAATAAAATATAAATATTAGATGCAAAAAAAAATATATTCTAAAATTAGAATGCTTGCCTTGAAAACTGAAATAAAATAAGTTTATGTTGAAGTGCTAAAATGACTAAAACTGAAAATAAAATGTAAGTTATGTTGAAATATGAAACTAATAAAAATCACAAAATACTATAAATACTAGTACACTCAAAAAAAAAAAAAAAAGATTTAAGATTTATGCATTTCAATTAATAGTAAAATTCCAGCAAATTGAATTAAATAATCTATACATTTTATATTATTTCTCAGGAATTTTACTATTAATTGAAATACGTAAATCTTTTTTTTTTTTTTTTAAAGGCTTAAAAATGTTTTGGAGTATATATACAGTAAACACTATGCGGTTAGAGCTGGGTTGTAACTGATAATCACATATAATCACATATAATCTGGATTACATAATCAGATAACAAACATTTAGTACTTGTAATTATATTATATTACATTTTAAAATGCTCGTAATCATGCTCAAAAATGCTTTTTTATGGATTACATGATTACACATTATTAAAAAAAAATAGCAGTAAAGTATTACATTTATTGATTCTCCCTAATTCGTTTTACTCTTTTACATTTTCTACTTTAAAGAATCCTATTGTGTGTCACATACCGTTTGACTATATTCGCAATATAGAATTGCCATGTAAATAAATCTGTGATGTTTCTAAATTTGGGGACAACCACCTCTTAATTACACCATGTATGAGATGAATAATTGCAAATTACTAAACACTGCCTTAATCATATCCAGTGATCTTCACTAATTATTGATTTGGACAAAAGTCTGGACAAAATATTTCAAGCCTGGAAAACTTTGTGTAATGTGTAATGTCATTGCTGTTTTCATGTTTATTATTGTTTGTTCATGTAATGCAGGGATTCCCAAACTTTTTTTTGTCAGACAAACCCTTTGAGCTAAAATATTTATTTGGAGACCCATGAGATTCATTTTGCAATAATTTAACAACACATTTGCGTGTTCACAGTTCTCTGATGTTGGATAATGGTCACATTGATATGCAGGTAAACAAATAAATATTCATATTTTTAGTGTTCAGTTTTATTTAGCTTGTTTAAATGTTCAAATAATTTATTTATTTTAATTAGACATTTGTATGATTTAATCGTTAGCTTTTCGTCAACTCACAATCCCCCTGCAGTTCATTAACCCCAGTTTGGGAAACACTGGCATAATATAATGCTTAATGCATTTTGTGTTGTTAACAAAGAATGAAAAAAAAAAAAAATCTTTCTCTTTCTATTTTTGTATTTTTTATACACAATAATCCCATTCAAAAGTGATACACGAGTTAGGTCAAAAGTAATCTAAAAGTAGTCAATGTTACCTAAAATGAGTAATCTAGATTACATTACTAACTACAATATTTGGTCGCGTTGTGAACGTTTGCAGCTGCAAACTTTCTGTATTTGGTTGTGTTGTGAACGTTTGCAGCGCGTTTCTGTATTTGGTTGTGTTGTGAACGTTTGCAGCGCGTTTCTGTATTTGGTTGTGTTGTGATGGTTTGTAGCGTGTTTCTGTATTTGGTTGTGTTGGTTTGCAGCACGTTTCTGTATTTGGTTGTGTTGTGAACGTTTGCAGCGCGTTTCTGTATTTGGTTGTGTTGTGAACGTTTGCAGAGTGTTTCTGTATTTGGTTGTGTTGGTTTGCAGCACGTTTCTGTATTTGGTCGCGTTGTGAACGCTTGCAGCACGTTTCTGTATTTGGTCGCGTTTTGAACGTTTGCAGCACGTTTCTGTATTTGGTCGCGTTGTGAACGTTTGCAGCGCGTTTCTGTATTTGGTTGTGTTGGTTTGCAGCACGTTTCTGTATTTGGTCGCGTTGTGAACGTTTGCAGCGCGTTTCTGTATTTGGTCGTGTTGTGATGGTTTGCAGCGCATTTCTGTATTTGGTCGCGTTGTGAACGTTTGCAGCGCGTTTCTGTATTTGGTCGCGTTGTGAACGTTTGCAGCGCGTTTCTGTATTTGGTTGTGTTGTGATGGTTTGCAGCACGTTTCTGTATTTGGTCGCGTTGTGAACGTTTGCAGCGCGTTTCTGTATTTGGTCGTGTTGTGATGGTTTGCAGCGCGTTTCTGTATTTGGTCGCGTTGTGAACGTTTGCAGCGCGTTTCTGTATTTGGTTGTGTTGTGATGGTTTGCAGCGCGTTTCTGTATTTGGTCGTGTTGTGATGGTTTGCAGCGCGTTTCTGTATTTGGTTGTGTTGTGAACGTTTGCTGCGTGTTTCTGTATTTGGTTGTGTTTTGATGGTTTGCAGCGCGTTTCTGTATTTGGTTGTGTTGTGAACGTTTGCAGAGTGTTTCTGTATTTGGTTGTGTTGTGATGGTTTGCAGCGCGTTTCTGTATTTGGTTGTGTTCTAAACGTTTGCAGCGCGCTTCTGTATTTGGTTGTGTTGTGATGGTTTGCAGCGCGTTTCTGTATTTGGTTGTGTTGTGAATGTTTGCAGTGCGCGTTTCTGTATTTGGTTGTGTTGTGATGGTTTGCAGAGCGTTTCTGTATTTGGTTGTGTTGTGATGGTTTGCAGCGCGTTTCTGTATTTGGTCGCGTTGTGAACGTTTGCAGCGCATTTCTGTATTTGGTCGCGTTGTGAACGTTTGCAGCGCGTTTCTGTATTTGGTCGCGTTGTGAACGTTTGCAGCGCGTTTCTGTATTTGGTCGCGTTGTGAACGTTTGCAGCGCGTTTCTGTATTTGGTCGTGTTGTGATGGTTTGCAGCGCGTTTCTGTATTTGGTCGTGTTGTGATGGTTTGCAGCGCGTTTCTGTATTTGGTCGTGTTGTGATGGTTTGCAGCGCGTTTCTGTATTTGGTTGTGTTGTGAACGTTTGCAGCGCATTTCTGTATTTGGTCGTGTTGTGATGGTTTGCAGCGCGTTTCTGTATTTGGTCGCGTTGTGAACGTTTGCAGCGCATTTCTGTATTTGGTTGTGTTGTGAACGTTTGCAGCGCATTTCTGTATTTGGTCGCGTTGTGAACGTTTGCAGCGCATTTCTGTATTTGGTTGTGTTGTGAACGTTTGCAGCGCATTTCTGTATTTGGTTGTGTTGTGAACGTTTGTAGCGCGTTTCTGTATTTGGTTGCGTTGTGATGGTTTGCAGCACGTTTCTGTATTTGGTTGCGTTGTGATGGTTTGCAGCGCGTTTCTGTATTTGCTTGCGTTGTGATGGTTTGCAGCGCGTTTCTGTATTTGGTTGTGTTGTGATGGTTTGCAGCGCGTTTCTGTATTTGGTTGCGTTGTGATGGTTTGCAGCACGTTTCTGTATTTGGTTGCGTTGTGATGGTTTGCAGCACGTTTCTGTATTTGGTTGCGTTGTGATGGTTTGCAGCGCGTTTCTGTATTTAGTTGTGTTGTGATGGTTTGCAACGCGTTTCTGTATTTGGTTGTGTTGTGATGGTTTGCAGAGCGTTTCCGTATTTGGTTGTGTTGTGATGGTTTGCAGCACGTTTCTGTATTTGGTTGTGTTGTGATGGTTTGCAACGCGTTTCTGTATTTGGTTGTGTTGTGATGGTTTGCAGAGCGTTTCTGTATGTGGTTGTGTTGTAAACTTCTGCAGCACATGTGTTGTAAAACTGATGAAGATGTTTTCTTAATTTGCTGGTGTTTCTTTAGTTGCAGTGCGCTGAGCTCTCTCGGCCACCGTAATAATCTGCCCAGCATGTCTTTGATCAATAATTCACCACACTAAACATGGTTGGCACAAACTACGTTTATTTTGATTGGACATATGGCCTCGACTACAAAAGATATGGAAAGTGTTTTCTCCTCTGATCTGGTTGCATTTTATTATTTGCATTTAACTTTTTTTTTTTTCACCTTCTGTTCATATTCAGATCAGAAAAGCTCTTTTTAGATTGTACAAGTGGGTAAGCATAAGTGAATCACTTTTACACAACTTAAAGGATTTATTTAATCATGTAGCCTATCTAACAAATAATGATGTTTTTTAAAAGAAGAAAACTGCAAAGGGTGATTCATTAGCTTTAGATTAGTTGATTATGAGCTCAGTCATAACCAACTCATTATTGTTATTAAAAAATGGCACTGAACATTCACTGTCATTCATGTGCATGAAACGGAATGGCATTTCTCCACCAAAGGCAACAATAATTAGTAGCAATATTCACAAGTTAAAATGAAAATATAAATTTCTTGAGATGCTTTTCACAAAGTTCAATAATCATACTGTATAAGAGGACTGTAAAGAAAAGCAGTGAGAGAAAGAGACTGACAGATAAGTTACTTAATTGATTTATGATTGTGTCTGATCTGAACCCCTTCCAGATGCGTCAGTGAGAGTGTATTGATCTTAAAACTATGCAACAACTTAAATAATGCATCCTGCTCTTCCCCTCAGGCCACTCAGGTAGGAGGTGTCAGAGGTTGATCATACTTTGTTTTAAGGAGCAATATCAGATCTATACTGAAGTCTAAAGTGTGGGTGAGATGGTGAAGGATAAAACAAATGGAGCCACTGCAGAGAGCGATAGAAACACAGAAAGAGAGAGTGCGAGAGAGAAAACGGCCCTAGAGAGAAACGGGTGGTGCTGGGATGACATTTTTAGGGCATCCGCTAGAGTTATGGATGAATTGTTTAGTATTGCTCAATGGAAATATTGCCGCAAACACACCTTGAAATCTCCACAGCATTAACTCTGAATCACAGTCGCAACATGCCAGGAGCTTCGGTATTGAAATCTATGGTAAAATTAAAGGGATAGTTCACTCAAAAATTAAAATTACCATGATTTACTCACCCTCAAGCCATCCTAGGTGTATATGACTATATGACTATAATTGGAGTCCAGACGAAAAATGTCCTGGCTAATCCAAGCATTATAATGGCAGTGAATGGCAGCCCAAAATCTGAAGCCCAAAAAAGTGCATCCATCCATTATAAAAGTAATCCACACGGCTCAGGGGGGTTAATAAAGGCCTTCTGAAGCGAATTGCTGGGTTTGTGTAAGAAAAATATCCATATTTAACGTGTTAAGTAAAATATCTAGCTTTCTTCCCTATTCAATGGCCTTCTGTATTCAACTTACGGAAAAAGCGTAACTGGCGCGACGATGACGTCGGACATAGTGTAAACATTTTGAACTGCGAGAGGCATTACACTTTCTTCGTAAGTTGAATACGGAAGCTAGATATTTTACTTTATAAAGTTTTAAATATGAGTATTTTTCTTACACAAACCCATCGATTCGCTTTAGAAGGCCTTTATTAACCGTGTGCATTACTTTTATAATGGATGGATGCACTTTTTTGGCCATTCACTGCCATAATAAAGCTTGGATTAGCCAGGATATTTTTTTTATAAAACTTAGATTGTATTCGTCTGAAAGAAGAACGTCACATACACCTAGGATGGCTTGAGGGTGAGTAAATCATGGGGTAATTTTCACTTTTGGGTGAACTATCCCTTTAATAAAAAAGCATTTGCCGTAGTCAAAGAGCTGCAAGAACAAAGCCTAAAATGAAGCAAAGAAGTGATGAATCACTTAAAATTGAGTTATTTTTAAGTTGGCTTGTAGTTTGCCAAAAACTTCAAAGTTTAAAGATCTTTTTTTCCGCCCTCTATATCAGTACTTTCAACTCCTGCCTGAATATCTCTCATAGATTAGTGATTCCTTTAGGTAATATATAAATAAGCATTAAGTTGAAAATAAATTACAGACTAAAGCTCTATTTCAAAACCTAGTAAACCGCCTCATAAGTGACTGATTTGGAATGCTCTACAAAGACAGAAACCCATACTAGTAGTACTTTGAAGTGCACTGGATGGGTGTTAGCATGTTGCTAACAAGCATGCTAAGCAAACACATTGAACACAAATCTGAGGTAGCTAATAAATACATTTTTTAAAATAATTTCTAATATTGAATTAAATATATTTATAAATTAAAACTTTATTGTCTTGTCTGCCATCTTGGATACACCCCCCCCCCCATTCAGCTTGTTGCAATGCTTTCTGGGATTGCATTTTTTGCTACTTGTTTTGGAACAAAGCTTTTGTGTTTACAGTGGTTTTGCATATTTCCGCTCTGTTGGGAAGAATAAAACGGGTTATTAAGTTTCAGACATCCTGTAATTGTCCTGATAATGAATTATTAAATATCATCTGCTGTGCCAGTGGTGTTTTCACAGAGCTTTTTTGATATTATTTAGTGAGATAATTCCAGTTTCCTCCACTATTTTGTTTTGTTTGTCTTTGAGCTCTTTGAGACACTATAGGGGGAACATTTCATCGTCTGTGTTTACATAACCCGGCACAGACAGCAGTGTCGCAACCGTGATTAGATGTCCCTCATCCCTTTTTTATCCCGTTTTGTCTGATCTGAGTGTTTTGACAGATTATTTCTCAGTCTGTTTATTGAATATGTGTCTTTGAAATCTCTGATTGTGTTTATAGAGGCAGAGACTACAGGTGTGTTTTTTCCCCATTGGATGGCAAACGTTGTCGACTAATAACCATTTCCTACAAGATAAAAAATGGTCCTTCTCAAAGGTGAGATTTTCGGCTCTGAAAGCCAAATCCTCCACAGTGCTGCTTTCAAATACCAGGCTTTATTTGGTCTTAGTGGAGACATGTGAACAATAGAAAGTGTAATTGTTTTAATTTACCCTTTTTATTGATTAGTACTGTAGGTGCAGTTTCAAAAATGGGGGCCATACATTTGGTTATAAATTGATAATTAGTTGAAATAAAAAATAAAACAATATTCATACTTTTTCAATCAATTTAAGTTTACTTAATATTGAGAGTGCAGGTGTTTAAAGTAAAACTGGTTGCTTTTTTATTTTATTTTTTAGAAATCTTCAACTTTATTTTACTTTTTAATACTGGTCAACACAATATTTATTTATTTAAGTAATTAATTTATTTTAAATTATACATTTTTTTTGTTTATTTATGCTCTAAATGTATTTATAAATAAATCAATAAATATTATCATTATCATAATATTTATACATCAATTTAATTTGCATGTAATATAAGTTATGACTATTTTAATATTATGAATATTTATGATGATATTTATTTATTTATAAAAATAATAATAATTAGAGTATAAATAAAAAATAATAATTTAAAATAAATTAACTTAAAGGGATTGTTTACCCAAAAATGAAAATTACCCCATTACCTAGGTGTATATGACATTCTTCTTTCAGACGAATGCAATCAGAGTTATATTAAAAAAGTCAAAACAAAGTCAGGGCATTTTTAACATAACTCCGATTTTATTCGTTTGAATGAAAGAAAGTCATATACACCTAGGATGATTTGAGGGTGAGTAAATCATGGAGTAATTTTCAAAAAAAATCATTTTTGGGTGAACTAACCCGTTAATTATGAATTAATTATAAACAACATTTTTTTTGTTTTCTTTTTTTTCTTTCTCTATTGAGTCTACAGGTCTTAATGGCAAAACATTGTTTAAAATTTCCGGTCTTTATGGCAAAATATTGTCCTAATTTTCCTTTTAGAAACATTTGTCGTAATTTACTAATATTGGTTGTCAGCATAATCTATTATCATTTATTTATAATAGAAATATATCTATTTTAGTTCATTAATTTATGCTCTAAATTTTTTTAAATATTTTATTTATAAGTTTATTAAATATGTTAATATTTAATTTGTTTATAATGTAACATCATTTTAATATATTTATAATTTATAAATATTATCATTTTATAAATATTAAAACAGTCATTACTCTTATTGTGTTTCATTGGACACTGTCTAGGTCCAGCTAATTCAAAGCCTTGGTTTCATGCTAATTGCCATTCCAGGTGCTTTTTCTATTTCTCCGGTGTCCCCTCACACGGCTCCTCTCTGACTTCAGAGGCAGATGAGCAGACATCTGTGCAATATCCTCTCTCATCCTTCCTCTGACCCTAGTCTCTCTTTACACCTCCTCCATCATTCACTCCCTTGAGGATGGCAGGAAAGGATGTAGACGTGACTATCGAGAGGATGGACAGTTTTAATACTGTGCTTGTGCCCCCCCAGGGACCGGTTACCCCTGAAGATATTACAAGCTCCAAAATGAATCACATCCATTTCTCACCGTGCACAAGATGACAGGATTGAGACTCAGTTTGAGGGCCGAGTCTCTTCGCAAACATTCGCAACGTGGATGCGAAGGATCACAGAGTGATGTCCAGTCCTGTGACCCATAGTTAAAGAAAGAGCCTCCTATTGATTTGAGAGATATTACAAGCGTCTTAAAGGTCAGTCATGACGTTTTCTTCTTCTTTGCTTTTTAATGTTTTATCAGTATGTTTAAAAGGTGAAGTGTGTAACCTTTTTTGTTTTTGATGTTTAAATACTTTCTTATATACCAGTTTGTGTAGAGACAACTGTAAGCAAGTTATTTACCCCCAAGAGTGTGAGTCTGAGTTAGTTTAACATCCTGACACAGTAACATCGACTTGATTAATGTCATGGGTTTAGGGTGGGACTATCTATTTGTCTAACCAATGGAAGATGAAGTAAGTATTCAGCTTTGACCGACTTTCCATGATATCATGAAATAAGGAAAGAGTTCTTTTTTATAATTAACAATTGAATAAGATTGGTTACGAAAAATACATTTATTTTGCTTGGAAAATGAAAATGTATATCCAGGTTTATAGACTGTATGATTATTCCATCACATAGCCGATTGCTCTTAATCTGAAATGTGGCAGCAATGAAGATTGGTGGACTCTAGTTCAGTGGTTCTTAACTGTTTGGCCATGGGACCCACATTTTCCCATGGTCATAAAGCCTCGACCCCAATTTTTAGGAATTTGAACCAAGCTAATTTATTTCTCAAAAATGGTTGACACTAGGGCTGCAACAACTAGTCGATAAAACAATCGATAATAATCGATAATGAAAATCATCGACAACGATTCTCATTATCGATTAGTCGGGTATGCCACCAACTTCCACCAGTTGCGCCAAACTACAGCACTGAATGACGCATTTCTATGGACAAAATGCATCTAAAATACTGGAGTGTAAACCGAGCGAGCTGCTGAGAGAAAGGTACATGATCCAAGCACACAAAACATGAGGATTCTTTAGTGTAAGCTTCAAGCTAATGCATTAGCGTTTAACATACACTGTCATGTGCTTTGACAGATGTGTGTGCGTCCTCAGTACAAAACGTTCATTTTACAGGTTATATCCACTGATCTATATAGAGAACAGTGGTTATATCTTTATCTGTATATGTTACTAATTCACGCAAGTATTTCCATTTTGCATGAAAGCGCGTCCTTATAGTCTGCATTACCCCTTATTTACACTGCATGTGTCTGCATTAACAAATTGTTGTAAATACTATAATATATACAGTATACTAGAATTTACTATTTCACTACAGTAAATACTGTACTATATTTTCATGTGGGATAGCAAAAAAACAACAATAAACAGAATTAAACTAGACAAAACAAACACAATGTTAGAACACAAAAAAAATAGAGAAAAAAAACGTAGGACTGTGTAATCACGTGGTCTCGCGAATCCTGTCGCTTCGCTTCTGAAATGCTCCTGGTGTGAGTTGGCACCGCGCAGAAGACAGAACAAAACCTCAGCTTCAAGCTTCAAACTTCACTGAACGAGCACTGGCACGGCAATCGCGCGCATGCACGTCAAACAGACAGAACGCAGTCGAGAGGGAGAATATTCAGCGCAAAAACATTAATTTAGCTGAAATATCTGCTGTTGAACGCTAAATTTATGTTTAGAAGTCAAAATTCACATTTTTTTTTAGGAGAGTAGTAACTGCAAAGGGATAACAGCGTGTAATTGTAATATAAATGTAAGACGCTTCTACAGGATAAAGAAATTACAGTAACAGTTACTGTGTCCATAGTGAATGTGTATGTGTGTTCCTACAGAACATTCCTCTTATCAGGTAACTCGGTTACGTATGGTAACCCTCGTTCCCTGAAGGAGGGAACGGAGACGTACGTCGGACGTCACCGACGAATTGGGATCACTTCAGGGAGCCCCTATCAACTTCGAGATATAGAGAACCGGCCAATGACTATTGGCGTGCGAGATTTGCATCTCGCGCTCCGCCCCGCAGCGCGGGTATAAAGCGGAAGCGAATGCAGCGCACTGTTGTTTTTCACTGAGGAGCCGAACTAGTGACTCGGCCATGCAGTGATGGTACAGCAACTGTGGCGACGGGACGTACGTCTCCGTTCCCTCCTTCAGGGAACGAGGGTTACCATACGTAACCGAGACGTTCCCTTTCAGTCGGTCACGTTCGACGTACGTCGGACGTCACCGACGAATTGGGATCCCTTTGGAAAACGCCACAGTTACTACCACTTCCAGCGCCCAGCGAGAGCCCTTCAGACCCCGTCTGTTCCGGGCGGGAAATTCACGCAGGGAAGTCACACTGCTGTTCCGCAAGACCCACTTCAGCAGACTATTGGATAACGCTGGGAAAGCGTGCCCAGAGGGACGCTGCGGAAGCCACATCATGCCCGAAGGGAGTTACCATGTGGAAAATACACGTATGGACTGGCCGTGGGCAGTGCAACATACGGAAGTCCCAGGGGTGGCCCCGGCCAAACAGGCGGGGGAACAACACCTAACTGAGACGGCAGAGAGCTCTGCCGAGGGAAAGACACGGGCTCGCCGTAGGGAGCCGTACCGTGGAAGAATACACATATGGGACCGCCGTGGGGGTCACAACATATGGAACCCAGCCTAACACAAGTTCCACCAATGCATACGAGTGTTAGACCTGGCGTCGGACGCTCCGCCACATCCGACTGCCGCGGGTTGCGGAGGACTCAACAGGGTTCGCCGTTCTGGGGAACTCGACTGGAGCATATAAGCGCACGTATCCGTTCCACAGGGAAGGGAGTGGCGCAGCAAGCCGACACTTAGAACGGGCACTTCGGTGTTACTGACTATGGGAAGCGAGCACACAGGAAGATACCGGCTCTACACGGAGGCTATAAAATCTAGCGAACGTGTTAGGTGTCGCCCAGCCCGCAGCTCTACAAATATCTGTCAGCGAGGCGCCACGAGCCAACGCCCAGGAAGAAGCTACACCCCTAGTGGAGTGGGCTCTTAACCCGAGCGGGCAGGGCACGTCTTGGGTTTGGTATGCCAAGACGATGGCATCCACTATCCAGTGGGCCATCCTCTGCTTGGAGACAGCCTTTCCCTTCTGCTGGCCTCCATAACAGACGAAGAGCTGCTCTGAGGTCCTGAAGCTTTGAGTTCTGTCCACGTAAGTCCGGAGAGCGCGGACTGGACAGAGAAAAGCTAGGGCTGGGTCTGCCTCCTCCGAAGGCAGCGCTTGCAGGCTCACCACCTGGTCCCGGAAGGGAATGGTGGGAACCTTGGGCACATATCCGGGTCGGGGTCTCAGGATTACATGAGAGTTACCGGGCCCGAATTCCAGGCACGATTCGTCGACCGAAAATGCCTGCAGGTCCCCTACCCTCTTGATAGAGGCCAATGCAGTCAGGAGTACTGTCTTCAGAGACAGGATTTTTAACTCGACTGACTGCAAAGGCTCAAAGGGCGCCCTCTGCAGTGCGGTTAGCACCAGAGTTAAGTCCCAAGAGGGTATAGAGGGAGAGCGAGGCGGTTTTAGTCTCCTCGCCCCCCTCAGGAACCTGACGATCAGATCGTGCTTCCCTAGAGACTTACCACCTACCATGTCATGATTAGCGGCGATAGCGGCAACATAGACTTTGAGGGTGGAGGGAGACAGCCTTCGCTCCAACCCATCCTGTAGGAAGGAAAGCACGGAACCGATCGAACATCTCCGGGGGTCTTCTCGGCGAGAAGAGCACCAGCCGACGAACAGGTTCCACTTCAACGCATAGAGGCGCCTCGTAGAGGGAGCTCTAGCGGAAGTGATGGTGTCTACCACAGCCTGTGGTAGGCCACCTAGAACCTCCGCGTCCCGTCCAGGGACCAGACATGGAGTTTCCAGAGGTCCGGACGCGGGTGCCATAGGGTGCCCCGTCTCTGAGTCAGGAGGTCCTTCCTCAGAGGAATGGGCCAGGGAGGTGCTGTCGCGAGAAGCACTAGTTCCGGGAACCAAGTCCGGTTGGGCCAATACGGAGCGACCAACAGGACTTGCTCCTCGTCCTCCCTGACCTTGCACAGAGTCTGTGCGAGAAGGCTCACTGGGGGAAACGCATACTTGCGTAGGCCCCGGGGGCCAGCTGTGTGCCAGCGCATCCGAGCCGAGGGTCCCCTCGGTCAGGGAATAAAACAACTGGCAGTGGGTCGTGTCCGGGGCGGCAAACAGGTCTACCTGTGCGGTCCCGAAGCGACTCCAGATCAGCTGGACCACCTGGGGATGGAGTCTCCACTCTCCGGGGAGCACTGGCTGTCGTGAGAGCTCGTCGGCCGCACGATTGAGCAGGCCCGGAATGTGAATGGCACGAAGCGACCTCAGATGCTTCTGACTCCATAGGAGGAGATGGCGGGCGAGTTGTGACATGCGACGGGAGCGTAGACCACCCTGTTTGTTGATGTACGCAACGGCCGCAGTGTTGTCCGTACGGACCAGAACGTGCTTGCCTAGTAGCGGCGTTTTGAAGCGGCCCAGCGCAAGACGAACTGCTAACAACTCGAGGCAATTGATATGCCATTGCAGTTGAGGCCCCGTCCACAGACCCGAAACTGCAAGCCCGTTGTACGTGGCACCCCAGCCGGTGGATGAGGCATCCGTGGAGACAACAGCATGCCTGGACACTTGTTCTAGGGGAACTCCTGCCCGTAGAAATGAAGGGTCCGACCACGGGCTGAAGGTTTGGCGGCACCTCGGAGTCACAGGGACACGGAGGGATCCGCTGTGCCACGCCCATCTCGGGACTCGGTCGTGTAGCCAGCGTTGAAGCGGTCTCATATGAAGCAACCCGAGCGGCGTTACTGCGGCTGCGGATGCCATATGCCCCAGGAGCCTCTGAAAATGTTTCAGTGGTACCGCTGTCCTGCATTTGAACGAATTCAAGCAGTTCAACACCGACTGGACGCGCTCCTCTGTGAGGCGCGCTGTCAGGCCGCCCGAATCCAGCTCCATACCGAGAAAAGAGATCCTCTGCGTGGGGCAGAGTTTGCTCTTTTCCCAGTTGACCCGAAGACCCAACCGGCTGAGGTGACTGAGCACCATGTCCCTGTGTTCGCACAACTGTTCTCGCGACTGGGCAAGGATCAGCCAGTCGTCGAGATAGTTGAGGATGCGAACTCCACGCTCTCTCATGGGAGCAATGGCCGCCTCCGCGACTTTCGTGAAGACACGGGGCGACAGGGCTAGCCCGAAGGGTAGGACTTTGTACTGATATGCTCGTCCGTCGAACGCAAAGCGTAGAAACGGTCTGTGTCGAGGGAGAATCGAGACATGAAAGTACGCGTCCTTCAGGTCGACCGCTGCAAACCAATCTTGGGGACGGATGCACCTGAAGATGCGTTTCTGCGTTAGCATTCTGAACGGTAGCCTGTGAAGGGACCGGTTCAGGAATCGCAGATCCAAGATCGGCCGTAACCCGCCGCCTTTCTTGGGTACAATGAAGTACGGGCTGTAGAAGCCGGTCTTCATATCGGCTGGAGGGACCGGCTCTATCGCGTCCTTCGCCAGTAGGACTGCGATCTCCGCCTGAAGGACAGGGGCATTCTCCTTCGACACAGAGGTGAAGTGAACGCCCCTGAACTTGGGGGGACGCCGGGCGAACTGAATCGCATAGCCGAGTCTGATGGTACGGATGAGCCAGCGAGACGGGCTGGGGAGCGCTAGCCAGGCTCCCAGCGACCGTACAAGCGGGACCATCGGCACCACAGACGTACCCGCAGCGGGGCAGCGAAGCGGTATGCAGGGACCCGACTCGGACGGCATGAGAGCGGCCCGAAGTGGGGTCTGAGTGAACTGCGTAACACTTACCTGCTTCCGCTGAGGGGGTGTGCGAGTGTGAGAAGGCCGCTTGTGTGCGTCCCCACAGCCGGCACCCCCTGCTGGCGATTGGAGAGGCGCCTGAGGGTGACAAGGCATGGGAGCGTCGAACACCGCCAAGCGCGCTCTCTTGGCACCCAGAGATTTTGGAAACTGCTCTTTCTTTGAAAATTTGGGTACCGCTGGCGCTGGGGCCAGCGGCGGAACAGAAATCAAACAAAAGATTCTCCCCCGGCCCTCCTCCGGGGGAAGGAGTGGTGCTGCAACCATCTCCTGACGAGCAGTCTCCTCCATCTCTGGGTGGCCCGTCTCAGGGTCTCTTACGACGGCGCTTGCCACCTGGCTTGGCAGCGGCCTGAGCGGGCTGGACATCCTTCCCACGGCCGGCTCCACGCCTACGCCCGGGTGGAGGCTGCTGCTGGGCTGGGGCGGGAGCAGGGGCGGCGGCGGTTGGACGTCCTCGGCGACGGGCAGGCGGAGGCGCTGCGACCGGCGGCAGGGTGGAGGCAGCAGCTGGCCGCCGGGGCAGGATGTGTTTGATCGCCTCCGTCTGCTTTTGGGCGGCCGAGAACTGCTGGGCAAAGCTCTCGACCGCGTCGCCGAACAACCCGGCCGAAGAAACGGGGGAGTCCAGGAACCGATACTTGTCGGTCTCCCTCATGTCGGCCAGGTTGAGCCAGAGATGCCGTTCCTGGACCACTAAGGTGGACATCGCCTGACCGATAGAACGGGCGGTGACTTTCGTCGCCCGGAGGGCGAGGTCCGTCGCCGTCCGGAGCTCCCGGAGGAGCTCTGGGTCCGGCCTACCCTCGTGCATGTCCATGAGTGCCTGGGCCTGATGCACCTGGAGCAACGCCATGGCATGCAAGGCGGACGCAGCCTGGCCACAAGACCTGTAAGCCTTCGCAGTCAGACTGGAAGAGAACTTACAGGCCTTGGACGGGAGCCGTGGGTCACCGCGCCAGTTGGAGGCGGTAGCCGGACACAGTTGCATCGCGACGGCCCGCTCCACTGGTGGGATTCCCACGTACCTCCTGGCTTGCCCGCCGTCAAGGGTAGTGAGGAGGGAGGAGCCACTAGGTCTGTTTCTGGCACTAAATGGTGTCGTCCACGACCTGGTGAGCTCCTCATGCACCTCCGGGAAGAAAGGCACCGGGGCGGGACGCTGAGAACCAGCGCGACCCGCCCCGAGAAACCAATCATCCAACCTAGAAGGTTCGGGACGTGGTGGAGGGTTCCACTCAAGCCCGACCTTTTCGGCGGCCCGGGAAAGCATAGCCGTCAACTCGGGGTCCGACTCGGCCGTTGCCACTCTCCCAGAGGGAGGCAGTACAGCCGAATCTTCATCCTCCGAGGACCGGAACTCCCCCTCCGATGCAGCGATCGACATCTGTTCATCTACTGGAGCCCCGAAGGTCACCACTGGATGCCCATGGGAGGGGCCAGCGATTTCCTCCGGAAGCCCTACCGGCTGCGGCGCTTGTGAGGGATCAGGGGCCTGCGGAGGCTGGCTCGGCGGGTTTGCCCTGAACGTAATCCTCAGGTCACCCCGGCCATCCGTCGAAGTAGGTCTATTCTGCTGGGCAGGAATAGCACTAGATCGAGGTATGGGTAGGGGGACTCCACCTTCCCGAAGGTAAGCGAGTCTCGACCTAAGCGCCGCGATAGTCATGTTCCCGCAGTGGGAACATGAACTATCCACAAAAGCTGCCTCAGCGTGCTGAATGCCCAGGCACGTGATACAGCGATTGTGACCGTCAGCGGGCGACAGGGAACGACCGCATCCAGAAACGCACGGGTGGAATGACATCTTGAAAAAGACGCAGTGTCACACCCGTGTTGCTCTTTTTGTGAGGAAATGCTCGTCGAACGTGACCGACTGAAAGGGAACTATGGTTAATTTGTGGTTACCATGGAATAACTACAATTACCCTGTTTTATTTATTTATTTATGTATTATTATTATTATTTGTTGTTTGTTTTATTCGTTGTAAAACCATGGTTAATTTTTGTAAGGTATATTCACTATGTATGTTTTCATAGCACAGCTGACAAGTTTGTTTGAAGGACAGCATTGGGCAGGATGTGGAATAGTGTTTTGTCAGTAAAAAAAAAATCCGGTTTTAAATCCGATTAATCAAAAAATAATCAATTATATCAATTATCAAAATAATCATTAGTTGCAGCCCTAGTTGACACACAAGTACCGTCCCACTTAACTTAAAAACAAATTGTTAGAATATCACTAACACTGATGAATAAAGAGATTAAGGTAAGGCTATTAAATAGCAGTCCTAGACTTTTTTGGTCATTTCATGACTTAAGGTAAGGTAGGCAACTTTTTGTTATACTGCTTGAAACTCTCTTCACATCCTGATAGCAATCAATAATAGAAGTGGTCTAAATATTAAAACATGTACATATATTGTCTGTGGAAGTCTCTGGACCGAATGCAATGATATGATGTCCTACCTGCCTGTCAACATATGTATTTCCATACCTTCGTACTTGTATTTCCATACCGGCTCGCACAGACATCACACGTCATCAGTCACCAAGCACCAAAAACAAACCGCAGTCGCCTTTTACAGTTCCTCCAGAACCAAAACAACAAACTTATGCTGTGTTCACACCATGTCGTAACCGTAATTACGAGATTGCGACCCGTGACGTTCTACCCGGAGCTGTTCATGTCCTCAGACTCAGATGCGTTTCTACACTATATTGCCAAAAGTATTGGGACACCCCTCCAAATCATTGAATTCAGGTGTTCCAATCACTTGCATGGCCACAGGTGTATAAAATCAAGCACCTAGGCATGCAGACGCTTCTACAAACATTTGTGAAAGAATGGGTCACTCTCAGGAGCTCAGTGAATTCAAGCGTGGTACCGTGATAGGATGCCACCTGTGCAATAAGTCCATTCGTGAAATTTCCTCACTACTAAATATTCCACGGTCAACTGTTAGTGGTATTATAACAAAGTGGAAGCAAATGGGAACAACAGCAACTCAGCCACGAAGTGGTAGGCCAAGTGGGGTTGTTTTTCAGGGGCTTGGCTTGGCCCCTTAGTTCCAGTGAAAGGAACTCTTTAAGCTTCAGCATACCAAGACATTTTGGACAATTTCATGCTCCCAACTTTGTGGGAGTAGTTTGGGGATGGCCATCCCCAAAGGTGCCTTCCTGTTCCAACATGACTGCACACCAGTGCACAAAGCAAGGTCCATAAAGACATGGATGAGGGAGTTTGGTGTGGAGGAACTTGACTGGCCTGCACAGAGTCCTGTCCTCAACCCGATAGAACACCTTTGGGATGAATTAGAGCGGAGACTGCGAGCCAGACCTTCTAAACACACTCCTAAACCTTGTGGAAAGCTTTCCCAGAAGAGTTGAAGCTGTTATAGCTGCAAAGTGTGGGCTGACTTCATATTAAACCCTACGGATTAAGAATGGGATGTCATTAAAGTTCATGTGCATGTAAAGGTGTCCCAAAAATGTTGGCAGATATTGTGACCTCATCTGCCATTCATTCTTTGTGTTGTCATTTGTTTCAGATCTAACATAAAATCCAGTTTGGGAGGAAGTAAAATCCTAGGCTTTTAATGAGAGAGTATCGCACAATGCTGAGAAATAATTTCATCATACAAGTATTTGTTTGTTTTTTAAGCCAACCATATAAATTTAAGTTATCTTTAACATACTAACATGACACGAGAACTTACATTTTATTAAGTTAGCTCAACAAAATATTATTTGTTTAAATGAACTTGTATCATTCTTATTAAAAACTATTGTTATTCCTTTTACTGGAAAACACTTGAAATAACACTTAGGCTGCATCCTAACTTGCATCCTCTCCTACTAGCAGGCAAAAACCAGTACAGTGCATCTGGAAAGTATTCACAGCGCTTCACTTTTTCCACATTTTGTTATGTTACAGCCTCATTCCAAAATGTATTTAATGAATTATTTTTATTTTATTTTACAAACAATACCCCATAATGACAACATGAAAAGTTTGTTTGAAATCTCTCTCTGGAGCAGGTTTTCATCAAGGATGTCTCTGTACTTTGCTGCATTCATCTTTCTCTCAATCCTGACTAGTCTCCCAGTTCCTGCCGCTGAAAAACATCCCCACAGCATGTTTCTGCCACCACCATGCTTCACTGTAGAGATGGTATTGGCCAGGTGATGAGCGGTGCCTAGTTTCCTTGAGACATGACACTTGCCATTCAGGCCAAAGAGTTCAATCTTTGTTTCATTAGACCAGAGACTTTTATTTCTCGTGGTCTGAGAGTCCTTCAGGTGCCTTTTGGCAAACTCCAGGCGGCCTTTTATTGAGGAGTGGCTTCCGTCTGGCCACTCTACCAAAGAGGCCTGATAGGTGAAGTGCTGCAGAGATGGTTGTTCTTCTGGAAGGTTCTCCTCTCTTCACAGAGAAATGCTGGAGCTCCATCGGGTTTTTGGTCACCTCCCTGACTAAGGCCCTTCTTCCCCGATTACTCAGTTTGGCCGGGTGGCCAGCTCTAGAAAGAGTCCTGGTGGTTCCAAACTTCTTCCATTTATGGATGATGGAGGCCACTGTGCTCATTGGGTCCTTCAATGCTGCAAAACTTTTTCTGTACCCTTCCCCAGATCTGTGCCTCGACACAGTCCTGTCTTTGGAGGTCTAGAGACGATTCCTTGGACTTCATGGCTGGGTTTGTGCTCTGACATGCACTGTTAACTGTGGGACCTTATATAGACAGGTGTGTGCCTTTCCAAATCATGTCCAATCAACTGAATTTACCACAGGTGGACTCCAATCAAGTTGTAGAAACATCTCAAGGATGATCAGTGGAAACAGGATGCGCCTGAGCTCAATTTTGATTGTCATGGCAAAGGCTTTGAATACTTATGTACATGTGATTTTTGGCATTTTTTATTTTTAATAAATTTGCAAAGATTTCAAACAAACTTGTTTGTCATTATGGGGTATTGTTTGTAGAATTATGAATTATGAAAAATAATGAATTTAATCCATTTTGGAATAAGGCTGTAACATAACAAAATGTGGAAAAAGTGAAGCACTGTGAATACTTTCCGGATGCACTGTATGTGAAAAGAATAGTATGTCAAAATTCACAGTACTAATAAAAGAGTAGGCAAATTACTTCTACTACTTCCAGTGAGATTCTGAAGTGTGCATTCGATAGACACTTTACTATCCCATGAGGCCATAGCCATAGGCCATGAATAGTTTCTATCGTTATTTTTATGCTGTAGCAAGGACGTGAACAAAGGGAAACGCTGTTTGGCTCCGCTAGCCAGTTACCTAATTGCTAATTGAATCATTTGTTAGAATGATTATATGAAAAGAAAAGGGCTACAAGGCAATCATGTATGTGTTATCATGTATCTGCTGTACTAAAGATTTAATAAGGCTAAAACTGTATATCAAAAGCTAACATAAACACTAGTAGCATTTACAAATAGCGGCGTATCTACAAAGTATGAGACAACTACAAATAAAAAAACATACCATCATGAAACGTCCTGTAACAGCTGTTCTTGCGCAGGTTCTGCTCGATCCTCTTCACTAATATTCTCTGTGTCTGATTCAGGCTCAAATTTATAAGGCAATATTGATGCCATTGTTTATTACAGTACACCTGAGCATATGCAACCACCCGTAATGGTAAGGGGCGTGACGTTTCCGGACAGCGTGCACTAGGCGGTTAGCGAATCAAAACTCACTGGGCCAGCTAACCAATCTGAGCCCATTGCGTATTTCTGAGGAAGGGGCTTCATAGAACCAGGAAATCATCAGACCATTATTATGAGAAGGGACACAGTGGTGTAGAATAAAGGTAAAATATGTGAAAAATAATGCGTTTTTTTTAAAACTAAGCATGAACCCGTTACAGTGCACCCCATAAACACAATCAAGCCTTTGAAAAAAGCTGATCAACCACCCCTTTAAGTAAACCTAAGTTTTAAATTCATTAAGTGGACTGTAATTAAGTTGTGATGAAGCTGTGTTGCTTTAGCCCATTTTAATGAATTAAACTGAAGAGACATTTTTTTAATGTGCTTAATCTTTATATCTGTAACAAAATGAGGGTGAGTAATTTAATTACAGAATTCTTATTTTGGAGTGAACTATCCTTTTAAATGCAAATGTCACATGCATTTAACTGAGCTGATTTTTCCTATACAGTAGCTTAAGGCTGTGCTTACTGTGGAATTTATTTATTTACATTTTTTTTTTTAAATACATTTTTTAGCCCTCTGACTAAATGTGCCCAGGGATGAGACTGTTAACAATTCATGTAGCAATAGTGAATGAACCGGAGTAACTTTTTGTTACTCTTGACTAAACAATTCCTACAGTATGTATATCTTGTAAAAAAAAATACATTTTCAACCAGAACTACATCAGTAAGTTTTTTCAGGCGAAACTAATTATAGAGCAACTCATTAGTCTGGAAGACTATCCAAAACAATTACTAATTTACTTTTAATGCTGCAGTTATGTTGGTCATTTTCAATTCTACACATTTTACAAGTTTTAATTCTAATGGTTATGAGTTCTGCAGCTTCTGGATTGGACAGAAAATCTGATGAGAAGCTGAAGTGCAGAGTGATGTCATTGATCCATATTGGCGGATGTGAGGACTGTAAATTTGAATGCTTATATCTTCTTAATGTGAATTTTGTCATTGTTTTGGAGCACACTAGCTTATAGATAACCTTAAGGCTAACATATTCATACAAAAACTTCAAAATAAAATGTAAGAATCAGTGAGTACTGTTTATAAACCCTCAGATTTGCAAATCTGTGGCCATGGATTTGCAGGTCTTGTTTCTCTCTCTCTCTCTCTCTCTCTCTCTCTCTCTCTCTCTCTCTCTCTCTCTCTACATGAAAAATCTGTTCTCTTCATAAATAAATAAATGCATAATCTAGACTATATGCTTGTCCTATAAATTCATGATTGAAAATGTAAATGAAAACAAAAGCTAATAAATGTATTTTTATCATTAAAATATGCAAATTAAAATTATGGTTAATATTATGATGGATTTTTTTTACAACCCTGTCTGTCAAAATGACGGACATTGAGAAAGTCTAACGCAACCACTGCTAGGAAGTCTGTAAGCTCAGAGGTTTTTTTTCTGCTTTTATGACTGAACGACTGACTGAAGAAGTTGCACTTTATTCTGATTTAGCTGTTTAAATGTGTTCATGAAACCATTTGTGTTTGAAATGTTCTCTTCTTTCTACAGGGAAGAGTCATTTTTGATTGTCATGCATCACCACATAAGAGCTTAATATGGAAGTTGAGGCTGTGCAACACTACGTAAAGGTACACGCTTTCCCACCTCTTTAAAGGTTTGGCCTCTTTGACATTAAAGTCCTCTCTCTTTGAAAAACTCTTTGGATGTCTTATATGTCTTGGATGTTAAAGTACTACTCTATGATCAACATTTACCATCTCTAACCTTTACCGTTAGAGCAAACAGATGCAGAATTTTTTTGTGAAATTCGGGAAGTCAAGTTACATGCTGTTAAAGGGATAGTTCACCCAAAAATGAAAATTCTGTCATACTCACCCTCGTTCCAAACCCACAAATGAAGTCTGAAAGCTTTCTGTCCCTCCATTGACAGCTACGCAACTACTACTTTGACGCTTCAAAACGTCCATAAAGAGATCATAAAAATAATCCATATGAATTGAGCATATGAAGTCCAGATTTTCTGAAGAGACTTCGATCTCTTTATATGATGAACATATAGTCTTGCAATGTTAGTGCATTACTGTTAACATGATTTTTACTTGTTTTTAACTTATTTTGCAAAGCAGAATGAATGTGCAAAAATGTGCATTGTGAATGTGCAAAAATTCCGATTCATTAGCCGCTTTAGGTAACTCGAAAAATAACAAAGTGTAGTAAATGGTATAACTACAGTGCATGCGGAAAGTTTTCACAGCGCTTCACTTTTTCCACATTTTGTTATGTTACAGCTTTATTCCAAAATGGATTAAATTCATTATTTTTTTCCTCAATTCTACAAACAATACCCCATAATGACAATGTGAAAGAAGTTTGTTTGAAATCTTTGCAAATTTATTAAAAATAAAAAATGCCAAAAATCACATGTACATAAGTATTCACAGCCTTTGCCATGACAATCAAAATTGAGCTCAGGCGCATCCTGTTTTCACTGATCATCCTTGAGATGTTTCTACAACTTGACTGGAGTCCACCTGTGGTAAATTCAGTTAATTGGACATGATTTGGAAAGGCACACATTTGTCTATATAAGGTCCCACAGTTAACAGTGCATGTCAGAGCACAAACCCAGCTATGAAGTCCAAGGAATCGTCTGTAGACCTCCGAGACAGGAAGGGTACAGAAAAATTTCTGCAGCATTGAAGATCCTAATGAGCACAGTGGCCTCCATCATCCATAAATGGAAGACGTTTGGAACCACCAGGACTCTTCCTGGAGCTGGCTGCCCGGCCAAACTGAGTGATCGGGGAAGAAGGGCCTTAGTCAGGGAGGTGACCAAGAACCCGATGGTCACTCTGACAGAGCTCCAGCATTTCTCTGTGGAGAGAGGAGAACCTTCCAGAAGAACAACCATCTCTGCAGCACTTCACCAATCAGGCCTCTTTGGTAGAGTGGCCAGACGGAAGCCACTCCTCAGTAAAAGGCCACCTGGAGTTTGCTAAAAGGCACCTGAGTGACTCTCAAACCACGATAAATAAAATTCTCTGGTCTGATGAAACAAAGATTGAACTCTTTGGCCTGAATGGCAAGTGTCATGTCTCGGAAACCAGGCACCGCTCATCACCTGGCCAATACCATCTCTACAGTAAAGCATGGTGGTGGCAGAATCATGCTGTGGGGATGTTTTTCAGCGGCAGGAACTGGGAGACTAGTCAGGATTGAGAGAAAGATGAATGCAGCAATGTACAGAGACATCCTTAATGAAAACCTGCTCCAGAGCTCTCTGGACATCAGACTGGGGTGAAGGTTCATCTTGCAACAGGACAACGACCCTAAGCACACAGCCAAGATAACAAAGGAGTGGCTACGGGACAACTCTGTGAATGTCCTTGAGTGGCCCAGCCAGAGCCCAGACTTGAACCCAATTGAACATCTCTGGAGAGATCTGAAAATGGCTGTGCACTGACGCTCCCCATCCAGCCTGATGGAGCTTGAGAGGTCCTCCAAAGAAGAATGGGAGAAACTGCCTAAAAAAAAAGGTGTGCCAAGCTTGTAGCATCATACTCAAAAAGACTTGAGGCTGTAATTGGTGCCAAAGGTGCTTCAACAAAGTATTGAGCAAAGGCTGTGAATACTTATGTACATGTGATTTTGCACTGTATATGTGCTACAAACCAAGGTTACATTAAACCAATACATTAAAATAATTTATACTACGGGGCTGCTGAATGCTTGATTCTGACTGGTTGACGAAAGTACTAAGGTGTGCAATTATTTTCAGGGAAACTCATGGCTAAAGTAATTCCAGGCAGGTGGCCATTTGAGTGACAGGTGGATTTCCACTATGGTCGAGCTAGGTGGGCGTGGTTTCAGCAATCAGGCACCTCAGCTCCACCCACGTCCCGTCTCTTTGCCCATTTTCAGGTATCCGGGAGCGGTGATGCGCGGCCAAGATGGCAACGGCTGACTTTTGGCTTCAAAAATGGCGTGCATCTATAAATTATTCATTCAAGAACAATGTGCAAATTTACTGCAACAATGGAGCCGCAAACTTCACATACACTTGAAAATCCAGCCATTAATTGATCCTGGTAAGCGCTCATTGTCACAGTTTGACGTCATGGCATTTGTTTCCAAGCGGACCGTTAAAGAATGCAACACACACGTCTCGCGGACATCCTGTAGAATTCAACCAATCAGATGATGACTTTGAAAGTGTCCCGAAAAGTGTCCCGTATTCATCAGACGTTCAGCCAACAGTCCGTGGGCGTGACGTCTGAGGCTGAGACTACGTATTAGTAGACGCTGCTTCCGAAAACTGTTGAAAGAGACGCACAGACTGAAGTAATTCACATACGCCTCTCTCAGAATAATCCACTCCAGGCCATTGAACTATTAGAAAAATAATGCTTAAAGGGATTGTTCACCCCACGTCATTAATTACTCACCCTCAAATCAATCCAAACCTGTAAGACTTTCGTTCATCTTCGGAGCACAAATGAAGATATTTTTAATGAAATCTGAGAGATTTATGTCCCTCCACTGACAGCTATGCCACCACCACTTTGACGCTTCATGTCGTGACCACATTACCACTTTGGGTGTTATTTTTCTAATAAGTCAACGGCCCGTCATTAATTATTCCTTACATAAGACATACCAGTTTGCAGTATCAAGCAGCATAACAAGCTGTTTTGTACTGCTAAAAATAGCTGGAATCAATGAGAACAGAAGCCTTGAAACAATCAAGTTACAAATGGCTGCATATGCTCTTATATTAAAAACAAGTGTGCTGCTCTGGTAATCGACAGTATGTTACCAATGTTCTCAGTAAAGTTTGTGTTGAATCCAAAACACTGTGGGAGTTCCTATCATTCTGTGCAGGAGGGAGGAAAAGTGATTAATCATAAATATGCTTGCATAAAGTCACACATCACTCCCTCATTCAAGGTCTGGATAAGGTCTTTTTGTGTCTAGCTGCCCTTTAGTATAATGCATGGCAGACTAAAAAAAGACGCCCGCAAACACATTCTTTCTATTTGGAAAGAAAATCCTCTGTAAACACAACAAAATTTCTGTTTGCAGAATTGAGATAAAGCACATTAAAATAGGCTCCTGTATCATTATTCACTTTTGAAGTTTATCTTCAATACTAGCATTCCGCTAGTACACACACACCACTTGTATCTTTAAACGGGCTTCATTCTGAATCTTTTTTTTTTCTTGATGCATACACACAAAGCAGAGTACGGTGGCACAAAATTGGGGCTCTCTTTGTTGTTAGATGAAGTAAATATCTAGCGACTGCAGCAGAGAGAAAGAGAAAAGGCTTCTCAAAGGAAACAAAGTGGTTTGGAAGGATCTTGGATACATTCTCATCTGAAATACAGGAGATTTTGCTCCCATAAGAACTGCATTGTCCGCTTGGAATGAGACACTGAGTTTGTTCCCAGTTCTTCTGTATGGCATCAACCTGTTTCGATTCTTAAAGAGGCGGTTCACCCAAAATGAAAATTCTGTCATTTACTCACCCTCATGTTGTTCCAAACCCATGTGATGTTATGTTTCCAGCGAACACAAAAGAAGAAATCCATACAAAATATTTCAAAGTATTTAATGCTTTAACAAGGAAAAAAATTTCATATGAAGAGAGCACTGCAGAGATTTGTTTTTTGTAGGCCAATCTGGAAGTTAGCATCGGTTGCATCAACAAAAAGCCAATAAGATTTTTCCAATGACTTTTTGGATTATTGCTGAAAATAAGCTCTGTGTCAAACAAATGTTTATGGGCCAGATTTACTAAACAGGGCAAATTAGCATGAGTGTGCAATTCCAAAAAAGTGCAGATGTGAGTGGAAAGTTCTGCGCGTGATCTACGGGCGACGCACAAATTAAATAACACAGACACAGCCGGATAATTTCCATAATGACCAACACAATCTAGCGTCTGGTTTAAGACGTGCTTTTTTTAATGCGCAAACACCAGTAAATTGATGAGCACAAACCTTTGTAAATCACTTTCCATGATTCATTCTGTCCACGCCTTTTCAATTTCTCACTGCGTGTCTTTAGTAAATCTTGACAGTAGTTTTTTAACACCAAAAGAGGGTTTGCGCTGGCGCAAGCTGTTAGTAAATCTGGCCCTATGATTCTTAAATGTTTTGTTCATCAGCATAATCTTCACAAATGAACAAAACTTTAATGAATTTTCAAGCCTAAGTACCATCGCCAGAAATAAATGTTATAAAACTACACCACGTTGCATGATTTCAATGTCACCACCACTAAGTTTCCAACAATTCAATTCACATTTATTTGTATAGTGCTTTTCACAATACATATGGTTTCAAAGCAGTTTTACAGAAAATGCATGTCTACATTGAGTGATCTGTTATCAGAGGTGACTGTGCATTTCAGAAATGTACATATACAAATCACACAATTAGCTAACAATGTATAATTTAAGGCAGAAACAATGAGCTCATTGAAGTAATTATTACAAGTTGTGAACATAATGATTACAATATATGGAACATTTTGCATTGGTGCATGTTCCAATCTATTTGCAACACAACTCTTTCAATCTATTTAAAATCTGCAAGTTGGAAAGCTTGGGTTAGAATAGTTTGCAAAAGCACAAGTATAGACACAACAAGGCTGTCAAAATGGACTAGTGAGTAGATACATTGTATATCTATTTGGCGTGACAACCTCTGTTGTACCATTTAGCCACCTTTCAAGACGTAAAAGCTTTAACAAATCAGGAGTGCGGTATTACTGATGTATTTTATGTTGTAGAATAAAACATGAAAATATCTTGAGCTTGTGTACACCAGCAGACCTTATTTCAGCCCCCCCCCCCAAAAAAAAAAACATTGACATTAACAAAGGAATGGAAAGTGCACAAATGGGTTATGGAACTCATTCCAGAACTCATTCCATTCACTCAAAAGCAGATCAACATTTAGGCATAGTATACTTAGTGTTTCTTGTCCTTTTAAAGCTGGAAGAACATGATCACAGTAAATCATTGTAAAAATGAAACTATGAGAGAACTGCTGTTGCATGCAAAACCAAATGTTCATCATGTCAAATTCCTCCCAGGGATATAATGAGACAAGATTATGGTTAGGCATGACTATAAAGAGCAGAAGAGAAAGGAATGAAGATTCTAATTATCCTGCAAATTTTTGTCATTGACTCCATAGATTTTTCCTCTGTATCGTAAACGCAGGTGGTGAAGCCGTATGAACAAACTGTGTTTTGATCATCTCATATTTAGCGGTGACACTTTTCACAAGAGGAAACGTGCATCAAAGACCGATATTCTAGTAAAGAGTAATTTATCCAGGAATCATGTCATGCACTGTGACATTAGCCCCTTTCACACATTTACAGTCTTTAATAGTAAATTACCGGTAAATGATTAAGAGATCATGTGTGAACAGGACCTTTTCAAAAATACCAGTAAATCGGTTCTGGCAATTTACCAGTATGAGAAGTTGTAACATTACCAGTTGATTACCGGTATGATGCTGTGTGTGAAGAAAGAATGAAGATTACCAGCATGAGCATGTAAGAGGTCAGAACGTGCTGACGTATAAGTCTGCTTTTGGACCAATCATGAGGGCTGCGTCTGAAAACTTAGACAGCTGACTTGTTGCCTCGCTGACCTATCAGGCAATGACTTTCCAGGCAGCGTTTGCACATGAAGGTACCTCACGAAATGGATTTTGGACAGACTTCAGGCAGCATAACGGTTTAATGATCTACAGCAAAATAGGGAGAGCTTTGGTGAAAACTATTATTGTTGCAATTAAATATTTTTGCTTAATTTTTCACGAGAAATTACATCCAAAGTTGAAAATGTTGAAAATTTACATTTACTCACAAACTGACCACCAACCGCAACTTTAACTATTAAATGCATACCTCGGGGAAAGAAGGAGGCGGGAACCGCCGAACGTTTAAACACTTTCATAATTAAATAAACACAAAATGATCGTAAAAACCTTGTCCTCATGGACGGCTGTCGCACACACATAATAAAACATAAACAAAACACAACGTAAAGTCCAGGCCTGGTCCTCTCTCGTTCTTCACTGTCGTCGCTCCTCCTTTTATGCATCTGAGCTCCTCCGTGAGATACGAGACCAGTGTAACGCGCATTTGCAATCATGCCACCGGCCTTACGCCGTTCTCTCACGGCTCTCGCCCGCCCTGCTTGTCATATACCCCCATCGCCCCTCGCAGGCCGTGCGGTACCCACGAGACTGCGTTCTACTCCCCTTCCGGGGCCAGTCTCGGCGGCCGCAGCACCTGGGGGTAAGGACAGATGAGACGAGACGAGAGAAAAGGAGATGGATGCACAAGGAGTGACAGAGATGAGAGAGGGGAGAGAGGAGAAAAAAAAAAAAAAAATCTTGGTCCGGTTCCCGGCGGTGCCATGCGATGGTACTGGACGCTTCTCGGTGGACGGCTCGATCCTCCTCCTCCTCCTCTCCTTGCCAGCTGGAATGGCTCCTCCAGCTGAGGACAGCCGGCAGCGAGTCCCGCATTCCCTGCTCCTCCCCATCATGGCGGATGGCTGAAGGCTCCGGCCCACGGCAAATGGCATTCTTCTGTAATTGTTACTCTAATCAAATGAAGGTCTCTCAGGAGACAGGAAGTGAAGCTAACATTAGATTCAGACGTGCCTTGATGCCTTACTACCTTGGAATGCATCTTCCGAATGCAGCATTTTTAACATTTTTGACGCAGCCAAAATTCTTATGGAGATGATGCGATTACTCAGTGCAGTTTACAGTGAGCTCCACTGCTTTTTAATCGTTTTTTTAAATGTAAATATGCACTAAATGGACATCTTTGACCATTGCGCAGTTTTTTTTAAGCGTGTCACTCGAGACCCTGCCTTTCTGATTGACATCACAGAACTTACCGGTATTTTAGTGCTGATGTGTGAATGGTCTCTTAACGGTAAAAAGCCAGAATGCTGGTGCTTGTGTGAACAGCATATTTGTGTATTTACAGATAAAATAATTCTGGTAATTACGGTAATTTACTGGGATTACTGTGCGAAAGGGGATTATTGAAGAATGTAACAAAAGCAAACTCCATGTTGAACCTCTATGCCACCACAGATTTTGTTTACAGTTTACTGTTCTCTGTTCATTTCTATAATAAGATGGAATATGGGAAAGTAGAACACCTTAATTAATTGCTTTGAACAATGTTAATCTATTACAGATCCAAACACTCAGAGCAAAATATTTTAATCCTGACCTACCCCAACGAATTAAAATAATCAAAAGCATAATCATTAGCTGACATGGTGTGCTTATTAATTAGTGGTTCTAATGCAAGCATGACCATTACTGTTACTTATTCTTCACTTTAGTTATTTGATCGAACCCCTAGCCTGAAGTATTAACACATATATCCAGCCTGTTTATTATACAAACAAGATTGATGCCTAAAAATTTACATATTGGTGAGAAGAGAAGTGCCATTCTTTTTTTCTAAGGAATTGTCAATGCCCTGACTGCTGTCTATAGGAACCACGCAAAATACCATAGTAACATCCTAGCATCACCGATGCAAACATTCAGAACACCAGACACAGCTTGGCAATCACCTACAACACCATATAAACCTTCTAGCAATCCCAATGCCCTAATAGCAATCACACAGAATGCTTGGAGTACATCAGAATACCATAGTACCTGCCTAGCAACCACCAAGAATTCTTCTAATCCATTCAGAACACCATAGCATCCCCCTTAGAAACCAGCCAAAATGCTTAGAATCCATTCAGAACACCATAGCAACCCACTAGAAACCACACAGAGCACTTAGAATCCATCCAGAACACAATAGAAACCACCCAGAAGATAGCAAATACCCATAGCCTTTGGCCTTTGGCGTCGCCTTTGGCTTGGCTTGCTCAGTTGGGGACACTAAATTTTCAACTAAATATCCAAATAAATTACTAAACTAAATTGAAATGAGCTAGATGACTGACCAGTTTTCTCCAGAGCGTCTGTACAGCCGAATCAAATTCTGTTGCATTATTTTCCTGTTTAACACTGTGAAGCTGCTTTGAAACAATCTGCATTGTAAAAAGCGCTATATAAATAAAGTTGACATAGTAACTGCCTATAGCAACTACCCAAAATGTCATAGAAACATCCTAGCAATTCTTTGGCAACCAAACAGAACACTTTATCAACTGCCTAGCAACCAGCCAGAATGCTTAGAATCCATCCAGAACACCACAGCAACAGCCTAGCAATCACGCAGAACACAATATCCACTGATGAGCGATATAGATTGCAACAGTGCCCGCCCTCTTTTTCCCGTAGGGATTTTAAAAAAGTATTTGTTAAAGAGTTATAAGTCATGAACCAAGTCAACCAGGTGAATCACATGACTGCAAACTTTGATTCGAAGCAAAAATGGGACAAAAACTTACTCATTTACAAATGCCCATATATATAATGGCCATATAAAGATGGTAAATGTTTGTATATAAATTCATATATTGCAATAAACGTATATTTTGCCGCATGCTGCTTTTTTCGACTCTGATTGGTGTAATTTTCTGTACAGCATCATGGGTAATGTAGTTTTTATCAGGAATTCCGCTGTTAAACATGATTATTTTAAAAAATAAGCTGTAATAATGCAGGCTGATGGCTTCAACAGAAGCAAATACCATGGATTAACAATATCGTAGCTCACAGTAGGGCTGTCTTTTAAAGGTTTATAAGTTACCATTCAAAATCAATTTCCCTATGGAGAAAATGAATTGAGTTTTTACTTCTGGAACCCAATTGTTGCATTCTTTAGCAATCCGCTAAAAACACAGCAATACCCTGGCAAACAATCACATCACTTTAGCTATGTGGTGGTGAGTTTAAACAACCAAGCAATACTCTCATTTTTATCAGATAATGTAGAAATCAATTTTTTTATAGTTGTCTACAATATACTGTATAATCACACTGAAAACTCTTTGCTCTCATGCAGAAACTCACCAGCTGAGCTGTCAGCGCATTGACACGTGTCTACATGTTAAACATAAATTGATTGTTTTCTGCCCCCTTTTATCATCACTACTGTCCTGTTGTCTTTCCGTCAAGGGCGGCCCAATTTTTAAAACAAAACTGACGTCTGTGCGGTCCCCCACAATTCTTCTTTTTCCTGGATCCTAGACATTTGTACTATGAGGCTGTTGTCAATTGTGTAAGCCACCTGCAGCTCAGGTTGGAGAGGTGGCTTAGATTTCTTGCTCTCCACCTTTCCACACCTGTCATTTGGCATCCTCCACCCCCTGCTCGGTTTTAATGGTGTCTTTCCCCTGAGCTATTCCTGGACATCTATGATACACTCCAAGTGTCCACTGTATAGCAGCACTGTCATTCAGCCAGACAAAAAAATGTTTGAGCTCTGTGCCATCTGCCTGTGCAGAATACCAAACAGAGTGGTTGAGTTGTAGGGCACATTTTCAAACAAACTGCCACATGTGGCTAGTATTTAGCCAGGGATTAGCAGGAAATAATGACAACATTTCTTGCCCATAATTGCACAATGCGTGAGGGAAATGTGTAAAAACAGTGACACTATAATTAAAACATTTTTCAGTAGCATCAACAAAATGAGTGCAACAGTCGGGTTCCAGAGGTGAAAACTCTATTAATTTTCCTTATAGGGAAATTTCTTTTTTAACAACTTATAAACCAGTTCAAAGTGCTTACACTACATCTGACGACATTGCACACCAGTTACGCTCGTCAGACGTAGCGTAAGCATTTTGAACTGCGAGAGGCACTACACTTTTTCCGTAAGTTGAATATGGAAGGCGATCGGCCGGGATCATTTACTTTATAAAGTTTTAGATATGGATATTTTTCTTTCAGAAACGCATCGATTCGCTTCAGAAGGCCTTTATTAACCCCCCGGAGCCGTGTGGTGCAGTTATATGACGGACAGATGCACTTTTATGGACTTAAAAAACGATGCAACAATTCACTGCCATTATAAAGTTTGGATTAGCCAGGACTTTTTTAATATAACTCCGATTTTATTTGTCTGAAAGAAGAATGTCATATACACCTAGGATGACTTGAGGTTGAGTAAATCATGGGCTAATTTTCATTTTTGGGTGAACTAACCCTTTAAAGACAGCTCTACTAATCTATAATATTTGCTTACGTTAAAGCTGTTAGCCTACATTATTTCAACATAGTTTAAAAAAATACAGTCTCTATTTACACTAAATGCAAATAAGCAGCCTTGTTGGCAGAGGCTATTTACACTAACTCCGCTATGGATGTTGAGCCAGCATCGTGATTTCCCTGCCCCCCGCAAATAATGAAGTTGTTCCCGATCACAATACAAATTACATTCAAAACAGTTCAATGAACACAATTTAAACACTAAATATTTTATTGTGCAAAAAACGCCAAACGAATTAAAGGCAAGTAGATGTTTTACATGAACTAAACCAATGATATTCAAATGGTGGATGTTTCCATCCGGACCGCAAGACAGAACGGTAGCACCTTTTTCCTGTTTCTAGTTGAAGTGAACAGAGCGTCAAAACAGCGGTGCGGATCACACCACAAGCAGTCAGGATAGTTTGTGGTAATGATATTTCAGCGCTATATCCTCTAGTAGTTTTATTTAAAGCAAACGTTCACTCTTTCTCCAGACGTGCGCACATTAACTGAGCTTAATGCTCAAACACAAGCCCCCGATGTCATCGCCCATCGCAATGTTTTACTGTAGACGTCGTCTGATGCCAATTTGGTAGACATCGCTCAACTCTAAACTCGGCCTACTGACGTCTGGTTGGGCCAGACAAAATTACTGAAGCTGATGGACAGTGGCAATAGTGTAGGGGTAAGGTGGGTGGGAGAAATCGACCCGAGTTCGAATCTGCCTTTTGCCAAACTCGCTCTACTCCCCTTTCTAATAAAAAGATATCTTTAGCTCCGCCCATTCCCATGAAGCACTGCGAATGACGCAATCGAGTCTACATACACTCTCAAAATATTTCAATATATATATATATATATATACACACTGAACAAAATTATAAACGCAACACTTGTTTTTGCCCCCATTTTTTTCTAACCCCATGACTTTTTCTATGTACAATTTCTCTCAAACTGCAATCTCCAAAACTGCAGCTCTTGTGGGGTGTTCCCGGTCTGCAGTGGTCAGTATCTATCAAAAGTGGTCCAAGGAAGGAACAGTGGTGAACCGGAGACAGGGTCATGGGCAGCCAAGGCTCATTGATGCACATGGGGAGCGAAGGCTGGCCCGTGTGGTCCGATCAAACAGACGAGCGACTGTAGCTCAAATTGCTCAAGAAGTTAATGTGCGTTGCTTACCTGGGGAACACATGGCACCAGGATGCACTATGGGAAGAAGACAAGCTGGCAGAGGCAATGTTCTGCTGGGAAACCTTGAGTCCTTCTATCCATGTGGATGTTACTTTGACATGTACCACCTAAGCATTGTTGCAGACCATGTACACCCTTTCATGGAAACGGTATTTCCTGGTGGCTGTGGCCTCTTTTAGCAGGATAATGCGCCCTGCCACAAAACAAAAATAGTCTAGGAATGGTTTGAGGAGCACAACAACAAGTTTGAGGTGTTGACTTGGCCTCCAAATTCTTCAGACCTCAATCCAGTGGAGCATCTGTGGGATGTGCTGAACAAACAAGTCTGATCCATGGAGGTCCCACCTCGCTACTTACAGGACTTTAAGTATCTTCTGCTAACATCTTGGTGCCAGATACCACAGCACACCTTCAGCGGTCTAGTGGAGTCCATGCCTCGACAGGTCAGGGCTGTTTTGGCAGGAAAGGGGGGACCAACACAATATAAGGTCATAATGTTATGCCTGATCGGTGTAGTTTTGAGTTTGATTGAGATTCTTGTTTTTGTACCAAATAGATACTAATCCAATGAAATCTGGGTCTGTTCGTCGCACAAAGCTACTGCAAGACTCACTGGTTTGGAACAATGTGTGTGAGTACATTTTTATCTTTTGGTTTAATTATTTAGCCTAGAAATCTAGACGCACCCTAGCGGCAGCAAATGTAATTTGCAGCCAGGGTCGTCTAGCAACTCTCCGTTGGCTTGCGAGCTTGAAAAACCAAACTCTAGTCAGGCCAATCACATCATGTATAGAGTCGGTGGGCAGGCTTAACATAATGAAGGCAGTTGCAATGGTTCCGCGTACTATTCGAAAACAAAGAAGCTGGCGAATAGTGGTCTTTCGAATAGGCTTTGGCAAGAATAGACTCTGGAAGACTTGGAGTTAAGCACTGAAGTCATTCTTAAAAAAGGAAGATGTGTTTTGCCAAATGGATAAAAAAAAACAAAAAACGGATCACCTTCTTTGTTGCACTGGTTGATTGTAGCGATATCCTATTATGTGCGGAGGGGATTTGACAGACAACCGCTTATCCCGCCCCTCAGATTGAGCCCTGCCAATGGTGTGGGTCTGGCTTGTCAGGCTATGAATTATTCTAAACTTTACAAATGAATCTGCTCACGAATCCAGAAACAGACAGACCACAAGAACCCATTTAACCCTGATTAATAATTCAAATTGTTCCCACAGCTTGACTCAATAAGACAAATTGGGCTGAATTAGAAACAGCAGTTTTTCATGTTTTCTGCGAGCGGTTATTGGCTTCTGGAGAACTTTTAAACAGTTTACTTAAAGAGAAACGCAAATGAAAAGGATGGCGATCGATAATTGAGAGAACGCTTTGTAGGGTAGATTGATGAAATGAGCTTCAAGAAGAACACCGCCTGACCATCTCTCTTAATGTCAGATTGGCCAGCTGTGACTCCGATTGTGTTCTGTTGTGAGTCTTTCAACTCCTTTTTCTTTCATAAACATTCAGTTGTAAGTTCTTCTAGAATGATCTCTTAATCACAAATTTAGTGTTAAAACTTTTTTTTTCCTGTGTTGAGGAATTTAAACAGGAAGTTGAGGAGGAATACGTATATTGAAGGGATTACCTGTTTTATTAATAAGGCCAATGTCCTTTTAGTTTAAGCTTAGATTTTGGCCATGAATTTGTTGTCTGAGACAAATTTCAAGATTTGTTTTCTGTTATCATTTCTTATTTTCTGCAGTGTTTTATTATTTTTTAACTATTATAGTTCACTCATAAATTTGTAGCCCCAACAAGTCCATGCAATTAAATGTAATCGAGTTGGTCCAACTCAATTTGATCAAATACAGTTTAAATTAAATTGATACATTTATAAAATTAGTTTTTGTGCTGGTCAAACTTAAATTAAAACATTTAATTATAAGCAGTTTCATTCATCGTTATACACAATGTATATAATGAACAAATAAGAAAAGAGTGTCACTCCTGACATTAACTTATCACTGAGTGCCCATTACAGAAACTCCTCTAAATGCCCAACATAACTGAACACTAACATTAACTAACAACATCTTTCCCTTGACTGAAAAACAAAATAATATAAAATAACCCTAAATTTACTCTCCTAATGCAGTCCCTTGCAAAGCATGCTACGAACTACAGATCCACTGCCCAGTTATGGCAACAAAATTGATTAATTTAGTTTTAACACAAATGAAGTAAATGTCAGTTTTAAATATATAAGGTTGATTGAACACAATTAAATTAAGTTGTGAAATGTTTTAAATCGTGTTACTTTAGCTCATTTTAATTAATTAAAATGAACAAGAGGCAAATTTTTTTGTGTATGTATTTACATTTTGAATTTTTAACATTTATATTGAATATTTGTATTAATATTTTGACTGACAATTGAAAATATAAAATTTTTTTAGTTTAAGTTTGAGTAATTTTGGTTTGTGCTTTTGTCATTTTTATTAGCTTTTGCTTTTTTTTTTATATATATATATATATTTCTATTTAGCTTTAATTTATTTGTATAACATTTTTAGTTTAGTAATTTTTAATACTTCAACTTAAAATTATTTCATTTCAGTTAGTTTCCGAGGCAATTTCTAATTTTAGTTTAAGTGTACGTTTACATATCAACAATGTAATAAAAACTGAAAAGTTTTCTCTTTGCATTTTTAGCTTAAAGACGGCAGCGTTGTCGAAACGATCCCCGTTCACGCAGATCCGCGAAAATTACTAAAAACGGTGTATTCTGATGCCAGGCCAGTAGTTGGCGACAAACACTATTCGACTGAAAGACTGAACACGTCATACGCATGTCACCTTTTTCACGAATTTGCGTTTTTATCGTTTATACGGAGACAATAACAGTATCGTTTTCAAACCGTTGCACTTTGAAACCCGTTTTTAAAATCCGTTGTGTAAATGAACGGTCAAAACGGTAAGTTTTCCATTTTTATTTGAAAACGTTGTTTAAACGACCCTAAGTTTTTCTAATATTTGTGTATTTGTGCAGCTTTATATCAATTAACGATAGATACAACACTGGTTTTCTGCAGTCTTATGAATAGCTTGATTTTCCATAGCTTCCATAGTTTTGTCAAAACAGCATCAGAAGGATTTTGAAACAAAAAAATTAGGCCACTACTTGGACAAACAAAACAGGAAGTCCTAGCTCTTTCCAGTGGGGTGGAAGTGCTTTAAAAATAAACAGATAAAAGTTTAATGAAGAATCCATTAACAGTTCCTTGTATTTGCCATTACAGTGTCAGCCCACAATATTTAAGATACTGGGTAACATCTCCAAGGTCGCTTAACCTTCATGTCTGATTTAGGAGGTGTATATCGAAAATGAGATATGACTACTGCACGTTTATTTGTTGATTTATTTCCCTTGAAGTTGTAATTGTGATTATTAATTTAGATTAATCGAATTGTACATTGAAAATATTGATTACAGTATTCAATTTAGGTCAATTTCCTGTTATTTATTTGATTAATTGTGCAGCCCTTCTTGATGATGAATATTTGCCTACATCCTTGTCCTAAATTTGCCAGTTTGTTTTCATGGGCTGTTCATCGAGCTCTTCTGTCCTTTTATTTGGTTGTTTAGTGGAACAAATTCATGTTATGTCATAAAAACAACAGTATTCCTGAGATTGTATTTCCTTTAGTCTCTGTCTGAAGCATATACAGCCACACACAGTGATGGAATTTATACATTTCATCAGTAAAGAGTTCTAAACCATGAACCCAAATCAGTCAGCTCTAAGATGAATCAAAAGATGGAAAACTGTGATTTGAAGCAACAACAACAAAAAATCATATAAAAAGTTTGAGATCGGTAAGATTTTTTTTTTATATTTTTGAAAGAAGTCTCTTCAATAAGGCTAAATTGGTGACACTTTACAATAAGGTCCATTAGTTAATAATAATAATAAATACATTAACAAATAGCAATTTGCATTTGCCATTTGTTCCAGTATTTAATCTCTGTGAGTTCATAAAAATAAGCTACAACTGTTCATTGTTAGTTCATGTTAGCTCAGGTCCATTAAATAATATTAACACATACAACTTTTGATTTTAAAACTATATTAGTAAATGTTGAAATGAATTAAGATTAACAAATGCTTTAAAAGTATCTTTCATTGTTTGTTCACGTTAACTGTTGTAGTTACTGATGTTAACAGATGAGACCTTATTGTAAAGTGTTACCTAGGGTGACCATATTTTGATTACCGAAAACGAGGACACTCGGCCCGATAATGAGATACTCAAATGATACTTGAAGTTTACTCAAAGAGACCTTGTTAATTTCAATACATTTAAAGTATGCCCCCTCTGTATAGATAGAAAATATGTTATGTTACAAAATACTATCTATAACCAAAATGTTTATGTCCTGTGAAAACAGGACATTTGGTCACCCTAGAGTTACCTGTAACACATGAGCAGGGATGAAACTGAGTGAGAATCCAAATGCAGCAGAAACAATTTAATAACAAACAACAGAAACAGAAAATCCAAGAACACAAGTATCCACAAGCAGGCAGGAACGCAACGACCGACAAACAACAACTGAAGCACTGCGGTATATATATACACAAAGGAAAACAAGGTTAATAAGATAACAAGGGGGAGTGGCTAACAGGCAACACCTGGGGAAAACTAATCATCATGAAAAACTACAAAGAACTACAAAACATGACACAAGACAGGAAATGACAAAAGTCCTCACACAAGACAGGGGAACACAGGCTAGGATCATGACAGTTACCATTGCATTTATTTGATCAAAATTCAGTAAAATTGTAATATTTTAAATTATAATAATATTTCACAATAACTTCTATATTATATTAATACATTTAAATTATAGTTTATTCAGCAAAGCTGATTTTTCAGGTGCACTGAGTAAATGTTAGCGGCATAGTGGTTAGGTTTGCGTATTGCAACCGCTCACCCCTTCCTTTCAAAGCAAAGAGAGAAGCTACGGTGGCCGACACAGGACAAAGATGTCATCGTCTGAGACAGCAGAGAGTAGCTAGTGTCTGTAGAGCAGTTTGTCCGTTTAAGGCTACCGTACAAACATGATGGTGCAAAATGGTGACTTCACTGTAAGGGGACCCGCGGTGTATGTAGATAGAAATGGCTCATTCTAAGGTAATAAAAACATAACGGTTCATTTTGTAAGGTCTTTATACACCACTGAAAACATAGTTGTGTATATTATATTGCATTTCTGTCAAAAGAACCTCATAAATATTACACACTGCACCTTTAAATGTTGAACACGATTGTGCAGCTTAATAAGTACACGTTAACTAAATACACCCTATGATTCAATTGCTTGTAGAACCACTTTTAGCAGCAATACGTTGAAGGAATTTATTTATTTATTTTTTTTACTTTATCAGTCTCTCACATTGTTGTGGAGGAATTTTGGCCTGCTCTTCTTTACAACGCTGCTTCAGTTCATTGAGGTTTGTGGCCATTTGTTTGCTCTGGACTTTGACTGGGCCATTGCATCACCTTGATTCTTTTCTTTTTCAGCCATTCTAGTGTATATTTGCTGGTGCGCTTGGGATCATTGTCCTGTTGCATGACCCAATTTTAGCCAAGCTTTAGCTGTCAGACAGATGGCCTCACATTTGACTCTAGAATACTTTGGTGTACAGGGGAGTTCATGGTCGACTCAATGACTGCAAGGTGCCCAGGTCCTGTGGCTGCAAAACAAGCCCAAATCATCACCCCTCCACCATGCTTGGAAATTGGTATGGGGTGTTTCTGTTGCTTAGATTTCACTGTGTATTATGGCCAAACATCTCCATTTCAGTCTCGTCTGTCTAAAGGACATTGTTTCAGAAGTCTTGAGGTTTATTCAGATGCAACTTTGCAAACCTAAGCCATGCTGCTGTGTTCTTTTTAGAGAGAAGAAGCTTTCGTCTGGCAACCCTTCCAAACAAGCCAGACTTGTCCTGTCTTTTTCTAATTGTACTGTCATAAACTTCATCATTTATCATGTTAACTGGGGCCTGTAGAGTCTGAGAAGTAGCTTCTGGGTGTTTTGCGATTTCTCTGAGTTGCATAAATTGCACGATCTGACCTTGGGGTGAATTTGCTGGGACGTCCACTCCTGGGAAGATTGGCAACTGTCTTGAATGTTTTCCACTTGTGAATAATCTTCCTCACTGTAGAATGATGGACTGTAAGTTCTTCCCAGATGGATGGCAGCAACAATTGCTTCTCTAAGATCATTGTCTTTCCTCCTTGGCATTGCGTTAACACACACCTGCATGCCCCTGACCAGCAAACTGCCAAAACGTCTGCTTTTATAGAGTTGGGCATGCTTGCTGATGATCAATTAATCAAAAGCATTTGATTAGCAGCGTTTGACTGATACTTACCCTCTTAATTCCTAGGGAAGCAGTAAGGATGTTCTTAGTTTGTCGCTCATGTCTTTTCCATCTTGGCCTAGTTTTTGACACGGTGTAATATGTCATGTGTTGTTGTTCATCTGAGGTTGTATTTACCTCATTTTAAGACCTGCCATACATAAAACCATGAAATTCAATAGGGTGTCCTTATTTTACATACATGAAGAATGGCATCTATGCTAATGTTAGTCTCTCTGTTTATCCCGAGGTTTACTGCAGTCAGCCGGATCCGGGCCGTATCCAGATCAGATGGTGGACCTGCACCCAGACAGGACCAATGCATCCCTGAAGTGTCTGCAGAGACCGTGTCAATTAGTCTCCCCTCTGAAATTGCCTCATCGACATGGCATCCTCAATGGATCTGTCTCCGGCGTGATGACTCCGATTTTTCGAATATTCCTATTTAATAATTGTTTAATTGACACGTCATCAATAAACCCGTCTCCGGCGTGATGCCTCCGATCTAATATGTCTTCTGACCTGTAAGGCTGCCAAAATAATAATCATACACTGTTTGTTAATTGGCCAGAGGAGAACTGGCACCCCGACTGAGCCTGGTTTCTCCCAAGGTTTATTTTTCTCCATTATGCCACATGATGGAGTTTTGGTTCCTTGCCACTGTCGCCTTTGGCTTTTGGTTTGCTCAGTTGGGGACACAACATTTTCAAAAATGTAAAATGTAATTACTAAACTAAATTAACTATATCAACTAAATTACTGATCTGCCCATATTGTCGCTATATGACAATTGAAATGTGCTAGATGACTGACCAGTTTTCTCCAGAGCGGCTGTACAGCCGAATCAAATTCTGTTGCATTATTTTCCTGTTTAACACTGTGAAGCTGCTTTGAAACAATCGGCATTGTAAAAAGCGCTATATAAATAAAGTTGACTTGACTTATGATTGAGTACAAATGCAATATTTATATATATGTATGGCTAAAATATATAACTAAATGTAGAGATCAGTGAGAGTATATGAAGAAATGATTTCTTATTTTGTAATAACCCTAACATAATCTGCTATATAGCATGCAAAAATGGCAAGAGCTTTCATAAGTCACCGATGTCAGGAGTCAAGAGTGCAAAGGTTTTTACAGTTCACTGGAAACTAAATTCATGTTTACATGTTCTTAGGCTGCTACATTGAGCAAGGATAAAATAGTTCCTGGATTTTCCAAGAGTTTAAAGGTCCATGGCATGAGATTCTGTAGCATCTAAATATTCCACTCTTTCTTTTCACACCCATAAATGTGATAAAGTTCAATTCCTTAGCAAGAGAACCAGCATCAACCGTAACAGCACTTGTGTTTCAAAATTTACACAGTGTCAGGAAGAAGGCAGACAACTACATCAGTTCCTGTCTAAATCCAGGCTGAGTGCTTTAAAATGTCTGTCAGGTGAGAGAACTAGAGTGCCTCGATCGGAGTGGGTGAGTCATATTCTATCCGGAGACATCACACGTCAGACTGAGAGCGTTCATTAACATGAATAAATTCCTTTGCGCTCATTTCTCCTGAGAGGTCACAAATGTTGTGTCTGCTTTTTTTGTTGAAAGCATTTCTTTTAGCTAAACCTGTGACAACACAGACTGTCTGAGTACTCTATCTGTATCATAATGTGCTGTCTCCTGATATCAGCAAACACCTGGATAGTGAGTTAAGGCATTTCAGAATTGTATTGCAAAAGATCAATTTTCCATTGTCAGTGACATTAGATGTTCTTCATGAGTTATTGACCCCCTTATCAAGGGAAGTGTTTTGTCATTCTTTTCAGGCTGTTGCACATGAAGTTTATTGAAGCAGCAAAGAGGCGTTTGAGTCAATCTGAAATGGCATCAAGCCTGAGGCATATAGCTAAATACTTATATTGAGCCAGACACTCATAACTCCATCCTAAAAGTAATTCACTGAAAAATGAAAATTCTGTCATCATCTCTTCACCCTCATGTCATTCCCAAATGCCAGGACTTTTTTTCTTCTCTGCAACACTAAAGGAGAAATTTTGACATTTGCTAAGGCGGGTGTCAAGACTTTCAGTGTAGAACAACTTAAATATTGGTCTGTTTGTCACACAAAGCTGTCATATGAACACTTGGAATATTGCACACAAACTAAATGGGCCATTTTTTGTGTTCATTTTGAAGGAAATATGAAAACTTTGGTCCTCAGTTGCAACTGTATGGGAATGAGCAACCAGTAGCCTACCGTTAAAGATCTCTTCTTTCATACGGGTTTGGATGGTGAGTAAACGGTTTTCATTGCCATTTCACAGAATTTTTTTTGGGGGGTAAACTAATCTTTTAAGCAAAGCGCATACTGCAAGAATGTCACCTTTTGATGTTTTAATTTGCAACAAGCATTTAGCAATTACTATATAAAATATTTATTTTATGTGGACATATTTTATACAGAAATAAGTAATGGGGATTTAGGATATTTCTGCCTTGTAGTACACTAGCTTATAGATAACAGTAATGCTAACAACTTCCATTTTAATTTCACTTTAGTTCACCAAAAATGTCATAATTTACTCTGTGATCATGTACTATATTTTGATGGGTAACCAAACATTTGATGGGCCCTATTGACTTCAAAAGTAAAAAAAAAACAAAAAAAAAACTATGGAAGTCAGTGGGGCCTATGAACTGTTTGGTTACCCATATTGTTCAAAATATCTTCTTTTGTGTTCAGCAGAAGAAAGAAATTCATACAGGTTTGGAACAACTTGAGGGTGAGTAAATGATGATTTTTGGATGAACTATCCCTTTAAGTCCTTTTTGCATTTCTAACTATGCACTCGTACAGTATATGACCAGTTGCATTTTATTATTCACATTTAGCATTATTTTCCCTGCGGTCCACAACCCTATCAGAGCAGATCATCTATTTGGGTGAAACTCTTGATGTTATAGCCTCTGCAGACCTTTCTAGTTTAAGTTTAATTTCAGTTTATTTTTACAGCGCTTTTCACAGTACATATTGTTCTGCAGCAGCTTTACAAAGAATTATCCCTTCAGGACCCCATGTGAGCAGCCAAATGCAACAATGGCACGAAAACCTCCCTGAGAACACTTGTGAAATTAGTAGAGAAAGACAAAGAGACAAAGAAACAATATGTTCTGAGTTTCTGCAAAAGATGTTTGCTGGAATAGAGCATCTTTTTGAGTAGGCGGTAGGTCCTTGAGTGCTTACCACAATCACCAGCCAGTGCACCAGATGGAGCTCACAGAGCAGAGATATGACTGCCTTTGGCCACTTACAGTTCTGATTCCTCCCTTGTGGGGTCCACGGGGCCCAAGCAGACGATGAAACCATTCTTTAGGGATTTGAAGGTTTTGCTCTCTGTAGTTGTCTCTTGTATAAACTTGGGTTGAAGCAAGTATTTTAACATCCAAAAATGTTGTTAATGATTAAAGGTGTAGTAAGTGATTTCTGAGAAATCAACCCAAACACACCCCTCCCTTCATTGCTCCACTCCCAAAATGCACAAACATGCAATGCAAGAGTGCATGTCTTTGCAAAAAAATAAAGTGTTGACGGCATACAAAATACAAGGAAGAACAAAAAATAAACATACAGTACACAAGAGAATATACAAGCAAAAGTTGGTTGTTAGTAGCCAACAGAAGGCCAGCTCCAGACAAACAATGACACTCAAAACTGTCCTGTTACTATACCTAACATACAACAACAGCATATCTTGATTTTGTGAAACAGCAAAATCAGTGTTACTCAAGTATGCCGCAGAATCAACACAACCTCAGCGTCCGTTTTCAGGCCTTCCCGCTATGGTCACTCCAGCGCTGGAAAGCTTTTCTAAAGGTGCTTTTTCACTGCATGGTAAGGCTCGGTACGGCTCACTTAAATAGTACCACCTCGGTTGAGGTTCCAAGCGAGCCGTACCGATACTAAAATGTGACATGTAAACACTGCAGATCACTGATTGGTCAGAGAGAATCGTCACTACGGGCGTCATTGGATTTGCGACACGAGACACCAAACCTACTAGAAACAAACTTCTTTGTCTTGCAGTGAAAAACGTCTGAGAATCACGAACACCATTTCATCGAAATGCTCCATTGTGTTTGTTTGTGTCGCGTTTACAATGATGTCATGGCAGTAGAGGCGGCACAACTATAAACCGAGCCAAAATAAACCGAGCCGAGCCAAGCCATGCCGAGCTGTACCAAGCAGTGGAAAAGCGGCATAATATTAACATGGGTCCTAAAGCTCTTGCCTGATCATAACTATTCTTTTTCCAGTGATATTCCTTTGATCTTTTCTCTTTTGTAATGTCTCTCAGCCATCTCTCTTTCTACAGTCTTTAGAACTGCAAATGCTGATTGGCTACAAGTGTGTTGTGTGTGTGTGTTGTGGTGCTCGATCCAATCCACTTTCAACAGCGTTTCCCAGAGAATTTGATTAAACCACTTTTAAAGTATACTTCACCTAAAATAAAAAAATTGTCATCATTTACAAACAGCATTGGATTGCATTAAGAAAAGAAAACAGAGACATTTTTTTAAAATATCTTTATTTCTGTTCAATAGAAGAAAGTAAGTCATGCAGGTTTGGAACGACATGAGGATGAGTAAATGATGACAGAATTTTCATTTTCTGGAATTACACTGAAACGTTTTATTTTGAAATAATTTTCACACAGAAATTGATAATAAAGTTTGCAAATAATTACAAAGGAACAGCAAGTAACACGTTGAATTAAATATATAATTTTGAAGTTGAAAGACTAAAATAGTATTTTCTTGTAAAACATACTCCAAAAATCTGTTTAATTTACCACTTCGAAAAATAATTTTGTACAGAGTAGACGTATTCTTTTAAGAGCTGTGCAAGATAAACACTATTTTTTTGACAAACCATGTTCAATTGGGAACGCAATTGGGACTTAAGATGGTGAAATAGTGTGAGCATCGCTGTAAGGAGTGACCCAGCTCTCTCAGACATGTATGATCAATAATTCTGAGGTCTGAACCATTTTCAAGTGTTTTAGCTTTCCAGGTAGAAGGACCACTGAATTATGAATGTGTCACACCTCCATGTAGATTAAAAATTGGAAAATTGATACACTTTAGATCATGTAATCTCTTTTTTTTATTTTGCCAGGCTGAGTTAATGAAATGGAGACAAAACAATCAATTATGGCTACATTGTTTGTCCTTCAGAGTGTCCACATTAATACGTTTTCAATCGTGTTTCTTACACAAGCACATGTCTCTTTGACCTCCACCACTGTACCAAACATAACAGCAGTCCAGTGACTTTCAGCATTTAGTAAGTATCCTACTGCATGCATGTATTTATTGACCGGTGTTAGTCCAATTCTAATTCCAGGACAAATCAATATGTACAGGAGGTATATATTGATTTGTATGAAAGAACAAATATGTGATTCTCACAAATAAATGTATGGGTCAAAAATAATAATTATAATAATGAAAAAGTAATTATATTGCATGCAAAGAAAATTAATCCTATGTTTAAATTGTGATATTTTTATGACAATTAAACATATTTTCCTGAGCTGTAATGTGAACTAAATGTTTATTTAAAAAAAAAAAGACATACATATACTTAAATTTATTTATATGCATGTAAATGTTTTTTTTCTTTGCATTACACTGAGAGATTTTTTTCAGTAGTTATTCAAATATATAATTTAAGATGTGCTTAACTGGCATGCAAATAATATGACAATGGAAAAAATGAAATATAACCCAGTATGATTTTCTGATTATTTAAAGGGTCTAGAATTCAGAAAACCTTGTTATTAGCGACACCGGTGGCCATTAAGTGAACTGCAGCCGGCAACTTATTGCTTGTGTTCGCACTTGTGATAAAAAAAAATACATTGTTATGATAGTTAAATTATTTGAAACTATAGACTATATAGATCTGACTTTGTGACACTATAGTTTGAATTAATCCCATTTCTTTGCATGACACATTGACATTACAGTACAGAATGGCCTTTTCGGTATTATCCTGAACATTGTATAAGAATTCATTTCATGTGTCATTGAATGGAAGACAGGTTTTCGGGAGCGCGCACAAACGTCACATCCTTAGATGCAATAAAAATAGATTAATGAACCTTCTTACACATTAAGCCCTTAAAGAGTACAACAAATCTTCCTCTTTAAGACTCACGTAAGACATGAAATAATATTGTTAGGGTTAAGACTTTCCGTATGGCTAAAAGAAAAGCTGAATTAATATTTTTCAAAAGCTTGTGAGGCAGCATTGTGAAATTGCCTTTTCTGTGGGGAGCTCTTCAATCATGGCCGACTCACACTCACAACAGGCCCCTCTCTGGCCAGAGAGAGGAATAATGTGTGGATGTGTTCTTTTGCTTTGAAGGCTGATGGTCAAAGAGAAATTGTAGTGCACTGGGAAAGACGAATGATCTCTTTCCTGAGTTATAGGCCCTCCTATGAGTTGAGTAAGCACAAAAAGACCAAATGAAAGTTTCTAGTTGGACAGGAAAATGTTTGTGGACTTTACAGTACACATCAAACTGTCCAATTACACTGTATTCACAGTCACAATGACCTGGACGATTTGTAACTTCTTTTATTTACCTTTCTTGTTGCTTGCACGATTTTGTAAAGCATTACTTTTAAAAGTAACTTTCCTCAATCATTTTTTATAATCTGTATAAGGTAAAAATTGTAAATCGTAAAAACAACCTGCGTAATGACAATGTAAATGATATATAATGGTGCAAACACTGTATTGCAGCAAAATACTTAGGGTTAGGTGTTTGTTTAGCTTCCAATAAATTGATAATTCACAAATGTGTTATTGTTTTACATATGAAGCACTAGTGCCTAACTAGTGGAATGAATGCCATGACTGTATGCAGTATGTATTTTGTCTGTGTCATTAATTATACATGGCTTGTCTTTAAGATGCTTCCTATGTCTGTAGGTAATACAGCTGTAATGACAGCTGAGGTCACCGTATCGACTTCTGACTCTATCCTGGCGCACACTGATATTCCCAAAAGCCCTCCAGCATTTTAAAGTTATTCTGATTGATTCGCTTCACCATTTTCTATGTTGTGGTGGTTATTCCACAGCAGGATTTAGGAAAGAGAAAGAACAGGAGAATGAGAGAGTATAAAAGCTGGGAAAGAAAAAGTGGAGCAGGAAACACGGGTGTAACCATGTTTTTTTTTTTTTTTTTGTCGCACTTTTCTTTGAAACTATTGAAAGTAAAACTTTATAAAACTTTTGCACACCAACCAGCATAATCTGATTATATATTAGAATTGTCACGGCTAGCCAATGCAAGACGTTTGACCTGACTAGCGTTTACTGTTGACTCACATAAACAGCATGACATCGAACAATAACTGACAAAGGAATGAACAGAACAAGGAGTGTAAATACACAGGGTGAATGAGGGAACTAAACAGGCACAGGAAGTAGTAATGAGGCGGAGGCTTCGGTGGAGGGCGTGGAGCTGGTGGCGCTGACGAAGGAAGGATCCAGTTCGGAGTCCAGACTGCAGGTGCGGACGGAACCCTGGGACCAATTGGTGGAGGCAGAACCATGGTGAGTGGAGGAACCGGCGGAACAGAGCGGCCGACGGACCTGGGCAACATTGCAGGCCTGAAAGCCTGGGGCGGCGACGGGGACTTGGATGACCGGGATGACGATGTGGCGAGCGAGGCCGACGGGGGGGTTGAAGGAAGGGAGAAGCACGCTGACGCCGTAGGGGTGCAGGGTGAGCGTGCAGCCCGAATCCCGGAAGTCCGTGGCATAAGCTGAGCGTTGACCGCTGGAGGCTGACCTGAAGTGACGATGGAGCCCAGCGGAGTTTCCGGGCAGACGGGCTGCAGAGGCGATGGAGTTGTGAGCCGAGACGATGGTGACGGCTGACAGGCTGAGGTGGAGATCTGGGCATGAAGGCCCGAGGTGTAGCCGAGGACTCGGCCTCTAGCCGAGTTGGTGGCAGGGAAGCCCGAGGCGCAGATGATGAGCCGCACGGACGAGTGGCGGGGGCAGAGCCGAGGAGCTTGACAACACCTGTGGTGCTGACAGATCCAGGTGACTAGCCATGACCAGCGATGGAGACGGGATCAGGAAGACAGGCAGGAAGACCGACAGAAGATCTCCGGACGGGAGCGGCAAAGATGATGAGGATTCAAGAGTGGGGATTTGGGTGGGAATTGGATCCGCGGACCACAGATCAATTAGGTCACAGTCCGCTCCTGCCTCTGAGATGGACTGACCCGCATGCATCAACTCCGGGGCCTTCATGCCCTCCAGCTCTGGAACCACCTCGGTGAGTGCCTCAGGCTCACTAGCTGTGGGAAAGAGGCCGCCGTTCCGGAGCATCCAGGCCAGGTATCCCAGATACAGCTGGCTCTTTGGACGGAGAAGGAGGTGCAGTGTGGGTGCCTCGGGCTCGCTGGCTGTGGAGAAGAGGCTGTCGTTCCAGAGCATCCAGGCCAGGTATCCCAGATATGGCCGGCTCTCTGGATGGAGAAGGAGGTGCAGTGTGTGTGAGTCAATCTTCTTTTATCTCGTATTTGAGAGGTCAGTTATTCTGTCACAGCTAGCCAACGTCAGATGACATTAGACGTGAAGTTATTTATTTATTTTTTTTCCTTTTGTGTCACTTTTACTGTTAAATAAAAAAAACAGGGGAAACATTTATTCAACAAAATAATTAAAGGATTAGTTCACTTTAAAATGAAAATTACCCCATGATTTACCCTTAAGCCATCCTAGGTGTATATGACTTTCTTCTTTCTGATGAACACAATCAGAGTTATATTAATATATATCCTGACGCTTCCAAGAATTATAATGGCAGTGAAAGGGGCTCACAAGTTTGAAGCTCAAAAAAGTGCATCCATCCATCCTAAACGTACTTCACACGGCTCCGGGGAGTTAATAAAGGCTTTCTGAAGCAAATCGATGGGTATGTGTAAGAAAAATATCCATATTTAAAACTTCATAAAGTAAAATATCAAGCAAGTACGATTGATATTCTGTTTATATTTGCTGATCAATGTTTAAATGTGAATAAAAGACTAAAATAGATCTGTTCATCATATAAAGTGATCTCTTCAGTCTCTTCAGAAAATTTTGACTAAACCACTCAATTCATATGGATTAGTTTTATGATCTCTTTATTAACTTTTTGAAGCTTCAAAATGGTAGTTCCGGAGCTGTCGATGGAGGGACAGAAATCTCTCCGATTTCATCAAAAAGATCTTCATTTGTGTTCCGAAAATGAACGAAAGTCTTACGGGTTTGGAACGACATGAAGGTGAGTAACTAATGATTGTGTTTGTTTCATTTTTCTAAACATGTTCCAATTAATTTATAGATACAGTTTACATATTGAAGTTACTTCTATAATGAAAAACTCATTCTGAAATACGCTCAGGTCATGTCATTCCAGTGATTAAATCACATTAGAATGCAGATACGATATCCTCTCAACAGTTGGGCGGCATCATCATCAATTTTGCAGTTTCCCTTTTTATTTGTACATCAGGGGTGACCGGGAGTGAACTGTGAAAGAAATATACAGCCCCACATTACATACAAATAAAAAGGCAATGACAACAAATAAAGCATGAGAAAATAATACGGAAAAGAATGGGCAAACAGCGACGGAGCAAATGAAAACACAAATAGGCTGTCCAGACTCTGGCTGCATTATGCATGTGCATTATGAAGAGATGCAAGCTAAAGCACAGTGATGAAAATCATGCTAAAAGAAACATGACACAAATAAAAGGACATTTGAATTAGAAGCACACGCTTTAATCTAACCGGCAAAGCAGATCTGGAACTAGCTCAACCAAATTTGATTTAATTTTTTATTTGAAAAAATTAGCTTGAAGATTGAAGAAAGTGCATCATGCTTATTTCTAATTAGGCCCTTACATTTCCGGTCCAGCTCCTGACTTATGAAAGCAACAGCTGGCTGTGAACACAACAACTGCAACAATGAGCACTCCTGCCAACTTGTGATGACACACGTCTCCTTGGAAAACCAATTTGTTACTAAAACCTAGATACGGAGTGACATATCAGACCATGACTGAGACGATGACCATCAGTTGGTAAAGTCATCGCGTCATGTCAGCTGTCGTTAGAAGCTCCGGTTGCTATAGAAACAGTTCTGACTAGGCAGGATTTTTTAATACTATAAGGAACAACATTAGAGTTCTGATGTCAGATTGTTGCTGATTTGAAATATGTTATTTACTTGTTAGTTTGGCATGCAGTTTGTGAGATTTCAAGATTCCCCCATTCAAATAGATATGACTTAGTCTTGGATGCCTGAAATAGCTGCTCTGGGGGCGCTGCAAATATGGTCGCCAAGTGAACAAATTTTCCTTGAAAGGGACTTTGGAAAATGTCATATCCTGTGACGTTGACACAAAGATGAATTTAAACCTGAAAGTTAAAAATAGAGGGAATTTTTTTTTTAAATTAACTAGTTCCCTTTCAGTCAGTCACTTCGCTTTACGTCAGTGACTGATGGAATGGGGTTTCCCTTAGAAGCCAATCGCCTTCGAGTTCTACAATGGCAGTGACGGGGTCCATTGAGTTTGAAACTCCAAAAAGTGCATCCATCCATTATAAACATACTCCACACGGCTCCGGGGGGTTAATAAAGGCTTTCGATGGGTTTGTGTAAGAAAAATATCCATATTTAAAACTTCATAAAGTAAAATATCAAGCAGGTATGGTTGATCTTCTGTTTATGTTTGCTGATCAATGTTTAAATGTGAATAAAAGATTAAAATAGATCTTAACTAGTTCCCTTTCAGTCAGTCACTTCGCATCACGTCAGTGACTGACGGAATGGGGGTTTCCCTTAGAAGCCAATCGCCTTCGAGTTCTACAAAACAAGCCAATGGCATGACAATGCCATAGGTCTGCAGAATTTGCATAGCGCAACTCCGCCTCCCACCTCATGGGTATATAAGCAGCTACGCGTGCAATCTTGCATTATGTTTCTGCTTTGGAGCCGAGTGTTCACTTGCCTTCTGAGCTTTCCTCTCTTCAAGATGAGCAACTCTCCAGAGTGTCAGTGCTACGGCACGTTCCAGCGACTTCCGCATTTCTGTCTGATCTGTGCAGTGATCCAGCACAGCGTGTGTGTTCTCCCTTGGCGCGTCGGCATTTCTGCAGAGCAAAACTCCTCTCTAAAAAAGCTACACGTGGCACGTCTTTTTTCAAGATGTCTCGCCCGTGTGTTTCTGGGTGCTGTTGGCTGGTTAGTCCATCTGATGGGCATGATCGCTGTATTGCGTGCTTGGGCCTCGTGCGTGCTGAGAGAGTGTTCATGGATGAGTCATGTTAGATAGAGTCCTCTCTACCACACCCCAATCTATCCCCTCCACGAGAGGGGATACTTTGGCTGGTGGTCAGGGTGATCTGAGGGTCACGGTGTGGAATAAATCTTAAAACAAATAAAACAAATCTTCCTCGGTCCACACCCCCCTCTAGCACACTGCAACCCGTGGTGTTGCTGGGTAAGGTCACTGGTTCGTCCCGTGGTGGGCCCAGCGTCTCATTCGGCGCGCTGGTGAATGACTCCATGTCGATTGCCACATCACAGGGTAGGCTGGATTCCTCCGGAGATAAGGATTTGGCTGTGCTGCTTCTCCCGGGAGTCCCAGCATTGCCTGAGTCTGATCCGGAGCTCACGGCCATGCTTTCCCGGGTAGCTGGGAGCATCGGGCTTGAGTGGAACCCTCCACCATGTCCCGACCGCTCGAGGTTGGACGATTGGTTCTTGGGGGCGGCCCGTGCTGACACCCGTCAGAACCCACCTCCAGTTCCATTCTTCCTGGAAGTGCATGAGGAGGTGTCGAAATCGTGGAAGTTTCCGTTAACTTACTGCGATCGCTCAACGCCCTCCTCCGCCTTCACTGCTTTTGATGGCGCAGCGGTGAAAGGGTACACTGGGGTCTCCCCTGTTGAACGCTCTGTTGCGATGCAACTGTGTCCTCAGAGTGCTTCAACATGGCGTGGTGGCCCAAAGCACCCGTCCAAGGCCTGAAGGTTTTTGTCTACTTTGGTGTACTGGTGTATTGCTATAGAGGAGCTATAGAGCTGCGTGCCAGGCTGCGTCCGACTTGCATGCTATGGCCATCCTTCAGGTCCACCAGGCCAAGGTGCTCAGAAGCATGCACAAGGGCAATGTTGACCCTGCTTTAATGCAAGAGTTCCATTAAAGCAGGGCCTACAGGCGATGAAGGTTACTGCACGCTCTCTCGGTCAGGTGATGTCCACTTGCGTTGTACAGGAACCTAATTTATGGCTCAACCTGGCAGATATGCGAGAGGCTGAGCAAATAAAGCTCCTCAACTCTCCTATCTCCCAGGCTGGGCTCTTCGGTGGGGCGGTCGAGGCCAACAGTTCTCGGCCGCACAGAAGAAGACTGAGGCAATAAAACATATTCTGCCTCCACCCAGCCACCGGCTCAGACGCCTCAGCCCCTCCTGCCCGGCCTCAGCCCCTACTGCCCGGCCTCAGCCCCTCCTGCCTGGCCCCAGCAGCAGCCTTCACCTGGGCCAGGGCGTGGAGGAGGTCGCAGGAAAGTGGCCCAGCCCTTCTCCGTCCCTAAGCCTGCCAATTTTTCCCATTCGGGTTAGCCCTGTCTCCTCGCGTCTTCACAAAAGTCGTCGAGGCAGCCCTTGTGCCACTCAGGCAACACGGGGTTCGCGTCCTGAACTATTTCAACGACTGGCTGATACCTGCTCACTCTTGAGACCAGGTTTGCGGACACAGGGACCGTGGTCGAACCTCACCTAAAGGATTATTAGGAACACCTGTTCAATTTCTCATTAATGCAATTATCTAATCAACCAATCACATGGCAGTTGCTTCAATGCATTTAGGGGTGTGGTCCTGGTCAAGACAATCTCCTGAACTCCAAACTGAATGTCAGAATGGGAAAGAAAGGTGATTTAATCAATTTTGAGCGTGGCATGGTTGTTGGTGCCAGACGGGCCGGTCTGAGTATTTCACAATCTGCTCAGTTACTGGGATTTTCATGCACAACCATTTCTAGAGTTTACAAAGAATGGTGTGAAAAGGGAAAAACATCCAGTATGCGGCAGTCCTGTGGGCGAAAATGTCTTGTTGATGCTAGAGGTCAGAGGAGAATGGGCCGACTGATTCAAGCTGATAGAAGAGCAACTTTGACTGAAATAACCACTCGTTACAACCGAGGTATGCAGCAAAGCATTTGTGAAGCCACAACACGCACAACCTTGAGGCGGATGGGCTACAACAGCAGAAGACACCACTGGGTACCACTCATCTCCACTACAAATAGGAAAAAGAGGCTACAATTTGCACGAGCTCACCAAAATTGGACAGTTGAAGACTGGAAAAATGTTGCCTGGTCTGATGAGTCTCGATTTCTGTTGAGACATTCAGATGGTAGAGTCAGAATTTGGCGTAAACAGAATGAGAACATGGATCCATCATGCCTTGTTACCACTGTGCAGGCTGGTGGTGGTGGTGTAATGGTGTGGGGGATGTTTTCTTGGCACACTTTAGGCCCCTTAGTGCCAATTGGGCATCGTTTAAATGCCACGGCCTACCTGAGCATTGTTTCTGACCATGTCTATCCCTTTATGACCACCATGTACCCATCCTCTGATGGCTACTTCCAGCAGGATAATGCACCATGTCACAAAGCTCGAATCATTTCAAATTGGTCTCTTGAACATGACAATGAGTTCACTGTACTAAAATGGCCCCCACAGTCACCAGATCTCAACCCAATAGAGCATCTTTGGGATGTGGTGGAACGGGAGCTTCGTGCCCTGGATGTGCATCCCACAAATTTCCATCAACTGCAAGATGCTATCCTATCAATATGGGCCAACATTTCTAAAGAATGCTTTCAGTACCTTGTTGAATCAATGCCACGTAGAATTAAGGCAGTTCTGAAGGCGAAAGGGGGTCAAACACAGTATTAGTATGGTGTTCCTAATAATCCTTTAGGTGAGTGTATACTGGTCCATTCAGACAACATGGCGACAGTAGCATACATCAACCACCAGGGTGGTCTTCACTCCCACCGGATGTTGCAACTCACCCGCCATCTCCTCCTATGGAGTCAGAAGTATCTGAGGTCGGTTCGTGCCATTTATATTCCGGGAGGTCTGATTCGCGCAGCCAACAAGCTCTCACAGTTTAAGCCACTTCCAGGGAATGGAGACTCCATCCCCAGATGGTTCAGCAGATTTGGGAACAGTTCGGCGATGCACAGGTAGATCTGTTTGCCTCCCACAACTTTTCCCATCGCCGCTGGTTTTATTCCCTGACCGAGGGGACTGGCCGCGGGTCCTACGCAAATATCCGTTTCCCCCAGTGAGCCTTCTTTCACAGGTCCTTTGCAAGATCAGGGAGGACGAGGAGCAGGTCCTCTTAGTCTCCTTCCATACTTAAGGTTTACATGGCCACGATATCTGCGCACCACGACCTTGTGGACTTAAAGATGGTAGGGCAGCATGACCTGGTCAGCAGGTTCCTAAGAGGAGCGAGGAGGATAAACCCATTTCTCCCTCTAGAGATGCCCTCTTGGGACCTTGTAGTGGTTCTATCTGCCCTGCAGAGAGCTCCCTTTAAGCCACTGCAGTCCACTGAGCTTAAGTTCCTTTCTATGAAGGCGTGCTCTTGATTGCTTTGGCTTCCATCAAGAGGATAGGGGACCTGCAGGCATTTTCGGTTGACGAAGCATGCCTGGAATTGCCGGCTAACTCTTATGTGATCCTGAGACCCCGGCCTGGATACGTGCCCAAGGTTCCCACCACTCCCTTCAGGGACCAGGTGGTGAACCTGCAAGTGCTGCCCCTGGAGGAGGTGGACCCAACCTTGGCACTGCTCTGAACAGTACGCGCCCTTCACGCTTACATAGACAGGACGCAGTGTTTCAGGACCTCAGACCAGCTCTTTGTCTGTTACGGAGGGCAGCAGAAAGGGAAGGCTCTCTCCAAGCAGAGGTTGTCTCACTGGATAGTGGACGCCATTGTCCTGGCATATCAGGTTTAGGGCTAACAGACATCTGCAGAGCTGCAGGCTGGGCGACACCCAACACTTTTGCGAGATTCTATAATCTCTGTGTAGAGCCAGTGTCCTCTCATGTACTCGCTCCAAATGGCCAGTAACTGGACAGGCTCAGGTGTCATCGCTTGCTGCGCCATTCCACTCCATGGACTAGATGCGTGCGCTACTGAGTTTTTCAGTAAGCCCTGAGTTCCTCCAGCACTGTTGACGCTGACACCAGAGTGCATGCCCGGTTTGTCAGCCCTCGTGTTATGCTAGGTGCATCCATGTGCATGGTTCCCCCATTGGGCAACCCCCACATGTGTATTTCCATGGTAAGTCACGTCGAGCACATGTCTTATCTTGGCACCCTTCCACCCTGTGGGCTGGATACCAGTGTGCTCCATATGCAGCCTGTACTCGGGTCATATATGTATTCTAAGTCCTCCCTGCGGGCAGGCATTGTGTTGCATATTTCCACTTGGGATATGCTTTCCAGTGTACCTTGGTATTGGCGTTGAGCTTAGCCCCTCGTTCATGCTAATCTCACGGCAGGGAGCTCAGGTCAGCACAGGATGCTGGAAGCCAGCCGTTGTTAGATTAGATTGGGGACTCCCATTCCGTCAGTCACTGACGTAACACGAAGTGACTGACTGAAAGGGAACCCTCGTACCCTGTTACATCCTCCAGCCACAACCGCTGTACCGCTGGTGCGGCCAGGACATAATGCAAGATTGCACACGCAGCTCCTTATATACCCATGAGGTGGGGCGGAGTTCCGCTATGCAAATTCCGCAGATCCATGGCATTGTCATGCCATTGACTTGTTTCGTAGAACTCAAAGGCGATTGGCTTCTAAGCGACACCCCCATTCCTTCAGTCCCGCAGCTGAATCAATCATTTATTTTCCCAACTCCTGGTCCAATGTGGCTACAGCGTAATATCATACAGGTATAAATTCCTTTTAATTGATTATTAAAATGTTTAATTCACTCAATCGTTTTCATTAACTCCTTTAAATGGACTGTATTAGTGGAGTAATGTAGGGAATAGTGAATGAGGGTATAGGGGGCGATTTCAATCACAACTTTTGTCTTCTATGATGTTCAACACACATAACTCTGTTAAAATTTCAGAAAATATATAGTTTATGACCCTTTAGAGATGTTTCTCCCCAAATCAGCTGATGCTGTACAGTTCTTGTCTCATTCCAGACCATTGATAATTAAGCAACCATAATTTACTTGTCCTGGTCTGTACAGAAATTAATATCTGTAATGAGTTGGTGATTAGAACTGGCCTCTCTAATTAACTTGATCGTCTGGAGGGGATTAAACCAGTATATGAGTCCTATAGCACTGATTAGGAGCTGGATCTAGGCACTGAGATAAGACGAATTAGAATAAGAAGTTCTCTTAATGAAGCACGAAGCAACAGACTCATTTTCTCAATTAACAAAATACCCCAAAGCCAAAAGAATAAAATAAATTTACACGTTGACAATTTCAAGGGGAAAAAATTTGTTGTCATCTAAAAGAAGCTGTCAGAATGTTCTTTCTTACAGATCTAATGCATAAAAGTCATATATTATAGTGTTTAGGTATTTCTGTCATCACTACATCAATTAGTTTGACCTGTTATTATAACAGTGAAGTCGAAATGGGGGAAATGTGTATTTAAAAAGCATGCACGTTGTAATTTCTTTTGAAAATAAACATTTTATTAAAACATTATTATACTATTTATTTGTTATTTAAATAAAACAACGATTTAAAGGGTTAGTTCACCCAAAAATGGAAATTCTGTTCATCTTCAGAACACAAATGAAGATCTTTTTAATGAAATCTGAGAGCTTTCTGTCCCTCTATTGACAGCCTATTCAACTGACACTTTCAAGCCCCAGAAAGGTATAAGACATCATTAAAGTAATCCATTTGACTCAAGTGGTTTATCCTTAATTTTATGATGCGACATGAATGCTTTGTTTGTGCAAAAAAACATAATTTACCGCTTTATTTACATGCATGTTTACCTAACAACATCTCCTCTTGCGTCAGCACAACACAAATGCAACGTGGTGCTTGCGCTTTGGAGATTCATATTTTGTAAATAAAGTGGTAAATTATGCTGGGGTTTTTTTTGTGCAAACAAAGCACTTGCATCACTTCATAAAATTGAGGTTAAACCACTGGAGTCACATGGATTACTTTAATGATGTCTTTACTACCTTTCTGGGCTTGAAAGTGGTAGTTGTGTAGCTGTCACTGGATGGACAGAAAGCTCTCAGATTTCATCAAAAATATCTTAATTTGTGTTCCGAAGATGAACGAAAGTCTTACAGGTTTGAAATGACATGGGGGTGAGTAATTAATGACAGGATTTTTATTTTTGGGTGAACTAACCATTTAAAGCATGCACATTCAAAAAATCCCTCTATAAATTCTAACAATTTTGAATTATTTATTTTTGTAAAATAATAATAATAGACAATAATGCATAGTGAAGCAATGGCAGTGCATGCCTTATGCATCCTCGCAAAGCATGGCAAAAGAAATCTTTTTTTTTTTTTTGTAAATGTAAGTTTGGGGTCTGTATCGAATGTGATTCAATTAAAAAATGGCCCATGTACCACAAAATAATAGCAACATATTTCTGTTGAGTCCTCTGAGTGGGCTGCATGCAAACAACATCATAGAACTTGACCAGTGTGTCCGAATGAAAAAAAATGACTGTTTTAAGCCGGTTCGTTGTTTTACCTCATATCTCATAAGTTTCTTATGAGATATAAATCAGATATTGAAATGGGGGTTAAGCAGTGAGTTACAGGGGCGAGGCCAGAAATTTTCAGACGGATGGGCCTTCATAAAACTGGGTGGGCAAATCGTATCAAGTATGAAAACGGCATGCCAAATTATCAGAAATAAACGCAGCAGTTTCAAGTTCAAAGATACAAAAGAGCAAATAAGAAATAACTTACATTAATGAATGAATGTATATATGGTCAGATACTTGCACATGTCACCATATCTTTAACCTTTTACCAAAATCAAACTCAAATGGAGTTTTGAGGTTTTTGAACAGTGAATTTCTTAGAATTCATGTCAGAGATACATGCTTTGTCCGTTATTAACTGCTGCATCCGAGGCAATAAGTGCATTACGTTTTCATTACAGGTTATAAAGTTTACTGTAGCTATGTGGCCAGTTTTTTTTCTTCTGACATTTGACCAAAATCTCATGTTATTAAAGATGAAGTGCTACACACAGGCTATTTAGAAGAATATTGGCTATGACTCGATGACAAACGCTACACTAAGACACTCTTCTCTGCTCCTCAAACACATAAAACATTAGCCTTTATATATAGTGTTTCTTGAGTAAAGAAAATTCTGTACTTCAAAGAAGAAGAGTTCTTTATTTGCCCTAATATTGTAAACAAGCAGCGATCTATCTCCAATCAGCGTGCGGCAGCGACACTTCGTTCCTGACAGAGGCGAGGCGGAGTTATGAGGTTTGACTGACAGTTTGAAGAGCCAATGGAGTTACGAGGTTTAGTCACAAGCTCTTTTTAATACTTTTCATTGGTTAAATATTTCAAAACCCACAAAGAGACGTAAAGAGTGACCAATAGTAATGATTTATGAAAAAAAAGACGTTTCTGCAAGATAGAGGCAGCAATATGTTTAAAACCTTTTAACTATAACTATACACTATAAATGTTTGTACTTACCTTTGCATGTCCTTCGGCCATATAACTCTGAGAAGACAGGGCTTCTAGTTAAACACTGAGATGATCTCATAATCAATTGTGCGTTGTGGGAATTATGCGGTTTCATTGGTTTCTTGCAGCAGTACATATTCAAATCTAAATTAGGCTTTTAAAGTATCTACTGATTTGCTTCCCAATTTTCAAATTCAACTCCACATTTCACAAACGCGCAAATCTTACCATTACATCCTGGGCGGGACTAACAGACTGCGAATGACTATTGAAAACTGCATTTAATCATTCTTTTAACTAAATAAATAAAGTTATAGTGTGATAAGACGTTTATTGTAATTATTATCGCTTATTAAATTATTTCATATATCTTTTAGGAAAAGATTAAAGATCTCAGAAGTCTCAATAGCTATGTTTCCATCCAAAGTTGCGAATACCGCATAAAACATTTGCAAATAAAGCACTGTTTCCATCCAGTGAGCCGAAGAGAACAAAATCGTCACTTCCTAATAAACTGGCGATAAATGTCACTAAGAAAAATTGCCTTCCGGTGGGGGGGGGGGGGCATTTGGGGGTTGGGTTGTTTGGTTGTTGGTAGGAGTTTCTTGTGTTGGTAAGAATCGCGTTCTGGGCGGGATCCCCCTCGGTAGAAATCACTTTCAAAGGGGCAGGGGTTCTTTGTGGGTCCTGATAATGCCAAATGTCTTATGTTTCAAGTAAAAAATGGCCTACATTATTTTAAATATATATAGTTAGCTTAAGAATCATGAATATTTGTATTCTGTGTCATCATTATCCTGTGCATTGGGTCACCAGCACCAAGTCCAAGCCTATTCATTTACACCTCCAATGTAATACCACATTTATCATTTTAATCAACAGTACATTTTTTGTTAACCTTTTACTATATGTCTTGGAGTATCGCATTAATATTGTATCGTGAGTTCAGTATCGTGATATGTATCGAATCGTGACATGAGGGTATCGTTACACCCCTAGGAGATCGGTCCGCTGGTTGGTCCAGTTATGCCCCTTCACAAAGTCACTTGACTTTTTTGATTCACACTGGGGAATTGATACGCTAAATGTGTTTCCGCATTGTAGTTTATGCATCTTGGCGTTTCTATCCAGCATTTTTTATGCAATGTCCCAAAATGCGCATACAAATAAGTGGATGGAATCCATTTAACCAAAGACATGTGCCATGTACAAAACTGCTAAGAGAGCTCATACCAGGGCTTTAAAAAATTAGCAAAAGAAGATAATGACTTTCCTGATACCAGAAATCCACTTATTGGAAGAAGAAGAAGAAGAAATTCAAATCCTTGGACACAGTTTGCTTCATCTAACTGTCTGTATTAGTGATTGGCAGATGCTGTGTTATTCAGAATCCCCACTGTTTTTATTATTATTATTAGCTATTATTATAAGTTGTATTCTTCCCCCCTAGAGCTTTTTGTAGTCTGCAGGGAACCTTCGCCCTGGTTCCTTTGTTCGAGCCCTTAATGATCTCCCACAGGACTAAACCACTGCCAATTCCTTCACAACATGCTTTTGGGATTTCATATATTTAATTGATTTTTATATTTCTCTTGCTTTATTCAATGGGAATGAAACACGACTCCAGGTCTTCATTCACATTCATTTCAACAATTTGAATAATCTGACCCACTGACACCGGAAAACTACAACATGCAGACATTTATCAAAAGCATTTTATTCTCAAATGCAGTGCATGTGAACTGTTCATTCCTGTTTGCCGGATGCACTTCATCGAGATGCTTTTATTGCGGTATTAACAGAGAAGGTCTTGATTGCATGGTTTGCATCAAGGGAAAGCTTTGGTCAAGGGCTTTTTTAAGGACATCTGTGGAAGGCCAGCAACAAAGAGGCACGAGAAAAACATCATAAGAAAAGATTTTTATTTACAACAGCCATGTTGTAGGACTACAACACCACATCGAGTGGAGGAAAGTTAAAGTGTGCTGCCTGAGATGTGGAGAATTTTTCTCTTCAGAAAACGAGGTAACCTTGCAGACCGCTGGTTGGAAAATTACTTACGAAAACAAAATTGCAGACATATGTCAGAATTCTCTGGCCGCAAGATAAAAAAGTCAATAGATGCTGTGCCATTGTTAATGTAGATAGTTCCAGGCGTTGCAATGTAGGGAGAGATTTCTTTCTTGCTGTCATTTGCTTCATTTCTCTTCTGAGCAAATCTGCAAAAAATCAGCAAAGAGGAGATAAGACACTGTTTGTGAACACTGTGCATATTGTGCAAATCATTGTATGATGTCTATTTTTTTTTATCATTTTGTTTGTTTATACTTCTTGCATTGTGTTAAACATTCTAAAATAATCATTCACCCTAAAATGTATATTCTGTCATCATTTACTCAATCCTTCAATCTCAGTTCATTGCCCTCATTCCAAGTCCACTTCCACTGTATCTTTACTTCAACTGTTTTGGAGCAGCCAGAACTCTGATTGGTTCTGTGCACTAGCTGGGGTAGGACATGTGATTTTATTGGGTCTCTCTTCTGTTTGTCGCTAGCTGAGCTGAAATAATTAACCATTGCAGATATTTGGAAAACGTATTAAATTGCGTGTTTTTGTGGTTTTCATCAAACTCTCAGGCATACAAGCTGACGCTGTAATATAAACTACTTTATTACACGGCTCTGTGGAATACTTGATTCTGATTGGTCAATCGCGCATTCCAGCGGTATGTTATTCCCAGATAACAATCGCCAAAGTGAGTAACACACCGCTCATCCGGGTACTACGAGTTATCTTGACACACTTATACTACTTAACTCCGATTGTATTCGTCTGAAAGAAGAATGTCATATACACCTAGGATGACTTGAGGGTGAGTAAATTATGGGCTTATTTTCAGTTTTGGGTGAACTATCCCTTTCATCATTAATTTCAACATATATGGTAAAAACTAATCTTTTCAGCAATAGACAAAGGCTTAAAGCAGTTTGGAAATGTTTTTCTTCGCGGAAGCTTTGCGTAAGAGCTAATAAAATATTTAAACTCAAGACAATATTTAGTGTCTAATTTACTTGAGACAAGTAGCCGTGTAATAAGCGGGATAATGTACATCCAGCCAGTTGTTATCGCAGAATAAACCCCTTTAGAGTGACGCTAGACCCCTCCGCTTCTCGTCGGGGTCCTGATCACTCTGTCTGGGTTTATTCTGCGATAACAACCGGCTGGATGTACATTATCCCTTACATGATGATTCATAAGACTAGGGGAATATATAGCATAACTCCTGGTTTTAATGGGCCCCCTGAGCAGTGAGGGCCCCTATAATTTCACCACCTTTCACCCCACTAGAGGCAGCATTAGCAAACAAGAGCCGGACCTTTGGCTATATTCAGTGTTTGAACAGACTCACAAATGAATACTTTTATTCAGCAGCGATATATTCAATTGATCGTAAGTAAACGTAAGGACATTTATAATGGTACAAAATATTTCTATTTCAAATAAATGCTGTTTTTTTTTACTTTATATTCATCAAAGCATCCTGGAGAAAAAAAATATCACAGTTTCCACAAAAATATTAAGCAGCACAACTGTTTTCAACATTGATAATAATCAGAAATGTTTCTTGAGCAGCAAATCATCATATTAGAATGATTTCTGAAGGATCATGTGACACTGAAGACTGGAGTAATGATGCTAGAATTCAGCTTTGATCACAGGGATATTTAAATAGAACACAATTACTTTAAATGATCATAATATTCCATAACATTACTGTTTTTACTGTATTGTTAATAAAATAAAAGTGATTAACATAATTTAAAAACCCAGACAGCAACAGTGTCGGCCCAGATCTGGACCACATCTAGTACATGTGGATTCTACGCGTACCAGATGTGGGCCAGATCTGGGCCGACACTATGTTGCTGTCTGGGAAATTATTTTTGTAAGACTTCGTAATGATTCCATATATAAATATAATTTATAAATTATTTAGTCCTCAGAATTCATTCTTACGCTTTAGTAAATGAGGCCTACAATCAATGAGGCCTAAATTCAGTCATTCAGAAATACAAAACCTGTTCTAAATGAAAGCAAGCAAGTTGACAAAAATATTTAATTTAATATTTGGTGATAACCAGCATATGGCTGGTTATTTTTGACCACATTTTGTACAAAATAAAAAGCTCAGATCAATGAGGCCTATGATCAGTTCCAGAAAGAAATACAAAAATCTGTCCTAATTGAAAGAAAACAAGTTGACATAAAAGACTGAATCCAATATTTGGTAATAATATAGAGTAATGAGAGATTTATGAAGTATTTTTTTTTAAATGTTTTGAAAAATATTTTGAAACACCACATGTGTAATGAGGTGAGAAAAATACAAAAATTATAATTCCTTGTGTGACCCCATTAGTTTCTGCTCAATTAATATCTGTGCTTTCGGAAGCTTTCACAGAACATAACAAGAACCCCAAACAACTCCAAGAACATATGGAGACGGACTGACTTGTGCTGTTAAATGTCAGTATTTCCCATGAGCGGTAGAGGAGTATTAGAGCCAAGCAGGTTGAGGAGAAACAGAGAGAAGGAGAGGGGGGGGGGAGAGAGAGAGAGAGAGAGAGAGAGAAAGAGAGAAAGAGAGAGAGGGCCACATACACACAGCCATTAACCTGTCCTCTCTCTGCTTCATAGAGTTACAATATGGCTAAATAAAAACTGTAAAATAGAATAAATACAATTCAAAGTGAATACTACATTTTATTTGATTTGTGAAACACTGTAAAAAAATTTTTAGGGCATTATATTTGCATATTGCTTCATATGATAAATTAATACAGTACAATTTATTTTTAATAGATATAAGTTATCAAATTAAATGTTTAATTGGATATTTAATAACTATAAAAAAACTGAATAAAAATAATTTCATCTTTTTCCTTAAATGTTGAAAATATGTCTACCTTAATCTATGGTCCCATTGTAAGATACAGATACTATATTAATAATTCTTAGAATTTATATATGGATATCTATTTCTCTAGAGAGTTTGTCCTCTTGAAGACAAAAGGCTGTGTGCACCAGAGGGATTCATAGCCAGTGCTCAGGGCTTTTATGTGGTGCTGTAATACATAAGCCTTTGACTATGAAAAATGGTGTGCATGAAAGATTTGATAATATAGACAAATTCGTGTCAAAAGACACTTAAAGTGCATTCCATCTATAATCATAAGGAGGTGCAAGGTTAAAATATGTCTACCGGCTGGTATGTGATATATTTCAAGCCTTCCTATCATATGATAAGCGTTGTGCAAAGAACACAATGAAATTTAAGTTGCTATTGGCTGAAAATCGTTCCCTCCAGTAGCTCTCAAATGTTATATATATTGACTTCCGACTGTTATGAAGGTGAACTGGAGGGGGACGGGATCCAAACGCAGATAAATGGTTTAATGACAATAAGTAAAGGAATACAAAAAAACAGGAGTACCAGAAGAAAGCAAAAACACAAAAAAAACAAGAGCAAGAATGTTTATATGTCATTTATATATATATATATATATATATATATATATATATATATATATCAAGTATCAAATTTATGAACAATAGATCTTATCTGTTGGCTTTGAGTTTCAACAGGAATAAATTCACCCATATAAAACCGCCTTGACAGAACCACATATCTGAAAAGATTCAAATTTCACAGATGGAATGGTTTATTCGCACCATTGGTTGCAATGTAAAATATGGGGGCATATCAAGAGAGCGTCTGAAATTTAAATTATCAGGTGCTGATCTGATCCACATGATATCTGTATGTCCTGGAGGGCTTGAGCGGAGAACAAACCGTACAATGCCATATTGAGGTTACTGTTCAGAGAGGTGTCTGTGTGTGTGTGTCTTTGTTTGCGTTCCCCGTTTAAGACCCCTCCAAGGATTGAATTGGGGATTAAAACCCCCTCAGCTTGCTAATGGGAAGCTGTGTTGAAGTGCCATGGATTTATTTGATAAATACCATGGTTCCTATTAGAGAGTGAACCTTAAACCTCATGCTGCCTTAAATTAAGTACAATCAACTTGGATTTTTACATTAAACTGACTTAGATAAAAAATGTGTTGAATAACCATGTATAACCTTGAATATTCTTGTATAACTTAAAAAAGTTGATTGTAAAAGCATATGATAACGCTTTAGATTACAGCCCGGAAAGTACTGTGTAACTAAAGTGAATTTACAGCGTAACTTTCAGTAATTATAATGTAACTATAAAGTATGTATGTGTAGGTATAAGGGAACAATATGTAATATTTGGGGAATAAAGGGGTAACTATCAGGAAAATTAACAAATGATTGACTGAAAGTATTTTTTAGTTAAGGGATAATTATCCATGTAGTTACAGGGTAAGTATGAATCTGCAGGCTGTTAATAGTTTCATGTAGTTACAGGGTAAGTACAATAAAAAACGTACAAAATCTGATATCACTCAGAAACATTTATTGAAAAACAACTTAATTCAAAACAGATTTATGACACTTCTTATTCATTTTTTTTAAAATAAACTATAACGTCCTGACAAAGTGGCACGTTTTGTCCCTTTTTTGTTTCTCTTGATTGGCTTCTCCTCCTCTTGTTCCTCTTCTTTTTCGTTATTTCCACTGATGGATCTTAAGAGCATCCATGTCTTTTAATATTCTGTATTATTATTTATTAAAAGAAAAAGTACATCCAGAAATGATCTCATAATTTACTAATCTTTTCACATCCGACCAACTGTTACCAGCGCGTGCGATGTGCGTGAGTAAAGAAGCTTCAAGCTTTCATGACGTTCTCGTGCAAGTGGCGACTCTGTCTCTCTGGCGTTATCATATATTATGTTATTGTTTGTTTACTGTTGTGAGCATTAATTAAAAAAAATGAAAATAAAAACAGACGACATCCGTGTGACCAGTCAGCTTCAAGTTACGTCGAGTGTGAACTCAACCCTCTCATTCACGCAGATTGACTGCTGGTCAGAAGCGATAGTTTATCGTTTAATTTTTAAAACATTATTTTATTTTTCTTACAAACACTTATCGTTTCACTTCAGAAGACATTGATTCATCCATTGGGGTCGTATGGATTACTATAGTTATTGCTGTATGTGCTGTTTGATGCTTCAACTTTTAGGAACCCAAATGTGTTTTCATTATCAGAGATTATTTGTTCATTTGAAAAAAGAAAGTCGTATACATCTCGGATGGCATGAGGGTAAAAGATGAGTAAACGGTGAGGACATTTCTGCATGCACTGTATTTTCTTTAAATACATAATATAGCTACAGAATAGTTAGAGACATAGGATTCCTTCTTAAGATTCATCTGTGGCAAGAACGAATAAGAAGAGGAACAAGAGGAGGAGAAGCCAAGCAAGAGAAACGAATAAGTGTTGTAAATCTGTTTAAAAAACGTTGTTTTTCAAATAAAGATTTTTTGTATGTGTTTTTATTGTACTTACCCTGTAACTACATGAAACAAGACGGGATCAAGCACCACTTTAATTTACAGCCCGCAAATTCACACTTACCCTGTAACTAGATGGATAATTACCCCTTAATTAAAAAATACTTAAAGTATAAATAATTTGTTAATTCTCCTGATAGTTACCCCTTTATTCCCCAAATATTACATATTGTTCCCTTATAACTACACGCACTTACTTTATAGTTACACTATAATTACCGAAGGTTACGCTGTAAATTCGCTTTAGTTACACAGTACTTTCCGGGCTGTGATCTAAAGCGTTACCAAACATATGTACAAACATAACTTATTGATTATATAATTTTTACAGTGTGCTTTCTAAAAAGGGTAGCTTAATTAGTTGAATTACTTTAAGCTCCAACACTCTGTTGTTTAGCTCCAATTCAATCAAAACTATATTTAGGCCTAAATTTAAAAGTAGGGTATAGGAAACTTTCGGAGAGGCTAGCAATAGCAAGCTAGCTTTGAAAGCATTAGATCCCACCCTCTCTTCAGAGCGTCTCCAAAGCCACGCCTTCTTCAAAACACATAAATGCGCAGAGCAGGGAGCAAACAAAAGAGTCACGAGAGATGCAGTTAAACTACCTCATATCTCAAAGCATATAACATTACAATAATAATGAACATAAACAACTTAAAGATCACTGACCTGTACCAACTAACTGCTGCAGATTCATTTCGGCGTTGATAGTGTTGCCATTGAAACACATACATTCAAGTCACAAACCGTTCCGAGTATAACGTCACGGGTTTCCATCTCTTCTAAATTACAGCGATTATGGTGTGAACGGTAAAAGGCAGCTGCTGTTTCGGTTGTGGTGCTCGGTGACTGATGTCTGTCTATAACTCTGCATAGCATGAAACACACTGATGACGTGTAATGTCTGTGCGAGCAGGTGTGTGCGGAGGTATGGAATACATATGCTAACAGACAAGTAGGACATCGTTCGGTCCGAATGCAATGATTGGACGAACATTTTATGGTCCTACGCCTTCCACAGACAATATGGTGACCAAAATTTTTAGAACACCTGGCAGAAAATACTGACCTTTTTTGCCTCCAAAACATGATTTAATTTCATAATGTTCATGAAACATGCAGATGGTTGCTCTGACCACCAAATATCAGATTAAGTGAGTCGTACAATTTTTATCCACTTTTAACTTTAATATTTGGTATGTCCACCTTTTGCAGCAATTACAGCAGCACATCTCGCTGGCATAGTGTCAATATATTTCCTCTGAGAACTTCAACAATAATGTTATCCCATGCCTTCTGCAAATGAAGCCAAAGGCTTTCCTTTGAATGTACAATAGATCTGTCCAGTTTATTTTCCAACTCGTCCCAAATGTGCTCGATTGGGTTGAGGTCCGGACTTTGAGGGGGCCAGTCCATCATTTTCAATGTCCCAGCAGATTCCTTCCATTGCAGGTAGTCCCGGCAATAGTTAGAAGAATGTTTTGGGTCATTGTCCTCTTGGAAAATAAATCCAGGCCCAATAAGATGACTCCCAGATGCCAAGTGTTCTAACAATTTTGGCCACCATTGTAAGTTCAAGTGTTTTTTAAGTAAGTTTGGTTTTAGTTAGTTATTTGATGCTATAAAACCGGGAGGTGTGATGGCTTCTCTGAGTGAGGTAGCCTCTGAGGCACCAATGGACTTTTTTCTGGATTTTCGGGAAGAGATTAGAGCTTTAACTTTAATTTACACATTTCTATAACTGTTTATTTCACACCGACATAAGTTGTTCTGCAGTGAACTTTACTAACCGATTCTGCGGGAGTCTGGGCCTTGATACCGTGGCTCCACTTCACACTCACTACTGCACAGACACGGGTCCTGAATCAGTGCAAGATGTCAGCACCATGTTGCCTACCCTGCCTTTAAGATTTATGCATTTAAATTGCATATAAAATCATCTTGTGCATTCTTTTTGATTGCAGTTGATGCCAGTGGAAATGAGTCATCATTTTGCTTTTCCTCTACTTTTATTCTCTCATTCACTATATTCAATGAGTGAATCTCCATTAACTTGACTAATTTAGCCAGTTATAAAGTTAAAACTAAGGCAAGTGCACTGCCCAGGGCAAACATTGCAGGATTTCCCGAGTTATGCTTTATGAATTAAATGTATCGCCTGAAATTACTGAATTGAAATGACACAACCTTGTCAATCCATTCATCATCTCTTTTCCTCACTGTCTGTATATTTTTCCCTCTCTCACTGCTACATCGGTCTTGCCACTTTACATATATAATCAAAATGTGGTTAAATGCAGGACTCTGTATATACTAACATCTGCATCTCTGAACGAGGCAACTGCTAATGAGCTCAGGAAAATCATTTCAACATATAAAAGTTAAAAGATGATGCTGAAACATGCAGTAGTCACTAAAAGATAAAATCTTTTTTTTAAAAACAGTATAAAGCAGTATAAAACAGTCACTTTCTAAACATCAACCTCAGCACTTATTCTTTGTAAGATGAATTATGTAGAATCATTGTGTAAAATCTTTTACATACAATATTACATACAAGTATTTAATATATATATATACATAGAGAGCTTCATGGAATGGGTTTCCATGGCCGAGCAGCTGCATCCAAGCCTTACATCACCAAGTGCAATGCAAAGCGTCGGATGCATAAACACACTCCTAAACCTTGGGGAAAGCCTTCCCAGAAGAGTTGAAGCTGTTATAGCTGCAAAGCCTACGGCTTAAGAATGGGATGTTAAATTAAAGTTCTTGTTCATGTAAAGGCAGACGTCCCAAAACTTTTGGCAATATAGTGTATATATATACACTCACCTAAAGGATTATTAGGAACACCTGTTCAATTTCTCATTAATGCAATTATCTAATCAACCAATCACATGGCAGTTGCTTCAATGCATTTAGGGGTGTGGTCCTGGTCAAGACAATCTCCTGAACTCCAAACTGAATGTCAGAATGGGAAAGAAAGGTGATTTAAGCAATTTTGAGCGTGGCATGGTTGTTGGTGCCAGACGGGCCGGTCTGAGTATTTCACAATCTGCTCAGTTACTGGGATTTTTACGCACAACCATTTCTAGAGTTTACAAAGAATGGTGTGAAAAGGGAAAAACATCTAGTATGCGGCAGTCCTGTGGGCGAAAATGCCTTGTTGATGCTAGAGGTCAGAGGAGAATGGGCCGACTGATTCAAGCTGATAGAAGAGCAACTTTGACTGAAATAACCACTCGTTACAACCGAGGTATGCAGCAAAGCATTTGTGAAGCCACAACACGCACAACCTTGAGGCGGATGGGCTACAACAGCAGAAGACCCCACCGGGTACCACTCATCTCCACTACAAATAGGAAAAAGAGGCTACAATTTGCACGAGCTCACCAAAATTGGACAGTTGAAGTATGGAAAAATGTTGCCTGGTCTGATGAGTCTCGATTTCTGTTGAGACATTCAGATGGTAGAGTCCGAATTTGGCGTAAACAGAATGAGAACATGGATCCATCATGCCTTGTTACCACTGTGCAGGCTGGTGGTGGTGGTGTAATCTTGTAGGGGATGTTTTCTTGGCACACTTTAGGCCCCTTAGTGCCAATTGGGCATCGTTTAAATGCCACGGCCTACCTGAGCATTGTTTCTGACCATGTCCATCCCTTTATGACCACCATGTACCCATCCTCTGATGGCTACTTCCAGCAGGATAATGCACCATGTCACAAAGCTCCAATCATTTCAAATTGGTTTCTTGAACATGACAATGAGTTCACTGTACTACAATGGCCCCCACAGTCACCAGATCTCAACCCAATAGAGCATCTTTGGGATGTGGTGGAACGGGAGCTTCGTGCCCTGGATGTGCATCCCACAAATCTCCATCAACTGCAAGATGCTATCCTATCAATATGGGCCAACATTTCTAAAGAATGTTTTCAGCACCTTGTTGAATCAATGCCATGTAAAATTAAGGCAGTTCTGAAGGCGAAAGGGGGTCAAACACAGTATTATTATGGTGTTCCTAATAATCCTTTAGGTGAGTGTATATATATATACACACAGTGTACTATACTCCTGTGTCCAATTGTCTGTTGGGCAAATTATCAAGAGTGGTTTTCTATGTTTATTTTGCTTTATATAATATTACCTGGATAATGCACAAGAGACACAGATTAGCTTTAAAACTATGATATTAAATTATGCATGCTAAAAACCTGTATTGCAAGAGATAGACTGTATTTGGCTAACGTATGGTCTGAAGCATGTTAAATAATTGCAGTGATCATAGATAAACCTCACACAAACAACGCTTATATTGTGACAGTGGAGAGCACAATAGTGCAGCCCTGTGATTTCAGGTTCAGCAGTCAATATGATATATTGATTGCTCTGCCTTTCTAATGCCATTGCAGTTTTATTGCTTCTCACACAGGAAAATTATTCCCCTTCAGAAAGGCAAATGAAAAATCCTGACACCGAAGATGAAAAGACTCATGCTGTCTGACTGAGTTTGCAGAGTGAGATATGGTCAAATGAGAAGAGAGTGATCGTATTGACTGTCCTGGTGCTAATATAAACTTGGCCTATAATAAAATGTGAATTGAGCCTGACTTCTCAACACTTTATGGGACCCAACACACTTCAGCTTCATGGGATTATGACTGCAGTTAGAAGTATCGGAAAGATCCTGAGATGAAGCAGGAAAGAAAGTTTCACGCACAGTTAAGCTGATTGTACCTGCAGTGTTTAAATTTAAAACAACACAAATTGAATTTCATTGAGCTTCCTTTGGCCTTGAACTGAAGTGGAACCCTAAAAGTGACCAATTTGGAAAGCTCTAAAATGCAATAGTGTGAATAAAAATGCACACAGCCTACACAAATATCACATAAAATAGTCACATTTTGCAGCCTGGAATCATAAATCACACCAAGTTTGCTCGTTTGGCCAGAGGAGAACTGGCCCCCTGACTGAGCCTGGTTTCTCCCAAGGTTTTTTTTCTCCATTTCTGTCACCTGATGGAGTTTGGGTTTCTTGCCACTGTCGCCTTTGGCTTCTTAGTTGGGATTTAAAAGACACCTAGGGCAAGATTTACTAACAGCTTGCGCCAGCGCAAACCCTCTTTTGGCGTTAACTCTTTCCCCGCCAGCGTTTTTTTTTAAAAAGTTGGCTGTTCCCCGCCAGTGTTTTTGATCATTTTCACAAAAATGTAATGGCCCCTAGAATATTTTGTTGTATGAATATCTGAGCATGCAATATATCAAAAGAAAGAACAGACACTCTGCTTTTAAACAAAAACAAAAAAAAACTGTTTTATTCTAGCTTCATGCTGTAATGAAGTGTGTTGGTTCTGTTTCATGTCCTTTTCTTGTTTTCCCATTGTCTTGTTTCCTGGTTTGTCATGTGATTCCCTTGTGCCCTCATGTGATCATGTCATGTGCTTCCATAGTCTCTTGTGTCATGTTTTCATTGGTTGTTTAGTCATGTGTTTTCAGTTCTGTCATTGGTTCATTGTCCTGATTGTTCACAGGTGTGTCTTGTTAGTCATTAGTCTTTGTGTATTTAAGCCCTCATGTTTTCCATGTATCCTTGTCAAGTATTGTTCCCTGTAACCTGCTGTTGGTGAGTGTCTGTCATGGTTTAGTCAAGCCTGTTCTAGTCTGTTTCAAGTCATCGTTTGTGTTGTATCTGTTCACCTTGTAAATAAACTGCACTTGGGTTCATCACATAAACTTGCCTCCAGTGGACTCACGTTACACATGCGTTTTGTTTTTTTTAATCAACACTTGAATGTGGGTACGTTTCATTTAAAAAAAGCAACATTTTGAGAAAAGAACTGAGAAAATCACGTTTTTGGACTACATGCAGATTGAATTCAGAATGATGATCAAAACATAGATGGAAGAATCGAGTTCATCAACACCCTTAATGCTTGCACAGTCCTATAGCTCGTCCTGGGTCAAACACCATTTGGCACACACCAAGTCAAAACCAAATATCTATAGGAAAAATATATTCAACTTTTTTGTCTATGATACCACAATTGTTTGATTGACATTGAGACAGTCTATATATTAAGACCTACTTGTAATGCACAGATCTAATATAATGATACACATCAGATTGTTTTCCCCAACAGTTAACCAAACATTCACTTATGACATCACAGATAATGTTTGCATGAATACTCGCCAGGACAGATATTTTGAAATACGCTGTCTGAGGCGTCTTTGTACGCAAGCTTCGGACATGCCAGTCAGCATGAGGTAGGCTACTTCTCTCAGAAAACGTACAAATAAAGACACTTTTAGATGTTTAATTGCTATTTGGGGCATTGGGATTGTTAGACGAGGGCTTAATGAACTCATTTTTGTGAAAACCTCAAATTTACATTTTTCACTTTTGTCTGTAGCTCGTAATTAGTCTGTGCGCATTCCAACTCATTTTGCCAGCATGGGTCACATATGATTACATATCGCTTGTTTATGGAAAATTTCTCACAAATGACAGAAATTTCCGTGAGTGGTGGGGAAAGAGTTAATATTCGGTAATATTATCGATTTGACTGCACTGACACATTATTGGATGAGAACAAAACTTGAACTGGATTGTGCTGGATGATGACATGGTTTTCTGCAGAGCTGCTTTTAGCTGATTCGACTTAGTTTCATAATTGACGGATTTTGCAACATTGACACTGTTATTGAATCAACAATGAACTGATTTGTGCTGAATAACGACACTATGAAACAATGAACTGACTTGAGCTAAATAACGAAACTATTGTGTTCATTAGAGATTCTTATAGCTGAATTTCATAATTGAACTTTACACAGTTATTGAACTGAATCAAATCTGAACAAACTTCAGCTGAATAATGACACTTAGGGCCAGATTTACTAAACAGGGCAAATTAGCGTGAGAGCACAATTCCAAAAAAGCGCCAATGTGAGTGGAAAGTTCTGCGTGATCTACTGACGACACGCAAATTAAATAACACAGACGCAGCCGGATCATTTGCATAATGACCAACACAATCCACCAGTTAGCATCTGGTTTAACACACGCTTTTTTTGGGCGGTAAATAATAATAAAATCCTGACTGTAGTTTTTTTAACTGCAAAAGAGTGTTTGCGCTGCCGCAAGCTGTTAGTAAATCTGGCCCTTTGTCTTCTGTAGAGCAATTGAATTTGTGTCATAAGTTTTCATCATTGATCATAATTTTCATTTTCCTGTTTATTACTATGAAGCTATCTGTATTGTATAAAGCACTATAGAAATAAAGGTGACTTCACTTCAATTGATTCGAACTTCTTATAGTTTATGGTATTAAATTCATTATATTTGCAATCAATTTTTCTCACACTTCGTCTGCCACCTCTTGCTTTCTTTTTAGTCAAAAGAAGGTAGCTCACTATTTTTCAATACGGGGTGGGGCCATTTATTATGAGCATTTGGACCTTTTTCTTAATTTATTAAAGACATTACACCACTTCATTTCAGATTGCGTGGCATTTAACCTCATCACACGCTGCAATGTCAAAAACGTCACAAATCACAGTAGGAGCTGCTTCCCTGATGCCGTGATCACAATCAATGTGTGAACTGAGGCGAAACAGCCAGGGCACTTAATAGTAATGCAGTTATTATAGTTTTTTTTTTCTTTACTTATTAAAACTTAATTTCAGCTGTGGGAGGCACACTGAAAAAAATATCTATATCAGGGGTCTTATGAATAAAAGCATTTGATTATAAAATAAAAGTAGCAAACAAATCAACTGGAAACAAACTGGGCTGAAGGAAATAAAATGGAATTAGATGATCTAGATGATCTAATAATGTTTAGTTTTTAATTTACTTCAAAGTAGTAACACTGATTCTTCCCAATATTACAATAATAAGAACCATCATGTTTAAAGTCACCATGCACGAAATCAAATTTTTTTTTTAACGAATGTCTTCTCTGGCGTGTTTACTTGCGTGACAACCTGTCGCTCACAGAAGATTGACCAATAGCAAACCACAACCATCCAATCAATTCCCAATTGACAAAATTCTCATATACAGTGGTGGCCAAGATTATTAGAACACCTGACAGATCTGAAAATATTGACCTTTTTTGCCTCCAAAACATTCATTTCATAATGTTCATGAAACATGCAGATGGTTGCTCTGACCATCAAATATCAGATGAAGTGAGTCGTACTGTTTTTATCCACTTTTAACTTTAATGTTTGGTATGTCCACCTTTTGCAGCAATTACAGCAGTAAGACAATACAGACAATAATGAAGAAAAGACTATAAAGCAAGGGGTGAAGAGGCTGGTTAGCATACCTCCGTTAGCCCTGCTGGTGCAGTAGATGCTGTAACTACACCAGGTCATTTTATTCATCATGCAGTATCCCTGTTGCAGACGGACAAAGGTTTCAAATAAAAAAAATAAAAATAAAATACCTATAGAAATGTTCTTCTTTCAGAAGCTCCTCGTGCAATCACCCCAGTGTCCATTCGACACACTTCAGGAACCTCCATATGAAAACCGCAGGGAATCTGAGAACAATGCATATGAAAGACAGAAAATAAGTTGTTTTGAAATGGAATATAGACATTTTCATTCCTTTTGATAAAGTGTTGTTTCCCAAGTGCTTCACTGTGATCTAATACAGATCACAGACAGTGTGGCACTCGCAATAAAAGCCCAATTTCTTTGCAATGATTTTAACTCTGCATACATTCTTCTATTCCTTTTCAATGTTATTTTAGTATTATGTTAAAACAATTTCAGTTATTGTTTTATTTGTCATTTTAGAACTTCAACTTAAACTTGACAACATTTCTAAGCCAAGGCAACATTACTCATTTTCATCAGTGTTTTAACATTTCAAATCAATGTTTATAGTTTACCTTTTTTTCAATTTTTAATAACAACACTGTTCTTTTTATGAGAGTTTAAAACTTGTACAATGCCCTCTGAATTGTCTGAAGAAACTAAATGTGTCCACTCAACTGGAAAACACTACAGAGAACAAAATGTTGAGTCAGCTGGGAAAATGTTGGAATCCAAAAGGGGAACTGATTGTTTGTGTTTGTGTGTGTTTATCATCGTCTGATAAACCCTGCATTGTGGGAACAAAATATCCCCACAAGATGACAATATCCGAAGTCCGTGTGGGGACATTTTTTGGTCCCCATGAGGAAAACAGCTTATAAATCATACATAAATCAGAGTGCTGTTTTGCAGAAATTCAGAAAGTTTTGTGTGATGGTTTAGGGGTAGGCTTAGTGTAAGGGGAGAGAATATACAGTTTGTACAGTATAAAAACCATTATGTTTACGGAGAGTCCCCACAAAGATAGTAAACCAGACTGTCTGTGTGTGTGTGTGTGTGCGTGTTTTTGTGACATATCAGGACACAAATTTGTATAATGACATGGGTATGACACAGGTATTACAAGGAGAGGGTGACTTATGAGGACATTACCCATGTCCCCATTTTTCAAAAGGCTTATAAATCCTACAGAATGAGGTTTTTTTTGAGAAAGTAAAAAATTTAGGGGTAGGGGTAGTGTAGGGGGATAGAAAATACGGTTTGTACGGTATAAAAACCATTACGCCTATGAAATGTCCCCACAATTCACAAAAACAAACGTGTGTGTGTGTGTGTGTGTGTGTGTGTAACAAAACCAAAGTACAATTTGGAAAATCACTCAAGCCAAGCATATGGAGGCTGATCCTTACTTGGATTTGAGTCAATTGCTGCTGGACAAGGTGCTGTTTGGCAACGTCCCATCCCTCTGTGGTGTGTGAATCCCTGTGATGTACAGCTGCACTGAAGAGTTCATCAAAATGTGATGTTCTTTAGTAGAGACATCTGACATTTCTCATAAACAATCGAGATTTTCAACCAGGTATTCCAGCCAAGTTGGCCTTCCTCAACCAACCTAATCACATAATTTGTCTATTTAGACGTGTGTTCTATGATATGCAGAGGAAGTGTCTAGACTGTTCAGACGCAATTTCTCATCCATTTAATCATTCATTCAAGTTACACTGTCTGCACCAGCCAATCACATCACTCTTATTTCCAACTTCCTAAAAATCAGCTTGTTTGTATGTTCTTACTACGCAAAGTTTGCATTACTATTTAGTTCAGTAACACTTTACAATAAGGTTTCATTTGTTAACATTAGCTAATGTATTAACTAACAATGAGCTTTTGTTTTTGTTACATTTGTTACAGTATTTATTAATCACTGTTAACATTAGTTAATAAAAATACAACTGTTCATTGTTTGTTCATGTAGTTCACAGTGCATTAACTAATGTTAACAAATAAAACTGTTGATTTTATTGTTCATTCTTAGTTCATGTTAACTAATGTAGATAACTAATGTTAACTAATGAAACCTTAATGTGAAGTGTTACCATCTTAATGCAAATTACAGCTAGTAGGTTGTAACTGTAGAAACTGAGTCGTTGAATAACATGATTTATGATCTACCATTATTGGTCCAATAAGCAGCCTTTGTGTCAGAATAAAGAATAAATAAAAAATTGTTACAGTTGATGTGTCAAACCAAGGATGCTAAATTAACAAATGAAACTGACATCACTGTTTACTTTCTCAGTTCCTGGTCTAATAGAGTGTATGCACGTGGCATCACCATCGGTCGAAGTGAATGTGGTTACTCCCACTGAGGCAAAAAGACTGAGAGCATTGGTTTTCAGCGTGAATGCAGCGAAAAACACACAAAACCAGGCCTAGCGCCAGAGGGTGGGTCGGGGGTTTTGGCCACGGACCCCATGGACATCCCTGTGCCCTCCTCTGGACCGAGGGAGACGGACTTGATAATAGCGTGTAATTTTCTCATTCAAACTCATATTTGCACTCGACAAATTTTAGCTTCGGTGAGTAATGTAACCAATCACAGACATGTTTGTTGATTTCTTGAACGCAATGGCCAATCACAGGAGTTTAAGTTAGAATCCACTCACCGCTCGAGTTTTTATCCAATGCTGAGTTCTGCATGCGGGCAAATCCTCTCTAACGAAGTGTAGACATTATGTAAATAAGATAATAAAATTTTAGTTTTTTCATTCTTGACAAGCGGCCACATACACGTTTTAATACACAGGCCCATCCGCATATACATGTGGGATTCACTCTCGAAATTGTGATGACTGACAGTGATAGATATTTATATCGAAATCAGGCTCATATAAATGTCAGGAAAACGTGATTCCTGGCTGTATATCAATATTCATGGATCACTGGATCTTTGGTAAGTTGTAAGGAACACTATATCGAGTCCAACCTTTAGTTTAAACTGATAACCAATTGTATAACTTGCATTTTCCCCTATTAACTCCAGCTCTTCTGCCAGGTGTGCACCGGCGGGAAAGTGATGTCAATGCATACTCTCTATTGTGAAGGCCAAAGTAAAATAATGTTTGTACTCATAATCGTTCATCAAAACATTATGACTTGCTCCACCTCTAATATATGTTTGGACCTCATCAAACCACTTGTCATATACACTCTTAAAAATAAAAGTTCAAAAAGGGGGTTTTGCAGCGATGCCATAGAACCATTTTTGGTTCCTAAATTTTGGAACCCTTTAACAAAAAACAATTTTTCTTATTTTGAAGAACATTTAAAAAAATCTAAAGAACACTTTTCCAATACAAAAAAACTTTTGTGCATTTGAAAGCTTCCATGGATGTCAAAGGTTCTTCAAGGAACCATAGATGACAATAAAGAACCTTTATTTTTAAGGGTATGGTTACATGAGACTGTTTTTACCTAAAAACTGAAAACTTTTTATGCGTTTTGGTCGTTAATTTACACGACAATGGTCAAACTTTTGAAATTGATGGTCTCCATGTAAACAACAAAAACGTGAATTTGTGAAAACAGTGATGTCAAGCGCATGCGTCTTACATGTTCACTACTACTGGCCTGGCATACATCATACAGCCTTTTTAGTCATTGTCGCAGATTCGTGTGAATGGGGATCGCTTTGACAATGTTGTCGTTTGTTTTTAGCATATCATTGTCGTGTAAACATACCCTAAGAATGTAGAGACAATTTTCAAGATCCAATCGATTCCTGATGTATAAAAACAAGTAACTCAGCTAGGAAACACAGCTCTGTGTGTATATTGCAAATAATTTGCGGCTAAAATCATAATTAGTTCTCCTAAAACCAAGAACACTTGGCGACCCCCAGGTTGTGAAAGCCTGTTACAGAGCGCCATCCTTTCCTAACTGTAAACATTTCCGGATCCATTTTGTTATTTCATTATTGATAGAAGCAGTGCAATACTTTAATTCTACACCCATTTTAGTGTATTAGCACCTCCAAGCGCAGCAGCTCATTAATCAGCATGTGCAGATGCTCCTAGCAGCCTGCAGTACTACTGTTCTTACAGAGCCAAGTCAATGGATCTCTCTGTAGGAGGCAGAGAGAGACTGAGTGTGAGTTGTGAGGGCTCACTGTGAGAGAGAAGAGAAGGGGCATTGAAAATGAACTGGAGTGAGGAGCTAGCAGAATGATAAGAGGGCAAGGGGCTTCACATCGCCAATGGAGACCAAGAGGGAACTCAGCTGGCCTGCACAGAAAGCTGAACTGACACTCCAACAGTTCAGCTCAGGGCAGAGAGAGAGAGAGAGAGAGAGAGAGAGAGAGAGAGAGAGAGAGAGAGAAGAAAAGAAGAAGACAGAGAGAATGAGAAGGAGAGAGAGAGAGAGAAAGGGTGATCCCTGTGCTTGATGCCATCTGGCCTCTCTCACTGATCCAGAACGTGATACTGACAGCTGGAGGAGAAATGAAAAAGAAACATGGGATGAGCAGAAAGGTGAAGAGAGAATCGAGAAGCATTCAAATTTCAGCAAAAAGTTTAAGCTCCTTTTCTTTAGAAGGTTTAGGACACAAGGAATGTCCTCCTTTTGGCCAGTGTATGGACAAGATAAAAGGAAGGGTTTTAATTTAAAGGTGAAGTGTGTCATTTTTACAGGTGTGTCTCAATGAACTGCTCACCAAAAAAATCTATTACTCGCCTGCATGTCGTTCCAAACCCGTATGACTTTATTCTGTGGAACACAAAAGTAGAAATCAGTAATGAGTAATGATGCTGAAAATTCAGCTTTGCCAACACAAGAATAAATTACATTTTAAGCCATATTCAAATAGAAAACAGTTCTTTCAAATTGTAATAATTTTGCTGTTTTTACTGTATTTTTTGATCAAATGAATGCAGCCATGGTGAACATAAGAGACTTCTGTCAAAAACATAAAAAAACATACCAACCCCAAACTTATTAGCTGTTTGATAACGTAGTCAAGCAAATGGCTAATCATATTAATTACTAGGAGGCGATTACTAATCGGCAGAGGTCCCACGATTCGATATTATCGCGATACTTAAGCCACGATACAATATTATTGCGATTTTTTTAATATTGCGATATGCTGAGTATTGCAATAACATATTAATACGGCCATTATGCTCATTTTACTTTCACTTTAGAATTAACGCCAATTCGGGGGCGGCAATTGCTTGAATGGTGGGTTCCCTTTAACATTTTACGTTGAAACCAAATCTTCCACTGTCGTCTTGTCATTCAGCTCCTCACTCTCGTGATGATGATATCTGACTCCTGCTGCTGATCTGTGCTGTGACTCTCGTTCGGCTTACGCTTTCACATTATTTTTAAATGTAGTGTCTGTTCTCTAACTGAACTAAATTATTTTTACTACTATAAAAAATCTAAACGACGGTGGGGGCAGTTCCGCAGTAGGTAAGTGATGCAAGTGCATTGCAGTGCGCAGCTGGCTTTACCTTGCGTGTCAGTAACTAACACATAAACATGGACAGAGCGGTTCATGTTCAGAAATATGAATGCGCTTCCTGCACACACAGCTCACTGCGCACGTGTGTGTGAGCGAGAGTAATGCGCTGTTTGTGATATTGTCTGAAAGAAATATTTCATATTATTATTATTATTTCCTGCGTTATAAGAGCAGAGCTTACGGTAAAATTCTGCACAATACTAGTTGAAATACAGTTCCTGAAATTATTGACACTTGCCGTCCTTGTATCGATACAATATCCCCACACAAAATATCGCGATACTATGCTGTATTGATTTTTTCCCCCACCACTATTAATTACCGTTATGTTTCCGACGTTGTAAAGATATCGTTTACTACAGTAAAATTGACCTGACCGAGTGGGTCTCTGATCTGGCTAACTGCATATATGTAACGTCATTTTGGTGATCATGAGTTTTAAGGGATACAATAATTAATTAAAGCTGCAAGCAGCGATGAAAGGGCCCTCGCACACGGGAGCACCGACACCTGGTGGCCTCAGGAAAACAGCGAATAGTCGGCGACATGCATTTAAGCAGGTAAATATAGGAGAAAAATGGCAAAGTCACTTCAATGTGCCACACTTCCTGCTGCCAGCAGGTGGCGCTTTGACTATAACTGAATATTAGCATGTAGATGTCTTCAGGCCAAGACTATTATCAAGCATGTGAAGTTTGGGGCAGATCGGACATTGTATGCCTGAGTTACAACAACTTCCTGTTTTGTGGCGTAAATCGCATACATTAGCACTTGCATACAAGCCAAGTGTTGCTTGATTTAATGTGTTTCTAGTATGTTTGGGACTTGGTGGCATATTTTAATATGTTTCTAGGAGTGAATTACAGTGTAAAGCATGCCATTTCCTGTTGCCAGCAGGTGGCGCTATGACTAACTAATATTGGCATGTAGATGTCTTCAGGCCAGGACTCTTATCAAACATGTGAAGTTTGGGGCTTATCGGACATTGTATGCCTGACTTACAACAGCTTCCTGTGTCATGGCGAAACATTAAACTTTGTCAGGCCGCCACGGACACGCCCTTCAGCAAAAACTGAAGATCTTCACAATTTAACATCAGCAAGGCCTTAAGATTAGACTGACCAAACATGTTGTTCTGGTTAAATCACTATGAGGAGTTAATCACAGTGTAAAACATGACATTTCCGGATGCCCACAGGTGGCGCTATGACTGTAACTGAATATTGGCATGTAGATGTGTTCAGGTCAGGACTCTAATAAAACATGTGAAGTTTGGGGCAGATCGGACATTGTATGCCCAAGTTACAACAACTTCCTGTTTCATGATGAAACATCGAAGTTTGTGAGGCCGCCACGGACACGCCCTTCAGGGAAAACTCAAGATCTTCGCAATTTAACATCACCAAGGCCTTTAGATTAGACTGTGCAAATATGATGATGATCTGATTAAATCTCTAGGAGGAGTTTGTTAAAGTATGACGTCTGGAAATGGTAAAAACTGCAAAAATTTTGCAGAGAAAATTCTAAATATCTCACTTCCTGTTGGGTTTTCATAGTTTGCACATAGGGTCTTTTTTGTAGGTATTGGGCTGTTACATGTGTCTACCGAATTTCATACTCATACGTGAAACATAGCTCGAACGGCGCGTAATTAAAATTTTGTAGGTGGCGCTATCGAGCCATTTTGCCACGCCTAATTCTGAAACCCATTTCAGACGTAAATTTTCGCCACTTATGATGCGTGTGCAAAGTTTCGTGAGTTTTCGAGCGTGTTTAGGCCCTCAAAAATGCGATTCATTTGGGAGAAGAATATGAATAGGCTGAGCAATTACAATAGGGTCCTCACACCATCGGTGCTCGGGCCCTAACTACAGGGGGACTTTAATATATTTTATTAAAATTATAATTATATAATCATAAATTGCAATATTATATCTTTTTTTTTTAACATCCAAAGTAATTTACATACAAGTTATATCCAGGAGCTATTTGACAGAGGCAGCCTGATTAAAAGAAAGCTGTTTATTTTTAATGGACATACACTGGTGGTAAAAAGTTATAATAGAAATAATAAAGATTTTTTTTTATACTTTTGAAAGAACTCTCTTATGCTTACTAAGGCTGCATTTATTTGATAAACGGAGTCAAACATGTTGTGAAATAATTACAATTTAATATAACTTTTCTATTTGATTATATTTTAAAATGTTATTTCAGTTATTCCTGTGATGGCAACGCTGATGCTACAACCACTGTAATTTCTTGAACAACAACATGTGGACATCAAAACTCAGAGCGAGGGCTTAAACTTTTATTTTGATATTGTGATGAACAACAGTTTACATATTTAGAAACAAATTGATGTATTCTCCTGTGTTGCCATAGGTTTATAAATAATTATATAACAAATCTAGTGAAATGGCACAGGCTGTATTCCCAGATGAACGTTATAAGCAACCCAAACATATACAGAGATGGAGTTTGTTAACCGAGCGCTCCACACATTAATGATAATAACAGAGCAACACTTCGCTATGAAACACAAAGTGCCTCATACTTTACATGCGGTCCTAAATGAATGTTATCGGAAAACAATTACTCATTTAAACAATTAAACAAATTTAATCGAGGAATCGTAACAGCCCTACTCACAACTGAACTGAAAAACTATTTCGGAACAAAGGGCCAATTATCATTGGTGGCCTTTTGAGCAAAATAATTATACTTACCACACCTGAGGTGCTTGGAGTCGCATTTTATGATAGATTTTAAATACATTTGACGTGTAACCTTTAATAATGCTGTGGTGTATTAGTTCATGCTAATTGGATTTTTGGCATTTGTAGCTGCTAAATGGTTCACTTACAGAGACCTCAGCAAGCATTCTCACGCTGATGTTAATTTAATAGTTTCTGCCTGCTGGAATTCACCTCATGAACTGCCATTGTGTCATGTTGAGCCTGCAATCCCTGGTCCTCAGCTTCCAAACCTCACTCTCTCTCATTTAAAGAGACATATCATCAGTTGTCCTAAAGATACAGCAGTAAAAAAAGCATAGGTGGAGTTGAGACCAGAGCCAATGATTTTTGCCTGCGCTATGAATAAAAATAAAAATAATGATAATAATAGAATAGAAAAAAAATTAAAAGTAAAAGTTTTAGACTGCTTTGCCTCAGCCTTCTAACAGCGCTCATCAATGCCAAAATGATCGAGATGGCCAATCAAATCAAAGATGACGGGCCTTACTGTCATATTGTCAGTCACAGCATAATGAGAATTCATGAAAAGATGTAAGCAGATGCAAGTATAAACAACTGTTTTACGATAGAAATGTTCAGCGACCGACAGTAATAGACTATCTAGTGATGCAAAGTACTCAGTGGTTTAGTGGGTTTGTGTAGGAGGCACGCTATTTTCAAACGCTGGTGTAACTGGTCCTACTCGACCCACTCTAAGCTGGATTCGAACCGGGGTCCTCGGCATGGGAGGCGGGTACGCTAACAAGTACGCTAAAGAGCACAGCCACTAGTGTCAGTCACTAGTGCACCTCTTGAGATCAGGGGAGTGAGGTTTATTCACCCCCTAAACCTCACTCCCATCCGGGTCGTGGCACCAAATGTAACCGGTCCTACTCGACCCGCTCCAAGCGGGATTCAAACCGGAGTCTCTGGCGTGGAAGGCAAGCACGTTAATGAGTGCAGCCACTAGCGTCAGTTGCTAGCGCGCCTTTTGAGGCCAGAGGAGTGAGGTTTACACACACAGCTTTTACTGGCCTACGTCCGTTACACTCACCCCCCTAAACCTCCATCCCATACGGGTCACTGCACCAAATGTAACCAGTCCTACTCAACCAGTTTAGAGCGGGATTCTAACCAGGGTCTCTGGCATGAGACAGTTAGCGGGCACACTAACAAGGATGTTAAGGACCGCAGCTGCTAGCATCAGCCACTAGCGTCAGTCTCTAGCTAACGTGCCTTATGAGGCCAGGGAAGTGAGGTTTACATGCACAGTAGTAAGCGCCACTCACCTGACATTTTACGTAACAACCAACATGCGTAACAACCAGGGCAATAAAATGTTGACAGAATCACGTTTGTCTGTTTCAGATAAATCTGAACATGCTTTTAGCTCCACTCACTGGACATTTTACTTTGAAAGTGTCGCGAAACGTGCAAGAAGCAACATAATCGCATTTTGTATAAATGTCGCCACAGGTACGCTTTTCCAATGAAACTGGGTTAAAAAAACATAATATGCTATTAAAGTACAGCATCTGTCTGTTGTTGTTTAGTTCAATTGAAGGACTCACAAAAACTAGTTTGCCAAATCAAATATCCCCTCCAGTGTTAGTTTTTAAATCTAAAGAATAATTAAGATACTAAATATCAGGGGTCTGATTATACATCAGGTACACCTAGAGCGCTTGAGGCTCCGTCTTCATGATGTAATTCAGCTCTGACAGCATCAAAGCATACAGTACTCCTTATTTCTCAACCGCACATCAGCGAGAGCAGCTCAATGGTAAATACTTGTGATTGCCAATTGTAGTCATTCAGGAACAATCATTTACACTACAATTCTCAAAAGAAGATGTGAAATACGTGCTGTATGAAGCAGCTATTATGAATAAAATCCACTTATTGCTGCAAAACGTATTGCATAGGAGGATGAATGCATGTACACACAAAAGAAAAGAATGGCTCAGACTAGAGCGCAAAAGTGACAAACACTTTTTCACATTGTTTGTTCCGTATCTATTTTTCCCGTTCAAAGGGCAGGAAACTTCAGAAAAATACTACGATAAAACATCTTATGCCATAAAGCAAACCAACCAGTTCCACAATGAAATGCAAAACTATTGACTGTGTCACAGATAAAACAAAATATTTCAGATTTGGTTATTGTGCAGGCATGGGAAACGTTCAACTTCACTTTCTTGTTCATCAAACCATTCTGTCACAAGTCTTGCTGTGTGTATTGGTGCATTATCATGCTGATACACGGCACCCCCTTCAGGGTACAATGTTTGAACCATTAGGTGCACATGGTCCTCCAGAATGGTTCGCTAGTCCTTGGCAGTGACGCCCATCAAGCACAGTAGGGAATGCCATGATATTACAGCCCAAACATCACTGATCCACCTCTGTGCTTCACTCTGGGCAGCAACAGTCCAGGTGTTGAGCCTCTTTGGGGATTCTCCACACCGGAACTCCCACGGATGGTGGACTCATCAGAGAACAATACATGTTTCACATTGTCCTCAGCCCAAGATTTACCAAAGGTTTGGCTATAGCTGCCTGACCATGAATATTGACTCTGTGGAGCTCCTGACTAACAGTTTTGGTGGAAACAGGAGAGTCGAGGTACACATTTAATTCTGCAGTGAGTTGGGCAGCTGTGGTTTTATGTTTTTTGGATACAATCCGGGTTAACACCTGGACATCCCTTTCAGACAGCTTCCTCTTGCGTCCACAGTTACTCCTGTTGAATGTGGTTCGTCCTATGTGGAGGTATGCCGACATTACCCTGGATCATAGCGCCCAATACACCACAAAGACTTGCTGTCCTGGTCATAGATGAGCCAGCGAAACGCATACCAACAATTTGTCCTCTTTTATGTACAGCTGTACTATTGCTCTGCTAATTCAACCTTCACACTCTGCTCTTACTTATGGAATGTATAATCTCATACCAGAACTCTAGCTCAAGTTTCAGACTGATGATTTAATCAAAACATTCATAAAAGAATGCAGAGGTTTTCAGTACCTTAAGGACCAAATTTACAAGGCCGGACTTAGATTACTAAACGGTCGTATTCTCCATGCAATGTGAAAGTTTACTTTTTCTTGACTGAAACAACATTTGATTGAGGTGTCAAGCCTTTATTCCAGTGCTTGAGGCAAACGCTTTGAGTGCAAAGCAGATCAGAAGATCCTTTTCTACAGGATCCACACACAAAAAAAGGCCTTTTTATGGTGGGCCATCGGGGGTGTTGGAGGGTCACAAAGGGAGAGGAGCATGTCTCACACTGTGCCACAAATACCTTAAAGATGCGTAAAGATGATAGCATCAATCACCACCCCCCGTGGACACCCGAAAGGTGCTCCAAGAAAATGCTGTCCTTTTTCATTGATTTGAGAGTAGTGTCTTTAAACCATCCCATATTATTATCACCACAAGAGGATTTATAAAACTGGTCACAGATCAAATCACAGCAGCCTATATCTGCAAAAAAGGTTGCATAGGGATGGAAAGTTCACAGCAGAAACAATCTTTCAACTAGAATGCCGATGCAATATGCTTTTCAAGAGCAGTTTGATTGATTATCATACTCAGTTTTATTTTTCAACTGTGTTCTTATTGTATTGTATCTGTCAGAACATTCTTTTAACTATGTGGAGAGATGGATGAATTCATTTTGTTTGGTAATTGTATGGAGCATCTGCAATGACACACATAAGTAACAACGAATTAACTCCACCATTTCAGCAAGAAGAGTCTGTATATGTGCAAGGTTAAATATCACAATAACCAGGTCACATTTCACCCAAAAAGGATTTTAAATTTAGCATTAATAAAAGACCATTATGAATGTTTTGCATTGTTACAATATTCATAACATTTTCAAACACATTTACCCTTTTCCTTCTTTTTTTCTAAATTCTTTTCTTTTTCTATTTTATTTCATTGTAGCCAAAAAATACTGTAATAGATTCTTTTTTATAACATTACACATTACTATTGTTAACTAAAACAAAACAAAAATTATTTGCCAATAAATGTTAACTGAAATACTTAAGATAATTGCTAACTTTTCTAATTTTCGTTTAGTTTAAGTTTGAAGTACAACAATTAAAACTAAAACTATAATAAAAAAAAAAAAATATATAAATACTATGTAAACAAATTTTAAAACTTAATAAGAACTAAGAATTTGGGGGTAGGCTAATATTCTTAATTGTCATGAAAACAATGTGACATCTAATCTACAGCAATAAGCTTTATTTATTTATTTTTAAATACATTTTACTGTTTTATTATTTTGTTCTTTTGATTCTGAGTTGAAATATGACCCATGTTTTGTGAGATTTTTCCGCAATCTCACAAATAGCAGAGTCCACTAATAAGCACACTCAGAAAACTTCAAAGGAACGCTGTACCGCATTGGATCACCATTCTATGCCTGCTGGGGTAAAAATAGCTTAGTACTTGCGTTGGGAGTCAAATAACTGTTGCGTGCATGTGGAAATTATCTTCTTATTCACAGCATTTTTTCATGGAATAGCTCTGAGACAGTGACTGGAACTGCGACCTCCAGCTGTTTCAATTTACTCTCTTTTACAGTTTTAATTATCTTCTCTTTTCATCTTGAACGTAAACATGCAGAACTAATAGAACTTATTGGTGCATATAGTTCTCCTGATATCCATAATGACAGTTTTGTCAAGGAAGCAAACTCAACAAGTGGCACAATGTCTAGGCAGTTTAATATACCAGTGGTTAGTCTTAAAAGCATGCACACAAGAAATATCAAAGCAAAAAAATGTCAAAATGTATAAGGAAGTTGCAACCAAGTAGAAGAGCATTTCTGAACACACAATACGTCGAACCTTGAAGCAGCAGCAGAGGACCACACCGGGTGCTAAGAACAGGAAACTGAGGATACAATTCACACAGGCTCACCAAAATCAGCAAAAGCATGGATCCATCCTGCCTTGTATCAGCGGTTCAAGTCAAGTCAACTTTATTTATATAGCGCTTTTTACAATGCAGATTGTTTCAAAGCAGCTTCACAGTGTTAAACAGGAAAATGATGAACAGAATTTGATTCGGCTGTACAGCCGCTCTGGAGAAAACGGTGATGTCATCAGCTCATTTCAATTATCATATATATTCAAGTAATGTAGTTGATATAATTTAGTTTAGTAATTAAATTTATTTGGATATTTATTTGAAAATTTAGTGTCCCCAACTGAGCAAGCCAGAGGCGACAGTGGCAAGGAACCAAAACTCCATCAGGTGTCCTAATGGAGAAAAATAAACCTTGGGAGAAACCAGGCTCAGTCGGGGTGCCAGTTCTCCTCTGGCCAATTAACAAACAGCGTATGATTATCATTTTGGCAGCCATATAGGTCAGAAGTCATATTAGATCGGATTATTCGAAAGATCGGAGGCATCACGCCGGGTTTATTGAGGATGGAGTGTCGATTAAACAATTATTAAATAGGAATATTCGAAATATCAGAGTCGATGGAGTCATGTCGATGAGCAATTTCAGAGGGTAGACTAATTGACACGGTCTCTGCAGACACTTCAGGGATGCGTTGGTAATGTGCTGCTTATATATGTGGCGCTGGTCCACCATCTGATCTGGATACGGCCCGGATCCGGCTGACTGCAGTAAACCTCGGGATAAACAGAGAGACTAACATTAGCGTAGATGCCATTCCTCTTATGATGTAATGAGTACATCAGGCTGGTGCTGATGGTGTAATGGATATTTTCTTGGCACACTTTGGGCCCCTTAGTACCAATTAAGCATCATTAAAACGTATTGTTGCTGACCATGTCCTTTCCTTTTATGACCACAGTGTACACATCTTCTGATGGCTACTTCCAGCAGGATAATACACAATGTCACAAAGCTTAAATCCTCTCAAACTGGTTTCTTGAACTTGTATGTATGTGGACCAGGCCTGGCCTGGATTTACGTTGTGTTTTGTTTATGTTTGGTTTTGTATGAAGGCGGCAGTCGTCCGTGAGGGGCTGCCGCCGTTATTTTATTTTGTTGGTTTATTTTATTAAAAAGTTGTTAAATGTTCGCCGGTTCCCGCCTCCTTCTTCCCTGAACATACAAACTCCGTTACATTGGTGCCGAAGCCGGGAGGAAGGAGGGACATGCTGTCGAAGAGCCCTCGCTGTTGAGGGGGATCGCGGTGCTGAGGAGGTCGGGCAGCGCAGAAAGATGAAGACCGCGAGGGGCTGCCCGAGGCGGTGGTGCTGGAGCGAGTGAAGATCCGGTGGGACGGAGAGCTCGCTGCCGTGCCCCTGGGTCGAGGTGGGGTGGCTGCCGTCCGAGAGGGAGCGGAGGAGTCGCCGGCATTCGCCGTTTGCCGGAGCCTGCTACCATCCGCCATAAAGGGGAGGAGCAGGGAGCGCGGGACTCACTGCCGGCTTCCTCAGTAGGAGGAGCCACCGCCGGCCGCCAGGGGGCGGAGGAGGATCGAGCCGTCCACCAAGCGTCCAGTGCCATCGCATGGCACCGCGAGGAAGAGCCTCTCGGCTGGCTGAGGACTGAGCGGCAGTGTGTCCGGGAACCGGACCAGAATTTTTTTTTGTTCTTCTCTTTTCGTTTCTCCTCTCTCCCCTCTCTCGTTTTGTCGCTCCTCATGCTCCTGGCTCCGTTTCTCTCGCCTCTCTGTCCTTACCCCCAGGTACCGCGGCCGCCGTGATTTTATTTTGTTGGTTTATTTTATTAAAAAGTTGTTAAATGTTCGCCGGTTCCCGCCTCCTTCCCTGAACATACAAACTCCGTTACAATATATATAAAGTTACATCAAAAACAGCTTTACCTTGTGCCATCTCGTCTGTCAGACACTTAAGTTTGAACCCGTCAAACGCAGCGCGACAGCTGCGATGCTAGCGCACTAGACCAATAGCGTTCTTAGTGTAGTCAGTGGAGCCCACGTAACTGTTTTTTTTGGGGGTGGGGGCTTTTTGGCTTTACATATGACAGCGATGTCGCGTTGGTTTTCAGTTCTGGTAGCGAATTCATTTGGTAAAATGTGAGACTACAGAAGTTTTCCTATTTGTACATCATTTAACAGGAATACAGTGTAATACAAACCTTAATTTCATTCAGGAAGTTTCCCCTTAGAAAGTTTTCTCTCAGAAGAACAGAACACAAAATGACTGTTGACAAAGGTATCCAGTTTTTTAACCGGACTGGCACAGACTAAGTTACCCAACACTGGGTTAAACTGACCCAGAGCTGGGTATGTATGTGAGGGGGTTAATCATTTGTGTTGAAAGTAAAAATGACCCAGCAGCTGAGTTACAGAAAAACTACCCAGCACTTGGGTAAAAAATATTAAAATAACCCCCCAAAAAATGACCCAACAGCCAGAACCCATTTGTATGTATACGGAGCTGCTAAAGGGACATTGTGATGAAAAAATGCATTATATTTCAATACATTTGCGTTTGCTTGCAAACCTTTTGAGTTCTTTGCGAGTGAACCGTTTTTTGGGAGGAAAAGGCAATCGTTTTTTGTAGGGAAACGCAAAGATTTTGTGAGCGAATGCATAGTTTCATGGGGAACGCAGAACTTCTGTGAAAGAACACAAAAGCTCCCATCTAATTTTTTCCCCATCACCATGTCCCTTTGGCTCCATAAAATGTACCCTTTTTTCTGGTCTTGTTGTAGACGATTCATCAATGAGCCATATTTAATTGAAATATTCAAAAATAGTTAAAATATAAAAAACTTATTCCACTTCTGAGGCTAATTGTCAACCTGTTTGACTGCAAACACCCACAAATTATTTACCAATAAATTAGAAGGAATCGTAAAAAAAATTTCAACATTAAATATATTGTTTTACATGAAAATCATATTTGAGTAAACAATGTGAATGTTTCTCAAGTGAAGCATTCTCTCTGGCAACACCGTTTGCATGTATTATAACCCAAAGAACTACCAAAGTTAACATTCCAGCTGTGATCTCCAAGGTGCCTTATCGTTCCAGGTTTTTAAGATGTGCAGGTCCTCCTGTGCCTTTGACAGACAGCGGGGGACAATATGCCAGTCACGTACGAGATCGAGACCAGCCCACGCATGCATTAATTCTTACATTAAACACAGGCCCAGTCACACAGCTCTCATGCTGTTTGAAGCTCCCTCTTTGCTAGACAAGATCTTGTGCTTCCCTTCTCTCCCATGATTCCATGCTGCAGTGGTTCAAGCCTGGCCTGCCACTGTCTGTCACTCAAACAGAGTCCAATGTGAAGCACCCTCGTAACTCTCTGGGGACAAAAGCAAATGGTAAAGCAGAGCTTAAATAATGCACAATAAGAGCTAGTCGGAGCCAAAAATCTCCAGTGACACAACGAAGCAGGCGTTTGTATTTGAGTGGCAAATTCAGGGGGAAATGTACATAAAAATACATACAAAATATTATGATGCTTTACATAAAAGGTCAGAAACCCTTTCTGACCTTTTATGTGATGCATCATAATATTTTTATATTTTTGTTTTTTGGCTAGGCCTTTGATATCATAGTCATTTTATGAATGTAATATAAACATATAAATCTGTTTTTGAAAGAAATTAATACTTTTATTTAGCAAGGACGCACTAAATTGGTAAAAATAAATGCTGTTCTTTTGAACTTTGTATTTATCATAGAATCCTGAATAAAATGTATCACGGTTTACACAAAAATATTAAGCTGCACAACTGTTTTCAACATTGATAATAATATAAGAAATCTTTCTTGCAAATCAGCACAATTACAGTACAGTTACTTTAAATTGTAATATTTTTTCACAATATTACTGTTTTACTGTATTTTTTATGAAATAAATGCAGCCTTTGGTGGGCACAACATTTTAAATGGGACACAGTAATGGGCAGATTACATGCAAATTGTAGTCCGTTACTGATTACAAGTTACATGACAAAAATTGTAGTTAGTAATGTAATCTAGATTACTCATTTTATGAGTAATGTATTCTGACTACTTTTTGATTACTTTTAGATTACCTTTGACCCAACTCGTTTATCACTTTAAAAAAAAAATGGGATTATTGTGTACTATATACACTCACCTAAAGGATTATTAGGAACACCATACTAATACTGTGTTTGACCCCCTTTCGCCTTCAGAACTGCCTTAATTCTACGTGGCATTGATAGGATAGCATCTTGCAGTTGATGGAGATTTGTGGGATGCACATCCAGGGCACGAAGCTCCCATTCCACCACATCCCAAAGATGCTCTATTGGGTTGAGATCTGGTGACTGTGGGGGCCATTTTAGTACAGTGAACTCATTGTCATGTTCAAGAAACCAATTTGAAATGATTGGAGCTTTGTGACATGGTGCATTATCCTGCTGGAAGTAGCCATCAGAGGATGGGTACATGGTGGTCATAAAGGGATGGACATGGTCAGAAACAATGCTCAGGTAGGCCGTGGCATTTAAACGATGCCCAATTGGCACTAAGGGGCCTAAAGTGTGCCAAGAAAACATCCCCCACACCATTACACCACCACCACCAGCCTGCACAGTGGTAACAAGGCATGATGGATCCATGTTCTCATTCTGTTTACGCCAAATTCTGACTCTACCATCTGAATGTCTCAACAGAAATCGAGACTCATCAGACCAGGCAACATTTTTCCAGTCTTCAACTGTCCAATTTTGGTGAGCTCGTGCAAATTGTAGCCTCTTTTTCCTATTTGTAGTGGAGATGAGTGGTACCCGGTGGGGTCTTCTGCTGTTGTAGCCCATCCGCCTCAAGGCTGTGCGTGTTGTGGCTTCACAAATGCTTTGCTGCATACCTCGGTTGTAACGAGTGGTTATTTCAGTCAAAGTTGTTCTTCTATCAGCTTGAATCAGTCGGCCCATTCTCCTCTGACCTCTAGCATCAACAAGGCATTTTCGCCCACAGGACTGCCGCATGCTGGATGTTTTTCCCTTTTCACACCATTCTTTGTAAACTCTAGAAATGGTTGTGCGTGAAAATCCCAGTAACTGAGCAGATTGTGAAATACTCAGACCGGCCCGTCTGGCACCAACAACCATGCCACGCTCAAAATTGCTTAAATCACCTTTCTTTCCCATTCTGACATTCAGTTTGGAGTTCAGGAGATTGTCTTGACCAGGACCACACCCCTAAATGCATTGAAGCAACTGCCATGTGATTGGTTGATTAGATAATGGCATTAATGAGAAATTGAACAGGTGTTCCTAATAATCCTTTAGGTGAGTGTATAATAGCTTCGCTACTAAATCGCTACATTATATTTCTCAGCAACGAGGGGGTTACATCTCTATTTGGAAGTAATTAGTGCTCGAGTAATTAGTACTTCTACATTTTACTCTTAAGCGCTACTTCTCGCTTTTATAGGGGACGGATCCATTGTCTGTGCAATATGACTGTGACTGAAGCCGAATTGTTTAATTAAGTGGCACGTGAATCACTGTAGGTGCGTTCACAAGCGCGCTCCAAAAGCCTTGTTTATACTTTCGTCTGCCTCCGCAGTGCGAGTCTCTGCTGACTGTGCGCACGCCTCGTCCGCTTGGCACACCGCCAAGCGAAATGGAATCTCGCATTTTCGCGCTCGTGCTTTAAGATTTGCCCAAACCGTTCCAATGCGACGCTGATGATAAAATATGCGACCCATTAGAATTCTATTGAGAATGTAGTAAAACTGCGGTGGCCGAGAAGTGCAAAACAAAATCACAATTATGAAAACAAAATAACAAATTCAAAAACAAAACAACAAATTATAAATGCAATGGAAAGTCTAAAAACAACTTAACAAGTAAGAAAACACAATAACAATTCCGGAAACAAAATAGCAAGTCAGAAAACACAACGACAAGTCGGACAAAACTGAAAAGGTAGGTGTGGCGAATGGAATACTGACCGCTGATTGGACGAGACATATGTCAATCAAGACATGCAGAACGTACAGCAGGCGTCGGCAGGAGAAAGTTGATTCGCGTGTGCATTTTTTAATGATCTGCAAAGCTGCGAGCTAAAATTATTATGTCACTCACTTTGCAAAAAACAAACAAAAACACTATTAGAAAGCAGTTATAATGCATTCCAGGGGCCTCATTTATAAAATGTTGTGTAGAAACTGTCCTACGTTTGATTTAAGATCGTTTCTCAAATGTGTGTACGTGTGATTCCGAAAAACGAACGTACACACAAAAACGTGCATAGCCTATGATTTCATTTAAAATAATTTCATAGGCTATATCAATACAATAAAACAAAACAAAACATTACTCTTATAGCATGCAGTGTAAATGCATTGTGTAAATTCCATTTCCTTGTCAATGGAAACTTTTCTTGATTTAAAGTTGGCAGAGGCTATTCTAGATGTGCAAGAAGCCATTTAGGGCAAATAGATTATCATATTGTATGTCTATTAAGTAGGTACCTGTTAGACACTTTATTTTTTATTTAAAATGAAATGCCTCTCCAAGCTGATAAGCGATGGGTATAGGGAAAAGAAAGGGATCGGGAAAAGGGAGACTCAAACTCAGGTTGCTCGCGTTAAAAGCCAAGTCTGTTGTTCTTACTCTACATGGCACTCTCTCACTTCTCAGATCGGGTTTTGTAATTTTGTCTGACTCAACCAGAAAGTGGTAGGCATATTTAATATGAAACGTTTTTTCTTTCTTCATAATGCATCGCACTAAAGTAGCCAGTAAAAAAGCACACACAAATCAACTTTCTCCTGCCGACGCCTGCTGTACGTTCTGCATGTCTTGATTGACAGATGTCTCGTCCAATCAGCGGTCAGTATTCCATTCGCCACATATACCTACCTTTTCCGTTTTGTCTGACTTGTCGTTGTGTTTTCTGACTTTCTATTTTTTTTTTCAGATTTGTCATTGTGTTTTCTGATTTATTTTGTTTTTAGATTTGCCATTGCGTTTATAATTTGTTATTTTGTTTTCGGAATTGTGATTTGTTTTGCACTTCTCGGCCACCGTATAAAACACTACAGAGCAAGTCGAACATGATCTAAAACAGCCACTAAAATGACTAATGAAAAGAAGGGAAAACATCATCCTGCGAGCATTTTAAACTCATGATGACCACATTTACTAGAATTGATCACGTTCTATTGTATTTTTTGTGGTACATTTTGACTAGTTGTAGAATTTATAATAGATAATCAGTTAAGTTAATAGATTTTTCACTAAATGTATATTACACCTGTGGCATGTTGTAGCTATAGTTTCTAACTGTGTTGCTATTTTTCATAACAAATGCTATAGATTAAAAAAAGAAAAAAGTTAACATTGGCCTGCATGGTAATGAGGAGCGTCAATGGTCTTGCGTTTGTAAATAAACCCTTATTGTAACAAATGCTATAGTTAAACAATTAGTTTTAAGGCTGAATACAAGTTAGAAGAGCTTCAAAATATGGACCATCTTGAATTATTGACTAAACAACCCCTCATAACCACGCCCCCCAACAAAGCCCCGCCCCCTTTGGTGAGTACCGGCACTTTATTTTTTCCACTTCAAGCACTGGAAGTAATTAAAGGGTTATTTCACCCAAAAATGAAAATTCTGTCATTAATTAGTCACCCTCATGTCGTTTCAAACCCGTAAGACTTTCGACTTTCTAACATATAGTTCTTGTTCATCTTCCGAACACAAAATTAAGATATTTTTGATGAAATCTGAGACCTTTCTGACCCCTCCATAAACAGCCTATGCCATTGCAAAATTTGATGCTTCAAAAAGTTCATAAAGAGATCGTAAAACTAACATAAACAGATTTAATTTAGGCTTTTACTCACATATAAACTTTGATCAGCGAACAGAAACAGAAACTCAAGCAAACTTGAATGACGGGCAAGAACAAACCTCTTGCTGAAGCTCAAACGTGTGTAACTGCAACACGTTTGTTCTCGCTTGTCATTCAAGTTCGGTTGAGCTTCTGTATATGTTCGCTGATCAATGTTTATATGTGAGTAAACTAAATCTGTTCATCATAAAAAGCAATCGAGTCTCTTCAGAACATTTGCCAGTGTTCTCAAACCAGTGTTAATTAAATACTGCAGGGGGTGTGAGAGTTACGCTAATGAAAGCTAATGATGAATTAAATCACAAAAATGTCTAGTTAAAATAAATAATTTAAGTGAACATAATGCATGTCAATGTGACCATTATCCAACATCAGAGAATGTCTCGGTTACATATGTAACCCTCGTTCCCTGAAGGAAGGGAACAGAGACGTTATGTCAGTGACTGACAAATGGGGGTTTCGCTTAGAAGCCTATCACCTTCGAGTTCTACAAAACGAGCCAATGGCAAAACAATGCCATGGGTCTGCGGAATTTGCATAGCGAACTCTGCCCACCAGCATGAGTATATAAGGAGCCACGCATGCAATCTCGCATTATGTTACCTGCTGAGGAGCCGAGGCTGTACCAGCAGTACAGCGATTGTGGCATGGGGACGTAACGTCTCCGTTCCCTTCCTTCAGGGAACGAGGATTACATATGTAACCGGGACGTTCCCTTTCAGTCAGTCACTCTGAGTTACGTCAGTGACTGATAGAATGGGGGTCCCAATCTAACCGGCTGTCTTCCAGCGTCCTGCGCTGACCTGAGCTCCCTGCCATGAGATTAGCACAAACAAAGCGCTAGACTCAACGCCAAATACCAAGGTACACTGGGAAGTATATCCCACGTGGAAATATGCAACACAACACCTGCCCGCAGGGAGGACTTAAGATTACACATATGTCCCGAGTACGGGCTGCATATGGAGCACTCTGAGGTATCCAGCCCGCAGGGTGGAATGTTTCAACCCCAGGAGTGGCAAGGGGTCTTGCCAAGGGAAGACACGTGCTCGACAAGACTTACTGTGGAAATACACATGTTGGGGTTGCCCAATGGGGGAACCATGCACATGGAGGCACCTAGCATAACACGAGGATTGACCAACCGGGCATGCACTCTGGTGTCGGCGTCAACAGTGCTGGATGAACTCAGGGCTTACTGAGAAACTCACCTGAATGAAATAGCACACACATCCAGTCCATGGAGTGGAATGACACAGCAAGCAATGACACCTGAGCCTGTCCAGTTACTGGCCACTGGGAGCGAGTACACGAGAGGACACTGGCTCTACACGGAGATTGTAAAACCTCACAAAAGTGTTGAGTGTTGCCCAGCCTGCAGCTCTGCAGATGTCTGTTAGTGAGGCCTATGCGCTAAAGCCCAAGAGGAGGCTACACTCCTGGTGAAGTGGCCTTTACCCCTAGGGGGCATGGCAGGCCCTGAACCTGATATGCCAGGACAATGGTGTCCACTATCCAGTGAGACAACCTCTGCTTGGAGAGAGCCTTTCCTTTCTGCTGCCCTCAGAATCGGTCAGCAATAATAGACACGACACATTCAAAGTTTTACAGGCTTGAAATATTTTTGTCCAGACTTTTGTCCAGATCAATAATTAGTGAAGATCACTGGATATGATTGTGGCGAGGTGGACGAGTGAGAGACGTGAGAGGCACGAGCGAGACCAGTGCGTGATTGAGAATGAGCGTCACCTGCGAGGCACACCAGTCTCAAGTCCTCTCATGAGGGAGCTCGGAGGCATATAAGGACGAGCGACACCAGTGAAGGACGAGAGAGGACCAGGCCTGGACTTTACGTTGTGTTTTGTTTATGTTTTATTATGTGTGTGCGTGGCAGCCGTCCCACTGATCTTCACTCGCTCCAGCACCACCGCCTCGGGCAACCACCCGCGGTTTTCTCTCTTCCGCGCTGCCTGACCTCCTCGCAATATTCCTCAGCAGCGAGGGCTCTTCGACAGCATGTCCCTCCTTCCTCCCGGGTTTCGGCACCAATGTAATACAGTTCTTTGTTCAGGGAAGAAGAAGGCGGGAACCGGCGAACATTTCAAAGACTTTAATAAATAAAAAAACAAAACGAAAGTAACGCAGGACGGCTGCCCCTCACGGACGGCTTCCACGCACACACATAATAAAACATAAACAAAACACAACGTAAAGTCCAGGCCTGGTCCTCGCTCGTGCCTCCCACGTCTCTCGCTCGTCCATCTCGCCACAATGATGAAGACAGTGTTTCACAGCTATATCAGAAGTGTTTAGTAATTTGCATAATTATTCATCTCATACATCGTGTAACTGAAAGGTGCTTTTATCCCAAATTTAGAAAAATCACAGATTTATTTACATGACATTTACATGGCAATTCTATATTGTGAATATAGTCAAACGGTATATGACACACAATAGGATTCTTTAGAAAGGAAAAATGAATCATTTACTGCAATTGTGTGAATATGTAATCCATAAAAAAGTAACTGTAATCTGATTATGAGCAATTTAAAATGTAATATAATTACAAGTACTACATTTTTGGAATCTGATTATGTAATCCAGATTACATGTAATCAGTTACAACCCAGCAATATACTACCATTCAATATCTTAACTTAAAAATATTTAATTGGGTAGATATTTCTCTTTGTGAGTGCAATCATTATTAAAACATTATTTAAAAATCTTCAATAATCTGAATGACCGGAAAAGTCATTTTAAGTCATCCTTTAAAGTCATTTAAAGGATATTTGCTCTGACATGTAAATAAAGTCCTACAAAGTAATAGCACTATTGTAAAGTCATCCCACTCAAACCTAGTTTGTGACTTTTTCCCCTGTGAAGCACTTCAACTTCCCGACTCGGCATAAGTGGCGTTTCCGCAGCCAAATCGTCCTTTCACAATGCGAACAAGTAAGCGCAGTGTATAATTTAACCATCACGACCAACCCTGTCTATTTTGTCCCCTGGGGAGGTGCTGGGGTGATAACCATCTCTGCCTCTGAGCAATTTACAGCCATCAGTTCCAGGAAGCACAACATTAGCCAGAAAATGATCTCCAATGGCTAGCCAATTCACAGGAACTAAATTGAAGATGCACCTCGCCGCCACCCGACTATGAATCACTGATAACCCCGCCGCTGGGCTTAAATAAAAAACACTGGTTTTGGGGGATTACTTAAGACTTGTTGAATTACATCAGCTGTTTACGTTGAAAAGAGGGGTTGAAAAGAAAGAGAACGCAATTGAAACACCAAGTGCTCTAAGAGTTCGAGGCCTGTTCGGGATCAGAGGTCAAATGAAAATATCAAATTACATCCCCAAATCCACATGTTATCAGTAGTGCACAAATGAGTTTACAAGCCAACTTTGAAGAGCACTGCGAAGACTTTTCTGTCAGGGATGGTGGTTCTTGTGAGATAGAATCTCCTGACAATTTTATTTTATTTTTTTAATGGCTTTGTGCCGTGGTACTTGATCCTCTTTAAAAAGATGAGCAAAGAGAGATGGAGGATGACAGAGAATATCAGAACGCCTGGACAGAACGTTATCTCAGTCTAGAAGAAGAAAACGCAAATACTTTTGAGCTTTTTGTTTGCCAAGAAGACTTAATTACAATCAGATCTTTTATGCCAATTTCAAATGCTTCTGAAGTACAGATCTTCTCATCTGCAGTAGCTTTCAAATATCACCATTGCATCTTTCATGCATTCACAGGTCAGAACAGACGTCATTTGCTGTTAACAGATTAGATTTGATGGGGAAAGTACAGATTATCAGTGAATAACATGTTATATTTTGGTCTGTTCATCACACAAAGCTATTGTTTATAGCTGTAAAAGACTTGGAATATAGAGCAAGAGTCACACTCACATAAAACTACTTTTATGGTCCTTTTTTGGAATTTATAATCCACTTACATTGTATGTAAATAGCAGCTCAGACATTCTGCCTAAAATCACAATTTTTGTTTAACAGTAGAAAGACAATAATATTTAGGTCAGAAAACAGTTTTTTTTATTTAGGTGAAAATTTTCTTTACTAAATGTCTGTGTTTGATTTCAATGACATATTGTAGACTGAACAATCCCTATACTATGTTAGTTATGTCCGATGTAAAATCTGGGTTTTTATTTGAGTTTGTCACAGTGCATTGTGAGATTAATTGGAGTGCATCTATGATGCATTGATATGATGTCTGCATAGGTTGCACGCTGTTTGGAACTGAGCCATCTGTCACTCTCACTGTCTATCATTAACCTAATATATTCAAAGTGAATGGCAAAAAAGAGAGTTGCCTGAGACAGACTGTGGCCTTGATGTGCCTAAATTCAGATAGTGTGACCTGGATCTCCATTCAGCCCAGATTCTCATCATTTATATTCCTGTGTGAGCACCGCTGTGCTGCTTTAAGCATCAGGGGTCTAACACTGACTACTGGAGTTTTAATACAGCACGGAACAGAGGGCACTGGGACCGTTAATGAAGGGTCCTTTATCAAAGAGGAGGTACCACTGGTTATCTTGTAATTGGGAGACGAACAGTGACCTGATTCATGAAGCATGTCACTTGAATATAAATTCACTGTGCCATGTTGGCTTAAACTGTGGACTTTTAATAATTTGGGTGCCTTTTTCCCATTTTATCAGAGAAAAACTTACTCTCTAGGAAGTGAGGGAAATTTACTAACCTGACCTCACATCACCTTTGCCCTTGTTTCTCTTTTCCAGCCTGTGCTTTACAAATTATGCATAGAGTGAATTTCAACCTTTCAATTGTGCCACCAAATGGATGCATTTGTTCCCCTTTCCCACCTTTTAGACTCTCTGGTGTTTGAAAACGGGACAGACTGCAGACGTTGAGAAGGAACACAGAGGAACACAAGCCTGCAAAGAAAGCACACGTCACCAAACAATTGTATTACTGCACATCAGGATTTTTTTTACTTATGCAACACTGCTCTTTTGCAGGACACTGAAGAAATGCATTATGCAAGCTGATGTTCTTCATCTCAGACTGTTTGTTTGTCTGGTAAGTGGTCAAACTGCAGAGAACATTTTTAGGTGCCAGACTGACTATTGCAGTATGTTTTATGAAAGCAGGTGCAAAATGTGCATGGCCACTGTGTTTATGGTAAGATGGATAATATTCCTAAATTATAAATGGGAAACTTGTCATTTGTGAATAAAATCATATTTGTCCATTGGTACAGCAATCAAGCAGTCCTCTAGGAATTATGGAAACATTTTCCACTGCCCACATCAAATTCATGATAGAATGTAGTAGAGGAAATAATTCATAAGATATATATAGGAAGACTGCATGTACAGCAGCACAGCATGTCTTCACATTCTGACATGACTTGTATAACCTGTGCTTGTGTTTATGGTATGTAGTGTATTCATACTGTAGATGAAATATCCTGGTGGTTAGGCTTTGGTTCTCTCACTGGCATGGTCTGGATTTGATTCCTGGCGAGGGGATTTATTATATTAAATTTCCCCTTTGGGGTCATTAACGTATCTTTCTATATCAAACAATAACCTTCTGCATTTCCTCATATCACTTTTGGAAACTGAGCTTCACTGATCTAATGCACACTGAGGCTTCATCATCATGTTTCATATTATATAAGTTTATTAAATAAGTGATGATGATTCATACATGTGTATGAAGGCTAAGTCAACACCTCAAACTTGTTGTTGTGCTCCTCAAACCATTCCTGAACCATTTAAGCCACAGCCACCAGGGAATACCGTTTCTATGAAAGAGTGTACATGGTCTGCAACAATGCTTAGGTAGGTGGTACGTGTCAAAGTAACATCCACATGGATGGCAGGACCCAAGGTTTCCCAGCAGAACATTGCTCAAAGCATCACACTGCCTCTGCCGACTTAGTGCATCCTGGCGCCATGTGTTCCCCAGGTAAGCGAAGCACACACACCCGGCCATCCACATGATGTAAAAGAAAACATGATTCATCAGACGCGGCCACTTTCTTCCATTGCTCCGTGGTCCAGTTCTGATGCTCACATGCCCACTGTTGGCACTTTCGCCGGTGGACAGGGGTCAACATGGGCATCATGACTGGTCTGCGGCTATGCAGCCCCATACGCAACAAACTGTGATGCACTGTGTATTCTGACACCTTTCTATCAGAACCAGCATTAACTTATTGAGCAATTTGAGCTACAGTAGCTTGCCTGTTTGATTGGACCACACGCTCCCCACGTGCATGAATGAGCCTTGGCCGCCCATGACCCTGTCTCCGGTTCACTACTGTTCCTTCTTTGGACCACTTTTGATAGATACTGACCACTGCAGACCGGGAACACCCCACAAGAGCTGCAGTTTTGGAGTCGTCTAGCCATCAAAATTTGGCCCTTGTCAAACTCGCTCAAATCCTTACGCTTGCCCATTTTTCCTGCTTCTAACACATCAACTTTGAGGACAAAATGTTTACTTGTGGTATTCACTTCACCTGTCAGTGGTCATAATGCCTTAGCGCTTCACTTTTTCCACATTTTGTTATGTTACAGCCTTATTCCAAAATTACTAAAATGGCTGTAAAAAATAAATCTGCATTGTTCATCCTTTTGATCTATCATTCAAATTTTTTTTTCAAAATTTCATTGAAGTAAAAGAATGGAAAGTCGGGGAAAAATCACATTATGAAATAAAAGTTGGCCACAATTATTGGCACCCCTAGAATTTTTTATGAGTAAAATATCTCTGAAGTATATTCCCATTAATATTTACATTTTTTAGCACACCAGGGTGACTAGGAACATGAAATTGTCCAGCTATGATGTCTTGTTCCACAGGAGTATAAATATGAGGAAACACAAAGGCCAAATTCCCTTAATCATCCATCACAAAGAGTAAAGCCAAAGAATATAGTTCTGATGTGCAGCAAAAGATTGTTGAGCTTCACAAAATAGAAAGTGGCTGTAGGAAAATAGCTAAAGCATTGAAAAATCCCATTTCCACCATCAGGGCAATAATTAAGAAGTTCCAATCAACTAAAGATGTTACGAATCTGACTGAAAGAGGACGTGTGTCTATATCGTCCTAATGCACGAGAGGAGGAGAGTTTGAGTGGACAAAGACTCTCCAAGGATCACAGATGGAGAATCGCAGAGATTAGTTGAGTCATGGGGTCAGAAAGTCTAAAAAATTTAAAAACATTCAAATTAATTTTAACCCCTACATCACCACATGTTGTTTGGTAGGAATTCAAGAAAAATCCTTATTGCTCATCCTGAAACAAACTCCAACATATTCAGTTTTCAGACCCGACTAGAAATTCAAAAGGGACCTGGTTCAGTCGGCAGATGAAACTATAAAAAGAGCTTTTTGGCAGCAAATCCACCAGAAGGGTTTGGTGCAAACAGGGATAAAAAAGTACCCCATGCCCACGGTTAAAAATACAGCTGGATCTTTAATGTTGTGGGCCTATTTTTTTGCTGGAGGTCCTGGATATCTTATTTAGATACATGGTATCATGGATTCTAGCAAATACCAACAGATAAAAAATCAAAACCTGACGGCCTCTGCTAGAAATCTTATAATGGGCTGTGGTTGGATCTTCCATCAGGACAATGATCCAAAACAAACATCAAAATCAACACACAAATGTGTCACTGAACACAAAATGAAGCTTCTGCCATGACCATCCCAGTTCCCTGACCTGAACCCTATAGAAAATGAGTGGGATGAACTGAAGAAAAGAAGCACCAACATGGATCTGGGAATCTGAAGGATCTGGAGGAATGGTCTCTGATCTCTTGTCAGTTGTTCTCCAAACTCATCAGGCATTATAGGAGAAGACTCAGAGCGGTTATCTTGGCAAAAGGAGGTTGCAAAAAGTTTTTAATTAAATGGGGCCAAATAGTTGTGGCCAACGTGTTTTGGAAAAAAAGCGTTTATTTCGTTATGTGATTTACCCCCCACTTTCAATTCTTCTACTTCAATAAAAGGTTAGATTTTTGTGAATTTTTTTAATAAAAGATCAAAAGGATAAACAATGCAGATTTATTTTTTACAGCCACATTTGATCATATTTCCCAGGGGTGCCAATAATTCTGACCACTACTGTATATTTAAATAAAAAAAATATTATATTGTAATACAGCAAAAAAAGAAACCATTACAGCAATGAGCACTTTTGAATTACAAAAGAAAGGAAAGAAATGTTCAGGAGCAGTATGAGAATCATGAAAATTGAAATGAAATTATGCTCTTAATTGTCAAATCAAGAATGTCACAAATGTGACCTTCACGTGTTCTTGCCAGGCTTTGTGAGATTCAGCATTTTGAGGAATCAGGTATAGCTGCTGATTTTCTATAATGAATCTCTTAGGCAATAATCATTTTATTTTTATATATTTATTTACCCTTTAGGATGAGGAGAGAGAAATTGGCATACGGCAATGTTTTAAGATGTGTGAAGAGTTAATTGGCTAGTGGTTTTCTCCCTATGGAAGTGTGACAATCCTAAACAGTTTTGTGGGAGATTACACATTACATGTTCAACGTTTTATGATATTATGAGCGTGTAATTAAGTGGACAGAAAATACGTCAACCAACACCAGGACTCTTCTTGATTTGGAACATTGATTTGATGCATAAAATGCAGCTTTGCTATGAAGACATAATTGCTTCTCAATAGACCCTAATTTTAAATCCTGACTTGATATTTGAATGTCTTTCAGCTTCTGCAGCACTTCAAAGTGTTCATAAATTGGGTCATATTTGTCAGGGAGAGAATCCTTCCACTCCCAGCAAATGTATTCAAAGTAGGAGTACACACAAAATTATTTCAAAAATTGAACCGTACGCCCTTCAGGAATAGCAAGTAATTTTGTTTACAAAATCCTCGCCTGAATCTCAGGTCGCCAGCACAACTAAATCTTTGCCTGCTTTATTGTTCATTTTAAACTCGCAGGCAGACGGCTGATACCGAGCATAGATCAAACCAAGGGAGAGATTATAAATGAAAATCCGCCAGCTGTTGGTTGCAATGTCCTTTGGGACTACTTTCAGTCAGATGATATTATAGCGCAATGAAGGCTTTGCATAGGTTGCACATGTAGCCTGTCAACACATGCAGTACATTGTGAAGTAATAAACAGGTTATTTTCCCCTTAAATATTTAGCACATGATCCAACCCATGTAATATAACATGCTACCTCCCGTAGGAAAGAAAAATCCAAAATTAGATTTCTGCTAGACAGCATTGAGATTAAATGGACAGCAAATGGTCTTGCTTCACAGATTTGTCCTCTGAAAATAAATTACAGTAATCTAGTAGTTTCAAAAGAGTAGTTTCAATTTCCTAATCTGTGCTCAGAAGTCAGAGATCTTAGTATGAATATTTCACATCACACTTATCCAAGACCAAATGATCAGGAGCCGTATTCACAAAACATTTTATCTTACAACTAAGAGTTCTCCTAAATAGTAGTAAAAGTTATTAGGTAAGAGTTTCCTCTTAAAACCTATTCAAAAAGCTGCTGAGACCAACTTTTACTAAGGAATAGAGAGAAATCTTAAAAGGGGGATGAATTGAGAAATAAACTTTCCCTTGAGCTTTTGATATATAAAAGTTCATCGTGTTATAAGAATATCCTGTAAGCTGAGCTGAAAACTTCCTTGCTAGTGAAAGAAAAGCTTTTATTGACACCAGGCCCAGAAAACGCTCGATCTCAGAATATGTTGACTGAGCAATAAACATGCCAAAGAGAGTAATATATAGCGCTGTGCCTGGTTGTGGAAGAACACAGTCGCTGCATAAGCTTCCTTCGGATTCTAATATTAGGAATGTGTGGTTGAACTTTATTTTTAATGAAGTTCCAGCTCACGTGCGTAAGACATTGCCCGTTTGTTCGCTTCATTTCACCACAGAATCGTTTGTAAACAAGACACAGGCCGAGACTAGATTTGCAGACATATTGAGATTAAAACACAATGCTGTGCCTTCTATATTGGATCCGACAGGACACTTGTGTGAGTAAAACATGTTTTTTATATGTGATAGTATTGCATTGTTACAGATGGTATTGATTATGTGTTCGTGTCTAACTGAACATACCTTAGCATGTTGTCAAAGGCTGAAGAATCCTTTATTTGTAATGCTGTTGGTTCATTGCGATTTGTGATCAGACTCGGACATGTATGGGCCAGTGCTCGCAAAGCCCAACGTCCCAGGCCTATGTGTTTTTCAGACGGGCTACCAAAACGTAAGCTGAACTTAAATAGTGAAATAACATTCCTTTCTTGATGTGCGTTGTTCACTCTCTTGACTTGATATTTGAAGGGCGCACGTGTGTGTACAGTTTGCGGTTAAATTTACTGATCGGGCGGGCCAAGTAATAAAAAAATAACATTCCAATCAATCGCGGGTGGATGAGAGATAAATCATTGTGTTTGTTTGAAAGACATTTTGCGAGCCCTGTGAGCGAATCATTCTGGTTGCCGTTTTCCCACACGCTTTCAAAACAATTCCCACATGTACTGACAGGGGAGCTGAAGCTCATTAAATATGCATATCTTATCCAATCCTAGCCGTGGGCGTTTACTTCCAAGTCTTCAATGCGGCACGCCCATTAAAACCGAGCGTTTCTTGAGAGAGCCTCAAAACCAGGGCAGAAAATTGCCTATTACTTATTCATTATGATGTTTTTGAATGTAAAACCCACACGAACGTCATAAGTTGACCTCAGACAACAGTATAAAAAAATTTAAAAAGCCAGTTCATGACCCCTTTAAGCTAAGAGTATGGTCGGGGTTGACCTTGTTGCTATGGATGATGTCAACACTTACTAACTATGATTGGCTGATGGGTCTCTGTCAGTGATTTAATCATAGAAATATTGTAGAATGAGGTATCATGTTGCCACATTCAAATAAAGGTTTTAAAATAAAAATTTTGATATATTAAAAAAAAAAAAAAAAAGATTTTAAAAGGTAGGCGAAGTATCACTAATTAAACAAGTATATGTTCAGCTAATTGTCAGCCTCTTACATGTCTGCATCTCGAGAGGAGCACATTCAAATGGTCTATCCACTAATAAAGTGCCCTCCACTAATATTGGCACCATTGGTAAATATGAGCAAAGAAGGCTGTGAAAATAAATCTATATTGTTTATCCTTTTGATCTTTCATTAAAAAAAATCACAAAATTCTAACCCTTCATTGAAGTAAAAGAATTGAAAGTGGGGGGAAACTCACATATGAAATAAATGTTTTTCTCTAGTTTACGTTGGCCACAATTATTGGCACCCAATTATTGCAACGTCCTTTTCCAAAGATAACAGCTCTGAGTCTTCTCCTATAATGCCTGATGAGTTTGGGGAACACCTGACAAGAGTTCAGAGACCATTCCTCCACAGAGAATCTCTCCAGATCCTTCAGATTCCTAGCTCCATGTTGGTGCTTCTTCTCTTCAGTTCACCTCACTCATTTTCTGGGATGGCCATGGCAGAAGCTTCATTTTGTGTTCAGTGACACATTTTTGTATTGATTTTGATGTTTGTCCTGATTGAAAAATATCCAACCACGGCCCATTGTAAGATTTCTAGCAGAGACCGTCAGGTTTTGATTTTTTATCTGTTGGTATTTGCTAGAATCCATGATACCACGTATCTGAATAAGATGTCCAGGACCTCCAGCAAAAAAATAGCCCCACAACATTAAAGATCCAGCGGTATTTTTAACCGTGGGCATGGGGTACTTTTTACCCCTTTGGGCACCAAACACATCTGGTGGGTTTGCTGAGAAAAAGCTTTTTTTTAGTTTCATCTGCAGACTGAACCAGGTCCCTTTTGAATTTCCAGTCGTGTCTGAAAACTGAATATGCCAGTTTGTTTTTGGATGAGCAAGGAGATTTTTTCTTGAAACCCTCCCAAACAACATGTGGTGGTGTAGGTGGTGCTGTTTGATAAAGTTTTTAAAGGCTGATGGTGGAAATGGGATTTTTCAATGCTTTAGCTATTTTCTTACAGCCACTTTCTATTTTGTGAAGCTCAACAATCTTTTTCTGCATTCACAATGCCATATTCACAAAACATCTTAAGGCTAAAAGGAGCCCCTAACTTGCCGATTTAGTGATTAATACATGAAATTTCTAACATATAAGTTAAACTTAAAAAACATTAGAGGAAATTAGACATTTTGCCTGGGAAACTAACTGGGATAAAATTAGTTGAAGTTGAAGTACTAAATTAAAGCTTAATAAAAATATTTTTAAAAGCAAAACCTAATAAAAATGTGAAAAGCACATAAATGACTAAAATTAAAATGAAAACTAAAAATACAAAAAAATATTAATATATAAATAATATTAAAATAAAATTTAAACTCAGAATATATATATATATATATATATATATATATATATATATATATATATTCTGAGTTTAAATTTGAATGCCACGGTTCGGTTCATATCACGGTTTTGGAGCCATGGTTCGGTTCGGTTCGGTTCAGTTCTGTTCGCTGTGGAGGCAGGGTTCATGGCAGGGCACCAGCTATAATAACACTAGATTCACTTTTAACTTAATAATAACAACAACAATTATTTAACTTATTAACTTTATCTTTATTAACTTTATACACTGGCTTTAAGTTTTCTTTAGAGCAGTTTCTTTTTAAAAACAAGCACAAGAAAAAAAAAAAATCACAAAAATTGATGACACACACACAGGTAATGTCCCACTTTAGCCTACTTAACAAACACATAAAATGTTTGAATATGACTAATACTGATGAATAAATAGGCCTATAAGGTAAAGCTATTAAATAGCAGTTTTTGTTAATACGATAAAGTAGCCACCACACTAATTTAAAAATATACAAAATAACATAGTGAAAATAATGTGGCATTTTGGGGTTATGGAAACAGCAGTTACCATTGCGAATACACAATACATCATGAACTATGAAACATGAAAACTGCTCCTGATGAATAGAATGAACAACATACCTGCATGCAAATCCTTCCCAGCTAACACACGTCGTACCAGTTACGTGATTTATTGGTATTTTACTTTTATTTCATGACTTACGGATTGACAACGTTTTTAACGTTTCTCATAGTTTCGCTTGCGCTTTATGAAGTGATATACAGCGCGCGCAGCCGCATTTGCCACGAGCACAGTATAACGGCTGACAGGACAGGACAGGAAAGTTTGGTTTTCTGATGTGAGAGAGACTTTTTATTTCGTAACAAGCTACGAAAATGACACTGACATATAGCCTTACAACATATCATCTGACCGCAGATACTGATTCGGGACAACATGTTTTTCTCAGGCACTCCGCGACCCGCTCAGGACAGTCTCGCGACCCACCAGTTGAGAAACACTGCTGTAGAGAACACCCTTTTACTGGGGACCGATGTTGCTGGGACTAGCATTTAGCCAACCTGGCTAAATAGGGAAACTGGCTCTCTTTGTCCTTCCACCATGCAACTTTAGGGATCACCCAAGTCATGACATGCACTTTGAAGACAAAAGTTGCTGTATATTTAGTAAATAATATCATTATAATAATATTTAGTAAAAATACAGCTCTTATAAGTTGTTAAAAGTGTACTAATTACTATTTAATAAAATGTCAAGAAAGAAAGAAATATTTTTGTGACATAAGGTGAAGTGATGAGCTGGGCTGGGGCAGGTTCGGTTCAACACGAGAGTATCGCGAGGATACCTAACCCTACCATGGGTGGTGTATCGCGGATTTTCGGTTCGGTTCGAATATCACTACACCCCTAATTTATATATATATATATATATATATATATATATACAGGGCTCGACATTAACGCTTGTCCGCTTGTCCGGGACAAGTGGATTTTTTGAAGGGGCAAGTGAAAGAGAATTTTACTTGCCCGACCGGACAAGTGATCAAAACGTCAATAGCAAAAAATAACAAGGGAATCACCAAAACGTTAGAATGATTCTGCATTCATTTAGTGTAAGTGGCGATCGATAGTGGATAATAATATATAATGTATAATGAACTGACGGTAACAATGTTGTGCTGTTGAGGCTCACACAGCCTCTCAAGGAGAAATGGAAACAAATGAGCGCCTCACACACAAAGAAACTCAGTTAACATACTGCGGTCAAAATGTGGAGTTTTTATATTTATTATAATTAAAAAATGATACAGTTAAATAACATCACACGGCCAAGAGTGCTGTTTTCCTGAATACCATCACAATTGAAAATGTGACACATTTTCATATGACAGCTCCATAAACAATTAATTAACATTAAGTCACTTACATTTTAGATACAATATTGACTGTTTTTATTCTATTTCAGCAGCGAAAATATTTCCAAACAAAGATCACAGCAGAACCATAACGCATCTCACAGTAACAGTGTGTTACTGGTTGAATCAAAGATTCAATAACCTATTCGTAAACGACTGCCTCATTCTTGAATGAATCAGCCGTTTCAACAAATCAAAAAACTTTTAAAAAAACTCAATGACTCACTCATTAAGACGGTCACATGCCGCCACCTACTGGCAGTTTAGTTTCATGTTTAAACATTCTTTCCAACATTTCTTATTTGTATATTTAAGAAATACTTAAAACATAACATCTCAGGTTACGTATGTAACCTCTGTTCCCTGAGAACAGGGAACGAAACACTGCGTCCTAGAACGCTTTGGGGAACGCCTCAGCGTGACAGGTGTCTGAAGCTACTATTGAATCACGGCAATCCTATTGACCGGTGACAGCCCATGACGTCATCAATATCAAGTCAAGTCAACTTTATTTATATAGCGCTTTTTACAATGCAGATTGTTTCAAAGCAACTTCACAGTGTTAAACAGGAAAATAATGCAACAGATTATGAATCGGCTGTACAGGCGCTCTGGAGAAAACGGTGATGTCATCTAGCTCATTTCAATTATCATTAGACGTGATGGAGTATAATGCATTAAGAGCTCGCTCAAGTACTGGGGAGCTAAACCATTTAGTGCTTTGTAAGTAATTAGCAAGATTTTAAAATGTATGCGATGTTTAATAGGGAGCCAGTGCAGTGTTGACAGAACCGGGCTAATATGGTCATACTTCCTGGTTCTAGAAAGAACTTGAGCTGCTGCGTTTTGGACCAGCTGCAGTTTATTTATTAAGCGAGCAGGGCAACCACCCAGTAGAGCATTACAATAATCTAGCCTTGAGGTCATGAACGCATGAACTAACTGTTTAGCATTTTGCATTGAAAGCATATGCCGTAATTTAGATATATTTTTAAGATGGTATAATGCAGTTTTACAGATGCTAGAAACATGGCTTTCAAATGAGAGATTGGTATCAAAGAGCACACCCAGGTTCCTAACTGACGACGAGGACTTGACAGAGCAGCCATCAAGTGTTAGACAGTATTCTAGGTTACTACATGTGGAATTAAAAATTATTTTTTTTCTGAATTAAGTTGCAGGAAATTACTAGTCATCCAATTTTTTATATCAGCTATGCATTCCGTTAATCTTGTGAATTGGTAAGTTTCGTCAGGGCGTGAAGAAATATAGAGCTGAGTATCGTCAGCATAACAATGAAAACTAACGCCATGCTTCCTAATGATATCTCCCAGTGGTATCATGTACGGGGTGAATGTATGACCCGGAAGTATATAAGGGCTCCTTGCAAACACATACACACCTTCATCGTCTGAAGGGACTGTTTGGTAGGCAGGCCCCGTGGCATGGCAACGAGACGCAGTGTCTCGTTCCCTGTTTTCCCTTTCGAAAGGGAACTCGCACTGCGTCCAAGAACACTTTGGGGAACGATATACCAAGGGGGTCCCCGCCATGCCGAGGGGAGTGCCTGCCCACTGGCAGTGACCACTGTCAGAACAAGCAAGTTCACATGAAATGCCTGAACCACTCCCCCTCAGGTCACACTGGGCTGTCAGTGACAGCATCCCCTACGGTCATAGCTCAAGCTATAAGCCTTAGGAGGAACCTTAATGCATTTGCATGAGGTTCTATCCAGACTGCTCAAAGGTCTGGGACCAACCACTTCAACAAAACGGGTCCCTTTAAGGGAATGTGGCTAGGGGACCCGAAGGAACCCCAGCCAAATCACTACTCGGGGAACATATTCACCCGAATGCCACCAAGGAGGCCTGACCTGGTGCCCTTCTTTTGGACACTTCGGTTTGGCCAACCCTGTCTGTTCAGAAACAGAGCCTCCGGACACTGCCTCAGTGAGGCATCCAGACTAAGGGACTGAAAACCTGGCAGTCCTTCTCAGACCGAATCTCAGAGACGGGTATCCCAGAGAGCAATACTCAGCGTAGCGCTTTACAACCCTTGCCAGCGAGGGGAGTGTAACTGCTCAATCCAAGGATCTACAAGGCACTTACGTTCCAAAATACTAAGGAGGCCGGACAGGCCTACAAATTGATCTAACAGGGAGGCCTCACGAGAGGCCTGCGACCGTCTGATCAGAATCAGGCGGCTGTGTGCTAATAAATGACCCTCAGTGAGGGGAGCAACTGAGCCTGTCTGGCCCAGCTGTAGGCTAAACTACCATAGGGTCTACTCACAAAGAACTGGTAATAGAAAACGCCCAAACTCGGGAACTTTGCCTTCAAGGAGGCCCAGAGAGGGCTACTACCTGATAGCAAGTTCCTCAGGGAGGCCTAGAGAGGCCTACCACCTGATAGCAATTAATGCCGGCTGCTCAGATCGTCCAAGCTCGCTTTCATGGAGGCCTAGTGAGGCCTACCACCTGAAAGCAAGCCTTCAGGGAGGCCTGGTGAGGCCTACTACCTGCCAGCAATGCATGCTAATCCCCCAAGCAGCTTATATCATCTCCAGGGAGGCCTGATGAGGCCTACTATCTGATAGCACTTCATGCTAACTGTCAGAGTGACCAAAATACCTGGGAGCTCACCTTCAGGGAGGCCTAGTAAGGCCTTCCACCTGACAGCAAGCCTTCAGGGAGGCCTGGTGAGGCCTACCACCTGATAGCCTGCCAGGCTATTTATCCAGATGCCATACATCGGTACTTGCCTCCAGGGAGGCCTGGTGAGGCCTTCCACCTGATAGCAAGCCTTCAGGGAGGCCTGGTGAGGCCTTCCACCTGACAGCAAGCCTTCAGGGAGGCCTGGTGAGGCCTACCACCTGATAGCCTGCCAGGCTATTTATCCAGATGCCATACATCTGTACTTGCCTTCAGGGAGGCCTGGTGAGGCCTTCCACCTGATAGCAAGCCTTTAGGGAGGCCTGGTGAGGCCTTCCACCTGATAGCAAGCCTTCAGGGAGGCCTGGTGAGGCCTACCACCTGATAGCCTGCCAGGCTATTTATCCAGATGCCATACATCTGTACTTGCCTTCAGGGAGGCCTGGTGAGGCCTACCACCTGATAGCCTGCCAGGCTATTTATCCAGATGCCATACATTGGTACTTGCCTACAGGGAGGCCTGGTGAGGCCTACCACCCAATAGCAAGTCATGCTAGCTGCCCGAGCACCCTGCCTCGGGAGCTCACCTTCAAAAGAGGCCTAGCGAGGCCTTCTATCTAATAGCAAGCCTTCTAGGGAGGCCTGGTGAGGCCTACTACCTGCTAGCAGTATATTCTAACCGTCAAAGTGACTGAGACTCAGAGCACTCCTCCAGTGAGGCCTACTAACTGATAGCAATTTATGCTAATTATCAGAGTAACCAAAAGACCCTGGGGCTCGTCTTCAAGGAGGCCTGGTGAGGCCTACCACCTGATAGCCAGTCAGGCTAGCCGTCCAGATGCCACACATCGGCACTCGCCTTCAGGGAGGCCTGGTGAGGCCTACTACTTGATAGCAAGTCATGCTAGCTACCCAAGTATCCAACTCTGGAACTCACCTCCAGGGAGGCCTGGTGAGGCCTACCACCTGGTAGCAAGTTTACAACTGACTGCTATGAAACCCTGACAGTTAGACTACTGGCTGACTAATAAATAACCATCACTGATGGAGACTCGTCCTCAGGGAGGCTTCGCAGAGCCTACCAGCTGGTAACAAGTCCTCACAAAACCAAAGTCTTTGGGAAGCATAACATACCAATTCACACAAACTGGGGCCGCACCTCCATCATCCCTACAGCCTAGGCCAACTAGACTAACATACCCAACTGAAGCTCCAGCTTCAGTCTCTAGTAAACATACTCTAGAGGAGACAAACTACTCTAACCTGAGGTGGCTAAGGGAACCGAAGACACATAGTAAAACAACCCCAAACGGTAGCAAACACTCCATTCTCCTAGAAGGACATCCTACCGCTTAGTACTCCGCTAACATTAAAGTGGAAATGAGCGGCGGCCTCAACATAACTCTCACCATGAGAGGAAGCCTAAGTTTACATACACATCCACATATAGCCTATAGTGTCTTACTCTTACATCTTGCTCTAATTTAATTTATTGATCACATTTAAGAATATAAAAGGAAAGCTGAAACATAGCCTATATTTAATAAGATTAAAAAAAAAAAAAAAAATTACAAATATACAGATTTAAATATGTCAAAGCTGATTGAAAACTGGTGAGAATATTGCTTCAGAATAAATTATATTTACAACACACAAAAAAAGAAAAAAATGTCTTGACAAGCTAATTTTTTACTCGGACAAGTGACTGACAGATTTACTTGTCCAAAGGACAAGCACATGAACCGGCTTAATGTCGAGTCCTGTATATATATATATATATATATACACTCACCTAAAGGATTATTAGGAACACCTGTTCAATTTCTCATTAATGCAATTATCTAATCAACCAATCACATGGCAGTTGCTTCAATGCATTTAGGGGTGTGGTCCTGGTCAAGACAATCTCCTGAACTCCAAACTGAATGTCAGAATGGGAAAGAAAGGTGATTTAAGCAATTTTGAGCGTGGCATGGTTGTTGGTGCCAGACGGGCCGGTCTGAGTATTTCACAATCTGCTCAGTTACTGGGATTTTCACACACAACCGTTTCTAGAGTTTACAAAGAATGGTGTGAAAAGGGAAAAACATCCAGTATGCGGCAGTCCTGTGGGCGAAAATGCCTTGTTGATGCTAGAGGTCAGAGGAGAATGGGCCGACTGATTCAAGCTGATAGAAGAGCAACTTTGACTGAAATAACCACTCGTTACAACCGAGGTATGCAGCAAAGCTTTTGTGAAGCCACAACACGCACAACCTTGAGGCGGATGGGCTACAACAGCAGAAGACCCCACCGGGTACCACTCATCTCCACTACAAATAGGAAAAAGAGGCTACAATTTGCACGAGCTCACCAAAATTGGACAGTTGAAGACTGGAAAAATGTTGCCTGGTCTGATGAGTCTTGATTTCTGTTGAGACATTCAGATGGTAGAGTCAGAATTTGGCGTAAACAGAATGAGAACATGGATCCATCATGCCTTGTTACCACTGTGCAGGCTGGTGGTGGTGGTGTAATAGTGTGGGGGATGTTTTCTTGGCACACTTTAGGCCCCTTAGTGCCAATTGGGCATCGTTTAAATGCCACGGCCTACCTGAACATTGTTTCTGACCATGTCCATCCCTTTATGACCACCACAAAGCTCGAATCATTTCAAATTGGTTTCTTGACCATGACAATGAGTTCACTGTACTAAAATGGCCCCCACAGTCACCAGATCTCAACCCAATAGAGCATCTTTGGGATGTGGTGGAACGGGAGCTTAGCGCCCCGGATGTGCATCCCACAAATCTCCATCAACTGCAAGATGCTATCCTATCAATATGGGCCAACATTTCTAAAGAATGCTTTCAGCACCTTGTTGAATCAATGCCACGTAGAATTAAGGCAGTTCTGAAGGCGAAAGGGGGTCAAACACAGTATTAGTATGGTGTTCCTAATAATCCTTTAGGTGAGTTTATATATATAATTACAACTATTGAAAAATAACCAAGAAAAAAATGAATGTATATAGCATCCAGAATAGATTACTGATTTTCTTAGATTGAATATTCGACAGTTCATTTAACTTTTGCCCAAAAACTTTTAGGAAATGCATAACAAACAAGCAAATGAAAAGTATTCTTCGAATAGAAGCACTGCATGAGGCCTTTCTCTTGTGATTCAATATTTATATTCTATTCAAAGCCCATGAACATTACAGAAACAGCTGCTCAGAACTTTCTTTAACCTCCCAGGAGTGAGCGGTGCAATGCGATCGGCAAATGTATATAAGCAGAGCTCAGATGTAAAGGGTACCTGTGTTCAGATGGCTGCAGATGTAGTGTTGCTGGAGTCGGTTCAGGCAGGAGGTTTTTGTGCCCCTGTCTTTCAGTGACTGTAGTCTCTTTCCCTAGGCGCTGCACAAGTCAGCAAAGTAAATAATTCATCTTTCACGGCTCCTGTTCCTATTGCAAAAGATGAGACATCTTGTATTCTGTTCCACAGGAAGTGTTTGAGGTGGAGACAAATAGATGCTTGTGCAGTGGCATGCTTAAAGTTTTCTCAGGCTAAGTGACAGTTGCATAGGACAGCGCTCCCTAATAGACTGCAGGGCTGACAATAACAGAATGGGTCAGAATACTAAACGGGTATTGGGAGGGATAGTGCATTGTCACAAATGAAGAAGAAAGCAGTGGGAATGTCTCTCGTGATGCACTGGTGCACATTGCTAATAGAATGCAATTGTCTCAATAACAGTTGCAACAACAGAGCTGCATTTCATTCCATTTAACCTCAAGCAATAGCCTTTTCCCCATTTGACACGTGTCTGAAATAGAGAAACTTTCTAGAATTTCCAGTCTGGATGTGATAGATCTTTATAGCAGAGCCAAAACACGGTTACCCGGCATCCTTTGAGGAACGTCAGTGACATGATTAAGTCCAGTGTGTCTCCATAGAGTCTTGACCAGACCAAAAGAATAACCTGTAGTGTCAAAAGTAGAGGCGAAAAGAAAGTCAGAATAATGAGAAAATGTATTACAACGTCAATCGGCTTCTCTAGGGGTGGGTGTTTTTGACGCAAGGTATTAAAATGTACCAATACCTGACAGAGATTTTCCATTGGGGGAAGGGTATTTTTCTTCTAGAAGTGTTCCATTACCAAAAAGACAGGGTGCAAACACGTCCGCACGCACCTACAGTTCGGTACGCTTTCTATTTTAAGACTTTATGCAACCGTGGGGTATCATAACCTTTTGGTGAATATCATGCAATTACGAGTCATGTACTTGTGAAGAGCTCTGTCCACAGTGACCCCTCACAAATGCACATGAGAGAATCGGCTGTTCAGATTATGCTGTAATAATAGCTTGCAAGATGTATAATGTAACATAACACTGTTAATATGGATTTCAAGGTGACTAGGCTGGACGATTAGTAATATCTTCTGTCATTTCAGATTCTCATGGATGGACTTAATATAAAAGGCTTGTGATTTTAGCATAAATAATGCAAACTAGTGTGTATACAAATACAAAGTTATGTGATCAATCTCTAGATGGCGCAGGCGCTTGCTAGGTCCTTAACTCAATCTGCTTCAATCACATTGTTCTCTAAAGGGCACAGCTGATTGGTTCCTGATGTATCAGTAGCCAATGATATTGCTGCTCAACTTTCAAATACTTGGTCATTTCTGTAGCAGTTGCAGTGCGCTTTTAGAAACCCTCCACCTTCCCCAGCTCCACATGCTAGGGGTCATTCATGTACGCTCTATTGTACAGCAGCAGCATGTCTTACTTTCTCACAGCAGAGTGTTGTGTATTGGCAGTATCAAGTCCTGTACTTGCTCTGCAGCAGCAGTGTAGCAGATCTATTCCGCCAAGACCAAACATACTAACATTGTCATATCCATTACCGTACCAAACACTCTGAGATTTGTCATGTCACAAATAATAATGCAAACAGATGCTTTTGGAGCATTTTGAAATTGTGATACATTTTTTACTTAAAAGAACAGCATTTATTTGAAATAGAATTTTTGTAATATTATTAATTATTTTGTTATTACTTTACACACATATACAGTTGCAAGAAAAAGTATGTGAACCACTTGCAGAATCGTTGAAAATGTGAGTAATTTTAACAAAATAGGAGAGGATATGTTATTTTTTATTTAGTACTGTCCTGAATAAGATATTTTACATAAGTGATGTTTACATATAGTCTACATATAGTCCACAAGACAAAAAAATAGCTGGGGTCAAAAATAAAAACCCCATTCAAAAGTTAATGAACCACTGATTCTCAATACTGTGTGCCGTTACCTGGATGATCCACGACTGTTTTGTTTTGTGATGGTTGTTCTTGAGTCCCTTGTTTGTCCTGAGCAGTTAAACTGCCCAACGTTCTTCAAAAAAATCCTCCAGGTCCCAAAAATTCTTCAGTTTTCCAGCAAATTTTGCATACTTGAACCCTCTCCATCAGTGACTGTATGATTTTAAAACAATCTTTTCATACTGACAATTGAGGGATTTAAACACAACCATTAAAAAAGGTTGAAACATTCACTGATGCTTCAGAAGGAAACATGATTATACTATATATACACACACTGATCCCAATGTTTCTCTTTTTCTCTTTTAAAAATGTGAATTTTAAAATCAATTTAAAAGGCATTCTCAATTCAATTCCCTGTAACATTCTGCATTGCTCTGTGACAGATTCACAAACAATCAATGTTGAAATGTGTCACTCAAACCATTAAAATAAATGATCCCGGACACTGCTAAAAAAATAAAGCCAGCTCCTTGTTTCTAATGTTGCACACAGCCAGAAACAGCACAAGGTTGATTTTCCCCACACATTTTCCTCATCATTAATTCTTAAAATATATACTCTGCTTTCTCAGTATTACCTCACTGTGACTGGCTGGGCCAATTTTCTGAATACATAATAAGCATCATTAACATGTAAACATGTTGCAGAAGTTCAGAACAAATTTCAATGTTCAGTTTCAATCAATGCTCTTTTTTTTTTACTGGGAACAATTGGTTGTTTTTCAAGAAAAAGAAAATGTAATCCTCAATGACCCCATTGAATACTTAATTTAGTTTCAATCTTCTATCCAACAAACATCTATCATACTGCAAACTGGCTCTGAAGCTTATTCCTTTAAACATAGCTGTTATTTTTAACGTGGTGTTTTTGTGAACATACCTTGAAACCGCTCTAAGGATGAATAGCCATCTGGATCACTGAATAATAGACACATTCCGCCTGCACTGGCTTTAAATGCCCCGCCTTGCTGTTTGGAGATGAACCTGCAGGGTTATGACTAAAATAAGAGCTGTGTTACCTTTTATTCTTCAGTACGGTCTTGCAGTGACTGAGCAATATGAGAGATCATTGTGTTCGGAGAAGCTGTTATGGTTTGTTGTAATGAGAAAGAAACTACTTTGTCCTAGACGATTTGGAACACAATGTTTTAACAGATAACGGTCCGTAGCAATTTGGTATACATTGTTGGGAATGCAACATATCTCAGTTGTTAAACAAACTGCAGTTCACACCCTTCGCTTTTACCTCATATTAATTATTGATCAGACAAAAAGAAGCACAAAGGGAATTGCAAGTCAATATTTAATCAAGAGCGCCTGCCTGCATCTAGATGGGTGTGAGGAGAAGGGCATCATTATAACACACAGGCAGTCCACCATCTATGATGGGATTTCATCATACTGTTTCTTTGGTCAAACAACTCAGGGGGATTTTCAATGTTGTACACAGGCAGCATTACAAATGGATGCCCCCAACAGCATGTCCTTATTCCTCACGCTGTCTTTTCATAATGAAGAAGTGGTGAAAATGGAAATCATGAAATGAGAGGACAAGGTCTTTCAGGATGAATGCTGTTGACCTTGTGTTGGATATGATTGGCTTCAGATGGTATAATTTGGCCCGATGTACCCTCAATCTTCTCTGCAACAAGATAAAAAACTGAAAAATAAATATGATACGTCCAACAATTGTTTTATGGAAAGGTGGCAGAAAACAATGCCTTTTGTTTTTATTTCACTTAATTTAGATTGCAAAAAGAAAATATATACCTTAAGGAACCATTTCTGCCTGATCTGAGCGGTGTATATATATATAAATACACCGCTCAGTCATAACATTATGACCACTGACAGGTGAAGTGAATAACACTGATTATCTCTTCATCACGGCACCTGTTAGTGGGTGGGATATATTAGGCAGCAAGTGAACATTCTCAAAGTTGATGTGTAAGAAGCAGGAAAAATGGCAAGCGTAAGGATTTGAGTGAGTTTGACAATGGCCAAATTGTGATAGCTAAACGACTGGATCAGAGCATCTCCAAAACTGCAGCTCTTGTGGGGTGTTCCCGGTCTGCAGTGGTCAGTATCTATCAAAAGTGGTCCAAGGAAGGAACAGTGGTGAACCGGCGACAGGGTCATGGGCGGCCTAGGCTCACTGATGCACATGGGGAGCGAAGGCTGGCCCGTGTGGTCCGATCAAACAGACGAGCTACTGTAGCTCAAATTGCTCAATAAGTTAATGCTGGTTCTGATAGAAACGTGTCAGAATACACAGTGCATCACAGTTTGTTGCGTATGGGGCTGCATAGCCGCAGACCAGTCATGGTGCCCATGTTGACCCCTATCCACCGGCAAAAGCGGCAACAGTGGGCATGTGAGCATCAGAACTGGACCACAGAGCAATGGAAGAAGGTGGCCGCGTCTGATGAATCACGTTTTCTTTTACATCATGTGGATGGCCGGGTGCGTGTGCATCGCTTACCTGGGGAACACATGACACCAGGATGCACTATGGGAAGAAAGCAAGCCGGCAGAGGCAGTGTGATGCTTTGAGCAATGTTCTGCTGGGAAACCTCGGGTCCTGCCATCCATGTGGATGTTACTTTGACACGTACCACCTACCTAAGCATTGTTGCAGACCATGTACACCCTTTCATGGAAACGGTATTCCCTGGTGGCTGTGGCCTCTTTTAGCAGGATAATGCACCCCACAAAGCAAAAATGGTTCATGAATGGTTTGAGGAGCACAACAACGAGGTGTTGAATTGGTCTCCAAATTCAATCCAATCGAGTATCTGTGGGATGTTCTGAACAAACAAGTCCGATCCATGGAGCCCCCACCTCGCAATTTACAGGACTTAAAGGATCTGCTGCTAACATCTTGGTGCCAGATACCACAGCACACAGGGGTCTGGTGGAGTCCATGCCTCGACGGATCAGGGCTGTTTTGGCAGCAAAAGGGGGACCAACACAATATTTGGTGATCATAATGTTATGCCTGATTGGTGTACAGTATATTTTTAATTCTTAGGGTTTCCCTTTAAGAAGTATACTTTTATTTTTCTAATTGCTATCAATCAGGTATTTTGTAAAATTATTAGCCTATATTTTCATTGTTTTCTACTAATTAGAATTAAAATTAAATTATTATTCTAAGCCTAAGTCTGTTTCGAGCTGTTGCTATTGTGCAGCAGTCATAAAGCGACTATAATAGCTTAAACATTTGAATTGACATTTATACCTTGCTTTCATGAAGTGAATTGCTTTATGATAGAGAAAGTAGATTTCCACTTAATGATTTTGTTTTCTACTTAAATAATGGCATTATAATATCCAACATATTGATTCTAGTAGTAAGTGTCAGCGTAACAATTTCAGTGCTGGGCAAATGAAATGTGCTCGTCATCATGCCGGCTTTATGGAGAATAGCAATTGGATTATCGGCCTCAATCTTCAGATCATTACACAAGTAATCAGGTGGTCAGGCACTCCAGAGAGCTTCCCAAATCATATTCTTGCAGATCCCTTATCCTCAAAAACAAATCGATACTTTCTGTGCTTCATTAATTTGTGGTATATTTTCAAAGCTGTAGCGTAAATTATTATTGAAGAATTATGTTTGCAGCACACAATGGTCAATAGATGTTGAATGCACAGTTTGCTGAAGTCTGACTTTGTGAATGAACAATACATAGTGACCCTAAAAAAATTGGCTTAATTACACTTAAAAATTACCATCAGTGCATTGAATTCACAAAATAACATGCCACTTTGTTTGATATTTTATGCAATGCAATGACATACACTGTAAAAAACATATTGTGTTTATAGTGCATTTTCAGCATGTTTATTGCTATGTTTAGAGTGGCAAAACATACTTAGCGCAGCCCTTACAAATAGGCTAATTTGCGCGCAATGTATCTGGTTCACTTCAATATATTATATATGGAGTTACATGGAGTGTGAATATGTAGGTTTACTATAGACCTTATGTAGCCCCACCCCTTTCAGTGCTGCACTCATTGTGCTCTCTCCTCCGGTTTGTATTGTACAGCATGACGGTAAGTTCTTACTAATTTATGAATGAAACGCTTGTTTGAACTTTTTTCCCGCCATTGACGGAAATTTCCGTAATTTGTGAAAAAAACACTTCCTGGCATTGACAAGTATAGGGCTTGCTGCATCCTGCGGTGGACATCCAACCCCGCCCACATCCAAAACGTCACCTTGTGACTCCCCATTCCCGTTTTGGTCCTGGAAACCTGGTTTGTTGAAAGGTTTTTTAGTCGTTTTGAGTGGGATTCAGTGCTGACTGTCATAAAAAGACATATATAAAAATTTAATGAAAAAGATTTAGGTGTGAGGGTTAAGTATTTTCAATGCTTCTTACTGTTTCAAAGTTAATGAGGAAGCGCAATTTTTTCCCCGAAACCACTTCACCAGAAATCCCGCCCTGCAGCTAATTTCATTGGTTAAGTTTACGGGTAGGTTTAGGGATCAGTGTTTGGTGTAGGCAATCAGTACTGTGATTGACATGACCAATAAAATCTTAAGAATTGGCTGCAGGGCGGAGTTTCCACTGAATTGGTTTGACGTATTTGGACATGGGCGTGGCTTCTGATGGCACACGGATGTGGTCCACATGTGGATGTGGTTTCGTGTTTTCACTGTTATACGCTAGGGGGCGCTGTGACACATCTGAAAGAGTACTGAATCTCCTGATCAAAACACATACGAAGAAGATACAGAAATTTTTGTTAACTTTTGTTTTGTTACTCCAGTCTTCAGTGTCACATGATCCTTAAATAAAAAAAAAAAAAAATCATATGTACATCATATGAATATATAGCGACATCATATGTAATCATATGCATATGTTAAATAACGTGATCACCAACATTAAACAGCATATAAATCAAAACTGCCTAATGTTACTGAATGAAATGTCGACCCAGAATGAACTATAGGACTGTGAAGTTTTTGGGGTGTTGATGACTCAATCTACTTCATCTGTGTTTGATCATCACTCTGTATCTGATCTAGATGTAGTCAAAAAACATGATTTTCTCACCTTTTTGCTCAAAATGTTGCTTTTTTATGAAACTTACCCATTTTCAAGTGTTGATAAAAAAATGAATGCATGAAGCTAGAGTAAGTTTTTTTTTATTTTATTTTTTTAAAGCTGAGGCCATGAACATTTTGTAAAATTATCAAAATCGCTGGCAATGACTGGCAACTTTGTCAAAAAATGCTGGCGGGGAAAGAGTTAAAATCTTCCTGGTCTACTGACATTTGTTACGACAGCCGCTTCAAACATTACAATGCTTGTAAAGTTTTGCTGTAACTGTTGGACCAGTAGCCTTCTCAGTGCAGCACTGTCATTATTCACCTGGGCATTAGAGGGCGCTCTGTCTGAGAAATGCATGAATTCACCTATTCAAGGAAGTAAAGAAGGAGTCACAGTAGGAAGTTAATTGGGCTTTCCTCATGGGCTGTGTCCGAAAACTGGAAAATGCTGCCTTTGGAGGACACATTTCAAGGTAGGAAGGGCATGTCTGAATCCAATGTTAGCTTCACTTCCTGCCTCCTGAGAGACCTTCATCTGATGGATTTTTGAAGGCAGCATAGATGTATCCTTCGCTGCCTTTGATATCCCACAATCCTATGTGTTCCATTCGGTGACAGTTAAGCTAGAAAAAGAAAGATGGCATATAAAAGTTGCATTTGTTGGTCAGTTTGTGTAAATGTAACTTTTCCACTTCTGATGTCATTTCTAGCGAGATATTACTACTGTAGTAATTAAATATTTGTTTAGTTCTCACCAAAGCTCACTTTATTTTGCTGTAGATCATTAAACTGTTACGCTGCCTCAGAAGTCTGTCCGAAATCAGTCCATGAGGTACCTTCATGTGCTTACACTGCCTTACAAGTCATTGCCTGATAAGGCAGCGAGGCAACAAGTCAGCTGCCCAAGTTTTCAGATGTAGCCTTGGTGTTTTAGGCCTGTTGACCCTGTTTGAGGGTTCTAAAGCTCATTCGTAAGTAATTATCAGTGATACTTTTGCTTTTTAACAATGAGTGTTTGTATGCTGGTTTGTTTCAACCCATGTTTGGGTCAAATATAGACAAAACCAACAGTTGGTTTAAATTTTTAAATACAATTTTAAACCCAACGGTTGGGTTTGTCCATATTTGACCCAAACATGGGTTAAAACAAAGCAGCATTTTTTTAGAGTGTAGCAAATGGTTTGCTTATTAAAATGTTTTCATTGTCTACAGAGGGTTTGTGGACTACTTGGTGGCTAAAACAATTGAGAAGACTGGAACAAAAGGAGTTGATTTCCATATACCGCTTAGCTGTTACCACCGGATAAACAATGCTTCACATCAAACACTGGTGCCAAATTACTCTTCATTTTGGATTTTGCTGTGGAATCATCTGGGCACTCAAGTACGTGTTTTATTTTTTTATTATTTTTTTTTAATTGCACTATTCAACAAACACTGAGCACGTTTACATGCACACCAGTACGCTGATAACAAAAAAAAATCTGCTTATTGAAATAACATGCAAACCAATAAGTAAATCACGTTTACAAGACTTTATTAATAAATCAGGTTATTTCCTGGTAGTGACGTCTCAACCTAATAATTTGTGTATCTGACTCTTAAGTATTTAATTTGTGTCTGTTGTGATGTTAAATAAAGCATTGAAAACTGAAGAGAGTATTGCAAAGTGTCAGTGGGAAACTTACGGCTCATGCAGTTAATGATGCAGCATTTTTACTATCCCTTCTGCTGCTGCTGCCAAGATGAGAGCACTTTTATAATTTTTTGGGTCAAGAAAGAGTCTGAGTTTGTGATATATTGATTTGTGGTTTATTGATATAGTCGGAAAGTGGCCTATACCACGCCCTCAAGTGGTGGAAAACAAAGCACCGTTTTAATTCATCTAAGGAAAACGGGGAGAAATATCCAATAAATTAGTCTATTTTTGCATCAGAAAACATGTCGTAAAACTGCTGTGTAGTTTTTTGCACTTCAAACAAAGCCGAAAAACCTAAATGTTTATCGCCTGCCAACCAAACAAAAAGAAACTAAAAGAAGACTGCTCTGGCTGCAAGCAACTTGAAGATACATCTGTGGAACCCTATGGAAGCTTGTTTCCGCCACAGAATAAAACATCAAGATAATTGCGACTTTTTATCTCACAATTGTGAGTTTACATCTGGCAATTCAGATTTTTTTTTCTCAGAATTGCGAGATATAAACTCACAATTCTGACTTTATAACTCGCAATTTTTTTTTACTTTAAAACACCATCATACTACTATTGGTCCATGACGATAACATAATGGGTAGGTGTGATCGGAGGCTCTGCCTTCTTTCATGTGAAAATCTTTTCTGGTTCATTTGGCCTGTTCAGTCAGTTGAAGTCAGACTTTCGCGAGTGAAAACATGAACACACTGTAGAGCTGCTTTATAGTAGAAAATGAAGTTGTACTTCTGATGAAAAGAGACACTGCAGTGTGGGCGGCGTCGGATGTTCGATAACAGTATATCGGGGCCTTAATGCGTTTTACATGCTGGGCGAAATCAGGATAAGAGGCAAAAATCTAGCTATGACGATTGGTTTATGCTTAAGCCGTTTATGACCTTACTCCGATAAAGGAACACGCATTCATGATCACGTGCATTGTCGGCTAATTAAGCATAATCAGGGTAAGAACGTGCACGTAAACACACTCACTGTGAGCAAAGGGAATGGTTATAAATGACTTCAAACCAAAGATTTTGCATTGTGATGGTGGACCATTTTTTTGAAGCCTCTGTCGAATCTAGTTGTTTGACAATTGATTATTGGTGACATTATTGAATGTAGGCTATATGTTTGCATAAGTAAGGAATAAATGACGACGGGCCATGAATAATTAGAAAAATAATGCACATGGCCATTACACCTCGGGTGTGCATTATTTTTCTAATAATTCAATGGCTAATAATTCGCACCAGCGTCTCTACTAATAGCAAAATGTAAAAACAGCGCTAGTGATAAATTACATAGCTTTTAAGTCGTTAAACTATTTACTGATAAAATCGCCAGAGCAACGCTGACAATCCGTACTGTATGTGTGTGCGTTTGAGTGGGAGAGAGAGCGGGAGAAACCACACATAGCCTAATAAAACGTCATTTTGTGGCAAAAAACATGAAAATAATTAGTTGTTTTTATCCTCTTGTTTGCTATATTTATTTTCTTGGTCAGTGTCGTTGTGGGTTTTGGTTCAGAAATAACGGAAATCATTTGGCGAAGTGATATGGAACTGTAATGCGGTCAAGACCTAGAAATACTTTAGCTGTGAGTTTCCCTGAAATAATTGCACACCTTAGAGCGTTAATCAACCAATCAGAATCAAGCATTCAACTGCCCTGTAGTATAACTTTGTATAATACATGACTCTTAAGAAAGTTAGTCTTGTTGGTCTCTTATATTGTGTGACATTAAATAAAGGTCTAAGGGATAGGTGTTACATGCTCATAACTTTCATTAACTCTACAATAAGTAAATCCACTTCACCAGCTAATTACTTTTCGACAGCCATAGAAATATACAGAGCTACAGCAAAAATAGAAGTTCAAAGGCAAAATTCTAAATATGGCTGAACGCTTGTTTCTCTGGCGCATAAGGTCTATAGAAAAGCTAAAATGTGATTAAAATGGTGAATGACCAAAGTGACCGATTTGGTCTGGTCCCCCCAAGCTCAGATGTCAAGCTACGCACATGAACCACAGCTATTTTACTTATAATTTTTCTATTTAGTTCTCTCTTTTTTCTTTTTTTTTTTTAAGTGTGTGTAAATTTTTAAATGTCCAGTGCCCCTCTTTGGGGCCACTGTATGAACAAAACAGTGTCTATACAAACTCCACTAGACTGAAAAAGCACATCAGCGGCATACAGACACAGCCAACAAGATCAGAGAGACACAACAAAAGAAAATGTGGCCTTTAACTGGAGACCTACAGAGAAAAACAACTGCAATTTTTGAAGGCAGCCTCTCACTGGGGTGGGATCACAAAGGACAGACAAATGCAGAGGGGACGTCAGGATGAAAGAATGCCGCAGGTGATGGGCCAAAAGGTTGAGCAGAGATGAGGGATAGGGACTTAAGGCTGTGAGGTGCAGAGGCAAACAGGAAGTGCTGCAGGTGGAACAGCGGCCAACATTTCTGGCACAGAGATGAAGATAACAACAGGAAGAAGGACTAGAGCGGGCGAGAGAGCAGAGCAGATGAGGATAACAAAGGCAGGACAGGCAAGGGCAGGGTCATTGCTTCCTGATGTGAAGAAATATAATGCTGAACAAAATGTATTACATATATATATATATATATATATATATATATATATATATATATATATATATATATATATATATATATATATATATATATATATATATATATATAATATATGATCTCACCTTACCACACTTGTACAACTATAATGGCAAATGCCAGACATTAGACAAGACAAGAGCAGATTCTTTCAGTCACCTGCATTGGTGGAAATGAACAATATAACACCTTTGGAAATATGAAATGTCAGGAAAGGAAGTTATGCTATGAACTGGAAATATATTTACCTTATTAAAATGTATCTACCTTGTTGTAAATGCCAGATTTGCATTGTCATATGATTAACATTAAATTTAGATTCATACCAGAAATTGACATTAAAGACATTAAATATTATCCTAAATCCTGAAAAAAAACCTATATCACAATTTATTAAGCAATTTTTTAAGCTGCTTTATTAAGAAGTACACTAAAGGTGCTGTAAGCAAGTTTTTTTTTTTCTGAGAAACACTGATGAAAGTAGATTGGACTGAGCAGCGCAACACACGTGTAGCCAATCAGAAGTAGGGGGCGTGTCCACTCATGATGGGGGAGAAGAGAGAGTGAGCAAGAGGGAGATTTGAAGAAATACTGTAGAAAGAAAGATGGCTGAGAGACATCACATTTAGAGAAAAAGTTAGAGGAATATCACTGGGAAAAGAAGGGTTATATGATCAGGCAAGAGCTTTAGGACCCTTGTTAATATTAGAAAAACTTTCCAGAGCAGGAGAGACCAAAGCGGGAAGGTATGGAGCCAGATCAGCCTCAAAAGTAATACATTTACAAAGCAAAATTCATAAATGCACAGCACAATTCACATTTACAAAATCTTAAATTCATAAATACACAAGTAAAAGCATAAATATTTCCCCAAATGCTCACACAAATGCATCTTACCTAAATACATTTAAAATCTTTACACAAATATGTATATATCATGCTCTTGAATTAATTTCCATCACACATTTATGAATGATGTTACATGTATTTACGTGTGTGGACTGCTTTGAATTTGTGTGCAGTATTTTTGAGACCTTCCTGGCAGGTTAAGATTCATAAATATCTTTTTTTGGAGGATGTTCTATTTAGCCAATCGCAGTGAGCTGATTGAACCTGATACTACTACTACTACTAATAACAACAACAACAACAACAGAACACATTACATAATTGTTGTTATTAAATGAAATATCTGGACATTTAACACTTATTTAGTAACATTACATATTGATCTGAATAAACAGGGTATGTGCAACTTTGGTGTATAAGACAGCAGGCTAACCGGGTAGCTGTATTTTGTGCGAATGATATAAATCATAATGTGATTTTGTAGAAATTGTAATCATAAAGGACTCGATCATGGTACAATGCACAGTACAAGCGCAGCGTTGAGCTTCTTGAGTCTATTCAGTTTTGATTGGTGGATTAAAAGCTCACCGCGATTGGCTAAACCGAACATCCTCCAAAAAAAAGATATTTATGAATCTTAGGCTGGATCCCAAATGACACACTTCATATGCACTTTCGTTCTTGTGGACTTACAATGGCCGCCGCGTGCACGTGTCCGTTAAGTCCACGAGACCGTAGGGTGACCCATTCATCATTTAAGGTTTCAGAAGGGTGCTCATGAGCACCCCCTTAGCAGGTCTTATGTGCCCTCGATGTGCACTTCAGCTGAGCCCGCAAGTTTGTGAGCTACGCAGAGGACTTTACCCGGCAGTCAAAGTGGCATTATGTCATGAAAGTGTGGACTCAGAGGAAGACCGTTAGGGTTTAGGGTGCCATTTGGGATCCAGCCTTAACCTGCCAGAAAGATCTCAACAATACTGCACACAAATTCAAAGCCGCCCACGCATGTGTGACGATTTGCAAATGCAGATTCAACGATCCATAAATACATGTAACATCATTCATAAATGTGTGTAAAGATTTGTACATGTATTTAGGTAAGATGCATTTGTGTGAGCATTTGGGGAAATATTTAGATGCTTTTACTTGTGTATTTATGAATTGTGTTTTGTAAATGTATTATTTTTGAGGCTGATCTGGCTCCATAGGAAGGCCTGAAAACGGACGCAGAGGCTGCATTGATTCTGCTCCATACGTGTGTAGCATTGGGTTTGCTGTTTCACAGAATCAAGATATGCTGTTGTTGTAATATTAACTCTTGCTTCTTGTTTACTGTATGTAAATATTTTGTTCTTCCTTGTCATTTGTTCGCCATCTTCACTTCATTTTTCTCTAAGCGTTATTTAGCTTTCTATAGAGGCCACAAACAACTGCTTTACATAACAAATGAATCATTTCAAAATGATTCTTCAAAACTGCAAAGTGTGGTAGTTTGTTTGTTCTGTTGAACAAATGCAAAGCACTGAAGTTAAAAACACAGTTTGTGGAGCTGGTGACATTTGTGTTTTTTGTTCAACTTTGACACATGCTTTTGCGGTTTTAAATATAGAATATGTATATTCCCTGGACATTGTTTACTATTATTTTTGCATACACTTTTTCTTTTTAGTAATTCCTACCTAATGAATATCGCTTTAGAGCAAGTGTGTCTAATTTAAAGTGGTAAATTAGTAATCAGTTTAACTTAGTCACTTAATTTTATACTTTTAAAGTTTACTGAAATCTGCCAATAAATGTTATGAGCTGTTTCTACTTTGGGACTGATACTTTAAAAACAACAAAAAAATCCTAAATAATATTTACTGTTTAAATGATTACATGATTAGATTTAGGGCAAATGTAGCATTTGCATAATATTCAATGTAGAAAATACTAAAGCTTTCCTGAAAGATGGCTTATGATTAACATTAAATTTAGATTCATACCAGAAATTGACATTAAAGACATTAAATATTATCATAAATCCTGATTCAAAAATAAATAAATTTCATTTTTAAATGTATTTACTCACAACATCTTTAATATAATGATGTTTTTCAAGCAAACATTTGAGCGAGTAAATACATTAAAAAATGAAATTAATATATACCTGACACCTTGGCTAAAAAAAAAAAAAAAAAAAACACTCTTAGAAAAGTCCAAAAAAATAAAACTCATTGTTAATATGAAGGAATTTTCCATAATGATTTTCACAAGTTTTACCCATATTGTTGTGTTTTACGGTTAAAGTAAGTCTTCAAACTTAACAGAAGCGTCATTTACGTTTTTCTACCGATTTTTTCTTTTTCTTCTTGAAATGTCTTTGTGATTTTTTTTTTTTTTTTTTTCTTTTTTTCTTTTTTTCTCACAGTCAACTATTTCTGCCATTGGTTGGCAGAGAGCCGCCTCCAATTTTTTTGATTGACATGCAGGCTGCAGTCAGATTCATATATGCCAGGACTGTCACACAGACAGGTGTGATTCTCAGGGCATCTATCTCAGTGATATGTCAGATAGCAGAGACATGGTAAAAATCATCTCTTATACACAGCTTTAAATAAGTATTCTCTCTGTTTAATGCCACTATCACTAATATAGTGAAGTGCTGCTGCTGTGAATATCACACAATCCACACAAGAGCAGAACAATTTCCACTGCTACAGACGTTCACATAGAGATTGTGACTGACATGACGAGTTAAACCACGAGGGCCCAGTTTGCACCGGCTGTATCTTTTTGCAGTGGTCACATTAAACATGGCTCAGCATGAATCTGTTAATATCACCTACAGGCCCTAGAGAAAATCAAACATCTGTGCCCTACTATATTTAAACATGCCACTTCTTCTCTTTACCACCAACAGACAAGGAAGAAAAAAAAATGAACAAGTGAGAATGAAAGTAGGACATTCACAACCCTACAGCATTCCTATTACAAAAAGAAAGACTGGGTGAGAAGAGATTGTTCTGGTGTTCATGTAAGATGCTGTCTCAACAGAACGTGCTGCTAATATCACAGAGCGTGCAGTGACCTTTTTACGCTCAAAATGGTCGCAAGCCATGTTCAGATGAAAAGAAAAGGTGAAAAGAAATTATCCTAAGGCTAATGATGAATGCACATATACACAGGTGCTGGTCATATAATTAGAATATCATCAAAAAGTTTATTTATTTCACTAATTCCAATCAAAAAGTGAAACTTCTATATTATGTTCATTCATTACACACAGACTGATATATTTCAAATGTTTATTTCTTTTAATTTTGATGATTATAACTGACAACTAAGGAAAATCCCAAATTTCAGTATCTCAGAAAATTAGAATATTACTTAAGACCAATACAAAGAAAGGATTTTTAGAAATCTTGGCCAACTGAAAAGTATGAGCATGTACAGCACTCAATACATAGTTAGGGCTCCTTTTACCTGAATTACTGCAGCAATGCGGCGTGGCATGGAGTCGATCAGTCTGTGGCACTGCTCCGGTGTTATGAGAGCCCAGGTTGCTCTGATAGTGGCCTTCAGCTCTTCTGCATTGTTGGGTCTGGCATATTGCATCTTCCTCTTCACAATACCCCGTAGATTTTCTATGGGGTTAAGGTCAGGTGAGTTTGCTGGCCAATTAAGAACAGGGATACCATGGTCCTTAAACCAGGTACTGGTTGCTTTGGCACTGTGTGCAGGTGCCAAGTCCTGTTGGAAAATGAAATCTGCATCTCCATAAAGTTGGTCAGCAGCAGGAAGCATGAAGTGCTCTAAAACTTTCTGGTATACGGCTGCGTTGACCTTGGACCTCAGAAAACACAGTGGACCAACACCAGCCGATGACATGGCACCCCAAACCATCACTGACTGTGGAAACTCAAGCAACGTGGATTGTGTGCCTCTCCTCTCTTCCTCCAGACTCTGGGACCCTGATTTCCAAAGGAAATGCAAAATTTACTTTCATCAGAGAACATAACTTTGGACCACTCAGCAGCAGTCCAGTCCTTTTTGTCTTTAGCCCAGGCAAGACACTTCTGACGCTGTCTGTTGTTCAAGAGTGGCTTGACACAAGGAATGCGACAGCTGAAACCCATGTCTTGCATACATCTGTGCGTAGTGGTTCTTGAAGCACTGACTCCAGCTGCAGTCCACTCTTTGTGAATCTCCCCCACATTTTTGAATGGGTTTTGTTTCACAATCCTCTCCATAGGGTGCGGTTATCCCTATTGCTTGTACACTTTTTTTCTGCCACATCTTTTCCTTCCCTTCGCCTCTCTATTAATGTGCTTGGACACAGAGCTCTGTGAACAGCCAGCCTCTTTTGCAATGACCTTTTGTGTCTTGCCCTCCTTGTGCAAGGTGTCAATGGTTGTCTTTTGGACAACTGTCAAGTCAGCAGTCTTCCACATGATTGTGTAGCCTACAGAACTAGACTGAGAGACAATTTAAAGGCCTTTGCAGGTGTTTTGAGTTAATTAGCTGATTAGAGTGTGGCACCAGGTGTCTTCAATATTGAACCTTTTCACAATATTCTCTGAGATGCTAAATTTGGGCTTTTCCTTAGTTGTCAGTTATAATCATCAAAATTAAGAGAAATAAACATCTGAAATATATCAGTCTGTGTGTAATGAATGAATATAATATACAAGTTTCACTTTTTGAATGGAATTAGTGAAATAAATCAACTTTTTATATATATACACTCACCTAAAGGATTATTAGGAACACCATACTAATACTGTGTTTGACCCCCTTTCGCCTTCAGAACTGCCTTAATTCTACGTGGCATTGATTCAACAAGGTGCTGAAAGCATTCTTTAGAAATGTTGGCCCATATTGATAGGATAGCATCTTGCAGTTGATGGAGATTTGTGGGATGCACATCCAGGGCACGAAGCTCCCGTTCCACCACATCCCAAAGATGCTCTATTGGGTTGAGATCTGGTGACTGTGGGGGCCATTTTAGTACAGTGAACTCATTGTCATGTTCAAGAAACCAATTTGAAATGATTCAAGCTTTGTGACATGGTGCATTATCCTGCTGGAAGTAGCCATCAGAGGATGGGTACATGGTGGTCATAAAGGGATGGACATGGTCAGAAACAATGCTCAGGTAGGCCGTGGCATTTAAACGATGCCCAATTGGCACTAAGGGGCCTAAAGTGTGCCAAGAAAACATCCCCCACACCATTACACCACCACCACCAGCCTGCACAGTGGTAACAAGGCATGATGGATCCATGTTCTCATTCTGTTTACGCCAAATTTTGACTCTACCATCTGAATGTCTCAACAGAAATCGAGACTCATCAGACCAGGCAACATTTTTCCAGTCTTCAACTGTCCAATTTTGGTGAGCTTGTGCAAATTGTAGCCTCTTTTTCCTATTTGTAGTGGAGATGAGTGGTACCCGGTGGGGTCTTCTGCTGTTGTAGCCCATCCGCCTCAAGGTTGTGCGTGTTGTGGCTTCACAAATGCTTTGCTGCATACCTCGGTTGTAACGAGTGGTTATTTCAGTCAAAGTTGCTCTTCTATCAGCTTGAATCAGTCGGCCCATTCTCCTCTGACCTCTAGCATCAACAAGGCATTTTCGCCCACAGGACTGCCGCATACTGGATGTTTTTCCCTTTTCACACCATTCTTTGTAAACTCTAGAAATGGTTGTGCGTGAAAATCCCAGTAACTGAGCAGATTGTGAAATACTCAGACCGGCCCGTCTGGCACCAACAACCATGCCACGCCCAAAATTGCTTAAATCACCTTTCTTTCCCATTCTGACATTCAGTTTGGAGTTCAGGAGATTGTCTTGACCAGGACCACACCCCTAAATGCATTGAAGCAACTGCCATGTGATTGGTTGATTAGATAATTGCATTAATGAGAAATTGAACAGGTGTTCCTAATAATCCTTTAGGTGAGTGTGGGTATGTGTGTATATATATATATATATAAAAATAAAAAATAAAATATATATATATAAAATAAGTAAGAAAACATTTATACAGAATGAATTCTTGAGTTCAAAAGCAGCATGATGAGGAGCAACACAATGGAACAAAATGCAGGGGTCTCGAGATGCATTGGTTCAATTGTTAACTACTTTCAAGTAGATTGTATTTTTTTAACTGTTGGTCTATATAAACAAATGCAAATCATTATCTTTATTTAATGTAATTATTAAAAATAAAAAAAGAATGTAATTCATTGATTGACAGACATTTCAACTTTAAACTCTTTCCTATACCACACAGCAATAAACAAGTACTTCACTTTCTCTGCCTTAAACTGTGTAACCCTGAGACCAAATTTGAAGATACCACACCACAGTTTTCAATTTGCACAAAGATTATGAATATATTCATTTTTAAGAAACACAAGCTTTTACAGTAAAGTCACCTTCATTTATGTAGCGCTTTTCACAATATAGATTGTTTCAAAGCAGCTTTACAGTGATAGGAAATTAATGGAAGAGATTGTTTTGGCTGTACATCAGCTCTAGAAAAAGCTAAAGTAAGTTTTTGATTGATTCATTTCCGTTGTAAATAATCATTAGTTATTTACTTTGGGGCCACTTACACAACACCATTTTCAACCAAAATAGAAAACCTCATCGCTTTCCAGCTGCTCATCCGCACAGCAACAGTGTTTGGTGGCTAGAAAACGCAAACCTTGAAACAGGTTTTGAAATATTTTTGAAACAATATCATTATTATCTTCGTGTAAACTTAAAAAAAAAATGTGAATCTGTCCTAACCAGCCACGAGGGCGACACGATGATTCTATTTTAGAAACGGTTTCTATTTCTGCGACGTCGCAGCTACAATAACAACACAAAACATGGCAAAGATAATCTCAGGTAGTGTTTATGTGCTTGTAATGTTAAAAGCATGTAATGTGACTTTGAAGAAGAAGAAGAAGTTTTATTTATATAGCGCCTTTCCAAAGCTCAAGGTTGCTTCACAACGTGTTAGACAGTACATTTGCACACTCATATACACAATAGTACATTTGCATACCCACATACACAAGACAAGCACAGGTCTTATATAGCCACATTAATCAAAATACAAATTAAATGGATATGTCTTTTGAATATCATTTAGTGCTTCCATCTTTGTAACATAGTCGTACTAAAATCAACAATGGATAATTCACCTCAGTATGAATTTTAGTAATGTTTAAATGGTATAATATTTGTGAATTTGATTATGTAGGCTACTTATACATTTCCTTGCGAATGCCGTTGTCATGAGAAATCCTGTCCCCCTGTGAAATAGTGTCCGCTTAGCACCCCAGAGCGATTCTATTGGCTGAAAGAACTGTTAATGGGTAATCTGTTCAGAGCCTGATTACAATTCTTACAAAATCACGTTTTGATTTTTGTCGTTTAAATTGTGTTAAAATAGTCTTTATCGTCTTGCAAATCATGTTTCATATACTAGTATATAACCGAAGCATATCTGGTTCTTAATGTTTTTTTAGTTAGCGTACGTTCTAGCATAGATTAGCACAGCAGCTCGATTTTGATCAGGCATTTAAAACAGCTACCACGTTGGGTCCTAAGCGGACACTATTTCACAGGGGGACAGGATTTCTCATGACACCGTCAAGATTAATCTTGTGCACTTGCCGCGAGAGCCCTCCCACACGCTGTTCTGACTGTCTGTGGTTTTTGATTGATTTGTCGCATCTCGTAGTCGCGTCGCGTCTGGTGGACAGACAAGTTGCTTGTCGCTGGAATCTTATTGCGTCGCGTGTAGTTAGGACACAGTGTTACATGTTTAGTTTATAGGCAAGCGCGTTTGAATACGTATGTGCGCATTGCGCAGACGCATAGTTTTTCTTAAAATAAAAAAAAAAGACCAAATTACTTGTCTGCATTGCATAAATACAGTGTTTTTTAGTCGTTTCCAATAATTCCGATAACGTTTTCATCTGTACAGAGGGAAAGTGAAGTGAAGGAGGCCTTCACAAAGGAGAGTCTAGTTGACACGGTCTCTGCCGACACTTCAGGGCTACGTTGTGGTCATGTCTAGGCGCAGGTACACCATCTGATCTGGATACTGTAAACTACTGTAAAGCTCTGGATAAACCGAGAGACTAATTAGTGTAGATGCCATGATGTAATGAGTACATCAGGTGTTATGGGAAGGTGTTCTCGGTTCCGGCTGACCTTATACAGAATCCCCTCCAGATATATAACTGAAGTTTGTGTCAGTGTTGTTATTGTTAACTTAAAATAAAAACATTCAATTTATTGAAATAAAGCAGAAATTAAATTAGATACAAAAAATACAAAAAGTAAAATTAGAAATGCCTTGGCAACTAACTGAAGTTTTAGTCTATAATTCTGTTATCATTTACATTTTCTTTTTAATGACTTCCTTTCTTCTGTGGAACACAACAAAAGAAAGTTTCATATAAGTTTTAAAGGGCAAAATTTCACTTTTACATGGTGTTTGAACATAAATGTGTGTTGGCAGTGTGTGACCACCCACACTCTTATCTACCCAGTGCTTTTTTTTTATTTATTTTTTTTAATCCCCATAAATCATAAGCCCTGTCTCAGAACAAGCAGTTTGCAGATTCTTGGCAAAGTGACATCACTTTGCACAGGCCCCTCCCACCACTGTTTACGGACACTGCCGTTTAAGCATAGACCCACCCTGAATGAGCTGCACACAGTCCGCCATTGTTTCGATGCCGGAGCAGGTTTAGGTTCGTTTATGTCTGCGCAAATCATTTCACTCCAGACTGCTTTGTGAACAAGGGGCAATACAAGGCAGTCGTAACTCAATGATGGATCTATACCAACTGTTCGTGATTCAGCTTATAGTCTCCGGAGCGATACTAGTCATGGCAGTCATGAAAGAAAGAGTGCCCACTTCATTAATTCATCTGAGTTGTTTTACGTCTATAAAGTTTACCAGTTTATTAAGCACCCCCTGGAAAGGTCTGTATATATGTTTACTGTTTAGTGTTTTTGTGTAATTCGCTGTGTATACTGATGATAATGAAAGGGAGAGAGAGAGTTTATGGATAAGACCGTAAAACAGATGCTTCATCTTTAGTGTGAAGTACAAAAAAACTTCATAAAACTCATTAGTAAAGTTTTGGCAATTTTTCCTCTACAACAGGCTTGCACTAATAGTGAATAAAAGAAAGATGACAAATAAGTTATAACTGTAATTAAACAAAACTACAGTTGCAAGAAAAAGTATGTGAACCGCTTGCAGAATCTGTGAAAATGTGAATAATTTGAACAAAATAAGAGATCATACAAACTGCATTCATTTTTATTTAGTGCTGTTTAAAAAAAAAAAATAAAAAAAAGTTTACATATAGTCCACAAGACAAAAAAAAAGAGCTGAATTTATTAAAATTACCCGTTCAAAAGTTTATGAATCATTGATTCTCAATACTGTGTGTCGTTCCCTGGATGATCCATGGCTGTTTTTTTGTTTTGTAATGGTTGTTCTTGTGTCCCTTGTTTGTCCTGAACAGTTAAACTGCCCAGTGTTCTTCACGAAAATCCTCCAGGTCCTGCAAATTCTTCAGTTTTCCAGCATTTTTTTCATATTTGAACCCTCTCCATCAGTGACTGTATGATTTTGAGATCCATCTTTTCACACTGAGGACAGCTGAGGGACTCAAACACAACTATTAAAAAAGGTTCAAACATTTACTGACGCTCCAGAAGGAAACAAAATGCATTTAGTTAAAATTACTCACATTTTCACAGATTCTGCAAGTAGTTCACATACTTTTTCTTGCAACTGTATATCTGTTCCCCATGCAGCATTTTTTCTCTGGCTCTGAAGACCTTATTGTCCGACTCCAGTTCGAACTGAACACCGCTACTGAGAGTTTCTGTTCTGACATTTTCATTCTGTGAGATGAGATTGTCCTGACACCGGACACAAGCTCTTGAAGCTCCGCCCTCTTCTTGAAAGGGGGCCAGAGGCACCAGCTCATTTGCATTTAAAGGGATTCACACAAAATCAGCAAATTTTTGCTCGCCCCTGAAAAGTGGCAAATTTAACATGCTGTAAAAAATTATCTGTGGGTTATTTTAAGCTAAAACTTCACATGCTGGGGACATCAGAGACTTATTTTACATCTTGTAAAAAGGGCATAGTAGGTGCCCTTTAAATCTTATCTTGCCCATTCAATGAAAGCAGTTTTTGGTTTATTTTTGGTCTGTTCCTCAAAAAATATAGTAGTCAATATTACTCATGCACAATAGCTTTGTATATGTATTTTAATGCTATTTTTTGCAGTGTTATTATTATTATCATTTTCACTTACTGAAATGAAGCTGAAAAAAAGACATGTTAAAATCTAATGTTAAAGTAAAAAAAAAAAAAAAGGCAATTTTGTCGTAGTAACTGAAATAAAGTACTTAAAATCACTAAAAATAAAATAAAACCTGCTTTTATTGTATGGTAGCTTCGTTTTTTTCCCCATAAGGGTAAGTCAACGATAACACAATGTTAATTTTTTGGGTAAAGTAAACCTTTAAAGTTCATATTTTAAGGACAATGTACCATGCAAACGCTGTAATAATTATCTATTAAAGTGTGACTTCACTACACTGCCCTCTCTCTCCTCATACAATTATTAAGGATCATAGACTTTACTTAAGTGGGCCTAAAGTGGCCATATTTAGCTTTATTACTCTTGGGCCACTGGGTTGACTGCTTTGGACGCTCTGTTATGTTATGCTATATAACCTGCTTGTCAAACCGATCCACTCTGAATGGTATCCTTCACAGTTGCCATGACTTTGGCTGTGATTGATTTCTCAGTGTCTTTTCTGACAGCTTCACTCCTGCACACTGAAATGGCAGAAATTCTTGGACCTTCACCCTCTTTATGAGACAGTCTATTCTTCAGAGTTAAAGATGCTCTTGCGCTTGTTTATGCAGTGAGGCTTAAACTACCTTTGGTTTTGTGCTTTTGTGCTAAATCAAAGCATGAAAGCCTTGAGCAAGCAACATCAGAGCTGGCAACCTCACTTTAACAGCTCATTCAGATCAGAGATGAGTCACATTTCTTCATTAAAATTAGTCTGTTTAAAGTGCCCATATTATGCTAATTTTCTAGTTTGTTTTGGAGGTCTCCTGCAACAGGTTTACATGCATCAAAAACACTTTCATTGTCTCATAATATACATTGCACATCACCACATATTTGAATGATTCTCAAACGATTTGACAGATGAATCAGTCTCTCTAAATCCCTCCCTTCCGCGATTGGAAGTACTAGTTATTCAGCCCAAACCTCCATCGCAAGGACGACTTGAGCAGGACATTTCTCAGTGAAACGCTAGTCAGTTTGAGGTTCATGACCGGTGCACATGCGGGAACTGTGTCAATAACGGTGCATACGTTAGCCCAGCACTAATGTGAATGTCTGCTGTAACATTAAAGTTAATTCCTTCATCATTACTCAAAGTAGTATGACAATCTGCATTAATAGACACAATTGTAGGTAATAGTGGCCCACAGCTGAATTAACTATTTCAGTAAGACGATAATAACATCAGTTAGCCGGTTAGCTGGAGACCTACACAATATAAAACATAAAACTATGTATTTTGAACACCCGGTAGAAAATATATACATCAGTAATTATTCATACTTACAGGGTGTGATTCTGAGTAGCAAGCTGGTCCAAATAAACTGAGTTCTGGCCCATCTTTCAAGAGCAAGCGTTTTGCGAATCCCACGTTGAAGGGCGGGTCAAGTTGTTTATGAGTGGACAACGTAGAACATAGGCGAGTGTTATGCATGTGTTAACTAGTGACATGTATTCAACTGATTGGGATTAGAATTCCTGGCGACTCGTTAAGCCGGTTCAGAGTGTAGATACTTTCTTTTGGGAGACAATACATTTTTTTATTGTGCACCTTTGACTTTACAACTTTGCAGATGGTTTAGGTACATTCACAGATGGCTATATTACACACTGCATAAAAGGGAATATTCGAAAAACCATAATAGGGGCACTTTAAAGAAATAGTTACCAAAAAAAAAATATATATATTTGTTTAATTAAATCCTTTTGATGTTTTATTCTCAGTGACAAACGCATTTCGCCCTTTTTGTGTGCATGCTTCCAAAATTCACCTATTTTGTAAGAAAGTCATACAGTTTGGAATGACATGAGGTTTTCATTCATGTTTCAGCATGTCATTTTGTCACTCTTAAAAATAAAGGTTCTGTAATGGCATCTATGGTCCCATGAAGGACCTTTGACATTTCCATTCCACAAAACGTTCTTTATAATGAAATAAAAGGTTCTTTAGATTATTAAAATGTTCATCGTAGTTCGCACACTCTTAAAAGTAAAGGTTCTTTATTGGTTCCATGAAGAACCTTTAACATCCTTGGAAACTTTTCATTCCACAAAAGGCTCTTTATAGTGAAAAAGGAAGATTTTTTTTTTTTTGATTATTAAAATGTTATTTACACTAATAAAGGAACATGATCACAGAAAGGTTTTTTGAGGAACCAAATATGTTTTTTTTATGGCATCGCTGTGAAAATCCAGTTTTGGAACCTTTATTTTAAAGAGAGCACTAGAAAACATGGTTCTTATAAGAACTGTTCACTGAAAGGTTCTTCTTCTATTACTCTGAAAACACCCTTTTGGAACCTTTATAGTGTTGTGCGCTTCCACTCCTGAGCAGTAGGGGGCAGTGTAGGCTCTCCTGCGTTATCCCTTCCAGCACATTGATTCTGTGGAGACTCTGGGGATTGGAGCTCAGGCAAGGCTGAGAGTGGCTCAGTGCCCGCATTGTTGCTACTTTTATCCCAGTCCTTCCTTTCTTCCATCGCTTTACATATTTCTACCTTGACTAAACAACGAACAGGAGAAGTTTTCAGGGAAGCTCTGGAGAGGAAGAGCTCAGTTTAATTGCTCGGAGCTGTTCACATCCATAAATGCATGTCTAAAATGGAAGGACGAGTCCCAGATGCCCATTTCTTCCGTGTTACCCCTTCATAAGCCCCCTGCGCACAAGTATTCTGTGATTCGCTGTACATCTCATATAAATAATGTTCCTGATGAGAGGTTGTAAATCAGCCCAGATTGGCATCCCACATCAAGGCTCTTTTTGCAACTACGGGCAGTTTACTGATTCAATAGGAAGCATTTACGCAATGATACATTCTCATTTTCACATTTGTGTGACGGTGAGTCAGATCTCATCAGTGGTCAGGCTGATGATGGCTGATGATCTAACATCTTCCAGCATCTACTGGAAAGTCTTACCAGAAGATTAGAGATGCTAGTCTGTAATGCAGTGTTAATGCCAATGGTTTTGGAATATGTGGTGTCCACATACTGATATGCAAATATACATTTATAATCTGAGAAGATTACAATTATAAAATGCATCCATAAATCAAATCTAGCACTGGAACCAGGCAGTTAGAGTTCCAATTTACCTGATGTTACAGAGTGTATTTACAGTTAGGTTAAGATTACAGATCATTTCACAATATTTTTTACTGTGTTTTTCGTCAAATAAATGCAGCCTTGATGAGCACAAGAGACTTCTTTCAAAAGACTTCTTTTTCCCGAGCAGCTTCAGAGCACCTCATGTGCGTTTTGGCCAAAGGATTACACATGGACAAATTACATTCTCCTACAACACTCAAAACAAAGATGCTCAAAACACTGATACAGCTGCCGACACAACACTAAAACTAATAACCAAACTCGGGTCAGACCTTTAGACTGTTCTGACTCGGGTTACTATATCTTTTCTAACTGATGCGATTTACGGTTTTTACCTAAAAATGATGTTTAATACTCTGAAAAATCCCATAGACCTTGATGGAATGTTCAAATGAGCCAAGACTGTTCAGACTCCAACTGAAAAATTTCAAATCTAAACACACTAGGGATGTAACGATTCACTCAACACGCGATGCGATACGATTCACGATACTAATTTCACGATATGATTTTCTCACGTTTTTTTTAAACAAAATGAGATTTAAGACAAATTATAAAATAAAAGTGTCCTTTTATTTCTCAGACAAAATTCAGCATATTTCTTTGTAAAATGTTAATATATATTTGATGTCAAATAATAACTCAATTGAAATTTTAAAACAAATCCTTAAAAAGTCCCTTCAAGGAGATCTTCCAATGTTTTCTTGGGAGGAGGTTGTTTCAGCTTCTTCACCCTCATCCTGCACTAAGGAATAGCAGAAAAAAAAGACTAGGTCAAGTTTAAGTACAACAGTGACAGGGGTTTCACATTGTTATAAAGGAAAGATTTCAATTATAATTTGTATCATTACACTTGCAAGAGTTAGAAAAAAAGAAAACATTTATAATCAACCATAATAATCAACGAATTATTGGGAAAAAAAATCCATGTACACATTTAGAGAAAGAGATAGTAAAATAAAAACACCTGGTTCTGTAACAGCACAGATTTTTCCTTCAGTCTGTGAAATACATCTTTCTCTTGATAAGGGCCTGGAATTAATTTACTACGGCAGAAAACAGCCTATCTTTCGCTGTGAAAACACTGATGCAACTTGTGATCTCCATGGCAATCGCCCTCGGCGCCGCGAGTGGGACTGCAAATCCGCCGGTCAGTGTGGTTTGGCCTATTATCTTTTACATGCAGTCAGAGGTGACTGGAGCCTCTCACTGTGGTGATTATTAGTCCTCGCAAAGTCAAAATGCTGCCACACCTCCGATTTGAATGAGTCAATGTAAACTACGTGCTTGCCGTCGCCATGTTTGACGTCACGTGCACACGGATGCGCTCGCGCACAACTTCCATATAAATGAACTGAAAACATTAGTTTATTTCACTCTTCTTTGCGCCAGTGTGCACGCACAGTCTGTACTTGCTCGTTGCTATCGTGCCTGTAAAGTGAGGTCACAGTTTATGGTTTCAGCGTCCCTGCTCTTTAAAACGTGTATCGCGATTCGTTTAACATCTCAACTGACTTAAATCGTCACACATTTGTATCGATTTTCAACCGACTCCGACTGAATCGTTACATCCCTAAAACACTTATTAGACTCAATTAAGCCGCCATTTTATGTACTATTTAAGCTACAAACAACCGCACTAGTAACATAAACCAACCAACCGAGTAACCATACTAGCAACATATAGCCTACCAAACAAATGTACTAGTAACATATATCAACTAGGGGCGTCCCCTACTAAAGATTTACATATTCAAATCAGAATTGTCAAGTCTTATATAGTCGACTGATAGCCGAATCGTGTGGAGGGGTAAACATTCGTAAAACATTTTAAAGCCACGATGTACAGATGTCAGCAAATCAAATAAATCGACTAAAATGCCTGTGCGAGCACGCTCTAGGTAGGCTACAGCGCAGCACTGACGCACCGAAAAACAATCAAAAATTTATTTACAGAATTAAATTAGAACAGAATATACCTTTCTAATAAATAAATAAAAAAACGAAATAAGTCAGAATCAAGTCACAAGGTGCAGAACAAATGTGTGCAAAATGCCTAAAGTACAGGGGAACATATATCAAAACACAAGCCAGAAAATAGTTAAGTTAGATAACCCTGAGTGATCAATAAATACAATAAAAATAAAGAAATTATTAAAATAACGAAAGTATAGCCAGAATTGTCAACTTTGTCTTTTTAACTGCAGAGACAATAATAAACGCTAAACTGGAGTGGCAGTCTTTTTTGCTAAACATGTCCACAGCATCCAAAATCAAATTAGAACTCGCTGAAATGTTTTGAAATTACTTGTACCCTACCTGATCGAAAGAAAAAAAATCCAGTCTTTCACTCTGCCTGTGTCTGTTTGAGTCTTTTCAAATTGTGTGCGGTAGTTCTATATGAAATCAGACATTAGCTCCTTTCACACAGCAATCCCGGGAAATTACTAGAATGACTTTACCAGTAAATACACAAATATGCTGTTCACACAAGTAACTGCGTTCACACGTCAGCACCAAAATACTGGTAAATTCTGTGATGTCAGTCATCTTTAAATACTGCACCGTTGTCTTCATTCGCCCGCATTAGAAAAAGCGCTTTAGTTTAACTATCTGTTCAATTTGACAACATATTTTGACGTCTGAGTGAAAGACATAAGGGGGTGATCCAATAGAATGTGTTTTTGCTCTTAAAAGCAAGAGAAGCACATCCAACTGCAGAGCCGCAGCGCAGATTAATGAAAAAGAAGGCTGGGTCTCGAGCGCAACACGTTGAAAAAAGTTGTGAGACGCGGTCAAAGATGATCATTTAGCTCATTTAGATCATTTAATTGTTTTCAACCAGGTTCCATCTTTCCTCTCACCATACAATCAGCTTGACCTCAACCAATCAGGTTTCAAAAGGGGCCACTCAACAGAGACTGCATTACTGTCGGTCACTGAAGCCCTGCGGATTGCGAAAGCTGATTCCAAATCATCTGTTCTCGTCCTCCTTGATCTATCTGCTGCCTTTGACACTGTGAATCATCAGATTCTTCTGTCCACTCTCTCATCACTGGGCATCACAGGGATTCCACTCCACTGGTTTGAATCCTATCTTACAGGTAGGTCTTTCAAGGTTGCCTGGAGAGGGGAGGATTCCAAAGCACATCAACTGACCACGGGAGTTCCTCAGGGCTCATAGCTTGGACCTCTCCTCTTCTCCATTTACACTATATCACTGGGACCCATCATACAAGCACATGGCTTATCATACCACTGCTATGCAGATGACACATAGCTCTACCTTTCATTTCAACCAGATGATCCCACAGTAGCTACACAAATCTCTAGCTGTCTGGCGGACATCTCGGCATGGATGGAAAAACATCACCTACAGCTCAACCTGGCAAAGACTGAGCTTCTCGTCTTCCTTGCCAATCCGACTCTACAACACGATTTCACCATCCAGCTAGGCTCATTCTTGATTTCCCCTTCAAGGTCGGTCAGAAATCTTGGAGTAACCTCTGATGACCAGCTGTCCTTCAAAGACCACATTTCAAAGACTGCTCGGTCATGCAGGTTTGCACTGCACAACATCAGAAAGATCAGACCATTCCTAACAGAGCATACAACACAGCTTCTCGTTCAGGCCCTGGTAATTTCTAGGCTTGACTACTGCAATGCGCTTCTGGCTGGACTTCCATCGTGTGCGATCAAGATGCTTCAAATGATCCCAAAAGGTCCCATGTCACACCTCTCTGCATCTCTCTGCATCTCTCTGCACTGGCTACCACTCGTTGCTCGCATAAAGTTCAAGGCATTGACGCTTGCTTACAGATCCATCGCAACTCAGCACTCGCATACTTCGACTCGCTCCTATGAGTTTACACCCCCACCAGAAGCCTTCGCTCAGCAAAGGAGCGACGGCTCGTGGTACCATCACAGAGAGGCATGAAATCCCTCTCCAGAACATTTTCATTCACCGTTGATCTTCCCACCTCCATCGGAATGCTGAATCACTGACAACATCCAAACGACAGCTGAAAACTCATCCCTACCGCGAGCACTTAACCTCATCTTAAAAAAAAAAAATTATATTTTTCTCTTTTTCCTACCTATTCGAGCTTGTGCTGCTCTGGGTAATACCCAAAATGATGTTTTATTAACAAGGTTCGGGAGGAGCACGATCAGATAATCGACACAGGTGGAGAGCACTCAGCTAATCAACAACAAGAGGTATATATACGCAGCAGTCTTACCTCTGTTTCGTTGACAGTTTATCAGCATCAGCAACATGTCTCAACGCCTAAGCCTGTCATCCAAGGATGGAAGCGACATCCCAATGGATCCGCCGGCCCCAGTACCATCAATCCGACGCCGGGCATAGAAATTGAGCCCCAGGCTTCCTTGCGCGGCCGAACGCCTGCTCATACAGGCTTGCGCCCGACAAGACGCCGAGGCAAGACTTCCACCATCCTCCCCGGCCTCCTTCCACCATGTAGCAACTTCCACCATCCTGCCCGGCCTCCTCCCACCATGTAGCGACTCGGCTACATATAATAATAATAATAATAATAATAATAATAATAATAATAATAATAAATTAAATTAGCTCAATAGGGAATTATGGTTATTAATATTTAATTATTTATAACTAATCGCAACGGGTTATAATTAAATTATAAATCTCCAAAAGGGAAATACCTAACCTAGGTATTTATGCAATATATATATGGTTAACAACCATGGGTCGCAATTAACTGTGAATAAATAAATATATATATATATATATATATACACTCACCTAAAGGATTATTAGGAAAACCATACTAATACTGTGTTTGACCCCCTTTCGCCTTCAGAACTGCCTTAATTCTACGTGGCATTGATTCAACAAGGTGCTGAAAGCATTCTTTAGAAATTTGGCCCATATTGATAGGATAGCATCTTGCAGTTGATGGAGATTTGTGGGATGCACATCCAGGGCACGAAGCTCCCGTTCCACCACATCCCAAAGATGCTCTATTGGGTTGAGATCTGGTGACTGTGGGGGCCATTTTAGTACAGTGAACTCATTGTCATGTTCAAGAAACCAATTTGAAATGATTCGAGCTTTGTGACTTGGTGCATTATCCTGCTGGAAGTAGCCATCAGAGGATGGGTACATGGTGGTCATAAAGGGATGGACATGGTCAGAAAAAATGCTCAGGTAGGCCGTGGCATTAAAACGATGCCCAATTGGCACTAAGGGGCCTAAAGTGTGCCAAGAAAACATCCCCCACACCATTACACCACCACCACCAGCCTGCACAGTGGTAACCAGGCATGATGGATCCATGTTCTCATTCTGTTTACGCCAAATTCTGACTCTACCATCTGAATGTCTCAACAGAAATCGAGACTCATCAGACCAGGCAACATTTTTCCAGTCTTCAACTGTCCAATTTTGGTGAGCTTGTGCAAATTGTAGCCTCTTTTTCCTATTTGTAGAGGAGATGAGTGGTACCCGGTGGGGTCTTCTGCTGTTGTAGCCCATCCGCCTCAAGGTTCCAAGGTTCTATCAGCTTGAATCAGTCGGCCCATTCTCCTCTGACCTCTAGCATCAACAAGGCATTTTCGCCCACAGGACTGCCGCATACTGGATGTTTTTCCCTTTTCACAGCATTCTTTGTAAACTCTAGAAATGGTTGTGCGTGAAAATCCCAGTAACTGAGCAGATTGTGAAATACTCAGACCGGCCCGTCTGGCACCAACAACCATGCCACGCTCAAAATTGCTTAAATCACCTTTCTTTCCCATTCTGACATTCAGTTTGGAGTTCAGGAGATTGTCTTGACCAGGACCACACCCCTAAATGCATTGAAGCAACTGCCATGTGATGAGGTGTTCCTAATAATCCTTTAGGTGAGTGTGTGTGTATGTGTATATATATATATATATATATATATATCATTACAGAATAACCTTTGAATTAGAATTAATTCAAAATTCATCTGATCCGTTCATTTAACGAACGAAAATCGTTCAATTGTCAAGTTTTATTCTTTCTTATCAAATCTTCAGGAAGGTTATCCTTCTGGTCACGAAGAATAAACTTTCCGAACTATTAGGATATTAATTAGAGTATTCAAAGATACTTGAGAGCTCGTAGCTAGATCTAAACATTAAAGTGACCATGCTTTGTGAGCGGCAACAATGACAATCGAACGTGGATACAATGGTTTTAATAATTGATACTACGAATACATACCACTAAACAAAGAATACATGTATATACAGAACAACGAATAGTAACAAAAGAGAATGAGAAGAAGAGTACGAAAGAGAGGAAGGAAAGGTTCAGGAATGGCAATTTCACAAACATAACCACGAGAGCCAGCAACGAATAATATCACCTTAAACAGGGGTACACATCTTAAAACGCATCTAAATTTCGATGGAATTTATGCTTGCATGGGTTGTTTTGTGCTGAGTAGGGAAGTTTGAAGGTGGTTGGAGCGAATGCCGAAAAGGGGAGGAAAAGAAGATTGTCTCGTCTGAGTTTTTGGAAGATGACTGAGCGCTGAGATGGCGCACGTTGCCTGTCCGCCTAGCTGCGGAGCGCGCCGACTTTAAAGGAACCAACCCACGTGACTGAGCCGCCAAGCCAGGGCCAAAGCCGCCTGGCCAGGGGACGAGCCGAGATGATAAGAGCATATGGGGCATGTGTTGATAGGGGGAGAGATTGTGTCCTGATTGAAGTTCTCACAGGATTCTAACGGTGCTGTCTGTTCTACCTCGGCCAAGCCACAAAACTGTCCACGATGCCATCTTCTTCAGATTCCTCGGTACCAGAACCTAATTTATATGCGGCTAAAAGCTTTCTGACGTTTATAGTGGAATCGACTCATCTTTGATCCTGTCCAGAGAGACTCCAGATGCTACAACCACCATTGCCTTCCCACACAAGATCCAGCTTGCTTTGCCCCGAGAGTCGCAGCAACAGGCCTTCAGCAAGCCTGGGCAGCGCTCCAGATTCCACCGGAGCAAGGCCACTCTTACCTCCCGACGCGGCTCAGCTTGCCACCGCGGTTTCCGCCGCTGCAGCACCGCATGCAGCCAGGCCCAGCGGCCCCCCCACAGCTTCTCAGTTCCACGCTCCCGCTGTTCACAACCCTTTTCTTTTCCAGTGGCCTCCAGCTCCCGTTGCAGAGCCAGACGCTAGCATGAGACCGCTTCCGCTAGCTGCACAGGCCCAATCATTTCAACAGTTTTATCCAACAGGTTACAACCCCGCCCACGTTCAGTGGCCTACAGCTCCAGTGGCACAAACAAGCACGAGCCTTCCGCCGCTTGCAGTACAAGCCCACACTTCACTCTCTAACCCCTCATTTTCTGCATATCATCCCCATTGTTTTTTCCAACCGCAGAGGGAAACCCAAACGCGAAGCCACCGCCGACATTCGCAGCCCCGGTTTACAACCCTACCACCTCCCACATGCAAACTAAACCACAACACTATCTCTCCTCAGCAATATCGATGCCCGTGCCATCCAACACCCTTGCCATGGAACCGCCACTAGTGTCCCAAAATATCCGTGCACAGATCCTCACAGGTGCGGACACAGATCTTTCTTCCCTTCTCTCTATGCTCCCCGCAGCCGAACCAGTCCACCTTCTCAGTTACCCTTAAAAATACGAATAGCCGAGCTCGTGCTGTCCTACGGAGGAAGCCATTTCTACACATACCATAAACTTTTTTTCAGCCAAAAGTGCCGTGCGAGTCGCACAGTGGAACCAGTGCACATACTGGGGCGCACTCGACCAGGATCTCCACAGCAGGGTATTTCTAGGCTGCAAAAACATCTCCTGTGCAGTTTGCAGGTCAGTGTCACACGCTAGAGCAACATGCCCACAGGTTCACCCCCACTCTCTACCCCGCCCAGAGACAAACGCAGTCAGATCCACCAGTTATGCGCCACGCGCAGCATCCACCAGCGCAGCCGCATCCTACTTTGAAGAAGGCAGGCAGTCCTGCAACCACTTCAATTCTGGCAAATGTGCCAGACAGCAATGTCGGTACATGCATATCTGTAATTTCTGCGGTGGCGCCCATGCCCGCATTATATGTCCAGTGTATAAATCTGCAAATAAAAAATATAAGAATTATTTATCGACTCCCGTAAATATTTCATGTATGGACCTCGAACTAGCTCATCACCCGGACGCAGAATTTACAAATTATCTGCTGTCAGGCCTCAAAAACAGCTTTAAACCTGGCGTAGAATGCCCGCTCTCCCAAAACACTATCTGTAACAACCTGCAGTCTGCCCTCATCGAACCCGAAGTCGTAGATAATCTCATTAAAAAATAAGTGGAGTCAGGCTTCATGATCGGCCCATTCGACAATCCGCCGTTTAACTCGTTTCGTATCAGCCCCATCGGAGTGGCTACAAGGAAATTCTCGGGTAAAAAAACGGCTAATAATTGACCTGTCAGCCCCGCACAATTCCCCGTTTCCAAGTATAAACAGCTTGATCTCCCTCGACGAATTCTCACTCAAATACCAGGACATTGACCAGGCAATCGACATGATTAAAATAGGGGCTCTTGACTTGCAAAAATAGACATTACATCCGCCTTCAAAATAATGCCCATCCATCCAGATGCATGGCACCTATTCGGGGTTCGCTGGCTCGGGAAATACTATTTCGCAGTACACTTAACCTTCGGATGCAAAAGCAGTCCAAAAATATTCGACATGCTATCAGAAGCCGTTTGCTGGATTTTGTCAAACAATTACGCCATTCCCCACCTTATCCACCTGTTAGACGATTTTTTAATAATCTCACCCCCCGAGGCCATCCCAGCCGCACATATCATCACAATCCAAAAAGTCTTTTCTGAACTCGGAATTCCCATAGCACAGGAGAAAACCATGGGGCCCGCTACTTCCATCAAGTTCCTCGGAATTAACCTAGATTCAATCAAATTCCAGGCATCCCTACCAAAAGAGAAAATCAACTGGATAATTCTCGTCTCATCTAACCTCCTCAAAAAACCAAATTGTTCAAAACGTGAACTTCTATCCCTACTCGGCCATCTAAACTTCGCAATGCGTATCATTCCACAGGGCCGCCCCTTCATATCGCACCTTCTCTCGCTCGCATCCTCCGTCCACTCACTAGAGGACCTAATTTCCATAACCCAAGCATGTCGCGACGAACTCAGGTTATGGCTAACATTCCTGAACCAATGGAACGGCCTATCCTTCTTCTATAGCAGCCTCGTGTCATCCCCCAATGATATCCAGCTGTTCACAGACGCAGCCCCCTCGATCAGTTTCGGGGGACTCTATCAAGGTCGCTGGTTTGCTTCCCCATGGCCACCACAGCTCCAGGACACTACACAGTCCTCAGCATTATTTGAGCTCTACCCGCTCGTAGTAGCGGCTTTCCTGTGGGGGAAAGAATGGGCCACTAGCAGCATTTTAGTGCACTGCGACAACTATGCAACAGTGCATTGCATAAATAAAGGACGTTCCCATGCACCGGCCATGATGCCACTTCTAAGGCGCCTCATTTGGATTTCAGCTTGCGACCAATTCATCATCATTGCTAAACACGTTCCTGGTTCAGAAAATCAAATCGCTGATTCTCTGTCTCGTTTTCTGTTTCAGAAATTCAGGACGTTGGCGCCAGAGGCGGAACAATTCCCAACCCCAGTACCTCGCTATTTGGAACTAATATTCCCGTAACCCATCCACTAAAACCCCTCCTCGAAGCATCGCTCAACACCATCCTACAAGCAGTCTCCCCCAGGACCCTCCAATCGTATATGACTGCTTGGAAAATTTTTAGAGCATTTCACATTTCTTACAACCTACCGTTCCCCGATTTTTCTCTCCTTTCAATTACCTCGTTCATCTCTTACCTAAATACCATCAAGGGCCTCCAAGTTGGGTCCATCAAAGGATACCTGAGCGGCATCCAGTTTTTTCTCAAACTGATGTACGGCGCTCCCTCTCCCGAGATAAATAATTCCCAAACTTCCCTTCTGATCAGAGGAATCCAAAGATCCCAGCCCACCAGTCCAGACGCCAGACAACCCATAACGCTAGATATCCTCACCAAATGTATTCATACCCTCGGCACAGGGTACCAGCCCCTCAATACCACCCGAACACTCGACGCCATGTTTATCTTAGCATTTTTTGGTTTCCTCAGATGTTCCGAACTTACTATCACATCCAAATTCGACCCAAAAATCCACCCCACCATCTCAGACTTATCAGTAATAGATGGGGAAACAATCTCTTACCTGATCAAGCAAAGTAAGACCGATCAAATAAAAAAGGGTCATTACATCTACATTTTTAAACTCGCAACACCGATCCAACCATACCAGTCAGTTCTGGCATATATCCAATGGAAAAGTTCCCAAACAAAATCTCCCCTGGAACCACTGTTCACGGATGAATCCAACAAACCCGCGACACGCTTTTGGTTCCAGAAACACCTCAAATCCGTTCTCCAACAGTCAGGCGTCCAAGCAAAGAACTTCTCAAGCCACTCCTTTCGCATCGGGGCCGCAACCTCAGCAGCCCAAAAAGGCCTCTCCCAACAACAGATCCAAGCTCTAGGGAGATGGTCCTCAGACGCTTTCCAAAGCTACATCAGGACCAACCGTTTTCACATCAAAAAAGCCCACCAAACCCTTATCGAATAAAAAAGCCCGTCCAGCGAGCATTTGGTCTCCCAGCGGACACAGCGAGAAATCCCTCGGCAAAAAATTCATGTTTTCCCTTTCTGCTTTTAGTGCTCCATGAAAAGCGGCACGTGTTCACGCAGCGAGAGTACAAGTCGTCACACAACGAAAGAGCAGAAAGCTTCCACGCAGCAAGGAAGTGGAAAGTTTCCACGCAGCGAGTAGTGGAAAGTTTCCATGCAGCACGGAAGTGGAAAGCTTCCACCAGCAAGAAAGTGGAAAGTTTTGTATTTAGCAGGCGGCTGTCCTATGCTTTAGCCTTTTGGGGGGTATTCTGGGTTCGGGCCAAATTCCGAGCTCAAAGCCCTCCCCCCGGACAGCATGCCAAATACGCATTTAAATCTATTCTCCACACATTATATGTAAGTGTGAACTCGTGAAACAGTTAACTTTTTGTGATTTTTCGCCTCTTCATGACGGATTGCTTCCTGTATTCCTCAGTTGTAAGTCGCTTTGGATAAAAGCGTATGCTAAATGAATAAATGTAAATGTAGCTCGATCATTTACCAGTAAAGACTGTATGTGTGAAAGGGGCTATTGAGCACCCCCATCTAGCCAAAATGGCATGATCCTCGTTTCATAACACTAAGAATCGACTGTGAGATTGGTACTCAAATCAGGCTCCTCCTATCGAAGTATTGAATCTTCAACTATTTGGGGTCAGCCCTAATATCAACCAACCAACAAACCGTACTAGCAACATATACCAACCCACCAACCAACCAACCGTATCTGTCTGTCTTTCTGATAGACTTTATTGCCTTCAAAATATTTAAACTTTAAACTTCAGACTACTTCAAACGTAAAGCCTTCAAACTTAAAGCTTTTAAAACGTTTTTAAACTTTCTGGTCTGGCTTTCTTAAGCCAATTTCAACGTTTGTTTTACAAAAACTTTACTCATCTAGTTGCTGTTGTTGTTTATTATTGCTTCTGCTGCAGAGCACTTTCTACTGCCAATACATACACGGCACGTGTACGGCTGTGAGCAAGTAAGACATGCTGCTGCTGTACAATATAGCATACATGAAATTACCTGTAGCAGATCTATACAGGTGGAGCTGGGAGAAGGTGGAGGGTTTATGAAAGCACGCTGCAACTGCTACAACAAATGCTGACCAAGTATTTGAAGGTTGAGCAGCGAGCACACTGGCTGCTGATAAAGCAAGAAACCCTAAACCAATCAGCTGTGCCCTATAGAGAACAACGTGATTGCAAGCTGATTAAGTTGAGGACCTATCAGCCTGCACCATCTAGAGTTTCATCACAGAACTTTGTATTTTTATACGCATGTTGTAAGTCTTCTAAAGTGACACAATCTCTTTGTATGATTAACCAAATCGAAATTTAAAACTTTATTCACTCTCAAAATCTGATCAAAACACTGAGTGAACAGAATTTTTTTTTTTTTAACTATTCCTTTAAGATATTGTGTTTTATCACTATAGATAACTTTGCAGGTGCAGAGTAATCCCAATTGGGACCATACCTGCAGTGTTTGCATTAACAGTCCAGATTGTTAATCGTTTGGCTTACATTGGAATGTCCAACATCAAAAACAACATAGATTTGTTTTATGCTGGAGTCAAATTAAACAGGTTATATTCTCTCAGGAAAATGACTAATCACGAGCCCAAGATTATGTTTCTGTTCTCTCTGATTATAAAGCTGTTTCTTGTCCTTCTTGTATGTTTAGACTCCTGGCTAGCAAGCATAGCTGCTGGTTTGTGGCGGCACCGTGCCCACCTTCGGCCTTGGCAAAGGACGTGGCACTAACCTGAGGGCACTTGGCATGCCCACACAGTGCCTGCTATCTACCCCAATGCCCTCCTGCCGCTCCCTGCTTCTTCGCTCTGCTTCCCAGCATTAATTAAACTTGGATGCAGCTGAAGTGCTGCGGTTAATACCCGCTGAAACCTCGGCACCTGCTTTCCTCCAGAGACACCCCCACTGTGAAGTCATGAATAAAATTCATGTTGGTTTTTAGGATTAGTCAACTTCTCATTTTTCCTGACCCTTAAAACGTCCTGGACTTTAATAGACATTTGTTGACATGACAAACACAGTGAGATTTCTACCAGTTTTAATGATTTAACTGTCCTTGGATATCAAAGGATAGAATAGTCTTTTTTGCTTGTTTGTTTGTTTCAGCTAGGATTTCAGAGCAGGTTTTACAACTGCACTCAGTAATGTGGTTTTCCTAGTTTAAAAGAATGATGCTCAATTATTATTATTATTATTATTATTATTATTAATATGATAATGAGACAATCATAATTCCATTCCAGTTCTGGATCTGTAAGTTCCCCCTGTATATTCACCCTTTGCAGCTATAACAGCTTCAACTCTTCTGGGAAGGCTTTCCACAAGGTTAAGGAGTGTTTATGGGAATTTTTGACCATTCTCCTAGAAGCGCATTTGTGAGGTCAGGCACTGATGTTGGACGAGATGGCCTTCGTTCGCAGTCTCCGCTCTAATTCATCCCAAAGGTGTTCTATCGGGTTGAGGTCAGGACTCTGTGCAGGCCAGTCTAGTTCCTCCACACCAAACTCGCTCCTCCATGTCTTTATGGACCTTGCTTTGTGCACTGGTGCCCAGTCATGTTGGAACAGGAAGGGGCCATCCCTAAACTGTTCCCACAAAATTGGGAGCATGAAATTGTCCAAAATGTCTTGGTATGCTGAAGCATTAAAGGGCATATTGCAGGTTAGAGCCCCCAGTGAGTCAATGTATAGAAAAATTATGTAAGAACTAGATTTTCTTTAAAATGTATTTCTGCATCTAAAAATGCCAAATATGGAAGTGACGTAACGGGAGGGAGTGTTGCCAATTTCAACAATAGGAAAACAATGGATCGCAATGACAGTTCGGACGCTGAGGAAATTGTAAATGTTTATTCATATGCATATCACGGACCACAGCCATACAATTATGACAGACAATAAGGGACAGGCCAGGATTAGACAGAACAATAATTAGAGGAGACAAATTGAGTTGTTGTGTGGGGAGAACCAGTGGAGAACAGAGCACTTCTACTGTTAATGAAATGTTGGTAGGCTATATGGTTTTCACTATGAGATGGATAGCCTAATAGTTATATAATTCAGATGGGCTACAGGTTATTTTTATGGTATGCCAAAAAGTTTATTTTTAAATGTAATCATTTGTACATTTTACCAGTATTTACCATACTTTTAATACAACAATTAAAATATGAAAAAATATGAAAATTATTTTCAAATAAAAGCGATTTGATCTTCAAAAAGCCTTTTTCCAAAAGGTACATCTTGAAAAAGAGGGGTTGTCTTGTATTCGGAACAATACAGTAAAATAAGCTATTTCAATCACATACTGTAAATCTATTCAAAATGAATGTATACACAAAAAATAAGTGAAATCCTTACTGGTTTTCTTAAACCGATTAAATCAGAGCTATAGCTGTGAAGTTACCATGGTGTAAAGGAACTGGGCCAAGCGATGCACCAGAAGCTAAATGCCTGGAGTATTCTTCCTCCTGTAAGGGTTTACACCTTTCCTAATTTAGCAACACTGATCCACACCCCATCCCTCCTATTTGGCGGAACTCAACAAAAATTAGGTTTACTTTAGCTGCAGAAGATGGAGATAGAAAGACAGAAATGCATTCATTCAAGTACGGATGCATTCATGTGCTTATTCTCTCCTTTTCTGTATTAAAGAACTCTCAGAATTATTATTATTATTTTTTTAATTGCACCTTTAGGGGTACAACAGCTTGTCACTGGGGCAGTACCCTTATAAGGACATCTTTGTACCATTTTCACCCTTAAAAGGCACAAATTAAGAGTAGCAATATGTACCTTAAGGTAATACTATGAACCTTTTAGGTGTATAAAGATATCCTTTTAAGGGTACTGCCCCAGTGACCAGCTGTTGTACCCTTAAAGGTACTATTTTTGCACCTTTTTTTTCTGAGAGTGGAGCGGCAGTTCGGAATGCAATTCCAGTGCATACTGTATACTGCTCCGAGTATGTGAGCAGAGTGGAGCGGCAGTAAGCTCTGAAATATCACAAAAGTTCGCTTTATAACATACATTAAATGAAAAAATAAATAAACAATAGGAGATAGTTTCAACGTGGTTTATTGGAACACTAGTGTGCAAAGATTTATTCCTACAACATGCCAAGCTTTATCAGCATTAAAAGTTAAATATCATTGCTGCTTTTTGCAGTGCAAATTTAGTTTGGAAAGATGAAAATAGTACATTTTCATCAGTTATTTTATCTACGGGTCACTACATTACAGATTTCTGCTCATTCAAAATCAGATACAGATAACTGTAAGCAGATAAGCACTGTAAGATTACATTTGTTTGAATGCATTAGAGAGAGCAATTGCGTGTGTGAATAAGTGCTACCCGGTTTAAAATGTGCTTTCACCCGATTATATTTAATATGTAGAAGATACAAAAAATTCCTTGAACTATAACATCCCGATCATGTCCATTGCCGTCATCATAACCTTTACATTCTTTCTGATTTGAGTGATCCATCTGAATCAAGCTAGTTAAATGTGTTGAACGTGTGAGTTCTGGCTAAAATGCAGTTATATTATCGGCCGTTGGCATGAATTGTGTTCATGATGGAGCAGTAGTGGAGCGCTATCAGAGTGAGTGAAAACCACAGCGCTCCGACTTTTAAAAAATCCTCTACTCACTCCATTCAAAATCACGCCGCTCCGCTCCCACTCCACTCCGCTCACATACTCTGATACTGCTCACAATAATTTTTTTTGTTTGGCCACAACAGTTGGGCAGTGATGATACACCTACTATAAGTAATATTGTTCAAATGACAAATGAAGAGTTCAGATGCAAAAACCTCTAAGTCCGTCTAAAAGATTTTTTTTTATCAGGCTCCTATATGTTTAGGTTTAGTAATTTCACTGTAATGGCAATGAAAAGGTTATTAGTCAGTTATTGAAATGCCTTATTTTCAAAAATGCCACGTTAGTCAATTCATTGGTATTTAACAAATGTAACTGTCTTTTGCTGCAAAACTAGCTAAGTCCATGTGTTCTAAATTCCCTATATGAGAATACGGGAAGGACTTTTATTATGAAACGTCTTGTGTATGCCGCTAGGTGACCTTAGTTTCCGCTATTCCGCTATTGTGTTTACTGCACTTTCACCAGCCTTTTGCGCCGCCATTTCTACAGGTCTTAAAGTGTTAGTTCACCCAAAAATGAAAATTCTGCCATTAATTACTTACCCTCATGTTGTTCGACACCCTTAAGACCGTTGTTCACCGTAGTGGATGAGCATTCAACAACCTATATTCAAATACAGTTCACAACACCATGTGTTTTTTTTTTTGTTTTTTTTGTTGCTACAACCTCTAAGTCCACCTCTTTAGACAACAAGGCATAGTAAACAGTTGCAAAATCACTAAAGATGCAACTGTAAACATTGCAAATGATGAACGCAGAATTCAAAATGTAACAATGAAAAAACTGAACTGTAATGATGGACAAAACATAACAACTTTGCAATTGAAAGCCGGCTCATGCGCACCCCGCCATTCATCTTGAGTCGTGTATTCTGATTGGTTTCTGTGGACTTATGGGGTTGCTGTGTCCATTTCTTTTACTGTCTATGGATTTTGCTGACAAAGGGAAGTGGCGTTTAGCCGTTTCTGCCAACGAACCGGTAATTTTAAATGGGAAAGTATTTGAGTGAAAGTATTTGATGAACGTATAGTATGTGCGGAGAGCATTCGCTCAATATCTTTATCTAATTTTTGACAGAGGTGGCGTTTAGCGGCTTTTGCATCTGAACTTTTCAAATATAAATGAAAATAAAATATTTAAAAAATAGTAATCCTTTATATTTTGTCAGAATACAAAGTGTTTGAATGTCAATGAATGAACAGATTAATGAATTAATAAACAGATGAATAAACAAACAAACAAATAAATAAATAATCTTTCATGAAATATTTACCATATTTTGGAAATACTTTAATTTTAAATGGCTGTCTACGAAAGCACGATTTTTGCCCTTTTATGGTGTGATTACATCATCTTCCAGCAAGGGTTGATATTAATTCCAGGTCACACAAGGAATGGATGATAAAGCTCATTGCATTGTGGTATAGCTGTTGTGCGCCATGTACTAACCCTGCAAATTATGTAAAATGTGACTAGACATCCAGGTATTCAATGCTTACAGAAAATTTGACTACTCATTATGCACAGTATATATATGTACTATGTATTTCAGAAAGTATCTGAAGTATACTTGTATGACATACTGAACATAGTCAAAGCTGTATAGTTTCTGGCTCATATTGTTGTGTTTGATTAGAGAGTTATTCTGAAACTAAAGCCCTGGGAATGATACATTAATGCAGCTATAGATTCACAACAGAGATACTGGAATTAAACACACTGGTATGTCCCAGAATGACCAATTACACATTAACCAAACCTAAGCTTATTCTAATTTATTCACCAGATGCTCGCATTATAATTGTTGTCTAACAATCTGATTTGAGCTTGTTAGCAAATTAATTCATCCATAACAATGTACTAGGGCCGACAGACACCGCATCCACATTCACAGCTTTGAACAGTCTGTTCATTACAAGTTGTGCAGCACTGATAAACTGCACTGTGTACCTGCTGCAGTCACGGACAATATGCAAACACACAACTTTAAAACGGGGCAGTCAAGAATTGAAGTACAAGCTCATCATACAAGACCAATATCCTGTGTCTGTATAAGAAGATGAGCTCACAGTGGACTCACCTTTGACCCATAAACAGGAAAACATAGTGGTCTGATGCTTTTAGCATATGCACTTAACAAATCCTTGGACACCACTCAGTTTAAAAGGCTCTTGTTATTTTCAAAGCCTTTCTCTAGTGCATGTTTGACAGGTCAGATATACTATCCTATAGCACTTTTTTCTATTTATTATGCGTATTTTGCACTTGTATTGACACTGCAGACATCAGGGATGCATTCAGACCCTGTTACATACCAAATTGCTCAGAAGTAATTCTATTTTAGCTATTAGCTAATAAGATACTTTAATGCATTCAAAATCCTCAGCACATTAAAATCAACATGAAATTGCAATTGTAAGTTAGTTGACTTGACTTCTATAACATGATGTACACTGTACCATTGAATATTTGGAGATTTTTTTGAATGAAATAAATAATGATTATTCATTAAGTATGCATTAAATTGTGACAATAATAATAAAAAAAAAATCTATTTCAAATAAAAGCTATTCTTTTGAACCTTCTATTCTTAAAAGAATCCTGGGGGGGAAAAAACAGATCAGAAAATTAGCACAAGAAAAAAAGTAGCACAACTGTTTTATTTGAAAGCCACGTTTCTAGCATCTGTAAAACTGCATTCTACCATCTTAAAAATATATCTAAATGACGGCACATGCTTTCAATGCAAAATGCTGAACAGTTAGTTCATGCGTTCATGACCTCAAGGCTAGATTATTGTAATGCTCTACTGGGTGGTTGCCCTGGTCGCTTAATAAATAAACTGCAGCTGATCCAAAACGCAGCAGCTTGAGTTCTTACTAGAACCAGGAAGTATGACCATATTAGCCTGGTTCTGTCAACACTGCATTGGCTCCCTATTAAACATCGTATAAATGTTAAAATCTAGTTAAATACTTACAAAGCACTAAATGGTTTAGCTCCCCAGTACTTGAACGAGCTCTTAACGCATTATACTCCATCACGTCTATTGCGGTCTCAAAATTCTGGCCAGTTGATAATACCTAGAATATCAAAATCAACTGCAGGTGGTCGATCCTTTTCCTATTTAGCACCTAAACTCTGGAACAGCCTTCCTAGCATTGTTCGGGAAGCAGACACACTCTGTCAGTTTAAATCTAGACTAAAAACACATCTCTTTACTATGGCATACACATAAAACATTTTTAATTTTTATATTATTCAAATCAGTTAAATTATTATTTTAGGCTGCATTAACTAGGTCAGCCGGAACCGGGAACACTTCCCATAACACCTGATGTACTTATTACATCATAAGAATGGCATGTACGCTAATATTAGTCTCTCTGTTTATCCCGAGGTTTACTGCAGTGGGCCGGATCCAGGCCTTATCCAGATCAGATGGTGGACCTGCGCCTGGACATGACCAACGCATCCTTGAAATGTCTGCAGAGACCGTGTCAATTAAACTCCCCCCTGTAAATGCCGCATCGACACGACATCCTCATTAAACCCGTCTCCGGCGTGACGACTCCAATCTTTCGACGAATCTAATCCTACGAATATCTATTGATCTAATATGACGTCTGACCTGTAATGTTGCCAGAATCATAATCATACACTATTTGTTCGTCGGCTAGAGGAGAACTGGCACCCCGACTGAGCCTGGTTTCTCCCAAGGTTGTTTTTCTCCATTCTGGCCCTGAAGGTGTTTTGATTCCTTGCCACCGTCGCCTTTAGCTTTTGGCTTGCTCAGTTGGAGACACTTAAATTTCAACTACAGGTGCTGGTCATATAATTAGAATATCATCAAAAAGTTGATTTATTTCACTAATTCCATTCAAAAAGTGAAACTTGTATATTATGTTCATTCATTACACACAGACTGATATATTTCAAATGTTTATTTTAATTTTGATGAATATAACTGACAACTAATGAAAATCCCAAATTCAGTATCTCAGAAAATTAGAATATTGTGAAAAGGTTCAATATTGAAGACACCTGGTGCCACACTCTAATCAGCTAATTAACTCAAAACACCTGCAAAGGCCTTTAAATGGTCTCTCAGTCTAGTTCTGTAGGCAACACAATCATGGGGAAGACTGCTGACTTGACAGTTGTCCAAAAGATGACCATTGACACCTTACACAAGGAGGGCAAGACACAAAAGGTCATTGCAAAAGAGGCTGGCTGTTCACAGAGCTCTGTGTCCAAGCACATTAATAGAGAGGCGAAGGGAAGGAAAAGATGTGGTAGAAAAAAAGTGTACAAGCAATAGGGATAACCGCACCCTGGAGAGGATTGTGAAACAAAACCCATTCAAAAATGTGGGGGAGATTCACAAAGAGTGGACTGCAGCTGGAGTCAGTGCTTCAAGAACCACTACGCACAGACGTATGCAAGACATGGGTTTCAGCTGTCGCATTCCTTGTGTCAAGCCACTCTTGAACAACACACGTCAGAAGCGTCTTGCCGGGGCTAAAGACAAAAAGGACTGGACTGCTGCTGAGTGGTCCAAAGTTATGTTCTCTGATGAAAGTAAATTTTGCATCAGAGTCCCAGAGTCTGGAGGAAGAGAGGAGATAACAATCCACGTTGCTTGAGGTCCAGTGTAAAGTTTCCACAGTCAGTGATGGTTTGGGGTGCCATGTCATCTGCTGGTGTTGGTCCACTTTGTTTTCTGAGGTCCAAGGTCAACGCAGCCATATACCAGGAAGTTTTAGAGCACTTCATGCTTCCTGCTGCTGACCAACTTTATGGAGATGCAGATTTCATTTTCCAACAGGACTTGGCACCTGCACACAGTGCCAAAGCAACCAGTACCTGGTTTAAGGACCATGGTATCACTGTTCTTAATTGGCCAGCAAACTCGCCTGTGAAGAGGAAGATGCGATATGCCAGACCCAACAATGCAGAAGAGCTGAAGGCCACTATCAGAGCAACCTGGGCTCTCATAACACCTGAGCAGTGCCACAGACTGATCGACTCCATGCCACGCCGCATTGCTGCAGTAATTCAGGCAAAAGGAGCCCTAACTATGTATTGAGTGCTGTACATGCTCATACTTTTCATGTTCATACTTTTCAGTTGGCCAAGATGTCTAAAAATCCTTTCTTTGTATTGGTCTTAAGTAATATTCAAATTTTCTGAGATACTGAATTTGGGATTTTCTTTAGTTGTCAGTTATAATCATCAAAATTAAAAGAAATAAACATTTGAAATATATCAGTCTGTGTGTAATGAATGAATATAATATAGAAGTTTCACTTTTTGAATGGAATTAGTGAAATAAATAAACTTTTTGATGATATTCTAATTATATGACCAGCACCTGTATATCACTGATCTGCCCGCATTGACACTATATGATAATTAAAATGAGCTGGATGACATCACCGTTTTCACCAGAGCGGCTGTACAGCCGAATCAAATTCTGTTGCATTATTTTCCTGTTTCAACATTGATAATAATAAGAAATGTTTCTTGAGCAGCAAATCAGCATATTAGGATTATTTCTGAAGGATAATGTGGCACTGAAGACTAGAGGTTGACCAATTAATCGGTTTTGCAGATGAATATTCACAGATAATAACTGATTGCTGGAACAATCGGTTATCTGCAAAAATCCATACCGATAGTTTTTCAGGGTTGTGTCTGTTGCTGGAGTTCTGGAACATCTTGGTGCCAGATACCACAGCACACCTTCACGGGTCTAGTCCACCAGCTGTTTTGGCAGCAAAAGGAGAACCAAATATATATATATATATATTTTGGTTGGTCTATATATATATAGACTAGACCCGTGAAGGTGTGCTGTGGTATCTGGCACCAAGATGTTAGCAGCAGATCCTTTAAGTCCTGTAAGTTGCGAGGTGGGGCCTCCATGGAACAGACTTGTTTCTTCAGCACATCTGACAGATGCTCGATTGGATTGAGATCTGGGGAATTTGGAGGCCAAGTCAACACCTCAAACTCGTTGTTGTGCTCCTCAAACCATTCCTGAACCATTGTTGCTCTGTGGCAGGGCGCATTATCCTGCTGAAAGAGGCCACAGCCACCAGGGAATACCATTGAAAGGGTGTACATGGTCTGCAACAATGAAGAGACAATCAGTGTTATTCACTGTTTTGCTTCATAATGTTTCATGTTTTGCCTATATAACACTTAAGTTTTAAGAAGCAATCTCTTTTGTTAAGAGCATAAATCTGAAAATAATTTCAAAAGCAAGGGTAATGTCCTTCACTTTCAGAGCTGCCATCCACTGCCACATTCTGTGCAGCCCTCAGCAGACCACGAGAAATGTTTTGAACAACATAGTGTCAAAAAGAATTCTGTTTCCCTCTACCGTTGGAACGAACATAAAATATGTGGGAAAAATAAATAACGTCTGCACAATGCCAACCCAGGGCACCATGAGAGAATGATTGTGCTTCAAAGCCACTGGAATATAGGCTACAGTATTAACAACACCTCCATTACAGGCCATGTTACATGAATCATTGCCGCTGGTGACTTTTGATATTCGATAACATCCATCACGGAAGAATCAGAGAATAAAAACGCATTGCATGAACATTCATTGAAGCGCATAGTCAGGGGGGCGGCGCTTTACCTCTGAGTGTGCCTGCTGCTCCTTTAATCAAAGATGACTTTTTTACGCCGCCATGGGGATCCAGGGGAATCAAAATGTCATTATTTTGCAGGGATATGCTCGACGAACCTTGCTGACCAGTTGTGCTGTTAAAGTAGATGGTATACAGACAAGGTTTTAAAAGAGAAAAGTTCTCAGACAGTAGATGACTTTGAGTTTGTGAATGCATTCAGTAGGTATTTTGAAACATATCTGTTTCCGAGACAAGGCGACAGCAACTCTAAAGGTTCATGACACCTTGTGAATATCAGTCTGGATTCCTTCACTACTCTGCATAAGACCATTTCATATAATCACAAATGTTTCCTCAATACAAAAGGCTGAGCCAGAAATCAAGCTTATAACTCAATAAAGGAGAAGAATCCGAGGTCAGATCTTTACCTTCAGACGTCTGCCAAGGTTCTGCTGAATAGATACAAAGGTCTTTGAAGTGACTTCTGGGTTGTTCAGGCCACTTGTCTCTGCTAAGGGCTTCTGAGCACAGGCTGTCTGCGGCAGAAAAGGCTGTCTGGAAAAGTGAAAGAATGACACTGGCCTCAGCTTTGTATCTCATAGTCTGTCTGCACTGTTTAGAAACATCTGATGACAAGCATGAAGTCTGCTGAAATGTGTGTCTGGAAAGGAAAAGATTGAGGGGACCAGAAGCAGTGAGCAGAAGGAAACGTGAGGTTTTATAATATTGTTCTTAATGAAAAAGTTTGAGGGTGCCAAACCTCTGCCAGCGAATCCTCTTTCAGGATAATTAAATGTCATAAACATTGTGCACGCTATATTGCACCCAGTAGATCTAAAGAGAACAGCAATGTGACAAAGTTCCTTTGAGGTCTACGATGGTGAAGAATTAATTCATTATTAATAGCTTTTTAAGGCAAGGATTAGATTTAATGTGTATAGGTTGTAAATCTGTACATCTTGCAGCCGAAGTCTTCCACCAGCATCTGGATCCATTTACATAGTTGTTTTGGAACAGAGTAGTTTGAATACTGACAAGCATTTAAATATACTTTAATGTCATTTTTATTACAACTTGTATGTCGTGTATTTAAAAACAATATGTAATTTTCACATATGTAACAAAGTTGCAATTTAGTAGATTTAAAGTATATTAACTTTAAATGTTATATCGAATCACACACTACACTTAAATTTCTACATGTGCTTTAGTATGTTAGTCAACACATCAAAATAAGTGTATGTCTTTAAAGCACATCAAAAGATTATTATAACATAGTGATTCAAAATGTACTTCTATATTCTGTACTTCACAAGGGTATATAGTGCCCTCCCCCCAAAATGACAAAACACCAAATATATACATTTAAAATAGATATAAAATTGACTAATAAAATATTGAATAGCAAGCAATAGCAATAGCAAGTAGCATTACATTACATTTATTAATTTAACAGATGATTTTATCCAAAGGGACTTGCAGATGAGGAACATCACAAGCAATTTTCAATATTCAACAATATTTATATTTGCCTTTCAAGCCCTTCGATACACTTTATTTTAATAAGAGTTGTTAACACAGGAAAGAAAAGTTTACACCAATATGCACTACAGTACAACAGTTAGAGTACTGTACACAATATGCACTGTGCAGCATAATCAGTGTGTCAGTGTTACGATTCCTGTTTCGTGTTTCCTACACTGCGTCCGAAATCGCATACTCTCTTTTGTAGGTACTTATTCTGTGACCGCTAAATACATTCTATATACTATAAGTGTGTGTAGTATTAATGTATTCTGGACGTACAACATTAGCCATGTTGTCATTATCATGTGACCTACCAGCGTCAGTTGCGTCACTTCACTGCTATTCACAAATCCTCTGCCGTTGCCTCATGGGATAGTAAAGTGTCCATCCTATGCATGCTTCAGAATCTCGCCGGAAGTAGTAGGTCATTCGGGTTCTTTTTGCCTACTCTTTTATAAGTACTGTTAATTCGAACATACTACTTTTGTCACATACTGTTTTTCACCTACTATATGGTAGGCAAGTGTCTTGTGTATTTAAACCCAATGTTCTTTGGCTGGTGTTGTCCTTTTTGGATGTTACGTGTGTTTGTTTTAGTTCTGTTTCTGTCCATTTCTAGAATATTCTGTTACTGTCTGGTTTATATATTTAATCACAGTTCACATCAAACCTATTATTTTCATCCTACTAAGAGACACAATGTGAAGTTGACTGTTTAGTCACTGGTATGATGTACTGACACATAGACAAAGAACATCTGACTGTACATGAATCATTACATATCAGAAATCACTGATCACAGATCAGGCATTAGAATTAACACAGTTACTTACATGTTGTGGCATTACTGTCGAGTCCATATCGTAAAAGTCTGTTTGCAAAGTCTGCTAAATAATGCTCAAATGACACATTCACATTGTTGAAAATAAATAACCACATTCCTAGCATTAGGATCTTTTGGAAGGTAATGTTATTTTTAGTCCAGTGATCCTGTCGCTCTTCTCTCCTCATCATCTCACTAACACGCCAGTGGGCGGGGCCATAGTTGCAATGAGGAAGTAGCCGTTGATTTTCTTCTGCAGAGGCGGTCTTTCACTATAGGCACATTCCACAATGAGTTGTTATCTGGGCTTGGTAACAATAAAAGCTGTTTTCGGACTAACAAGGAAGTTTGAAATTTGATTTCTCAGTTTATGACCCCTTTAAACTAGCTGCTTTTGGGGTAGTAAAGGAATTGACCACACAGGAAGTTTGAATGTAATTAAATAACTAGCGCTCCACCTAATAAGATAACACAGCACCTCGTATGGGAACATTGGGAAGTAAAAGAAAACTTTTGAATTAAATGTTCTTTTTTGGCCTTATTGTCACTTTTTATTGACAGGACAGCAGAAAAAGGGCAGGAAATAAAAAGGGGTGAACAGGATCAGGATCAGACATAATTGCGTGAACTTGCATCACCCACATGAGCACCACAGCTCATGTCAGACCACTATTGCTAGCATTCTTATTCCATGTCATTGAATAACATGTCACGAAACAAACCTCATCCAATCAAAATCAAAATTTAAGTTTGTATGTTTTAAGTTTATCTGTTCTCGGCTATCTATACCCTTGTGAAAAAGGAGAACAGGAACACTTTAGATTATTTGTAAAAATTATTACGGAATTATATTTTTAAATATTATATTAATACAACGCGTTTAACTTAATAATGGCTTTATTGATTAACTAAAGTAGGACTTAAGTACATCTTTATATGTAATTTCATAATTACTTTGAAATATGTTAATGTGTACTGTCGAATACTGACAAGCATTTAAATTTACTTTAATGTAATTTTTATGTCGTGTATTTAAAAACAATATGTCATTTTCACATATGTAACAAAGTTGCAATTTAGTAGATTTAAAGTATATTAACTTTAAATGTAATATCGAATCACACACTACACTTAAATTTATACTTTACATGTGCTTTAGTATGTTAGCCAACACATCAAAATAAGTGTATGTCTTTAAAGCACATCAAAAGATTATTATAACATAGTGATTCAAAATGTACTTCTATATTCTGTACTTCACAAGGGTATATAGTGCCCTCCCCCCAAAATGACAAAACACCAAATATATACATTTAAAATGGATATAAAATTGACTAATAAAATATTGACAATTTTCTCAAATATTGCATAATACATCTCACACGTAGGGCCATATAAAAATTGTCCCAATAAAATGCTCTCTCAAATAATAATGTTCCTCATTCCAGTAGCAATAGCAAGTAGCATTACATTACATTTATTAATTTAACAGATGATTTTATCCAAAGGGACTTGCAGATGAGGAACATCACAAGCAATTTTCAATATTCAACAATATTTATATTTGCCTTTCAAGCCCTTCGATACACTTTATTTTAATAAGAGTTGTTAACACAGGAAAGAAAAGTTTACACCAATATGCACTACAGTACAACAGTTAGAGTACTGTACACAATATGCACTGTGCAGCATAATCAGTGTGTCAGTGTTACGATTCCTGTTTCGTGTTTCCTACACTGCGTCCGAAATCGCATACTCTCTTTTGTAGGTACTTATTCTGTGACCGCTAAATACATTCTATATACTATGAGTGTGTGTAGTATTAATGTATTCTGGACGTACAACATTAGCCATGTTGTCATTATCATGTGACCTACCAGCGTCAGTTGTGTCACTTCACTGCTATTCACAAATCCTCTGCCGTTGCCTCATGGGATAGTAAAGTGTCCATCCTATGCATGCTTCAGAATCTCGCCGGAAGTAGTAGGTCATTCGGGTTCTTTTTGCCTACTCTTTAGGCAGTACTGTTAATTCGAACATACTACTTTTGTCACATACTGTTTTTCACCTACTATATGGTAGGCAAGTGTCTTGTGTATTTAAACCCCATGTTCTTTGGCTGGTGTTGTCCTTTTTGGATGTTACGTGTGTTTGTTTTAGTTCTGTTTCTGTCCATTTCTAGAATATTCTGTTACTGTCTGGTTTATATATTTAATCACAGTTCACATCAAACCTATTATTTTCATCCTACTAAGAGACACAATGTGAAGCTGACTGTTTAGTCACTGGTATGATGTACTGACACATAGACAAAGAACATCTGACTGTACATGAATCATTACATATCAGAAATCACTGATCACAGATCAGGCATTAGAATTAACACAGTTACTTACATGTTGTGGCATTACTGTCGAGTCCATATCGTAAAAGTCTGTTTGCAAAGTCTGCTAAATAATGCTCAAATGACACATTCACATTGTTGAAAATAAATAACCACATTCCTAGCATTAGGATCTTTTGGAAGGTAATGTTATTTTTAGTCCAGTGATCCTGTCGCTCTTCTCTCCTCATCATCTCACTAACACGCCAGTGGGCGGGGCCATAGTTGCAATGAGGAAGTAGCCGTTGATTTTCTTCTGCAGAGGCGGTCTTTCACTATAGGCACATTCCACAATGAGTTGTTATCTGGGCTTGGTAACAATAAAAGCTGTTTTCGGACTAACAAGGAAGTTTGAAATTTGATTTCTCAGTTTATGACCCCTTTAAACTAGCTGCTTTTGGGGTAGTAAAGGAATTGACCACACAGGAAGTTTGAATGTAATTAAATAACTAGCGCTCCACCTAATAAGATAACACAGCACCTCGTATGGGAACATTGGGAAGTAAAAGAAAACTTTTGAATTAAATGTTCTTTTTTGGCCTTATTGTCACTTTTTATTGACAGGACAGCAGAAAAAGGGCAGGAAATAAAAAGGGGTGAACAGGATCAGGATCAGACATAATTGCGTGAACTTGCATCACCCACATGAGCACCACAGCTCATGTCAGACCACTATTGCTAGCATTCTTATTCCATGTCATTGAATAACATGTCACGAAACAAACCTCATCCAATCAAAATCAAAATTTAAGTTTCTATGTTTTAAGTTTATCTGTTCTCGGCTATCTATACCCTTGTGAAAAAGGAGAACAGGAACACTTTAGATTATTTTTAAAAATTATTACGGAATTATATTTTTAAATATTATATTAATACAACACGTTTAACTTAATAATGGCTTTATTGATTAACTAAAGTAGGACTTAAGTACATCTTTATATGTAATTTCATAATTACTTTGAAATATGTTAATGTGTACTGTCGAATACTGACAAGCATTTAAATTTACTTTAATGTAATTTTTATGTCGTGTATTTAAAAACAATATGTCATTTTCACATATGTAACAAAGTTGCAATTTAGTAGATTTAAAGTATATTAACTTTAAATGTAATATCGAATCACACACTACACTTAAATTTATACTTTACATGTGCTTTAGTATGTTAGCCAACACATCAAAATAAGTGTATGTCTTTAAAGCACATCAAAAGATTATTATAACATAGTGATTCAAAATGTACTTCTATATTCTGTACTTCACAAGGGTATATAGTGCCCTCCCCCCAAAATGACAAAACACCAAATATATACATTTAAAATAGATATAAAATTGACTAATAAAATATTGACAATTTTCTCAAATATTGCATAATACATCTCACACGTAGGGCCATATAAAAATTGTCCCAATAAAATGCTCTCTCAAATAATAATGTTCCTCATTCCAGTAGCAATAGCAAGTAGCATTACATTACATTTATTAATTTAACAGATGATTTTATCCAAAGGGACTTGCAGATGAGGAACATCACAAGCAATTTTCAATATTCAACAATATTTATATTTGCCTTTCAAGCCCTTCGATACACTTTATTTTAATAAGAGTTGTTAACACAGGAAAGAAAAGTTTACACCAATATGCACTACAGTACAACAGTTAGAGTACTGTACACAATATGCACTGTGCAGCATAATCAGTGTGTCAGTGTTACGATTCCTGTTTCGTGTTTCCTACACTGCGTCCGAAATCGCATACTCTCTTTTGTAGGTACTTATTCTGTGACCGCTAAATACATTCTATATACTATGAGTGTGTGTAGTATTAATGTATTCTGGACGTACAACATTAGCCATGTTGTCATTATCATGTGACCTACCAGCGTCAGTTGTGTCACTTCACTGCTATTCACAAATCCTCTGCCGTTGCCTCATGGGATAGTAAAGTGTCCATCCTATGCATGCTTCAGAATCTCGCCGGAAGTAGTAGGTCATTCGGGTTCTTTTTGCCTACTCTTTAGGCAGTACTGTTAATTCGAACATACTACTTTTGTCACATACTGTTTTTCACCTACTATATGGTAGGCAAGTGTCTTGTGTATTTAAACCCCATGTTCTTTGGCTGGTGTTGTCCTTTTTGGATGTTACGTGTGTTTGTTTTAGTTCTGTTTCTGTCCATTTCTAGAATATTCTGTTACTGTCTGGTTTATATATTTAATCACAGTTCACATCAAACCTATTATTTTCATCCTACTAAGAGACACAATGTGAAGCTGACTGTTTAGTCACTGGTATGATGTACTGACACATAGACAAAGAACATCTGACTGTACATGAATCATTACATATCAGAAATCACTGATCACAGATCAGGCATTAGAATTAACACAGTTACTTACATGTTGTGGCATTACTGTCGAGTCCATATCGTAAAAGTCTGTTTGCAAAGTCTGCTAAATAATGCTCAAATGACACATTCACATTGTTGAAAATAAATAACCACATTCCTAGCATTAGGATCTTTTGGAAGGTAATGTTATTTTTAGTCCAGTGATCCTGTCGCTCTTCTCTCCTCATCATCTCACTAACACGCCAGTGGGCGGGGCCATAGTTGCAATGAGGAAGTAGCCGTTGATTTTCTTCTGCAGAGGCGGTCTTTCACTATAGGCACATTCCACAATGAGTTGTTATCTGGGCTTGGTAACAATAAAAGCTGTTTTCGGACTAACAAGGAAGTTTGAAATTTGATTTCTCAGTTTATGACCCCTTTAAACTAGCTGCTTTTGGGGTAGTAAAGGAATTGACCACACAGGAAGTTTGAATGTAATTAAATAACTAGCGCTCCACCTAATAAGATAACACAGCACCTCGTATGGGAACATTGGGAAGTAAAAGAAAACTTTTGAATTAAATGTTCTTTTTTGGCCTTATTGTCACTTTTTATTGACAGGACAGCAGAAAAAGGGCAGGAAATAAAAAGGGGTGAACAGGATCAGGATCAGACATAATTGCGTGAACTTGCATCACCCACATGAGCACCACAGCTCATGTCAGACCACTATTGCTAGCATTCTTATTCCATGTCATTGAATAACATGTCACGAAACAAACCTCATCCAATCAAAATCAAAATTTAAGTTTCTATGTTTTAAGTTTATCTGTTCTCGGCTATCTATACCCTTGTGAAAAAGGAGAACAGGAACACTTTAGATTATTTTTAAAAATTATTACGGAATTATATTTTTAAATATTATATTAATACAACACGTTTAACTTAATAATGGCTTTATTGATTAACTAAAGTAGGACTTAAGTACATCTTTATATGTAATTTCATAATTACTTTGAAATATGTTAATGTGTACTGTCGAATACTGACAAGCATTTAAATTTACTTTAATGTAATTTTTATGTCGTGTATTTAAAAACAATATGTCATTTTCACATATGTAACAAAGTTGCAATTTAGTAGATTTAAAGTATATTAACTTTAAATGTAATATCGAATCACACACTACACTTAAATTTATACTTTACATGTGCTTTAGTATGTTAGCCAACACATCAAAATAAGTGTATGTCTTTAAAGCACATCAAAAGATTATTATAACATAGTGATTCAAAATGTACTTCTAAATTCTGTACTTCACAAGGGTATATAGTGCCCTCCCCCCAAAATGACAAAACACCAAATATATACATTTAAAATGGATATAAAATTGACTAATAAAATATTGACAATTTTCTCAAATATTGCATAATACATCTCACACGTAGGGCCATATAAAAATTGTCCCAATAAAATGCTCTCTCAAATAATAATGTTCCTCATTCCAGTAGCAATAGCAAGTAGCATTACATTACATTTATTAATTTAACAGATGATTTTATCCAAAGGGACTTGCAGATGAGGAACATCACAAGCAATTTTCAATATTCAACAATATTTATATTTGCCTTTCAAGCCCTTCGATACACTTTATTTTAATAAGAGTTGTTAACACAGGAAAGAAAAGTTTACACCAATATGCACTACAGTACAACAGTTAGAGTACTGTACACAATATGCACTGTGCAGCATAATCAGTGTGTCAGTGTTACGATTCCTGTTTCGTGTTTCCTACACTGCGTCCGAAATCGCATACTCTCTTTTGTAGGTACTTATTCTGTGACCGCTAAATACATTCTATATACTATGAGTGTGTGTAGTATTAATGTATTCTGGACGTACAACATTAGCCATGTTGTCATTATCATGTGACCTACCAGCGTCAGTTGTGTCACTTCACTGCTATTCACAAATCCTCTGCCGTTGCCTCATGGGATAGTAAAGTGTCCATCCTATGCATGCTTCAGAATCTCGCCGGAAGTAGTAGGTCATTCGGGTTCTTTTTGCCTACTCTTTAGGCAGTACTGTTAATTCGAACATACTACTTTTGTCACATACTGTTTTTCACCTACTATATGGTAGGCAAGTGTCTTGTGTATTTAAACCCCATGTTCTTTGGCTGGTGTTGTCCTTTTTGGATGTTACGTGTGTTTGTTTTAGTTCTGTTTCTGTCCATTTCTAGAATATTCTGTTACTGTCTGGTTTATATATTTAATCACAGTTCACATCAAACCTATTATTTTCATCCTACTAAGAGACACAATGTGAAGCTGACTGTTTAGTCACTGGTATGATGTACTGACACATAGACAAAGAACATCTGACTGTACATGAATCATTACATATCAGAAATCACTGATCACAGATCAGGCATTAGAATTAACACAGTTACTTACATGTTGTGGCATTACTGTCGAGTCCATATCGTAAAAGTCTGTTTGCAAAGTCTGCTAAATAATGCTCAAATGACACATTCACATTGTTGAAAATAAATAACCACATTCCTAGCATTAGGATCTTTTGGAAGGTAATGTTATTTTTAGTCCAGTGATCCTGTCGCTCTTCTCTCCTCATCATCTCACTAACACGCCAGTGGGCGGGGCCATAGTTGCAATGAGGAAGTAGCCGTTGATTTTCTTCTGCAGAGGCGGTCTTTCACTATAGGCACATTCCACAATGAGTTGTTATCTGGGCTTGGTAACAATAAAAGCTGTTTTCGGACTAACAAGGAAGTTTGAAATTTGATTTCTCAGTTTATGACCCCTTTAAACTAGCTGCTTTTGGGGTAGTAAAGGAATTGACCACACAGGAAGTTTGAATGTAATTAAATAACTAGCGCTCCACCTAATAAGATAACACAGCACCTCGTATGGGAACATTGGGAAGTAAAAGAAAACTTTTGAATTAAATGTTCTTTTTTGGCCTTATTGTCACTTTTTATTGACAGGACAGCAGAAAAAGGGCAGGAAATAAAAAGGGGTGAACAGGATCAGGATCAGACATAATTGCGTGAACTTGCATCACCCACATGAGCACCACAGCTCATGTCAGACCACTATTGCTAGCATTCTTATTCCATGTCATTGAATAACATGTCACGAAACAAACCTCATCCAATCAAAATCAAAATTTAAGTTTCTATGTTTTAAGTTTATCTGTTCTCGGCTATCTATACCCTTGTGAAAAAGGAGAACAGGAACACTTTAGATTATTTTTAAAAATTATTACGGAATTATATTTTTAAATATTATATTAATACAACACGTTTAACTTAATAATGGCTTTATTGATTAACTAAAGTAGGACTTAAGTACATCTTTATATGTAATTTCATAATTACTTTGAAATATGTTAATGTGTACTGTCGAATACTGACAAGCATTTAAATTTACTTTAATGTAATTTTTATGTCGTGTATTTAAAAACAATATGTCATTTTCACATATGTAACAAAGTTGCAATTTAGTAGATTTAAAGTATATTAACTTTAAATGTAATATCGAATCACACACTACACTTAAATTTATACTTTACATGTGCTTTAGTATGTTAGCCAACACATCAAAATAAGTGTATGTCTTTAAAGCACATCAAAAGATTATTATAACATAGTGATTCAAAATGTACTTCTATATTCTGTACTTCACAAGGGTATATAGTGCCCTCCCCCCAAAATGACAAAACACCAAATATATACATTTAAAATAGATATAAAATTGACTAATAAAATATTGACAATTTTCTCAAATATTGCATAATACATCTCACACGTAGGGCCATATAAAAATTGTCCCAATAAAATGCTCTCTCAAATAATAATGTTCCTCATTCCAGTAGCAATAGCAAGTAGCATTACATTACATTTATTAATTTAACAGATGATTTTATCCAAAGGGACTTGCAGATGAGGAACATCACAAGCAATTTTCAATATTCAACAATATTTATATTTGCCTTTCAAGCCCTTCGATACACTTTATTTTAATAAGAGTTGTTAACACAGGAAAGAAAAGTTTACACCAATATGCACTACAGTACAACAGTTAGAGTACTGTACACAATATGCACTGTGCAGCATAATCAGTGTGTCAGTGTTACGATTCCTGTTTCGTGTTTCCTACACTGCGTCCGAAATCGCATACTCTCTTTTGTAGGTACTTATTCTGTGACCGCTAAATACATTCTATATACTATGAGTGTGTGTAGTATTAATGTATTCTGGACGTACAACATTAGCCATGTTGTCATTATCATGTGACCTACCAGCGTCAGTTGTGTCACTTCACTGCTATTCACAAATCCTCTGCCGTTGCCTCATGGGATAGTAAAGTGTCCATCCTATGCATGCTTCAGAATCTCGCCGGAAGTAGTAGGTCATTCGGGTTCTTTTTGCCTACTCTTTAGGCAGTACTGTTAATTCGAACATACTACTTTTGTCACATACTGTTTTTCACCTACTATATGGTAGGCAAGTGTCTTGTGTATTTAAACCCCATGTTCTTTGGCTGGTGTTGTCCTTTTTGGATGTTACGTGTGTTTGTTTTAGTTCTGTTTCTGTCCATTTCTAGAATATTCTGTTACTGTCTGGTTTATATATTTAATCACAGTTCACATCAAACCTATTATTTTCATCCTACTAAGAGACACAATGTGAAGCTGACTGTTTAGTCACTGGTATGATGTACTGACACATAGACAAAGAACATCTGACTGTACATGAATCATTACATATCAGAAATCACTGATCACAGATCAGGCATTAGAATTAACACAGTTACTTACATGTTGTGGCATTACTGTCGAGTCCATATCGTAAAAGTCTGTTTGCAAAGTCTGCTAAATAATGCTCAAATGACACATTCACATTGTTGAAAATAAATAACCACATTCCTAGCATTAGGATCTTTTGGAAGGTAATGTTATTTTTAGTCCAGTGATCCTGTCGCTCTTCTCTCCTCATCATCTCACTAACACGCCAGTGGGCGGGGCCATAGTTGCAATGAGGAAGTAGCCGTTGATTTTCTTCTGCAGAGGCGGTCTTTCACTATAGGCACATTCCACAATGAGTTGTTATCTGGGCTTGGTAACAATAAAAGCTGTTTTCGGACTAACAAGGAAGTTTGAAATTTGATTTCTCAGTTTATGACCCCTTTAAACTAGCTGCTTTTGGGGTAGTAAAGGAATTGACCACACAGGAAGTTTGAATGTAATTAAATAACTAGCGCTCCACCTAATAAGATAACACAGCACCTCGTATGGGAACATTGGGAAGTAAAAGAAAACTTTTGAATTAAATGTTCTTTTTTGGCCTTATTGTCACTTTTTATTGACAGGACAGCAGAAAAAGGGCAGGAAATAAAAAGGGGTGAACAGGATCAGGATCAGACATAATTGCGTGAACTTGCATCACCCACATGAGCACCACAGCTCATGTCAGACCACTATTGCTAGCATTCTTATTCCATGTCATTGAATAACATGTCACGAAACAAACCTCATCCAATCAAAATCAAAATTTAAGTTTCTATGTTTTAAGTTTATCTGTTCTCGGCTATCTATACCCTTGTGAAAAAGGAGAACAGGAACACTTTAGATTATTTTTAAAAATTATTACGGAATTATATTTTTAAATATTATATTAATACAACACGTTTAACTTAATAATGGCTTTATTGATTAACTAAAGTAGGACTTAAGTACATCTTTATATGTAATTTCATAATTACTTTGAAATATGTTAATGTGTACTGTCGAATACTGACAAGCATTTAAATTTACTTTAATGTAATTTTTATTACAACTTGTATGTCGTGTATTTAAAAACAATATGTCATTTTCACATATGTAACAAAGTTGCAATTTAGTAGATTTAAAGTATATTAACTTTAAATGTAATATCGAATCACACACTACACTTAAATTTATACTTTACATGTGCTTTAGTATGTTAGCCAACACATCAAAATAAGTGTATGTCTTTAAAGCACATCAAAAGATTATTATAACATAGTGATTCAAAATGTACTTCTATATTCTGTACTTCACAAGGGTATATAGTGCCCTCCCCCCAAAATGACAAAACACCAAATATATACATTTAAAATAGATATAAAATTGACTAATAAAATATTGACAATTTTCTCAAATATTGCATAATACATCTCACACGTAGGGCCATATAAAAATTGTCCCAATAAAATGCTCTCTCAAATAATAATGTTCCTCATTCCAGTAGCAATAGCAAGTAGCATTACATTACATTTATTAATTTAACAGATGATTTTATCCAAAGGGACTTGCAGATGAGGAACATCACAAGCAATTTTCAATATTCAACAATATTTATATTTGCCTTTCAAGCCCTTCGATACACTTTATTTTAATAAGAGTTGTTAACACAGGAAAGAAAAGTTTACACCAATATGCACTACAGTACAACAGTTAGAGTACTGTACACAATATGCACTGTGCAGCATAATCAGTGTGTCAGTGTTACGATTCCTGTTTCGTGTTTCCTACACTGCGTCCGAAATCGCATACTCTCTTTTGTAGGTACTTATTCTGTGACCGCTAAATACATTCTATATACTATGAGTGTGTGTAGTATTAATGTATTCTGGACGTACAACATTAGCCATGTTGTCATTATCATGTGACCTACCAGCGTCAGTTGCGTCACTTCACTGCTATTCACAAATCCTCTGCCGTTGCCTCATGGGATAGTAAAGTGTCCATCCTATGCATGCTTCAGAATCTCGCCGGAAGTAGTAGGTCATTCGTGGTTCTTTTTGCCTACTCTTTAGGCAGTACTGTTAATTCGAACATACTACTTTTGTCACATACTGTTTTTCACCTACTATATGGTAGGCAAGTGTCTTGTGTATTTAAACCCCATGTTCTTTGGCTGGTGTTGTCCTTTTTGGATGTTACGTGTGTTTGTTTTAGTTCTGTTTCTGTCCATTTCTAGAATATTCTGTTACTGTCTGGTTTATATATTTAATCACAGTTCACATCAAACCTATTATTTTCATCCTACTAAGAGACACAATGTGAAGCTGACTGTTTAGTCACTGGTATGATGTACTGACACATAGACAAAGAACATCTGACTGTACATGAATCATTACATATCAGAAATCACTGATCACAGATCAGGCATTAGAATTAACACAGTTACTTACATGTTGTGGCATTACTGTCGAGTCCATATCGTAAAAGTCTGTTTGCAAAGTCTGCTAAATAATGCTCAAATGACACATTCACATTGTTGAAAATAAATAACCACATTCCTAGCATTAGGATCTTTTGGAAGGTAATGTTATTTTTAGTCCAGTGATCCTGTCGCTCTTCTCTCCTCATCATCTCACTAACACGCCAGTGGGCGGGGCCATAGTTGCAATGAGGAAGTAGCCGTTGATTTTCTTCTGCAGAGGCGGTCTTTCACTATAGGCACATTCCACAATGAGTTGTTATCTGGGCTTGGTAACAATAAAAGCTGTTTTCGGACTAACAAGGAAGTTTGAAATTTGATTTCTCAGTTTATGACCCCTTTAAACTAGCTGCTTTTGGGGTAGTAAAGGAATTGACCACACAGGAAGTTTGAATGTAATTAAATAACTAGCGCTCCACCTAATAAGATAACACAGCACCTCGTATGGGAACATTGGGAAGTAAAAGAAAACTTTTGAATTAAATGTTCTTTTTTGGCCTTATTGTCACTTTTTATTGACAGGACAGCAGAAAAAGGGCAGGAAATAAAAAGGGGTGAACAGGATCAGGATCAGACATAATTGCGTGAACTTGCATCACCCACATGAGCACCACAGCTCATGTCAGACCACTATTGCTAGCATTCTTATTCCATGTCATTGAATAACATGTCACGAAACAAACCTCATCCAATCAAAATCAAAATTTAAGTTTGTATGTTTTAAGTTTATCTGTTCTCGGCTATCTATACCCTTGTGAAAAAGGAGAACAGGAACACTTTAGATTATTTTTAAAAATTATTACGGAATTATATTTTTAAATATTATATTAATACAACACGTTTAACTTAATAATGGCTTTATTGATTAACTAAAGTAGGACTTAAGTACATCTTTATATGTAATTTCATAATTACTTTGAAATATGTTAATGTGTACTGTCGAATACTGACAAGCATTTAAATTTACTTTAATGTAATTTTTATGTCGTGTATTTAAAAACAATGTCATTTTCACATATGTAACAAAGTTGCAATTTAGTAGATTTAAAGTATATTAACTTTAAATGTAATATCGAATCACACACTACACTTAAATTTATACTTTACATGTGCTTTAGTATGTTAGCCAACACATCAAAATAAGTGTATGTCTTTAAAGCACATCAAAAGATTATTATAACATAGTGATTCAAAATGTACTTCTATATTCTGTACTTCACAAGGGTATATAGTGCCCTCCCCCCAAAATGACAAAACACCAAATATATACATTTAAAATAGATATAAAATTGACTAATAAAATATTGACAATTTTCTCAAATATTGCATAATACATCTCACACGTAGGGCCATATAAAAATTGTCCCAATAAAATGCTCTCTCAAATAATAATGTTCCTCATTCCAGTAGCAATAGCAAGTAGCATTACATTACATTTATTAATTTAACAGATGATTTTATCCAAAGGGACTTGCAGATGAGGAACATCACAAGCAATTTTCAATATTCAACAATATTTATATTTGCCTTTCAAGCCCTTCGATACACTTTATTTTAATAAGAGTTGTTAACACAGGAAAGAAAAGTTTACACCAATATGCACTACAGTACAACAGTTAGAGTACTGTACACAATATGCACTGTGCAGCATAATCAGTGTGTCAGTGTTACAATTCCTGTTTCGTGTTTCCTACACTGCGTCCGAAATCACATACTCTCTTTTGTAGGTACTTATTCTGTGACCGCTAAATACATTCTATATACTATGAGTGTGTGTAGTATTAATGTATTCTGGACGTACAACATTAGCCATGTTGTCATTATCATGTGACCTACCAGCGTCAGTTGCGTCACTTCACTGCTATTCACAAATCCTCTGCTGTTGCCTCATGGGATAGTAAAGTGTACATCCTATGCACGCTTCAGAATCTCGCCGGAAGTAGTAGGTCATTCGTGGTTCTTTTTGCCTACTCTTTTATAAGTACTATTAATTCGGACATACCACTTTTGTCACATACTGTTTTTCGCCTACTATATAGTAGGCAAGTGTCTTGTGTATTTAAACCCCATGTTCTTTGGCTGGTGTTGTCCTTTTTGGATGTTACGTGTGTTTGTTTTAGTTCTGTTTCTGTCCATTTCTAGAATATTCTGTTACGGTCTGGTTTTATTCTTGTTGTGTTTGTTTAAACAATAATTTCACTTGGATCCAACGCTTCCTCGTTTCTGAAACAGCCATGTTATAGTCAGTAATTGATCATGCATATGATTAACGATTCAGTATATTACCTGGGAGCAGAAGTGGTCGCTAAATGTTTTGGACCAAGTTCTGATGCTGTTTAACCTTCAGCAAGATTGCAATGAATGGATTCCTGAATGATTGGCACAAGGCCATATTGTAGCAGTTGCCGCGGTAGTTTCCTTCAATGGAAAATATCTGACCCAGTTATCTTTCCTGCAGTCATGACAACTGGCTTTTCAATGGTCTGGCCACATTGCCAACAGTCGCCAGTCAGGACACAGCACAATGGTTGCATGAAAAGGCACTTATGCATCATTATACCTCATTTTAGCTTCCTGCTTTTCTAGGAATATGAAACACAGGCTAATATTGCTGTCCAAAACCTTAAAGAGGTGTAGGTCAGCACAGCTTTGATTTTGTGTGTACAGCAGTCTGAATGTAGTGGTGTTTATTTTATATCAAACTCCCAGAGGAGATTAATAGCTGACTTAGCAAGACGAATGTCTCAAACATTTTTTATGGTTCTGGATAAAGTAAGAATCTCACAGAATTTGGAGCCCAAAAATTCACTCAAGGGGAACTGGACTGCGGTTCAATACTAATGTATGTGGAAGCAAACAGGGCCGTTGAAATCCTGTGGGTCAAATGGAATTCAAAAATGACAAAAACAGCAGTGCACAGTATATACAGTCACAGGCACCTAATTGCACCAAACAGGAAAAGTTTTAGTGTTTGTTCTGGAAAGAGCTTATTCAGCAGCTGTCTACAAAAATATAGAGATTGTAAATTATAGTTTTTTTTATCATTTGGACATGAATTTACTAAGCCTTACCTCCCAAAAAGCGTTGTGAAAGGTACAGTAAATTATTAATCATAGTTAGACATTCTGTTCTGCAGTGGGTATTAAACTAAATATTTTAGGAAATTAGCAATCAATGGTGACAGTTTCTGGCAGGCCTGACCAAATCTCCACTAGAAGTGGCATGTCTTATATTTAAGGCTCAAATTGTGATACAGTGATACTATATGTGCATACAATTTGCTACAGTATATAACGATGTGTTCTAACCAGACATGACATGACGCAGCAACATGTGATAAAAGGTTTTGTCCTAAACAGTATGCTGGAACAACAACATAAATGTATGACAGTGATAATCCCAGGTACTTATTATTTGATTTATTTAATGTTTAAAGTGTCTAGTGTGAGTGTGCATTTCATTTTGTGTGACCCTTATAGCCTGAAAGCAACAATGGATAATTCACATCAGATCTTAAAAAATACATTAAAGGAAACAAGAACATTTAGATTCAGTGTCATTGACCTGGATGGGAGTGAGGTTAAGGTGGGGGTGAGTGTAACAGACGTAGGCCAGTAAGAGCTGTGCATGTAAACCTCGCTTACTCCTCTGGCCTCGAGATGCGCGCTAGCGAATGCGGTATTTATCGTCGTTGTTAGTGTGTCCGCCTCCCATGCCAGAGACCCCGGTTTGAATCCCGCTCGGAGAGGAACGAGTTGGACCGGTTACATCAACTCAATGTGAACAAACAAGTGTATTCTATGACAAAGACGGTTTCAGTCACTTGTATATTTTAAAGGTGCAGTGTGTAATATTTATGAGGATTTATTGACAGAAATGCAATATAATATACATAACTATGTTTTCAGTGGTGTATAAAGACCTTACATAATGAACCATTATGTTTTTATTACCTTAGAATGAGCCATTTCTATCTACATACACCGCGGGTCCCCTTACAATGAAGTCACCATTTTGTGCCGTCATGTTTCTACAGTAGCCCTAAATGGACAAACTGCTCTACAGAGGGCTAGCTACTCTCTGCTGTCTCAGACGACACCATCTTTGTCCTGTGTCGGCCACCGTAGCTTCTCTATGTGCTTCGAAAGGGAGGGGTGAGTGGTGGGCGGTTGAAATTCGCAACCTTACAGCTAGATGCTGTTAACATTTACACACTACACCTCTAATAATGTTAAAATGGTGTAATATTTATCACTTTGATTATGTACTTATTTCGTTGCGAGAGCCATGCCCAAACGCTCTTCTAATTGGCTGTGATTTGTGATTGATTTTGTTATGTTGCGTCTGGTATGGACAGACAAATTGCTTGTCGCTGTCAATCTTTCATGTCTGGTTAGGACACAGTGTAATACTTTAAACAGTCAGTACAATTTCTAGTAATTTAGTTTGCCTAATGTGTACTTAAACTTTAGCAACATCAAGATTTTACATTTAAAGTAGACATGAAACGGAATATGCAATTGTCTTTTCTTCCTTATTGTGACATATATATCCAATTGAAACGGCTTCTGGAAATAGAAAAATATCGATCCAATCAATTCCTAAAGGATGAAATCAAATCTCACGCTAATTTTATTTTTATTTTCTATTTCCAGAAGCCGTAGGAAGTTGGCTGATTCTTACTAAATTATTCCATGAGAATGTCAGTTGTGGAGGATATTTAGCCCCACTCTCCACCGAGACGCACGTATCTCTACGCCATATCGTGTACATTTGACCTCACTTACAGGAAGTCATCGCGCAGTGAATGCTGATGTACATAGAGTTGTATTTGAGGTAAAAAAATTATATAAATACTGTTCAGTTTCTCGCACAAACCAATCGTTTCGTGTCTTAAGACATCAGTGTGTCGTCACGAGCTGCAGGGTTTAATATGGATTCGTATATGTATGTTTTTTTTACTCTCAAAGCTCTCATACTCTCAACTGTTCCCATTGACATGCATTATACGACTGGCAGACCGCAACGGTTGAAGTTAAAAATATTCATTTGTGTTCTACGGAAGAAACAAAGACACCTACATCTTGGATGCCCTGGGGGCAAGCAGATAAACATCAAATTTTAAATTTTCGGTGAACTATCCCTTTAAATACACAAGGTGACGAACTCAAATACAAACAGGTGTGCTCTAATTAGTAACATAATGAATAACCATGACAACTAATGAAAAGTGGGAGCATTGGAACGAAGGAAACAGGAAACAATACTGAAAGACTTTGAAAACAAAATCAAAACAGATTCATTGTGACAGTGAGTTTAACACATTAAAGCGTAGCTTTTTTTGGTTAAAAATGATCCAAAATAAATTGAGCAAGTACACAACAAGCCAGTGTTCAAAACTATCTCCTTACCTTATCCCCATTCACAACGGTAAGCTTGTAATAATGTGTAATAATTTGAGTGGTACTGGTGGATTTCCGCAGGAAATTCAAGCATGTCTTTGCGTCATTACGTCATGTCTGTACATAAAGAAGGAGTCCGGCTAGTAGGCTATCGCATGTGAGTAGCAGATCATTTATAGCCTTTTCTCACAGCAGCTGGAGTAATTAAACATATCATTTTGATGGCGGATTGTAATCCAGAAAGGCCCAAATGACATCATCAGTGACAACTGGAGATTCACCCGTGGTCAAAAGCAAAAGATTAGACTGTACGGAATCTACAGGTAACGCTAATACACACTAAATACACAGTCACGCAATGCTAAGGCTCTTAACATTACCAATTTGAGAACAAAGTATAAAAATAATAATAATTTGCACAGTTTGATGTGATGTGAGCTAAGCGATTGTTAGATGTAATCACCGTTGGTGGCGTGATTTATTGTAATGTTTTGTTCCCAAAAGTGGCAGACATGTTACTTACTTGTTCAGATTACATTTTCTGGTGAAAATTCGTATTTAGGCTATACTCCAAGACGTAGAATCTGTGATTCTGAAGTACAGTATCCACACCGGTGCAGTGACTGACAGCAATAATTGAACCAATAATTTCTGTATCCGGTACCGACTGCATAGCTCAGCTTATGTGGCTGTCATGTGATGAACGAATGACTCGAATCCGAAGACTCGAGACGTGAACCAATCAATTCTGTGTCCGTTAGCACAGACTACATGTGGCTGTCACGGGATGAAAGAACGACTCAGATCGGGAGGTGAGGTAAACTGACTGCATAGCCTGAATGAAGAAGACCCAAATAAACAATGAATGAATCACAATCGTTTCTGTTTCTCATAATTTGGCCTTATTCTAAATGTGATCAACATCACGTAAATTGATGTGTTGGGGGATTTGGCTATTAACATAGCATTTTAATTATATTCTGCTGAAATGAACGAAATGACTCGAAAAAAGATTCATTAATTTTGATGAACGAGATTCAAAGATCTGAGTCAGTAAAATGATCCGAACTTCCCATTACTACAAGCCGTACAAACTCCTCAAAACATTAGATTCAGCCGCGGTGAGGTGCCGCTGATGCACAACTCATGTACAGATGATAACTCCGCAAATAACTGCAACTGCAGGTTTCAAACAGAGATGGCGACACAGAGGCAAAACTTACAGACTGCAGCTTTAAGTCAGTGTGATTTAATTAAATGTTTAAATGATACATTAAACTACTTTTTTTTTTTAATTTTATTAATGTCTTAGGTCCTGGTTACAATTATTATTTTGATTTTTTTTTATTTTTTCACCATTTTTATTCCACATTTTTCTCTTCCCTAATTAATTTGAATTGGTCCTGGAAATAATTAGAATAACAAAATTAAAGAGTTAATTCAACCAAAAATGAAAATTCTTTCATTAATTAATTACATTTTTGGGTGAACTAACCCGTTAATATGAAGCAATAAAAACGGAATGGATAATAATTAGAAAAGATTTAGAAAATTATACCCATAACTATTGTTCATACTAAGAGTGGCTCATACTAGCAATAGTTGAAGTGTTGCTTATTTTATTACGGAATTAGACTTGCTAGCACAAAATTACCATTAAAAACATCATACAAGTTCCATTTTCTTTGTCATAATTGTTTCAGCTTTTGGTAACACACTATTTCGATGGTCCACTTTGCACTTACCAGTTATTAGAGTATTAGTAGACTGTTAGGTTAGGGTTACGTGTTAGGGTTTGGGTTAGTAGAATAAGCTGACATGTAGTTGCAAAGTTACTTATAGTCAGTAGAATGTCTGTTGGGGGACCATAAAATAAAGTGTTAGCAGATATTAAGCAGACAGTCTACTAATACTCAACTAATACTTTAATGAGAGTTAGTTGACGTGTAGTTGCAAAGTTACCGACTGTATAGTTAGTAGAATGTCTAAAGTGGACCATTGAAATAAAGTGTTCACCAAAGGGGAAACAATTATGACAGAATTTTGATTTTGCTATTCCTTTAAGAAAAGTAAAAACAATTAGGAAAATGCTCTTGTTTAACTTAATTAGATGAATAAAGTTGAGTTATTTAAGCTTCAACAGTTTTTATAGACTCAATTAGTGTGTGATTGATTCTAACATTAGAGTGATGTGACACTGTTACCTGAGGAGGTCTTGCACATCTGCAGCCCAATTCTACTGTAATTGCACTCAGATACTCATAAATGATCTTGATTAGACAGTGATGGTAAGTGCCCCCCTATTGAATTCATTACATGTGGATCGACAGGTAAGAGGAAAACACTATTTAGGACTAAAGCTAATCAAGCAAATGCACAAAATTAAAACATGATTGCGTTTTAGAAAAGAGAGAAAAGCAGTTAAAAGCGAATCATGTGCATGAAAATTGCTCTATGTGCTCCACTGGGAAAAATTATGTTTAATGACAGATGAATGGAAAGCTTGAGAAGTTAAAATAGCATGCTGGAAAATGACTCAAAGGATGTAATAGTGATGATTTTGTGTGTAGGCGTTGAGAGTTGATGTTTCCCAGTGTCAACATTCGTCACTTCACAATTACAAATTCTAAACATGACCGAAATGTCTAAGGGCCAGTTTACACCTCACTTCATGCGTTTTTACTGATCAGATAGCTATCTGATTTATCAAAACGATTCCATATACACTTGGTCACATAAATGTGTCTCCGCAAAATGGATATAAATCCGATCTTCAATTCCCGCGCTATATGCAGATGTAATGGCGTTCACGTCACCGAAATCAACAGATATGAGCTGCATTTTATTGATCATCTGCTAATTTCAAAATTAGGAGAGAGTGCGGCAACAGCACTGGTAAGATCATTTAGACGATTGTGTGTTGAGCATCTGTGACTTGGCTTGATGAAGAGCTGCTCATCTGTGGTGAGGCGTACTGCAGTAGTGCTGTCGTATCTGGCTATAACATGTCATATAGCCTATAACACGCTCTCACACGTTTATTTTTTAGCATTGTTGAGAGGAGTAAAATTACATATGTGGTTTCAACAACCAGATGCATTTAGACTTGTTCAGTTTTGACTGGATTGTGGCCGAGACCACCTATTGAAATGGTTTGAGTGATCGGATTTCCGTTTTGGAAGGCATTTACACCTGGTCTTTTCACGATCAGATGGCTATCCGATCAGAGAAAGCGGATGAAGTGACCAGGTGTAAACAGGCCGTAATAGAGAGTTCCCAAAATTAAACTACAGTTTATATACATAGCAGAATAATTCATTTTATTTGTTTGCATCTTCAATGTGAAATACAAGTTCTGTCATGCAACTCCAGATGGTGCAGGCTGATAGGTCCTTAACTCAGGCCCCGTCCACACGGAGACGCGTTTAGATGTATACGTAAAAAATTTGTAACGTTTCAGCGTTTCGTTCCAGACGGATCCGCCGTTTTAAGAGCTTTTTTTAAGAGCTTTTTTGAAACCGAGTCCCAGAGTTGATAAATCTGAAACCGACACCCTTGCATTTTCGTGTGTACAGCCAATCCGTATATGATGTCATCACACCACGTCCCGCGCGGTAAAGACTAGAAGGAATACAGCTATGGGCACTGGGCATGCGCACATCAATATTGCATCATTTAATTACTGTATTTGGATTATTGTAAGAGTAGGTTTAGGGTTGGGGTAGGTGTAGGTGTAGGTGTAGGCATTAATAAAACACAATCTGGTAAGTAGCAAATTATTTTATCGTGAGTTTTTGCCTCACTTCCTACCATTGCTTTACCCATCCGAGCCACAACTCTTCTTCTCCGTTTTTAGTGTATTTTTGTGGCAGAATTACAGCGCCACATACTGGTCTGGCATGTATACTGCATCGTTTTGAGTCTGTTTCTGGTTTTGTGTGTACGCAGATATTTCTTGCAACAAGGGAAAAAAAAAGATTGGATAGGGAAAGCTCTGACTTTGTGTGGATGTGGCCTCAATCTGCTTGCAATCACATCATTCTCTATAGGGCACAGCTGATTGGTTCCTGCTGTATCAGTAGCCAATGAGCTCACTGCTCAAACTTCAAATACTGGGCAGCTTTTTCTGTAGCAGTTGCAACGTGCTTTCAGAAACCCTCCGCCTTCACCAGCTCCACCTGTATAGATCTGCTACTCATATATTGTACAGCAGCAGCATGTCTTACTTGCTCACAGCAGCGTGTCGTGTATGGCAGTATCAATTCCCATACTTGCTCTGCAGCAGCAGAAATAATCAGACCAATAACCAAGACCGCCAAGACCAAACATATCAACATTGTCATATCCATTACCATGCCAAATACAGTTGTCATGACAGAAATATATATTTTAACACTGTAGTTCTAGCAAACATACAGTAGTCAGTTTGGGCACACTTGACAAAAATTATGTTGCTCATGATCTTAAAAACCTTTCGATATAAGTCTTTTGATTAATACTGGAAATACTTGTATTAAAAAATAAAGACTTGTTTTGTTGACAGATATAAACTGTGCCCACATATGAATTTCATTTTACACTCCTAGAAAAAAAGGTTCAGTGGAGTTCTATATAGGACCCTAGGGTTCTTAACTTAATTTTAAAGAAAGCTTCTTCTGTATATAAGGAGAATTGTCTTAAATGATTGCATAGTACTTTGTTTGACGGGTTATTTAAAATGTTCTAGTGATAAAATCATCCCATGAAGGGAACCCTTAAAAAGAGCCGGACAGAACCTTTTAGGTTCTGAGGGTATGCACGTGACGTCACCGTCAAGCAAAAAGACTGAGTGGCAGCATTGGGTTTTAGCGTGAATGCAGCGAAAAACACACAAAACACATCTAAAACAGGAAAGAGCTTTGAGATTGACTGTACAAATAGATGATAAACGTGGATTTGCAGTCATCATTTTGTGTTGAATTTTGGGGTAAAATCATACCCTATATAAATTGTATTGTTATATATTGTATTGAAATATATTGTCTTATGTATTTCCCCGGCGTCAAATATGAATGTCAGGAAACACGATTCCTGGCTGCATGTCAATATCCATGGATCACTGGATCTTTGGTAAGTTAATACTGAGCGTTTTCGCAGTTTCTCCTATTAACTCCAGTCATGCAGCATCTCTTTTGCCACTAAGTCCGGTCACTAAGTGTTATGGTGGGAAAGTGACGTCAATTCATACCCTCTATAGAACCTTTTTCTTGTAGAATTATATGAAGAAAAAATCTTTATAAACATATTAAATAAAATACTTGCAAAACGATTAACCACAAATTTTCCGCAAATATTTTTTAGACGTACATTCAAGCAAACAGTGCCTTTAGCAAAATGATTGGCTCTTTTAACTACAAGCGTTGACATTTTGATCTTTTTAATTTCTTCTTTTAGTCAATACAGGCCCAGTGCATTGTCTATTCAACAATTTAACATCATTTTTAATATTTTTGAAAGACGTTCCGCTCACCAAGGTTGCATTTATTTGATAATATATTACAATAATTTATGTAAACTGAGCACCAAATCAGCATATAAGAATAAGAATGATTTCTGAAGGGTCATGTGACACTGAAGACTGGAGAAATGATGCTGAAAATTCAGCTTTGATATCGCAGGAATAAATTACACTTTAAAACATAGAAAAATAGAAAACGGGTTTTAAATTGTAATAATATTTCACAATATTACTGTTTTTACAGTTTTTAAATTTCTGTGCTTTCTCTTCAATGCTGTGATAAATAAATTTGAAAGGCAAATGCAAACATTACCCAGTCAACCTGATCTATGCAGTGCCTTGGGACGAAACACAGAATGGAGAGCATTTGTCTTCTGTTAAAGGGCTGTTACTGAGTAACTGTGAGGGTTCCAACTGTTGTCTTGGCAGGGTGGTACTGTAGCCCCTCTTAAAGATGCATCATATTGATGGATGGCAGGTTATTTGCAACAACAAAGGACAGACTGCAAAGGAGAGAGAAACTAGTTTACGTGGCCCGCGGATCATTCTAGAAGATCTGCCAAGAATACATGCCCTCCATCATTAGCTCAGGACGGATGAGAAGCGCAGATGGTAAAACCGTGCTACCATATGTCCTTCCAGAGTACCCACCTGTCTGGACATACAATGACGCCAGGGCTTTAGATTACACTTAGATTAGCCATTGAGAACATTTTCATACAGGTCTATTGAGCAGCAGTAATTGCACTTTGTTGCTTTATAAAGTGAATTGAATTCACAGTCCATGCTTTTGAATATGTAATCCAAGCTGTTGTGTACTGAACTGTTTGTACAGCAATAAAAATGTAATAACATTTGAATTTTAAATGGCAGGCATTTTGTTGCAAAGATGGAATGGCAACAAAGAGCACAACAAAAGATGAACCGTGTATAAGATCTCTGATGGAACTTTTCACATTATCACATAGATAGTATGTACTCTTCCCGCATTAATAATACATTTGCTTTTTCAGCACATTACAGGAATATAAACTAAAAGCTATTAGCTCAAACAAAAGAGAACGGGCGTTTTTTTCTATGCCTATTGAGCAGTCAGGTTGCCAAAAATCGGTATCATGCACAAGAAATGGATTGTGTCACAGAGGATGTGAAGCAATAGACATCTGTAATACTGTCACAAATATATGTTCAATAAGCAGTAATCCTGTGGCGATCGATCACACTGTTGCTTCGGTAATGGTAGACCCAAACTAACTACACATTAAGTATTCAGTATTTTGCTCATGAAATTGCCATTATCATGCTGAATACTGTAATTATTTTCAATGCAACTATTATGTGGGAGATATTACAGCGACTATTTGTGCAGACAAAAAGCAAAACTGTCCCCCATCAGATTGTTCTTTTGAAACCTAATAACATTTATCAGACATACTTGTATTACAAATGTTTGAAAGAAGAGTTTGGGGTCAGTTTATTTTTTTTATGTGTTTGAAAGTCTCTTATGCTCACCCAGGCTGCATCTATTTGATCTAAAACAGTAAAAACAGTAATATTGTGAAATAATATTATTACAATTAAAAATGTTCTATTAATATTTTAACATTTTATTTTTTCCTGTGATGGCAAAGGTGAATTTCCAGCCAATCTTGAAAAATGATACTTCAGAAATCATTCTAATATGCTGATTTGCTGATCATTTCTTGTTATTATCAATGCTTCATATTTTTGTGGAAACCATTATTTTTCCCAGGATTCCTGAATGACTTGAAGGAACAAAAGAACAGCATTAATTTGAAATAGGAACAAAAGAACAGCATTAATTTGAAATAGAAATCATGGTAATACTTTACAATAAGGACACACTAACATGAACTAACAATGAGCAATACATTTGTTACTGTAAATATTTGTTAAAGCTATTTAAAGGCACAATATGTAAGATTTTTGGATTAAAATATCCAAAAAACACTAGAACAATGTTATATATTTTGTTGACTTGTGTACTTGCATTATCCCAAATGTCTCCAAGAATGTTTAAATCCAGAGAAATAAGCAATTTTAACCAGGACATGGACCGTGTCCGTGCATCGCCTATCAATGAAATCATACCCGCGTTACCCTTGATTTCCTGTTTTGTTTTGTAGAAACCATGGAAACACCAAAGATGCTTTAATATATTGTGTGTTTTATTAGACAGGTGAGCAACTGTTTGGAAACAGCGGTATTGTTCCGCTCCAATGGCTTTCAGCCCCACCCTGCTTCATACTACAGTAACATTAATAAATCTTTACATTAGCTCATTCATGAATATGATTTCAGCCCGAGTCCCATCAGATTCTTTTCCACCGGTTGTAGAGGTGAAGACAACAACTCCCATGATTCCGCAAACTCAAGGTGCCGTCAAGCTACGCCTTTGTTTTGAATAAGTGACCTCTAGCTTTTATATTTTAATGAATTATTGAGAGAGAGAGACAGCGAGATGAGATGCGTTACCTGCATCTGTTCTGCGTCTCTCTCTTTTTTTAACAACGAAGCTGAGAGTTTAATTACTTCAAAATAGAGATGTAACCGCCTCGTTGCTGAGAAATATAATGTAGCGCTTCAGTAGCAAAGCTGCTGTTGCGGGGCAGCGTTGATAATAAGTTTCTGTTAGTGATGATCATTTTGAACGAATCTTTAATATGACTCGAGAACAACCAGTTGTCTCAGAGAGCGATTCGTTCATTTTGTGTTGACCGCGCATGTGCAACATCCCATATGTTCTGTACAGGAAACAGAATTTATTAGTTTATCTCTCGAGTCTTCGGGTTCGAGTCATTCGTTCATCAAGTCCCAGCACCATAGGAAAGGCTATGCAGTCTGTACCGGAAACAGAAATGATTAGTTCATCTATCGAGTCTTCGGGTTCGAGTCATTCGTTCTTTTGTCACGTGACAGCTGTGTTGGATGTTGAAATGAGTTAATTCACAACCTTCCTTACAAGCAATTGCGTAGTTTTTTGTTTGTTTGTTTAGTTCAGTTTTTTAGCTAGTATAATAATTGATTTTCCTATGAAGACTGGACACATTGGGTTGGTTAGAATGGATAGGCATAACATACATGTTTATTGCACATATCTTCTGATAATTTTATAATAATAAATATATTACAACATGCAGTCAATAATACGAATGTAATGTTGTATATGTTGCAAAACATTGAACCGGGAAGCGAGACTCGAACCCGAAGACTCGATAGATGAACTAATCTTTTCTGTTTCCGGGGACTGCATAGCCTTGCCTATGGGGCTGGGACTTGATGAACGAATGACTCGAACCCGAAAATTCGAGAGGTGAACTAATCAGTTCTGTTTCCGGACTGCATGCCTTGCATATGAGGCTGTCACAGCTCAGATCAGACATGATGACGGAACTAACGGGTCGAACCCGAAGACACGAGAGATGTATTAATCTTTCCAGAGAACAGACGTGATGAAATGTTAAGTGACAAAAGAAAGAACGATTTGGATCGGGAGGTGAGGTGAACTAACAGAATGCAGACATAGCCTGAAGACCCAGCTAAGCAACTAATTAATCATTTCTTTCTCAAAGTTTGGCCATGGCTGCATTAACTTATAGTTAATTTTTTATTCCAAAAGTACTAAATGTGTTGGAAAATTTTATATGTAACATTTTAATTATATTCTGCTGAAAGGAACGTAATGAACGAAATGACTTGAAAAAAGATTCGTTCATTTTGCTGAACGAGATTCAAAGATCCGAGTCAGTAAAATGATCCGAACTTCCCACTACTAGTTTCTGTGCCTCTGAATGTTTCTGTGTGTGCTCAGTACCATCTCTGTGTGCAAGTGACATGCGCGTGTGCGTGTGCGTGTGCGTGTGTGTGTGTGTGCGCTTCAAAGGAAACAATGTTAACCACCAATACAAACAGTTCAGCGCATTAATATAGAACGGTGATTAAACTGACTTGAAACTACCTGTGCATTAAACGGTTTTATTGCACAGTATAACTAATGTTAACTAATGAAACCTTATTGTAAAGTGTTACCAAAATCTTTTGTAAAAGATGTAAAAGTCTTTACTGTCGCTTTTGGTCAATTTAATGCATCCTTGCTGAATACAATACATTTTTCTAATCTTACTGACACCAACATTTTTAACAGTAAGTGTATATGTGCCAGAAATTAGTGCACAAAATTCAGAAAACATTTTATTTCTTCAACTACTTCTGGTCCTTTAGACAACAATGAAACCTTTAATTTACTCAACCTTGTGTCGTTCCAAACCTACTTGACTTTCTTTCTTCTCTGGAACACAAAATAAAATATTTTGAACACTCTCAGAGTTGTTATTGTTGTTTTTTAAATCAGAGTCAATCACAGCATTCATATCTTTTTAAACCCAAGTTATGAACAAAATAGCATTGTCACGAAATGCTCTGCAAAAAAAAATGAAACTGCATCAGTTTCAAAAGTAAACTTTTCGGCATCCATCCAAACACTTTTTGTTTTTCTGAAATGTTCAACATCACGGTAACTTCCCGTATTCCTCCAAAAACATCATTTCTAAAGTGATCGGGAGCGGTTTGGAGCCGTTTAGAGATTTGTTTGTCATGTTTATTTCTTTCTGCTGTCAAATGCACTTGAATTACTCCCTTAAAGCTCATGTACTACCCCTGGGTCTTTCTCGCACGGATGCAAGCTTAGCACCAAAGCCTCCGCCACTTACTCTGGATCTCCAAAGAGGACTAAGATGTCCCTTTAAAAAGGACGTTGGCCCACTTCACAATACACTCATCCCTCCAACAGATTCTGCCGCAGAAATGGAGTGACTTGTTTTCAAATTGACTGTCACTCTGAGGTTCAGTTGGATGGAGGTTATTGTTTCATTTGCTGTAGTTTCTAAGCTACTAAATCTGCAAAACCTGTCTTCGCCTTTTTCACGACTGCTCTTCTTCCGAGTTTGACAGGTGGAGCTTTGCAGTGTCTTCTTTAGCGCTTCACTTGAATCTTTGAAATACACTTTTAAACCATGAAATTGTCATGCAATTTTCACAAAAGATAGGCTCTGTTTTCAAACTGCTGCCTTACATAGGCACTAGGCAGCTTCCTGACTGAAATGAAACCTCATAAGCAGCAGATTTGGAACGCTTTACATTGGCTCTGTCTGAGTAAACAATGTTTAAGTAAAGCACCTTTTAAAATGAGCTGATATTTAGAGACCCAGTTTAGTTACTGTTTATAACACTTAACAGCAATTATATATTGTTTAAATGGCTGGTTTAGGCTATTGCAGTCACTTAATGTTCTGGTTTCAATGCAAAATTCTATGAAAACCATTTGTGGCATAATGACCATTTTCATGGAAAACTTTATCATCCACCACTCTGTTTAAATTTTTTTGACGAATACTGATTTACTTCGTATTTGTTTTGTTTTCCCAGTACACATATCTAAACATTCATAAATCAAGATGCACTTACTTGTGAAGCGAAGTAACGTAAGTTAAGTCTTGTTTCTTGATAGATTGTATCAAAATTAAGTGTACTCTAAAAATACCTGGGTTACAAACAACACAGCTTGGCTGGATAAATATAGGACAGAACACACGTTGGGTTAATTTTACCCAGCAAATTGGGTGGTTTATTTAACCCAGGATAATGGGTTGATTCATTTTTACTATAACACTAGCTAATTTTTATTTTTGTTAATGTTTACGGATTAACTTAATCATCTAAACTTTTTTAAAATACCCCACACAATCACTGGTTTGCATGAAAATTCCTTTATTTCCGATCATATTTTACAGTATAGCATATTTTATATAGTTTTTAATACATATTGCCTACATTTAAGCTTGTTTAACAAATATTAGAAGTAAAAGTTAAACATTTAGAAGTAATTCAAGTGTAATCGACCAGTTTCTGTTGTCCCATCTCCACCATAACGGCGCTGGATCTCGTGCCGGATCTTGTATCATGTTCAGCGGAGGAACTTAGAACCACCGCTCTGCCGAAATATGCTGTGACTGACTCCATAATCTGTCCATAAACAATCGGTGTACAGTTCTGAGAACATATTTTAACATCCTAAGTATTTATATTCTGTATCTTTCTGAATAAAATCATAACATTTTATGCAAGGCATCAGTAGTTCCCATCATGCGAAAAGACAGACGCAATACTCACATCGTTCCCTGGTGTGTTGCTTTGCATAAAATTAAATGATATACAGCACAATAAAGAATTTATAGATAAAATAAAAATGTGTATTTTACAGGAAGACATGCAATGCTCTCTCTTGAAGAGGTCGAAAAAAAACTTATAATATTTCTTAGTGTGAGTTTATATGCATAAAATTCTGCCAGTTGAGTAAAAAATAAATAAACTTGATATCGCTTTTAAATTAAGTTTATTTTTTTATGCCACTGGCAGAAACTCCCTGTATAAGAATTCTTGTTTTCTGATAACTTTATCTTATGTCATTTTGATTTTCAAAATTGAGAGTGTTCAAAATACTGAGTTACTGACTTTTTGCAGTGAAGGCACTTACAATGGAAGTAAAGCTTCTAATTTTGTTAAAGCACTAAAACCGAGCAGGATTTGAGCTGTGAAATTTTTAAGAAACTGTGAAACGCAGTTTCCTGTGTTTGTCAATCCAACAGAACAACTTTATTGCTGGGTGTTTGGCAGCGGAAGAAATTTTTGAAAAGTTTCTGGGTTGAGGATTGAAAAGGTACAAGGAACACTGTACTGTACAGGCAAATACACGTCTGCATATTGGTAATACCAGACCAGCAGTATTCACAAGCATATCTTAAGCCATATTAATAGTTACAGTGGAGGGGATTGGATTTCGTAAAAACCCTGTAACATCAATATCTCACTACTAGGGATATTTCTTTGCTCTATCCACTTATCCTTCCTTCCATCCACACATCCATGAAATTTTAATGCTATTCCCATGACACGCATAAATCTAAATGATCCAACGGACATAAGACCTGTGTATTAGCAGCCCATCTCGTGGTAGGAGATGAGTAGGCGCCATTTGCCTCTGCGGCTGTCTCTCTCTGGAGCCCCTCTACATGAAGCATTTTGCAAACATTTTTGATCACTCATCCATCTTGCAGGTGCAATGAGGGCTAGTGATTTCACTGTTGATTACCTCTGGGGTTAGGTTTGATTGCTTAATGTTGAGTAAATAGCATGTGCCGTCTGACAAGATTATAACTAACGGCTTTTCAGGACAATGTAAATAGAAGAATAATTACTACAGGGAGACGATATGAACCACAGCTACTGGAGCCAAAATAAACCTCTTAATTGCAAAAGAATAGGGGAGAAATGGCTCTAGGGATGCTCAGGGTCACACTAAATCTAAAAGAGCAAAGGTGGCGGCATACGTCAATGTAGATTGTGACATTTACAAAGTCATCTGAGAGTATAAAAGCAAATTTACCAACAAAGTTCCTAATCATTATCAGCTAACTCAGTGGTTCTCAACTGATTTTGTTTCCAAATCCAGATTTTCCATAAAGTGACAACCTAATCGTTCACGTAAAACAGCAGTTTTAATGATTTCTCTCTCTTTTTTTCTGAATGTGCACTGATGTCATCATCAGCCAAAGAACTGAGTTTAACAAAGAAATAAATTTATAGACTTGGAATATCATCAATCATCATTTAGATTTCACATAAACTCCAATTATATTCCACATGACAACTTAAAAATGCTTAGAACGAATGGAGGGCACTTTTATTAGCAAGACATAGGAAAATGGACTATTGTGGTTTCTAAATTTTTTTTAATATTTTTTTGGCAGCCAGTAATTCACTGCACGAAACGCAGTGGTCGGTGCAAACCATATTTATCCTTAAATATACTCAAGTTACATTTAAATACATATTCCTGTATATAATTATATAATATAAATTCACTGTAGTTTCCAGCAATAACTTCTATTACTTTTCACACATATTATGATTATGGGGCATGTAGGATTGAAAATAATCAAAGATATTTGATATTTGCAATTGAACAAAGACATACTGCTTTACTGTTTTCAACCCCCATCTTTCTTATCAAAAGGGCCATTTGAAAATCTGAGATTCTGAAGGCCTGTAGGTGTAAGTACAGTGGGGGAAGTTTGGTCTGATTGGTCAGTTTCAATGACTCACAATAGGGTTTGAGTTACATGGTCAAGGAAGTATTAAAGAAGATTGTAACTGTTGCTCTGGGCTTCTTTTTATTCTCTGGCTCTCTTGATTCTCTGGCTCTCTCTCTTCTTGGGGGCCTTCTCTTTGGCTCTTCTCTCCTTTGCTCTCTTCTTCTCTTTCTCTCTCTCCCTCTCTCTCTTTCTATCCCTCAGGTAACATTCTATTCATGCTGGGTACGATTAATGGTATAAATTTTTATCATCTCATACATCTATTTTGTAACTATTTTAAGTATAACCATAACCAGATTTTGTCATTAAATTCTTTCAATTATAAATTATTGCTAACTAGTTTTGATTTGGTATTGACTTTGAAGTGCTACCTCTATTGCAATACAATATAGTCACAGTATAGCAACACTCTCCCACATATTTAGCTATTGTAACTGCGCTTATTTCGGTCGTTGGTATAAGTACAGTGGGTGGATATAGACGAGAAATGTACAGTTTTCTACCATCTTGCTCATAACGTTTCTTTAGTCTTTCGGCAACCCTGCAGCCTGAACCACTGTAGGCGACCCATCCTTACAGGCAGATTATCGATTAAAGGGATAGTTCACCCAAAAATGATAATGTTGTTGTCATTTGAAACACAAAAGAAGATATTTAAAAGGGGACATATTATGCCCCTTTTTACAAGATGGAAAATAAGTCTCTGATGTCCCCAGTGTATGTGAAGTTTTATAAAAGTACTTCATAGATCATGTTTTGTAGCATGTTAAAATTTTTAGGGTGAGCAAAAACACCATTTTTGTGTATGTCCCTTTAAATACAAATGAGCTGCTACTCCCTGAATGTTCTTTCAAGAAGAGGGCGGAGCTTCAATAGCTCATGCAACAAAAACAACAGAACATGTCAGAAACTAACCGTGTTCAGTTTGAACCGGACTCTGACAATAATGCCTACAGAGCCATATGCTGCATGGAGATAGAACAGGTATAGTTTAGTTTATATCCGTAAATCAATTTAGATAAAGCATTATAAAGTGCGCGCTCTCCCTTTCATTACTGCCGTAAACTGGATCACGAATAATTGGTACTGATCCATCCTTGAGCGTTAACTTTTTAGCAAAACCTGCCTTGAATTGTCCTTCTTTCAGGCAATGCACCTGCATTGCTTACAAGACATTGTTGTCGCTACAGCTGCGTAATATCATTGCGCCGCTGCACCCATGGTACGGCAGCAAAGTTCCTGGATTATTACGCAGGAATGAGAGTATAGTTCCTAGCCATATCGGTCTAAAAAACTTTACATTTTCCACCGGTCATAGTACACAATGTAACTATACACATCACAACATGTAAATAGGAAAATGTTGGCGTTATTTTGTCACTTATTGAGCAGTATGCTAGTTGGAGCCGTTTACCTCCAGTCTTTGTGCTAAGCTAGGCTAGCGGTGGGTGCGTCAGACAGAGTTATGGCACGCACGGAGATGAGAATGGTATGTATGGACTTATCTAACTCTGGGGGATACGGTGAATAAGCTAAATTCCCAAAAAGCCGGCATGTTCCTTTAAACTGACTTAAAGCTGCAGTCTGTAAGTTTTGCCTCTTTGTCACCATCTCTGTTTGAACACTGAAATTGCATTTATTTGCGGCGTTATCTTCTTTACGTGGGTTGTTCATTGGCGCGGCTCCCCAGCGCAGAAGAATCTAATGTTTTGAGGTGTATGTGTGGGTTGTCTATTAACGCACCAGTTGTCAACAATGATTGTTGTTTTGAACTTTCTGGATTACAAGCCGCCATCAAAATTACAAGTTTAATTACATTCCCGCTGCTGTAAGAAGAGGCCACAAATGATCCGCCACCTGCAGCATACACACATGATATAGCCTAGCCTGGACTCCTTTATGTATACAGACGGGACGTAATGACGCAAAGACGTACAGCGGAAGTTTGAATTTCCTGCAGACAGCTACAAGTACCACTGAAATTATAACACATTATTACAAGCTTACCGTTGTGAATCGGGCTAAGGTAAGGAGATCGTTTTGAACACTGGCTGGTTATGTGCTTGCTCAAATTGATTTTGGACAATTTTTAACCAAAAAACATTACGGATTGCAATCTTGAATCTTGTATAACGTATTAAAAAAAAGTAATTGCTTGTAAAAACATATGTGGTCATAACTTATTGATCATATTTTTTTTTTTTTTACAGTGTTGAGGGTGAGTAAATGATGACAATTAAAATTTTTGGGTGAACTTTCCCTTTAAACACTTATTTGTGAGCAAATACTGCTGCTGTATGACTTCAAAACCATTTTACTATAGTGCTTGATTCGTAAAATAACCGCGTTTGAGATTTTTATCACATAACCAGCTCCATATGCATGGCTTTTCTGATGTAGTAAACTTACTCAGTAGCTCACCTGGTACAGTATTGTGATGTCCCTTGAAACACGAGTCATGATAAAAGAGCTCAAAGACTTGTAGAAGCATTTTTAATGCATTTTTTTTCTCGAGTTTGCTTTTATATTTAAAACTATGCACAGTTACTCTATGGTTTGTTGCATCTCGAATAGTTTTTTTCCCTGTCCTATCAGATCTGTAACCCATTTTTAGGTTGTGACCCACCAGTTGAGAACCCGCTGATCCAACTCATCTTGTATGTCCCACAGTGACAAAATAATCTAATGCAGCAGAAGTAATTTATTTTGTGATTTATTTATTTTTTCCTCCCAACAAAACGCCACATCTCATAATGACTCACCACTTCACATCGACAAACTCTCACAACATCTCATTTCTCCCAGTGGGTATCCAAGGCCCCTGCTAAAAGCTGCTCCTCTCTCAAGGTTTCAACTGGCAGCCGAAAGCCTGCTGGGCACTGGGCCTACCCCAATGCGTATCGCATCAGATTCCACGCGAACACAATACCAACAAGTTGTCATCGGGGGATATTTACACTTTTGCTCAAACATAATTCATATTCCAGAGTGTCCTTGGAGGCAAGATATTGTATCTTTAGAGGGTAAGGGGAGTAGCGAGGGAGTAACTAAATTTGCCAGAAGAGAAAAGAAACTGTCAACACTTTAAATAGTTTTTCAGGCCACACGGACAGAAGTGCATGAAAAGTTTATGGATCACTATATGCATACACTAAAAAGAGAGAGAGAAAAAAAATCGATTTTTTCCAAAGAAAAATGGCCCATTCTCACCAAGGATAACTAAACTAAAATGATAAATATATATAGAGTCTACACCACAACAAAGAACAATATCATTGTAATCACTTTCAGGATGATTTTTTCCAATTGATGAATGATAAAAACATTGAGAGCCAATCAGAATCCACCCAACGTTAAGGAGATCTTTCTTTGTAACTATTTGTGAAAATGGTTTCAAAAGTAAATCCTACACCATTTTTTTCAGTATATGTTCACACTACCGGTCAAAAGTTTAAAATAATATATTTATATACCAGGGGGTTAATAAGGGCCTTCTGAAGCGAAACAATGCATTTTTGTAAGATAAATATCCATATTTATAACTTTATAAACTATAATCACTGGCTTCCGGTAATGGCTGTACTCGAGTCAAGTTCTGGTGGAAGAGTGGACTCTGTCCCGATGCATGATGTAGGAGTAGCGTTAGCTTAGGAGAGAGTAGACACCTCTCGCGGCTCAAACAAATAGGGCTGGGCAACAAACTCAAGCTCCTCCGACATTTCTCTTCAAAAATTCTCGTTTTAGACTTCTAATTCATGACCGGTGTTTTGTTTTTCTCTATCCTCTGCACTTCCACGTTTGTCAATACGTCATGCGTTGGGTCAGAGGTCACTCTTCTGCTGGAACTCGACTCGCGTATACGGCCGTTACCCGAAGCCAGTGATTACTTTATAAAGTTATAAATATGGATATTTTTCTTACAAAAATGCATGGCTTCACTTCAGAAGACCTATTTATTAACCCCCTGGAGCCGTCTGAATTACTTTTATGATGGATGAATGAGCTTTTTTGGGATACCATTCATATATTTTTTAATATAACTCTGATTGTGTTTGGCTGAAAGAAGAAAGTCATATAGTCCTAGGATGGCTCGAGGGTTAGTAAATGATGGGATAATTTACATTTTTGGGTGAACTAACCCTTTTAATGCAGCCAGAGAGGATCTTATTATTGAATGATACAAGGTTTTCCTGGCTCTACCATTGGAAAAAGCGTATGGCTAACTTGAATCATGTGTCTCAGAGTTGTGCAACAGTCAGTCACTGTTTGAGGTACCATAAATGAATGAAGAGGGCCTTTAACTGAATCATAACTGTCCCACAATTGTCCATGACTTCTCTTATAAAACAAGAGCGGCGTAAACTCTAAAAATAGATCAATCCAAAACTAATGTTTAAGAGCAAACATGTTGAAGATTAGCCGATGGGCTGTCGATTCATTTGATAAGCTAATTCCTCACAAAGTGGTTTATCCGGCGTAATGAAGCCTCTCCTCCATTGACATCCATTGAATAAAAAAGCCTCTTGTATCTTTCCCTACTTACCGCAGCATTAGCATGTCGATTAGCACAGACAATAACTTGTTCCTCAGTGTGTAAATGAGAAGGAAAACACATTTACAGCACTTATAATGAGACCCTAGCAGACAAGGGGACTGGAAGGTTTAAAAGCAGAAGTGACATTTTAGTTTTTTATCAAAACACTGGAAATTAGTTCATCTTTAAAAAAATTATGTTTGTTATTTCAGCTGTAAAAGTTGTCTAATTGTCCTTTGGAGGTGGGAATATTTTTCCAGGTGGAGGAACGTCTGGTTTTGAGCTACCGATGTAATTTCCAGTGGTAGAGCATAAACAGTGCTTTATTACACCAGAGAACCTTTCTCAGGGGAGACAAATCTCTAGTCAAAACCCTGTAACACGATGGGATCTCAGCAGGGAGACTGGAGCCTGTTCTATCTGATTAGAAGTCACTGGAGGAAATACCTTATTACCTTGAGTAAACTGCTTTTGTGTGCAGACAGTTTATCACATAATAAATTTATTGCCTTGCTGCTAATCTACAACATATTTGCCAAGACATGCTCATTTTGGAGTGAGCTATTAAATATCTGCTATAAAAGAAGCTGCTGTTTTGTAAGATAAGTCAGTTTGTCATGATGCAAGTCTAAAGACTGAATATAAAATGTTGCATTTGCAGGGTCAGTAACCTATTTTAATCCTACCAGTTCATGCTAACACACGTTACAGCATTATTTATTTTATTTTTAATTTGATTACTTTTTTTTTTCTATTTTATTTTCTATTTTCTATTTTTATTTAATTTTCTATTTTTATTTATTTTATTTTATTTAAATACATTTTATTCATTTTTTTTTATTTATTATATTATTTTATTTTTAGAAAAGTAACATCATACCTCTCATCAACCCGGATGATCTGAGGTCAAATTACTAACCCTAACAATCAGCAATATATACTGATGCTGTCCTTATCAAGTAAATATAATTAATGTAAGTTTTTTTTTTTTTTTATGGAATTTGTTGCATTAGTCCCTTTTTTAATATAGGTGCACTGTATTTATATACACAGAAAATTAAGAAAAAAATAATTTTTCAGTCTGTTTTCTAAAATATTTTAATCTTGATTTAATCACAGATTAATCATGTTTTTTTTATTTATTTAAAAGACAGCCTATAGTTTATACATAGTACTATAATAGTGGGTAGAAAAAAGATACACTTACTAGTAAAACGTATATTTTAATAATATCTTTTGGCTTTAGTGCAATGACAGTATAAAGCCAATTATAATATTGTAAACAACAATTCATAATTTCATGCTTGCTATTTGTAAGTTTGAAATCAGACTAAAAACAACAACAACAAAAGTGTAGCATTTAGTAAAGAAATACACAAGATGTTTCATTAAAACTCCTCATCCATAGACCAACTGGTTCTCACTGTCTCAGTATTAAATGCAAATCACTGCCCTTTTCAAATGGCCAGCAGTTTAGCATATTCAGTCTACCATATCCAGATAATTTTCTGTCATATAAATGTGTACCTTTGATGATAGCCCTTTTCTCTTAGTTTTTTATGTCCACATTGTAATACAGGAGGTAACGCTTGCTGTTAAGCTGACATTATCGCCCAGTGTCAAAGGAAGCGGTGAACTCTGGGTCTTGTCAGTGATAACAGCGTTGTGCGAGATACCCCCTGACTCTTCCCTTTCACCTGTTTTGTAACTCGGAGCTGTCATTTATGACAGCAGTCAGCTTGTGTGTTAAGCTTCATTAACCCAACCACACAAGAGCTCAGTTTCAGGCATTATATTTCCTCTGTTAATAGGTGGTAAAAAAAACCTGTGGGCACATGGACAAGGACATGCAAACAACAACAACTCGCGGTAGAAAACATAAGATGGCAAACAGCTACAAGCACAAACAAGTGAAAATGTACATTTGTTACCTTAAGAAGCTAATTCTACCTGATCTAATCTTTAAACATCTATTTTTTCACTGTGAGTTAAGTCGTTTATTTAGTCGCATTAAATAAAGGAATATGTCGCGGGAGGTTTTCGTAGTTCTCACTTTCACACAATTAAATTTACCACAATAGATGTGAGAGCCAATCAAGTTTGTGTTCCATTTCTTCTTCGTCCTTTCACTTAATGATGTTTTATTAACAAAGTTAGGGATGAGCATGTTCAGATAATCAACTAAATTATCAAAAGAGGAGCTTGTTCAGTTAAAGGGATAGTTCACCCAAAAATGAATATTACCCCATGATTTACTCACCCTCAAGCCATCCTAGGTGTATATGACATTCTTCTTTCAGACGAATACAATCAGAGTTATATGAAAAAATGTCCTGGCTAATCCAAGCATTATGATGGCAGTGAATGGCAGCCCAAAATTTGAAGCCCAAAAAAGTGACTTGATGATTGTTGTGAGACTTGAAGACCAAAGATGCTTCAACAAAGTATTGAGCAAAGGCTGTTTTTTATTTTTTAATAAATTTGCAAAGATTTCAAACAAACTTCTTTCACGTTGTCATTATAGGCTACTGGTTGTAGAATTGAGGGGGGAAAAAAATATTAATTTAATCCATAAGGCTGTAACATAACAAAATGTGGAAAAAGTGAAGCGGATATTTTCCGGATGCACTGTATTTAAGAATTGTTTTAAATATTTATATATAATATATTTATATTTAAATATAATATAAATTATTTAAATGCAAATATTTCTTAAATGTTACTTATATATATATACATGAATGAGTTTGTATTTTTAAATACATAATAATTATACACGGTACACACACATATATTATATAAACACAAACTTTTATTTTGGATTTGACAGCACTTACACCACTTAAAATCTAGTTTATCCAATCAGAATATAACGTTGGAAATGTGTTTGACCTGGATAGCCAGCTTTAAATGCTACCACGTGAAGCATATTTTTAATGCACCAACTCAGTTCTGTTGCATAACCTCATTTATGTTTAATTTTATAAATGTTAAATCCATTGAGCAAAATGAAGTGGAAGCTTTTGTCAATTCGGGTTCATTGGACAAGGTTATATGAGTTAATATTGTGTATGACCTTTAATTTCTGGTAAATTAACATTTGAAATGTTTCTAGAGGGTTCAGTGTGGCTTGTATTTCAAAGTCATTGTTGATTTTAATCAGTACCCATGCAAGTCTTCGCATCAATCCTACCAGGTCCATAGAGGACACATTATACACCACTGAGCTGCTCTAAGCACTCCCCTTCTTTATTTGCTCCTCATTTGTCGGCTCTTGAAGGTACTACCTGAGGAAGGAGTGGTCAGCCCTGGCAGACTAGCCTCAGGCCAAAACAAGGCCTGCTGGGGTGAGCGACTCACTCAGAATAGAATATGCTGCACACTCAGCTTAATGCCTGCTTGCACAATGACTTCAGAGCATTCCTGACCACAAGAGGAGTGCAATACAGATTCCGTATGGAATAGTAAGTCTAAATTTAGGCTGAGATTTTCTACTGGGAAAACTACATTTTCTACTACATTTTGTTTATGTGGTGAAAAAGTGAATTCACTTTGTAGACTGTGGATGTGTATTAAAATGCAGTCAAAGACAGGGCATGAGGTATTGTCAGAGAATCAAGATTATTCTAAGACCTGTGAGACAATTAGTAACATTAGTAAAATGATCCTTAATAATTGACTAGAATAACATCTCTTAAGCCCTATTCGGACGGTAATTGTTTCTCGTGGGGTCATAAATTTTCATCATTGACAGGGGCTAGTCTGTGATTTTATTGTCGTCCATATCCAGAATGTCAGTGTTTTTCTCCCACACGTAAAAATCCCTGGCCGAATTACCTACTGTTTTTTGACAAACACCAAAGTTGGTCATTTAATTGCTGTCTGAATCCACATCCCAAGTTTTCAAGAATATCATTTAAAAATTCACTGTTTATATCCTTTTTGACCACTGCAGAGCACCGTACGGTTGCGCTTCACTGTAATTTGGATGCATTTTAAAGATCTAGGCTGAATCCGAAATCGCCCCCTATACCCTTAAATAGGGCCCTATTTAAGGGGACAGCCATTTGTAGTGGTGTCCGAAACCATAGTGGACATTATTGAGTGCACTCATTCTATCCCACATTGCACCGCAATAATGAGTGTACAGCCGATGTACACACAGCGGCTGTCCGAATTCACTCACTTGTTTTCATTCATTCTAACAAGTTAACTGTATTAGTGGACTAAATATGCATTTATTCTTATTATACCAAGCATATGACATTTAATTTAGAGCATACAATGATGTTATTGACCACATGAGCAGCATGTTCCCAGGTGCGCAGGATCACAAAACTCGCTCCTCCACCGTGAATAAATCGCCATCCGAATGCACGAGTTTTATCACTGAGGTGGCAAATGTATTTTTAAGGACTTCCATGTGAGAAACAATTACCGTCCGAATAGGGCTTTACTGAAATATTAGTTAAAAACCACACATTTTGTGATCATTTTGAAAAAGAGAATAAGCCTTAATAATTAACGTACTACTTAATCACTATGCAAATTGATGGCATGATTGTGTGAATAAAACTTAACAAGCCACAGAAACAAAGAACTACTGAAATCTCTAATTTCTCCCATGTTAAGAAAGAATAAAGCTTTTCTGCGTCTATGAACGCAATCAGTGAATAAATGGTTTAAACATAATTCTCTGAGGCGCCCATTATGTGTGTTTGAAGTTCAAAGTCAGTAATGCCTTTCCAGTAAATTAAATTATATAATATATAATATTATATATACAAAGAGACAGAGAAAGAAATATAATGGTATTAAACTGAGATGTGCCAATTAGAAGAACAGAATTTAATTAATTTGGAATCATTAATAGACATAACAATTTCAAAGCTAATTAGTGTCAATTATATACACTGAGTTAATCAAACAAATGAACTGTTGATTGGAAAGTGACTGAATAATGTTCTATCTAGCTCTTGTTTTGTGTTGAATAAAAGTCAGATGTGAAGCTAGAGGTGTCAGGAAAAGATTACTATTCTATTGAACAGATAATAAATGATCTTTATGATTAGTGGTAATTGCACTTGCATTTGAACAACGTATAGAGTATAGAATATCATAGAGGTGGACTTTTTTGTCTTGAGCTAATAAAGTAACCAGCCAGAACACAGCAGTCTAGTAAATATTTATTTGCTTTTTTTTAGGTTGCAACGCATGCATTCCTATTCATGTGCTTACACACGCACACATGCTAGTCAGTCCACAGTTGTGCGTTCTGTACTTGTGCTTCCTGTAGCCCTGTGGCTTGATCGCTTCACTACTCTGAGCTGCTGTTTCGGGCTAGAGGAAGAATTATTTATTTAGCACACACCTCTCCTGTCATAGTTCATCTGCAGATAACTCAGCCCAGAGGCCTGTGCATCTCTGAACAACTCCCCCCTTCCCCCATCATAACATTTGTCACCGTTGTATGCGGTATGTATTTTTACTAAAAAATAAAAGTGAAAATGTAAGCTTAATTTGTTTTTCTCAAGAGTATTTTGGCTACTACACTCTAACACCAAAACCAAAAAGGTAGAAGATCGCGATCAAATTTACGTCGATAATGATGATAAGCTCTGGGCATTTTTACTTGATATGCATTAATCTAACAGCCTATCACACAGCAGAAACGCAACAACAGCCAGTCAGTGCATGTTGCTAATAAGTGATTTCTACGCGTTTCCTTGTAAATGAATGGCGCGGTTTTGTCTGATACAAAAAATCACACACGTGACTCTCGTGGTGTTTTCAGTGTCTGCCGTCTCAATATATAAAGACATGAACTTCATCTCCAGAGCTGCTTTGAGTCACTTCAAAAGCTTTTCATTGTTTCATTTGAAAAAAACAATCATCAAATTGGGATGGGTGTTTTAATATAAAATATCGATACTTTCAATACTCACTTCAGCATCGATACTCAAATAAAAAATATTGATACTAAGGTGTTTTTTTTTTTTTTACCTGTGATTTTGTGTATTTAACAAGAAATGTAATGCATACAATATACATTGAATTGGACGAATAATATATATGAGCGAATAATTGTGTAGGATACAACTATTTTCCTGCTCATCTGAACACACGCAAATGCTGCAAGCCAGAACCAATCACAGAGAGCGTTCACTCACTGCTGACACTGCGTTCAAACAGAGCTGCGTTTCCCAAAAAACATTGATGCTTTTTGGAAACGCAGCCCAGAACAATGCTCATCAGAAGACAGAAAAACATAATATTTCACTTTTTTCATAATAAACAAATTGAAATTGTAGCCTACATAGTTTGTGCAATTATGTTTATTTAAATTGAACGTTAAAAGTTCATATTGATCATGTTCTACTCTGAAACTAATGTTAATATTAATCGTACACTGTCAGAATAAAAAGGTTGCATTTTATGGGTGCACCGGCCTGTCACTGGCAGTCCCTTATGAAAATGAACCATAGTTTTACTACAGTGACCATAGTTCAACTAGGGGTGTCGCAATATACCGGTAATGGCGATAATTGTGATATTCAATGCACAAAATATCGACATTGTGTTAATTTAGGGTGTGACAATATACCGGTATTGTCAATAACCACAATATTTAAAATGAATAGGACTCTTATGATAACATGACACTCCAGTGTCCCGAGTCTGACAAGCCTGTGTTTTTTTTTCTTTTTTTCTCCCCATTGCACACTGTTGCAGCCATAATAGTTCAGCTTTGTTTTTAATGTCAAAGTAGTTATATTTCGTTAATTTAGAAAAAATGTTTGGAGCCATTTTTGTTTGTTAAATTAAAGTTTTTGTTTTTTTAAAGTAACGACAAAGTGGCCAGAGGCCGACAGTGAGTTAACCACATGTTTGATCAATTTAGCCTCTCAAATCAACACTTGACTTGTCTTGCCTATAATAAAATCCATAGATATAAAACACTTCAAGCATATGACAATGTTAGTTTAAATGTTTACTATCACCACCACAGTAAAAAGGCATTTTTGACAAGCTGAGGCAGGCTGATGCTGCTCACAGCTCGCAAACTAAACGGGCTATACAATCTAAACTAATAAACAAAATAAAAAAATAAAAAAACATGCATGTTTTCTTACCTTACACCTCTCCGCAAAATGAATATAAATCCTATCTTTAATTCCCGCGCTATAAACAACCACATGCATTCACACTTGTCCAGTTTTTTATTAAATCATAAAATACAGAATCCTCAAAAATAAAATGAAAAACACAGAATTTAGGGGAAATTAAATGGATTCCATGGGGCTCTAAATGAAAAGGTAGCTACTCTGTGAAGTTTAAAGGGTTATTTCACCCAAAAATGAAAATTCTGTCATTAATTACCCTCACCCTCATGTCGTTCGACACCCGTAAGACCTTTGTTCATCTTCAGAACACAAATTAAGATATTTTTGTTGAAATCCGATGGCTCTCCATCCATTGGCAGCAATGACATTTCCTCTCTCAAGACCCATAAAAGGTACTAAAGATGTTGTTAAAAAGTCCATCTCACTACAGTGGTTCTACAATAATTTTATGAAGCGACGAGAATAGTTTTTGTGGGCAAAAAAAAAAATCTAAATAACGACTTTATTCAACTTTATTCTTGTTATTCGTCTGGACCCTGACGTGAACTCACGAAGCACCACGAGGCATGCGCGAGAATATGACGTAGAGCCGGCGGAAGCGATGAACTTTGTTTATAAGCAGAGGAAGACACGCCGTATCTAAGCTGTTGAATTCTACATTCATTGTGCTTTAGGTCTTGGCGTAGTGCTCAAAATGGTGCTAAAGTGTGCATTTCCTGGATGCCCGAACGACGGCTCTACGTCATATTCTCGCGCATGCGTCGTGGTGCTTCGTGAGTTCACTGCAGAGGTCCAGATGGAAGACAATAACTTGTTAAAAATAAAGTCGATATTTAGATTTTTTTTTCGCACAAAAACTATTCTCGTCGCTTCATAAAATTTACTGTAGTGAGATGGACTTTTTAACAACGTCTTTAGTACCTTTTATGGGTCTTGAGAGAGGAAATGTCATTGCTGCCAATGGAGGCCTTTCTGAGCCATCAGATTTCAACAAAAATATCTTAATTTGTGTTCCAAAGATGAACAAAAGTCTTACGGGTGTCGAATGACATAAGGGTAACTAATTTCATTTTTGGGTGAAATAACCCTTTAATTATGAACAAACAAGTTTATGTTTACATTCATTCTCAATGTCTAACAAATATGTGAAAAGCATTTCCTTCCCCATTAATGGTAAATAATTATCATACAGGACATGTTAGTACCTAAATTATATTAGTACAGTGCCTTTTGAAATCATACCACTCCAGTGACAGATTTTATACCCTTTTTCTGAGAGTGTAGAAGCTAAAATCACATAAAGCTTTTAGTTGGAACTAAGTAATATCTAGAATTCACAACCATTCCCCACAAGGTACACCACAATGTCTTTCTCTTCATGGTCATATTCCAATTGTAATTCAATATTTTTAAAATTCTCCTTGTCTGAAGCCTTGTCAAGGAAATGGCTATAAGTGGCATATCAAAGTCAAATATAGCAGTACAATTCTGATGTTTTATCATGGCAGATGATGCAAATAAATAAAGAAAAAGACTGCAAGGAGAAAAAGAGCAAATGAAAAAAAACATACATTTGAGGACATGGGACAGGATAATTTGAAATGCTTTCCTCAGCACAGTTAAATCTCAACCAGCATGAAATAAAAATGGACCGTTTTGTGATTTAACTTTTAGACATGGATGTCTGTTTGTTTTTTTTTTTTTGCAGTGATGCCATAGAAGAATCATTTTGGTTCCCCAAAATGCCTTTCAGTGAACAGGAACTAAAGAAACTTTTATTTAACCTTTTTTTCACCACTGTACAGAACCTTTTGTGCACATCCATTGATGTAAAGGTTCTTCGTGGAACCATAGCTGTCAATAAAGAACCTTTATTTTCAAAAAGCAAAAAATATTGTTTCAACTTAAAGTAACTTGATTGGCTTAATATTGAGTTAACTGAAACTAAAAATGTTAGTTAATTCTAAGGGCCCTATCATACACCCAGCTCAATGCAATGCCAGGTGTGACGCAAGTGTTTTTTGCTAGTTTCAGCCTGACGCAGTTATCATTTTCATGTCCAGCGCCACGTTGTTTAAATAGCAAATGCACTCGCTCCCCTCTGTTCGCCCGTGTTCAGGTGCATTGTTGGCACATTGCTATTTTGAGGAAACTGAAAACAGTATTTTATGTGTTATTTAAAGGGCGCGTGTAACGAAGAAGTCCACTGATGGCAAACGTTGAAGAACCTAAGTGCAGTTTATTAATAAACATGAAAAGATACAAAATAAACAAAGACTTGACTTGACTCGACTATAACACAGAACACTCACCAACAGCGGGTTACATATAGCAAAGCTAGACAAAGACACATGGCAAACATGAGGGCATAAAAACACAGACTACTACTGACTAGACAAGGGACACCTGTGAACAATGATCAAGACAATTAACCAATGACAACATAACACATGAGACTTGGGAAGCACAAGACATGATCACATGAGGGCAAGGAAGTCACATGACAAAAGGGAACACATGGCAAACCAGGAAATAAAAACGTGACATGAAACAAAACCAAAACACTAGACATTAGAGCGCGTTAGAGATATGCGCCTATAGGCTGGTGCACAACGTCCATACACTCTGTTTATTACACACACAGGGACGCGCAGCAGTGCACACACATTTTGAAATATAAAATCTGGAGAAGCATTCAGTCTTTTCATTTGCAAAATCCGCCATGGTGCAAGCGCAACTGGCTTTTAAAGGGAATGTGTCAGGGTTGGGGAAGATAAAAGGAGCGAGGACTCAAGGATGCAGATGAATGGGTTTTTAATGATAATAATAAAATAAAACAAGACAAACAAAAACTACCCGAGGGGGTAAAACAAGACTTGACTTGGCTTAGCACAAGGAGCAGGGAAACACGAGGCATGTAAGACAACGATCCAGCACAGGACTGCAAACAAAAGAGGGTAACGAGGGAACACAGGTGGGTGGGGTTAGACAATAGACATGAGAGCACATGGCACAAAGAAACACATGACAAGCCATGTGCTCACACCAAACATGACATGAACATGCAGCTAATGAAACTCATAAGCGGCATGTTCACACAAAACATGACAACATGAAAGCACGCAGCCAGTGAAAAACACAACACAAGACATAACATGAACATAAGAGCGTATGCTCATACGACAAGACAGAGCCCACGAGAACGAGTGAATGCTCATTCCGTGTGCTCACGACAGAAGACAAACACGCGGAGCATGAATGTCCGAATCCCAACACAAAACCAAACCGAAGTGCTGGGATCCGAACACCACGCCCCACACACAAAACTCACAAGGACAGAAGAGCATGCAGCTTGAGCTCTGCTTGACAAGACAAACAATACAGGAGTATCAGGGCTCTGTCACAAAACCAAGAGAAAGCTAGACAGAAGTGACAGAACCCTGACAGAATGGGAGATGAAACTAATTGGTTTATTGGACGTTACGCCCAAAACACACCCATGACTCATTATGAGACTAGGGACAACCCTTTTGGACCATGTGCCTGGCGCACCGACAGTTTTTTCCATCATTAAACTAGCAAAAGTGGATTTGGACACGCCCTAAGTGCACCTGCGCCATGTGCTTCAGACCATGTGCCCAGATAGGTTAAAATAGGGCCCAAAAAAGAGATTGGTTTAATCATAAACTAATAATATTTTGTTATCTGAACCCCATTAATTATCAAAGTTGTTTTGACAAAAGAAAAAAAGTTGTGATAATAAATCATGAAAAAATATATATATATTTTTTGCAGTGAGTGTACTACTGCAGAAGTTATTTGAACATAACTCCTCATTTACTAACATTATTCAGTTTTCCAGATAACAAGCTTCCCTAGGTTGCAAGGAGTCAATTAACGTCTGAATGCTATTCATTCAGATTAATCAGAGGTGCAACAGCATAGAGAAAGAGAGTCTTTTGTTTTATGCAAAATAAATTAAAAATCAGTTCAAGCATAAAAGATAATAAGAACTGGATCATTGCATTATGTCTGCTCATTAAAACAAATGGTAAGTTATATTTGATTACATCTAATCAGTGTTTGCTCAGGTAAAGCAATGCTCATCAGTACTTTTAGATCTTAATTTCCTGCAATATAACTTATTTAAAAATTGCATTAAGTTATTTAAAATCAATAGCAATGACAATTTTCTGATTATTGTAATTTTCCTGTTTACACTATTATTCAAAAGTTGGGGTCAGTATTTTTTTAAAATAAATTAATACTGTTATTCAGCAAGGATGCATTAAAGTGACCAAAAGTGAATGTAAAGACATTTATAATGTTACAAATAATTCCTATATTTGCTAAATTTTTACCATTGAATTGATCAAATATTCCTAAAAAAAATGCTTTTCAACATTGATAATACTAAGAAATGATTCTTGAGCATCAAATCGTCATATTAGAATGATTTCTAAAGGATCATGTGACACTGAAGACTAGAGTAATGATGCTGAAAATTCAGCTTTATATAAAATAACAGTTTAATTTAAATTGTAATAATATTTCACAATATAACAGTTTTTACTGTATTTTTGATCAAATAAATGCAGCTTTGGTGAGCACTTCAAAAACATTAATAAATCTTACCAAACTTTTGAACAGTAGTGAATATGTAATCAGCATAATTTGAACTAAAGCATGCTTTTTTCACCTGCTTTTTTGTTCTGCATATTTTGGAATATTCTTGGGCATTTAAATAGTCATTGTTTTGTAAATTTCTCCAGGTAAGATTTTATAGATTGTGTTATCAAACTATATTAATACACTGCTTGATTTCACAAATTTCCATGGAATTACGGAAGAAAATGTTAGTATTAATGTCTAATTTTCCTAACTGGCAGGTATCCCCATATGTGTGGGAGATCTCGGCAACCCAATTAGAGAACACATCTGTTCCATTAGAGAATCTAGACATCATCCATCAAATGTGTCATATTCATCTCACCTCCACATTCCACATACACATGCTGCACATTACGCTCAACAAGATTGGCAATTTGTTTCAACTACGTTTTAGTTCAATCCCATAATAGAGGAGGGTTGGAATTGAAAGAGTTCCAGCCATCTGATACATGCACGCTGTGAAGATCCTGATAATAATAAATAGCATCTTCACTCCTTAAATATTATTGTTTTAATCTGTTTGTGTACAGATCAAGGGCCAAAACTACTAACAGCTTACACCAGTGCAAACCCTCTGTTGGTGTAAAAAAAACTACTGTCAGGATTTACTAAAGACACAGGGTTATTTTTACTGCATGGCTGACATTATTGCATATGCATTTGTAGGAGTTTCAAGGTTTCATAAGAGCAATATATTCCAAATGTTGATAAAAAACTATTGCGAAATGACAGTTTCCATTATCCAATGTTATGCGACTAAAACTTAAGTTTTTCATCTTGTGATAAGTCATTCCAAAAATCATGGCGATGGATGTTGGTAGGTTTACGTGTATTGCAGCCACTGCATTAGCCATTATTTTTAATCGAAGGAGACGAAGGCGTGTTATCCAAGAATTAATGGCAAGGATTATCACGTATGAGGTGTTTCTGGGTGTTTCTCCCTCCTATCTGCTTCAAGGTTTTGATAAACTGTGGCATTTCTTCTGTCATACTGCACCCTCTTTAAATTTGCTCAAATTGAAGGGCAATGGAAACGCAGCTAATGTGATTTTCAGTAAAATGTGCTCATGAAGTGGTTAAACACTGAATGGATATTATTCTTATGAATGCTGGCATGAAGTGTCTTATCTGCCAGTTTTCATGAAAGATTAAATTATGTAGTAACATGAATAAAAACATCTCCTGAAAAGTCTCATTTAACAACGTTTACGTCTGATTACATTAGTGCAAGTGAAGAGAACTTTCTAACATTTCTACAACGTATTCAAAATGCTATTCTTTAGTTGCTATCGACACCACAATCAATATGTAAATTAACTAAATTTACTTTTGATTCATCCTTGAGTTAATGTAGGTGCTCTTACTGATGTTCATTTGGGAATGACACACACTAAATACACAGCATGTTAATGTTTAGTTAAAGATTTAGAAAAAGAAGCAATTGTATCCTTTCTGACGACCTTGTATTGTATCAGTGTTATACTGTAGGTGGAAGGGAAAAAGTATTTTTCAACACTGGAATTACACAAATGACTTACTTTTGTTTGATGTTGCTGCTGTTGTATACAGACCTTTCTCTAGTATTACGGTCCACAATTCCTTATCATGTTGCCATCTGCCATGCAATCAATGCCATGCTTCACTTTTGGTAGACTATGCCTTATTTTAATAATATTGCTCTAATAGATGACCCAAATGCTTATATTAGTTCTGATTGTCTTGATGTAACAAATTTTGTTCTTTAGGATAAACCCCTTGAGATGCATTCTCTCACACTAAGTTGGTACTGAAATGTTAAAATTGTGATGATACCAGCATTTCTGCAGTGCAGATACTACCGGCTACCGGGTGTTACAAAACATGGTGTAACTCAAAACTCACGAAGGAGAACTTGGAACAGGAACTTTAATGACAAAACTCACACTCAGAACCACCAGTATACATAAATGTCGACGGACAAACACTAAAGAAACACTAAGAACTAAATACACAGAGGCAAATGAGGTAATTGACAAGACACAGGTGCTAGACATTACTAATTAACTGGACACAGGTGATGGAATGAACTCATTAAGAGAAAGGTGGGAAAACTGAACAAAGGAACAAACTCTAAGACAAGCAAAACAGACTAGACATGTAACACCAGTTACCCGCTAATAGACCGCTGCTTTCAAACACTCTTGTGTGTATCTGTGTAAGCCCCTGTGAAGAGCTTCAAAGGTTTCTATTTACAAGCATTGATCATTGTAGCCAATCACAGCCAATCCAAAACGCTGCTGAGTGTGTGAACCAAGTGTGCCACATGAGTCCTGAAAAGTGAAGCCAAAGTGTCTCGATCACCCTTAGGTGGCTGGATGCAGTACAGGTCATAAACCCCGCCCTCTCCATGAAATGTAATGGGACATAGACATAAAAATGGGGGTGTGACGTTATAAATGACAGCTGAAATTGACAGCTTCTCTGAGCGTAGTCACTGAGGCACCAACGGATATTTTTGTGAACTTCGGGAGGAGATTAGAGCTTTAACTTTAATTTCTACATTTCCATAACTGTTTATTTCACAAAAAGTTGTTGATTGGGGGGAGTGTGTCACTACTGCGCACATTTGAGACCCAAGATGTCAGCACCATATTTGAACACTGTCAGCTTCACTTCAATGGAAGAGAGTGAAGGCACGTCGTCCATCATTTTTTACAGTCTATGGTGTGAACGCAATGGCCAATCAGAGGTGTTTAAGGGTACTTTTACATGACAACGATGTAAAGACGGAAACGTTTTTCTTTGCGTTTTTTCGCGTTCAGACGACAACGTTGTCAAAACAATCACATGGATCCACGAAAGCGACCTAAAAACACTATTACGCATGTCAGGCCAGTAGTTGGCGATGCCACTTTGTAAAGAAACTACGTGCTGACTGAACACATAATGGCATCACCGTTTTCACAATTTCGCATTGTAATAGTTTACACAGAGACGATAACAGATAGTTTTGCACTTTGAATTCTATTTTCAGGTCCCTAAAATGCTGTTGTCATGTATATTAATGGCCAAAACACATATTGCCCGTGCTGCATGAAGCGGTTTTGCACGATGGCTTCAAATCCTATTCAGACTCTTAAGTCACACTTAAAAACTTATGAATGTCATTGTGTTTAGTTAATAAATATTAAAACAAATGGCACTTTTTTAAAATAAAGATAGCGCACAAGCACACTTTTCAAGCAATGCATTTCATGAAAGTATTACTGAAGAATGTAGCAGCTCTTTTATATACAACAAAGGTGACCATGGCTTTCAAGCAAGGTTTTCAGCAAATAAGAGCTAAATATTGGTTTGTTGTTCCTTAAGCCGGAAGTACACGGTGCGATTTTTGCTGTCGTATGAACAAACGAAATTAGGAGAATTCGCGTGGAAGTTGTGGATGCTCGTATGGTCGCGGCTTGCAGTGTGTGAGAAGAATTATGAGCTGAGTATGTTACGATAATTTCCCGATAATTTTTAAACGTTAACCCGATTTTGACCAGCATATAGGCTGTCCCCTATTGCCAAATCATACACAACCACGTTACATAGGCTAGATCGAGGAGTATTATTAGGCTATATAGCTCAGTGGCTGCATCCATACAGCACGTACACTGTCACACAAACGCACACATGCACGCATGCACGCACACACACACGCACGCATGCACGCACACACACACACATTTTCTCAGTCTCTCTCTCTCTCTCTTTCTAGTTGTTTCTGTTGAAAGGAATGGCTGCTGTTCTCTGCTTTTAAACAAATAATTTGCACACAATTTATTTATTTTTTTTATAATTTTTTTTTAAATCTAAAGCTAAAGCAGCAACATTGAAAGCTCCAGTCTCTGTGTTTAGCGCAAAAGCTCACGCGATTGCCGCTGGGTTGCCATGCAGTACAGTCGTGTCGTGTACCAGCTGCTTTGACACGATTATCTAAATATATGACTCGTAACGTGTGCAATGTCTCACAACCTCCTGAGCGTCCGAACTCGCCTGTCTTTACACAAAACTATCAAATACGTTCAGATGACTTGGATTTGTGACTTTTCTGAATATTAAAATGTTGTCGTAATTTCCTCACCCTCGTGTTGTTCTAAACCTGTGTGAGTTTCTTTCTGCTGTTGAACACAAAAGAAGATATTTTAAAGAATGTTGGTAACCATGGCTCTCAGTTGACGGTAGCCATTGACTTCCATTGTATTTTTTTTCCTACTATGGAAGACAATGGCTACCATCAACTGTTTGATACCATCAACTTCTTTTGTGTTCAGAAGAAAGAAACTCCTACAGGTTTGGAACAACATGAGGGTGAGTAAGTGATGACAAAATTGTCATTTTGGGGTGAACTATCCCTTTAATGTACCCTGACAGTCCCTGATTCCCCACTTTTATTGTAAAGGAGATATTAGCTTGGACATTCTGCTAAACTTCTTATTGTGAATGGGTTTTTTATTTTACATTTTACCAAATTAAAGTTAAAAGGGTCAACTCTGCCGTTTCTATGATATTCTGCTCCCTAGATAGGGCTCTGGTGCCTTCATCAGTTTTATCTTAAGGAAATTATTTGTCTGGTTTTCCATCAAGCACCGAGGCAGCAAGCACCACTACGTTATGATAAATTATGATCTAAAATAAATAAATATTTCTGTCTTCGTGAATGCAAAAAGCAAAGAAATACAAAAAATGATCCAGAGAAAAATATAATTTCTTCACATGAAAGGCTCTGCATTCTGCTCTCGACTTGGACGTATTAATCTTTTGATAGTTTAAATTAATAGACTAAGTTTTGTCCTCCATTAGAAGACCACAATAGAACAAGTCCTCTCTAATTCCACACCACTAATGGTAATCCATTAGCATGCATCATGTGTATTCATTTCACACATTTACGGAAATTTAAATCCCCAGCAAGACAAATCTTGAAGACTTCGATAAAGCGTTCAGGCCTGGGCTTTATGGTTCTGAGAAAGCATCTGATGGGATCAGTATTGGACCGGAGTCAGCTGTCTGAAGACTACTTTCACACAGACAACCTTGAGATCAGCTGAGAGGGATTATTCGCTTTCAACTTTGAGTGCCATTATGGAAAAAAACGGTCTTACCGTATCTCATTCTCTTCCCAGAGGTTCATCTGCCCTGTTATTTTCCATTTCTTAACAGGAAGACTTCTACTGAATAAAATTGTAAACCACACAATATTGAGTTTCACAGTCTCCTCCTCAGAGTAAGCTATGGAATCAAAATGCCGTATTTTGGGAAAGGTCTTTTTTGTTTTTTCATGAGTTGGTTCTTTTTGGGATCATTAATAAAATATTCCATATGTACATGAGTCACACATGCATGCATGTTTGAGGGATGTTGATGTCATTCTATATAGAAACAAGTATGTTTTCAGATTTCTAACATTTCTTAACATTTTCAATGACCTCTATAATAGATACATTCTTCAGGGCACAGGGAAACTGAAACACGAATACATTATTTACAATGATGAATGTGCATAATGTAGCACTATCTTTGATCTATTGCCATTTAGATGTTCCACAGTCTTGCCACAGTGCAGTGTGCCAAAGAATTATTGCAGTTGCTGTGTTAAAAAAGGTAGTAGCAGCCCACCGGTGGAAAATACTCACAGGGGTGTACTTGGCACACAATAGCCTTCTTAGACATGCTGAAAAGAACTGATCACTAGCATATGTTTTGGATTCTGGTCCCCAGCATGAGCTATTGGTGTACTGGTGTCCCCAACAGACTGCACTTAAAAGCAAAAAAAATCCTGTTTACAAGCTGGCAGCTGTGATGATATCTGGAAAAAAAAAAGTTATTTCAGGCATTGACAAATTGCATTTTGAGATGTGTGTGGATATTTCATGTATGTATGTAAGTATGCATGTACTTTATTTATTTGTTGTTGTTTTTTGATAGACTATACTGACAAAAGTATACCCCTCCCAATCACCTAGGCATGCAGACGCTTCTACAAACATTTGTGAAAAAATGGGTCGCTCTCAGGAACTCAGTGAATAAGCGTGGTACCATGATAGGTTGCCACCTGTGCAATAAGTCCATTTGTGAAATTTCCTCACTACTAAATATTCCACGGTCAACTGTTAGTGGTATTATAACAAAGTGGAAGCCATTGGGAACAACAGCAACTCAGCCACGAAGTGGTAGGCCACGTGAAATCACAGAGCAGGGGGCAGGACATGCTGAGGCGCACAGTGCGCAGAAGTCGGCAACTTTCTGCAGAGTCAATAGTTACAGACCTTAAAACATTTTGTGTCCTTCAGATTAGCTCAAGAACAGTGCATAGAGAGCTTCATGGAATGGGTTTCCATGGCCGAGCAGCTGCATCCAAGCCTTACATCACCAAGTGCAATGCAAAGCGTCGGATGCAGTGGTGTAAAGCACGCCGCCACTGGCAATCCGATGGACGAGTCTGGGTTTGGCAGTTGTCAGTAGAACGGTACTTGCCTGACTGCATTGTGCCAAGTGTAAAGTTTGGTGGAGGGGGGATTATGGTGTGGGGTTCTTTTTCAGGGGTTGGGCTTGGCCCTTTAGTTCCAGTGAAAGGAACTCTTAATGCTTCAGCATACCAAGACATTTTGGACAATTTCATGCTCCCTACTTTGTTGGAACAGTTTGGGGATGGTCCCTTCCTGTTCCAACATGATTGCGCACCAGTGCACAAAGCAAGGTCCATAAAGACATGAATGAGCGACACGATGAACTCGACTGGCCTGCACAGAGTCCTGACCTCAACCTGATAGAACATCTTTAGGATGAATTAGAGCGGAGACTGCGAGCCAGGCCTTCTCGTCCAACATCATTGCCTGACCTCACAAATTTGCTTCTAGGAGAATGGTCAAAAATCCACATAAACACTCCTAAACCTTGGGGAAAGCCTTCCCAGAAGAGTTGAAACTGTTATAGCTGCAAAGGGTGGGCCAACTCCATATTAAACCCTACGGCTTAAGAATGGAATGTAATTAAAGTTTATGTGCATGTAAAGGCCGGTGTCCCAAAACTTTTGGCAATATAGTGTATGTTAATTATGCTTTTTTATTTTAAAATATACTGATTACCCAGCCCAGATGGTATCTGCATACTTTTTTTTTTTAAGTTTTGAAAAGAAAATGTGTGTTGCTTACATGGTGAAATGGAACAAATGGAGCTGCATACTTATTGGCAGCAGCATGGAAGCACTATCAAATTAGCCAAAATATTTAATAAATGAACAGGAAAGTGTCCTGAGTCAGTCCTGAGTATGTGATATTTGTTTTGATCTTTGTCTTTGTTTAATGTTTCTATGTTTGTGTTGTGTCTAAGCACATGGCTCTCTCTTTGTTGGTGTTTGCCATGTGTTCCTCTTGTCCCGCCTCCTAATTTTTCCTTACCACGCCCCCTCGTTTAGTCCTTGTCTAGTCCTTGTTTTACTAATCGTGCTCACCTGGTCCTCATGTGTTTTCCTACCTTTATATTGTGCTTCCTTTCTTCATGTCTTTGCTGGAACGTTGCTTGTGTCATGATGTGCAACTGTGTTATTTGTGCGCATTTGTCCAATTGCTTTGTGAACAGTCTTTAGTGGATTTGTTCTGTTTGGTGTTCATGTCTTGTTGTTTGCTTCCGTCAGTCATCTGTCATCTCCAGTCTCCCGCCTGTGTTCCTGTTTGAGTTGGATTACTCTCTGTTCTGGTATTACTGAGGACTAGCAGCTGCAGTCATCTCTCTCATGTCCAGTCTCCCGCCTGTGTTCCTGTTCGAGTCAGATTTCTCTGTCTGGTTTCACTGAGGATCAGTACTACCATTTGAATCAGCAGATACAGCCCATTGCAGTCTGCTCGTTACCAAGGCCTGATTTCTGCTTATTATCAAACCTGTCTACTCTTCCTGGCTGATTTGTATTTGTCATTAAATAACTGTTTGATTTATTAAACTTGTGAAACTCATTCTGCGCTTGAGTCCTATCCTTGACAGACCCGGGACATTCCGTGACAATTTACAAGTGCTATTTTTAGTATTTTATGCTAATAGTGTTTATGGCTTTTATTTTTATATGCAGAAATACAAAACACAGGAACAGCAGTGTTCGTAGACCTTTACATCGAGTGCATAATTCAACAAAAATTGCAAAAATTAAAAATGTTACGTTCACTGTAGGAAGCTTTTTGAAACTTAGAACTTAGGGACTTCACATTAGGCTTGTACTGTTTCTAAGCATCCAAAAATCGAGGCTTTAAAAGTATTAGTAAGTCCAAAACGCTTTCAACTAAAAGGTCCAACTGCATGAGCTGGTGAGCACCAGCGATGGCTCAACCCTCTGTGTATTCTGTCAGGCTTGAGCAACAGTGCAACATGGTTAAGTATTAAACCACAGTTCCTTTCTCCCCAAACTATTATTAGCCCTTTCTCAACTACAGCACGTTTAGAACAAAATGATTCACTTGAGTGGCTGCCAGATTTTTTTTTAAGACTCCCCTTCTCTCTCTTTTTCATACAGGCACAAACACTCATACACTGGAGGCTTTTTAGGTCTTGATCTTTAAAGCTTGTCCAGATGAATGGAACGACACGGCCTATTGGTGGAAAGACATGGCCTGCTTTATTGACTGCCTATCAACTGCTCAGGTGTGAGTTCTTGATGACAGTGCTCTTTATGTTTGAGACATTTCCAGTAAGTCCATAAGCCACACTTTCCCTGCTGGGTGATGATCAGAGCATAGTAGTCAGTTTATCTCTGACAAATAGGGATGGGAATCGTAAGGAATGTGCTGGTTCTGACTCTCGATTTTTGATGACACATGAAGTCTCACAAGCCCTAATTGCACATGATGCCATTCAGTTCTTGACTTATGACGAGTTGACCACAAAATATATCACGGTGGTCAGTGTGATTCTGTAAGTGAGTGAAGAATCAATTCAGTGAGTCATTCAATGGGATAACTGTTGGGTGTTTTTGACTGATTAATTAAAAAGAATCAGATTGTAGAAGTCATGACAGATTTACTAGCACTTTTACAATAAACATTGTTTCAAAACAGCTTTACAGAACATTGTAATGTTAATGTTTATAATATTTTAATATCTACATGCCTTATAGTCACATTTAACAAATTAGAGCTGGGCGATAGTAAAGTTTACATTTTGCGACGAAACAAGCATTTTAGACTTAATAGCATTAACTCCCATACATAATTATCCTGTGCAATCTGTAGGCCTATGCGGATAAATTCCATGTACTATATATCTATACGATACAAGCAATCAAACACCTGAGATTTGCTTTATAGTATACAATATATTGCCAAAAGTTTTGGGACGTCTGCCTTTACATGCACATGAAATTTAATGACATCCCATTCTTAATCTGTAGGGTTTAATATGGAGTTGGCCCCCCCTTTGCAGCTTCAAATCTTCTGGGAAGGCTTTCCCCAAGGTTTAGGAGTGTGTTTATGGGAATTTTTGAACATTCTTCTAGAAGCGCATTTGTGAGGTCAGACACGAGAAGGCCTGGCTCGCAGTCTCCGCTCTAATTCATCCCAAAGGTGTTCTATCGGGTTGAGGTCAGGACTCTGTGTAGGCCAGTCGAGTTCATCGTGTCGCTCATTCATGTCTTTATGGACCTTGCTTTGTGCACTGGTGCGCAGTCATATTGGAACAGGAAGGGGCCATCCCCGAACTGTTCCCACAAAGTTGGGAGCTTGAAATTGTCCAAAATGTCTTGGTATGCTGAAGCATTAAGAGTTCCTTTCACTGGAACTAAAGGGCCAAGCCCAACCCCTGAAAAACAACCCCACACCATAATTCCCCCCTCCACCAAAATTTACACTTGGCACAATGCAGTCAGGCAAGTACCGTTCTCCTGGCAACCGCCAAACCCAGACTCGTCCATCGGATTGTCAGACAGAAATGCGTGATTAGCCACTCCAGAGAACACGTCTCCACTGCTCTAGAGTCCAGTGGCGGCGTGCTTTACACCACTGTAACCGACGCTTTGCATTGCATTTGGTGATGTAAGGCTTGGATGCAGCTGCTCGGCCATGGAAATCCATTCCATGAAGCTCTCTACACACTGTTCTTGAGCTAATCTGAAGGCCACATGAAGTTTGGAGGTGTGTATCTATTGACTCTGCAGAAAGTTGTCGACTTATGCACATAGTTGCTGTTGTTCCCAATTGCTTCCACTTTGTTATAACACCACTAACAGTTGACCGTGGAATATTTAGTAGTGAGGAAATTTCACGAATGGTCTTATTGCACAGGTGGCAACCTATCACGGTACCACGCTTGAATTCACTGAGCTCCTGAGAGTGACCCATTCTTTCAAAAATGTTTGTAGAAGTGTCTGCATGCCTAGGTGCTTGATTTTATACACTTGTGGCCATGGAAGTGATTGGAACACCTGAATTCAATGATTTGGAAGGGTATCCCAATACTTTTGCCAATATAGTGTATACCACTTACATAAGTATACTGTATGTATGCGGATTAAGTTTTTTACATATTTATATATAGTGTACAACAGGGCTAAAGGCGCACTGGGGTAAAAGGCGCCTTTGATTTTAATTTCCTCAAAACCACTATGGCACAAGATGCACATGGATGCACATGTCTGATCTTTGACGTGATTGCGGGCAGATGCACAAAGTTGATGGCGCTAATTTGATGTAATATTTTATGTTTTTTTTTATTGTTTTAGATTTCAGTAGCAAATGAGAATCACTAAAAAATATTGAATATATTTTGATACAAAGGTGGTCTTTATGTTTTTTAGTTTTGTTCAGGCTAATTAAAGCAATGGAAGAATATGTAAAAGTATGGTATTTGGGGTAAAATGCTGCTGTTGGGGCGAAAGACAATAATTAACATGATAATAAACAGCTGGCTGACTTTTCCATTTGTTGGCATGGCATGGTTAGATTCAGATGGTAAATATCATATATTAAGTTGGATGTCCACCTTAGAGATAATCACCCTATTTATAATGCAACTATCATATTAAAAAAATTGTACCCTACAACGTTATATAAAGAGCTGGGAGATAATATTAGAAGTCATTTGTTTATGAGTCATTACTCTGAGTTGTGTTTGCTTGCCATTAATAATGTAATGAAAAGTGTTCTGTGAAAAACTTTTTTTTTATTGTTTTTTGTTGTTTTTTCTCTCTAATCACTTTCAGTTCAAACTGCAAGCACTCTCTCTCTCACTCTCTCTCTCTCTCACTCACACACACATACACTACAGTCAAAAGTTTGAGAACGGAAAGATTTTCAAATGTTTTTAAAGAAGTCTCTTCTGCTCACCAAGGCTGCATTTATGTTATAAAAAAAAAAAAAAAAAAACTTTAATATTGTGAAATATTATTAAAATGTAAAATAGCTGTTTTCTATTTGAATATATTTTAAAATGTAATTTATTCCTGTGGTGCAAAGCTGAATTTTCAGCATCATTACTCCAGTCTTCAGTGTCACATGACCCTTCAGAAATCATTCTAATATGATGATTTGCTGCTCAAGAAACATTTATGATTATTATCAATGTTGAAAGCAGTTTTTATCTGAAATAGAAAGTTTTGGGTCAGTAAGATTTATTTATTTATTTTGGGAATGAACTTAAAGAAATTAATAAATGTATTCAGCAAGGACGCATTAAATTGATCAAGTGACAGCACAGACATGTATAATGTTGCAAAAGCTTTATATTTCTATTCATTAAATTTATATTTTCTATACATTTCTATTCATTTCTTTCTATTAATTTAATAATCCTTTGATTATCACAGAAAAAAATTGCATTTTAAAATATATTCAAATAGAAAAAGTAATTTTAAATTGTAAAAAATATTTCACAATAATACTGTTTTTGCTGTATTTTAGATCAAATAAATGCAGTCTTGGTGAGCAGAAGAGACTTCTTTCAAAAACATTGAAAATAGCAACGTTTCCAAACTTTTGACCGGTAGTGTATACACACACACACACACACACACATATAAAACCAAATTACTTGTCATCTCAGTAACAAAATAAACCTCTGCCATTTTTTCATTATAATCTAAACCGATTGAAAAATTTAAATGATTTTCGTCTTGATGTAAATGGCAGAAACACAAAGATATCACTTAAGCAAGATTGCTAAGGATGCATGCCTTCACAGGCTTTCAAAAATTTAGCATCAAATATTGATCCAGAGTAGTGGATGTTTGCTCTAGCACGGCAAGGTGTCCTCTCCTTCTCGCAGCATTGTTTTAACAAGGATCCAGGCGAACGCAGCAGTCAGGCTTCAGGGACTAGAGAGACAGATAATATGCAGCGTGAATTCAAGATGAATTCGAATACGAAAGAGAGCAGAAACCTGCAATGCGGTAGAAATCAAATCTCTCCTCCCTCAGCCTATCCTTCGCTCTTGTCCATCTTATACGTGCAATAAGGAGTCCATTCAGTAATTTACAGCATTAGTATAATGAGTATACACATATTCACTTCCCTTACGAGGATGTGTATTCTCGGAGGTATTCCTGTCAGGTGGGATTATGGATGGGGCATCACGTTATGCCGAATACAAAGGTAATTAGGCCCTGCTTGCTGATGTGAAGTGAATGCAGGCAATGGATACAGACATCAGATCACATCAAAAAGGAAATGGAAAAGTCTGATGAAATGGGTTCAAAGGTTTGCATTGTTGCCCAAGATGTACCACTACCATGGGGCAATTACATAAAGAGCCAACGGAGACTGAATTTCAATTAACAACACGGCACGACTGAGATAAGCTACGTGCAAACTCCTTTCTAATGGACAGGTGCAAGATAAAGGTTGATTTAGAAAAGGAGCGCATGAATCATAATTGAGCTTTGTGCTTGTTCCGACAAGGGTATAAGGATGACATTCATCCACCCACTGCAGGTTGTTTTTTCTGTAATTTCCACCAATGCTGAATCGAGTGTTACGAGTGCAATGATAATCCGCTTAATTCATGAATATGGAACACCTTAGTCATGACATTTTTGAAGTTGTTGGGGTTTTATTTCCTATCATGCCAAAGCTAATTTACATGTTATTTAGTGGGGAAATAGATTTAAATCAGGATTTGATGTGCTCTAATAATACTGTGTTGACAGGTACTGCGCTTGATGAAAAAGCAACTACGTTTTTTTATCCCCATAAGCCATGCTGCGTCTGACTGGAGATTGGTTTTACTCTAATTTGTTTAAAGGCAATACTATCAGTAGATCAAAAAGAATCAAAAACAATCATTTTTGGTCATTCCTAATATCATGCCATGTCTTAATATATTGGATACAGTATTATACTCAAATTTTAAGTGAAATCTGATCACAATATCACATTTAAGTGAACATTGGGGTGAATTTTTAATTATTTCACTACTTTGTTTTGCGGAATTTGAGTTTTCGTAATGTCCTTGGAAGCTCAATTAATTTTTTCGAATTAAAATGTTTTAAAGAAAACATGTTTTAATTCGTAATTATTTTATCTTTTCTTTCTTTTAGGTTTTTCTCTACAGGTCAAATGGCAGAAGCAATCTGTTAGCATTCATCTCAGTGGAACTTGGTCTGCCAATGCATATAGCAATATATAAGTACGCAATTTAAAATCTGCTATCTGCTATCTCTGGGAGGGAAATTATATAATGACAACATTGATGACTGTATGAATGGCACCACAAGATGTAAAACATCTTGCAGACATGGGAAATTTGTCCAAAACGGATATGGTCACTAGTAAACATCTACTATATGAAAATATTTACATTTAAAATGAATATGTTGCTCGTAAAAATCGAGTCAGAAAGCATATAGTGTTTTCCACAGGATTTCGTGAGACTATGGTGGGTGGACTTTCAATCTTTCATTTGAAAGCCACGTTTCTAGCATCTGTAAAACTCCATTCTACCATCTTAAAAATATATCTAAATTACGGCACATGCTTTCAATGCAAAATGCTGAACAGTTAGTTCATGCGTTCATGACCTCAAGGCTAGATTATTGTAATGCTCTACTGGGTGGTTGCCCTGCTCGCTTAATAAATAAACTGCAGCTGGTCCAAAACGCAGCAGCTCGAGTTCTTACTAGAACCAGGAAGTATGACCATATTAGCCTGGTTCTGTCAACACTGCACTGGCTCCCTATTAAACATTGCATACATTTGAAAATTTTGCTTATTACTTACAAAGCACTAAATGGTTTAGCTCCCCAGTACTTGAGCGAGATCTTAACGCATTATACTCCATCACGTCTATTGCGGTCTCAAAACTCTGGCCAGTTGATAATACTGTTATAGTGTTAGTTAAGTAAATACATTGTTGTTACAGTTATTCTACCTGTATGTATAATGTGTCCTGTATTAGCCAATCAGATGTGGCTACGTCATTACGTGGGGATTAGTTCTCTGCTTGTTCACGCTTAGCGTCAGGATGCTCGCAGGCTTCGGTGCGGATGGTTGTAAACAAACCCATCAGCGCTGGGCAAGAGCATAAAATCCCCCATTATTGTAAAGTGTTGCTTAATAAGTTAAGTAAAGTTCCTGAAACGGATCCTCTTTGTTGTGTGCTTCTCTTTACGCCTCCAAGGACACTGATAGATCGAACACAAGAAAACACAACAAGTGGTGTCAGAAGCTGAGCGCGATTGACAGTCATCAGCGACTTGTGAGTGTTGTGAACTGCTGGGACATCCTTTGTGATTTGATGAACATTATAATCACTGCAAAACGCAGTTTTGAAGTAGTATTAAAGACTGATTGACCACGTTAGTTGTCGCACACTCGCATTAACCATAAAGTTACGGAGCACGGAGTTTCCCTACCCCCAGCGGAGAGGCGTGGCGCTGCCAAATCCGGCGCTGCCAAATCCAGCGCTGCTGTTGGAAGCCTGTCAACTTTCAAAGACTGTACAGCACAGCCCTGCAAATGTACATTGAAGCTCACAAGCCACAAAATATAGGCCTGTTTCAGTAAAAAAAAAAACAAAAAAAAATTCTATAAACAAAAAAAAAACAAAAAAAAAACAAAAAAAAAATTCAAGAGTAACAATTGTTTTCAAGCTTAATTGTAATTCAACATGGATTTGAGTGAGCCAGAAGTCCAACTTGGAGCATCAGCTGCTCCAGACCCCGCACAATGGCTACAGGCTGTGTTTTCACAACAAAATAAGCAACTCCAACATGCCATTTCACCACTGCTCCAAAGATTGGATGCGACAGAGGCTAGTTTGCTTGCTCTCATGCAGCAGCCCCATGCCAGCAAGGTAACACGTGGTCCTCACCCACATGAAGACACTACCACACTTGCAGCCGCCCCCGATAGAACCCTTATGACGGACGGAGATGCCACAGGGCCTTCGGATGCTGAACGGCTTTTTGCTGCTGAACTCGCAGTCATTGATAGACATGTACAGAGCCCAACTAGTCCGACTTCCTCCACACCTGGCCCTGATGTAAGACCCAGAAGCCATATACAAGGACCCAGCCATTATAATGGTCACTTCAGCTTGGGCCCAAACATGCACACATCGTTATCTTCTTCTGCGCCCGGCCATCACCTTACAACCTCTCGTGGTAGAACCCCAGATGGACCTAAAGCTAAACTTGACACTTATGATGGTAGAGATGACTGGGACTCCTTCATCATTCCTTTTGAGCGCAGAGCTGTTATTTACAGATGGAGTACAGTAGAGAGAGTAGATAAACTCCATGAATGTCTGCGAGGTGCTGCTGTCAGATATCTGTGCTCATTACCCGAACACATACGTGAAGATTACTTTCTGCTGAAAGACCAGCTGGCTTTCCGATTTGGCCAAAAAGAGCCTCCCACCACAGCACGGAGGAGACTTGGAGAACTGCGCCAGTCTAAAGAAACTGTTTCAGAGTTTGCGGAGGAGGTTCACAGGCTGGTCATCTTAGCTTATCCTGGAGTTAACACTGAGCTCAGGGAGCAAATTGCTGCTGATGCTTTTCTCAAAGGGCTGCGCAACCAGAAAGTGGCATACGAGGTTATGAACCGTGACTCAGTGTCACTGGATGAGGCACAACGGTTAGTATCATCTTATGAACACAACTTCAAAGCCACACTCGGATGAGACTTTGATCAGAGGGGGAGGACACGTTGAGTATCCTGGGCTGATCAAAACATGGACTCTGATGAGGAGCCACAGGCATTGCAATCACGTAGGGTGCAGTCACAGGGCTATGTTACACAGCACCAGTTGCAAACGTTCATTGACAAAGTTGATAAGCTCCAACTAGCCATAGACCATCTGCCTCCTCCCTCTTCTGTTGCTCTTCCTTCTACCGTAAGACCCACCCAACAAATACATTCCAGTATGGCAGTCCAGTCAGAAAGGGGACGTGCAGCTCAGACCTCTTTCAAGTCAAGCAGATACAGACAGCAAAATACCAGCCCCACCAGAGCTTCTAGCGGGCCATGTTTCCAGTGTGGGGAGGAGGGACATTATAAACGAAACTGCTCACGGTCCCCCAGTCCATCTACAAGTCCCCCAGCAAACACTGTGGCCAAAATGGAGCCCCCAAGTCAAAATCGCTCCGAACATGCAGAGCAGAGTCCGTCTATTGTACATGTTAGCAGAGCTGAGAGTCGAGGGCCTAGTTTAATGATTTTGCTGACTGTTGATGGCATACCAGTTAATGCAGTTATAGACACAGGTGCTGAGGCTACAATCATGTCAGAAGAGACGTACAGCAAATTACCTGCTAAATCGCCTTCTGGACTGAAAAATGTGTGTCTCCGAAATGCAGAAACGGGAAGGGAGATGTCAGCATCAGGAGGAGTGAAAGTGGAATTCGAAATTGGCACAAAAGTGTTGGAGTGGACAGTTTGCATTGCACCAATTCGTGATGCCCTGCTCCTGGGCTTAGATTTCTTAAAAGCTGCTGATTTCACAATACATGCCTCTGGTAAGGTTTTCATGGGCTCTGAACTCATCCCAGCCTATATATCTGAAGGGAAGGGGCCAGATTATGCCATTTCGAGAGTAATGTTAGAGAGTGATGTCACTGTGCCGCCAGAGTGTGAATGTCTAGTTTGGGGTGTGGTAGACGACCCGAAACCAGAACTCCCTGCTGTTCTAGAGCCTGTCAGCCTGGCTGATGGAGTGTCTTCAGGCAGCATCATGATTAACATGGAACAGAGGATCCCTGTCAGGCTGTGCAATGTTACTGCTTCCAGTAGACCCTTATTACAGGGAGTCTGTTTGGGTGTGCTCATCGAGGCATATCCTGACGCTCAAGAGGAGGGAGAGAGAGCCTACTCAGTTCCAATTTGCAGTCAGTTGTATGCAAAAGGTGAGGACTCAATACCACAAGACCCTGACAATGAGCCTCCAGATGAGCGCAACATAAGAAGGGTGTCGTCACCAAATGCTCTTGACCTTCCAGAACACCTCAGAAAGTTGTTTACTTCTGCAAGCGAAACGCTCACTGAACAGCAACAGGAGATGTTAGTGGCTCTGTTGAGTGAACACCAAGCAGTTTTTGCAGCAACTGATGATGATCTTGGGAAGTTCTCTGCTCTGCAGCACAGCATAGACACAGGAATGTCTAAGCCTGTTCGACAGCCAGTACGACGCACCCCTTTAGGGTTCAGAAATGAGGAGGAAAGACATCTCAAGAAAATGCTCGATTCAGGTATTGTTGTCCCCTCTAGCTCAGAATGGGCATCCCCTATTGTTCTCGTAAGGAAAAAGGATGGGAGTGTCCGCTGGTGCATAGATTATCGCCAGCTTAATGATCTTACCATTAAGGACGCATATCCCCTACCAAAAATAGAGGAATGCCTTGATGTGCTGGGTGGTGCAAAGACATTCTCGACACTTGACCTACAATCAGGATATTGGCAGATTGAAATGAATCAAAAAGACAGATCCAAGACTGCTTTTGTGACGAGGTATGGACTGTATGAGTACACCAGAATGCCATTTGGATTGTGTAACGCACCCGGCACATTCCAGAGGGCCATGGAGCTGGTTCTACGAGGGTTGCAGTGGGACACTTTGCTGATATACCTGGATGACATAATCATCTTCGGTGAAGATGTGGAACAGTGTATTGAGCGCCTCGCAGAGGTTTTTCAGAGGTTACAGGAATATGGACTGAAGCTGAAGCCCTCAAAATGCCAGCTGCTAAGAGACGAAGTCCTGTTTCTTGGTCACGTTGTGAGCGGCGAAGGAATCAAGACCAATCCAGCCCTCATTAATGACGTTAAGGACTGGAAGACCCCAACCAGCGTCCAGGAATTCCAGTCCTTCCTGTGTCTCTGCAACTATTACAGGCGGTTTGTTGCCAAGTTTGCTGAAATCACTACACCCTTGACAATGCTACTGAAGAAAGGGACTCCCTTCTCCTGGGAAGAAGAGCAGAAAAAGGCCTTCGAACACCTTAAAAGGAGTCTCACAACTGCACCCATCTTGGTGTTCCCAATTACATCAGGACAGTTTGTCTTGGACACTGATGCATCCAACCAGAGCATAGGAGCAGTGCTTTCACAGTTACAGTGGGGGGAAGAGAAAGTTATCTCATTTGCCAGCTGTCTCCTTACACCAGCTCACCAGAGATACTGTGTCACACGTAAGGAACTCCTAGCAGTTGTCAGATTCACAAGACAATTCCGCCACTATTTGCTGGGGTCTAACTTCATACTCAGGACGGATCACAGCAGTCTAACGTGGCTATACAGGTTTAAGCGACCAGAAGGCCAACTGGCTTGGTGGCTTGAAGAACTCAGCCAGTACAATTTTGTCATTGAGCATAGGCCAGGTACACACCATTCCAATGCTGACGCTCTGTCCCGAAAGACTCTGAATGAGGAAACGTGTGACTGTTATCAAGCAGGGAGAGAGCTAGATAGCTTGCCGTGCAAGGGCTGTCCCTTCTGCCAGAAGCTCCACTATCAATGGGCAAGATTCGAGGAAGATGTTGATGATGTTATCCCCTTGGCGGTAAGGCGCACACATTCTCTTAACTGTCAGAATGAGGGTAGTTGCACTAACACTCCCAGTCATGCTAATGAAGTTGATGATGACTACCCAGGTCCTTCCTCAAACTGGCTGCAGGCAAGAACAGTTAGCTGACCCAGACCTTTCAGTCCTCCATAAGTGGATGTCTGATGGTTCTTTGCCTGCTAAGGAAGAGGTCATGATGCAGAGCCCTGCGGTTCGCAAGTATTGGCTGTGTTGGTCTCAAGTGGAGATGCGAGATGGGATCCTTTATTACCGTTGGGATAATGTCACTGGAGGTATGTCAACTCTGCGCTTACTTGTTCCTGTTTCCCTAAAGAATGAGGTTCTCCAAGCCTATCACAATCCAGCACAAGCGGGTCATGCAGGGGAGGAAAAGACGCTCATGCGCCTCCGCAGGCGTTACCACTGGTACAATATGGGGAACGATGTACGTCTTTTCGTCAAGAAATGCCCACAGTGTAGTTCCTGTAAGACAACCAGTCCAATGGGCAGGGCCAAGCTCCAGAACTACCAGGCTGGAGCGCCTATGGACCGACTCCACCTTGATGTCCTAGGACCATTCCCAGAATCCAAGTCAGGCAACAGGTACATCCTCATTTTAATTGACCAGTTTACTCGCTGGGTAGAGGCATTCCCTATCTCTGAACAAGGAGCTGAGACAACAGCAAAGAGGTTGGTTTTTGACTTCATCGCACGTTTTGGGGCTCCCCTTGAGATTCACACTGACCAAGGACGGAACTTTGAGAGTTCGCTGTTCACAGAAGTTTGTCGCCTGTTACAAGTAACCAAGACCCGGACCACACCATATCATCCAGCTTCGAACGGACAAGTGGAAAGATTCAATAGAACCCTCTTGCAGATGATACGGTGTTACGTGGACCAAAGTCATCGGAATTGGGATGAGCATCTTCCCTTACTCACTGCAGCATACAGGAGCACTGTGCATTCAGCGACAGGCTTCACACCAAATCAGCTGATGCTGGGGCGAGAAGTTTTCCAGCCACATGACATCTGGCTAAGGATGGCTGAGGTTACCAGGGAAGCTAAAGGTGCATCTGAGTTTGTTCAGGAACTGCAAGCTAACCTGCAGCAGGCTCATCAAGTGGCGCGCCAGAATTTACACTCCGCTCAGACTCGCCAGAAGAAGGTCTATGACTTACGAGCCAGAGAGAAGTCCTATCAAGTAGGTGATCTTGTTTTAGTGAGGGTCAGTAGCAGGAGAAAGGGCTACAGTCCAAAACTACAAGCCCCATGGCAAGGGCCATTCGTCGTGATCCTAATCCCTGTGGAAAAGAGGGAACAAAGACAAAAAGAGGGCTACTTGTTCGAGCCCAGAGTCGTTATATGGACTGAAAAAACCCAAAACAAATATGAAGACGTCACAACGTTAACTGTTCACCCTCAGTAGTGGTGCAGAAGGGACTCTGCAGAGCTAAAAAAAAGGGGGGTGGTGTTATAGTGTTAGTTAAGTAAATACATTGTTGTTACAGTTATTCTACCTGTATGTATAATGTGTCCTGTATTAGCCAATCAGATGTGGCTACGTCATTACGTGGGGATTAGTTCTCTGCTTGTTCACGCTTAGCGTCAGGATGCTCGCAGGCTTCGGTGCGGATGGTTGTAAACAAACCCATCAGCGCTGGGCAAGAGCATAAAATCCCCCATTATTGTAAAGTGTTGCTTAATAAGTTAAGTAAAGTTCCTGAAACGGATCCTTTTTGTTGTGTGCTTCTCTTTACGCCTCCAAGGACACTGATAGATCGAACACAAGAAAACACAACAATACCTAGAATATCAAAATCCACTGCAGGCGGTCGATCCTTTTCCTATTTAGCACCTAAACTCTGGAACAGTCTTCCTAGCGTTGTTCGGGAAGCAGACACACTCTGTCAGTTTAAATCTAGACTAAAAACACATCTCTTTACTATTGTAGTTTGGTTGCTTGGTTCGTTTGGTCCAGACCAAAACAGCCCTGGTCCGCTTAGCATTCACATTTTAACACCGAACCTAAAGATACCGAACTGAAAGGCATAGGGATATGTTCACAACCTGATTGGTCGGCTTTTATTACGTATATTTCGCTACAGAACTGAATGATAGTATTTTTACCAGCTGAGAACTCGTGAAGAGCTTATAAAATATGTAAAGGAGTCAAAACAGCGGCAGGAATCCCTCCATCATACACACAAACGAAGATCTGCTGCGAGGAGACGCTGTTCTGATGCCTGAACCGAACTGTGATGGGCAACATCACGACTATGACGAGAAAAAACAGGTACGCTTGAGCATTCTGTCCTTTTTAGGGTCGCATCCAGTTGTTAAAAAGGCCCATTGTGACTTGTATTTTGAAATTTCTGTCTGTGAAACTTGCTCTGGCAATCAGCCAATGTCAGAGCACGCTGTCAAAGCAGCAATGCAAAGATGCTATGCTCCGCCCATCTCCAGCAGGTGGCTTTGATTAGTGCTAGTAAATAGCCCAGCATGGAGTGATAGTATCAAACAGACTCAGTGTTTGCTTCACATTTGATGTGTGCGTATATTGTATGAGAAACCACACACAAACATATGGAAGCAGCAATGTACTGATTTGCAGCAATATGCTGAAAATAAAGAGCAAAGAACTTAAGAAACATATTGCTTCTTCATGTCTCTAACCGGACATCTGTGGTGAACTAGTCCCCAACTGGCAACCCCCAAACTGAATGAAATTTACCAGTTTCCTTTACCAGTTTTTGGTTCATCTATGCCTTTGGTCCGTTTTGCATTATTTAATTTAACTGCACCAGAGTTTGTTTGGAAGCGGACATAGAGTTTTCAGCGGTCTCTGTCCACTTGTTTGGTGCGCACCAGGGTTCGGATGGCAGCGTTCACACTTATTCAACTGAACCGCACTAACAGAGCAATCGCAACAGAGTTCGTTTTAATTGAACCAAACATGCCAAGTGTGAACGAACCCTCAGTCCACATCACACTGGTGTTTTTTTAAGAAGCCAAACAATTTTAATATAATAGTGATATAATAATTTAAGATTATCTATTATTATTATTATGTTAGAAATAAATATATTACTATTGTAATACAACTGCACTTTAAAAAAAAATATATATATTTCATAGTAAGAATATTAATTGTTTTACTTTTCTTTTTAGTAAAATTACAATGCTAATGTCTTAATTTCTTGACTTTTAAGAGTTAAACCCTGGAGCTTTTAGTTTGGTGGGAAACTATGTCATTGCGCATTGCATTATGGGGAGTTGCCGCCATGTTTTAGGACATGCTCAAGAGCGTACAATGATAACAAATACGAATCATCAAAGAAAAAAAGACTGTATTTTCATTAATACTTTTTAAGAACTGCTTGCACTCAGTTGAATGAATGGACTAATATTTGAATCTCTTACATAGACACGAGCGCTCAGTCGTGCGGTCAGGACATTGCACATATTCATCACATTTCATATAATCAGAAATCATACGGCCGCCTTCTATCGCACCACACACAAGACCACACATTGATTTCTATTTGTATTATTTATTTTTATTAGCCTTACTAAAAGGTATGTCTGATATATAAAATAATAAATACATGATCTCAGCCAGTGGATCATTTATTCAATCAACATATAGCCTATCATATCGCCTAATTCCTTAACCTTAAAGCATTAAGGGATAACATAAGATTATGGCCCGTAATGCAGCTTTGAAATGATTTGTATTGTGAAAGCGCTTTAGCCTACATTCCTAAAAAGTCTTAAATGGAACAAGTACAAGATTCCCTTTACTGAGAGAAGCTGAACAATGAAGCATTTCCAGACGTTTTTCATACATTATTTATGGTGTGAGCACATAGCGGTTCAGAAATTATTAATCTGTAATATATCTGTTATAAATAATAAATATATAAATACAAATTATAAAGACACATTTTGGTTAAGTTGTTTATTTCCATTGAGTTTTACTTTCACTTGTTGTTTCCAAGCTGGTAAACTGAAAAATTGTGCATCATTTGAGATACGTTTTCCACGCAGGTCGTGAGAGCGGCTATAGCAGTCCATAACACAGCAAGCGTTCACTATTCTAATGTGTTTTAAACTGTATAATACAAGTTTTAATGTCTACCTCCACTACTACTCATTCTCTAATGTAGTGTATGTGTCCTAAAGTCCACGAATGCATTGCGTTGCTGACGTCACGTTCCCATTCTCTATTAGGAGACTTTTAAGTTTCTATGAGGTATACAAACGCTTCTCAAACATCTGTCCACAAAACGTTAGAAATTATGCAACAATGAAAATCAAGTGAACCTGGTGCACATTGTGTTTCCATAATTTTAACTCCCAGCACCTGCAGAGATGGAGCTTGCTGTATGTGAGACTCTCTGAGATGCTGAAAACACTGGAGAATCATGCGCTGCACTTATATTTAAAGGGGGGGTGAAATGCTATTTCATGCCTACTGAGCTTTTTACACTGTTAAAGACTTGGATTCCCATGCTAAACATGGACAAAGTTTCAAAAATTAAGTTGGACGTTTGATGGAGTATTTCTGTGCCAAAAATACTGTGCCCCAAAGAGTGGGATAAACGATCAACAATAGCTGCGCGTGCTCGTCATTCTTTAGCTCCGCCCACACGATATGCCTCCATCCGCTCGGTTTTATTTGGAAAGATTCGGTACAGCGTATCTTTCTTTTATAAATATAATAAAACTAAAGACTTTTCGGAGATATGAAGGATGCAATACTACTCTATATGTACTCAAGATTGACATGAGATTGACTGAAACTGAGTGTTACACCCCCCCTTTAATTAAATCGCAGCTTTTTTAGCGATTTGATAAGGGCACCAAGCCATATCGCAATTTGGATTTTAGTTTGATTGACAGATACTTTGCCAAAGCAATGGCGCAAAACACAACGTTATAGATATTTTATGTTGCCATTATTTCATTTTCTATCACTTTTGTAAAATTATAAAAGCAAATTGCTTAAAGTCACCATGATATCAAAACAGATTAATAATAACAGATAATAATATTAATATTAAAATGTTTATTATAAATTATTAATCTGTGCACATCATTCTTTTTTACAAATTGATTCGCCCTTATAATCTTTACCAAAATAACTATAATTCCCTCCCACTTGCAGCGACATCTCTTCTCTGATGACGTGTTTACTGGCGACCCATCAACCTGTCACTCACATGATATCACAGCAATAACAAACCACAACCACCCAATTAAAACCCCATGGACAAAATCAAAAATTAAAAGTAGCCCAATACCAAGGGAAAACTGCAGACTTGGCAACACTGGAACCCGTTTCACTCAGATTTGCATCACAATAGGGAAGAAAAGACTTCCGATATAGTGGTGCAGGTATGACATCACTTTGTAGGCCAAAACGTGGAAGCAAGTTAGCATTTTAGCACTTCCGGTTCCATCGTCTCGAAGTCAAAGGGTTTTTTGAATGGGGTTTTGTTTAAATGGCTGAAATAATGTCTGTGGTGAACACAAGCTCAAGACACTTTCACATTTTATTTTACGACATAAAATAGGGGAGAGCGGGGCACAACCTAACGCGGGGTTAGTTGTAACACACATGGTTTAACACTTTTCACACATGCCAGGATGACAAAACTTAGTGTATTTAGTAGTTGCCATATCAACATTATTTAGAGAAAAATTGCATAAAAATTAAAAAATCTTTGGAAGATATCACGGAACATTTATTTAACCATAGCAAAAGTACATTTCTTAACAAAATCTTTCATGTCTGTTTTTTGTGTTTATTTAAAACAAGACAAATCTGATATTATTTTATCTTATATCTGTTATTTAACAGTTGAGATAGTTCTTTAATGCTGATCTAACCAGCAGAAGACACGAGCCGGGGTTAAATCCCAGCTGCGCAGATGGGGCATGTTGTCACACTGCGTTACATTAGAACTACGCTATTCTATTCTATACTTTTATGAATTCTATTGAGAAACCATGAGAAAAAGGTGAATAAAGACAGAGTCAATGTTAAGAAGTTATTAATTATTATTATGTTTTGAACTATGCTGTATAACTGTGTTTTGCAGTGTGTTTGTTAACAAACTCAAAAATTTGTTTATTTTTAATAATTAAAAAATGCCATTATTTTATTTGAAAAAGTTAATAATTGTATTTTATTTAGAAAATATTTTGTTTGTCTTTGACATTTTTTTGATTATATCAGATAACATTTTAAGCTGTCATATGGTCATGTTACATTGTGCCCCTATGGGGCATGTTGTCACATTTCACTTCCATTCTTTCGGGGTAAATCAAGAAAAAAGTATACACTGTATTAATGAAACAAAACCACATAATTGTTCTAGTCGTGTGCAATTAATGTGGGAAAAAATAAATACTCTGAACCCCAAGTGGATTTACACAAACTGAGAAAGTCAAAAAGCGTGCCCCGCTCTCCCCTACATCAGTATTACCCCACTCGTGATTTTTTTGAAGCTGTCATGTGTCTTGAAAAAGGTGGTTGCTAACAAGTGGCTAAAAGGGACTACAGAGGCTGTCGAGGAGATTGAACGTCATCACGCCGAACAGGTAAGCTCAGTCTGCTTTTACAGCCTCATTATGATCATAATTGTGCTCTTATAAACTTTTCGAAATCTGGGAAAATGTTTTGAGATAAAAACTGAGAGTTGTCGGAAGCTAGTGATGGTGACGTTGAAGTCGAGCGACCGTGGTGTAGTTCGTTTATAGCTTACCTTTAGCTTTTTACTTCTTGCGACTGCATTTAGGCTTCAAAATTAATAAAAGTTGTTGGACAAAACATGTAAGTATCATTAACTTTTGTTGATCACAGAGCTTGTTTTTAGCGATAATCCAAAAGCCTATTGGAAAATCCTATTGGGTTTTTCTCGAGGGAACCAGTGCGATGCTAACTGCCGGTTGGCCTACAAGGTGATGTCACACCTGCACCACTCTATTCATGCCGACATTAATGACATCATCCTTCAGGAAGTGACATTTTTGGTGGGGGAAAAAAACTAACAAAATTGCAAACATTACTAGGTGTTGGCACTTGATTTGATGAATTTTGAGGTTTTTGTTTTTGTGGCATTAATTGATTTGTTGTAATGCTAAATTAATCCACCATCCAAACAAACTGTTCAGGGTCAGGCTTTTCTCATAGCACCAGGCCTAATTTTGATAAATATGTCAGAATTCACTTGCGTGTTATGGCTTAATTCATAACCTGTATCTCAACCATTCTGCTGTGTTCAAGGGGTATTCTTGCTTGTGTGCCAAAAAGAGAGGTAGATTGCTTACAAAATACAATAGAGAGAAAAATGATCTAAAGCCCTCCATATTGTGTCACATATCACTGTGAGTGCCATAGACAATGTTCAACTCATACATCAGTTCTTTGTTTATGGCTTTGATTTTGAAGAATCCCTCTGCCAGCAGGCGTTGGAAAACGTAACATTGTTTTTCTTTCCCCCCCTGGCCAGATAAACAATGCACATCGCTTCTGCAATCATTCAAAAAGGAGGGAATCGCATTAAACACATAAACTTAAAAGACTGGCCAGCTCTCCGGCTACAATCATCACCTGTTACCAGCACTGCCAGCTAAAAGCCATTGAGGGTAACAACAAAGCACATCAATGTGTCATGGCCACTGCTCAGAGCTGAGGCCGTCTCCACCTGCAAAATGCTAATTTGACCCGGGTGAGCATCCACACAGCAGGCATGCAGATGAGCTTACTGAATGACTTTCTGGCAAACAAAAGCTATGTCTGAAAAGACAGAGGGAGGGGGGGGGGGTCATTTTATAATTTTTTTTAGTGACATAATACTGTTTGTAAACAGTAATTTTTGTAACCAATTTTAAATCATAAAAAGGCACTTTTTAAAACCAGTCTTGGTTTTCACATGCAGGATGTAATCATATTAGTTCGTTTTTTTTAAAGATAAGTAATGCAATACTTACCCAAGATACTTTTTTACTTTTTAGGCGACATTTTTTTATTTTATCGGTATCATTCAATATTAGATACTTCCGGCGAAATTCTGAAGTATGCATTCGCTGGACACTTTACTATCCCATGAAGCAATGGGAGAGGATTTATGAATGGCAGTGAAGTGATGCCACTGACGCTGGTACACTGATAAAAATGATTCTGTGGTGAAGTAAATACTACAGAAAAAAATTAATCTGTAATTTCTACATGAAAAAGTGAGTTCAGGCTAAAAAAATCGAAGTAAATTCTATATTAGTACTCAATTCAAGCTTATAGAAATTAAAGCGTAAATATCAATGTCATAAAATTAAGTAAAACTACTCAACTTTTCTGATACTGGTGTTCCCATCATGCACTGGGGCTTGAATAATTAGGTTGATTTTTAGCTGTTTTCCAGCTGTTTTATCATTGCTTATGTTGTTAGGTTTAATAACTTGCCATTTTGTGACATTTGTTTCATTTTCAGTTCATTTTGTACTCAAAATGATCGAATCCATCGAATGTTACCATCACTGTGTATTGTGTACTAAGTATTGAGGTCTCTGTGTTCAGCTGCCTCATTACTTTCTATTATGTAAATATGGTGTCTACACAATATCTATTGTGCTATTTACTTTGATGTTTCTAAAACATACACTTTAAAAGTGTAATTTAAAGGTGCTGTATGTACGTTTTTGACTGTACTAAAGCATAAAAATACCATAATATATTTGCAGATATTTAGGAAACATGCTGAGTTCACATACTCGTTTATACAGAAAAAAAAATGCTACAGCCAGTTATTCTACTTTGAAATGTGCGTTCTGTGTCGGAATGTCTGTTTTTGTTTTGGTCTGTGCGTGAACGCACTTTGCCAGTTTACCCAATAGTATTTCAACACCATAGGCTGCCATGAAAGCCAGCAAACAAACTGGGTCAGAGATTGCAGATTCTACTCGACCTAAAAAGCCTCGGCATCCATCTAAAAATCTCTTAAAACATTGATAAATCAACTCAACTTACAGGGCCCTGTTTTAACGATCTAAGCAAATGGTCTGAAGCGCATGGCGCAGGTGCACTTAAGGCGTGCCCGAATCCACTTTTGCTAGTTTAACGACAGGGAAAAATGGTCGGAGCACCCGGCGCTTGGTCCAAAAGGATTGTACCTAGTCTCTTAATGAGTCATGGGTGTGTTTTGGGTGTAATGTGCAATAAAACAATCAGAGTCTCATCCCCCATTCCCTTTAAAAAGCCAGTTGCGCTTGCATCATGGCGGAATATAGACACCATGACCTGACGAGTCAGTTGTATTGGCACGATTGGTCAAAAAATTTGCTAATTAAATTCGTCATTATTGCAAATAGGCAATTTTGATACATGCAATGACTATCCAATATGACATGTAGGCATTTTTATATTTATGTACACAATAATAATCTTTTACATTTTAATCCTTTAATTTTTCATATTTAAAATGTTTTGTGTGTTGCTGCGCATCCCTGTGTGTGTAATAAGCAGAGTGTACGCAAGCTGTGGACCCGCCTATACGTGCATATTATAAAAATTGCATTATTGATTTTAGACCAGGTTTTTGTTGGTCAATGGTGCAGTCTATTTCAGTTGCCTCAAAATAGCAACATACCAACAATGCGTCTGAACACACCTCGTTTTCAGACCAGCACGGCCATGGGCGCACAAATGAGTGCAAATGCATTTGCTATGTAAACAACATGGTGCAGGATGTGAAAATGATAACTGCATCAGGTTGAAACTAGCAAAAAAAACTTGCGTCGCATCCTGGCACCGCATTGCGCCGGTGTGTATGATAGGGCCTACAGAGTGTGAGTCTCCGCATCTTCCATTGTCAATTGTGCTCGTTCCTGTTGCATGTCCTCAAACTGACAACCCGCATGAGCATCAAGTCTGAGGAGGAAGCGGGCGGGGCAAACAATATTTTGAATTTGGACTGCAGTACCCATTTCAACCACTAGCTGTCATTCTTACATACAGCACCTTTAATTCAGTGTTATATTGTTTTAGTGAAAAGTTTTGCAAAGGAAACTTCAACTAAGTAGAAATTAGTCAACCTTTTACTGGCCAAGTTAAAATTACTTATTTTCTTTGTTAATTTTACTTAACTCGGTTAAGTAGAGTTTACTTAATGCCATATGTGAAATTTACTCGACAAAGAAAAATTAAGTACATTTTACGTGTTATTTTTTTTCAGTGTAGGTCACATGACAGTGACAATATGACTGAATTTCATTCATACTACCCAAGTTCATACTATATAGAATGTACTTTTTTTAATGGTCACAAAGTAAGTTCAAATTCAAATGTAGTACCTACTCAGATAGTATGCAATTTTGAACTCATCATGTCGAAACAATTGAGGCAGTTGACCAATCAAAACACACTGGTCCAGCTGGCCAATCAGAGCACATTGTGCTTTTCGAAAGGAGGGGCTATAGAGATCAGACATAAAATTGTTTCTGGCAGACTGGAACGAGAGGTGCTTATGAAAGCGAGTTATAAAGTCAGAATTCTGAGATATAAACTTGCAATTGCGTGATATAAAGTCACAATTCTGACTGAGAAAAAAAGAAAAGAATTTTGACTTTATATCACAACTTTATAACTTGCAATTGTGAGAAAAGTCAGAATTCTGAGATAAAAAGTCGCAATTACTCTTTTTATTTTTTTATTTAGTGGCGGAAACGGGCTTCCATAGGTGCTGCAACATAATTTGCAAAATATGTTGTTGTTTTTTTACATTCAAGCATGTAAACCTTTTCTAGTAGACCCCAAAAACAAAATCAATACATTGTAATAAAAGAGACAAACACATTCTTAGAGAAATACTTTTTATATGTGAACTAAAGTCAGTCAAACTATATAAGAGGTTACTTTTGTTAGCATTGTTCATTCACATACAATAATAGTGTTTTGTTTATGACAGAGTCCAGGAGAGTTTCCTAATCAAATGCAGTCATTATGAAAATGAAAAGCTTTTAATTTTTCACTAATTGTGCACCAGCTGACCTCGATTAGCAACGATTTAACAACAGGCTTGATCACAGTCACGTATTTGACTGCAGTAAACAGCGAGGTGAGCATGTGCATCAGCATTAGCAGACACACCAGAAATGTGTAGTATTAAAAGGCTTGGTGAATAAAGTGACAGCTATCCTATTGGTACCTCCTTTTAATGCATTTTATGTGCTAATAAAAAGCTGAGTTATAAATCATTTTTTGTTCCTTATAGACTCTGTTTTAGAAATGTGTAGGTGTTTCTCACATAAAAAAAGAAAGAATAGGTGAGATAGTCTCATGAAAAGGGCTCTGCCATACATTCAGGGTTATTTAAAACCCTGGAGCTACTGAATCAGCCCACATACCTTGCCATGAAAATCAAAGCCAAGTGTGGGAATATCCCCTGAAAATTAATTTCACTGCTGAGGCATTTATTACCTTTTAATTTCGTCTTTTTGTGTTGCAACAGAACAAGCCCGAAGGCTTTAACACTTCAGCTGCTATATGTTCTGTTCCACCTGACTATTTATTTCATATAAAATAGGAGCAGCTTGCAATTAAAAATTATATTGTGCACTCATGTAAAAAAATTGACCCCTTTCTGTTTATAAATATGATGCTTCTCTTTCCATAAAAGCCTGAGATATCCATTTATATGCGTCAGCGGGGCCGGTTCTAGGCATGGGCAGGGGTGGACTGAGCCCACCCAAACATCTGCCTTTCCCACCCAATCAAAATTTAGGAACAGATAGTGTTAATCTGTTTTTATGATTTGTGCATTGATTAAATGTTTGATGAAGGGCTTTAGAATAAAACAATCACAAAAATAACACCAGAAAATTGCAGTATTTTCCCTTTATTAACTGAAAGTAACAGCGCAGTGCGTTACATACTCACACGCTTCAGTCTGTAGCAGAAAAGCAGAGGCTGACAATCACATGAGCAAAAACGGGCAGAAATAGGCTATTTGCGTGCTATAAGGTGTGAATTACGAGGAGTTATATTTGGGAATATGTATCTTGTAAATATTAATATACAGCTCTGATTTGATTTTTGATTCATGCTAAGTTGAAATTAGCTAAAACAAAAAACACTCGCTCATTTAAGAACGCGCATTTATTGCATGGCAAGTGTTTAAAATGCATAGTTCAGTTGAAACCTGGCCCTCTTTGGCTTGCTGTTAATGCTGTTAAAGTAAATGTACGAGGCAAACTGTCTGCTCAAATAACAGCACTGAACTAAGAATGCGCTGTTTATCTTTTAATCAGTTTAGGGCCATTCACACAGGACACTAGCCTGATGTCGTCATACTCAGATTCTAGTCAGAATATGAGTCTGATACTGCTCCATTGGGCTGTGATTATTGGGGCGTGTTTCAACCGAACCAGGAAAGAAAATGCCTCTGCACTCAATTGGATAGACCTACAACCAATCAGAGCAACGGAGTAAATTACATATGTTGAGCAACGCATAGTTGTCAACAGAACTCAACTGCAAGAACGCTGGAAGAAGAAGAAGAAGATGAGTGTAAACGATTTTTGCCGGTGTTGTGAAAAGAATTTAAGGATACACTGAGTACTTACCAACACGATCATCATTTTTAAGAGAAATAGTAAAGGCAAATGCATATACGAAGAAGTTCTCCGTTTAGGATTAGAACGAATTCAACCCAAGCGCTCTTTGATGACGTGGATGATTACGTTACTGTTGATCATCTGTCGATCATTGTATAAAGCCCACCCTGACAATTTGATTGGTCCGAACAGCTCTGGTTCGAGCATAGTTGCTCCACAACGGATCAAGTCCAGACTGAACTTCCTGACCTCAAATGTTGTGGGCGGGGCTAAGTTTGGCTGGCATCCAGGCTAACCGGACACGTTTTTGCGTTTAAAAATGGCAAACGCAGGTCAGTGCAGGTCTAGAGATGCGTTTTTTAAGAAGTTATTTTAACTTGAGTGCCGTGTTTTAGAAAGCCGGGTCATGCACCCACTCTGCAAAAGTTTAGAAGCGAGATGCATCTAGGGTGATGTTTATATTAAAAACGATAGAAAAGTAGCGCAATGGAAGGAAAAAACACATTCTGTGTGGCATTTAATTGCCCCTTTCCATGCAATTAAAGTTGCATTTATTGCTATAGTAACATATAGGATTCCATTCTGTTTTCTTTCCAAATTATCACTGGACAGTAGAAAAGTGAAAATGTTAACATTTTATATATATATACAAAAAAAACATGTAGAGGTGTGTTATAAAATGTTATAAATATAGTTAATAATATCCATCCATCCATGCATCCATGCATCCATGCATCCATGATATCTGCCTGCCCACCCTTCTATAGGAGCCTAGTACCAGGCCAGAATATGTATTTTACAATACAACAAATAATAATTAACTTATGTTATCCCTAATATGTATATTCTACAATTTACAGTTAGCACTGTGTGGCAAGGTTTCTTACACTAAAAGTAATCATAATTTATTTAGCAGAGGACCAGATGTTGCCAGGTTTGTTTGGGGGTACAGTCGGAATATTTGGATGCCGTAATGCTTAAAATACTCAAGGTGAAAAATAGCTGAATGTATTAAACAGGGTTTGAAATTAACTTTTTCACTCACCTGTCAATTTGGCTACTACATTTTTAAGTTACCGGCCATTCAGAACTTCTCCTAGCCAAAAAAAGTAAACCAGATTAACTGCGTCACATCTTATGTATTTATACATTATAAAATTTGGATTTCATACATTCTGTCATCCAGCCATCTCCTCCTTTCCTCTTTCATCCTCATCACCAAAAATGTATTTTAGGAGGACAGATCAATACAGTACAAAGAACATCAAACAACACATTGAGTCAAAGAAGCGCCACTCGCGTCCAGCTTGCCACTTGGTATTAAAACTTCTAATTTTCCATCTAAGTTTCCTTCATTGCTTGGCGGCTCATTCATTTTTCACTGGGGTTAGCTACTCCAGGCAAGTTTTGGCACATGTTCTTTTTTAATCTTCGCTATTGCTTCAATGCAAATGACAAGCGCGCCGTTATTTGTTGTGTAGTGATGTGTATGTTCAAGTAAGCCAGATATGTGCAGATTCTGCGCAATATGCTGTATTTAATATATTATGATGACTCCCCAATTTGGACCCACTTTATATTAGGTGGCCTTAACTACTATGTACTAACATTTAAATTAATAATTTGATACAATGCACTTTTTGTGTACATACATGTTTTTACATTGTACTTACATTTTAAAAATTACCTGCATGTAATTACATCTGTAATTAATTTCTGTAGTTACATTTATAATTACACTGTTGACACTTCCCTTACACCTAACCCTTAAACTTACCTATACCACCACACCTGTCCCTAACTTTACCCGTATCCCACCATCAGCAAACGTATTTTGCAATACACTATGAACACAATAAGTACATTGTACTTATTTTTTGATGTAAGTACATAGTAGTTAAGGCCACCTAATATAAAGTGGGACCCACGAGTTGAGTATTTGCGCTAAATCTGCACAGATTTGACTTACACAAACTAAACATAATAAATAACCCGACGAATTGGCTAGAGATTTGACGACATTACCCGCCACAGTTGGCGGGTGTTAATTTTAAACCCTGTTACTAAATACTGAGCGGTTTGGATTAATTTTTACTGTGTTATATACACTCACCGGTCACTTTATTAGGTACACCTGTTCAACTGTTTGTTAATGCAAATATCTAATCAGCCAATCACATGGCACAACTCAATGCATTTAGGTATGTAGACATGGTCAAGACGATTTGCTGAAGTTCAAACTGATCATCAGAATGGGGAAGAAAGGTGATTTAAGTGACTTTGAACGTGGCATGGTTGTTGGTGCCAGACAAGCTGGACAGAGTATGCACAACCATCTCTAGGGTTTACAGTGTATGATCCAAAAAAGAGGAAATATCCAATGAGCGGCAGTTCTGTGGGTGGAAATGCCTTGTTGATGCCAGAGGTCAGAGGAGAATGGCCAGACTGTTCCAGCTGATAGAAAGGCAACAGTAACTCAAATAACCATCCGTTACAACCAAGGTCTGCAGAAGAGCATCTCTGAATGCTCAACACATCCAACCTTGAAGCAGACGAGCTACAGCAGCAGAAGACACACCGGTGACTGTCAGCTAAGAACAGGAAACTGAGGCTACAATTCACACCGCCTCACCAACATTGGACAATTGGAGGAAAAACGTTGTCTGGTCTGAGTCTCGATTTCTGCTGCGACACAGATAGTAGGGTCAGAGTTTGGTGCAAACAACATGAAAGCATGGAACCATCATGCCTTGTATCAATGGTCCAGGCTGCTGGTGGTGTAAGGGTGTAATTGATATTTTCTTGGCACACTTTTGGACCCCTTCGTACCAACTGAGCACTGTTTAAATGCCACAGCCTACCTGAGTATTGTTGGTAACAATGTCCATTCCTTTATGACCACAGTGTTCTCATCTTCTGATGGCTACTTCCAGCAGGATAACGCACCATGTCACGAAGCTCAAAAAATCTCAAAATGGTTTCTTAAAAAATGACAGTGAGTTCACTATAGAGGGGATGTGTTGCCGTCACTTTCCCGCTGGAACACGTCCCCTCAGCCGGACTGAGTGGCAAAAGAGCCTGCAATATGAAGTTATGAGTTAATAGGAGAAACTGCAAAAACCTAAGTAAAACAAACAATTATCAGTTTAAACTAAAGGTTGGATTTGATATAGTGTCCCTTACAACTTACCAAAGATCCAGTGATCCATGGATATTGACATGCAGCCAGGAATCGTGTTTTTTTCTGACATTTATATGTACCTGATTTCGACGCCAGGGAAATACATAAAGCAAATTTGCCTGTGAACGCGTTATATAAATACAACATAGGTACGTCTAAATCCGGGTGATGATTATATTAATGTTATGTATATCATTATATCTAAAACTTGTATAGTTTTTATAGTGTTTATTTAAAAACATCCAATTATGCAGAATATAAGATGGTACATATTTAATTGATGAGCTGTCAATACAATATATAACAATACAATATATAGGGTATGATTTTACCCCAAAATTCAACATATTGGCACCTCTATGATTGGTACAAAATGATAACTGCAAATCCGCGTTTCGTTGCCTGGAGTCCAGATGTTTCTGTGAATTGTGAACTTTAGGCAGTCTGTAAAAATATACCTCCGATTTATTGTCAAATCAATCTGTTTTGTGTGTTTTTCACCGCATTCACATTGAAAACCAATGTTGCCGCTCAGTCTTTTTGCCACTCAGTGGGTGTAACCGCAGTCCGCGTCGCCCGACGGTGACGTTACTTGGATCTTTTCTCCACTTTCAGCATAAAACGGAGACTTTCTCACTGGCTGACAGCAGCAGAAGAAAGAGGTAGTATGTAATTAATTTTCAGTGAGCAGGTGCAATTCCTTTAAACTGCCACAAATCAACACTGCATTCAACAGTACTTTTAAACGTAATAATATTAAGTTAATTAATGTTAATGTGCACATGGATGTGATCATTTCTAAATGACCCATATTTCTACACAATACAACTCTTTCACTTCAACTGAGCAAAGACAATCCTGTTTTTCATGTGAAAAACCTTACACGTTATGTTATTGATTTGACATCTGTTGAGGCTGGAGTCTACATTCTGCTCTGGGTTCTTCTCTGTCCCTGTAATTAGCCCATCCAAACAGATGCACTACAAGGACCAATGGCACAGCTCTTTCTTGAAGCTTCCTTAAGAATCAGTGGGTCTTATCAGCACTGTTATCCTGTGCAATTAGCATGCAGATCTGCCCTCCACTGTGATTAGGAGGTTGGAGTTAAATGAATTAATTTGAAAGTGCAGGCTGAAAATTTAATTCACTGGTAGGATTACACTCCATGACCTTATTCAGCAATAAGCACACATGCATCCTCCTCAGCTAAACCAACGAGCAGTGTCATAAAGGGGACAGACGCAGAGCTGAGGATTTTTTTCTAATTGACTTGATATTCACTATATCCCTTGTAGGGTAAAGATTGAGGGGCAGGATCCTGTAACAACATGGTGCATAAGCAATCTCTTTGAAGTGTACAGATGGGTTAAAATATGGGACCACAGAAGCATACTGCACATCAGGCATAAGTACTCTGATACGCATACTGAACTGACTGTAGAAATGCTTTATCATTGTAAACATGTCAGCACTGGATCAATCTGCTCAAGTCCTTACTGTTTGATCATATTTTTAAATGACTCATTTCCTTTTTAATCAAATTAATTAGACAAAAGAAGTATTTAATGCTCACCAAGGCTGCATTTATTTGATCAAATATACAGTAAAATAGTAATAGTGTGAAATATTATTACAAAATAATACATTTGTTTTAGAATGTCATTTATTTCTGTGATGCAAAGCTTCAGCATCATTGCTCCAGTCTTCAGTGTCACATGATCCTTCAGAAATAATTTTCTCACTGATTTGCTGCTCAAGAAACATTTCGTATTATTATCAATGTTGAAAACAGTTGTGCAGCTTAATATTTTTGTGGAAATTGATACGTTTCATTTCAGGATTCTTTGAATTTCAAAAGAACAGCCTATATTTAAAATACAGGTTTTTTTGTAACATTATGTCTTTACTGTCAGTTTTGATCAAATTAATGCATCCTTGCTGAATATTGGCCAGTTTCTGTAAAAAACATACTCGCCCCAAAATTTTGAATGGTAGGGTCCTGTACATATCTTGTCATTTAATTCAGCTGCAAATATCAGATTTTGTACAAAGATAATTCAAAGACATTGTTATTGTGGCAGACAAGTAAAGCATTGAATAGATTTGGGCAAATTTCAGAATTGTTTTTGTTTAAATTCATGAGCCGAATTTAAATTAGTCACACCACAAAGAAAGCTGAATTTATTGAATAACAATTTAAAAGTGTCAGGCTTTTTTTTTTTTTTTTTAAATCTATACTGTTGTCTGAAGTCAACTTATGACGTTTGCGTGGTTTTTGCATTCAAAAACAGTAATAGGCTATTTTCTACCCTGGTTTTGAGCCTCTCTCCTGGAACGCTCGGTTTTTATGGGCGTGCCGCATTGAAAGCTTGGAAGTAAACGCCCACTGCTATGATTGGATAACAGTTTTGCATATTACAATGAGCTTCGGCTCCCCCGTGAGTACACGTGAGGAATTGTTTTGAAAGCGTGTGGGAAAACGGCAACCGGGATGATTCGCCCACAGGGCTCGCAAAATGTCTTTTTCAAACAAACACAATGATTTATCTCTCATCCACCCGCAATTAATTGGAATGCTATTTTTTATTACTTGGCCCGCCCGATCGGTGGATATAACCGCGAACCGTGCATCACTAACACACACACACATGCATGCACAAGCCTCACTGCAGAGTCAGACGAATCAGCATGATCAAAACTTCCGCGATTGTATTTTTCCTTCAAATATCAAGTCAAGAGAGTGAACAATGCAATCAAGAAAGGAATGTTATTTCACTATTTAAGAGAGCCCGTTGGCAGGCCGGTTATACGTTTTGGTAGCCCGTCTGGAAAACACATAGCCCCGGGACGTTGGGCTTTGCAAGCCCTGGCCTATACATGTCCGAGTCTGATCATGAATCGCAGGACAATGAACCAACAACACCTCAAATAAAGGATACTCCAGCCTGTGACAGCGTGGTAAGTTATGTTCAGTTAGACACGTACACATAATCAATAGATATTAAACGATCTGTAACAATGCAATACTATCACATATTAAAAAAAACATTTTTTACTCACATTAGTGTGTTGCTTCATTCATGTAATCTCATTCTGTCTCTTGTTTACAAACGAATGAGAGAAATGAAGGAACAAACACGCAATGTCTTCCCCACGTGAGCTGGATATTCATTAAAAATAAAGTTCATCCATGCATTCATAATATTGGAATCCGAATGAAGCTTATGCAGCATGTTTATTGCTTGGAAGTTCGATCTGGTTTAGCTCCACGTAGGCCTATGTTATTTATTAACATGCCATGCACAAATCGGTGGGCGGGGCTACATAATCAGGCGTTCTTCTTCTTCGGTTAAGGCGGTGTTTCACCACACTCTGACGTCACAGCTTGGCACATTCTGAGATCGAGCATTTGCTGGGCCTGGTGTCAATAAAAGCTTTTCTTTGACTAACAAGGAAGTTTTCAGCTCTGAAACTTACAGGATATTCTTATATCACGATGAACTTTTATATATCAAAGGCTGAATGAAAAGTTGATTTCTTAATTCATGACTCCTTTAAAAGAAATTTAGCAGGTAATGTCATTTTGGGAAATTAAGTATTCTTAAATCTGGTCCAATTAATTAAAATGTGTAAAGAGAAACACCAGGTTTCTTAAAGGTAGGGAAGGCAATTTTTTAAAACACATTTTGAAACTCTCTTCACATCCTGATAGCAATCAATAATAGAAGTGGTCTAAATATTAAAACATGTACATATATCTTCTGTGGAAGTCTCAGGAACAAAAAATGTTCATACAATCATTGCTTTTGTAAGCTCCATCCGTTAGCCCAAAAACGGAATCTAACGGCTTGGTTGAAGGATTCTGCGTGTAAGCCTTTTCAGCATTTCTGTTAAATTCACTTAATTTATTAATATCTAATTTTAAATCTGACTCCATGAATAAAGTGATCTGACTCCAATTTTATGTGACTTCGTTTATTTTGTTACGTTTGTAATTTAACAGCTGGTGATTCGTTGTGATTTAATTTGGATCGTTGATTCTTCTTAGTATCTCTTATTTTCAAATATTCGTTCATCAAGGGACCCAAAACCACACAGAGACTGAGTGCTCGCGAAATTACACTAGCTCACGCTCGCAAACCCGCCAGTTCTGATATTAGTCAGAGGATTGCAGAGTGAATATTTTACCTTTAAGTAGTCGCACCTGCTTACTCAACAAAAAGTGTAATTTGATTAATAGACACGAAAGCTGCAACTTGCTAATACAGTGATAGTCAGAAATCAGATTATCCCGCATGCTGCACTCCATGCTTCAGTCATGGGGTCCTCAGTTTGATCTATCCTGGCCAAACATTTACGGAAGTAACGGACTCCACATTGATCCATACTAGAATAATGATTTCAGAAAATACAAGATAAATCAAGATTAACGTTTATTTTGGCCAGACAGAACTTAAATAAACATAATTAAACATGAATCCATGGTACACAACTTTCAGCATAAAAATATAAAATACAATTACAAAGTAATATGAAAATATTTTCAAAGAGTCATTATATCTGGCACAGTACACACAGTGTGTGTGAGTGCCTCTCGGACACTGACACACACTGCATTGGGGCTCTGGCTACAGAATGTTCCCCAATGGCAGCTCTGCTACCCTTCCTTAAATACCCAAACCAGAACAAAGGGTGGTAAATATTTGCAACACAACACCTAGTTTGGGGAAGAGGATCAGATATCTTCTGAGACCACTCAAAAGGAGAACAGAATTCTCATATGTTTCAGTCTTTCTCATTCTACCAGTGACTACAGTGAAGTTGAGACCATTTTACCAATCGCACTGAGACCTTTAAAAAGATACCACACATGACAGAGGAAAACAATAGATTTACAAGATGCATCATCTGTGGTATATCTGCATTCTGTGACTTGAATCAGGGGGAGGGAAGGGAGGAGGGAGAGGGGGAGAAGGTTTTGGGCAGGCCGATGACCTACTCTCTTTCTGTGAGATCTTCTCTCCAGATAAGTGAGTTTTATTGTTCTATTGCAGGGGGTTGGATCTTCAACTTTTGTCTTAGCAGTAAAACCGATTCTTACACTTTCGTCCGAATTCAATTAGGCTATACAATGTCCTACATGCTGCTCAACATATGTATTTCCATACCTCTGCGTTTCTAACACTATTAATGGCGAAATGAATCTGCGGCAGTCAGGTTATACAAGTGAAAGCTCTGTATTTTGTTTATGTTCATTATTATTGTAATGTTATGTGCTTTGAGACATGAGGTAGTTTAACGGCGACACTTTGCAGACTCTGCTGTGCATTCATGTGTTTTGAAGAAGGCGTGGCTTTGGAGATGCTCTGAAGGGAGGGTGGAATCTCATGTTTTTAAAGCTAGCTTACTATTGCTAGCCTCTCCGAAATTGCCTACCCTACCTTTAACTAGCTTAAAGACATCCTTAGTCAAGTATTTTCAATAAAACATCCATGCTAATCAACTAGCTGCAATTCACTTGCCCTCCTGTTGGTCCAAAGACATATGCTGTTATTCTCTCTGCGTTTTTTTTCTGTATGATTTCAGAAGATTTGAAATACAGTACACAAGTTGTATGGGTTACTTGTATGTTGTTGTTGTTTTCTGCTTGTAGAGCTTGATAGATGCAGTCACTTGTTGTATGAAAATAACAAGACTTTTAAAATGTCTCCTTGTATGTCATGGAGGAAAGTCATATGGTTTTGGAACAACATGATGTGTAAATAATGACAGAAATGATTTTTGGGGTAAATAGTTCCCTTAAGGTTTGTTGGGGAACAGCATGGTTTTGTCGGACCAAATTCATGAAAATTAATTTTTCTTTTAAGCAGAGTTGGGAAGACAGATGGACTCCAAATGCGGGGACAAAGGTTGAGTTACCGAAATCCCATCTTCACTCATGTCATTGCCTCACTTTCATTATGCAAAATGAGTTTCTGCCATGTGTTCAGTTGTTGAAATGGGAGTTTTATAGAGGTTACACTACCCTAGATAGACAGTCTATACGATTTAATATTTTTGAAAGTCTCTTATGCTCACCAAGTCTTATGCTCATTTATTTGATTAAAATTACAGTAAATATTGTAAAAAAAAACAAAAAAAAAAACAGTAATATTGTAAAATATTATTACAATTTAAAATAACTGTTTTCTATATGAATGTACAGTACTGTGCAAAAGTCTTAGGCACGTTGGTATTTTCACACGAAAAATGTTTTTAAGCCAGTTATTTATATCTTTTACTGTAGTGTGTCAGTAGGAAATATCAGTTTACATTTCCAAACATTCATTTTGCAATTAATTGTAATAATCCAGTGAGATTTTTTTTTTTTTTTTTATGCACAAGAAGTCTGATAGCAGCCGGTATGATCTGATCTCACCATCATCGAGTCTGTCTGTGATTACATGAAGAAACAGAAAAAACTGAGACAGACTAAATCCAGAAAAACTAAGGCAACGTCTCCCAGACACTTGAGGAAACCTTCCTGCAAAACTACAGTACTGTGAAAAGTTTAGGCACTTGTCAGAATGCTTTAAAGTGAGAATGCTGTCAAAAATAATAACATAAATAGCTTTTATTTATGAATTAACTTCTATTAACTAAATCAAATCGATATTTGGGGTGACCACCCTTTGCGTTTAAAACGGCTTTTGTCACCTGCATCTATTCCTACACCTATTCATGTAGTTTTGCAGGAAGGTTTCCTCAAGTGTCTTGGAGACGTTGCCTCAGTTCTTCTGGATTTTAGTCTTTTTTCTGTTTCTTCATGTAATCACAGACAGACTCGATGATGGTGAGATCAGATCATACCGGCTGCTGTCAGACTTCTTGTGCATTACATTTAAAAAAAAATAAATAAAAAATCTCACTGGATTATTACAATTAATTGCAAAATGAATGTTTGGAAATGTAAACTGATATTTCCTACTGACACACTACAGTAAAAGATATAAATAACTGGCTTAAAAACATTTTTCGAGTGAAAATACCAACGTGCCTAAGACTTTTGCACAGTACTGTATTTTAAAATGTAATTTATTCCTGCGGTCAAAGCTGAATTTTTATCATCATTTCTCCAGTCTTCAGTGTCACATGACCCTTCAGAAATCATTCTCTGATTTGCTGCTCAAGAAACATTTGTCGTTATTATTTTTGATTATTGTTGTTGATCGATTGCTCCTGTCTGCCTCTTGTCTGCCGGTCACAGTGTTTGCAGCTCTGTACAGCTTTGCTTTTGAATCTCTATTTGATATCTTTTCTTGTTGTTTATACTGCTAAATATAACTTACTCATCACCATATATTGTTTAATATTTTCTATCACGTTAAAATTGACATTGTTAGCTTTTAATTTAAATCACTATCACAACGTGTTAGCATTTCACAACGCGTTAGCATTTCACTAGCCTGTTAGCCTGCCATTTGTGCATCCGGGTTTCCTGTTTTGTCTCTCGTGCCTTTACTAGTCCATCAAACAACTGTGGTAAGTTGGATTAATCAACAAATACGGTAAGCCATGTCTTCTCCTTTTATTGTTACCTGCACTACATGTTTCATGTTTAGTATATCTGTCTCCGTTGGTGAACAGGGCTTCACATGTGATAAATGTAAGGAGATAGTCAGACTGACGGAGAAGATTTCAGAATTAGAGACACGCATCCAGATTTTATTTGAGAGTAGTGAGAACAAAACAGCTTTAGACACTGCTTTGGATGCGACTAGCTCAGTGAAATCTGTACATTGTTCGGTTCCGGCTGTAGAGCCCGTGCAGCAGGGCAACTGGGTGACGGTGAGACGGCATAGTCGCGGATCAAAAAACCACTCTTCCGTTCCGATTAGAACATCAAACAGGTTCTCCCCACTCAGTGATGCACCCACTGAGAATCCTGTTGAAAGTGCCCTAGTTATTGGCGATTCTATTACACGGAACGTGAAAATAGAGACACCAGCCACCATAGTCACATGTTTACCGGGAGCCAGAGCGCCTGACATCAAAGCAAATTTAAAAGTGCTGGCTAATGCTAATCGTAAATTCTCTAAGATTATTATTCATGTCGGCACAAATGATGTTCGACTTCGCCAGTCGGAGATCACCAAAATTAACATTAAAGAGGTGTGTGAACTCGCAAGTACGATGGCAAACCGGGTTTTTTGCTCTGGTCCCCTCCCCATTAAAAGGAGTGATGAGATACTTAGCAGACTATCATCACTCAATGGCTGGTTGTCTAAGTGGTGTCCGCAAAATAACATAGGGTTCATAGACAATTGGAAAAGCTTTTGGGGCAGACCTGACCTGTTGAAAAGAGATGGTATCCATCCCTCCTGGGGTGGTGCCGCTCTTCTCTCTAGTAATTTGGCACATAGTCTTAAAGCTAAACCTTGACTAACTAGGGCCCAGGTCAGGAAGCAGACAGACTGGCTTACCCGACCGTCTGCTAGCTGTCTCGCGTCACAGAAGTCAGATAAATCCCAGCACATAGAGACTCTTTCACCTAGCTATTATCACATAGAGACTGTGTCTGTTCCACGAATTAGTAAATACAAAAAACCACCAAAACTATTCAACGGTAAAAATTTAATTGATGTCCAACAAATAAACAACAGATATAATACAGATGATCAAATGATAAAGCTCGGGCTGCTGAATATTCGATCCCTTTCCTCTAAAACGCTTATTGTTAATGATATGATTACAGATAATAATCTAGATGTGCTGTGTTTGACAGAAACCTGGCTAAAACCTGACGACTACATTACTTTAAATGAGTCCACCCCACAAGATTATTGTTATAAACACGAGCCGCGTCTGAAAGGTAAAGGGGGAGGTGTTGCTGTAATTTATAATAATATCTTCAGTATTACTCAGAAGTCTAGTTTCAAATATAATTATTTTGAAGTTTTGGTGCTTTACGTAACGTTATGTAGTGAAATTGATAAATCCTGTTTAACATTTGTGTTGGCTACTGTATATAGGCCACCAGGGCACAATACACACTTTATCAGAGAATTTGCTGATTTTTTATCAGAGTTAGTACTGGCTACAGATAAAGTCCTAATTGTTGGTGATTTTAATATCCATGTAGACAATGAAAAAGACGCATTGGGATTGGCATTTAGAGACATTCTAAACTCTATTGGAGTTAGGCAACACGTATCAGGACCCACTCATCTCCATAATCATACTCTAGACCTAATATTGTCACATGGAATAAATGTTGATACCGTTGAAATTCTGCAGCAGAGCGATGACATCTCAGATCATTACCTAGTATCATGTATACTTAATTTAGCAAAGGCTGCAAAGCCGTCCCCTCGCTTCAAATATGGCAGGACTATCACTGCTGCGACTAAAGATTTCTTTGTAAATAATCTTCCTCATCAGTTTCATCTCCTCAGCATCCCAGATAGCCCAGAGGAACTTGATGTTGCAACAGAAACTATTGACTCTCTCTTTTCCAGCACTTTAGACACAGTTGCTCCTCTGCGCTTAAAGAAGATTAAAGAGAATAGTCCAACGCCGTGGTACAACGAGCACACCCGGGCCCTTAAAACAGCAGCCAGAAAAATGGAGCGCAGCTGGAAGAAAACAAAACTGGAAGTTTTTCGCATTTCGTGGAAAGAGAGCATGATTTCATACAGAAAGGCCGTAAAAACTGCTAGATCTGCTTATTTCTCGACTCTCTTAGAAGAAAACAAACACAACCCTAGGTATTTATTCGATACAGTGGCTAAATTAACCAAAAATAAAGCTTCAACTTCTGATGTCTGCCAACAGCACAGCAGTAATGACTTTATGAACTTCTTTACTTGTAAGATTGATAATATTAGGAAAAAAATTATAACCATGCAGCCGTCTACTACTGTATCACATCAGACAGAGCATTGTAGTGTCACTGAGGAAAAATTACACTCATTCACTGCTATAGGAGAAGAAGAATTGGCTAAACTCGTTAAATCATCTAAATCAACAACATGTATGCTCGACCCTATACCGACTAAACTACTAAAAGAGATGCTTCCAGAGGTCATAGATCCTCTTCTTAATATCATTAATTCATCCTTGACTTTAGGATATGTACCGAAAACTTTTAAGTTGGCTATTATTAAACCACTTATTAAAAAACCGCAACTTGACCCTACAGAATTAGTCAATTACAGGCCAATCTCAAATCTACCCTTTCTGTCAAAAATACTAGAAAAGGCAGTGTCCTCACAATTATGCTCCTTTTTAGAAAAAAATGGTATCTGTGAGGTTTTCCAGTCAGGATTTAGACCACATCATAGTACTGAGACTGCTCTCATTAGAGTTACAAATGATTTACTCTTATCATCCGATCGTGGTTGTATCTCTCTGTTAGTGTTACTCGATCTTAGCGCTGCATTCGATACCATCGACCACAACATTCTTTTGAATAGACTTGAAAATTATGTTGGCATTAGTGGAATTGCATTGGCATGGTTTAAATCATACTTATCTGACCGTTTTCAGTTTGTAGCAGTAAATGAAGAGATCTCACACCGATCACAAGTTCAGTATGGAGTACCGCAGGGCTCAGTGCTAGGACCGTTGCTTTTCACCCTGTACATGCTACCACTGGGAGATATCATTAGGAAGCATGGCGTTAGTTTTCATTGTTATGCTGACGATACTCAGCTCTATATTTCTTCACGCCCTGACGAAACTTACCAATTCACAAGATTAACGGAATGCATAGCTGATATAAAAAATTGGATGACTAGTAATTTCCTGCAACTTAATTCAGAAAAAACTGAATTTTTAATTATTGGACAAAAAAACTCCACATGTAGTAACCTAGAATACTGTCTAACACTTGATGGCTGCTCTGTCAAGTCCTCGTCGTCAGTTAGGAACCTGGGTGTGCTCTTTGATACCAATCTCTCATTTGAAAGCCACGTTTCTAGCATCTGTAAAACTGCATTCTACCATCTTAAAAATATATCTAAATTACGGCATATGCTTTCAATGCAAAATGCTGAACAGTTAGTTCATGCATTCATGACCTCAAGGCTAGATTATTGTAATGCTCTACTGGGTGGTTGCCCTGCTCGCTTAATAAATAAACTGCAGCTGGTCCAAAACGCAGCAGCTCGAGTTCTTACTAGAACCAGGAAGTATGACCATATTAGCCCGGTTCTGTCAACACTGCACTGGCTCCCTATTAAACATCGCATACATTTTAAAATCTTGCTAATTACTTACAAATCACTAAATGGTTTAGCTCCCCAGTACTTGAGCGAGCTCTTAACGCATTATACTCCATCACGTCTATTGCGGTCTCAAAACTCTGGCCAGTTGATAATACCTAGAATATCAATATCAACTGCAGGCGGTCGATCCTTTTCCTATTTAGCACCCAAACTCTGGAACAGCCTTCCTAGCATTGTTCGGGAAGCAGACACACTCTGTCAGTTTAAATCTAGACTAAAAACGCATCTCTTTACTATGGCATACACATAAAACATTTATATTTTATTCAAATTGTTAGGCTGCATTAACTAGGTCAGCCGGAACCGGGAACACTTCCCATAACACCTGATGTACTCGTTACATCATAAGAGGAATGGCATCTACGCTAATGTTAGTCTCTCTGTTTATCCCGAGGTTTACTGCAGTCAGCCGGATCCGGGCCGTATCCAGATCAGATGGTGGACCAGCGCCCAGACATTACCAACGTATCCCTGAAGTGTCTGCAGAGACCGTGTCAATTAGTCTACCCTCTGAAATTGCTCATCGACATGGCATCCTCAATGGATCCATCTCCGGCGTGATGACTCCGATATTTCGAATATTCCTATTTAATAATTGTTTAATTGACACGCCATCCTCAATAAACCCGGTGTGATGCCTCCGATCTTTCGAATAATCCGATCTAATATTACTTCTGACCTATAAGGCTGCCAAAATAATAAACATACACTGTTTGTTAATTGGCCAGAGGAGAACTGGCACCCCGACTGAGCCTGGTTTCTCCCAAGGTTTATTTTTCTCCATTAGGACACCTGATGGAGTTTTGGTTCCTTGCCACTGTTGCCTCTGGCTTGCTCAGTTGGGGACACAAAATTTTCAAATAAATATCCAAATAAATGTAATTACTAAACTAAATTATATCAACTACATTACTTGAATATATATGATAATTGAAATGAGCTGATGACATCACCGTTTTCTCCAGAGCGGCTGTACAGCCGAATCAAATTCTGTTCATTATTTTCCTGTTTAACACTGTGAAGCTGCTTTGAAACAATCTGCATTGTAAAAAGCGCTATATAAATAAAGTTGACTTGACTTGACTTGACTTGAAAAAAGTTTTGTATTTATTTCAATGATTTAATTATACAAATTTAAAAGTAATCATTTAAATTAAAACTTTTATTCAGTAATACATATTTCATTTAAATGGATAAAAAGTGACAGTAAAGAGATTTACAATGTTACAAAAGATTTCTATTTCAAATAAATGCTGTTTTTTTTTTACTACAAACCATTATTAATAATTAACTGTCAAGATTAATATGGCAGCAAATCAGCATATTACAAGGATTTCTGAAGGATCATGTGACACTGAAGACTGAAGTAATGATGCTGAAAATTCAGCTTTGAATGACAAGAATAAATTGCATTTCACGATATAGAAAACGGTTATTTTAAATTGTAATACTATTTCACAATATTACTGTTTTTACTGTATTTTTGATAAATGAATCAAAAACATTAACAAATCTTACCGACCCCAATTTTTTGTATCGTTTTCAGCAAACCAACATTACAAAGCTCTGTGTTCGTTAAAATTCTTCCACATTTGGAATATATTCAACCATTTTCCCTGCCAGCACAGCTCAGAGCACAACGTCTAGACACCACTGTACAATTTGAGAAGAAATCCAGGAGTTGCTTTGCAGAACTTAATAAAAAAAATATGGGGTGTCTTGACATTGTTATTTTGCAGCTCTAAGAATATTTATTCAGTTAGGAAGAAGGAAGAGGGAAGAGGGTGAGATGTTTTTTTTTTACGGCAGCTCATTTCTACGGTTCACTGCACATAAACCAAGTGTCTCTTTTATTCAGGCACTATGAAGTTGATAGTGATCCACACATTTAAAAGCAAAAGTCCATGACTTCTCACTATCTCAGGGGAGAATTTTTTGGTATAGGAAAACAACCCAAGATTCTTTGCATTCATTTCTACTTGACGTTCTTTGCATTGCTCGATCAAAGGCCTCGCTCTGATTCTCTCGTGCGGTTCTCAATGCACCGCCCAATCAACGGTACACTTTTGCATTTCTTCTCAAGGGTGGATCCAGTTTTCCTGAGCGCCTCGCTTTCAAAGCAGTTGTTTCCTGCCATCTATTAGCTTGTTCTCCTTGAACTAGAATGTCAATCTTCCAAAGGATTCCTTTGTATATGGCCAAGAACATTTTAAAAATGTATTAGGCCTCACATCCACTTTTCAATCAATCCATTCACCAAGGTCGCATTATTTTTCATTAAATATGGTACAAATCTGAATGATGGGTGGCAGCAGGGTGTCCTTGATATCCGTTAATTGGGATTTTTAAATTTATTTAATCATTTGAAATGTGAAGTTGTAAACAAACACTGTTGTTTGAGTACTGTGGAAGCTCGAAAGGTCATTGTCAGCTTTTCATTTTCATTCAATTTTTGGGAGTGTGGATACAGATGGCGTGTCTAATAAATACAGCAACAGGAATATTGTCAGCGCCGTCGCTCACATAAATATTAATCAGAACACATGAAAACATAAGAGCTTAATTAATTACCCAATGAAAACAGAAAATGACCTCTATCAATATGTGCCTAATTGAAATGGGAGCAGTTCATATGGAGTGAGCATATGAAACTGAGCAGAAAGAGACAGAGTAAAACCCAATGGGGAGGCGCATGCTGAATTATTCACACGTTTTTAATCGGTTACCTTCACATGGAGACACTGTCTATCAGGGAGAGTAAAACACAGCTCAGAAACACGAGTCACGCAGGTACTGTGCCACTCCGCAGCGGTACCGTCCCTCTCTGTCTAAAGTAGTCAGAATATAAATTATAGGTGTACCGTAGTGATTCAGGATTGAGATAAAACATGGTTTGGAAAATGGATTCATACACTGGGTTAAAAACAAGTCAAGTCACCTTTATTTATATAGCGCTACAATGGAGATTGTTTCAAAGCAGCTTGACAGTGGTAACAGGAAAATAATGCAACAGAATTTGTTTCGGCTGTACAGCCGCTCTGGAGAAAACATTGATGTCATCCAGTTCAGTTCAATTATCATATAGTGTCAATGCGGGCGGATCAGTAATACAGTTGTATAATTAGTGTCCCCAACTAAGAAAGCCAAAACCCCCCAAAAAAACAACAACCTAATTTGAGCAGGGTAAATATAGTACAGAACACATTTTTAATTTTACTCAGCAAATTGGGTTATATAACCCAGCATAATGGGTTGATTTATCCCAGCATAGTTGATTTATTGACTTTTTTTACTTCATATATTAATTAATGTTTACAGATTAATCCTCTAAACTTTTTTTAAATACTCGACACGACCACTGGCTTGCATGATAATTCCTTTTTTTTCGATCATATTTTACAGTATTGCATATTTTATATAGATGACGTCACCCGCCTATGACGTTCCGTCACTCCATTGGACTGATTCCATATGTGCTTCACGATTCAATCACGCTGAGGCGCTTCCACAGCGGTTACGCAGCATCTAGTTTTCCAGAAACTTTTCCATAATTTTTGAAAACTTTCTAGGATTTTTGGAAACTTTCCAGGTATTTTTGTAAATTTTCCGAAATGTTTGGAAAGTTTCTGGAAATTTACCGAAAATGTTCAGCCCCTTTACAACCCTAATCAAAGCTTTTTTCTTTTTTTTTTTTTTGCAAAAAAGTTTGGTTACACTTAATTTCGATAGTTGACTTTAGACATTCTACTAACTATAAGTAACTTTGCAACAACATCTTAACTAACTCTCATTAATTTGCAACTAAATGTCAACTAACCCTCAGAGTAGAAGTAGACTGTAAGGTTAGGGTTAGTTGAATAAATTGACCTGTATAGTTGCAAAGTTACTTCAAGTTAGTAGAATGTTGGGGGAACATCAAAATAATGTGCAAGATATTATAGGGATAGTTCACCCTGAAAATGAAAATTCTGTTATAATTTACTCACCCTCAAGTCGTTCCAAACCTGCATACATTTCTTTCTTCTGCTGAGCTCAAAAGAAGATATTTTGAAGAATGGAAGTCAAAGGGGCCCATCAATTGTTTGGTTACCCATATTCCTCAAAATATCTTCTTTTGTGTTCAGCAGGAGAAAGAAACTCATACAGGTTTGGAACAACTTGAAGTTGAGTAAATGATGACCGAATTTTAATTTTTAGATGAACTATCCCTTTAAGCAGACAGTCTACTAATACCCTAATGATAGTTAGTTGACATATAGAGGTTACTTATAGTCAGTAGAATGTCTAAAGTGGACCATCAAAATAAAGTGTTAACAAAAGTTTTTATTGTCATGATCAATTTAATGCTTCCTTGCTGTATTGGGTATTTCCAGAAACATTAGATATTAATAATTAATGTTTGAAATTAAAGCAACCCATATAAATTAGTCTTTAATTCATTTATAGTTTAATAAATTAACCTTCATTTTATGGGCCATGGTGGGAGAACACTTCAATTGCCAGAATACTCTTCAAGTCTTCAAAAGTTTGGAAGTAATGCAGTGGGCATTCCGTTGTCCTGTACAGAAAATTTAAAATCTGAGCTGTGTTTAATTATTTTTGACAGTATTGAATCTTCAAGTACTTTTGAACCTGATGTTATTTTTCATTTTTTGAACCGTTCTCTTTATAAGCCCATTTCATAGTGGACGCCAGCGTGTGTGCAGATTGGAAGCAACACACGTCTCTTGCACACTGACAACATTTCTAGGGTGCAATTGAACCGCTACTGAATGACCTCCAGTCACTGTCAGCCTGTCACATGCCTGGCCTATATGCTGATGTGACCGTTTCCCCATCCCACACACACCAACCAACCATATATGATGTTTAACCATAACATGCTGTGTGTGGTGTAGTAGTTTATATAAATCTTATGCTTAAGCTATACATTTAAAATATACTTTTGTTTTTTTTATGCATTTGCTAGTACAATGACGTGTGTACTTTATTCCCTAATGAAAGTCAATGGACAAAAAGCACCACATTGTATCTTAAAAGTAGTGCTATATTTCAAGTCTTCTGAAGCAACATGTTAGGTTTGTTCAAGTAACTAACCATTAGTTGTTATGTGTCGGGGAAAAAAAAAATAAAACTAGTAAAATTACAATTTGAAAAATACTTTATATTAAAAACCTTTATATTAACTGCCTTTCTATTAATGCAGTACATTCACCTGTGGTTTCCCAGTGGTTAACATTGCACACAGTTTAGCATTGTGTGATTAACTTACAACAAAACAAAAGAAAAACATAATGCCTCTATTTCCAAAATTATTATTTTTTTTTTTTGCATTACTTTGTGAAATTGGACAAGCTGCTAAAACAGAACAAGCCGAAGAGCTGGTCTCTTTTTTTTAAATTATGGTTGGCTGCTTTCTGTTGCTAGTCAGAGGAAGAGTTGTATATACACTATATTGTCAAAAGTATTGGGACACCCTTCCAAATCATTGAATTCAGGTGTTCCAATCACTTCCATGGCCACAGGTGTATAAAATTAAGCACCTAGGCATGCAGATGCTTCTACAAACATTTGTGAAAGAATGAGTTGCTCTCAGGAGCTCAGTGAATTCAAGCGTGATACCGTGATAGGTTGCCACCTGTGCAATTTCCTCACTACTAATATTCCATGCTCAACTGTTAGTGGTATTATAACAAAGTGGAAGCAATTGGGAACAACAGCAACTCAGCCATGAAGTGGTAGGCCATGTAAAATCACAGAGCGGGGGCAGCACATGCTGAGGCGCACAGTGCGCAGAATGCACTTTATGGAATGGGTTTCCATGGATGAGCAGCTGCATCCAAGCCTTACATCACCAAGTGCAATGCAAAGCGTCGGATACAGTGGTGTAAAGCACACCACAACTGGACTCTAGAGCAGTGGAGACGTGTTCTCTGGAGTGACCAATCACGCTTCTCTGTCTGGCAATTCGACGGACGAGTCTGGGTTTGGCGGTTGCCAGGAGAACGGTACTTGCCTGACTGCATTGTGCCAAGTGTAAAGTTTAGTGGAGGGGGGATTATGGTGTGGGGTTGTTTTTCAGGGGTTGGGCTTGGCCCCTTAGTTCCAGTGAAAGGAACTCTTAATGCTACAGCATACCAAGACATTTTGGACAATTTCATGTTCCCAACTTTATGGGAACAGTTTAGGGATGGCCCCTTCCTGTTCCAACATGACTGCACACCAGTGCACAAAGCAAGGTCCATAAAGACATGGATGAGCGAGTTTGGTGTGGAGGAACTTGACTGGCCTGCACAGAGTCCTGACCTCAACCCGATAGAACACCTTTGGGATGAATTAGAGCAGAGACTGCGAGCCAGGCCTTCTCGTCCAACATCAGTGCCTGACCTCACAAATGCGCTTCTAGGAGAATGGTCAAACATTTCCATAAACACACTCCTAAACCTAGTGGAAAGCCTTCCCAGAAGAGTTGAAGCTGTTATAGCTGCAAAGGATGGGTCAACTCCATATTAAACCCTACGGATTAAGAATGGGACGTCAATAAAGTTCATGTGCATGTAAAGGCAGGAGTCCCAAAACTTTTGGCAATATAGTGTATAATACTGTTCGAAAGCATTCTGTATTTTTTTTATTATGCTCACCAAGGCTTGCATGAAGGCAAAGCTGTCACATGATCCTTCGGAAATCATTCTAATATGCTGATTTTATTTCTTCTGCTCAAGAAACATTTCTTATTATTATCAATGTTTTAAACAGTTGTGCTTGATATTTTTTTTCGATTACATAGAAAGTTCAAAGGAACATAAATTATTTGAACTAAACATGTAAACAAACTTGTAACAATGTATAAGTCTTTAATGTAATTTTAGATTCATTTAATGCTTTCTTGCTAAATAATTTCTTTAAAAAAATGTTTACTGACCCCAAAATTTTAAATGGTATTATATATATATTTTTTAAATATGTGCAATTTATATTGTTAAAATGTTGTTAAAATTATTTGTAGTAGGCCACCTTTTAGGAGTAAAAGCAGCATATATAGATGACCTCAACAGACACAAAATTTCAGTTTATTTTCATGTTTTTTTATTTTTGTTTTTATAGTTGGCTTCAGAAGACTTTGAATATAGCACACAAATAATATATATATATATATTTTTTTGAGTGATATATTTATCTAATTGATATCTGAAAGCAAAAACTGTTGTGCAAGATGTACATGTCTGTTTCTCACTAGTCTCAAACTACATTAACGGTGAGCTGTGGTACCAATTATCTCACACATAACTATGTTGTGTCATAACTTCATGATGTGCGAGACGAGTAATAATGCAGTGAGCACCATGATGTAACCTGTAAAAAAAGAAACAGACAGAGCTGTAATTTAATTGGGTGGCCGGAAAGTAGAGTGATAAGGGCTCATGACAAAAAGTAGCTTCTTCATTATCCCTCACAGAAGTACACTATGGGTGCTTCTCAAATGGAAGGCTGCATCCTAGTGAGACTGTGTCCTTCCTAGTCCAGTCCTTTGGAGGCTTGTAGGCTATACGTTTCACAACAACAATGTACTAAAAACTGAAACGTTTTTCCCTTGTGTTTTTCACGTACAGATGACAAAGTTTTAAAAACCATCACACACAAATCCGCGAAAACGATTAAAAATGGTGTATTCTGCTGCCAAGCCAGTAGTTGGCGATGTCACTTTGTAAATCAACACTATGCAACTATAGACTGAACACGTAATATGCATGTGCAAGACGCAACCGTTTTCACAAATGAGTGTTTTTGTAGTTTAAATGGAGGCGATAACGTTTTCAATATCGTTTTCAAAAAACTTGCACTTTGAAACCCTTTTTCAAAAGTTTGCGTTTTTAGGCCCCCAAAACTCTGTTGTGGTGTAAATGAACGGCCAAAGCACATAAAAAGTTTTTTTTACCGCTGAAAACGGTGTTGTGTAAATGGCCCCTTAGGCTTGAGTCCTCCTCAGCATTAAATGCTAGATGGTCTAGTAAATGGGCATGGCTACTTCGTGAATGTTTCCGCCCCCCGCGGCCACAGCATGAAAATACTATTAACTCTTCCCCTGCCACTGACAGAAATTTTCGTCATTTGTGAGAAAACACTTCCCTTCCATTGACGGAATTTTCCGGCTTTCCAAGTTTTCACTGTTATACGCTAGGGGGCGCTATGACACATCTTCTGAAAGAATACAGAATCTCTGGATCAAAACACAGGAAAAGAAGCGGAAACAAGCGATTGCATATGCAATCATATGCATATGTAAAATAACGCGATCACCAACATTAACTCTTTCCCCGCCAAACATGGAATTTTCCGTTATTTGTGAGAAAACGCTTCCCCACCATTCAGAAGAAGCGTAATAGCGCCCCCTAGCGTATAACAGTGAAAACACAGAAAAATTCTGTGTTTTCACTGTTATACGCTAGGGGGCGCTATTATGCATCTTCTGAATGAGTACAGAATCTCCTGATCAAAAACACAGGCAAAGAAGATGCAAAAAAACAAGCGATCGTATGTAAGCAGATGCATATGTAAAATAACGTGATCATCAACATTAAACATCATATAAATCAAAACTGCCTAATGTTACTGAATGTAATGTCGACCCAGAACGAGCTATAGGACTGTGCAAGCATTAGGGGTGTTGATGGACTTGATTTACTCCATCTGTGTTTGATCATCGTTCTGAATCGGATCTAGATGTAGTCTTTGACAGAAACGTGATTTTCTCAGCTTTTTGTTCAAAATGCACAAAAATACTATTTTAAATGGTTACACTTCTTTATTTTAAGGTGTCCTTTTTACAGTGTAATTATATATTTAAGTACTGAGTGATATTAATTAACAACATGTACTTATTTTAGGGTTAGGGTAAGATTTGGTTGAGGGTTATTTACATGTAATTACTATGGTAAATACATGTAACATATGTAACAAGGTCACTCTACTTTTTTTACTCACATTTTACTCTAAAACTATACCATAAATCTAAACAAGTTGTGTTCCAAAAAAAAAATTAGCTTTCAAAAAAATTTGTTTGGGCGCAGTGCCAAAAGTTTCCACTAAATGAAATTAATTTCACATTAATTTCTGATGCTGTGATTTTTATTTTATTTTTTATTTTTATTTTTTTCAGGACCATTTAACCGAATCATGTTCATGTTTTTTTTTTCTGTGTTCACACAGCAAGTGTTACTTTTTCGCCATTCAAAAATGACCAAAGAGCATCATTGTTACATGTATGCTCTGTGTTTTTGGTTCAGTCTCTGTGATCTAGTTTTGCTCAGTCTAATTAGTTATGTCGTTCACCTGTGCCCTGTTAATCTCATTTAGTTCCCTCATTTATTCTAGTGTATATACCAAGCAGCAATCTCCCCCAGTTTCTCTTGAAGCCAATACGGAAGTGACTTAAACTGCAATTCATCGACTGGCCGCTAGGGACAGGCTCCAAAAGGGAGCAGAATCTCATTGAGCGCCATGTTAAAATGCCCAACTTTACAGCAGAAAAAATATGTTTACAGCCTGGTACAAATTGTGGTTTTGGTCTATACTAGGGATGGGAATTTTTGTCAATTTCTCATTTCGATCATCGATAGATCTCAAAAAACGAGTACTCGAGTACTCGGGGGCAGGGCTGGCAACTGTGAGGGGGTGATTTTTTTTTTTTATGTAAGGGATAATGTACATCCAGCCCGTTGGGCGATTAGCCGAAACTTTACTTTATAAAGTTTTAAATATGGATATTTTTCTTACATAAAACGATTCACTTTCAGAAAGCCTTTATTAACCCCCCAGAGCCGCGTGGAGCACGTTATTTGACGGACAGATGCATTTTTATGGACTTCAAAAACAGAACAACAATCGCTGCCATTATAAAGCTTGGATTATCCAGGACTTTTTTAATACAACTCCGATTGTATTCGTCTGAAAGAAGAATGTCATATACACCTAGGATGACTTGAGGGTGAGTAAATCATGAGCTAATTTTCATTTTTGGGTGAACTAACCCTTGAAGTCTTCCATCAGTCAACGACAGCGGAGTGACACGTTAAGCATATAAGTAGTACCGGTCAAGATAACTCGTAGTACCCGGATGAGCGGTGTGTTATTCACTTTGGCGGTTGTTATCTGGGAATAACATACTGCTGGAATGCGCGATTGACCAATCAGAGTCAAGTATTCCACAGAGCCATGTAATAAAAAGCCTTAAAGTTCTGCATAATTAAGGGCGTGGCCACTTTGAGTGACAGGTGGATTGCCATCTGTCTGCTGTCTGTTAGTCATCACGTCACCTCAGCTCCAGCCACGTCCCGCCTCTTTGCCCATTTTCAGTTATCCGGGAGTGACGCATGATGATGCGTTGCCAAGACTTTGAGGCTTCAAAAACTCTCTTCAGAAACCTATGGGTGACGTCATGGACAATACGTCCATATTTCTTTACAGCCTATGGTGTATATATATATATATACACTCCCTGTATCATTCAGTTTCTTGTCCGATCTCGTCTATGTGTAACGTCAATGTAAGTAGATGTATTTGCATTTCTCCTGTGTTTTCACTCCTGTGGATTTATTAAAGGCTGTGTTTTGAAATTCTCCTTTGTTGAGCGATTTACTACACACCGTTACGTGACAATCATAGGGTTAAAGTGCTATTTAACCCATAGAAAATATTTTTGTTGGTATAGATGTTACCTTTTTTTTCCAGTGTACTGTACACCCTATCTGCTCACTGCAAAAAAAAAAAAAAAAACGATTTTCTTGTTTTCCAGGAACAAATATCTAAAAAAAAAAATGGTAACACTTTACATTAAGGTTCCCTTTGTAAAGGGTTTATAAAGGTGTTTGTTAATGACTAATAACTCATTTACAAATGCATTATAGATAGTTGGTAAGCAGTTATAACTGCATGAATAAAATAGCTGACTTTAACGCAATACCTGCCAAATAGTGAGCCCTTTTTAACTGTTATAAATGCTTAATAAATGTATTTACTTATTTACCTCAAAACCAGATTCCTGATTTGCTTCATGATGCAGCAAAAATAGACTATCTTAGTGAGACTGAAGGGCGTTGTATTTGTGGTTTTCTCCATATCTTGATAAGCAAGAAATCAGTTTTATACACTGCTGTGGACAGGCATGAGCCTTTTGTGGAATATCATGGGTAAGACAGTAACTTCTGGTAAGGAACATCTTAAGAAAAGTGGCAGTCATAAGATATTAATGAGAAAACCACAAATACAACACCCTTCAGTCAGGAATCTGGTTTTGAGGTAAATAAGTGTGAATAAATACATGTATTAGCATTTATAACATGTGAGTTAAAAAGGGCTCACTATTTGGCAGGTATTGCTTTAAAGTCACCCTTTTTATTCATGCAGTTATAACTGCTTATCAACGATCTATAATGCATTTGTAAATGAGTTAGTCATTAACAAACACCTTTATAAACCCTTTACAAAGTGAACCTTAATGTAAATTGTTAATATCAAGATACATTTACATGAGACACAACAATTATTTAAGATATTATTACGTAATTACATTTTTTTTTCTGAAAAATGTATCAAAATTGAGTTTATGCTTAAAACAAGAAAAATATCTGGCAATGGGGTATGAAAAATGAAGTGAACACAAGCTTATTTTTCTTACCCCATTATCAGATATTCTTACTTGTTTTAAGCATAAACTCGCTTAATTTTGAGCAGCTGTTCAGAAAACAAGACATAATGTTAATTCATTTTGCTTCACAATGAATGTATCTGTATATGTATAATTTAAGAATGTTTAGATATTAATCTAAAATAATCTAATGTTACAAATGTTAATGAGCCCCAGTCTATTCTTTACTGAATTCTAGTCCTGTTATTTGCGTTTCATCCATCTTAGCTGTACAATAATACCCCACAGGCGAGTATGCGGTTACTTAACACCTCCCACGAGTGAGGGCCCTTATGGGAGAGACGAAAGCGCTGGTTTGTGCCGTTTGCATTCCCACTACAAGGAAGATCTCTTTTACAGAAGCAGCCATTACTGTGGTGGGCATGTCGGTCAGGGAGAACTCCAGGTGCCCTCCATTAGTGAAGAGTGAAGGCCGTAGCAGAGCAAACAGTTGGACTGTTTTCATCATGATAAAAGGAAAGTAGGCCACAGACTCGGGAATGGAATAATACAGTGTAGTTCTAGAGGTGTTTGGGGTCAGAGGAAGACGAAGAGGAAACATTTCTAGAAAAGACTGTTTGAATGTATAAGAGTGCTGCGGAGGTGGAAAACGTCCTTGGTGCACTCTGAATGTGTTAACTTTTAAACGCTGATGTATAAACTGTGAGGCTGGAGATTAATGTAATTAATTTTAGTCTCAGCTTTAAATTAGAACTGTGAATAAGCCTGATAAATAAATAATCATGTAAAGGGAAGTTATAATAGCAACACAATGTAAAATAGAATTGCCAGGTAAAATCTATTGTACAGTTTAGACAACACTTAACTTTTTTCCCCGCCAGCGTTTTTTTTTTTTTTTTTTAAAGTTGCCAGCCACCGCCAGCGTTTTTGATCATTTTCACAAAAATTCCATGGCCCCCACTCCCCCCAGAATATTTTGTTGTATGCATATCTGAAAATGCAATATATCTAAAGAAAGAACAGACCCTCTGCTTTTAAACAAAAAATAATAATATACCTATGCATTCTTTTTTATCAACAGTTGAATATGGGTAAGTTTCCTAAAAAAAGCAACATTTTGTGCAAAAAGCTGAGAAAATCTCATTTTTGTCAAAGACTACATCTTGATGGGATTCAGTACGATGATCAAACACAGATGGAGTAGATCGAGACCATCAACACCCCCAAAGCTTCACAGTCCTGTAGCTCGTCCTGAGTCGCCATTTCATTCAGTAACATTAGACAGTTTTGATTTATATGCTGTTTAACCCCTTACCAGATACCCCCCATTTTGGCAAGTGGGGCATTTTGACCAGAGATGGGCATAAATACATGGAAATGTATTTAAAATACAAATACAAAATACTGTGTGGAAAAATGTATTTAAACACAAATACAGTATTTTGTATTTTGAAAATACACAAAATACATGTGAAATTGGTGATTCAGAGCAGGTATCCCTATTAGGCTTGCCGCGTTGAAAAGGCCTTTAAGTCAAAAGTGTAGGCCTATTTGTCAGCGTTCCACTCCGTCTCGGAGCACGCGTGCAAAAAAACTGCCTGAGTTTTATGTTTTGCCCTGCCATGCCATGTCAAGCTTTTGTTTCTAGTTTATGCCAAGTCTTTGTTTTATGTTTGGATTTTGAGTTTAATAAAAACTGCACTTGGGTTCAGCAAACTTGCCTTCCAGTGGACTAAAAGTGTTACAGCTACGAATCTACGATATGTATTGTCATATATCACCCATCCCTAACATGCAGTAACGTTAATGCTTCAAACACATTTGACCAGCTACAAGCTACTAATCAACAAGTAGAATTGACCATGACATCCTCACCTTATTCCAGAAAAGTTGCCGATCCAAGGCTGGGTTGTACAGCTGCGGCTCACGTGCATGAATATTGGGGTTGGGGGGAGGGGCATGTCTGGTCTGAACTAGTTGATGCATGAAAACAGCACTGATAAAGAGGTTGACTCTGGTTGATGTGCGCATGCGCTCATCCGGGAGAAGTGCCCATACAAGCAATTCTGCCTGAAAAAAACATATACGAATACTGAAGGAGTCTGTTTGGCACAGAAATACTCCGTCATATGTCCAACTAATTTTTTTTAAACTTTGGCCATATTTAGCATGAGAATCCAACTCTTTAACCGTGTAAATAAGTCAGAATGCATGAAATCGCATTAGACCCCCCTTTAAGCATCGTCAGGCCTCCGAAAACAGATTCACTACAGAATGAAAGCAAGCAAGGATGGAGAACACCGTATGCAGGAAGTGTTTAATAACAACCCATTCTCACTCCCAAGGCGTTGAAATTTGAAGCATGGTCAAGTGCCTTCCAGGTCACAATGAAGACACTAAAGGTACCCTTAGGCGTCCTTATATCGACATGCAGGGTGCTCCATTCATTTCAGTTGTTTGCCTAATGCGTCAGATCAAGACGAATTTAATTCTTTGCATTTGTAAAAGCAGACATGATTTTATGAATATTTATAGGCTACTTTTATATTTTGGAGCAACTAACCCCACTCCTACCCTAAACCTACCCACTTCTAAACAATATAAAACACAGGCAAATAAAAGTACAGTCACAGGTTTTTATTGCAAAAACTGACCAAAAACAGTATAAAAGTATTAACTCATGTTGCATTCCAAGTCTTCTGAAGTCATACGATGTCTTCATGTAAAGAACAGAGTTGATCTTAATGTTTTAATCGCTGAAATGATGATCCCCATATCTCATTCAAATGATACATCCGACTCTTTAGCAATCGGTCGCAAGACACAGGAGAGCCAATGACATTTTACAATCAAAGCTGATGTAATGACGCAATTGGCACGAGACATACAAGAGCCAATGCAATTTCACTATGAAATCTGATGTAACGGGCGGCAATTTTTGAAATTTGATGTGTGCATGATCTTCGGCGGATGGAGACGCTGATCGCTTTTGGGGATTTCCTTCACACAAAATCGTTTGGCCTCGGAACACTTGGAATATTTGTACTTTTGAATAAATTGTGCATGCAGTCATATCTGCCTGTTATATCCTGTATTTTATATCATATAATACACATGTAAAAAACATGTAAATAAAATAAATGTAAATAAAATTATAATGGCTGATTAAATTAAGAATCACACTCCAAAATGTCCTAATGGCAAAATCATAACCCAATATAATTTCATCATGACGATAACGTTCCCATGCCCAACGCATCTGTGTATGACGCCAAAGTATGGAGTATGGAGCACCCTGCGCATCGATATAACGCCTAGGGGTACCTTTAGCGTCTTCATTGTGACGCGGAAGGCACTTGACCATGCTTCAGATTTTGACGCCTTTGGAGTGAGAACGAGTTGTTAATAATATGAGTAGTACATTACGAAACATTGGCTGTTTTGATTATTTTTCATAGCAGTGATGCACATCTGTTGGCGGGAAGAAGAGCGGACAAAACACAAATTCATGGAAAATTACCCCAGAAGGACATGAAATTAGTGAAAGATGTGTAGTGAGAAGTGCAGGTCAGTGAATCTGGCTAAGCATGTGGTTGTGGCCGCTGGCAGGTGATGCTGGCGTTGTGCCCAGTCGTGGCATACAGGTGTGCTGGAGTGAGAACAGTGGAAAACACAGGGCTGGAGGCAGGATAGTCGTGGGATTGTGGGCGGCTTAGTTCATTTGCCCTCTATGCAAGCAGGGGGGGAAATTGGTTTCCACTCCTCTCCTCTGGTTACTTTCCCGATTGAGATACCCACGTGCATATTGTAGGCTAGCCTAGTGATAACTGAAACACTTGACTTGTCACATTAAATTCATACTTTAAAATGGCTTAACTAAGCACACCTAGAAACAATATCAAATATATTAAATAATTGAATTATTATATGTGTAATGCTTTCTCCAGGTATTACAGACCTTGTCTTGGCAAAAAAAAAATTTGTAAACATTTTGGCAAATATACACTCAGAATTTTTTTTTTGAAAAAGATTCAAAGATTTAAGATTTCAAGATCAAAGATTTATATAATTGAATTGCATATACAATTTCCATCCATTTCGATGAGACCATTTTAACATAAACTAATAAACTTAATGTGATGCATATTTGTCAGTCATAAATAAAGATAAGAAACCGGTAAGATTTATGCAGATTATAAACAATTTGAATAAATACATTTTAAAAATATGATTGTATGATTTGCATAAAATCAAATAGATGGAAATATTTGCTGTAAGTACAGAAATCCTGTTTTTATACCTGTTTCATTCATGTTACATTACGTTTATTGTGTTAAGCTTTGTAATCCAAATGGATGGATATTTTATACATACAAATACATACATCTTAAACTTAGGCCTAAACATCTTTTCGGAGTATCAGAGGTCATACAGGTATTCAGTGCTTACAGAAAATGTACATGTGCACGATATGCATACTATATATTCTACAGAAATAAAACATGTTATTCAGAACACTGCTATCAGTGAAAGTTTTCCCTAGAACTATTGCACAAGTATGCATGCAATTTCAATTACATTTCAATCAAAGCATAATTAACATTGTTTGCAAAGTAAATGTTACCTGTGTAAACTTAATAACATGCAGAAGCACTGGGGTGATCAATTCCATTATCCTGTACCTACAAACTCAGTGAATTTCTCTAGATGTCGTGTAACTGACGGTAGGAGGATGGGATGGGGTTGTGACACTACTTTAAAGCTACTTACAAAGCTGTTAACATCCATACCCCAACGGGCTCACCCTAATTCACATTCACACAGCGTTTTTGAGATTCACAGCATCGACACAAAAAGTGGCACTTAACCTCTATAAGGCTTTCTAATGTTACCACCTCCTCATCTGAATACCATGCTATGAACAATAACAGCTTGGTCAAATGTCTGTCTGTCTGTCTTTCATCCTTTCTTTCAGATCCCCCTGGCTCAACTGTGGATGAACCAGACACTATAAGACAATTCCTCACAGATGATGACGCCCTCCATTTTGTCTTTTCCAAGCCAGTGTTATTTTAGTATTTTTACATACTATTATAGCTTGCATTAATATTTTGAATGAGCTTTTATTTAAAAAAAATAAATAAATCTGATTTCCCTTTAATTTTAGTTAAAAATGTTTTTGTCATTTTTACAGTGGTGGATGAAGCACACAAATCAAGTAACATCCAAGTGACTGCCTGCCTGTGTTTTGACCTTGCCTGTACGGTTGACTACGATTGTGGATTACCCTTCTAATAAATACTGCATTTGGATCCTCAACCTTCGTGTCTCGGAGCAGTACATTACAGAAGACTTAGCCGGGGCAAAACACAGGCAGTCCAAACAAACAAACAAAGCAGGGGACAGAGGAAAGAGGGTAATCCGGGAAACAGGCAAGAAATCCAAAGAACGAGACATGAAACCGGGGAGAACCCTCAGAAGTTCAGTGTAACAACAAGACTAGCAATGAGTGACAGAATTGACCAGGCTTTATAAGGTGAGCTAACAAGGTAAATGAGACACAGGTGGATGTAATCAGGAATGATGTGTCCGGGCAGTAAGTATTGTGGGTAATGTAGTCTGTGGTGATATGGCAATAGTCTGAGGTGGAGTGCCCTCTGGTGGACTACACAGGCACTCTCACTGGTGATCGTGACAATAACAATGATTCGTTTTCTCCAAACAGTTGCTCACCTGTCTAATAACACACAATATATTAAAGCGTCTTTGGTGTTTCCATGGTTTCTACAAAATAAAACAGGAAAAAAATCGAGGGTAACGTGGGTATGATGTCATTGATAGGCGACACATGGACACAGTCGTGTCCTGGTTAAAATGACTTATTTCTCTGTATTTAAACATTCTTGGAAACATTTAGGATAATGTAAGTGTCACGGGTGGCTGAGTCACAGAAGCACAAAATGACAAAGGAATCCAGGAATCCAATAGTACTTTAAAGGGGTCATGAATTGAGAAATCAATTTTCCCTTGAACTTTTGATATATAAAAGTCATGGTAATATAAGAATATCCTGTAAATTTCAGAGCTGAAAACTTCTTTGTTAGTCAAAGAAAAGCTTTTATTAACAGCTGGCTCAGCAAACGATCGATCTGCGGCCGATGTGCTTCCCCATGATGTCAGAGTGCAGTGAAAGGCCGCCTCAAGACGAAAGCCTGATTTTGTAGCCCCGCCCACCGACTCGTGCCTGACATGCCTGCGTGTGTGGAGCTAAACCGGATCGAACTTCCAAGCAATAAACGCTGCATAAACTTCATTCGGGTAAGACATTGCACGTTTGTTCGCTTCATTTCACTGTGGATTTGTTTGTAAACGAGACTGGATTTGCAGACAGAATGAGATTAAAAACGATGCTGTGTGCTGGATCTGTCAGGAATGGTGCAACACACTTATGTGAGTAAAACATGTTTTTTATATGTGACAGTATTGCATTGTTACAGATCGTTTGATATCTATTGATTATGTGTACGTGTCTAACTAAACATAACTTACCACGCTGTCACAGGCTGGAGTATGAGGTGTTGTTGGTTCATTGTCCTGCGATTCGGGATCAGACTCAAACATGTACGGGCCAGGGCTCACAAAGCCCGACGTCCTGGGGCTATGTGTTTTCAAGTTGGGCTATCAAAATGTGTCACGGCCTGCCGACGGGCTATCTTAAATAGTGAAATAACATTCCTCTGAAAATACAGTCACGGAAGTTTTGAACATGCTGATTTGTTTGAGAAGTTTTGCAGATGCTTGTGTGTGTGTGTGTGTGTTAGTGATGCGGTTCGCGGTTATATCCACCGATCGGGCGGGCCAAGTAATAAAAAATAACATTCCAATTAATTGCTGGTGGATGAGAGATACATCATTGTGTTTGTTTGATAAAGACATTTTGCGAGCCCTGCTCTCGGGGAATCATCCCGGTTGCCATTTTCAAAACAACTCCCACATGTACTGATGAAGTCTAAGCTCATTGTAATATGCAAAACTGTTATCCAATCATAGCAGTGGGCGTTTACTTAAGTCTTCAATGCGGCACGCCCATAAAAACCGAGCGTACCAGGAGAGAGGTTCAGAACCAGGGTAGAAAATAGCCTATTACTTATTCATTATAATGTTTTTGAATGTAAAAACCACGTGAACGTCATAAGTTGACCTCAGATAACAGTATAAAAAAATTAATCCAGTTCATGACCCCTTTAATGCAAACACAGACAGGTGAAAACTCAGGGAACATAACAAAACGCACCTTAACATTGACGAGATCGGACCCTGACTGAAAGAAACAAGGGCTGAATCCGAAATCACCCCCTATACCCTCAAATAGGGCACTATTTGAGGGTACAGCCATTTGTAGTGGTGTCCGAAATATAGTGGACATTTATTGAGTGCACTCACTCAATCCCACATTGCACCGCAATAACGTGTGTACAGCCGATGTACACACAACGGCTGTCCGACTTCACGCACTCGTATTCATTCACTCCTTCAAGTGAACTATCTTAGTGGACTAACGTAGGGAATAGTGAATGAGGGTTTAGGGGGGCGATTTCGGATTCAGCCAAGGATCATTGAATCAGTGATTTGTTGACTGGAGAAGTTTATTTAAAAGAATCAGTTTGTTCATGAATCAGACAGAGGGGGTGGCAATTTCTTCAGTTTTTATGAAATGTAGTAAAAAGTATGATATTATGGTTTGGAATGTAGTAAAGTGAAAGTTTCCCAAAATAAAAAATACTCTAACAAAGTTACTGTACATTTTTAAGCATCTGTACTTTATCACTGTCCGCCACTGCATTTTATACATATATATAATTTTTTTTATATATTTCTAAATAGTTGGGGTCAGTTTTTTATACTTAAACTTATTTAATTTAGTTGTCAATGCACCATTTCATCTAATATTAATGCTTTATTTTTATTTCAGGTTTATTTTGATTCACATAAATGTTTTTAACAGTTTTAGTTAACTTTTTTTTTTAAATATATTTTACAAAAATTTGTATTTTTTGGTATATTCATGTGTATCTAAATACAGTTTATTACATTATATTAGTTTCTTTCTTCTTCTTTTTTTTTTTTTTTACATTACCATCAACCACAAGATGGACAGTTCCACTGAACAATGGTGTTTGTGGAATCCCTTAAAGGTGCAGTAAGCTATTTCTGAGAAACGCTGTTGAAAGTGGATCGGACTAAGAACCACAACACACTTGTAGCCAATCAGTAAAGCCTGAAAATGGACTCTGAGATTTCGCCGTTTCTGTGCCATACGTAGTAACATTGGTTTTGCTGCTTCACAGAACCAAGATATGCTGTTGTTATAATGTTAGCTATAGTAACAGGACAGTTTTGAGTGGGATTGTTTTGCTAGAGCTGGTGTGCAGCTGGAGACTAACAACCAACTCTTTCTTGTATATACTCTTGTGTACTGTATGTTTATTTTGTTCTTCCTTGTCATTCGTTCGTCATCTTCACGTGTTTGTGCATTTTGGGCGCGGAGCAACAAAGGGAGGGGTATGTTTGTTTGGGTTGATTTAAAATATCAACAGTGCTTCTCAGAAATCGCTTACTACCCCATTAAAATGTAAATGTAAGAAACTCACCAATAGAGGAGACATGAAATTTAAATAGCACACATTCCCTTTGTTTTGATGAGACCTGACAATAATTTGCACAACAGGAGCCAGATTCTGATGCACTCCCGGTGTGTTGCTTTAGGATATCGATTGACACTCTGCATAAAGTTTACGGCAGCACCTGTTTCTTCCTCAGCATGAAATTGACAGCCGCGGCAAACTAATCCATTGGAGACTGTTTACTGCGTGCCCCGCGGCTACTCTGAGTTACAAGCGCACACATATACCAACACGCACACAATCAAAAACATAAAGCAGGTTCTGTTTATTGCAGAGATGTGCACAAAAGGCCAAAGATTTAATTTACCTGTACAGTCCATGCAGGTGACATGCATGAAGTTGAAAGGAATTTGATTCTTTATCGGATGAAAGAAGGCAAGTACTCAAACTGTTCTGAACTTCTGGAAAAAAGTTTAAGAATAGGAGATGACAGAATACTACCGCCATGCTCAATTATGGATGATGGCCTTTTATCTTCCCATCACTAATTAAAGGAGCTACTCCGCTTTCAAGTTCATCTTTACATACCAGGCTCTCCTGCTGAAAATCCAGCATTGCTGGTCACCAGTATAAGGTATGTTTTGCATGCTGGATTGCTGGTCCCCAGTTTGGGATGCTGGTGTGCTGGTGGGCCTGCATATCTTGTCTTTTGGGTGCTAGTATGATTCCAGCAAGACCACAACAAAACATGCGTATGTTTTACATATGTCTCTTAGTGTGTGTTCAGAGTTAAATAAAGACAAAGACAATTTTCCAATTAATTTTAATAAATTGATTTTGCTTTACTATGTTTATTGGTACACACAACAAAATCCTCAGTGTTAAATGAACACTGTTCAGTTTCCATATGGTCCCAATCTATAGAGAGTAAAAGTAAAAGCCTTAGATGCAATCAACTGCAAATAATATAAATATCTCACCAGAGGATGAATAAACAACTCCAAAAACAGCATTACCATGTTCACTTATTATAAACCCGTTTGGATTTATTGCTTTCATATGGAGCATGTACAAAAGTTGTTAAAGTCAGTTTGAAGTCACCATTATGGTGATTATTATTCCTTTTAGTTGGGCACTTGAGCATTGAATTCGGTTCAATTAATTCTCTTTCAGAAACTGTTGAAAGTGCATATTATCACTATTGTCGACAATATTTCATGCGCCTGACGGCAATAACACCTTTTACTATGTGCAGTTTTTGGAATCAGTGACTGACAGCTGGATTTTAACACATGTGAGTTCCCAAATGAGCAAGAATGTCTTTAAAAACAGCAACTTTCAGTATCAAGTTATGTAGCATTGTGAGAGCTCTTCTCATAACCCCTGTTTTTGAACAAACAGCTTATGATTGAAAACTTTAATTATAATACTCAGGAACAGGCAGACGGGCAAGGAAACACACACTAACACAATGGTGACTGGACAAAGTGCAGGGAAGGGTGCAGCTTAAATAACAAGCTGAAACAAGATAAATTAAACACAGCTGAAACAAATGAACTCATAATGTGGCGGGAAACCGAACAAAGGAACAAGTCAAACACAAGCAAAACGTTTTAACAGTTTGAGACAAAACAAAAAATACAAAGTTAGTCTACAATAAATCATTACAATAAATCATATGTTTCAATCTTATATTGTTTTTTCTTTGTATCATTAAAGGGATAGTTCACCCAAAAATGAAAATTGTGTCATTACTTACTCACCCTCAAGTTGTTCCAAACATGTATGAGTTTCTGTCGAACACAAAAGAATATATTTTAAAGAATGTCGGTAACTAGACAGTTGACGGCACCCATTGACTTTCATAGTAGGAAAAAAAAAATACTGTGGATGTCAATGGGTGTCATCAACTGTCTGGTTACTAACTTTCTTCAAAATATCTTCTTTCGTGTTCAACAGAAGAAAGAAACTCATACAGGTTTGGAACAACATGAGAATATTGAAATATACAAGCAAAAACAATGCTTGTCCCCCCAAAAAAAATTTGCATACAAACATCTGGCCTGCTCACACTCAACCCCGCAAGACCATGCTGGTGACCCAGATCCACTAGCTCCATTTTGCTTATGAACATCATGACTAGCGCTAAAAAGCATAAACCAGCCAGGATCAGCATGGAATTCATGCTGGTTTATGATGGACTTTTCAGCAGGCTCCTCATTTAACACTAACACACAAACCAGTAACACATCAATCCATCCAACAAATTGATGTATATGCTTTATGAAAACTCTAGACATATATATAGCATATTAAATACATATTTCATTATGCTTCTGTCTAAATATTATATATATATATATATATATATATATATATATATATATATATATATATATATATATATATATAAAGATTACAGGGATGCGTCATCAGTGTTTGAATAGCTATTTATTTGTCTTCGCTATTAAGATGTTTTATATGGCATATCATAATGGCAGGTGGGAGAATTGTTTGGGAAACCTACTTGAAAACAGTCATTAGTTTTGTAATTCCATTTGGTGTTTCTAGTGGTGCAGAAAATTACACTCATAAGCTTTCATTTATGGTGCATGAAGCACAGTATATTTGAATAATTTATGGACTTTTTAACTTTATTCAAAAGGATAGTTGAGATGGACTGGAAACTTCAGAAGAAAATGATTCAGAGGTTGCGCTTTCATGGCTCATTAGAGTTTTTATGTGAGGAAAAATAAATAAATAAATAAATAAATAAATAATATATATGTATGTGTGTTTGTGTTTAAATTTAATATTGTTTTTCCTTCACATCATTAATGTATCATAATGGCAGTTTATGATAAATGGCAGTTTGTTTATATATAAAACCAATATAATTTCTATATAAAACGTTTCTATTATATTCAGTTTACACACAAACAAACCTACACATATATACAGTATATTTTTAACATGTGCTTTATAAGTACTAATATCCTAGTAATATGCATGCTAATATAAGCTACTAGTTAATAGTGAGTTAATAATTGTACCCTAACCTAAAGTGTTTATATATATATTTATATGTGTGTGTGTGTGTGTGAAAATTAGCGTTAACACATGCGATTAATTGTTTCAGTTTAACCCATTAAAAATATTTAACACAATTAACGCAGCATCCATTTTGGGCTAGTATTACATTATATCATTCATGCAAATGCTTTTAAAGGGGAAATATTATGCCCCTTTTCACAAGATGTAATATACATCTCTGGTGCTCTCATAATGTGTCTGTGAAGTTTCAGCTCAAAATACCCCCCCCCCCAGATATATATATCATCAGATCATCTATAAAGTTTGTCAAATTTGCCCTTATTTGGGTGTGAGCAAAAACGCTCTGTTTTGTGTGTGTCTCTTTAAATGCAAATGAGCTGCTGCTCCCCGCACCCCTTCCAGAAGAGGGCGGATCCTTTACACGAGCTTCGGATACTCAGTCAACAACAAAACAGAGGCAAATCTCACTCAGCCTTACAGCCTTACTGTGGAGTGCAGCCTTACATGTTTGAACAGGAGTCAGACACAGATGGAGAGATTCAGGAAGAGGTTGCAACTTTTAAACTGCACCTGGACATTTGTAAATGGTTAGTGGATACATTTATTACATTAGTTGTTGTGGAGTTATGTTGATTTAACTCATCGACTAGCATACCATCATGTTACTATAAATTGTTATACAGTTGCTCGTGTGGGAACGTAAAAAAATCTGTCACCTGACTATTGAGAATGAGGAGTTATGTCACGATGTTTTCACTTTCACGCGTTGCATTTCGGGAAGGTGCCGCCATATTGGAAGGATACGCTATCCGTTGCCATGGTTATTTTGATAGTGAGACAGAGAGAGCAGCTTGAGATTTGTTTGCATTTTTGAGAAACAGCGCAGTTTCTTGGGGAGAAATGGAGAAGGAGGAAGTGAAAGGAAAGGTGCTATATCGGGAGAGACTAAGTAACACTGCCAAGCAGCGTTATGTAGAGAAACTGCTTGACATCAACAACATCAACCTGTACGACCTGCCAGCTACAGATGCTACCACCTCTCACACACCCTGACATCATCAGTTACCTGGTTTATAGTATCAGTGCCTACACGATGCAAGCGTTCTGAAGCTTAAGTCATTAGAAGTCATAACATGACCTGTTACACAATAAAAGTACATACATTTCACTCCATGCTACATTTCCAATTTCCCTTTGTCTGCAGCAATTGCCCATCTGCTTTCCATTAATTCAGCCTAATCACACCTGATCTGCATGTATACAGCTCCCATCACCAAACACATTAACTAGTCTATGACATTAGGTGAAAATAATTTCATATTTACAATGAACGTATTACAATTATATTATATTTAACAATTTTATTTAAAAAAAAATTTTTTCCACAAAAATAAGCATTCGAACTGTAAAAAACATTAATAAAAGTGGAGTGCAACCTTACTTTGGCAAGTATAGCTGATCTCTCGCAGTTTACAGGTTTGTAAGTCTTGCACCCAACCACAGCAGAATTGTTCATACGCTTCTAATGAGTTAAAGCTTCTGAATGCTTGCGTTGTGTATGCACTGATACCATAAACCAGATAATTGACGATGTCAGGGTCTGTGAGAGGTGTTAGTGCTTCTGTGTCTTTCGTTCATTCTGTAGCTGGCAGGTTGTACGGGTCGATGTTGTTGATGTCAAGCAGTTTAACGCTGTTTGGCAGTGTTATTTAGTCTCTCCCGATAGAGCCCCTTTCCTTTCGCTTCCCCCTTCTCCATTTCTCCCCAAGAAACTGCGGCGTATACTGCAAAAATGTAAACAAATCTCAAGCTGCTCTCTCGGTCTTACTATCAAAATAACCATGGCAACGGATAGCGTATCCTCCCAATATGGCGGCGCCTTCCCGAAATGCAACACGGAGTAAACATCGTTACGTCACCTTCTCATTCTCAATACAATGCATAATAAATGTGTGTTTATGAATTACACAGACGGTGAGCGTTTTCAGGATAAAACTAACGACATAGCTCTAGTCTCTGTGAATACAGTCAGAGACTATGGTACCTTTAGCCATATTAGCCGTACAGCATTCTAGAAAGCTCATTCCGAATGGAAATGTGCAAACATTCACAAAATATGAAGTGCCATTCTTACTTGCTCTGCATATGAAGTTAGAGCACGAAGCATTGGTATTGACCCATCCTTCAGAAACAACTTTTTTGCAAATCCAGCATTGTACTGACCCTCGTTGGTGAAGCAGTCATGCATACAATTATTTTTTATTCATTCTTCGACACATTTCCTTAAAAAAACATTTCCTTTTTTTAGTGGCTTGGATGCCGAGAGTGTATGGAGAATTGTGTGTCCGTTGGTACATCGTTGGTACATCCAACAACAGAACATTTGTAATGTTTTTTTTTGGCGCAGACATTATAATATTAGCTAGCTGATACAGCAAGTAAACAGAAATGGCGGTCTCTGTGCTTCTCACTCAGGGGCGTGTCTATGCTAAAATGGCAGATCATCAACAGTCATGGGCGGGGATTCCCTACTCTTATGTAGGAGTAGGGGAAATGTGAAACAGTGCATTATGAGAGATTTATAATGATTGATGGGGATTATAAAATAAAGTTTTGGGTGGATTTTTACCATTATACACACATCTGTGTTCAAATACCTTATAAAAGTGAATTTTGCATAATATGTCCCCTTTAAACCATTCAAGCGCCGACAAGACAAAAGAGAACGTGCTGTCTGTGAATGTCCTGTCTATGTGTCACACACAAGACATGTACACAGAAAGACACGCGCCAGAATCGAATTCTCTTTCGCGCTTGAACGAACAATAACACATACAATTATACCAAAAAGCCCGTTTTTCTCATAAGAGCAGTCTTAAATTAGTTAAATAACATCTTAAATGAACTTAAAGAGTTTTGAGAATATGAGATGCGCGTGACAGAGCGTCAGATCTATGTCATGTTCGGCAGCGGCAGATCTTAAAGTGACAGCAGCCTAATAAACCAGTTGCTGTGATGTCTGTCATTAATGTTAATCAAAGAACAAAGGTAACAGAGAAAATTGTAGCTTTATAAGGATTAATCTATATTTAGATTATTTATGCAGTGCAGACTATTTGATAACTTTATTGAATTTCTGTATATTTCACCTGTTAGACAGGTAGGAAGGCCACAGGTAAATATGACATTAATTATAATGGGTTTATGTAATGTTGAATGTCTATCATTAACAGAGTTGGGAGTAACGCGTTACTGTAATTCCACTACTTTTAGCGGTAAAGCGCATGTAACTAAATATTTTTTTTAATCAAGTAACACAATTACAATTACTGAAATTTAAATAAGTTGTTATTCGCGTGAAAAATTTTGTGAAAAATGAACGCTTGCAAACAAGAAGCTCATTCTCGCTGTAGTATTGTTGCTGCCCGCGCCGCCATGTCTACTTTGTTTGGCCTTCCAAAAGAGGGGACAATTAGAAAACAGTGGCTAAGCTTTAATTACAACACTGTTTCAGAACAGTACAACCTAAATATTCAACTGTGTGCTGCGCATTTTTCGGAGGACTGTTTCTAGCACCTGGGAGAGCACAGACCGTTTCTACGTCTTTGTCGTTTCTACGATAACAAATGCAAACTTTCCAGTCTGATCAGCTTGGTCATCTGCATCATCCGGATCAGATTCGGGCTTGACATTATCATCTGTCAATATTGCTTTGCTTTGGGAGCTGATGTTCCAAATATGGTAAGAAATGTGACATTTCCGTCAGACGCATTAGGTATTCGGGCCAATCACAATGCACTGGATCGCTGGCCAATCAGAGCACACCGCTTTTCAGAGCTTTTCTTTTCAGATCCATGAGCTTTGAGAGATGAGAGACGTGTTAGCCCATTTTAACATTTGTTGAGAATCTCATCTCTTATCTCTATTTAGCTTTGCCTTATGAGGCATGTTTATTAAACCATTTTGTTAAGCTTTTGTTAAATCACATATTCAATTATATGCAGCACCTCAAGGCACCTTTGTTTTCTCATTTAATTAGTGTTAATACTGTAGGCCAATCACTTTATTTCATTCGGCCTAATGTGGTAAAAAACCACTGTTAAATGGCTGAAACAGTTGTTATATTATAAGTATTAAAAGGGACTTTTGTACTACTGCTTGATTTGAAGGCCTGTTGCCTTGTTGATTACAATACATAGGTCCAAAAGTTATGTTTATTGTGTTTGACTGTTCAGTACTGTTCATATTTACATTTAAAAATCAGACATAAAAGTAACTTAAAAGTTACTTTCCCTAGTAACTAATTACTTTTGATATACAGTAATTGGTAAAGTAATTAAATTACTTTTAAAATAAATAACTAATTACTAATTTTCAGTAAGTTGCCCAACATGGATCATTAATATTTTAAAAAATCCATTTCAGAGTGACATCAGTAGCAGTATTAGTATCAGTTATACTGGACTTCATTCATAAAAAGATACCATTGCAACAAATATTTAAAATATACTGTCTTTAAGTTGTTTCTACATTAATTTGGAGGGTAACTGTATAATTATTACAGTATAAAAATATTAAAAACTGATGTTATTAATCATGATTAATTACAGAAAAAAATGTGCGATTAATTAGTAAATTGTTTATATATTTTTATTTTATTTATATATTTATATTCATATATAATATTTATATAATAAATATAAATAAAACATACATTTATATAAAATTTATATAAACGTTTTTATATAAACATGCTATTTAAAAAAAATCCTATTATGATATTGTATTCCACTACTAAACCTTACAGCTTTTAAGCAGGCCAATTAGTCGCAGATGTAGCGAGAAGGTCTTTGATGGAGTGGGTCCAATTAGCAGATCTAATTAAGGATCCGTGACACCTAAATCAGCAGAGCTGTTGCGATTGGTTGATTGGTGTTACATTGCGCTTTCTGTATAGTGCTCTGGGAAACTCTCCGAGACAATACTAGAGAACAGACGAGTCACGACTCCAGCAGAACACCCACCACATTCTCATTAGAGGAAGCCTCTGCCGCCCACACAGAGGGGTGATTATCCATCTCTCTTCTTCCTCAAAGCTTCCTCTCTTCTTGTACTCTTTTCTAAGAGCTTTCTTTCTATGTTCTCTTCCTCCTCCTCCTAGATCCTCTCATACCAACTCCCATTTCAATTCAGCTCTTTTTTGTGGTTGAGATTCTCTCTCGGTCTCTCTTGCTGTATCCTAAAGGGAGCAGTTAGTCGAGAAATATTGCCGTTTGATCATTTTCATCTTACACTCTTTTTATGTACCGATTTTTATATCAGTCGCAAACATTAAATAGCTGCTAGCCAATGAAAAAGGTTCAATAGCTTATCAGCGATGAGGAAAAACTGAATTAATTAACAGAAATTATTGTGATCCTCACTAATAGCAGTGTAAGAATAGCATTGGCCCAAATAGAGAGTCCTGTGGGAGCCTCGGGAGAAAGTTGTATGCCTTTTATACCATTTTTTCACAATATGCTTCTCACGTATTAGTCGGAAGAAGAGAAGACACCTGACAGAAAATACTCTAGTTACAGATTTGTTGTACATCCAATCAAACTGAGCACACGTTTTTCTGTCAGTTTGTAGAAGGACGCCAAAATAAGCAGGTGCATTGAGGATGAGGCCATGAACAGAACAATCCAATGCGAAGGAAAATATTGTCTTAATACTGCAATAAATACAGGTTACGTTTGGTTGCTACTTGATGTCCAATGTAAAAGTCCTGAAGCAAAACCAGTTTAATAATCATATTTCTTCCTAGGCTGACGCAAATGAAGATATGTGCCCCTCTATTACAGAAAAGCCAGAGAAAGAAAACCAGAGCCCTGAGGTAATCGGCCAGTTTCTATTTGAAAGTTTTATTATAAAAACTTTCATCCTCTTGATTTATAGTAAAGCAAAAACAATAGCTTCTTTGGTAACCTGTCAATGTCGTGATGTATGTTTTTTTCCCCATGTAAGATGACATTAGATCGATTCACTGTGCTGTTGACATTGGATTCTTGATTGCCAACACGTCTCCCACCTAACAATCCCAATTTCTTTGTTAGGACAGAGCAAGGTCAGACTGGAATACCAGAAAGATATCCATTAAGAGATTTCTCATCAATGTGCAAGACACCAGTGAAAGAAAAACATCACTGATCGCTTCCCTCCAACTACAGCCCTTTAAAATGGTTCATACATAATTAAAAGAGGAAATGGACATTTTAGAGAATATCCAGTAACATTTTACAGTAAAGTCTCATTTCTTAAATGCAAACATGAACTAACAATGAGCAATATATATTTACAGCATTTATTAATGTTTATGTTAGTTAATAAAAATCGAATTGTTCATGTTAGTTCACAGTGCATTAACAAATGATAAATACAACTATATTAGTAAATGTTAAAATTAAAATTCTTTATGCAGGTGTTATTTCCAGTAGTGAACCCTCTTAATATTGTTTGCATTTTGTTTATCACTTATAAAGCGGTGAAAATTAAACATTTTGTTAGCAGCATTTCATTTAAAGTCCCCCGTAGTTAATAACTGTATCCCTTAAAACTCATCTTTGATCACCAAAATGACATATTTAAATGTTGTTGTTTTTTTCTTTGAGAAAAACTATTTGTGCCTTAAAATAGCTTGAATGTCACTCTACACCCTTGCTTCATGTAGTATATGCGGATTCATGAGTATGCAAATTTTCCCTGCCTTCACTCACTCACACCAGCTCAGAAATACAGTCGGCCAACTTACTGTAGTAAACGCTGCACAATGGCACTCTTTACAACGTCGGACACATAACAGTATTTAAAGGGGGGGGGGTGCCAAATACACTCCTTCAGGATTCAAACAAGTTTCGGAAAGTTTTTTTTTTTGAGTATGGCCCTGTATGACATCATAAAGGGCGGAATTTCTTGTATGGGCACTTCTCCCGGATGAGTGCATGCGCACAGCAACCAGAGCGAGAGCAAGAGCACGTCCATCAATGTTCGGGTTACAGAAGCCGTCGGCAGCACTGTCATTTCGTTTTTAGACCACAAAATCAACAATGTCACTAAAGAAGTGTGTTTTTTGTTGTGCGGGAAAGATAACCTTGTTCAGTTTCCCAAATAACCCAGCGTTAAGGAAACAGTGGATGCAGTTTGTTTTTCCGGAGCAACAACGGAGTTCTGCAAGTGTGTTTGTTTGTTCCCGCTCATGAGTCGAAACCGTAGGCGGTGAGTGAAACTGCATCAATGTCTGTGTTTTGTTGGCAATCGTGCATATAATGTCAACAACACAAACATATAATGAATCGAAAGTTATCCAGGGATAATGCCATGATGTATTGTGTGTGTGTGTGTGTGTGTGTGTGTGTGCTCATGACTCTTTAGCTCCGCCCACTGCACGCCTCCACGAGTTTGGCTGTTTTCAGAAAGAATCGGTAAAGCGTGTCTGTGTTTTATGAATATGATAACACTAAAGACTCTTCAGAGATATGAAGAATGCAATACTACTCTATAGGTACTCAAGATTAACATGAGATTGGCAGAAACTGTGTGTGTTATGTACCCTTTAATATGATTATCCTTTTGCTTGACTACGTTATTAAACAGTCTGCCTTTAGTATCAGTCAGTTTTAAAGAGAAAATACTCAACAATGGTGTTGACTTATGAATATGCACATGGTTTGTCTTAAATCATATTAAAAACACCACATAGACATATAAACATTAAACATTAAAAAGATTTTCACCGCAGGGGGACTTTAAATTTTTTAAATGTCATTTTACAAATTATATTATATACATACAGTATATAGCCACCTGGGTCGTGGTTCAGTAACTCAGTTTTGTACATTATCATTGCCCCTTGACCTTATGAACACTGATCTCATGTTTTAATGAGTGCTAATGTCTACTCCATTGTACGTGGTGTGAATGCGAGACTCTGGTAGTGTTGTGATTCTAACCAAAGGTAGTCAATGACTTATAATGAATACATAGAACTATTCGGCTTCTGTTTGTCACATTTGCCTTACACATCTTTGATTGTCGTTTGTTTTTCCACCCTACTAGAAGAGAATCAAGATCTTCAGCATCACTAATAGAGAGACGTATCTCCTTCAAGCACTGGCCCACTCAATTCCCCAAAAGAAAAGGTAAAATCTTTTTCTTTTCTTTCCTTTTTATTAACATTCACACTTTCTCAAAGTTGACCACAAACAAACATATCTTCCCCATTTCCTTGTCGTGCCACAAACTGAGGCTTTATAAAGGCATCTCAGTATCCTGTAACACCTCCGTCCACTAATTAGCAGACCCACATCATTTAGCCCATTAGCGTGTTGCACACAAGGAGCCTATAATACCTGGAGAAAGCGGTCAGTTAGGCTGAATCCAAAATCGCCCCCCTAAACCCACAATTACTATTCCCTACATTAGTCCACTAATACAGTTCACTTGAAAAAGTGAATGAAAACGAGTGAGCGAATTCGGACAGCCGTTGCATGAACATCGGTTGTACACTCGTTATTGCGGTGCAATGTGGGATGGAATGTGTGCACTCGATAACCTCCACTATAGTTTCGGACACCACTACAAATAACTGTCCCCTCAAATAATGCCCTATTTGAGGGTGTAGGGGGCAATTTCAGATTTAACCTTAGTTTTTCCTTTTTCTTCAATTTAGAGTTGATTGGCTGATGCGGGACCTCTGAAAACATGCTATTTAGATCTGCCATTTTGCTCATGCATACTCATTTCTGTGTGGTTTTTGTTTTTTATGTTGTTTTGAGCCAATCATAACCCATTAGCCCTACTGGAAGATATTGTAACTACACCATTTGGACACTAAGGGCCAGATTTACTAAACAGGGCAAATTAGCGTGAGAGCGCAATTCCATAAATGCGCCGATGGGAGTGGACAGTTCTGTGCATGACCTACTGACGACACGCATTGAAGAATACAGACGCAGCCGGATCATTTCCATAATGAGCAACACAATCTACCCGTTAGTGTCTGTTTTAAGACGCACTTTTTTGGGCGGTAAATAGTGGCGCAAACACCAGTAAATTGACGAGCGCAAACCTTCATTTAGATACTCTCCTCCCATAAATTTTGGGCCTGAAAGGGAAACTCAAATGCATATGCAATAAGGTCAGCCGCAAAAATAACCCTGTCCACGCCTTTTCAGCAACAATTTCTCACTGCGTGTCCTTAGTAAATCCTGACAGTAGTTTTTTAACTTCAAAAGAGGGTTTGCGCTGGCGCAAGCTGTTAGTAAATCTGGCTCAAAAAGTGTATTTATTTATGTTTGTTTGCTTGCTTATTTATTTGCTTGTGTATTTATTTGCTTTATTTGTTTGTTTGTTTGTTTGCTTATTTACTTGTAAAAGCTGGGAATAGACCATTTTTTCCTTCCTTGTCTGCTGCCGTTCATGTCGCAGTCAGATAATCAAGAATTTGGGACTGTGTGGCTTCTTTTGAGTCCCGGCTTACAGCCTGAACTAGTAGCTCTATCTATTACCTAGGCCATTTCAACCAGCCAAACTTTGACCCCTTTGTTGTACATATCAATTGAATAGAAACACACTTAAACAATTGCATTGAGTATTTTAAACAATTATAGTGACTAATATGGCATTTTGCATACACTAATATGGGGTTCGCAGATATGGTAATAGGTGTTTTGTTTCTGACAGAAGTTGTAAGCAGTAACCAATCACAACAAACTGGACCATCTGACCAATCAGAGCCGAGTAGGGTTTAGAGAGATTTGATCCTTTGTTGAACCGTTTTAGACACTGCAATGCAAGGCAATGTATATTATGAGAAAATTATATAGTTTTTTTATACCTTGGATGCATGTAAACCTATTTTAGGAGACATCCAAAACTAAATGAGAATATCTGCATTAGTCTGCTATCAAAGGCTCAAGCCTCCATTACTAGCTCTAAAATTATGCTTTGGAATTAGCAACGGAGGCTTGGGATGAGATGCATATGAAATGAGTCCTACACACAAGAGCGTTTTAAGGACAAAAACCTGAGAAATGTCTTGAAATAAATTATCTAATCAATGTTTTGAGGTGTGGTAACCGTAGTATAAGCGGAATAATTGACTCCGGGCCATTGAATTATTGAAAAATAATGCACACTCTGCTTCACATTGTGGCCGCATTATTCTAATAATTCAATGACCTGGAGTCAATTATTCCTTACTTAATAGGGGCACTTTAAAGGAACAGCGACTTTTTGGGACTTTAGCTTATTCACCGTATCCCAAAGACGTAGCACAAAGACGGTGGGTGCGTCAGACAGAGTTATGGCACGCACAGAGATAAAAATGGTATGTATGGACTTATCTAACTCTGGGGGATACGGTGAATAAATAAAGTCTCAAAAAGTCAGCGTGTTCCTTTAATATAATTAATTTCTGTAAAGCTGCTTTGAAACAATGTGCATTGTGAAAATCACAATAAACACATTTGACTTGACATGTCAATAGTTAATGTGGTGAACATGAACTGAAAAAATGATCAGTAGGATGCTTCTTGACTGATTTGCTTTACTTAAAACACATATATTAAGTTCTGCTTGTTTATTTAGATTTGTTAAATCCAGTTTAAGAAGATAAATGGACAAGCCTTCTGTTCCTAAAAACACATTACTTGAGGCTTGAATTACATAGGCTTATTTCTCCGGTCAGAAGCAAACAAATGGAGGTGGAGGTCCTTGAAACAAAGAGACACTGGTCTCAATAGCATTTAAGTTATTTTTTTGCATCTATAGAGATAATTTATTGAAATTACAGTGTAATGGCTGGAATGGAATACTCATCTGCTCGCAGCCAAATCTCTCATTACAGAAAACAGATACAATCGAGCATTTGCCATCCCTAAAACGGGCTATAGCAGATTTCATTTGTGCCTCTCGGCATTGTAATTAATGGTTCAATTTCCCAGGCCTTTGTTAGAGAGTGTAATTACTTTAGGAAATCTCTTTATGGCAAAGGCGGTCCCTTATGATTGTCCGTCTCTCTGTCTGTCTCACAAGTGCTGCAACTTTTTCAGGCACAAATTTTGCTGCACTAAACAATCAGCTTTAAATACAGCAGTTTCAAATAAAAGCTCTAAAAGGAAAAAGACTAATCCTTCTCGGGACGCTCGCGCCGCTGTTTTGCTGATCACATTCACGGCACGTCTGTTTGAAGCATGAATGGCAGAGAAAACAGTATTTGCACAGTGTTTCTGAGCTGTATTTGGCTTGCTGGCTGTTTGCATTCGAAGACACTTCCTTGTGCTGCCTGTGGTGCTGTAGCGGGACCCCAGAGAATCTGACGGCAGTCACATGAGCAGCTTCTGTCCTCCCTGGAGGTCCAATTACTGCTGGCTTTAGAGCACTGGTCAGGCTGGTGAGAGGCTGAACGCTCCGGGTCTTCTGCGCCTCTGATTAGTCAAACACTGCCTGAGAATTAGAACATGATCTAGAACACGGTGATATTTCAGACCATCTTTGTCTTCAAGGATGAACATTTAAAAAGACATGAGCAAACTGTGAATAGTGAATGAAGCAGTCTGACTCACACAAGATGTCACATAAAGTGTGCCCGTGCATGCCTGTTGGAATTATGAAAGATATATCTGAACAATATGATATTAACATCCCCATTACTGTGAATTTGATGTGATTTAAAAAATTGAATGTGGCAATTAAGCTTTCCAAAAAGCTTGTCTTTCCTCAACTTTGTGTAATATGGATTTATTTATTTAGTGCTGAAAAAACAGCAGAGCTTTTCACCAGAATACAAAGGCCCCAAAAGTCACTTAAAAATGTAAGAATGCCATTAAAAAAATATCCACTGAACCGTCGTGATGATACACAAGCTCAATTTCTCAAATCTAATGTTACTTCTTTTTTGCAACTGCTTTCCACCAGTTTTGTTTTAGTATTATTATTATACTTTTATAGTTTTTATCAATATTTTGAATTAGATTTTATTTTTTTCCCTTTTAATTTTAGTAATTTTGTTAGTACTTTTGTCATTTGTATTTGTTTTTTATATTACTAATTTGGTTTAATTTATTTAAATTTTTTTATTTATATTGATTGGTTATTATTTAATTATTTTTATATGATATAACTTTTGTCAAGCAAAAAGCACTTAAACCTTCACACACCAATAAAGAAATGTTACACTTCTTCAAAGTGTGCTTGTACTGTCATTAGTTAATGCCACTTTATCAATTTTACTGGTAGTCCACTGTATGAAGGGTGTAATATTAGGGTATAATTAGGGTATAATATGTCACAGTTTACTTTATTTTGCTATCCTCACTTACATAAATTAACTTTAGTGTCCTGCACCCACTAGTAAAAAATTATATCTGGTGTCTGAATAATTTTTGGTTTGACTGTAGGTTGACAGGCAGGTAGGACATTCAGACTGAATACAATGATTTGATAATTTTTTTTTGGTCCTGAGACTTCCACAGAAGATATACAGTATGTGCATTTTTTTAAATATTTAGACCAATTCTATTATTGGATGTGGTGCATGAAAAAAAAAAATCATATTTGAATTTGTTCAAATGTTATTCTTTTTATTGATGTCTTTTATTCAATTTTCCTTGTTATGAATCTTAAGACTCTTTTCTTTTCTTTTCTCGATCTTTATGCCTTATGTTACATGATTTTCCCTGCACGTTATTGATTTCTTTGAGTGTATTTTTCCTGCAGACTTGATTGCATGATGTACCATGTTATCAAAGTGCATCTGTTTTTATCTCTGCAGACATGGGGTAATGCAAGATCTGCTATATTACAAGAACATGGTGACCTAATCAGATCTTGTCTAGAGTGCATCCTTAAAACGTTGCAAAAGAATTTTAATAGGTACTTTCCCTAGTCCCTTCCTGTTATGTAAGCACAGCATATAAATTGTTTAGTTTCAGAAGACTTAGGGCTTCTTTCTTGTCTCTCTCTTTTCTTTCTGCAAATGTCTTACTTCTTTTGGGCCTTTCGTTCTGATCTTCACAAACTTACTCTGTTAGATACACTACTTTGGATTTTATTATTATCTATTGATACTAAGATAGATTTATCTCATCTTGGAACGTATTTGCTATTACAATTTTAATATTTACTTGATTCATTTGTTGTCTTTATCATTTTTCATTTTATTTAATAAAATGTGTTATTCTTCATTCAGAATTTGATCTCTGACATAATCATCATTGCTTGTCTGCCTGGATCACACTGCGTCAAGATTGTGAAGAGAGTTTCAAACTGTATAACAAAACGTGTTTATGAAAAGCAAGGTAGGAAATCTACCCTACTTTTAAGTGTCCCTTTTAATTGTCCTTATAGGTTTTGTCTTGCTGAAAAGCAGATTGTACTGGTCCACCATCTTGACCAGCACATAAAGAAGTCCTATCCAACCAAGACAAACATGTAAACGTATTCCACTCTGTGCTGGTTCTGTTCTAATGTGTAAACTGATGTGAACTGACAACACGTTCTCACACCCATCTCGTCACATATTGACGCTTGGTCAGGACCCCTTTGCGTCACTTTTTAGCGCACAGGGTACCCCTTTAGCATCATTTTTCGACGTGGAGGGTGCTCCATTGATTTCAATTGTCAGATCAAGACGCATTTAATTCTTTGCATTTGTAAAAGCAGACATGATTTTGTGAATATTTATAGGCTACTTTTATATTTTGGAGCAACTAACCCCACTCCTACCCTAAACCTACCCACTTCTAAACAATATAAAACACAGGCAAATAAAAGTACAGTCACAGGTTTTTATTGCAAAAACTGACCAAAAACAGTATAAAAGTATTAACTCATGTTGCATTTCAAGTCTTCTGAAGTCATACGATATCTTCATGTAAAGAACAGAGTTGATCTTAATGTTTTAATCGCTGAAATGATGACCCCGAAGCTCTGTAACATACTCATTCATATCTCATTCAAATGATACACCCGACTCTTTAGCATGACGCAATCGGTCACAAGACACACGAATGACATTTTACAATCAAAGCTGACGTAATGACGCAATTGGTCACGAGACATACGAGAGCCAATGCAATTTCACTATGAAATCTGACGTAACGTTTCTTCGGCCGGCAATTTTTGAATGTGTTTATGATCTTCGGCGGAGGCGGACGGAGACGCTGATCGCTTTTGGGGATTTTCTTCGCACAAATCAATCGTTTGGCCTCGGAACACGTGGAATATTTGTACTTTTTGAATAAATTGTGCCTGCAGTCGTATCTGCCTGTTATATCCTGTCTTTTATATCATATAATACACAAATGGGTAGGTTTAAGTTGAGTTGGGAGTGAGAATGTGTTGGAACTGATGCCTTCTTTCATGCTGCGCTATATCTGTACATTTGTCTAGTGTCTGAAAGACTCACATGTGTTCATATATTACATTGTAAACGTCAGGTGTAAAGGTCAGTACCTGAAAGCAGTGGATCTCTGAATGCGGTCCATCAGCTTTTCTGTCATTCTGGCATAGCTCATAACATCCATCAAAGCAGCTCCAAAGGCCACCGCACAAGATCTCAGACTCCTAATGTCCTCAAAAAGGGCAGGATGAGGCTTTCTGCTCAGCATCACAATGGAAAAGGCAGAATCTCTCCTAGTCTCGTGGATCCAGACCTTTGACTCATACAGTCTGGTTTACGTTACAGCTTATTTTGGCTCGGATAGACAAAGGTGTCGCTTGGATGCTACCGACCGCAGTTCTTTTTTATGTGATGTTACAGAGGGAGTAAATCTGAAATTGATGATCAATAATAGACGGCACACAGCAAAGTGCTAACTCGTTCAAATAATGACAGCAGTCTCTGCAAACAGTTATACGGACAATACAGAAGAAATGGCTGGAAAATGATTGTTTAGGTCAGTATTAAATCCAAAACTAACAAATCTTTATAGCATACACTCTTATATAGTTATATAATTATATTTAAAATTATATAGTGGCTTTGTAAAAATCTCTGAATATCACTTAAGTGATTGTTTGAGTTGGACATACCAAAATAAATGGCTGAAAATCCAACGGTTAATTTTGTCTAAAAAATTATCTATTATCTGTTATTTACGTTTTTACTTTAAGAAATTAGTATTTGGGAAATTTATTTTCCCAGCATGCTTTTATATGGACTGTATAAGGGGCAGGACCGTAACCACCATAGGACAAGTCCCCCCCAATAATTGGAAATGGCCAAATTGGCCCCCTCAATATTTGATATTTCTAAATGCTGCTCACCATTACACACTGCTCTGTTTGTTGTTAGAATGGCAGACAGTTTAAAATTGTAAATTTTTAGGTTGGTCTGCCCCAGCGGTCTAACAATGCTCATCAATGTCAAAATGATGGCCAATCAGATCAAAGAAGGCGGGGCTTAATGTTTACTGAAGATGAGTGTGAATTCCAGCGCAGCACTTTTAGTTTTTACAGTGAAAGAGTGCGTGCGTAAGTTGCTAAACATTTAATATTTGACAACTGTTTTACAATGGATATGTTTAACAACCCACAGTAACATACATTTTGAATGTAAAATATTGAATCATTTAAATTATGTAATTAATATCTGAATGTGACGAGACAAGGACGTTTGTTTGTTTTTTTTACATTTTTGACATATTAGACTTACAAACAAGTGTGAATGTCTGCGTATAAAAATGTTTTATAAAAAAATTTAATAATTCACAACTAGGCTATAATTAGACCTTGAACTTCTTTTACCATTCTTATTTCTTCTTTATTCTCTTAAATCCCTTTTTATACCTTTAATTATTTAATTTGTTTTTAATTTAAAAAGAACGCTCAGACCGCCGCAAACATGCCCAGTATGAAAGCTTTCACACTAGCACTTTTAGTACCTGGCAGGGTTGCCAGGTCTGCGTAACAACTAGTCCAATGGCCAATCAAAAGTTGCCCAATGACCATACCCCAAATATCAAAACTTAAAATTTGCCATTCCCATACCTAAAATACATATTTTACAGTCATGGTTATGCAAATCGAAAAGGTAGAGGGAAAAAAGCTTTTTTATTCTTGCAAAGACAAAAGTTTTACCTCTTTCCTTTATATTAATGGAAAATTTCACAGCCCTAAACCTGGTTTCTATTCCATCTAAGAGTAATCAAAGCAAGAATTGCCCTGTAATTTCAAATGAATATTGAATATTAGTTTTCAGGTCACATCTCACTTTTCTCTCATACTCTACAGTCTGCAGCTCTTCACTCAGGTTTGTTGTTATTTTTCTGTGTTACTTTTGCTTTCAATCTGAAGAAGTGGGACGACATTAACAGCGAGGCTTTTGAATTATTTAGAGTGAAATGGTTTTTATGCTCAAAGGTACGTTTTATTTTTCCCTGGAGTCATCCATCTTGCTTCCAAATGGCTTTTGCCCAAACCACCGAGGGTAGCCAGCCATACATCCACCAGAAACCATCTTCTCAAGGGAAGCTCACAGTCGCTTAATCCTTTCACGTGTGCATGCTTGAAATAACATTATACAAGCCTGGCACCTGACAAACGCAACAATGACCTATCATGCAAGCACTTAAAAAACAGTATCAAATATTCATGTATGAAAATGGTTACTACTGCTTTTCAAATTCAAATTTGCAATGAAAGATGGCAGTTGACTCTGTAGTTCTTTAGATGTCTGATAGGGGAATTCACTGAGAATGAAATGCACCCGCTGTTGTTTTAGCGCCTGATTTACTAAAGAAATTATGCAAAATCATGGCAATAAAATCTGAGCTGAACCGGTTTGCACGGCTCAATTCCCCATGTTGCAGGTTGATGTTGCTAGGTTGAGTACCTGCTTTCCACAGTCAGGAATAGCATAATATTGATTGCATCATGCAGATACACCTTTAAAAATAAAAGTTCCAAAAGGGTGTTTTAGAAGAACCATTTTTGGTTCTCCAAAGAACCTTTGAATGAACAGTTATTTGTGAGTGAATGTAAAGTTTCTCTGGGGAACGCAAAGGTTGCGAGCAAACACAAAGTTTCGCGGGGGAACGCATTGAAATATATTTTTCCCCCAATACCATATTTTTTTAAACCACCATGTGCCTTTAGGGGCTCCATATTTTTCCACTAACAAGAACAATTTGTGCAATGAAAAGGTTCTATGGATGCTAAAGCTTCCTCAGCATAGATGCCAATAAAGAAACTTTTATATTTAAGTGTGTAGCACTTGGTTTTTTATTGAATCGGTTCGCTATTCCAGTGCATTTAGTGCTTAGTTACACTGAATTGCCAGAGCTATAAGATATATGTAGTTGTGTTATTAGAATGTAATTTGCAGTTACATCCTTATTTGATGTACTTCTAATGAGTTACTTTACTTGTTACATCAAGAAGGTAATCTGATTATGTAATGCACATTAATTGTAATGAGTTACGTTACGCATTACATTAAAAAGGTAATCTGATTATGCAATGCATGTTACTGGTAATGAGTTACGTTACTCGTTACATTAAAAAAGTAATCTGATTACGTAATGCACGTTACTTGTAATGAGTTACTTTACTCGTTACATCAAAAAGGTAATCTGATTACCTAATGCACGTTACTTGTAATGATTTACGTTACTCGTTACATTAAAAAGGTAATCTGATTGCATAATGCACGTTACTTGTAATGAGTTACGTTACTCGTTACATTAAAAAAGTCATCTGATTACGTAAAGCATGTTACTTGTAATGAGATACGTTACTTGTTACATTAAAAAGGTAATCTGATTCTGTAAAGCACGTTACTTGTAATGAGTTACTTTACTCGTTACATCAAAAGGTAACCTGATTATGTAATGCATGTTACTTGTAATGAGTTACATTACTCGTTACATTAAAAAGGTAATCTGATTATGCAATGCACGTTACTTGTAATGCGTAGCATTACTTGTTACATTAAAAAGGTAATCTGATTATGCAATGCACGTTACTTGTAATGAGTTACATTACTTGTTACATTAAAAAGGTAATCTGATTATGTAATGTATGTTACTTGTAATGAGTTACATTACTCGTTACATTAAAAAGGTAATCTGATTATGCAATGCACGTTACTTGTAATTAGTTACATTACTTGTTACATTAAAAAGGTAATCTGATTCCTTAACGTCTCGGTTACGTATGTAACCCTCGTTCCCTGAAGGAAGGGAACGGAGATGTTACGTCAGTTACTGACGGAATGGGGGTTTCGCCTAGAAGCCAATCGCCTTTGAGCTCTACAAAACGAGCCAATGGCATGAAAATGCCATGGGTCTGCGGAATTTGCATGCCGCAACCCCGCCCCACGGCGTGGGTATAAAGGGCGTTGCGTGGCAATCTCGCATTATGTTTACCTGCTGAAGAGCCGAGGCATGAGCGCCCGGCCAGTTCCAGCGGTACAGCGGTCATGGCAGGGGGACGTAACGTCTCCGTTCCCTTCCTTCAGGGAACGAGGGTTACATACGTAACCGAGACGGTGCTGGAGGAGCTCAGGGCTTACTGGGGAAGCTCACCTGAGAGGAAAAGCGCACGCATCCAGTCCGCGGAGTGGAATGGCGCAGCAAGCGAAGACACCTGAGCCTGTCCGGTTACTGGCCAGTAGGGGCGAGTACACGAGAGGATACAGGCTCCACTCGGAGATTATAAAATCTTGCGAATGTGTTGGGTGTCGCCCAGCCTGCAGCTCTACAAACGTCTGTTAGCGAGGCGCCATGCGCTAGAGCCCAAGAGGAGGCAACACTCCTGGTGGAGTGTGCTCTTACCCCGAGGGGGCATGGCATGCCCTGGACTTGATATGCCAGGACAATGGCGTCCACTATCCAGTGGGACAACCTCTGCTTGGAGAGAGCCTTCCCTTTTTGCTGCCCTCCGTAACAGACAAAGAGCTGGTCTGAGGTCCTGAAACACTGCGTCCGGTCTACGTAAGCGCGAAGGGCGCGTACTGGACAGAGCAGTGCCAAGGCTGGGTCTGCCTCCTCCAAGGGCAGCGCTTGCAGGTTCACCACCTGGTCCCTTAAGGGAGTGGTGGGAACCTTGGGCACGTATCCATCTCCTCCTATGGAGTCCACCGAGGGTCCCCTCGGTCAGGGAATAGTACCAGCGGCAATGGGAAGAGTCGCGGGAGGCAAACAGATCTATCTGTGCGTCGCCAAACTGTTCCCAAATCAGCTGAACCGTCTGGGGATGGAGTCTCCATTCCCCCGGGAGCGGCTGGAACCGCGACAGCTCGTCGGCTGCGCAGTTCAGGTCTCCCGGGATGTGAACGGCACGAAGCGACCTCAGATGCTTCTGACTCCATAGGAGGAGATGGCGGGCGAGTTGCGACATCCGGTGGGAGCGTAGACCACCTTGTCTGTTGATGTACGCTACTGTCGCCGTGCTGTCTGAACGGACCAGAACGTGTTTGTCCTTGAGCAGGGCTCGAAAGTGGTGCAGGGCAAGACGTACGGCCAGCAACTCGAGGCAATTGACATGCCATAGGCGCTGGGGTCCTATCCAGGAGCCCGCGGCAGCATGTCCCTTGCACATGGCGCCCCAGCCCGTGGAAGAGGCATCTGTTGTGACAACAACATGCCTGGAAACTCGTTCTAGGGGAACACCTGCCCGTAGAAAGCTGAGGTTCGACCACGGGGTGAAGGTCTGACGGCAGGCTCGGGTCACTGGGACCTGGAGGGTGCCGTGTTGCCATGCCCATCTCGGGACTCGATCGCAGAGCCAGTGCTGAAGCGGTCTCATATGGAGCAGACCAAGCGGGGTCACCGCAGCTGCTGACGCCATATGCCCCAGGAGCCTCTGAAAAAGTTTCAGTGGAACCGCACTCTTGCCCTCGAACTGGCGAAGACAAGTCAGCAGAGACTGCGCGCGCTCGCTCGTAAGCTGCGCGAACATGGCGACCAAGTCGATTTCCATACCGAGAAAAGAGATCCTCTGCGCTGGGGAGAGTTTGTTCTTTTCCCAGTTGACCCGAAGGCCCAGACGGGCGAGGTGCTGAAGCACCAGATCCCTGTGTTCGCAAACCTGATCCCGAGAGTGGCCTAGAATCAGCCAGTCGTCGAGATAGTTCAGGATGCGAACCCCGTGTTGCCTGAGCGGCACAAGGGCTGCCTCGACAATCTTCGTAAAGACGCGAGGGGACAGGGCTAGCCCGAAGGGGAGAACCGTGTACTGATATGCCTGCCCCTCGAAGGCAAACCGTAGAAACGGTCTGTGTCGAGGAAGAATGGAGACATGAAAGTACGCGTCCTTCAGGTCGATCGCTGCAAACCAATCCGAGGGACGAACGCACTCGAAAATGCGTTTGGCTGTCAACATCTTGAATGGAAGCCTGTGCAGGGTTCGGTTCAAGACGCGCAGGTCCAGGATTGGCCGTAACCCACCGGTCTCCTGGGAAAGAACCGAGGTCACCTCCGAGCCGCCCGTCTCAGGACCGCCGCTTAGACTGCCGTTTGGCAGGCTGGGGGGCTGGGACGGGCGGGGCCGCCTTTCTGCGACGTCCTCCACGCCTCGGCCCGGGTGAAGGCTGCTGCTGGGGCCGGGCAGGAGGGGCGGGAGTCGCAGGGGGGCGGCCTCGGCGGGGAGCAGACTGAGGCATCTGAGCCGGCGGCTGGGTGGAGGCAGCAGCTGGGCGCCGGGGCAGAATGTGTTTAATTGCCTCAGTCTGCTTCTGAGCGGTCGAGAACTGTTGGGCGAAGTCCTCGACCGCCCCGCCGAATAGCCCATCCTGGGAAATGGGAGAATTGAGGAAACGTGTCCGCTCAGATTCTCTCATATCAGCCAGGTTGAGCCATAGAAGTCGCTCCTGGACCACCGAAGTGGACATCACCTGACCAAGAGAGCGAGCGGTCACCTTCGTCGCTCGTAGAGCGAGGTCGGTGGCCGTCCGCAACTCCTGCATTAATGCAGGGTCAGCATTGCCCTCGTGCATGTCCATGAGCACCTTGGCCTGATAGACCTGTAGGGTGGCCATGGCATGCAGGGCGGACGCGGCATGGCCCGCAGCTCTGTAGGTCTTCGCCGTCAACGTGGACGTGAATCTACAGGCTTTGGACGGGTGCTTTGGGTCACCGCGCCATGTCGAAGCACTCTGAGGACACAGTTGCATCGCAACAGAGCGCTCAACAGGGGGAACCCCAGTGTACCCTTTCACCGCGCCGCCATCGAGGGCAGTGAAGGCGGAAGTGGTTGCCGAGCGATCGCGAAAAGTCAGGGGAGACTTCCACGATTTCGACACCTCTTCATGCACTTCCGGGAAGAAAGGCACTGGGGGCTGACGGGCGCCTTCGGCACGGGCTGCCCCCAGATACCAATCATCTAGCCGGGAACGCTCGGGACATGGCGGAGGTTTCCACACAAGCCCAATCGTCTCGGCCGCCCTGGCAAACATGGCTGTGAGTTCCGGATCGGACTCGGGCAATGCTGGGACTCCCGAAGGAGGCAACATAGCCGAATCGTCATCTCCGGAGGAGTCCAGCCCACCTTGTGATGCGGTGATCGACATAGCATCCTCCGCGGGTGCACCAAATGAAACGCAGGGCCCCGAACGGGAAGCCCCGGCGCCCTCATCAGGCAACACCACGGTTGCAGTGTGCAGGAGGGGGGTGTGGCCCGAGGAGGATTCGTCGGGTTGTTCCACACCGTAACCCTCACCCTGACCACCAGCCAAAGTACCCCCTCCAGTGGAGGAAGTAGATTGGGGTGTGGTAGAGGGGACTCTCCCCCCATTACGGAGATCATGGAGTCTCGATCACAACACTGAGATGGTCATGTTCCCGCAGTGAGAACATGACTCATCCATGAACGCGCGTTCAGCGTGCACGAGGCCCAAGCACGCCAAACAGCGATCATGACCATCAAACGGAGGTACCAGTCGACCGCACCCAGAAACGGAGCACGGGCGAGCCATCTTTAAAAAGACGTGCCACGTGCAGCTCTTTTAGAGAGGAGTGAAAAACTCTGCAGAATGCCGAAGCACCCAGGGAGAACGCGCACGCTGTGCTCGATCACTGCACAGATCAGACAGGAAATGAGGAACTCGCTGGAACGTGCCGTAACACCAACACTCTGGAGAGAAACTCGTCTTGAAGAGGAAAGCGCTCAGGCAGTAAACTCGGCTCTGAAGCAGAAACATAATGCGAGATTGCCACGCAACGCCCTTTATACCCACGCCGTGGGGCGGGGTTGCGGCATGCAAATTCCGCAGACCCGTGGCATTTTCATGCCATTGGCTCGTTTTGTAGAGCTCAAAGGCGATTGGCTTCTAGGCGAAACCCCCATTCCGTCAGTAACTGACGTAACTCGTAGTGTACTGACTGAAAGGGAATGCACGTTACTTGTAATGAGTTACATTACTCGTTACATTAAAAAGGTAATCTGATTCCGTAATGCACGTTACTTGTAATTAGTTACGTTACTCGTTACATTAAAAAGGTAATCTGATTCCGTAATGCACGTTACTTGTAAAGAGTTACGTTACTTGTTACATCAAAAAGGTAATCTGATTACATAATGCATGTTACTTGTAATACGTTAACCCCAACACTGTTTATTTCAGATGTGATGGAAAACACCGGATTGCTAGTTTTTCCACAGTCTGAAAACATCAAGATTTCAGTCTGGGGTTTTCTCAGAGAGAAGAGCTACGGTAGAAATGTGTCCATTTTGAACAAAATTAGAAATATCAGCCAATAAGGGTAAATCGACATACTTTGGTTTTCTATATAGTCTGAGTTGGGTTTCCACAGAGTTGTACTTTCACCGGTTGTAGAAATCTTTGATGGAATCACCTTGTCATGTTCTGATATCAAAGACACACAAAGTTCAACTTGTATGAAATTTCTTCTCCGTTTGCTGGTCAAACTGGAAATTGCGTTTGCTATAATTGAAGCTGTATTATATTTTTTGTATACATTTTATAGTTTTCACATGATTTTATATTCTATTCATAGGTTTGTCATATATACAAAGTATCATGGTTTTATTACTGTATGTTTAATACAGTATCTTTTCAGTTAAAACCAAAAAAATGCATATTGTCCACTTAAGTGGACATCTGAAAATGTGTGTAAAAAAACACATATCTGCCTTTTTTAATATGCTTAAAGGTTTGTTTAAAAATACAAAAACCTAGATATAAAACTCTAATAATGGGTCTAGTGCACACAGTGAGATCCTGAAAATATTATATAATATTGATTTTGTTTCAAGTGAATATAAGAAGGAAATTTAGACAAAAGAAGCGCTCTCTCTCCATCTCTCTCACATCATAACCTAATTTAGCGGGTATGATACCATAACGTCATCTCATCAGGCAGTCTTCCTTCGAATGGCAGGCCTTAAATGCTCTGACATAAAATATCTGTCTGTTGCAATTTTATCCTGCCATTTGCAGCAATTATTCCTGGAGAAAAAGAAGGAATGTTGTATCACAATGCCAGTAGACAATGAATTGAACAGATTAAGTCCCTTCCACTTTTCCTTTCTGATACAATGAGCAATTTCATTCATTTTCTTTTCAACAGGTGTGTGTGGTTTCCATCTGTAGCCAGTTGGATGTGTACTGTTACTCATTAGGGAATCACATTATAATTGGTTCTTGTTAAAGTCAACATGAAACAGCATTTGCAGCAGGAGTGGGAAACAATTAGAATTTAAGAGCTGGCTCACGTTCAAATCAAGAGTTGGAATGACAAAAAGAGCAGTTTACTGAATTATATTCAAATAAATTAAACACAGTCTCAAAGCAGAGGAGTTCATCAGTCCAAAATGAGCCAAAATAAACTCAATTTCAATAGTGTGCTCTTCCATTAAAACTAATGGGATTATTCACACACTGTTCAAAGATTAGGGGTTGGTAAGATAAAAAAAAAAAAAAAATTGTATTTAATTAAAAAAACTTTTTTCAGCATCATTACTCCAGTCTTCAGTGTCACATGATACTATGATTCTAATATGATAATTTGATGCTCGAGAAACATTTCTGATTATTATCAATGTTGAAATCAGTTGTGCTGTTTAATTTTGTAAATTTGTTAAACTGATCTTTTTTTTTAGGATCCTTTGATGAATAGAAAGTTCAAAAGAACATCATTTATACAAAACATAAGTCTCTACTATCATATGTAAGTATTAATTTCCTTAAAACCATCATTACATTTTTAGGTGACATCAGCCAAAACCTTAATACATTTTGAAAGATTACGAAGACAAAGTACTTTTTCTTTACGTACTGATAAATTGTGCACAAAAATACCAGGAATGTGTTTATGTAAATAAAAGCTATTTAAATTTTGATTTTAAAAAGATATTCTGAACTAACTGAGTTTCCATCTCTCTCTCTCTCTCTCTCTCTCTCTCGCTCTCCTTTTTACACTTTTTTCTTTGTTCTGATCTTCAAACAATTTGAACATCCTTTGGCCACCAGGGGGATGAGATTAGAAAAAACAAGACTCAGAGTTTTGAGAACAAATTATCTTTCCATAATGAATGCTGATTCCTTGAGAATGTATTGTGCACACTTGAATGCTTTTAATGCATTTATCATGTCTTAAAGGAGATAAACTGTATGTAGAACTGTAAAACTGTCTGACTGTTTTCAAAAAGGTTTCCAACATTTCTACTCTCAGCAGAAAGCCCTGCCTCCAATGAGTCAAACTGTGGCTTGTTAGCATTGCCTTGTTATGGAAGAATTGAGAGTTATAAAGTCAGAATTTAGAGTTATAAAGTCAGAATTGTGAGATATAAAGTCAGAATTGAGAGATATAAAATCAGAATTGTGAGATATAAAGTCAGAATTGAGAGTTATAAAGTCAGAATTGAGAGTTATAAACTCAGAATTGCGAGATATAAAGTCAGAATTGTGTGATATAAAGTCAGAATTGTGAGATATAAAGTCAGAATTGAGAGTTATAAAGTCAGAATTGTGAGATATAAAGTCAGAATTGAGTTATAAAGTCAGAATTGAGTTGTAAAATCAGAATTGAGAGTTATAAAGTCAGAATTGAGAGTTATAAAGTCAGAATTGTGAGATATAAAGTCAGAATTGAGAGTTATAAAGTCAGAATTGAGAGTTATAAAGTCAGAATTGCGAGATATAAAGTCAGATTTGAGTTAAAAAGTCAGTATTGAGAGTTATAAAGTCAGAATTGAGTTATAAAGTCAGAATTGAGAGTTATAAAGTCAGAATTGTGAGATATAAAGTCAGAATTGAGAGTTATAAAGTCAGAATTGAGAGATATAAAGTCAGAATTGAGAGATATAAAGTCAGAATTGAGTTATAAAGTCAGAATTGAGAGTTATAAAGTCAGAATTGAGAGATATAAAGTCAGAATTGAGAGTTATAAAGTCAGAATTGTGAGATATAAAGTCAGAATTGAGAGTTATAAAGTCAGAATTGAGTTATAAAGTCAGAATTGAGAGATATAAAGTCAGAATTGTGAGATATAAAGTCAGAATTGAGAGATATAAAGTCAGAATTGAGAGTTATAAAGTCAGAATTGTGAGATATAAAGTCAGAATTGAGTTATAAAGTCAGAATTGAGAGTTATAAAGTCAGAATTGCGAGATATAAAGTCAGATTTGAGTTAAAAAGTCAGTATTGAGAGTTATAAAGTCAGAATTGAGTTATAAAGTCAGAATTGAGAGTTATAAAGTCAGAATTGTGAGATATAAAGTCAGAATTGAGAGTTATAAAGTCAGAATTGAGAGATATAAAGTCAGAATTGAGAGATATAAAGTCAGAATTGAGTTATAAAGTCAGAATTGAGAGTTATAAAGTCAGAATTGAGAGATATAAAGTCAGAATTGAGAGTTATAAAGTCAGAATTGTGAGATATAAAGTCAGAATTGAGAGTTATAAAGTCAGAATTGAGTTATAAAGTCAGAATTGAGAGATATAAAGTCAGAATTGTGAGATATAAAGTCAGAATTGAGAGATATAAAGTCAGAATTGAGAGTTATAAAGTCAGAATTGTGAGATATAAAGTCAGAATTGAGAGTTATAAAGTCAGAATTGAGTTATAAAGTCAGAATTGAGAGATATAAAGTCAGAATTGTGAGATATAAAGTCAGAATTGAGAGTTATAAAGTCAGAATTGAGAGATATAAAGTCAGAATTGAGATATAAAGTCAGAATTGAGTTATAAAGTCAGAATTGAGAGTTATAAAGTCAGAATTGAGTTATAAAGTCAGAATTGAATTATAAAGTCAGAATTGAGAGTTATAAAGTCAGAATTGAGAGTTATAAAGTCAGAATTGTGAGATATAAAGTCAGAATTGAGAGTTATAAAGTCAGAATTGAGAGTTATAAAGTCAGAATTGAGTTATAAAGTCAGAATTGAGAGATATAAAGTCAGAATTGAGAGATATAAAGTCAGAATTGTGAGATATAAAGTCAGAATTGAGAGTTATAAAGTCAGAATTGAGAGATATAAAGTCAGAATTGAGTTATAAAGTCAGAATTGAGAGATATAAAGTCAGAATTGAGTTATAAAGTCAGAATTGAGAGTTATAAAGTCAGAATTGAGTTATAAAGTCAGAATTGTGAGATATAAAGTCAGAATTGAGAGTTATAAAGTCAGAATTGAGAGTTATAAAGTCAGAATTGTGAGATATAAAGTCAGAATTGAGAGTTATAAAGTCAGAATTGCGAGATATAAAGTCAGAATTGAGTAATAAAGTCAGAATTGAGAGTTATAAAGTCAGAATTGAGTTATAAAGTCAGAATTGAGAGATATAAAGTCAGAATTGTGTGATATAAAGTCAGAATTGAGTTATAAAGTCAGAATTGAGAGTTATAAAGTCAGAATTGAGAGATATAAAGTCAGATTTGAGTTATAAAGTCAGAATTGAGAGTTATTAAGTCAGAATTGTGAGATATAAAGTCAGAATTGAGAGTTATAAAGTCAGAATTGAGAGATATAAAGTCAGAATTGAGAGATATAAAGTCAGAATTGAGAGATATAAAGTCAGAATTGAGAGATATAAAGTCAGAATTGAGAGTTATAAAGTCAGAATTGAGAGATATAAAGTCAGAATTGAGAGATATAAAGTCAGAATTGAGAGTTATAAAGTCAGAATTGAGAGATATAAAGTCAGAATTGAGTTATAAAGTCAGAATTGAGAGATATAAAGTCAGAATTGAGTTATAAAGTCAGAATTGAGAGTTATAAAGTCAGAATTGAGTTATAAAGTCAGAATTGTGAGATATAAAGTCAGAATTGAGAGTTATAAAGTCAGAATTGAGAGTTATAAAGTCAGAATTGTGAGATATAAAGTCAGAATTGAGAGTTATAAAGTCAGAATTGCGAGATATAAAGTCAGAATTGAGTAATAAAGTCAGAATTGAGAGTTATAAAGTCAGAATTGAGTTATAAAGTCAGAATTGAGAGATATAAAGTCAGAATTGTGTGATATAAAGTCAGAATTGAGTTATAAAGTCAGAATTGAGAGTTATAAAGTCAGAATTGAGTTATAAAGTCAGAATTGAGAGATATAAAGTCAGAATTGTGAGATATAAAGTCAGAATTGAGAGTTATAAAGTCAGAATTGAGAGATATAAAGTCAGAATTGAGATATAAAGTCAGAATTGAGTTATAAAGTCAGAATTGAGAGTTATAAAGTCAGAATTGAGTTATAAAGTCAGAATTGAATTATAAAGTCAGAATTGAGAGTTATAAAGTCAGAATTGAGAGTTATAAAGTCAGAATTGTGAGATATAAAGTCAGAATTGAGAGTTATAAAGTCAGAATTGAGAGTTATAAAGTCAGAATTGAGTTATAAAGTCAGAATTGAGAGATATAAAGTCAGAATTGAGAGATATAAAGTCAGAATTGAGAGATATAAAGTCAGAATTGAGTTATAAAGTCAGAATTGAGAGTTATAAAGTCAGAATTGAGAGTTATAAAGTCAGAATTGAGAGATATAAAGTCAGAATTGTGAGATATAAAGTCAGAATTGAGAGTTATAAAGTCAGAATTGAGAGATATAAAGTCAGAATTGAGTTATAAAGTCAGAATTGAGAGATATAAAGTCAGAATTGAGTTATAAAGTCAGAATTGAGAGTTATAAAGTCAGAATTGAGTTATAAAGTCAGAATTGTGAGATATAAAGTCAGAATTGAGAGTTATAAAGTCAGAATTGAGAGTTATAAAGTCAGAATTGTGAGATATAAAGTCAGAATTGAGAGTTATAAAGTCAGAATTGCGAGATATAAAATCAGAATTGAGTAATAAAGTCAGAATTGAGAGTTATAAAGTCAGAATTGAGTTATAAAGTCAGAATTGAGAGATATAAAGTCAGAATTGTGTGATATAAAGTCAGAATTGAGTTATAAAGTCAGAATTGAGAGTTATAAAGTCAGAATTGAGAGATATAAAGTCAGATTTGAGAGATATAAAGTCAGAATTGAGTTATAAAGTCAGAATTGAGAGTTATAAAGTCAGAATTGAGAGTTATAAAGTCAGAATTGAGAGATATAAAGTCAGAATTGAGAGATATAAAGTCAGAATTGAGAGTTATAAAGTCAGAATTGAGAGATATAAAGTCAGAATTGAGAGATATAAAGTCAGAATTGAGAGTTATAAAGTCAGAATTGAGAGATATAAAGTCAGAATTGAGAGATATAAAGTCAGAATTGAGTTATAAAGTCAGAATTGAGAGTTATAAAGTCAGAATTGAGAGATATAAAGTCAGAATTGAGAGTTATAAAGTCAGAATTGTGAGATATAAAGTCAGAATTGAGAGTTATAAAGTCAGAATTGAGTTATAAAGTCAGAATTGAGAGATATAAAGTCAGAATTGTGAGATATAAAGTCAGAATTGAGAGATATAAAGTCAGAATTGAGAGTTATAAAGTCAGAATTGTGAGATATAAAGTCAGAATTGAGAGTTATAAAGTCAGAATTGAGTTATAAAGTCAGAATTGAGAGATATAAAGTCAGAATTGTGAGATATAAAGTCAGAATTGAGAGTTATAAAGTCAGAATTGAGAGATATAAAGTCAGAATTGAGATATAAAGTCAGAATTGAGTTATAAAGTCAGAATTGAGAGTTATAAAGTCAGAATTGAGTTATAAAGTCAGAATTGAATTATAAAGTCAGAATTGAGAGTTATAAAGTCAGAATTGAGAGTTATAAAGTCAGAATTGTGAGATATAAAGTCAGAATTGAGAGTTATAAAGTCAGAATTGAGAGTTATAAAGTCAGAATTGAGTTATAAAGTCAGAATTGAGAGATATAAAGTCAGAATTGAGAGATATAAAGTCAGAATTGAGAGATATAAAGTCAGAATTGTGAGATATAAAGTCAGAATTGAGAGTTATAAAGTCAGAATTGAGAGATATAAAGTCAGAATTGAGTTATAAAGTCAGAATTGAGAGATATAAAGTCAGAATTGAGTTATAAAGTCAGAATTGAGAGTTATAAAGTCAGAATTGAGTTATAAAGTCAGAATTGTGAGATATAAAGTCAGAATTGAGAGTTATAAAGTCAGAATTGAGAGTTATAAAGTCAGAATTGTGAGATATAAAGTCAGAATTGAGAGTTATAAAGTCAGAATTGCGAGATATAAAGTCAGAATTGAGTAATAAAGTCAGAATTGAGAGTTATAAAGTCAGAATTGAGTTATAAAGTCAGAATTGAGAGATATAAAGTCAGAATTGTGTGATATAAAGTCAGAATTGAGTTATAAAGTCAGAATTGAGAGTTATAAAGTCAGAATTGAGAGATATAAAGTCAGATTTGAGTTATAAAGTCAGAATTGAGAGTTATTAAGTCAGAATTGTGAGATATAAAGTCAGAATTGAGAGTTATAAAGTCAGAATTGAGAGATATAAAGTCAGAATTGAGAGATATAAAGTCAGAATTGAGAGATATAAAGTCAGAATTGAGAGATATAAAGTCAGAATTGAGAGTTATAAAGTCAGAATTGAGAGATATAAAGTCAGAATTGAGAGATATAAAGTCAGAATTGAGAGTTATAAAGTCAGAATTGAGAGATATAAAGTCAGAATTGAGTTATAAAGTCAGAATTGAGAGATATAAAGTCAGAATTGAGTTATAAAGTCAGAATTGAGAGTTATAAAGTCAGAATTGAGTTATAAAGTCAGAATTGTGAGATATAAAGTCAGAATTGAGAGTTATAAAGTCAGAATTGAGAGTTATAAAGTCAGAATTGTGAGATATAAAGTCAGAATTGAGAGTTATAAAGTCAGAATTGCGAGATATAAAGTCAGAATTGAGTAATAAAGTCAGAATTGAGAGTTATAAAGTCAGAATTGAGTTATAAAGTCAGAATTGAGAGATATAAAGTCAGAATTGTGTGATATAAAGTCAGAATTGAGTTATAAAGTCAGAATTGAGAGTTATAAAGTCAGAATTGAGTTATAAAGTCAGAATTGAGAGATATAAAGTCAGAATTGTGAGATATAAAGTCAGAATTGAGAGTTATAAAGTCAGAATTGAGAGATATAAAGTCAGAATTGAGATATAAAGTCAGAATTGAGTTATAAAGTCAGAATTGAGAGTTATAAAGTCAGAATTGAGTTATAAAGTCAGAATTGAATTATAAAGTCAGAATTGAGAGTTATAAAGTCAGAATTGAGAGTTATAAAGTCAGAATTGTGAGATATAAAGTCAGAATTGAGAGTTATAAAGTCAGAATTGAGAGTTATAAAGTCAGAATTGAGTTATAAAGTCAGAATTGAGAGATATAAAGTCAGAATTGAGAGATATAAAGTCAGAATTGAGAGATATAAAGTCAGAATTGAGTTATAAAGTCAGAATTGAGAGTTATAAAGTCAGAATTGAGAGTTATAAAGTCAGAATTGAGTTATAAAGTCAGAATTGAGAGATATAAAGTCAGAATTGAGAGTTATAAAGTCAGAATTGAGAGATATAAAGTCAGAATTGAGTTATAAAGTCAGAATTGAGAGATATAAAGTCAGAATTGAGTTATAAAGTCAGAATTGAGAGTTATAAAGTCAGAATTGAGTTATAAAGTCAGAATTGTGAGATATAAAGTCAGAATTGAGAGTTATAAAGTCAGAATTGAGAGTTATAAAGTCAGAATTGTGAGATATAAAGTCAGAATTGAGAGTTATAAAGTCAGAATTGCGAGATATAAAGTCAGAATTGAGTAATAAAGTCAGAATTGAGAGTTATAAAGTCAGAATTGAGTTATAAAGTCAGAATTGAGAGATATAAAGTCAGAATTGTGTGATATAAAGTCAGAATTGAGTTATAAAGTCAGAATTGAGAGTTATAAAGTCAGAATTGAGAGATATAAAGTCAGATTTGAGTTATAAAGTCAGAATTGAGAGTTATAAAGTCAGAATTGCGAGATATAAAGTCAGAATTGAGTAATAAAGTCAGAATTGAGAGTTATAAAGTCAGAATTGAGTTATAAAGTCAGAATTGAGAGATATAAAGTCAGAATTGTGTGATATAAAGTCAGAATTGTGAGATATAAAGTCAGAATTGAGAGTTATAAAGTCAGAATTGCGAGATATAAAGTCAGAATTGAGTAATAAAGTCAGAATTGAGAGTTATAAAGTCAGAATTGAGTTATAAAGTCAGAATTGAGAGATATAAAGTCAGAATTGTGTGATATAAAGTCAGAATTGAGTTATAAAGTCAGAATTGAGAGTTATAAAGTCAGAATTGAGAGATATAAAGTCAGATTTGAGTTATAAAGTCAGAATTGAGAGTTATTAAGTCAGAATTGTGAGATATAAAGTCAGAATTGAGAGTTATAAAGTCAGAATTGAGAGATATAAAGTCAGAATTGAGAGATATAAAGTCAGAATTGAGAGATATAAAGTCAGAATTGAGAGATATAAAGTCAGAATTGAGAGTTATAAAGTCAGAATTGAGAGATATAAAGTCAGAATTGAGAGATATAAAGTCAGAATTGAGAGTTATAAAGTCAGAATTGAGAGATATAAAGTCAGAATTGAGTTATAAAGTCAGAATTGAGAGATATAAAGTCAGAATTGAGTTATAAAGTCAGAATTGAGAGTTATAAAGTCAGAATTGAGTTATAAAGTCAGAATTGTGAGATATAAAGTCAGAATTGAGAGTTATAAAGTCAGAATTGAGAGTTATAAAGTCAGAATTGTGAGATATAAAGTCAGAATTGAGAGTTATAAAGTCAGAATTGCGAGATATAAAGTCAGAATTGAGTAATAAAGTCAGAATTGAGAGTTATAAAGTCAGAATTGAGTTATAAAGTCAGAATTGAGAGATATAAAGTCAGAATTGTGTGATATAAAGTCAGAATTGAGTTATAAAGTCAGAATTGAGAGTTATAAAGTCAGAATTGAGTTATAAAGTCAGAATTGAGAGATATAAAGTCAGAATTGTGAGATATAAAGTCAGAATTGAGAGTTATAAAGTCAGAATTGAGAGATATAAAGTCAGAATTGAGATATAAAGTCAGAATTGAGTTATAAAGTCAGAATTGAGAGTTATAAAGTCAGAATTGAGTTATAAAGTCAGAATTGAATTATAAAGTCAGAATTGAGAGTTATAAAGTCAGAATTGAGAGTTATAAAGTCAGAATTGTGAGATATAAAGTCAGAATTGAGAGTTATAAAGTCAGAATTGAGAGTTATAAAGTCAGAATTGAGTTATAAAGTCAGAATTGAGAGATATAAAGTCAGAATTGAGAGATATAAAGTCAGAATTGAGAGATATAAAGTCAGAATTGAGTTATAAAGTCAGAATTGAGAGTTATAAAGTCAGAATTGAGAGTTATAAAGTCAGAATTGAGAGATATAAAGTCAGAATTGTGAGATATAAAGTCAGAATTGAGAGTTATAAAGTCAGAATTGAGAGATATAAAGTCAGAATTGAGTTATAAAGTCAGAATTGAGAGATATAAAGTCAGAATTGAGTTATAAAGTCAGAATTGAGAGTTATAAAGTCAGAATTGAGTTATAAAGTCAGAATTGTGAGATATAAAGTCAGAATTGAGAGTTATAAAGTCAGAATTGAGAGTTATAAAGTCAGAATTGTGAGATATAAAGTCAGAATTGAGAGTTATAAAGTCAGAATTGCGAGATATAAAGTCAGAATTGAGTAATAAAGTCAGAATTGAGAGTTATAAAGTCAGAATTGAGTTATAAAGTCAGAATTGAGAGATATAAAGTCAGAATTGTGTGATATAAAGTCAGAATTGAGTTATAAAGTCAGAATTGAGAGTTATAAAGTCAGAATTGAGAGATATAAAGTCAGATTTGAGTTATAAAGTCAGAATTGAGAGTTATAAAGTCAGAATTGCGAGATATAAAGTCAGAATTGAGTAATAAAGTCAGAATTGAGAGTTATAAAGTCAGAATTGAGTTATAAAGTCAGAATTGAGAGATATAAAGTCAGAATTGTGTGATATAAAGTCAGAATTGAGTTATAAAGTCAGAATTGAGAGTTATAAAGTCAGAATTGAGAGATATAAAGTCAGATTTGAGTTATAAAGTCAGAATTGAGAGTTATTAAGTCAGAATTGTGAGATATAAAGTCAGAATTGAGAGTTATAAAGTCAGAATTGAGAGATATAAAGTCAGAATTGAGAGATATAAAGTCAGAATTGAGAGATATAAAGTCAGAATTGAGAGATATAAAGTCAGAATTGAGAGTTATAAAGTCAGAATTGAGAGATATAAAGTCAGAATTGAGAGATATAAAGTCAGAATTGAGAGTTATAAAGTCAGAATTGAGAGATATAAAGTCAGAATTGAGTTATAAAGTCAGAATTGAGAGATATAAAGTCAGAATTGAGTTATAAAGTCAGAATTGAGAGTTATAAAGTCAGAATTGAGTTATAAAGTCAGAATTGTGAGATATAAAGTCAGAATTGAGAGTTATAAAGTCAGAATTGAGAGTTATAAAGTCAGAATTGTGAGATATAAAGTCAGAATTGAGAGTTATAAAGTCAGAATTGCGAGATATAAAGTCAGATTTGAGTAATAAAGTCAGAATTGAGAGTTATAAAGTCAGAATTGAGTTATAAAGTCAGAATTGAGAGATATAAAGTCAGAATTGTGTGATATAAAGTCAGAATTGAGTTATAAAGTCAGAATTGAGAGTTATAAAGTCAGAATTGAGTTATAAAGTCAGAATTGAGAGATATAAAGTCAGAATTGTGAGATATAAAGTCAGAATTGAGAGTTATAAAGTCAGAATTGAGAGATATAAAGTCAGAATTGAGATATAAAGTCAGAATTGAGTTATAAAGTCAGAATTGAGAGTTATAAAGTCAGAATTGAGTTATAAAGTCAGAATTGAATTATAAAGTCAGAATTGAGAGTTATAAAGTCAGAATTGAGAGTTATAAAGTCAGAATTGTGAGATATAAAGTCAGAATTGAGAGTTATAAAGTCAGAATTGAGAGTTATAAAGTCAGAATTGAGTTATAAAGTCAGAATTGAGAGATATAAAGTCAGAATTGAGAGATATAAAGTCAGAATTGAGAGATATAAAGTCAGAATTGAGTTATAAAGTCAGAATTGAGAGTTATAAAGTCAGAATTGAGAGTTATAAAGTCAGAATTGAGAGATATAAAGTCAGAATTGTGAGATATAAAGTCAGAATTGAGAGTTATAAAGTCAGAATTGAGAGATATAAAGTCAGAATTGAGTTATAAAGTCAGAATTGAGAGATATAAAGTCAGAATTGAGTTATAAAGTCAGAATTGAGAGTTATAAAGTCAGAATTGAGTTATAAAGTCAGAATTGTGAGATATAAAGTCAGAATTGAGAGTTATAAAGTCAGAATTGAGAGTTATAAAGTCAGAATTGTGAGATATAAAGTCAGAATTGAGAGTTATAAAGTCAGAATTGCGAGATATAAAGACAGAATTGAGTAATAAAGTCAGAATTGAGAGTTATAAAGTCAGAATTGAGTTATAAAGTCAGAATTGAGAGATATAAAGTCAGAATTGTGTGATATAAAGTCAGAATTGAGTTATAAAGTCAGAATTGAGAGTTATAAAGTCAGAATTGAGAGATATAAAGTCAGATTTGAGTTATAAAGTCAGAATTGAGAGTTATTAAGTCAGAATTGTGAGATATAAAGTCAGAATTGAGAGTTATAAAGTCAGAATTGAGAGATATAAAGTCAGAATTGAGAGATATAAAGTCAGAATTGAGAGATATAAAGTCAGAATTGAGAGTTATAAAGTCAGAATTGAGAGTTATAAAGTCAGAATTGAGAGATATAAAGTCAGAATTGAGAGTTATAAAGTCAGAATTGAGAGATATAAAGTCAGAATTGAGAGTTATAAAGTCAGAATTGAGAGTTATAAAGTCAGAATTGAGAGTTATAAAGTCAGAATTGAGAGTTATAAAGTCAGAATTGAGAGATATAAAGTCAGAATTGAGAGTTATAAAGTCAGAATTGAGAGTTATAAAGTCAGAATTGTGAGATATAAAGTCAGAATTGAGAGTTATAAAGTCAGAATTGAGAGATATAAAGTCAGAATTGAGAGTTATAAAGTCAGAATTGAGTTATAAAGTCAGAATTGAGAGTTATAAAGTCAGAATTGAGTTATAAAGTCAGAATTGAGAGTTATAAAGTCAGAATTGAGTTATAAAGTCAGAATTGAGAGTTATAAAGTCAGATTTGAGAGTTATAAAGTCAGAATTGAGTTATAAAGTCAGAATTGAGAGCTATAAAGTCAGAATTGAGAGTTATAAAGTCAGAATTGAGTTATAAAGTCAGAATTGAGAGTTATAAAGTCAGAATTGCGAATTATAAAGTCAGAATTGAGAGATATAAAGTCAGAATTGAGAGTTATAAAGTCAGAATTGAGAGATATAAAGTCAGAATTGAGAGTTATAAAGTCAGAATTGAGAGATATAAAAGTCAGAATTGTGAGATATAAAGTCAGAATGGAGAGTTATAAAGTCAGAATTGAGAGTTATAAAGTCAGAATTGAGTTATAAAGTCAGAATTGAGAGTTATAAAGTCAGAATTGAGAGATATAAAGTCAGAATTGAGAGATATAAAGTCAGAATTGAGAGTTATAAAGTCAGAATTGTGAGATATAAAGTCAGAATTTAGTTATAAAGTCAGAATTTAGTTATAAAATCAGAATTGAGTTATAAAGTCAGAATTGTGAGATATAAAGTCAGAATTGAGAGATATAAAGTCAGAATTGAGTTATAAAGTCAGAATTGAGAGATATAAAGTCAGAATTGAGAGATATAAAGTCAGAATTGAGTTATAAAGTCAGAATTGAGAGTTGTAAAGGCAGAATTGAGAGTTATAAAGTCAGAATTGAGAGTTATAAAGTCAGAATTGTGAGATATAAAGTCAGAATTAAGAGTTATAAAGTCAGAATTGAGAGATATAAAGTCAGAATTGAGAGTTATAAAGTCAGAATTGAGAGTTATAAAGTCAGAATTGAGAGATATAAAGTCAGAATTGAGAGATATAAAGTCAGAATTGAGTTATAAAGTCAGAATTGAGAGTTATAAAGTCAGAATTGAGAGTTATAAAGTCAGAATTGAGTTATAAAGTCAGAATTAAGAGTTATAAAGTCAGAATTGAGAGTTATAAAGTCAGAATTGAGAGTTATAAAGTCAGAATTGAGAGTTATAAAGTCAGAATTGAGTTATAAAGTTAGAATTGAGAGTTATAAAGTCAGAATTGCGAGATATAAAGTCAGATTTGAGTTAAAAAGTCAGAATTGAGAGTTATAAAGTCAGAATTGAGTTATAAAGTCAGAATTGAGAGATATAAAGTCAGAATTGTGTGATATAAAGTCAGAATTGAGTTATAAAGTCAGAATTGAGAGTTATAAAGTCAGATTTGAGTTATAAAGTCAGAATTGAGAGTTATAAAGTCAGAATTGTGAGATATAAAGTCAGAATTGAGAGATATAAAGTCAGAATTGAGTTATAAAGTCAGAATTGAGAGATATAAAGTCAGAATTGAGAGATATAAAGTCAGAATTGAGAGTTATAAAGTCAGAATTGAGAGTTATAAAGTCAGAATTGAGAGATATAAAGTCAGAATTGAGAGTTATAAAGTCAGAATTGAGAGATATAAAGTCAGAATTGAGAGTTATAAAGTCAGAATTGAGAGTTATAAAGTCAGAATTGAGAGTTATAAAGTCAGAATTGAGAGTTATAAAGTCAGAATTGAGAGATATAAAGTCAGAATTGAGAGTTATAAAGTCAGAATTGAGAGTTATAAAGTCAGAATTGTGAGATATAAAGTCAGAATTGAGAGTTATAAAGTCAGAATTGAGAGATATAAAGTCAGAATTGAGAGTTATAAAGTCAGAATTGAGTTATAAAGTCAGAATTGAGAGTTATAAAGTCAGAATTGAGTTATAAAGTCAGAATTGAGAGTTATAAAGTCAGAATTGAGTTATAAAGTCAGAATTGAGAGTTATAAAGTCAGATTTGAGAGTTATAAAGTCAGAATTGAGTTATAAAGTCAGAATTGAGAGCTATAAAGTCAGAATTGAGAGTTATAAAGTCAGAATTGAGTTATAAAGTCAGAATTGAGAGTTATAAAGTCAGAATTGCGAATTATAAAGTCAGAATTGAGAGATATAAAGTCAGAATTGAGAGTTATAAAGTCAGAATTGAGAGATATAAAGTCAGAATTGAGAGTTATAAAGTCAGAATTGAGAGATATAAAAGTCAGAATTGTGAGATATAAAGTCAGAATGGAGAGTTATAAAGTCAGAATTGAGAGTTATAAAGTCAGAATTGAGTTATAAAGTCAGAATTGAGAGTTATAAAGTCAGAATTGAGAGATATAAAGTCAGAATTGAGAGATATAAAGTCAGAATTGAGAGTTATAAAGTCAGAATTGTGAGATATAAAGTCAGAATTTAGTTATAAAGTCAGAATTTAGTTATAAAGTCAGAATTGAGTTATAAAGTCAGAATTGTGAGATATAAAGTCAGAATTGAGAGATATAAAGTCAGAATTGAGTTATAAAGTCAGAATTGAGAGATATAAAGTCAGAATTGAGAGATATAAAGTCAGAATTGAGTTATAAAGTCAGAATTGAGAGTTGTAAAGGCAGAATTGAGAGTTATAAAGTCAGAATTGAGAGTTATAAAGTCAGAATTGTGAGATATAAAGTCAGAATTAAGAGTTATAAAGTCAGAATTGAGAGATATAAAGTCAGAATTGAGAGTTATAAAGTCAGAATTGAGAGTTATAAAGTCAGAATTGAGAGATATAAAGTCAGAATTGAGAGATATAAAGTCAGAATTGAGTTATAAAGTCAGAATTGAGAGTTATAAAGTCAGAATTGAGAGTTATAAAGTCAGAATTGAGTTATAAAGTCAGAATTAAGAGTTATAAAGTCAGAATTGAGAGTTATAAAGTCAGAATTGAGAGTTATAAAGTCAGAATTGAGAGTTATAAAGTCAGAATTGAGTTATAAAGTTAGAATTGAGAGTTATAAAGTCAGAATTGCGAGATATAAAGTCAGATTTGAGTTAAAAAGTCAGAATTGAGAGTTATAAAGTCAGAATTGAGTTATAAAGTCAGAATTGAGAGATATAAAGTCAGAATTGTGTGATATAAAGTCAGAATTGAGTTATAAAGTCAGAATTGAGAGTTATAAAGTCAGATTTGAGTTATAAAGTCAGAATTGAGAGTTATAAAGTCAGAATTGTGAGATATAAAGTCAGAATTGAGAGATATAAAGTCAGAATTGAGTTATAAAGTCAGAATTGAGAGATATAAAGTCAGAATTGAGAGATATAAAGTCAGAATTGAGTAATAAAGTCAGAATTGAGAGATATAAAGTCAGAATTGAGTTATAAAGTCAGAATTGAGAGTTATAAAGTCAGAATTAAGAGTTATAAAGTCAGAATTGTGAGATATAAAGTCAGAATTGAGAGATATAAAGTCAGAATTGTGTGATATAAAGTCAGAATTGAGTAATAAAGTCAGAATTGAGTTATAAAGTCAGAATTGAGAGTTATAAAGTCAGAATTAAGAGTTATAAAGTCAGAATTGTGAGATATAAAGTCAGAATTGAGAGATATAAAGTCAGAATTGTGTGATATAAAGTCAGAATTGAGTTATAAAGTCAGAATTGAGAGTTATAAAGTCAGAATTGAGAGTTATAAAGTCAGAATTGAGAGTTATAAAGTCAGAATTGCGAGTTATAAAGTCAGAATTGCGAGATATAAAGTCAGAAGTCACTCGCAGTTATAAAGTCCAATTCTAATGAAAGAAAGACAGTTTTTTTCTCAGGAATGCGAGTTTATATCTTTATGCAATTCTGACTTTATAACTCACAGTTGCAAGTTTATATCAAGCAATTCTGAAAAAAAAAAAAAGAATTGAAAGATGTAAACTTGCAATTGTGAAAAAAAAGTCACAATTATCTTTTAAAATGTTTTATTCTGTGGCAGAAACAAGCTTCCATACCTGGTTAACCCCTACTGTTAGATGCTGGAATCTCACCATCTGTCTCCTTTGACAGCCATTTAAACACAGCTGTTTAATTCTGGCAATACCATAAATATTTCATTCACATATATATTATAACAGATTTTATAGACTCTTGCAGACTTACATTTGTAGTAATGCAGAGACCACTTGTTTTTGTAGTGCTATCAGCCAATCAGCATCATGATGTCACGTTCCAGAAGCTCCAGAGTCATTAGTTGCTTAGTCAAAGTATTTTAACAGAAAAATGACACACATTTTACACAGATTAAAGTTTAACAGGTGTAATATTTGTAATATTTGATCCTGAATCATTTTGGCATTATTGCTACTCTAATGCCACCCTACCTTGGCATCACTTGATAAATATGCTCTTTTTTTGCGGCCTACGGTGGACTGTCACCATCAAAAAAATATCATCCTCACCACTCAGATAGATAAAACCTCTCCTCAATCATCTGAGAGCTGTCAGAGACTAAAACGGCTCATTAATAGCTAAATGAATCACATAATAAAGCTCCTGGCATACCGCCTCATGCACCGCTATATGTTCACGTCATCTTTATTGATCCAGCTCCTGAGGGTTGATATACAGCACCGATCTAATTGTGTTCAGTGAAGAGTTTATGGCGTTTGCAAGGAGAAGCATCTATTAAAGGCTGCTTGGCTAGAAAGCCACGTGACAACCTGTCAACAAAGCCCTGAGATGAAATGGTGCCTCTGTCATTAAAAATAATAGCAACAGAAGAGTGGAAAGAGGAAGAAACATATTCAGTGAAAATCTAACTTGCAACTGCAAGTAAAGCGACCGAGGCGATACGGCGATAGACAGAAGGGGGGCAGGGATGAGAAAAAACATGAGAAAAAAAATATGACACCAGAAAACACAGCCACAAAGTGCTAATTAGAGAAATGGAACCTTTTCAGAAGCCACATTTGAGTATGAGACTATTAAATGAGATGCCTCATTCCCACTTTGTCACTCCCAGAATGCATTGCTGTTGCGAATGCATGGCAACACATTTCTGACAGAAGGTATTTGCCAACTTTCTGAACAGTGTGAGTACTGCAAGGTGGTGAAGGAGCCACACTTCAGCTTTTGTGTTTCTGTCACATTGCTGATATTCAACAAATCGTACAGAAAGTCTTGCTGTAATTTCATGAATTATTATTTTTTGAGAAATAATGAATGTAATTCTAATGGCAAACGATGAGATACATTTGACAATACAGTAAATCAATTCTAGTAAAAGAGGACTTTTTACAAAGTAAAAAGTAATGACAATTCATTCATTCATTTTTTTTAAATACCACATTCTCAGAAAAAAATGGTAGCCTATAAAAGCTGGATGGTAACCTTTAAAAGGTACTAATATGCACTCTTTTGCTACTAAGTTACTACCCTTTTGGAAAGGGTATAGCCCCAGTGACAGCTTTTGTACCTTTTTTCCTGAGTGCATTTACACATTGTCAAGTCAAGTCAACTTTATTTATATATAGTGCTTTTTACAATGCCGATTGTTTCAAAGCAGCTTCACAGTGTTAAACAGGAAAATAATGCAACCGATTTTGATTCGGCTGTACAGCCGCTCTGGAGAAAACTGGTCAGTCATCTAGCACATTTCAATTGTCATATAGCGACAATATGGGCAGATCAGTAATTTAGTTGATATAGTTAATTTAGTTTATTTAATTAATTACATTTATTTGGACAAAGGCGACAGTGGCAAGGAACCAAAACTCCATCAGGTGTCCTAATGGAGAAAAATAAACCTTGGGAGAAACCAGGCTCAGTCGGGGTGCCAGTTCTCCTCTGGCCAATTAACAAACAGTGTATGATTATTATTTTGGCAACCTTACAGGTCAGAAGTCATATTAGATCGGAATATTCGAAACATTGTCATAACCAGTCAGCCAAGTCTCACAAACCTTAATCACAACATAACCGTGCAGGTGTTTGATTTAGGAACAACCTGCTCATGACTAATTCTGTCGAGAATCGGACACTAATCGTCTTGTATCACTTTTACTCACTGAAAAGAGCCGATTCATAAAATGAATTCATAAGGGAATCAGAGTATAAGCTACTGGCCGTGCAGTATGGCTGTCTAATTTTGATTCACTAAAAAGAACCAGCTCATAAGAGTCATTCATTCGCGAATTAGTGGGACTATTTGAGCTATATGGCGGTGAATCACTAAAAAGAACAAGTCGAGTCATTAGTTCGGAATCGTTTAGACTACACTGACTGTGCTACATGGCTTTGATTCACTATAATGAACCAATTTATAATAGCTATTATCAGGGCTTGACATAAACACCCGCCACAGCAGTGGCGTGTAACACATTCACTTCTACTAGCCACTTTGGCGGGTTGAATGTTACATATAATATTGACATTTTTCAATTGTAGTCTTTTAAAAAGGCATCTGAAATAATGTGCAGTGTAGTGTTGTCAAAAATATAGATTTTTTTTTTATACATATCGATACTGAAATATCTGAATACTCATTTCCAATACTCATTTACTGCGGAATAGATACACGACACCAGCTGTGCTTTCTCACTCTTTCATCTCTCTGACAGGGTTGACACACAAACCCGCCTCCGTTCACTCACTCGTTTCATTCGCTCCAGATGAATATTGTTGGTGATGCAGGGTTTGAATTACGTCATTCTTGCAGATTTTGTGCTCTCACGTAAAGCTGCCTTGTTATAAATTTAGTTATTTTTCGCTTCTTATTACACTCAAATAATTATCTTACAGTTGCAAGAAAAAGTATGTGAACAACCCCCCGGCTCTTAATGCATCGTATTTCCTTCTGGAGCATCAGTGAATGTTTGAGCCTTTTTTAATAGTTGTGTTTGAGTCCCTCAACTGTTCTCAGTGTGAAAAGATGGATCTCAAAATCATACAGTCACTGCTGGAGAGGGTTCAAATATGCAAAAGTTGCTGGAAAACTGAAGAATTTGCAGGACCTGGAGGATTTTCCTGAAGAACATTGGGCAGTTTAACTGTTCAGGACAAACAAGGGACTCAAGAACAACCATCACAAAACAAAAAAACAGCCGTGGATCATCCAGGTAATCAATGATTCATAAACTTATGAACGGGGTCATTTTAATAAATTCAGCTATTTTTTTTGTCTTGTGCACTATATGTAAAAATTTTTATGTAAAATATTTGATTCAGGACAGTACTAAAAAAATAACATGCATTTTGCATGATCTCTCTTATTAGTTAAAATTATTCACATTTTCACAGATTCTGCAAGCGGTTCACATACTTTTTCTTGTAACTGTATTACAGTCAAATACACACAAAATAATGTCAAAATGCTGGTCTTAGCAAGTACTCACATAAACACAGTCAGTTTTAGTCTAAGTGAATGTAAATAGTTGAGAAAGAAAACGCATGGATCCGTAAGCCAGGTTCTTAAAGTGATAGCAGCATAATATACCTGCTGCCAAATTATGAGATAATATGAAAAATATCTATATGGCAAATATTGTCAAAATTTATATTTAAAAAAAAATGCTGATTGGCTAGTAACCACTAGCCACAGAGGCTAGCAAGCAAAAAAGTTAATGTCAAGCCCTGGTTATTTTTCTTCGGGAACCGTTTGAACTATTGGTTGCACTGTATGATTTTGATTCACTAAAAAGAACCGGCTCAAAAGAGTCATTTGTTTGGGAATTAGTGCGACTACACTGGTTGCACTGTATGATTTTGATTCACTAAAAAGAACTGACTCAGACGTGTCATTCATTTGGGAATTTGTGTGACTACAATGCGTGGCTTTGATTCACAAAAAAAACTATAAACAATTATTCTTGGGGAATCAGTTGGATTATACTGTCCGCACTGTCAGATTTTTCTTCCTGATCATGCTGTATTGATTCACTAAAAAGAAGAGTCATTCATTTGGGAATCAGACCTGTTGAGCTGAATGTTTCACGCTGTAGATTCAGTATAGAGATGTTGAACAGTAATGCGGAAAGGGAACACTGTCAGAATACTTATTACGTTGTTCCATCCGCAAATACACTTTACTGTTCATGAAGAGAAAATTTACTTGGACCCATGGTGCATACACATAGCCTACACAACTCCCAGGAAATATGCCTACTGTAAATATATAAATATGCAAATTAACTAGATTTAAAAATAAAATATAGCAAAACAATTTGTGCAAAAACTAGGTAAGAAATTATAAAGATCCATCACTTAGCTATAAAAATGCACTTGTTGTGCAACATTTTAACTGAAATGGGTATATCTTAATATATAAAATTATCTTAAAATGATTATACCTATACACTGGAAACCTGTAGCCTACCTGGATCAGAAAAATATGTTTTATGCTTCCATGAGAACAGACTACTCAAATGAAAGCTTACAAGGTATAATCATGATTAGAGAGTTGTTTGCATAAAATATCCCGTAAACAATCACTCATTTGCCCTGTGAGACACAGGCTACAATTTATCTCCATAAATACTAGTTTCTCAGTTCTGTGCATATTTTCATTTACCTACAACTTGCTCCATCAGTACTGTCACCACATATTTAACATTTACACCCTGTTTGATTGGCATCAATTATCTTTTTGGATAAAAACAAGGGCTGTAAAAGACCATCTTAATAAATAGTTGTGATTAATTTGTTTAAATGTATTTAACACAGTTTTCAATATATACTCAGTATATTTTACTCATAGTAAAATAAGTTATATTGTATGTGCTGCTTAAGTGCGTTTCCACCGCGGGAACTTTCCCCAGGAACTAGGGACTTTATGGTGGTACTCGATGTGTTTCGACCACAGGAACCAGGGTCTAAATAAAGTTCCGGGTAAAGAGTTCCCCCTCAAAATGGCCCTCCTTGTGAGGTAGTACTTTTTCAAAGTTCAGGAACTTTCGGGGGTGGGACTTGGGCGCTGAACATGCTGATTGGTTGAGCTCACGCAGCATTTTATTTCAACCTAAAAGTCTGTTGCGGTGCGTGCAGTAAGAGTATATATAAAGCCCCATTTCCACCTAAATTACCCAGGAACTCCTTTCCCCCCAGACCTGCTGCTGTCTGCATTTCCATCGCGGTCTAAAGTACCGTGAAGATTAGTCCGGTGACGTAGGACGCGCGCAATTTCGTCCTTCGCATATAAGCTTAATAAAGCCTGAACCTAGTCGTCGGATAATCAGTCGTATTTTTTTAACTCCATTGTTGATTCGAATAGTAAACAACTCTTACTGCATGCACCGCAACAGACTTTTAGGTTGAAATAAAATGCTGCGTGAACTCAACCAGTCAGCATGTTCAGCGCCCAAGTCCCACCCCTGCAAGTTCCTGAACTTTGAAAAAGTACTACCTCGCAAGCAGGGCCATTTTAAGGTGGAAATTTTTACCCAGAACTTTATTTAGACCCCGGTTCCTGCGGTCGAAACACACCAAGTACCACCCCAGAGTCCCTAGTTCCTGGGGAAAGTTCCTGCGGTGGAAATGCGGCTTAATACTGAGTCCACATTGTATTATCATGCTTATTTATATCATGATGAGGATTGATACTTTAGATCTTGATGATGGTAGTGTTGTTCCACACAGAAAGAGAAGGCAATTTTAAACCATTTAGTCCCTCTGCAGTCAGAACAAAATCAGAAAATGGATATTACACACCTGAGTGTTTTGTATGAATTAAGATATACCTTTGGATTTTCACTTACAGCTGAGCCGGAATCACCAAGAGAAAGAAAATCATCTCTGCGCATCTCAATGAATTACCGCACAGAGATACACAGTAATATAAGAATGATGTTCTCTTTCATCTCTGCTAGACCACCATCTTCTCTTTAATTTTAAAAACATTCATTATATCTAGCCAAGTTTTATATATAAGTTCCTCACAGCAAATGCGAATGTCGCTAAGACCGGAAGAGTATGAGCGGAAGTAAACATGCACACACACACACACGCATTGCAAAAAGCTCACCGGCGCCATCTTGTACATCTTGTAGCACATACACAACCTGGATACTGCCATATTTGCATCATGAGCCAATCACCTGTCCTGGAACTTCTTGGAGCAGACAGGGAAAACAATTCCTTGGACCCCCTGGATTAAAGGAACCAGATGACCAGTCCCGGTTTTTGGTGTTCTGTCCCCTGTTCTCGTTTTACAGCTTGTTCAAAACAACCCGCCTGGTTATAGGAGCAATCGTGTAGTGATTATTTTCACCAACAGACGGCACTGCGAGCTAAGCTGACTCTATACTTGGCGCGTGCACTTCATGAAGAACGTAACCTGGACGAGAGCGGAGCACAGTTATCATCGAATATCAAAAGAAACATCGTTATCGCTTTCAATGTAGTAACTTACTATTCATGTTAAATTGAAATAATGCTTTTTGTATGTGCTTTATAACAGGCCTCAATAGGGTGCGGGATTGTTTTGCACAATTTTAAACGTCCCCAAAAGTTCCGCAGTCACAAGTAATTTCCACACATCTTAACTACAGGGAGTGCAGAATTATTAGGCAAATGAGTATTTTGACCACATCATCCTCGTTATGCATGTTGTCTTACTCCAAGCTGTATAGGCTGGAAAGCCTACTACCAATTAAGCATATTAGGTGATGTGCATCTCTGTAATGAGAAGGGGTGTGGTCTAATGACATCAACACCCTATATCAGGTGTGCATAATTATTAGGCAACTTCCTTTCCTTTGGCAAAATGGGTCAAAAGAAGGACTTGACAGGCTCAGAAAAGTCAAAAATAGTGAGATATATTGCAGAGGGATGCAGCAGTCTTAAAATAGCCAAGCTTCTGAAGCGTGATCATCGAACAATCAAGCGTTTCATTCAAAATAGTCAACAGGGTCGCAAGAAGCGTGTGGAAAAACCAAGGCGCAAAATAACTGCCCGTGAACTGAGAAAAGTCAAGCGTGCAGCTGCCAAGATGCCACTTGCCACCAGTTTGGCCATATTTCAGAGCTGCAACATCACTGGAGTGCCCAAAAGCACAAGGTGTGCAATACTCAGAGACATGGCCAAGGTAAGAAAGGCAGAAAGTCGACCACCACTGAACAAGACACACAAGCTGAAACGTCAAGACTGGGCCAAGAAATATCTCAAGACTGATTTTTCTAAGGTTTTATGGACTGATGAAATGAGAGTGAGTCTTGATGGGCCAGATGGATGGGCCCGTGGCTGGATTGGTAAAGGGCAGAGAGCTCCAGTCCGACTCAGACGCCAGCAAGGTGGAGGTGGAGTACTGGTTTGGGCTGGTATCATCAAAGATGAGCTTGTGGGGCCTTTTCGGGTTGAGGATGGAGTCAAGCTCAACTCCCAGTCCTACTGCCAGTTTCTGGAAGACACCTTCTTCAGGCAGTGGTACAGGAAGAAGTCTGCATCCTTCAAGAAAAACATGATTTTCATGCAGGACAATGCTCCATCACACGCGTCCAAGTACTCCACAGCGTGGCTGGCAAGAAAGGGTATAAAAGAAGAAAATCTAATGATATGGCCTCCTTGTTCACCTGATCTGAACCCCATTGAGAACCTGTGGTCCATCATCAAATGTGCGATTTACAAGGAGGGAAAACAGTACACCTCTCTGAACAGTGTCTGGGAGGCTGTGGTTGCTGCTGCACGCAATGTTGATGGTGAACAGATCAAAACACTGACAGAATCCATGGATGGCAGGCTTTTGAGTGTCCTTGCAAAGAAAGGTGGCTATATTGGTCACTGATTTGTTTTTGTTTGGTTTTTGAATGTCAGAAATGTATATTTGTGAATGTTGAGATGTTATATTGGTTTCACTGGTAAAAAGAAATAATTGAAATGGGTATAAATTTGTTTTTTGTTAAGTTGCCTAATAATTATGCACAGTAATAGTCACCTGCACACACAGATATCCCCCTAAAATAGCTAAAACTAAAAACTACTTAAAATATTGATACAAAAATATTCAGCTTTGATATTAATGAGTTTTTTGTGTTCATTGAGAACATGGTTGTTGTTCAATAATAAAATTAATCCTCAAAAATACAACTTGCCTAATAATTCTGCACTCCCTGTATATAAAAAAACTAAACAATTACACTTGCAACAAATACATTTGCAGAATACACATACTTTCTGCTTAAAATAAGCCTAAAATGCTAAATAACAAGCCCAATAGGTAGACTGGGTAAACCCAGCCCGATCTGCTGGCGATTTGATTTCGCCCTGCAGCTCAGGCTGGAAACCTGTACATTTTTCTATCCTGTTTCTGTTACAAATCTGCGGGGACCAATCACAAACTGGCTTATCCACCTGGCACGCTATTTGCGGGTTTAACACGATGATGATAGAGAAGTGACGGCAAGCAGCTTTTTGTTTACATTCAACATGGCGGCCACCGAAGCGCAGCAACCCGTTGATGCCGCTGTTGCTGCTGTTTTAAAAGATTTCAAAGGCAAGTTTTCTTTGACAACGGAACAGAAACTTGCCCTGGAACAATTCCTACAAAAGAAGGATGTGTTTGCCTTACTACCGACCACTCTGCAAAGTATGTCACCCGGATCGTTGGTCTGATTGGTTGAAGGACTATCCAATTGCGTACAGAGTCATTTGAACTATGCCCGTTGATCACGCCTCTTGTGCAGTAGAAAATAGAGAGCAGACTCCCCAGACCAATGTTCAATCTTAAAAGATTGAGCTTGGTCTAGTGATAGCCAGACAACCAATTAGGGATAGTAAAAATATTTTTCAAGCACAAACGTAACAAAACATTTGAAGTAAAAAAAAAAAAAGTTTTAATTTATACAGTATAAACTTGTGAAAATGAAACTTTTAAATACAATTTTAAAATGTTAAAGTATTTGTTAAATAGTTTTATTTATCATATCATAGGCTATATATGTTGTTTTATTTTTGCAATGTGTTTTGTAAAGTCATAATTTTGTTATAAAATTTTTATTTTTATTTTTGCTGGTGCAGTGAATTGTATTAAAACAAACCAAAAATCCTAATAATCAAACTAAATCATAATAATTATTAATGTGAACAATAAAATAGGGAACCCACAACCAATGTATTGTCCCTGTTTATTAAGCTTTGATTAATAGATAAAAACAAATTATATTTCAGTGACATTTTGACCATGTCCCTGGTTTCCATTTCAGAAATCTGGTCACCTTACCCTGGATACAGTTAGACAGAAGGCAAGTTAATGTAAACCTCGCACTACTCACATCATGCATCATGACAAAGTAAACAAAATATGACCGAAAATATCACCGAAAATATGAGCAATGCTTTTTTCTTGAAAGCTCATAATTGCAAGCAATTCCTTTTATGAATTATTCATGAAATAATTACATTTGAACTTTGTCAGTGTAGCTATTATTGTAAACTACTGGCCTAATACATAAATATTTCGAGTATACATATTATAAAAGCTTCGCATATACTGTGTAGGCCTATTTATGCATGATTATTAAAAGTGTCTCTGTGGAGGTCATCAGAGAAGCAATTAGAAGTTTCCCTGAGGGAAGTCAGCAGGAGGGACAGAGACATATGGAGAGAGTTAGAAAGATCCAGCCGCTTTTGTGCTTTATTTACCATGGTGACCTGGAAGAGAAATTGTTTACTTAGTTAAAGTTGTTAAAACCTTCATATCATAATGCCACTGAAATGATGTCAAGTGTAAGGGAGGATTGGATGACCTTGTATTTTCCTGGAAATATACTGACTGGTAAGGTAATGGGGCATCTTATTTAATTAGAGTAGAATCAGAACTGGCATTGCAAACTTGCACTGAAAAGAAAAGAAAATCTAGCAGAATTTCCCCTACAGCACATCTATGGCGACATTAACCATGAAATTCAAGTCAGTTTGGTCAACGGCCAGCAGATGGGCAGATGAAGGTGGTAATTATCTTTCATGACAAGTTTGCATATTTCCCGGCAAGCTCTAACAAGATGCTAAAGCTCTTTTGCTCGGGGACCCACTGATGCGAGTTCACACTAACGTCAGATTAATTGGACATTACATTGGCTCATCATCACTGACCACTCAGGGTGTGTGCTTTATTTCACACATCCATTGTGCTGATGAAACTTGCAGTAGCCCAGCAAACAGAGTATAGGGCTGTATTGCCCTGTTTACACCTGGTGTTAAGATGCGTTTTGGTCGATCGGATCACAAGTAGATGGAAACACATTCCCGTTTATACCTGGTGTTTTAATTAGTTTTGTCCACTTTCAACCACTTCTGTCCTGATTTCTTCAAGGGGAGGGCCTATGGGCGGGTAAATGTATGGGATTCTTCAGATCTTTCGATCTAATGGACGAAATAAGCTCACGCAATTAACATATGAACGCAACCAAAGATGACGGAATACATACGGAGAGCAGCAGCTTTTGTTTCTGCTCTGACAGCCACAAGACCAGCCGAATGCTGTGAGCTGTGAGTGTTTGTTAGAAATCAGGAATGGTGAGAGAATACCGTGCTTAGTACGTTTGGGTCTCCATCTGACAAAGTTTAAGTCCCGTTTGGCTAGCACGCTTCCCATAATGCTTACTCATTAGGTCAGGCAGAGAGTAGATGGTCTTTTGCCCACATCTGGTCGAATCCGTTTTCGACTACATCTGGAAGTGATCAAAGGTGGACACGCTCAAAACGTTTTAGACCCCATTCACACCTGTATTTAGCATCGTCCACTTGTGATCCGATCTCCCAAAACGCATCTTAATACTAGGTGTAAACAGGGCCATAGATGCCGAACGTGAGTGGTATGATGGTTAATGGGGTCAAAAATGAAATTTGTTATCATTTACTCACTCTCAATGTTGTTTTGTATGACTTACATTGAACAAGTGTCAAAAATAACATAAAAGCAACATAAATGTATCATAAAAGTATATAAAACATATGACTTATTCCGCTATATAGGTTCTTAAGTCATTATTCACTATACATCTCTGCCGTCAATGCATTGCACCAGGTCTGCCGTCAATGCATCTTGATTTGCCACATTTCATTTAAATGTGATTTAGACATTTTGCTTAATATCTGTGATTGGGTTCCACACACAAAAGAAACATGGGTTTGGTCAAATCAGTAAATGATGATAAAATGTTTTTTTCTGTTATATGGCAGTTTTTCAAGACAGATGGTTTTCGTTCTCTGTTCCCATCACTTAGCTCAGGCGTCATGTCCCAGCTGTATTGAGTTCATTGCACAAGAGGAATGTTGAAAAATGTTTGAAAACATGCCATTTTATTATATAGGGGTCTTTATTCTTGTGGCATGCATCCCAAGTCAGCTGACTAATTTGCCATTTTACAGTGTGAGGAAAATGCTTTCTGGTTGGATAATTAACTGTGTCATGGATGGCTTGATGCAAATAACATCCAACTGGCTAACAGAAATCAAACTAAATGCAAATGCAAAAGTGTCTGGTTTAGCCTTCATCAAGTCAAAAGACCATTAAGATGATATGCTCAAAATATAACACATTTTAAAGATAATTAGATTTTCTTCATTACTCAAAACAGTGAAGAAATGTCAATGATGCCTATTCGTTTCAAGCACTTGTTCTGCCCAGTCACAGTCAAGTACTGAGGATGACGCAAGATAGCTATTCCTATACTAGAAAAGCTGACAATGAGAAAGTAAAATCTGACAAACCTTGTGATGTTCCTTCCTGGCTGTGTTGCACCTGCCGCTCTACATATCCTTCTTAATGTTAGAAACAAGAGACAGAAGTTTATTTTTAACAAGGTCTGTGATCATTTCAGTTTGATCTTAGCAGTTTGAGCAACACATTTAATCACAGATTGTTTTGTTGTCCTGCTCTGTAAATAATGTGCTATTTACTTAAAAAAAAATGATGGTAACAATATTACACATAATATTTTTTAGTAGTTTTTAAGGCTTGGTTTCGTTATGCAGCTTTGCATAGTGGCTGTTTTTGAATGATAGTGCAAAATGATATTCAGTGTTGAGGAGTAACTCGTTATATGTAATAGAGTTATGTCATTTAATTACAAAATAAATGTAACTTTAATCCATTACAGTTACTGAGAAAAAAATGTATAATTAAATTACAGTTATTTATGAAAATGTTAAAGGTGCTGTATGTAAGTTTTTAACTGTAATAAAGCATAAAAATGCCATCATATGTTTGCAGATACTCTGAAAAACAATGCTAAAGCCAGTTATTCTATTTTGAAATGTGTGTTCCGTTTCGGAATGTCTGTTTTTGTTTTGGTCTGTGCGAGAACGCACGTTGCCAATTTACCCAATAGTATTTCGACAACACAGGTTGCCAGTTGGTGGAAAACACAGCGTATTGCTGCCATGGAAACAAACTGGGTCAGAGATCGCAGATTCTACCCGACCTAAGAAGCCTCGGCATCCATCTAAAAATCTCTATGAATGGAAGCACGTTAAAGCAAAGATAAACCAACTCATCAACTTACAGTGCAAGTCCTTTTATTGTCAATTGCGCTCGTTCCTGTTGTGTGTCATCAAACTGCCAACCTGCGTGAGCGACGAGTCGAGGAGGATGGGGTGGGGCAAACTATATTTTGAATTTGGACTGCAGTACCTATTTCAACCACTAGCTGTCATTCTTACATACAGCACCTTTAACAATTACTAAGGGGGTTACATCTGAATGTTTTCTGTAAAAAGCTAGGATCTGTTTAATAATATTAATTTGTTGCTTTGCCTCCTGCCATTTAAAGGCCGTTTAGTAAAGCGATGCTATTCTGATGCTTTTGATTGGTTCTCTTGTTTGTATTTGCAGTGCACCACGTCTGCCAATTACACCAATCCACATTGCCACTAAAAGCTTGATACAACCTGTCTGAGAGTTACCACCATGGTTGGCGATGCATTCCAGTGCTGGAAATTTAAAAATCTTTTCATCCAGAAATTAGAAAAGGGCGCAAATATAACATTTCAGTGCAAAATATTTCAATGTTAACCCTAAGCACCACCTAGTGGACAAATCTTTCTATTAGTTATTTAACTACTACCACACAACAATTGGTCATTGAGTCTAAACAATATTTTAGGTGGAATAAATATAACTTTATTAAAAAAATAATAATAATACCATGCATGTTATGACAGCTATACTGGGGGAGTCTGTTTGGGTTGCCAGTGAGTATGAAACTAGAATCTATTCTGGCTTCTGTTAGTGAGAAATCAATATTAGGCCTTATATTTTTCCTTCACACACACATAGTGGTAAAAAGAATAGTATGCAGATTTTTACTTTTTTATATCACTAAGAAGAAAAACATGTTTTTACTACAGTATAATGATCTAGAATTGTGTGTTTTCTCTTAAATATAACTATCTCTGTCTTTTAGAGGTTAACCCTTAAACGCATACCTCAGGTCTTTAGTGACCCGGGACGTCATTCACAATCCTCCTCCTCATTCATTTTTTAAAGTTAGACATCAACTTTCTTAGTATTCCTCAATAAATTCATTATAAACAATATAACAAGAAAAAAAAATATTTATAAAAAAAGTTTTCCCATTTATTTTTTGTAAAAATTGTATAGAGTCGCTAACGACCCAATGTGTGTAACAGTGTAAATATATATTTTTTCTGCACAACAATAATTTAATTTTTGATGACTGAATAAGTTAAATTCACCTTTATTCCACAAGGTGGCAATGTCTGATACACAATGATGAAGTGACGTTTTACTCATAGTTACGCAGGCAGAAAACAACAGAATAAGAATACTGCAGAGCAAGTACTGAACGCAATCAAATATTAGTGTCACTGTCACTTGATGGTGGATCTGCTGAAGAAGCTGTCAGCGATCAAAACATTGATTTTGAAGATGTTGAAAATGATAGTTTTGAGAATATATTTGAGATGGCGAATATGAGCCAGATGCTGAATGTACTGCGAAATGAGCTCTGACGAGAACAGTGATGGTGGTAAACATCTGCTCAAACTGAACCCTTACAAGCTCCAAAAGCTAACAAAATATGCTTTATTTCATTCTTCTGTAATTGTTACTCTAATATCAGGAGAGCTTTATATAATCGTGACAGGTAGAGATCCATCTGTGTTAGATACAGATCCGGGTCGCTAAAGACCTGAATATGTAATAATGATTGGCGAAAACATTCATGCATTTAAGGGTTAACCCCCTTCTTGTTTAAATGTTTGAGATTGATTACCAGTTGAAAACATTTGTTAGAAATTTAGAAAAGTAATTAAAAAGTAATCAAATGTAATCAGTTACATTACTTTAATGAAGTAATTGAAGTAGTTACACTAATTACATTTTAAATAGGTTAACTTGTAATCTGTAACCTATTACATTTCCAAAGTAACCTTCCCAACACTGATTATATTACACCTGACAGCAAACCTGCAGCAGTGAGTAAGGGCAGTTTCTTATTCCATAGAGTGAGGGTGACAAATGGTCATGAAAATAAAAATTATAAAAAATTATTATTTGTTTTGGTAAAAAAAAAAACCTTACTAGGCATGTAAGTAGAGCTCAGGAGGAAAAATAATGATAAATGCTGTATATGACCCCTTTTAAGAAAAAAATTGTTGTGGTTTGACAATCAGTTTTCCTATTTTCGTTTTAGGCTTTCATCTGCTTTGTATTTACAGGTAGAACTCTTGTATGACATCTGAAATAGAATACAGCCGTATATAAAAGTTGGGAGGAAGAAAAAAAAAAAAGGAAACAAACCTGCGGTAGCACCATACCAAGTTGGGGAAAAAAATGAATTATCCCTTTCAAATGAGTTTGTCGTATCTTATGTGTCAGCAGCGCATTATGTTGGCGAGAGCAGCTGTCAGAATGAGGCTCTATTGGGAAGAAAGCGGCAAGATTGAATTACTTTCCTCTCTGAAGGCTGACTAAGAACATATCAACAGAAAAAAAAAGTAGTTTTGACATGACAGTGTGAGATAGCTGTGAAGCAGCGTTTCAGATACAGATATCTCACATCTCTCCGTGAAACTTTCTGGATATTGACAAAAAGAATTTTTTAAGTATAGACCAAAATTCTTTTCTTGTTTTACAGAGGTTTTAATATGAATATCAAGAAATGCATAAAAGGTTGCTTTAGCTACTTTTATCCCGAAGCTTCAAAACATCAGCCAGTTATTTAAAATGAATTCCAGCAGAATGTGTGTGTGTTATAATATATTTAGATTTTATTGGTAACAGACAACATTTATTTAAGGGTGCAGTACATATCTGTGTTAGTATTGTTGTTTCAGGTTGGATGGACAAGGTAACCAATCAGGGATGCGTTTCCCATACAATGATGCAACTCACTGCTTAACCGCCATAGTATGATGGATCATAGAAACTAACTAGCTAGTCACGACTGTATCTCGAAACCGGTCGCAGCTCTGTCGTTTGAACCACATTAGTTCAACAATATAAGACTGCCATTATCTCTTTCCCCGCCAAACATGAAATTTTCTGTTATTTGTGCAGGACGGAACAGGGCCAAACTGTTCTCTTTGTTTGTTAACCATTTACCGGTATATGGTTTCGTTTTCTACTGTGGTGCTGCGATAACGGAGCTCTTTGCAATGTAATACCAACGAGTCAGTTGTTGCCTTGGTAACGCAAGAGTTTACAGACAATACGTTATGTAAATATCGACTGCGTTATGAAGGATGACCAGATTTTTTCATTTTAACTATTATTAATTTGTGTTCACATCATTCGAATAGCACGTTTAGCAAGCTACGGAGGAACTGGCAGCCAGGCGACACACAAGTGATCGATCCCGAGTGGCAACATCACTACACGCATTATAGCAGCACGGTAGTCGGTGTATGCAGGGAAATTCCTCATACAACTTCTTTCGAAGTGTGGTCCTGAAAAATCTTTGTCTGATCTGGCCCTTCCCCTTACCCCTACCACTCCAGTCAAAAGAGAATCGAGACACCCCTACCCCTTCACGTGAATGTGCAAAACGAAGGGGTCGGGGAAAGGGAAGGGCTAAGGGGTAGAAATGGGATTGGGCCTTAATGATGCCACATGCAGGTGGTGGAGTAATAACGTCTGGTGTAGGGGAAAGCGGGGGCATGCCTAACGCTTTTTGACTTTCTCAGTTTGTGTAAATCCACTTGGGATCCAGAGTATTTATTTTTTCCCACATTAATTGCACACGTCTAGTACAATTATGTGGTTTTGTTTCATTAATACAGTATATACTTTTTTCTTGATTTACCCCAAAATGGAAGTGAAATGTGTCAACATGCCCCAGAGGTGGGATACATTGTAACATGACCATATGACAGCTTAAAATGTTATCTGATATAATCAAAAATATATCCAAGACAAACTAATATATTTTGTCAATGAAATACAATTATTAACTTTTTCAAATAAAATAATGGCATTTTTTTGAGTTTGACAACAAACACACCTCAAAACACAGTTATACAGCATAGTTCAAAACATAATAATAATTAAGCATTTCTGAACATTGACTCTCAGTCTTTATTCACCTTTTTCTCATGGTTTCTCAATAGAATTCATAAAAGTATAGAATAGAATAGCGTAGTTCTAATAGGGGATCATTATAACGCAGTGTTACAACGCACCCCATCTGCGCAGCTGGGATTTAAACCCGGCTCGTATCTTCTGCTGCTTAGATCAGCATTAAAGAACTATCTCATATAAGATTAAAATAATATCAGATTTGTCTTATTTTAAATAAACACAAAAAAACAGAGATGAAAAATTAACTTAAGTAAGAAATGTACTTTTGCTATGGTTAAATAAATGTTCAGTGATATCTTCCAAGATTTTTTTTAATTTTGACGCAATTTTTCTCTAAATAATGTTGATATGGCAACTAGTAAATACACTAAGTTTTGTCATCCTGGCATGTGTGAAAAGTGTTAAACCATGTGTGTTACAACTAACCCCGCGTTAGGTTGTGCCCCGCTCTCCCCTATTTGGCGTCCCGTATATATGCAGCTTTCTCCACAAAATGTAATTTTTCTGACATGCTGCTGTAATGAACTGAGGACTACTTCACAGATACTCTCATTCGTCATACTTCGGTGTTCCCTTACACATTTATGTACATGATTGTTAACATGCTAAAATATATAGATCAAAATGTATATATTTAAATGGGATGAAAGATATAGAATGTACTGAATGTTAGCTTTCTCATTGTGCCCAAGAACATGATCTATTTAAGTCCACATGGCATTTTAACTATGCTTCTAACCACAGCTTGAGAGCTATTCCAAACATGTACAGTAAGTTTGCGACGCAGATGTTTGTTGGAATTACGGTTTCGGGAAATGCCAAACCGTTGAACTATGTTGGTAACAACGGAACTTGTAACCTGGGATAGTCACGGAATGCTTTTGGAGAACGCACCCCTGGTCAGTGCCTTGCTTTCTTTGAGTTAATGAATATTAATAAAACAAATTAAATTAACAGTCTGTCACATCTTATAAACACATGTAGAATAATGTAACATTGATTAGGCGGCCAATTACCTGTGGAATTCTGGGGCAGCCACTCGTCCCCACGGGCTTATTAATGCTGTTTGCATCTATGAGTCATAATAAACATAATAAACATCTGTGGCAAAAGCTGGTCTCTTTTGTCAGTTCGTGCAAACCTCAAGCTGTAAAGCAGGGGTCTAGATCTCAAATTTCCTGAGACATTTTCAGAGTTGAGCGACGCATTCTGTTCAGCATTAATATACATAGCAGTCAATTCACACATGTTGTATTTGTAAATAAATAAATTTGACTTTAGTTGTACAGGCAAAGTAAAGTGAATGGAGTAGTTGTGTCGATTGAACACAATAGGAGTGGCAGTGTAACTGCATTAATTAGGAGAAATCGCTTCTTGGTCTCTATGTAGTCCACTATGTGATATTCACTATATAGTAAATGGCATGAAAAGTGAGCACACAAGCATTATCAAACTGTTTTTGATGGTTACCAGCATGCAGGCTTGTTCGTTGTCAAGCAGCGCTGCTTTATAGCTGATTCGACTTCGTTTCATATTGACAAATTTTGCAACATCAACATTGTTATTGAATTAAATGGAATTAACATTGAACTGGCTCAAAGTGAATAAAACCCCTATTGTCTTTTATAGCTGAGTTGAGGAACTTTACACAGTTATTTAACTGAACTGAATCAAGCTGTTGTCATTTTCATTTTGATTGACTTTTAGTTTGTATTCCTCAGTTACTTGTTTCCTTGTTTCCGTTTTTCCCACCAATCATTAGTTTCTATGGAGACGCATTCAGTTTGCACACCTGTTCACCCTTGGGCCTATTATCTTTGTATATTTGAGGGGTCGTTTACACAACACCATTTTCAACTAAGAACGGAAAACTTTTTATGCGTTTTGGTCGTTCATTTACACGACAGCAGCGTTTTGGTGGCCCGAAAACGCAAACTTTTGAAAACGGGTTACTACGATACTATTGTTGTCTGTGTAAACAACAAAAACACGAATCTGTGAAAATGGTGATGTCATGCGCATGTGTACAGTGGTGGTCAGAATTATTGGCACCCCTGGTAAATATGATCAAATATGGCTGTAAAAAATAAATCTGCATTGTTTATCCTTTTGATCTTTTATTCAAAAGACCTTTCATTGAAGTAAAAGAATTGAAAGTGGGGGGTAAATCACATTATGAAATAAATGCTTTTCTCCAAAACACGTTGGCCACAATTATTGGCACCCCTAGAATTTTTTATGAGTAAAATATCTCTGAAGTATATTCCCATTAATATTTAAAAAAATTTAGCACACCAGGGTGACTAGGAACATGAAATTGTCCAGCTATGATGTCTTGTTCCACAGGAGTATAAATATGAGGAAACACAAAGGCCAAATTCCCTTAATCATCCATCACAATGAGTAAAGCCAAAGAATATAGTTCTGATGTGCAGCAAAAGATTGTTGAGCTTCACAAAATAGAAAGTGGCTGTAGGAAAATAGCTAAAGCATTGAAAATTCCCATTTCCACCATCAGGGCAATAATTAAGAAGTTTCAATCAACTAAAGATGTTACGAATCTGCCTGGAAGAGGACGTGTGTCTATATCGTCCTAATGCACGAGAGGAGGAGAGTTTGAGTGGACAAAGACTCTCCAAGGATCACAGATGGAGAATCGCAGAGATTAGTTGAGTCTTGGGGTCAGAAAGCCAAAAACAAAAAAAAACAAAAAAAACCTACATCACCACATGTTGTTTGGGAGGGATTCAAGAAAAATCCTTCTTGCTCATCCAGAAACAAACTCCAGCATATTCAGTTGTCAGACACGCCTGGAAATTCAAAAGGGACCTGGTTCTATGGTCAGATGAAACTATAAAAAGAGCTTTTTGGCAGCAAATCCACCAGATGGGTTTGGTGCAAACAGGGATAAAAAGTACCCCATGCCCACGGTTAAAAATACAGCTGGATCTTTAATGTTGTGGGCCTATTTTTTTGTTGGAGGTCCTGGACATCTTATTCAGATACATGGTATCATGGATTCTAGCAAATACCAACAGATAAAAAAAGCAAAACCTGACGGTCTCTGCTAGAAATCTTATAATGGGCTGTGGTTGGAACAAAACACAAAAATGTGTCACAGAGTACAAAATGAAGCTTCTGCCTTCCCAGTCCCCTGACCTGAACCCTATAGAAAATGAGTGGGGTGAACTGAAGAGAAGAAGCACCAACATGGATCTGGGAATCTGAAGGATCTGGAGGAATGGTCTCTAAACTCTTGTCAGGTGTTCCCCAAACTCATCAGGCATTATAGGAGAAGACTCAGAGCTGTTATCTTGGCAAAACGAGGTTGCAAAAAGTATTTAATAAAAGGGTGCCAATAATTGTGGCCAACGTGTTTTGGAGAAAAGCATTTATTTCATTATGTGATTTACCCCCCACTTTCAATTCTTTTACTTCAATGAAAGGTTAGATTTTTGTGAATTTTTTTTAAATAAAAGATCAAAAGGATAAACAACGCAGATTTATTTTTTACAGCCATATTTGATCATATTTCCCAGGGGTGCCAATAATTCTGACCATCACTGTATTACAGTTCACTTCACTTTGTAAAGAAACACTATGCATAAACATAGACTGAATATTTCTATGTTTATGCGTATTGTTTCTTTACAAAGTGACATCGCCATCTTCTGGCTTGGCAGCAGAATACAGAAACGGCGAACGGCGAACGGCGTTCGATCATTTTGACAATGTTGTCGTCTGTACATGAAAAACGCAAAGGAAAAACTTTTAAACGTGCCCTAAGTTCCTTTTTGTTTTCAGTTGGGTTGTCCAGTATCGTCGCTTCTACAAGCTGTTCTGTTACCTGCTTCGTATCTGTGGACCACCTATTTATTTAATAAGTACCCTTGTTTGTATACCTTTTGAGTCTTGATCATCGACCTTCTTTTTAAACTGTCTTAAGTACTGTGAGTAATTACACAATAGTCTTTTTTAGAGCTGCTTTGCAGCAGAATTGAATTCTGTTTGCATCACTAATCGTTATTTTCCTGTTTATCACTGTAAAGTTGCTTTGTAACAATCTGTATTTTATAAAGCGCTATATAAATAAAGGCGACTTGACAGGCTAGAATTGTGTGTTTTAGGTCTGTAAGCCAAGTTCAGTTGTGTATATTGAAGGTTTTGGTCGTCTTTTGAAAAGCTTGTTTCAGTTATGGATGCACATGATGGGTTTTGCACTCTTTATGTGATTCTGCATAGAATTCTTCTGTCTCTGGTTAATAAGAGAATAAGGCACTGAGGCTCAATTTCAATGATAATTGACCATGAGATAAATGCATGCTTATCTCGCGCTTGTGCCTGTTTATGTACTGAACTCAAATTGATGTGAACATCATGTGCTGCAGTTTAAATGTTAGCTCCCAACTGCAATTAACATTAGTGCTAGAGTGCTGCTCAAATGTGTAATTGACATAAACATGTCAGGTTTTACATGTCAGCTCAACCATTCTGCACATCACAATGTTTGTTTAATTACAGTGCTTGTAAGGCAATGCTGTGAGTATTAATATTGCTCAAATATTATTTTTAAAGTTTACAAATGTCCCAATGACTGTAACAATAATGTCATTGCCATTCTTTGCACTCTGAATTCTAATTGTTTTTATTGAAATGTGATTGCTCTAGATTATAATAGATTAAATAAATGTAATTTATATTTATCTATTTAACTATATAAATTTACAAAGACGTTGTTCCTTTTTTGCTTTACGAGCATTGGTATTTCCTTTAGAAATTTAAAATCTTTATTAATAATTTATATGCTACTCCTTAGTAGTTGTGTATTCAATATGTAATAATGCATATCCGTATTTAGATGCAAAAATGAAATGCATCTATTTGCATATGACAATATGCATTTACACACGTATTTTTGATATTAATTTGAACTCATGGATGCATTTTTTGTTCTCCTTAGAAGTTCCTTTATGCATTTAATATCCGTATTTAGATGCATCTTCTAATTTATGCTAATATCTGCATCATTAGCTCTATCTCTAAAGCTACTTATACAAATTTTGATGCATAATTTTTTATTCAAAAGCATGGGTGAGAATGGGCTGGTCCTCTGGGAGAGTCTGCTGTCATGTGATAATATAATCTTGTACTACGAATAACAGCTGGAGGCAGGAATAAAGAAGGTTAAAGCCCCTAAATAATCTGACATCTACAACAATTTGCAGAGAATTGTGGGAAGCCTTGGAGATTAGTACAGTGATCAGCTTCAGTAAGCTGTGATAATAAGACTTACTGTCACTATTACTTTTAGATTTAGATATTTGTGACTTATTTGCTTTTATGTATAATGAATTTGTTAATGTAATTTATATTTATATATTTAAAGGCCCACTGAAGTGCCTTGAAACGCGCAGCATTATTCAATGTGTTGACGTAATTTCCCCTGAAACGGCTCCAGCTGTTAGCAGCTCCTCCCCTTTTTTTAAACAGCCAATAGCGTTTCGTTAATACCACAGTTTGACTAGAGCCTTTCTGTTTGTTAAGCCACAGTTTCCTCCTAATCTATATCCGTTTATCATCATAATCTCCTCCATATCGTTTTGAAATACAGCATTCTGTGCAGAATCGAAATGGGTCCGATATGTTTAGTTGTATGCGCCGACTTGTGCTTATGGTCCGCGCTGCGCTCTCGTGTCTCTAGTCAATGGATCTGGTCTAGACTATGTGTGTGTGCTGCTGTGGTGTGTATGAAACTAACTTGAAACCAGACTTCATTCGCCTCAACTGAAAGTATATTTACACTGTGTGATTCATTTCCTATCGCATGTATAGTGCGCTATGTGCCATTCACCATGTAGGAAATAGTAAATGTGTGAACAGCTGATCGATTTCAGCACAGCTTCAGCGTCTATTTATAGTGTAGGGGGCGGGACGCTTCAGATTCTAGAGAGCATTTGATTGGACAGAAGATGTGATGAGAAGATGAAGTCTGCGATGATGTCATCAAAATCTGTGATTCATTTTAATGGAAGTGAGAGACTGTACATTTTGAATGCTTACATCTTCTAAATGCGAATTTTGTCATTGTTTTGGAACACACCAGCTTATTCATAACCTTAAGGCTAACGTAGTCATACTAAAAGCTAAAAAACTTGATTATAGGGGGCCTTTAAGTATTTCTTGCATTTTACTACATGACAGATGTTTTTAAGAAAGGTTTACAGGCAGTTTCATAGCTAAAGTTTTAAAGATAAAACTGATGATTTTTTATTATATGGTGCATGTCTATTAATTTGTAAAATGAAGAATACGTTTGTTCACTACACAATCTTACAAAATTCACATTTTGTTCCACATTGATTGTCTCATGAATATGTGAGTGGTGTTTGCCAATGGAAAACTCACCGCTATGTTGTTGTGAATGCCGTGGATACCACATCCAAGCCATTCACAACATCAAAACGGTGTTGAGTTTTGCTTATTGGTCTCTGTCAATGGAGCCTATAGTTTCTATATTGGTTCCTTCCTCAAGGGATTTTTGTTCTCATGTTTTATCATCCGTCAAGCTAAAATTTTATGTCTGATTGCTTAGAAACAAATTAGTGCACCTCTCCTAAACAAGCCACATCATTTGGAATGTCATTTAAGTCTGTAGCATAAATGTTGTGGGATGAGTTATACGCTAAAGTTTCAATACATAGGGTTGGGTAATTGTTCAAATCTCTAACTTTACAAGTATGAGCAATATTAGTAATTCTTGCCTTAGCACACGCCTGTAACACACGAAACCCCCACGCCCGACCCCGGAAGATGGTCCTCGCACCGTAAACGAACAGACGAAAGTCCAACTGAGGAGACTTCGTTATTGTTCGTATGTGTATCAAATGCTGAGGAAGCCTCCGGAGCTGAAATTGAGATATGGTAATGGGAATATAGTTTCTAGCGTCGACTGTAAGCGGTAGACCAATCACAACATACTGGGCCATCTGTCCAATCAGAGCAGAGTAGGCTCTAGGAAAGGAGGGGTTTCGAGAGACAGAGGGTGCGTCTCAATCAGCTCCCTAGTTCAGTAGTCAGGGCACTGATCAGGGAGTCAGCCCATTGACTGATTCCCTGATCAGTGCCCTGTCTACTGAACTAGGGAGCTGATTGAGACGCACCCAGAGTCTTGAATGAACTGTTTCAAGACTCTTTGAAAAATCAGGTGTTGCTGTAATGTATATTACGATACATTAAAAAACATTGCCAAATTTTGGTGTGTTTTTGTCAATTATGTTTTTACATTTTTTTTCAGTTCTAGCTTTAGTTATTTTTGTACATCAGATTAAACTAAATTAAAATGAAAAGTTTCCTTGACAACTAGCTGAAATAAAATAAATATAAAAAATAGAATAAAATAAGTTTTTTAACCATTTTATTTTAGTTAGTGTTTTATATATTTTTATTTTTATTTTATTATGTTTAGTTTGTAATAATCCTGCTTAGACAGAACACAGTACTGTAGTTGTGATGCATTATCTTTATGCATCTTTAAATCATAATTTTTGTAATTAATTATAATTTTTTTTTATAAATAAACATTTTAGAATGTATTATACATACTTGATCATTTTTTTGCAACGATTTCAGTACAAGAAATACAGTGATGAAGAAGAGATATGTATGATGCCCAAATCTTTCGTTTTATTAGAATAGGTCTTTCCATACTCATCTAAATAACTTTGGCCTTTTATATTCAGGGTTGATTAAATGATAAACTGTATAAACAGTATAAACTGTATGCAAAACAAATCTATGGCCTGAATTGTGAGAATGATATAGCTAAGTGTGTGAGCGCTTGTGTGTGGCTGTTGTTGTTGTACGTCTGTTGGACTTTACAGAGGACATTAATTCTATTATAGCTGTGTCCTTAGGCCCAACACTATAATTTTATTGTAGAAGCGGAGAACAACTTCATCATTTACTTCAATTATTGCAAAAAAATTGTCAGTATGCTGCGAAATGAGACAACGTGCAGTCATAAATCAAAAGAGCATAACAGATTCCCCACTGAGACTCATTCTCCTTATGTTGCAAACATCCCGTAAAAACACACAACTATGAACTAACACACACACACACACACTTTTTTCTGTTTAACTGTGTCAAAAATACGGTAACACTTTATAATAACTGCATGCTATGAATAATTAGTTAATAGTGAATTCATCATTTATAAAGCATTAATAGACATTAATAAGCAGTAGACATGTGCCGGTATACGGTAATACGATATATCACAATAATGAACATGCACGATATTGTTATCGTGGGCACTTCAAAATACCGTCAATAATTATTTATTACGAATTATTCAGATTTTTAGAATGCATTTTAAGAAAACTTTATTTAATGGACCTGAGCTAACACTAACTAACAGTTGCTCTTTTTAACTAACGCTATCAAAGAAGAATAACTTCTGTAAAAATGTAGCTATTCGCTCTTTGTTAATGTTAGTTAATGCATTAACTAGTGAGACCCTATTGTAAAGTGTTACCTATTGTTCTTTATAATTCTTTTGCACTTTAATATTTGTTTACTTTATACATTTTTGTGTATTGCTTTATTGTATTTAAATGTTCGGTTCTTTTTGTTATAAGAAAGTTTTTAAACCTGTTATAGTATGACAACACTTTTTTTGCAACTTATTTCAATATCGTGATAATACCGTATACTGTGATAAAAGCTTCAGCAATTAATCGCAACATGAAAATTTGATACCGGCACATGCCTAATAAGCAGTTTATAAATACATCTATAAATGTTTTATTCTTGATTTATAAACATATCTAGCATATCTATTTAATATCTATTAAAGACTGCTTATTAAAGTCTGTCAGTGCTTTATAAATGATGAAATAACTATTTATTAATACTTAACTAATGATGCAAAGCATGCAGCTATTATAAAGTGTTACCAAAAGTACATATACCGACACAAAATCTACTACAAATCACTTTACATGCCATAAACTTATCCAACTTTTTTTTGTATTGTAGAGTTGTATGAATGCAAACTTGTCTCAGAACTGAGACAGTCCTCATATCTAATATGTCATATTTCAGTTTTGCTCCCAAAATAAATGTGTATGCATTAATTTTAAGAAAGGTGAAGAAAGCTCAATGAAAAAGTTAACAGTGCATCATTTGTCTTTTATTGTCAACTTTTAACTCTTTCCCGCCGGCGTTTTTTTTTTTTTTTTTTTAAGTTGACAGCCACCGTCAGCAATTTTGATCATTTTCACAATTTGGCCTCCAAAATATTATGTTGTATGAATAGCTGAACATCAGCTATTGATAAAGTTTTGTTTCTGTTTTATTCTAGCTTCATGCATTATTTTTCTTAACTCTTGAATATGGGTACATTTCATTAAAAAAGCAACATTTTGAGCAAAAAGGTGAGACAATCGCATTTTTGTCAAAGACTACACACTCTCAAAAAAAGAGTTCCAAATTGTAAGGTACAAGTGGCCATCACTGGGGTGGGTAAGGGTACATTTTTGTACCTCTAAGTAGAGGAAAACAATGGTATAATTGTACCCTAAGGACCAGTTGTGTACCTTTAAAGGTTTTTTTCTGAGAGTGCATCCAGATCGGATTCAGAAAGATGACCAAAACATAGATGGAGTAGATCGAGTCCATCTACACCCCCAAAGCTTCACAGTCCTATAGCTCATCCTGGGTCGAACATTTAATTCAGTAACATTAGACAGTTTTGATTTATATGCTGTTTAATGTTGGCGATCGCGTTATTTTACATATGCATTTGATTACATATGATATATCTTGTTTCTGCATCTTATTTTCCTGTGTTTTGATCCGAGATTCTGTACTCTTTCAGAAGATGTGTAATAGCTACTGTATAACAGTGTAAACACAGAAACCCGAAAATTCTGTGTTTGGCGGGGAAAGAGTAAATTACAAAAGTATTTCAATATTTAATGTGTGAGACAGATGCTGTGTTGTATCCACTCTCATTTAAAAGGTAATAAATGTAAGACCTTGCTGAGATGTTTGCCTGTCTGTCATGTGGAGTGTGACCGTGTGCTACAGATGACCATCAGTCTGAATCCAAGTAAAGGGTTCTGCTGTTATGCCTGTGAGCAAACACTTAAACACTCTTCTCAGAAAAAAAAAAAAAAACCAATAGGTGTTCCGGAACCCAACCACTTCAATCTTTCTCCGCTACCTAGACCCTCTGGCTTGCCTTGAAAATCAGAAATAGTTTTCAATCAGTCTGCCAAAAAAAAGGTTATGGGACGATGGAAGTCTTTTAGGGTCATCTTATCTTGAAAAAAACGATGTCCTTTGGTAAGAAACTCAAAAATTCTGGCCTTCCATCTCTATAAGAATGATTGGAAACAGTACTGGAATCAAGTCTTTAATGGAAAATTATACAATGAAATGTACAATTTAAGCAAGCATAGTTTATCTGAAGAAAGAAAGTCATAGTCGAGGCCAAAAGTGATGTCCGGTTAGGATATTTGCACAACATAACATTCCATTAAACAATCAAAATATGAGGAGCATGTTATATTGGGAAGAAGTATACACTAAACTTGGTTAAGGTATTCAAATGACAACATTATTTGGCAAGAAAGGCAAACTCCAGCATGTAATTAAATATGGGTTTTATTGTATTATGCAAAAAAGGCATAGAAAAACAAAAAGGAAATAAAGCATATGTTGACTATAATGTAATCAGTTATTAATATGTTGTTGGTTCTCCCTTGTTTTTGATTACAGTAGCCGTTCTCCTGGGCTAAACTCACTAAACGTTGCACATGTGTAATGCTTAACTTCTTTCCAATCCTCCTTAAGTTCTACCCAAAGTTTAGCATCATTGGAAGACCTGCATGTCATATCACAATTCAGGTTTATAATTTCCCAAAGGGTTCCACTGGCTTTAAGGTCAGGGGACTGAGGAGACCACTTAAAGACTTCAAAATGCTGAGCATGAACACTTTCATTGCGCACAATTTTCTTGTGTTTGGGATCGTTATAAAATGCACATTTGCTCTCAAAACAGATCCTCCATACTCGGCTACACTGTGTTCAGCAGGATTCCCAAGTGTTGGTCGATTTTTAAAGTGCCAGGAACATTGTACATCCTACCAACATCTGCTGCAAACATGCGTCCCCAATACCATTGTTTACTAAATGGCGCCATGCATGCATTTGGTATTAAAACACTACAAACATAACTGACACCATCCAATGCTAGGTTGTAACATTATTTTGATGGTCCACTTAGACATTCTACTAACTATAAGTAATGGACCTACTTTGTATTAGGTGGCCTTAACTATTAACATTTAAATTAATAATTTGATACAATGCACTTATAGTGTACATACATGTTTTTATATTGTACTTACATTTTAAAAATTACCTGCATGTAATTATATCTGTAATTAATTTCTGTAGTTACATTTATAATTACTCTGTTGACACTTCCCTTACACCTAACCCTACCCTTAAACTTAGCCATACCACCACACTTGTCCCTAACTTTACCCGTATCCACCTCAATATCAGCAAAAGTGTTTTGCAATACAATATGAACACAATAAGTACATTGTACTTATTTTTTGATGTAAGTATAGTAGTTAAGGCCACCTAATATAGAGTGGGACCGGGTTCAGGTTAGTAGAATAAGTTGACATGTAGTTACTTAAAAGCAGTAAAGTGTCTGTTGAGGAGCGTCAAAATAAAGTGTTATTAATCAGACGGTCTTGGTCAGAATTATTGGCACCCCTGGTAAATATGAACAAAGATGGCAGTAAAAATAAATCTGCATTGTTTATCCTTTTGATCTTTGATCTTTGGAGGATGAATCACATTATGAAATAAATGTTTTCTCCAAAAACACGTTGGCCACAATTATTGGATTCTTATGGATAAAATATCTCTGAAGTATACTCCAATTACTATTTACATTTTTTAGCACACCAGGGTGACTAGGAACATGAAATTGTCTGGCTAAGACATCTTGATTCACAGGAGTATAAATATGAGGAAACACAAAGTCAGAAAGACTAACATTTTTGGTTTTTAAATCAAACAACCCCTACATCACCACATGTTGTTTGGGAGGGATTCAAGAAAAATCCTCCTCGCTTATCCATAAACAAACTCCAGCATATTCAGTTGTCAGACAAGACTGGAACTTTAAACGGGAACTGGTTCAGTCGGCAGATGAAACTATAAAAAGCTTTTTGGCAGCAAATCCACCAGATGTGTTTGGTGCAAACAGGGATAAAAAGTCCCCCATGCCCACGGTTAAAAATACAGCTGGATCTTTAATGTTGTGGGCCTATTTTTTTGCTGGAGGTCCTGGACATCTTATTCAGATACGTGGTATCATGGATTCTAACAAATACCAACAGATAAAAAATCTAAACCTGAAGGGCCTCTGCTAGAAATCTTATAATGGGCTGTGGTTGGATCTTCCATCAGGACAATGATCCAAAACAAACATCAAAATCAACACACAAATGTGTCACTGAACACAAAATGAAAGGCAGCTCCAGTCTTCCATACTTCAAGCCTTATGTCCTTTCGGAAATGCAAGGTTATTTTTTTTGTTTTGTTTTGTTTTTTTCCAGTAGATAAAACCAATAAATGTTTTTTTTACTGGTACACAACCTCTCAATCCAGCCTCTTGTAGCCTTTGGCTTACAGTTCAAGATTAAATTAGAGGTTGGCGGTCTCATTCGGGTCTTTAGAAACTGTTTTGAGGTCGTCCTCCTTGTTTGCATAGGACAGCTTCTTCCATCTGGTCATTTTCAATAAAACCCACAAAATAACATCTAATAATAAAGCTAATACCTGACATATAGTGATTTATTGAATTATATAGGCTGGGAATAATGACTGCAAGATTGGTATGACCAATGATATGGCCAAAATGATATCCGCACAATTCGTTATGCTTCATTGCGTCATGACAAATGCGTGCGTACATTAGTTTTAGACTCCAGGCACAACTTCACAGCATGCATACAAAATATAGAATAAATATTGGATGAAAAGTTAATAAAGTGCAAAGAAGCCAATCACTTTTGGCCATGCAGAGATGGCATAAGAGTGAGTAAATTTAAAATATAATATTACATTTAAATTTTCCGGTGAACTATCACGTTAAATCTTAAAATCAATGCATAAATACTTTTATTATTTTTATTTTATCATTTTGTTTTAATTTTTGTCATCAGTTTTCCAAATCACTACTATGTAGGGTTGCAGGTTTTTGATTTTACTTTATTGCATATTCATAATGCTTATGCATGGCAATTAGCTGTCCATGCAGTGCTGAGAGTGATAAAACACACACATACATGTTTTTTGCTTAATGTAAAAGCAGCTAAGCAAACAGCTGCAAATGAGGGACATTCAGAATGTGTTTTTAATATAGGTGACATCGGGTGAAGCGTTAAGCAGTCTGACAAATAGCCATAATAAGAGCCTATAGCTTGAGGGTTGAGAGCAAAACACACACACACACACACACACACACGCACGTTAAGATCGTTAAACTGATTAGATCCATAGGATAATTTGAGGCGTTAAAAGAAAGGAACATCAGGGAAAATAAACATTGTTTGTTTGCGTTGTAATTGTCCTTCAGCAATGCTATGGCGAATGGCTTTCCTGAATATGCTTATTTGTCTCAGCAAAAGTTTGTGAGGCCATGCATTATTGTTTAAAGAGAGAAAAAAAATATGTACAATGACAGATTTCAAGCTGTGTAAACATTTTGTATGGTAATGTTTAGCGTTTGTGCACAAGGCTATAACTGAACATGATTTACTTTGACAGATATTGTCCTAATAACAGCTTACAAGCATATAAACATTTTAAATTAAATATTTGTGTCACCTCAACATTATTATCATTCATTTATTATATTTGTTGATGAGGTGTTGCTCTTTTGTATTTCACAGTGTTATGAAGCAATGCATGAACTAGATGTACTGCTTCATAAACAATATAAAAGAGAATGTGAAAATATTTAATAAGACTAACACATAATAAGTCATGTGTTTAGTTTTATGTGGCCGTTTCTTCAATTTTAGAAAACATGCCATCTTTTTACACTCTCAATAGTTTATTTAATTTATCTGCTAACAATTTTCAACATGTTTTTTTCATTCTGGGATGGGATTCTGGGAAACAATGACTGTAACTAGCATGTTATGATTTGTAAATACACACACTTTTTTTGCTTATACACTCACCTAAAGGATAACACCTGTTCAATTTCTCATTAATGCAATTATCTAATCAACCAATAACATGGAAGTTGCTTCAATGCATTTAGGGGTGTGGTCCTGGTCAAGACAATCTCCTGAACTCCAAACTGAATGTCAGAATGGGAAAGAAAGGTGATTTAAGCAATTTTGAGCGTGGCATGGTTGTTGGTGCCAGACGGGCCGGTCTGAGTATTTCACAATCTGCTCAGTTACTGGGATTTTCACGCACAACCATTTCTAGAGTTTACAAAGAATGGTGTGAAAAGGGAAAAACATCCAGTATGCGGCAGTCCTGTGGGTGAAAATGCCTTGTTGATGCAAGAGGTCAGAGGAGAATGGGCCGACTGATTCAAGCTGATAGAAGAGCAACTTTGACTGAAATAACCACTCGTTACAATAGAGGTATGCAGCAAAGCATTTGTGAAGCCACAACACGCACAACCTTGAGGCGGATGGGCTACAACAGCAGAAGACCCCACCGGGTACCACTCATCTCCACTACAAATAAGAAAAAGAGCTACAATTTGCACGAGCTCACCAAAATTGGACAGTTGAAGACTGGAAAAATGTTGCCTGGTCTGATGAGTCTCGATTTCTGTTGAGACATTCAGATGGTAGAGTCAGAATTTGGCGTAAACAGAATGAGAACATGGATCCAGCATGCCTTGTTACCACTGTGCAGGCTGGTGGTGGTGGTGTAATGATGTGGGGGATGTTTTCTTGGCACACTTTAGGCCCCTTAGTGCCAATTGGGCATCGTTTAAATGCCACGGCCTACCTAAGCATTGTTTCTGACCATGTCCATCCCTTTATGACCACCATGCACCCATCCTCTGATGGCTACTTCCAGCAGGATAATGCACCATGTCACAAAGCTCGAATCATTTCAAATTGGATTCTTGAATATGACAATGAGTTCACTGTACTAAAATGGCCCCCACAGTCACCAGATCTCAACCCAATAGAGCATCTTTGGGATGTGGTGGAACGGGAGCTTCGTGCCCTGGATGTGCATCCCACAAATCTCCATCAACTGCAAGATGCTATCCTATCAATATGGGCCAACATTTCTAAAGAATGCTTTCAGCACCTTGTTGAATCAATGCCACGTAGAATTAAGGCAGTTCTGAAGGCGAAAGGGGGTCAATTAGTATGGTGTTCCTAATAATCCTTTAGGTGAGTGTATAATACACTGATTATCTCTTCATCACGGCACCTGTTAGTGGGTGGGATATATTAGGCAGCAAGGGAACATTTTGTCCTCAAATGTTGATGTGTTAGAAGCAGGAAAAATGGGCAAGCGTAAGGATTTGAGTGAGTTTGACAAGGGCCAAATTGTGATGGCTAGACGACTGGATCAGAGCATCTCCAAAACTGCAGCTCTTGTGGGGTGTTCCCGGTCTGCAGTGGTCAGTATCTATCAAAAATGGTCCAAGGAAGAAACAGTGGTGAACCGGCGACAGGGTCATGGGCGGCCAAGGCTCATTAATGCATGTGAGGAGCGAAGGCTGGCCCGTGTGGTCCGATCAAACAGACGAGCTACTGTAGCTCAAAATTGCTCAAGAAGTTAATGCTGGTTCTGATAGCAAGGTGTCAGAATACACAGTGCATCACAGTTTGTTGTGTATGGGGCTGCATAGCTGCAGATCAGTCAGGGTGCCCACCGCCAAAAGCGGCAACAGTGGGCATGTGATTATCAGAACTGGACCACGGAGCAGTGGAAGAAGGTGGCCTGGTCTGATAAATCATGTTTTCTTTTACATCACGTGGATGGCCGGGTGCATGTGCGCCACTTACCTGGGGAACACATGGCACCAGGATGCACTATGGGAAGAAGGCAAGCCTACATCCTTTCATGGAAACGGTATTCCTTGGTGGCTGTGGCCTCTTTCAGCAGGATAATGCGCCCTGCCACAAAGCAAAAATGGTTCTGGAATGGTTTGAGGAGCACAACAACGAGTTTGAGGTGTTGACTTGGCCTCCAAATTTCCCAGATCTCAATCCAATCGAGCATCTGTGGGACTGACTTTGTCAGAAGTTTGAGAACAGTAAGATTTAAAAAAAAGTCTCTTCTGCTCATCAAGGCTGCATTTATTTGATCCAAAATACAGCAAAAACAGTATTATTATGAAATATTTAAAAAATTTAAAATAACTTTTTTCTATTTTAATATATTTTAAAATGCAATTTATTCCTGTGATGCACAGCTGAATTTTCAGCATCATTGCTCCAGTCTTTAGAGTCACATGATCCTTCAGAAATCATTCTAATATGATGATTTGCTGCTCAAGAAACATTTATTATTATTATCAATGTTGAAAACAGTTGTGTACTATTTTTTTCAGGATTATTTAATGAATATAAAGTTCAAAAGAACAGTATTTATCTGAAATATAAAGATTGCAACATTATAAATGTCTATGCTGTCACTCGATCAATTTAATGCATCCTTGCTGGAATAAATGTATTAATTTATTTAAGTTCTTTCCCAAAAAAAAAAAAAGTTAAAAAATTCTTACCGACCCTTTTGAACGGTGGTACAATGTTACTAAAGCTTTCTATTTCAGATAAATGAAATTTATCTTCTATTCTTTCTATTCATTAAAGAATCCTAAAAAAAATGTTTTACACAACTGTTTTCAACATTGATAATAATCATAAATGTTTCTTGAGCAGCAAATCATCATATTAGAATGATTTCTGAAGGATCATGTGACACTGAAGACTGGAGTAATGATGCTGAAAATTCAGCTTTGCACCACAGGAATAAATTGCATTTTAAAATATGTTCAAATAGAAAACAGCTATTTTACATTTTAATAATATTTCACAATATTACAGCTTTTTTTGTATTTTTAATAACATAAATGCAGTCTTGGTGAGCAGAAGCTCTTTAAAAACATTTAAAATTCTTACCGTTCTCAAACTTTTGACTGTAGTGTGTATCTTTTGCACTTTTTGCCCCTTTTTTATTTTTTATTTTGGTCCCACTTTATATTAAGTGGCCTTAACTACTATGTACTAACATTTAAATTAATAATTTGATACAATGCACTTATTGTGTACATACATGTTTTTACATTGTACTTACATTTTAAAAAATACCTGCATGTAATTACATCTGTAATTAATTTCTGTAGTTACATTTATAATTACACTGTTGACACTTCCCTTACACCTAACCCTTAAACTTACCCATACCACCACACCTGTCCCTAACTTTACCCGTATCCCACATCAATATAAGTGTTTTGCAATATGAACTTATACTTATTTTTTGATGTAAGTACATAGTTCAGACCACCTAATATAAAGTGGGACCTTTTTTTATTTTTTATTTTTATTTTTTTTACTAATGCAATAAATAGGAATAAATAAATACTGGAATTTAAAATTACCCATGTACATTTATCATTGTGTATTTAACATTATGTGGTTGTTTAATACAAGGCTTGTAGGTATTTTGTATCCTCCATCTTTTTGTTTTTGAAGTATCATCTTTCTTCGCATGAGTGTTTGTTTAACAAACGTTCTGACATCCTTCTCATTACACCACCTCTTTCCAAAGGATTTCCCAGTTCAAACGGCCATGATCCAAGTTTCCTGTAAACCCCTGCTGTCCCAAATCAATACTGCTCTTATTTAACGAGTTAAATCCCTGTTAGAGGATTTAGACACGTAATGGCAGCGGTTACTCTTCGACAGCTCAGTGTCGTGATTTTCAGTCTCGTAATGAATTAGGGGAATTCAACAGAAGGGCAGCCTATTTGGCTGTTGATAACAGGCACCGTCCATCCAGTGGTCAGCCCCACATCCTCTAATGAGATGACAGGTGCAATGTTTACGCTTCGATTGCTGCTCTAGTTTGAGGGGTCAAGTGTGTTTACTTCTCAAACCTATGACCGTAATGACAAAGGCTAAATAGTTGACCCTCCATTTCATGCTGCATATATTGAAAAGGTCACTGGAAAGCTCAGTATAGATCTTTGTTTTTAGGTTGAATTGTGAGCATGTGTCCATCAAAGCATCGGTCATTTCATTTCATAGACTTACCTTAAATCAGGGATGGGCAACTTCGGTCCTGGAGGGCCACTGTCGTGCAGAGTTTAGCTCCAACCCTGATAAAACTCACTTGAACTTGAGTGAATTCGAGCTAAAGAGGAATTCCAATTGGTTTCTCCAGCATGATTGATTGATTGTGTGGTCAATAACTTAAATTGCTCAATAGTAAAAATCTCTGATGGAAATATGAAACATTTTTATGTATATGCACATTCCAAAACTGCCTTATTTCCACCACAACAATATACGATTATAATCCTTCAATCTAAAAATTGATCTAACATGCATCCCAGTCTACTTCATCTCTATTCATTCTGTTCCATCAGTCATTTCATCATTCAGATTCTAGTCTTGGCGTGACACAGATGTCCGTGACATTTTCTGTCACAAACGATTTAAGGGCAAAGCCTCATATTAAGTTCAGAGGCTGGACAAGGAATGTATTTGAGCAGCCAGACTTGTGAAAAAAAGTAAAACTTTTTCAATTCCTGCTTTCTGCTTAGCTAACAGTACTTTATCCAGGCAACAAAACTGCTCTTCACCTCCTTGTCTGTGGTCATGGAGTGAGCTCAACTCCACAATAAGGTTCTGACCTTTCTGGAAATTATCCCAGCACTCCTCCAGCACCCCTGATTACCTCAGCTCTTGTTCAGACCCTGTTTTGACCTCCTGCTTTACAGAGCTGGAAGGGTTTAAGAATTAAGGATTGTATCTAGATCTAGAGTTTACTAAGAGCAGGGGATATGGGACTTTCCTGGCTGCTTGTTGTTTCAATGACGCTCTTATGTTTTATATTTATTTTTTAAAATGATCTCTATTTATGACCTCTATTGAAAACAAAGCTTTTTATTTATTTATTTATTTATTTTAAAATATTTATTTATTTACACTACTGGATATACACAGATCAGGCATAACATTATGACCTGATATTGTCAGCCCTGACCCGTCGAGGCATGGACTCCACTAGACCCCTGAAGGTGTGCTGTGGTATCTGGCACCAAGATGTTAGCAACAGATCCTTTAAGTCCTGTAAGTTGCGAGGTGGGGCCTCGACTTGTGGATCGGACTTGTCAGTTCAGCACAGACGCTCGATTGGATTGAGATCTGGGGAATTTGGAGGCCAAGTCAACACCTCAAACTCGTGCTCCTCAAACCATTCCTGAACCATTGTTGCTTTGTGGCAGGGCGCATTATCCTGCTGAAAGAGGCCATGGCCACCAGGGAATACCATTTCCATGAAAGGGTGTACATGGTCTGCAACAATGCTTAGGTAGATGGTACGTGTCAAAGTAACATCCACATGGATGGCAGGACTTTCCCAGCAGAACATTGCAAGCATCACATTGCCTCCGCCGGCTTGCCTTCTTCCCGTAGTGCATCCTGGTGCCATGTGTTCCCCAGGTAAGCGACGCACACGCACCCGGCCATCCACGTGATGTAAAAGAAAATGTGATTCATCAGACCAGGCCACCTTCTTCCATTGCTTGGCGCTTTCGGCGGTGGACAGGGGTCATCATGGGCACCCTGACTGGTCTGCGGCTATATGCAACAAAGCCCCATATGCAACAAACTGTGTTGCACTGTGTATTCTGACACGTTTCTATCAGAACCAGCATTAACTTGAGCAATCTGAGCTACAGTAGCTCTTCTGTTTGACAGTAGCTGTCTGTCAGCCTTCGCTCCCAGCATCAGTGAGCCTTGGCTGCCCATGACCATGTCGCCGGTTCACCACTAATCCTTCCTTGGACCAGTTTTGATAGATACTGACCACTGCAGACCGGGAACACCCCATAAGAGCTGCAGTTTTGGAGATGCTCTGACCCAGTCATCTAGCTATCACAATTTGGCCCTTGTCAAACTCACTCAAATCCTTACGCTTGCCCATTTTTCCGCCTTCTAACACATCAACTTTGAGGACAAAATGTTCACTTGTGGGTGCCTAATATAGCCCACCCACTAACAGGTGCCATGATGAAGAGATAATCATTGTTATTCCCTTCACCTGTCAGTGGTCATAATGTTATGCCTAACCGCGTATAAGCAAAAGCTATACAAAATAAATGAATTATAAATAATTAATAATAAATAAATAATTTATTCATAAATAAGTATGTGTTCAAACTTTTTACTTAATGAAAATTATACTATATTAAATTATTACAACATAAAATACTTGTACCTTTTGCTCTTGCACAATCTGTTTAGGAAATTGTGATTGATTCATTTTATTGCCATTTTTTTACACTGATGCCAAGGTTATTTGTTCAGAAATTGTATTCTTTTATTTGCTATGTTACTAATATTATCAATTTCAAATACAAGTGTTATTTTCAAAGCCTAATTTGCTTTATTTAACAATACATTGGTATTGGTTGAAGTATATTGGATTAAAATGTTATTGTATTAAAGATTTACAGTTGAAGTATGTCAAGAGATGTTAATGTATGTATGGATCAATTGCTGCTAATTATTATTTTTCTCTGGCTTAAGAATAGTGAATAGCAGTGAATAGCAGTCTTTCCAAAAACTCAAGATAAGCCCATTTCATGTACTTGACCTACATTCATCTTAAAAGGCCAAGATTAACCTTAAGAAGAAGATTAAAGAAAGATGCTGAATTATTTAATCATGTAGTTTTGTATGAGGCATTGTACAAAAACATGTCAGTCTTAAATTAAACTTTACGAAAGTGTTATAAATGATAAACAAAATGACATGGCAGCTAGTTACTCCCTGAATGACTTTTGGGAGCTGACAGCAGCTCACAAACCTGTCTGAGGTTTCATAAAACTCTCTCTGTAGTCTGTGATGATGCATTCATTAAAAACATATTCCCTTTTCTGCTTCAAAAATCAAATGAGTTTTTATTTGTATTTTTGTAATGCAGTGTGCATGTCAGAAAGCATCTGTATAATTTAATTCATTTGTAGTTATTGCACAAAAGCATTTAAAAGGCTTGCATATTTATAAGTGGACGATCAGAAGAACTGAAAACTTTTTTGCTACCAAACAGATTTCAGTTATATCACATCATATCAGTGTTTGATGTCATATGATCTCATTTATGACATTGACATGAGTACAGAGGCTTGTGATCATGCTCAGTCTATCATTCAGGGAGATGTAATTGGGAATTATGAATCTGCTTGGACCATACGTAGAGGATCAACCATATTATTCAGGATAAGCCTCAGCTTTAAATCTGCTTTGATGCTTTCCACAGAGCTCAGAACACAAGCCATGTGGTTTTAAATGATTTGTGGTCATTTTGGGGTAATGTAAAAAGTTCTGTTTTCACTATAATGCAAGAGATCACTTAAGTGTTCGGTTTATTTGCATTTTATCCATAGAAAAAACTGACTTAATAAATATCCCATTCACAACCCTTATCCTATAGGATATTACTGAATTTGTTGTATGTGCAACCAAAGCACTTTCCTTTATGGTCATGCATTATAGTGGTGCCTAAAGAGGACGTGTTATGCCCTTTTCCAAAGTCTTGATTTTGTTTTTGGGGTCTACTAGAATAGATTTTCATGCTTGAATGTTAAAATATATGGAAGCATATGTGTAGCAATATTCAATTTGCAATGTATTTCAGTATTTAAATTTACATTTTACATACCATGCAACATTTGGAGCAAAATGATAATTCAAATTGAATAATATAATTTACATTTGCTATTTCCTACACTAGTTTTAACATATTATTTAAGCATATATTTTAATGCTTTATAAGTTGCAAAATTAAAATGAAAATGTATTACAGAAATGACTAGATGTGTTTAACATGTTCAAGCAAAAATTGTAGCAAAATAATCATTTAACTGTTATTTTTCTTAATTGCATTTACACTCACAGTTAAGATACTTGCGAATGCATTTTCATTATATGTGCCGCAATGAATGTAGCAAAATTCAATGTGGAATTGAAAATGCAATCCGAGCCGATCAAGTCTCCGCCCCCATTTTTGCCATTGCCATTTTGCATATTGCATTGCAAATTGAATATTGGTACACTTATGCTTTCATAATAATAAAACATTCTTTTACCCATATTTTAAATTATAGCAGCACCTCTCTTCCCAGTCTGTCAATAACACTCTGTTTAGTTCCTGTCTCTATGAAGCCCCTCCTTCTGAAAAGTGCAATGCACTCTGATTGGTTGGCTAGATCAGTGTTTTGTGATTGGCCAACCGCTTCAAGCGTGTTTCAGAATTGTCACGCCCCTTAGCATAACCACGAGTTTCAACCAAGTGTACCACACGAGTCCTGAAAAGTGAAGCCAACACGTCTCGATTGCCCCAAGGTGGCTGGATGCAGTATAGATCATAAACCCCGCCCTCTCCATGAAATGTAATGTGACGTAGACAAACTAAACAATCAAATTACACTTCAAATAAATTTTTTCCAAAGATGGTTTCTGTCATTTTAGGCAGTTGTTATCACGCTGATGTTAGTTCATGTGTTCGTTCTTTAAATAAGTTTGCTTTTAGTTAGTTATTTGATGCTATAAAAACGTGGGTGAGATGTTATGATTGACAGTTTCTCTGAGCAAAGTAGTCACTGACATTTTTTGGGAACTTCGGGAGGAGATTGGAGCTTTAACTTTAATCTCTACATTTCCATAACTATTTATTTCACAAAAAGATGTTGATTAGGCGCGAGTGTGGTCGGGACCTTGATATTGCGGCTCCACTTCGCGTTCACTACTGCGCAGATTTGAGACCCAAGATGTCAGCACCATATTTGAACACTGTCGGCTTCACTTATGTTGTATTACTTAACACACTACTAACACACTACCGTATGTACCTTGGCGGATACCTTTTGCGGGAAATATTTAAATATTTAAGTTTCCCGGAAGGAAACTTAAAGGGATAGTTCACCCTGAAATGAAAATAAAGCCATCTTTTACTCACCCTGCTGTTGTTCCAATGCCCTATGTCCTTCTATCTTTTTCGGACCTCAAAAGCAGAAATTTAAAAAAAATAGTCCTGCACGCGCCCCTTCCTATAATGGCAGTGAATAGCGACCAGGCTAAAACATTACAAAAATTATACAAAAGTATCACGCAATGATACAGTGAGATGCGCGCCATATATGGAAAGAGTTCAGGAGGCATACTATAAGGTTTTGCGAAAAATAAACCGTATTATTCAGTCAAAACACTGAGCTCGGCCGTTACTCTGTGCACGCTCCTGTGACTGCGTACAATCCAGCCCCTCATGCAATGTTGTCATGACAACTGGTACACAACATTCACTTCAGGAGCTTTTATTATTAGTATTATTGTATTATTTCTTATCATATACCTTATAGAAAAGACGAGAGTCGCATGTGTTTCTATTTAGCCTGATTTCTCAAAATGGTGCATGTGTGCTTATCCTGGGTGCCATGACAACAGTGCGAGTTATAGTAAGCATGAGCGCCGGCGGCTACTGACGGCTCGCACGCAGTCACAGGAGCGCGCACAGAGTAATGTCCGAGCTCAGTATTTTGACTGAATAATACAGTTTCTTTCTCGCAAAACCTTATAGTATGCCTCCTGAACACTTTCCATATATGGCGCGCAAAGGACATAGGGCATTGGAACAACAGCAGGGTGAGTAAAAGATAGCTTTATTTTCATTTCAGAGTGAACTATCCCTTTAAGACTAAAATGGAGGCCTTTCAGGGAGTTCCGAAACAATGCGCACTGATATAAAAAATAACTCCCTTTGAAGTGGACTTTGAGCTTTGTAAATTTGCAGACCTTTTTTAATGCTCAGACAGCAACAATACACACTAAATATGTTGAAAATGTAAGAAGCAGCAGGTCCTCTTTAAGGCATGCGCCATCATTGATCACATATTACTTTGCTGTGTGACCAGACTTAATTTTTTGTTAGTTTAAAAATCTACTTCATCTATAATGGCAGAGAACACTATTTTTATTGCAGTCAGTTTGATGCAAAATTGCTATCTTTATTTTGAGTCAAGATTGCATTGGCACCAGGGTGGATTTAACATTATAGATGTTTTTCAACACTCCCCAGAAATCAGTTTATGCAATGTAATTATTTATAACATGTTTGAGAGCTGTAAAAGTGACAGCGAGCGTCTCTGGCATTGGCTTTTTGATCTTCCAAAGTGTTTACTGTGAGGTACTTAGTTTGAAAATTGTTAATCCATTCATGCTGCCTAGTGAAAGGCCATCTCTTTGTTTTCGCTGCCAATACTACACCAGTTTTCTGCATGATCTGATCGGCCAGTCAATATTATAAAAGACTTCTGGGAATTCTGTGAGAAAGCTCTTTGTAACACTAATTGATGTCATGTGTAAATGACTAGCCACAGGGAAATCATTTCATTAAAAAAAAAAAGCTACAGAAAAGAACAGCTATAGAAAGTTTCCTTTTTAAAAAGTGGCACTTTACTACTACTATTACTACTATCCATCCATCCATCCATTCATCCATCGTTCTATCCATTGTTTTATCTATGTATCGTTCTATCATTCCATCCATCCATCCATCATCATTCTATCTTTCTATCGTTCTATTGTTCCATCCATCCATCTATCCATCGTTCTATATATGTATCGTTCTATTGTTCTATCCATCATTCTATCCATCGTTCTATATATGTATCATTCTATTGTTTTAGCCATCATTCTATCCATCGTTCTGTCTATGTATCGTTCTATTGTTCCATCCATCCATTGTTCTATCTATCATTCTATCTATGTATCGTTCTATCTATGTATCGTTCTATTGTTCCATCCATCCATCGTTCTATCTATCGTTCTATATATGTATCGTTCTATTGTTCTAGCCATCATTTTATCCATCGTTCTATCTATGTATCGTTCTATTGTTCCATTCATCCATCATTCTATCCATTGTTCTATCTATGTATCATTCTATCGTTCCATCCATCCATCCATCCATTGTTCTATGTATCGTTCTATTGTTCCATCTGTCCATCCATTCATCCATCCATCCATCCATCCATCCATCCACCATTTTATCTATCATTCTATCTATGTATCATTCAATTGTTCCATCCATCCATCATTCTATCAATCATTCTATCTATGTATCGTTCTATTGTTCCATCCATCATCCATTGTTCTATCGTTCTATCTATGTATCATTCTATCTATCACTCTATCTATGTATCGTTCTATTGTTCCATCCATCATCCATTGTTCTATCGTTCTATCTATGTATCATTCTATCTATCACTCTATCTATGTATCGTTCTATTGTTCCATCCATCATCCATTGTTCTATCGTTCTATCTATGTATCATTCTATCTATCACTCTATCTATGTATCGTTCTATTGTTCCATCCATTAGATCCATCCGTCCATCCATCGTTCTATCTATCGTTCTATCTATGTATCATTCTATCTATCACTCTATCTATGTATCGTTCCATCATCTGTAACTACAAAATCGGAACCCCAAAAAGTAAATGCGAAAGTTGTCACTTATTCTGACAAAAAGCAACATATACGTTGTCATTTTTTTATTACATTATTATATATTGTAAATATCTTGGCAGTGTTTGCTTGCTTATTTATTTATTCATAATTGAATTTTAAATAATAAATAAAAAACTGCAAGTGCAATTGAGAAGGGAATGTTAATGTATTTCTTTCTCCAGGTTTTCAGACCTCCTTTATACTGTAGACATCTTTTGAGTATTATATTGTCAGAAATGAGTTATTATTGTAAAGAGAATTTAAATTACATGTACCTGATGACCTAGAGAGAAACAAGCTTGCTGTCCTATATATGAACCTCTTTTTCAAAGATCAAATAACATGATTCATTTTCCTGACAAAAGCATTTTAATTGCTTAACATTGCAGGTCAGAAATTGCTCTACAAGATTTAAATATGTACTCTTTGATGATATTATAAAAGACACGTAGTTTGTAGAGATCTGTTTCTATGATAAAAGTGATACTGTCAGAGAAAGTGAAGGTTAGAGAAAGGGACAATGCATATTGGAGAATCTAATACAAGTCACGACTACAATACATACATCCAATAATTGGGTTCACGTGAAATCTCAGTCATGTTTATATTCTTCATTTAGATTTCTCAGTTTTGACAGTTTCCCAACACTCCTTTGAAATTCAGTTTCATTCAAACCAGAATCAAAGTTTTGTTTTTAGGTTTAGTTTTTGGTTGTAAACTGATTTTACATTCAATTAATTTTACATTTATTTCTATAGCTCTTTACACAATTACATCATTAAAGCAATTATTACAAGTTCATAGTAATACAGGGATCATAATGATTATAATATAGAACATTTGTAAGTTGTGTATGTTGATTCAGAGTTGGCGTCATCTTTTCACAGATGTTGGGCATCTGAAATCTTCGTAAGAGGCAGAGTCTAAACTGGAGCTGGTGTGATCTCTAGTTAGAAAATAGAAAAGAAAAGCAAATAGTATAGCTGCTGTTCATAACATTTCAAGCAATAGATAGTCATGTGCATTTGATCTGATAACTGGAGTGCAAAGTTATGAGATGCATTATGCAAATGCTTGGCTCAGGAGATCTAGATTTAAACTGGGAGTGTGTGTGTAAGCCCAAACATTATTAAGGCTATTCCAGAGTTTAAGAGCCAAATACAATAACGCTCTCCCTCCTTTATTGGACTTAGATATCTACTACCAAAAGTCCAGAGTTTTGTGACCTTAAAGGGGACCTATTATGCAAAATTAACTTGTGTCGGCAGTGTGTGTGTACACAACCACCCTATAATGGCAAAAATTCCTTTTTTTAATCCCCTAAATCCTAAAAAGTGTCTCAGAATAAGCCGTTTGCAGTTTCTATGCAATGTGACATCACATTGCACAGGCCCCGCCCACGACTGCTGACGGACTTTGCCCTATTAGCATAGAACCTGCCCTGAGTGAACCGTACACAGTCCGCCATGTTTATCTCCTCGCCAGAGCATTTAACAGCAGCATTCAAGTAAGAAATGTATTCTTATTAAAGCTACTAAAGTTATTCAGTCAAGAGCAGTGAGTGATTTTCTGTTTTTCTTTTGTTTCATATTAACAGCATAACAGTAGGTACTTTATATTATGCTGCTTTCACTTTAATACACAGATCTAATATACACATGCGATTTCTTTACTTTTCTTCACAGACATAACAACTGTGTTTATGTGAAATTTTGTGCTTTTGACATAACTTTGTGTGTATTTGACAAAGTAAGCGCAATAAGACGTGAAAGAGAACTTAGTTTAATACTCACTGTGTGCGGGCTTCAGATGTGTGTGCTCAGAAGACCATATATCAGAAGTTTAGACTTATATGACCATGATAAAGATGATAATCAAAACCGAACAGATGTTTTGTTATTTTTTGGCAGAGTAGAGGCACAAGCTGTAGGCTCCGCCCTCTTCTGGAAAGTGGGGTGGGGAGCAGCAGCTCATTTGCATTTAAAGATACATGCACGAAAATGGCATTTTTTCCTTCCACTCAAAAATGGGCATTTACAACATGGTATAATAAATTATATGTGAGGTGTTTTGAGCTGAAGCTTCAGACACATTCTGGGGACACCTGAGACTTATATTACATTGTAAAAAGAGGCAGGTCCCCTTTAAAGAGTGTGATGGAAGGTTGGGTGATAGAAGATCAAGAAGACAAGGTTAAATGCGCATGAGCTAAACCATTTAGGGCCCTATAGGTCAGTAGCAATACTTTGCAGTCGATATAGAACTTAATAGGTTACCAGTATATAGGTGATAAAACTGGGATTATATGATCATATTTTCTTGACCCGATAAGAACTCTAGCAGCTGGACTAACTGTAACTTTTTTATTGAGGATGCAGGATTACAATAATCATGAATGCATGAACTAGCTATGAAAGTGAATTGCTGATTAATCAATCAAAGCATTTGCAATTATTTGCAAATCAATATTTGCAAAGAAAAGCCACCAAATGAAGATCTTAACATTATTGTGACAGATTAGTGAAGACAAAATGTCCATATATTGTTTGTTTTATTTCATATTATTAAAGGCAAGTCTGTCCTACCGTTCAGAGAAATCGATTTTATAACTGAGTTTTTCAATCTATATACACGTTGAAAGGTTTGTATGGATTATTTTATAATTGTAATAAATGAACAGCCCTACTTTGAAATCATGTACAATAAATTGTCTAAAATTTCTAAAAAGTCATCCAGCTGTTGGTATGGCAACCAGGGGAATTATTGGATGGCAGAAGAGGTCTAGATGTGCTTCTCAGTGATTACTTTCCCATTCTCACAAACTGTTCGCATCTCTTCAAAGGCATTTTTTAGAGTGTCCCCGTTTAACACTGCACATCACACGTTTCTCATCTTTTTAGAAATGTATGGTCCTTGAAATTATAGATAAAATAGTAGTTGCTTCTGTCACTGCATGCGGTCTGTGATATGATTGCTTATTAATGTCCATATATAGCTGAATGCTCTTATAGAATCATTATTATATTAGCATCTTGTCACTGGGTAAAATTTGATATTTATGATCTGACTGCCCTTTTCTGGGCTATATTAAAGAAGTGACAAATCTGTGGTAAAATGTTCTATTGATTAATTTAGTTAAGATGAAGTCATTCAACCTACTATTGTTGTGTTGTTTTATAAATTAAAATTCAAAATAATGTTTTCCTTTTAGTCAGTCCTTGCTCTGAGAGTCAAGTCAAGTCACCTTTATTTATATAGTGCTTTATACAATATATATTGTTTCAAAGCAGCTTTACAGTGATAACAGGGAAATTATGCTGTTCAGTTGAAGTCAGTGTTGATTCAGTTCCATTGGAAGATCCTCAATTATTAAATTTCATCTGTAAAGCAGTTCTGCAAGAAAATGATGTCATCGAGCAGCTCAGTTGAGTTCAGTTCTCATACAACAGTGTTAGTACAGTCAGATCAGTAATATTGTTGAATATTAAGTGTCCCCAACTAAGCAACCCAGATGCAACAGTGGCAAATAACCCCCAAAAAAATCTTGAGAAAAACAACAAACACACAACAACAAACATATAGAGAGTGATGCGCTGCTGCTGACTAATGTAATGCGCTTTATTTTATTTCAGAATTCCATGTATTGTAACCCTGCTAGAGACTCTGCCATTTCAGCAATCCTATAAGATCATTAATCACACTGTACAACATGGATCTAATAAATTTGGATACGACATGTATGTAGACTGTACGATGATGACATCTATTGAATCGTAGGCTACGACACAAGTTAGTACAGAAGAATAAAACATCATCAGCATGTGCTAGTGGTAAACAAGAACGAGATGAATTGCCCTTTGGCAATTGTGGTTTTTATGTGCGCTGAAAAAAAGAGGATGAAGCAAAAGTGTAGATGGCTATGGAAAAGAGGCCATTTTGGTATGCCAATTTTGCAAATAGAGCTTGAGGTAAGTAGTTTTAAGTTTTAGCGCCATGTCGTGTTGATGAAAACGCCATATCATGTTGCATTTGTATTGGCTAGTCAGTAGACGTAGGTCGTAGCAGATAAAACACACTGGCTGCATCCGAAATATTATAAATGCTGTCTTTGGAGGACGCATTCCAAGGTAGGAAGGCATCAAGGCACATCCGAATCCAAAGTTAGCATCACTTCACTAGTCTCCTGAGATACCTTAAACTGATTGATTTTTGAAGGCAGCATAGATGTATCCTTCGCTGCCTTTGATATCCCACAATCCAATGCGTTCCATTCTGTGACACTTGAGCTAAAATAAAAAGATGGCGTCTGAAAGTTGCGGTTGCTGGCATGTATGTTTTTGACCAACCTTTTCCACTTTTGATGTCATTTCTAGTTAGGAATTTCCACTGTAGTAATATTTCCTTAGTTTTCACCGAAGCTCTCTCTATTTTGCTGTAGATCATTAAACCGTTATACTGCCTCAGAAGTCTGTCCGAAATCAGTTTTGTGAGGTACCTTTGTGTGCAAACGCTGCCTGCAAAGTCATTGCCTGATAAGGCAGCGAGGCAACAAGTCACTGCCTAAGTTTTCGGATGCAGCCACTGTGAGATGATCATGTTGAATTTATGACACTGTCAGAAAATTATCGTAGGCTATCTTTGGTCACAAGACCGTGACAACCGCCGTCTTTTAACCTCTCTCACTGTATGACGCAGAGGTGGGCACTCGAGTTAGTGACTCGGACTTGAGTCGCATTTTATGAGACTTCAGAGTTGACTCGGGACTCGACCTGAAATGACTTTGACAAAAAAGAATTTCAAAAACAACTCAAGTCTTTAATCCTTATCTATCGTAAATGAAAAAAAAGCAGCTTTATTTGAATGTTATAATATCAGCTGCACATGTACGTGACATGGTAGATCGGACCCTTGTCAAAGAATTTGATTACGGATGTCCGTGTCCCATGAAACATGACAGGATCCATCGTGCCATATGTTCTCACATTTCGATGTATTACCGTGTTTGCTAGATGCAAAGAATGTGTGGAAAACGTCTCGGTTACGACTGTAACCTTAGTTCCCTGAGTAGGGAACGAGACGCTGCGTCACCGCTTTGGGAACGCCTCTGCGTGATTGCGTCGTGAAGCACATGTGTAATCAGTCCAATGGAGAGACGGAACGTCATAGGCGGGTGACGTCATCGACCCGGAAGGTATAAAGCATACCGGCAAACAAACGCCGCTAGCTTCTGTGGTAGAGTGAAGCAAGACGCTTTTGCGGGCATGCGGGGAGTATGGCAGGGTGACGCAGCGTCTCGTTCCCTACTCAGGGAACTAAGGTTACAGTCGTAACCGAGACGTTCCCTTTCGAGGGAACTCGCGCTGCGTCACCGCTTTGGGAACGAGAATACCCACGTCCCCATAGGAGCCGGATGCCCGCCTGTGCATTGTCTAAAAGGCGAGCACCCGAGCCCCTGGAGTAATGTCAAGTTCGTAGAACCTCACGAAAGTGAGCGGCGAGGACCACCCCGCCGCATCACAGATGTCTTGCAGGGAGGCCCCTGCTAGGAATGCCCGAGAGGCAGCCATACCCCTAGTCGAGTGTGCCCGGACAGCCAAAGGGGAAGGCTGCCCGACCACCTCATAAGCAAGTGAAATAGCCTCAACTATCCACTTGCTCATCCTCTGCTTAGAGACCGGACCCCCTCTCAAGGGTGGACCGTAACACACGAACAACTGTTCCTATTTTCTCCACAGGGCAGCTCTGTGGACATAAGCGTCTAGTGCGCGAACAGGGCAAAGCAGATTGGATCTTTCCTGGTCAGACGTCAGAAAGGGAGGTGGACAAAAGGCCATAAGTACTATGGGTCTCACAGTATTAGTGGGAACCTTAGGAACGTACCCCGGTCTGGGGTGCAGAAAAGCTTTAGCCATACCGGGAGCAAATTCCAAGCACGAGGGTGCCACAGAGAGGGCTTGTAAGTCCCCTATTCTTTTTAAAGAAGAGATAGCCAGCAGAAAGATGGTCTTTAAAGTGAGAAGTTTCTCAGAAATTTCTTCAATGGGCTCGAAGGGAGCCTGAGAAAGGCCCTGAAGGACAATAGATAAGTCCCAGGCCGGCACCCTGGTGCGTACTGCAGGCCTCAGTCTGATAGTGCCACGGAGGAAACGAGTAACTAGGGGGTGTCGCCCGAGCGTAACACCATCGAAAGGAGAGTGGTAAGCTGCTAAGGCCGCCACGTACACCTTCAAAGTGGAGGGAGCTAACCCAGCGGAGAATTTCTCCTGCACGAACTCCAGCACCGCGCTCGCAGGGCAGTTAACTGGATCCCACAGGCGATCTCTACACCATAAGGTGAAGAGTCTCCATTTCAATGCGTACAGTTTCCTCGTGGAGGGAGCTCTAGAGTGTAGGATGGTCTCCACAACCTCGGTTGAGAGACCGGAGCTTAGGAGCTGGGCCCCCTCAGAGGCCAAGCCCACAGATTCCACAGCTCTGGGCGTGGGTGCAGGAAGGCACCGCCCGACTGAGAGAGCAGGTCCCTCCTGCACGGAATCTCCAGGGGAGAGCCGTTGAGGAGCGACACAATGTCCGAGAACCAAACCTGGGCTGGCCAGAACGGAGCTACTAGGAGCAGATGGGCACCGTCCCGACGAACTCTCTCTAGAACTCCCGGAAGCAGAGCGATCGGGGGGAAAGCGTACAGGGGCAGCCTCGGCCACTCCTGTACCATGGCGTCCAGTCCCAAGGGAGCTGGAGGAGTTAGAGAAAACCATAGACGACAATGAGTGTTGTCTTGAGTTGCGAAAAGGTCTACTTCGGCTCTGCCGAATTTTTGCCAGAGGAGCTCCACCACTCTGTGGAGTCTCCACTCCCCGGGCCTCGGCCCCTGCCTCGACAGGATGTCTGCTTCCATATTCAGGCGCCCTGGGATGTAGATTGCCCTGATTGAGAGCAATTTCCCCAGGGCCCACAGGAGGATTTGACGAGTCAGCTTGTACAAAGGGCGAGACCTCAAACCCCTGGTGATTTATATAGGAGACCACCGATGTGTTGTCTGTGCGAACTAGAACATGATGGCCCCTGAGATACGGCAGGAAATGTCTCAGAGCCTGGAACACAGCAAGCATTTCCAGGCAATTTATGTGCAACGCACGATGAGAGTCCTGCCACAGGCCCTGGGCCGAGCGACCACTCATGGTCGCCCCCCAACCCGTAAGGGAGGCATCCGTGGTCAGAGTGACCCGCTGGCACGGTACCCCCAGTAACGGGCCTTGGGCTAGAAACCGAGGGTCCTTCCACATGACTAAGGTGCGGAGGCATCGCCGCGTTACCTTGATCACGTGAAAGGGATTTCCCCTCGGGGAAAAACCCTTGGTCTTGAGCCACCACTGTAAAGGTCTCATGTACAACAGGCCACGAGGAATGACGTTGGACGCTGCTGCCATCAGGCCTAACAGTCTGTGATACTGTTTGACAGTGAGTGGCTGGTCTAGTTTCACCCCTTTCACAGCTGAGAGAATCGACCCTACGCAAGGCTCTGATAGACGGGCCTGCATCAGGATCGAATTCCAACACACACCCAGATACGTTATTTTCTGTACTGGAGAAAGAACGCTCTTCTTGAGGTTGAGCCTCAGCCCTAACCTCTTCATGTGTGCGAGAACAACATCTCGATGTTGAACCGCCAGACGTGCTGACTGAGCCAAAATCAGCCAGTCGTCGATATAATTGAGAATGCGGATCCCCTGCATACGCAAGGGGGCTAATGCCGCGTCTACACACTTGGTGAAGGTGCGGGTCATAGGGCTAGACCGAAGGGAAGCACCCGATATTGGTACGCTTGTCCCCCGAAAGCGAACCTCAGGTACTTCCTGTGCTGCGGAAGGATGGAGATGTGGAAGTAAGCATCTTTGAGATCTATCGTGACAAACCAGTCCTCGGACCTGATTTGGGACACGATATGTTTGAGTGTAAGCATCTTGAACCTGAACTTTGCCACTGCGCGATTCAGAGAGCGCAGGTCCAAAATGGGGCGCAACCCCCCATCCTTCTTTGGCACTATAAAATAGCGACTGTAGAATCCCGACTCCCTGTCGGAGAGAGGGACCTTCTCTATGGCCCCCTTCCGTAGGAGGGTCTGGACTTCTTGAGTCATAACCAGAGCCTGCTCGGGGCCCACCAAGGTAGGTAGGACCCCCTTGAAACTGGGTGGACGACACCTGAACTGGATGGCGTACCCTGATCTTATTATCTGCAGGACCCAACGAGATATATTTGGCAGTTTTTCCCATTCTGGCAAAAAAATCTACTAGGGGTACCAGTCCCTCGAGACTGGCCTCTGGTATACTGAGTGCTGGGAGCACAGCGCCCTGAAGCGGATGACCGGCAGGGAACGACTGACTCGACAGCGCCACCTCCTTGTCTGGAGGACGCGGGCCATCCTCGGATGACTCGCGAGGGCCTTCCATGCCCCGGCACTCGGGCGGGGTTAGTGGAGAGACCCTGTGAGGGTACCGGAAAAGGACGGGCACCGTATGCTGAGGTGAACACCGCCTGTTCCCGAAGGGGGAAACCCTCATTGCCCTGGGCCCACTGGCGTCAGGGCTTCTTAGACGCAGCCTTCCTAGAGATGAGAACAGTCCGCAGATCTGTTCTACCCCTAGAGGGCTGCGTCTGGGGGTGTCGCCCACCGCCCCACCCTTTCTGAGGGGGAGTACGAGTAGCGACACTCTGTTTCTGTTGCGCCCGGTGTACGGAGCTTGTACTCGGTGTCTGCTGCTCCCGCACAGCAGCAGACGAGGCCTGGGAGGCAGAGAGGCAGCACTGGATCTGCCAGGTGAGGGCAGAGAAAGGGCTGGGCCCGTCTCTAACCCCTCTGACAGATCCATCTGCGAACCCCACGACATAAGCTGCCGCTGTGCCTCAGCAACAGCGGGGCCTGTGCCGCGGGGAACGCGAACCGGGACACCCTCCTCAAAAAGTGCCCGGCGGGATCGCAGCACTCTCATAGGCAAAGCCTCACAATGCTCACAGCCGGCCCCCTCGAGAGCCGACTGGGCGTGCTGTTCACCCAAACAAACAACGCACATCAAGTGTGTATCCCCGCTCGTGATGTGATGAGAGCAGGGAGGAACACACTTTCTGTAACGCTGCTCGCTCGCCATAATGTCTCTCTAAATGTCAGTGTGTGTGCAAACTTGTAGGAGAAAACAAGAGAAGTCTGAACTCAGACACAAACACAAATCTGACAATGACAATGACACAGAGCGCTTGCTGAAAGCAACAGAAGCTGGCGGCGTTTGTTTGCCGGTATGCTTTATACCTTCCGGGTCGATGACGTCACCCGCCTATGACGTTCCGTCTCTCCATTGGACTGATTACACATGTGCTTCACGACGCAATCACGCAGAGGCGTTCCCAAAGCGGTGACGCAGCGCGAGTTCCCTCGAAAGGGAACAATTAAAGACACCGGAATGACATTTTATTAGACATCGCATCTAGCCTGACGTCGTCATACTCAATTCTAGTCAGAATATGAGTCTGATACTGCTCCATTGGGCTGTGATTATGGGGCGTGTTTCAACCGAACCAGGAAAGAAAATGCCTCTGCACTCAATTGGATAGACTTACAACCAATCAGAGCAACGGAGTAAGTGGCGTATGCTGAGCGACGCATAGTTGTACTGAAAAGTTTGGATCATTTTACGGACATGGATCTTTGAATCTCGTTCAGCAAGTCATTTAATTCATTTCAGCAGAATATAATTAAAATGTAACATGTTAAATTCCCCAACACATCTAGTTCTTATGCAAACGTTGATCACATTTGGAATAAAAAATAAATTATAAGCTAATGCAGCCAAGGCCAAACTTTAATAAAGAAAAGATTCATTAATTGCTTAGCTGGGTCTAAGTTCACCTCACCTCCGAATCTGAGTCGTTCTTTCTTTTGTCACTTCACATTTAATCACGTCTGTTCCCTGGAAAGATTAGTACATCTCTCATGTCTTCGGGTTCAAATCATTCGTTCACCAACTCACAGCCCCGTAGGCTGAATGCAGAAGATCCTGTGCAGAACCGATGGCCTGTAGCGCATGCACGGTCTAAACAAAATGAACGAATCGCACTCTGAGACAACTCGTTGTTCCCGAGTCATATTGAAGATTAGTTAATAAAGAACACATCATTAACGCATAGTTGTCAACAGATCTCAACTGCACACACGCTGGAAGAAGAAGAAGATGAGTGTAAACGATCTTTGCCGGTGTTGTAAAAATAATTTAAGGGTACACAGAGTATTTACCAACACGATCATCATTTTTGAGATAAATAGTAAAGGTGAATATACAAACAAGTTCTCCGTTTAGGATTAGAACGAATTCAACCCAAGCGCTCTTTGGTGACGTGAATGCTTACGTTACTGTTTATCATCTGTCCATCATCGTATAAAACCCGCCCTGACAATTTGATTGGTCCGAACAGCTTATGTTCGGGGATAGTTGCTCCACAACGGATCAAGTCCAGACCGAACTGCCTGACCTCAAATGTTGTGGGTGGGGCTAAGTTCGGCTGGCATCCAGGCTACATCGCATCCACAAAGGTTAGTGACATTAACTCACACAGCTCGCTGTTTTACTGTGGTGTAGCTGGGTGGCTCTTTTGCCTATTAAAACATGAATAAAATCTAACCTTTAAACCTAGCACTATGTTTTACCTGTATCAATCTTTTCGCAGCTTTTCTCTCTCTTAATGTGTGTCTATGAGAGAGAGATAGAAAGATGTTAATCCATTTATTTCTTAAAGCGCATATTTTAACGTATCGCAATCAGCATGAGTACAGTTTTCTATTGACTATAAACAACTAGAAACGTTCAGAGGTTTGATATTTTCTGATAATGTCATCAATAACAACGCTGTATATCAAACGTGACTGGCGCCATCTTGTGTCCATTTAGCGACTGTATACCTTTCACACAACTTCCGTATTTGTGACCAGAAATACGCAATCGTTGTGGTAATCTTCTTCCTCAACGGTCAGGGCAACAGGTAAACAAATGGCGCAAGCAACGTGCAAGAGTTATTGTAGCATACCAGGCTGTTCTTGTTATTCCCCAAAGCAGCCATATTTGTTGTTTCATTCCTTCCCTGTTGATGGTGAAGTTTGACGGAAATGGATTCAGGCTATCCGGCGGGATAAAGGACCAAACTTTCCTGCTTGTGTCCTCCTATGATATTTGATTTAATAATGAGGCTATTTAAAAAAAAAAATTAAAAAAAAAGAATAATATATATATATATATATATATACACTCACCTAAAGGATTATTAGGAACACCTGTTCAATTTCTCATTAATGCAATTATCTAATCAACCAAAAACTTGGCAGTTGCTTCAATGCATTTAGGGGTGTGGTCCTGGTCAAGACAATCTCCTGAACTCCAAACTGAATGTCAGAATGGGAAAGAAAGGTGATTTAAGCAATTTTGAGCGTGGCATGGTTGTTGGTGCCAGACGGGCCGGTCTGAGTATTTCACAATCTGCTCAGTTACTGGGATTTTCACGCACAACCATTTCTAGAGTTTACAAAGAATGGTGTGAAAAGGGAAAAACATCCAGTATGCGGCAGTCCTGTGGGCGAAAATGCCTTGTTGATGCTAGAGGTCAGAGGAGAATGGGCCAACTGATTCAAGCTGATAGAAGAGCAACTTTGACTGAAATAACCACTCGTTACAACCGAGGTATGCAGCAAAGCATTTGTGAAGCCACAACACGCACAACCTTGAGGCGAATGGGTTACAACAGCAGAAGACCCCACCGGGTACCACTCATCTCCACTACAAATAGGAAAAAGAGGCTACAATTTGCACGAGCTCACCAAAATTGGACAGTTGAAGACTGGAAAAATGTTGCCTGGTCTGATGAGTCTCGATTTCTGTTGAGACATTCAGATGGTAGAGTCAGAATTTGGCGTAAACAGAATGAGAACATGGATCCATCATGCCTTGTTACCACTGTGCAGGCTGGTGGTGGTGGTGTAATGGTGTGGGGGATGTTTTCTTGGCACACTTTAGGCCCCTTAGTGCCAATTGGGCATCGTTTAAATGCCACGGCCTACCTGAGCATTGTTTCTGACCATGTCCATCCCTTTATGACCACCATGTACCCATCCTCTGATGGCTACTTCCAGCAGGATAATGCACCATGTCACAAAGCTCGAATCATTTCAAATTGGTTTCTTGAACATGACAATGAGTTCACTGTACTAAAATGGCCCCCACAGTCACCAGATCTCAACCCAATAGAGCATCTTTGGGATGTGGTGAAACGGGAGCTTCGTGCCCTGAATGTGCATCCCACAAATCTCCATCAACTGCAAGATGCTATCCTATCAATATGGGCCAACATTTCTAAAGAATGCTTTCAGCACCTTGTTGAATCAATGCCACGTAGAATTAAGGCGAAAGGGGGTCAAACACAGTATTAGTATGGTGTTCCTAATAATCCTTTAGGTGAGTGTATATGTGTGTGTGTGTGTGTGTGTATGTATATATATATATATATATGTGTGTGTGTGTGTGTGTGTGTGCACTCTAACATGATCAATTTAAGCAAAATTCACTTTTGCAAAATGCCACCATTGTGAATATATTTTGTTTTAAAATATATAACCGTGATGTTAATCAACATTATTTTTTATTATATTTTGTTTCATGTCTATTAATATTTAGCATTTATTCATATTCAGTGCTATGCCTCCTCTAAAAAATTGTAAACATATTATTATTATAGATTGTCTTTTAAAATAAAAATATATCTATAATTTTATAAAAAAGCATTATGTTGTATGTTAAGAAAATAGAATTGTGCGCACTGCATGATGTTTAAACTATTTTGAACTGTAGCCAAAGTCCGGACAAACAAGATATCACTTTATAGCTACGTAATCTGAGACTTGTGTGAATAGGCCTAATTGTTCATTTCCATCAAATGTAATATTTGGCAAATCCGTTAGCGAAGTTGTGTAGACTCTCTGATGTTTTTCTGATGTGTTGACGCTTAACAGGAACTCCGGTTCCACAACGATTACATATTTCCAGTTTTTGTGTGAAAGGTCTATTGAAAATGACTACTCGTCTTGTTGCCAATACAATTGTTTTTTATTTTACATTATAATGGATTATAACTTAACAGGATGGATGTATCCCTTACATCTTAGGACCTTTATTACAAACAAAACAGATGATAGAAAGGTCATATATTTTGTCTAAATTCTAAGAAATTTTTTATTTTTGAATATGATATTTTTATTTTTATATGATAGACTCGACTCGGACTCCAGCTTAAAGACTTCAGACTTGACTCCACATGAAAGACTTGTGAACATCTCTGGTATGACATAGGACCACCGTTTAGGAGCCACGACCACATAAATCTTTCATCTGGGACAGATCCTTTTTTTTTTTTTTTTATTATGTTCAGTCTGATTTACATGGGCTATAATACAATAGCACAACATTATTTGTGTAATCGTGGTCATAGGGCACAATCTATAATAAGCCTAATTTACATAGATGTGCTGTATTTGCTCTAAAAAGAATGACAATGCCATTATTTAAATAGCATTTTTTTGTGAATATGCCTCAAAGGATCCAAAAGAAAAGATCCTGTGACATATTATATAATCACATCTCCAGAATATCTAATACCATAGGCCAAAATACAGTCTATGATAGCCTATATTAGCTTAATGACTGCAGATAATGTGAGCGTTGGATGTAAAATGCCCTTATTATCTTAATAAAACGAGTGTTAAACTATGCACTGAGGATTCACCTCACACAGAAGACTCTGACAAGTCGCCACACAAAAGACACAACGGTGCATGGAATCTGATTACTTCAATCTTTGTGCATCATTTATTCATGATGGAGACAGATATTTTATCAGGCACTGTGTGAAATTGAATTGGCATGATTTGAAGATACTGAACATTATACAACATACTTCCACATCATGCATGTTTTTTGGGTTTTTTTTCCGACCAGGTCATTGCTAATGTAGCAGATTCCCTCCCTTCCTCCCTCCCTCTGGTCTGGGTTAAACTGAGTGAGTTGCTCTGTTCTGCTGATTCAGGACTGGCTTCCCTCAATGGATGGCTCACCATAACTCATCTGAGATCTGCAGGAACAGGTAAAATCTGTCAAAACATTTGAAAATGGTTCAGATATTCTCATGATACCATAAAAGATTAATTAACTATGTCTGGAGTCTATTCCCAGATATCCATCATGAGGTAAGTAGAAGATTAAAGCTTAATGTGATTTCTTTACATATGGTTTAGATCACTATTTCTTTTGCTCAGTCTGAAGGAAAGGGATTTCAACAAACACTTAGTATTAAATGTAATGTTTCAAAGTATTAAATGTAATGTTTCAAAGATCAAAGTGCATGATAAATGGAGTTATTGTCTCCCAAAAGAAAGGACCTATTCTGAACTGTCTGAAAAACAAGTCGTCAGTAATTCCATTTTTAATCCTGCACATGGGGTTGTAACAAACTTGGTGAAAAAAAGATTGTTACTGTTCGTATCTAATTCAGATATGGTAATGGCCATTTCGTTTCCAAGCGATAGACCAATCACACCAGCCTGAGCCATCTGACCAATCAGAGCAGAGTATGCTCTCGGAAAGGAGGGGTTTAGACTAAAGAGACTGAATTCTTTATTGAACCATTTCAAACACTGTATCTATGGCCTAGTCCATATGTACACGGGAGTTTTTCCCTCCTCCGTTTAAAAAAAAGATTGGTTTCAGTGTCCGGATACTGCGTTTGCGTGTGGACGAACGTCCAAACCGCAAAGAAAAAGCTGCGGTTTTGAAAATACCCGTGTTTGTGTAGACTGGGCCTATGTTTCCATCCAAAGTTGCGAATTTAACCTATCATTAAGCTCCGCCCCCCTTAGTTACCTTTGCTAACTCAGACAAATAAAAGGGAGTTGCTATGTCTTACAATGACAGCTGTCTCTCTCTCTCTACGTTGCATTATCATTAACATACACAGCAAATTACACAAAAACACTCATACAACTAACAGTAAACAAATATATACAGACCTTATGCCTTTTTGGGGGTGCTAAACTGTAAACTTTGTATCTGCAAAACAACTCCGATAAACTGCGCGCTCTCCCTTTCACTACCCGTAGACTTTAATACCCATCAAAATAGGAGTCCTCCTTAGTAAGACAGATAATGTAGACCAGGGGTGTCCAAAGTCGGTCCTGGAGGGCCACTGTCCTGCAGAGTTTAGCTCCAGCTTGCCTCAACACACCTGTCTGGAAGTTTCTAGTATGGCCCTGTCCCAAATGGCACCCTAAACCCTCACGGTCTTCCTCTGAGTCCGCACTTTCACAATGTAATGACGCTTTGACTAGCGGGTAGAAGTCCTCTGCGTAGCTCGCGAACTTGCATGCTCAGCTGAAGTGCGCATCGAGGGCGCATAACGGCCGCAAAGGGGGCGCTCACGAGCACCCTTCTTTAAGCTTAAATGACGAATGGGACACCCTACGGTCTTGTGGACTTAACGGACACGCGCACGCAGCGGCCATTGTAAGTCCACAAGACCAAAAGTGCACATGAAGTGTGCCATTTGGGACAGGGCCTTTGCCTAGTAAGCTTGATTAGCTGGTACAGGTGTGTTTAATTGGGGTTGGAGCTGAACTCTGCAGGACAGTGGCCCTCCAGTGGCCCTCCAGGAGCAGGACTGGATACCCCTGATGTAGACCTTAAACATATCTAAACTCACAGAAATATCAAAAATATATACAAAAACTAATTAGAAGATAAATCACAATAAAGTCTGTGACACAAAAGGACCACCTCTTGTCGAGGAGCATTCAAGTGGGACTGAAATATATAAAAGATTTTAAAATAAATATGGTGGGAGATTAATTTGGAAGTGAGGGTTTGCAAGCGGGAGAAGCCTCATGTTATGGTCGTCACGATCGCAGATGACAACATCCAGGATCAACACTGTTCATGTACTGCAGGGTAAAATTTAATTCATCTACATTTAACCAGTTTAATATGGAAAGGCACTGAAATGTACGGAGCCCCACACATGACATGCAGGAAAAAACTAGTAGGCTAAATTGTGCGCACAATTTATTAATTCGTTCCCTCAAATCGTGCGCACGATTTATAAATCGAGGGAACAAATTAGTAAATCGTGTGGATGGTTTAGCAAGTCGAGGGAACAAAATAGTAAATTGTGTGCATGATTTATAAATCAAGGGAACAAATTAGTAAATTGTGCGCACAATTTACGTTTTTTTATCTTGCATGTCATGTGTGGGGCTCCGTAGAAATGTACACCTTCGTTTATGTGTTTTTGACCTACACTGTTAACGTACATGGCTTGAGAACAGTTAGCTATTTGGGTTTGTACGTTAGCAGGGACTCACTAACTTTAATCCTAACTTAATGAGGGTATGACAACCAGACAATCCTCTCAGGATGCCTGGAATCAGTGTTACAGTACCCCAGGCACATCGTTTTACAATTTTTGTAGCATAAACACCATCAAACCGATGAGATCTTCGGATTTTCCAATGTTTCTTCTATGGCGCTGAAACCTAAAGGTGTCCGAGTTCCGGTCCCAGCGCAACTGATACTCAACTGCCATTGGCTCATCTGCGTTCGAGGGAGAGGCTTACCGATAGGGCAATTGGAATATCGCACACAACATTAGTGAATAAAGCACCGTTTCCATCCAACAAGAAGAAGATAACAAAATCATCACTTGCTGATAAGCTTGCGCCAAATATAACTAAGAAAAATGTAATTTGCTGCAGTAGGAGAAGCCAGTGTGGGCCTCAGAGCACGCAGACAAACGCAATGGTCATGTTACATTGCTTTTGTTTGGGAATGCAGTCGTGTAACCAAACCACTTTGACGACAGACTTTGCTCAGGCATTTCAGAATGACCAAAACAACATTTCAGATGTTGTGCAACAAGATCGGTCCACTGGTTAGTCCAGTTATGCCGTCCCATCACGCAGTCACATGACTTTTTGATGCGCATTGACGAATTTATTTGGTAAATGTCTTTCCATCTTAGTTTATGTGTATATTTCCTTTTTGGGTTGGGCCTTTTGGGTCATTTTCAGGGGTTATTTGTCCAGTGTTTGAGTAGTTTTTGTGTTACCCAGATCCTGGGTCAGACACAACAATTTATTTATCATAGGCTTTTTGCGACCTCTTCAGAAGAGTGCAGTGCAACTCCGTCAAATTGTGCATGTCTTCGGTAAAATACAGGTTTGTGTACATTTCTAAATTCCTTATTGTGCTGTATATCGTTTAATTTTATGCAAAGCACCATACAGGGGAGCGATGTGAGTCAGCTACACGAGTGTTGCGTGACTCGCGTCGGTCTTTTCGCGTAATGTAAACGCCTTGTATGAAATGTTACGATTTTATTCAAAAAGATACAGAATATAAATACTTAGGATGTTAAAATATGTCTTCAGAGCTGTTCAGTGTTGGTTTATGAACATGTTATGAAGCTAGTCACAGCATATTTTGGCGCCGGTCTAAAGTTAGAAGTTCCCCCGCTGAACATGACAAGATCCTGCATGAGATCCAGCGCTGTTATGGTGGAAATGGGACGACAGACTGGTCGATTACACTTGAATTACATCTAAATGTTCAATATTTAATATTTGTTAAACAAGCTTAAATGTATGCAAAATGCATTAAAAACGATATAAAATATGCTATACTGTAAAATAAAGGAATTATCATGCAAACCAGTGATTGTGTGGGGTATTTTTTAAAAGTTTAGAGGATTAAAGTTAATCCGTGAACATTAATTAATGTATGAAGTAAAATAATAAGCTAAAATTATAGTAAAAATGAATCAACCCATTAGGCTGGGTTAAATAAACAACCCAATTTGCTGGGTAAAATTAACCCAATGTCTGTTCTGTCCTATATTTATCCAGCCCTTGGGTTGAAAATAATCCAGTGTATCTTTAATGTAATTTTTGGTCAATTTAATGCATTCTTGCTGAACAAAAGTATTAATTTCATTAAAAAAATTCTGACTCCAAACTTTTGAATGGTAGTGTATATCCTCATACGTTTCCAGTCAGCCAAACACTGAACATAATGGCTCGAATGCAATTGTTTGCGTTTAATTTTTTTTTTTAAACCATTACTATGAATGATTCATTATATTTACAGAAATATCTGCAGCTGCAGTGTTCCGCCACACACAGGCAATTATCAGTTCGTTCAGTAGCGGTATGAGGGGGGATTCCAGTACATATGTTCAAACCCCTGCTGAACTAAAAATGCTATGTATATCTTGTTTTCAAATAAATATTAATATTGCACTTAACATTTCAATCTCCCTCTCCAGGCTTTGATCTTTCTGTAACATCTTCATTTTACAATAAGCATTACCCAGAAGAGACGATTAATGGTACTGAAACATGATTATTCTAAAATAAATTTGCATAACTAATAGGATTGTTTATCTGTCGTCTTTGTTTTTTGCTTGGGTCCATTTGATGACAATAACAATAATTGCTATTTCATTGCTGGTCCTCATAGCATGGATTTCAGTTAGTGAATGTAATTGTGCTCAATAACAACCTCACTGATGTCTAATCAGTTTCTTTGTGACGTCTTTTATTCTTTTTGAATGCAGATGATTGAATACTCCAACACTGATGAAAACTCAGCATAAACTGCAGAAATAATTGTAGATAGATGTCACATTTGTACATATAGGCCATTAGAGGCTGTGTGTTACAGTGATTTTACTATGATAAACAGTTGATAAAATCGCCTCAGTACCTTTACATTGGTAAAAATCACTGTACTGAAATTCTAACCTTTGAAATGGTGCAAGAGCAAAATAAATTACACCAGCAATAAGCAATTAACATTTATTAAACAATTAAAGTGCCCCGATTATGCTTTTTCGAATATTACCTTTCATGTAGTGTGTAATATAGCTATATTGAATGTATGTAAATTATCAAAGTGCACGATAAAAGGAGTTATTGTCTCCCAAAAGGAAGAACCGATTCTGAACTGCCTAAAACGAGTCATCTGTAATTATAGTCTTAGTTCCTGTCCTACATATGTTTGTTTAAAATTTGCATAATGCTAGCCTATGGTTTTCATTGGCTGCCCGCCAACAACGCTACTTTGACCCGTTTTCCGACGCGCATCACAATAGATTAGGCCATCTAACCAATCAGAGCAGAGTAGTCTTTTAGAAAGGAGGAGTTTAGAGGGAACAAATCCTTTATCAAACCGTTTCAAACACTGTGAGAAAAGAGGTGATGCTGTAATGTACACTCACCTAAAGGATTATTAGGAACACCATACTAATACTGTGTTTGACCCCCTTTCGTCTTCAGAACTGCCTTAATTCTACGTGGCATTGATTCAACAAGGTGCTGAAAGCATTCTTTAGAAATGTTGGCCCATATTGATAGGATAGCATCTTGCAGTTGATGGAGATTTGTGGGATGCACATCCAGGGCACGAAGCTCCCGTTCCACCACATCCCAAAGATGCTCTATTGGGTTGAGATCTGGTGACTGTGGGGCCCATTTTAGTACAGTGAACTCATTGTCATGTTCAAGAAACCAATTTGAAATGATTCGAGTTTTGTGACATGGTGCATTATTCTGCTGGAAGTAGCCATCAGAGGATGGGTACATGGTGGTCATAAAGGGATGGACATGGTCAGAAACAATGCTCAGGTAGGCCGTGGCATTTAAACGATGCCCAATTGGCACTAAGGGGCCTAAAGTGTGCCAAGAAAACATCCCCCACACCATTACACCACCACCACCAGCCTGCACAGTGGTAACAAGGCATGATGGATCCGTGTTCTCATTCTGTTTACGCCAAATTCTGACTCTACCATCTGAATGTCTCAACAGAAATCGAGACTCATCAGACCAGGCAACATTTTTCCAGTCTTCAACGGTCCAATTTTGGTGAGCTCGTGCAAATTGTAGCCTCTTTTTCCTATTTGTAGTGGAGATGAACTCTAGTAAACTCTAGAAATGGTTGTGCGTGAAAATCCCAGTAACTGAGCAGATTGTGAAATACTCAGACCGGCCCGTCTGGCACCAACAACCATGCCACGCTCAAAATTGCTTAAATCACCTTTCTTTCCCATTCTGACATTCAGTTTGGAGTTCAGGAGATTGTCTTGACCAGGACCACACCCCTAAATGCATTGAAGCAACTGCCATGTGATTGGTTGATTAGATAATTGCATTAATGAGAAATTGAACAGGTGTTCCTAATAATCCTTTATGTGAGTGTATATTATGAGAAAATTCGTTTTTTTTGTTTGTTTGTTTTTTATACCTTGGATGCATGTAAACCTATTGTAGGTGACCTAAACAAAATTAGGAACCTTTAAAATAATAATAGTTTCCATTTATATAGCATTCAATTGATGTATGTCTACAGGTGTGCATAATTTACAGTGGCTTTGAAAGGGGCTTACCTAATAAGATCGAATAGGAACCATTCGTTTTATAAATGCATATCAATAACAGGTACAAGCAGGTTCCATCGGGCAGCATATTGACTGCATATGCTGAACATACTGAGATGCTTTTAAGGGAATCCAGCTGGCATTTCAGGAGTTTTGTGTACTTCACTGAAGCTGAGCCACATTCACTGGCATGAGCTGGTGTGTGCTAACCTCCTGGTTCACATGCAGTTTGATGAATATGAACCTAAATATTACATCAGACATTATTTAAATTAGCATTTTAATGGAATTTTTTCTGTGTACAACAGCCACCGAGGCAGTGTTTCTATTTGGTGTGTACAATTGCACCATGAATAATGTGTTACTCAGTAATGAGATATAAAAAAGTTGAATATGTAATTGGATACCATTAGTCCAAGCCATTTTCAGTTTTCTTGGGAGCCCACTTTTTCTCCCTGAGTTTCAAATAGTTCCATTTAATACATAGGAAACAAAATATGTGGGAATATACTGTTTGCAGACTTCACTAGTTAACTTTAGAAGCAAAAAAGCTATACAGTAAAATCACTGGTGAAATAACATATTTCCATTTTTTTTTTTTTTTTTTGAGGATATAAAGTGTCTAATAAATTAATAATTACTAATAATTATCATATTCTCTCTCATATTCACAGAGATATTCTGGATAAAGCATATAAGGTACACTAGTCCTCATTAATATAATCATGGATGGCGCTGGTTTTTGCTCCGTAGTTTAGGAGAATCTCATTCATATTCAACATAGACACTGAAATGTACCATGTATTGACACCATCTTAAATGTAAAGACTTTTGCAAATGCACAACTTTACAAATGTTCAAATCATGGGACTGAAGTTCACTGCTCACTGTTGCGTAACATCCATTACAAAAAAGTTTATTCAAGTGTGCTATTAGTATACTTCCAGTCAACTTTTATGTACTTCTCAGAAATATGCTTAAAATTGCACTTAAGTATACTTTACTTATACTGACAGAAAGGTCTATGTACTCAGTATTTTGATCGAGATATACTTAAAAGTATAATTAGATATTATAAGTATACTTGGCTTGTAGTTGTGTTTAATCTTTTAGTAGCCTATTAAATACTTTTATATAAACTTATATGGTTTGAACTGATATGTTCCTAATTCTGAGTATCTGAATTTTTGTGTAGGATAGTCCACTGGTAGTGTACATAGGAATTTACTTCAAATCTACTTTCTCTCTTTCCCCGCCATTCACTGAATTTTCGAGATGGGTATAAACGGAGGTTGGAGCCAAATGCAAATGGGTGGGTCAGCAGGAAGTGGGTGGAGCTTTAGCCGCAAGTGGGCTGTACAAACTTCCAGAGGATTTTGATTGGTTTATTTAGTATCACCTGTGTTGTAGTAGCTATTGGTTCATGCTCCACAGTTGGTGGCGGTAATGTTGTAAATTTTGTTGCGATCCATCAGAAAAAAAAAGACGAAAAACACTTTCACGTGTTCATCAGCGTTGAGTTGAAGGGGTAAGCTTGTTGCACAGTTTTTAGTTTTGTAAAAAAGCATTATAAGTTGTGAAAAAGTACATTTCATAATGCCATTTGTACACTGTTTTTAGTCTTGATGTAGTTAAAAAGAATAAGGGTAAAGTGTATCCAAATTAATTTCTGTAGTTTTTTTAGTAGCACACACAAATTACAAAATCTGTAACGTGCATGACAAGATTTTTTCTGCATTCCATTTCTACAATTTGCTCTCCAGATCATAGATTCTGAAGACCATAATAAGGTATTGTGGCAGTGTAATTTTTGTAATTTTGTAATTAATTAGATTTTTTTGTATTGACAAGTCTTTACTGTAATTTGTGATCAATTTAATGCATCCTTGCGTTCAATTAATTTTGATATTGTACTGGTTCTATTGCTTACTTTATTTGCTTTTGTTGCATGACAATCAAATTGGAAGACATGGGAGAAAGAGAAAACAAGCTGTTGTATTGTCAGCGTTTTTATATTTTGCTTTATATATATATATATATATATATATTTATTTATTATTATTATAATATTTTTTTTGTCAAATTAAAAATGAATGGATAATTTTATCACTTATTTTTTTTTATTCTAATCCACTTTCAGAAGAAGAATGCTCTGCACTTCTCCCTGAAACCTATGGCAAGAAAAAAACAGAACTTTCATATGAAAGTAAGAACTTTGATAAGAAACAAAATACATATACTATGCTGGGTTTCAAATTATGTAACTATAATGTTGGTCAGCTAATGTTAAATTACTTCATTTTAGCAGACCAAACCCCAGTTGTGCCCTCTGTTTTTAGCAAGGTATGCATAATCAATTTTAATGATGATTTAAAATGTGTATCATGAAACAATTTAAATCTACTTATATTTTTCTTTAAGGATGAGCTGTTAAGAGATGATAACCCTCGATCATGCTAGTCTAGTTATGGCATTTAAAAGGAATACTAAAAATAGTAATAAAGTCTAATTTACTTATGTCATCCCTTAGAGTTTAAAAGTTCTGGACACCATTTACTTGCATGGCATGGACCTACAGAGCTGAGAAATTATTCTTAATGTTTGTAAATGTTAAATGTCAACTATAAACCCTAAGCGTATTGTGCTTCTTGTGTATCCACCAGGTTATGCTGGGAAGGGAAAGCGAGGCGAGGCATTTATTCGGAAATATTCCACCCTGGATTTTGCAGTGTTCACTGCATGCAGATCATTTCTAATGAGCTGCAATAGTGTACATACACTCACCTAAAGGATTATTAGGAACACCATACTAATACTGTGTTTAACCCCCTTTCGCCTTCAGAACTGCCTTAATTCTACGTGGCATTGAGTCAACAAGGTGCTGAAAGCATTCTTTAGAAATGTTGTCCCATATTGATAGGATAGCATCTTGCAGTTGATGGAGATTTGTGGGATGCACATCCAGGGCACGAAGCTCCCGTTCCACCACATCCCAAAGATGCTCTATTGGGTTGAGATCTGGTGACTGTGGGGGCCATTTTAGTACAGTGAACTCATTGTCATGTTCAAGAAACCAATTTGAAATGATTGGAGCTTTGTGACATGGTGCATTATCCTGCTGGAAGTAGCCATCAGAGGATGGGTACATGGTGGTCATAAAGGGATGGACATGGTCAGAAACAATGCTCAGGTAGGCCGTGGCATTTAAACGATGCCCAATTGGCACTAAGGGGCCTAAAGTGTGCCAAGAAAACATCCCCCACACCATTACACCACCACCACCAGCCTGCACAGTGGTAACAAGGCATGATGGATCCATGTTCTCATTCTGTTTACGCCAAATTCTGACTCTACCATCTGAATGTCTGAACAGAAATCGAGACTCATCAGACCAGGCAACATTTTTCCAGTCTTCAACTGTCCAATTTTGGTGAGCTCTTCTGCTGTTGTAGCCCATCCGCCTCAAGGTTGTGGGTGTTGTGGCTTCACAAATGCTTTGCTGCATACCTCGGTTGTAACGAGTGGTTATTTCAGTCAAAGTTGCTCTTCTATCAGCTTGAATCAGTCGGCCCATTCTCCTCTGACCTCTAGCGTCAACAAGGCATTTTCGCCCACAGGACTGCCGCATACTGGATGTTTTTCCCTTTTTACACCATTCTTTGTAAACTCTAGAAATGGTTGTGCGTGAAAATCCCAGTAACTGAGCAGATTGTGAAATACTCAGACCGGCCCGTCTGGCACCAACAACCATGCCACGCTCAAAATTGCTTAAATCACCTTTCTTTCCCATTATCACATTCAGTTTGGAGTTCAGGAGATTGTCTTGACCAGGACCACACCCCTAAATGCATTGAAGCAACTGCCATGTGATTGGTTGATTAGATAATTGCATTAATGAGAAATTGAACAGGTGTTCCTAATAATCCTTTAGGTGAGTGTACAAATAATAAAAAGACTAAAAATAATAAAATGAATGAGTGACTTGTACATGATTTTATTCATAGAAAAAAAATATATATATATCCACCTTGAGATTTCAGTTTAATATATGTGTAACATGTTCAGAAGAACATTAGTCTGCTATAAAAATTATGCAGTAAAGATGGATGGTAACTGATTTTTTTTTTACATTAGCCAAATGTTTTTCATGTATTTACACATTCACTGAGTGCAAATGCATCTCATTTCTTGATACTGTAGAATATGTAGCAATATTCAGAGATATGCTTGAGTAAGGTAATGTATACAGCCTAATGAATTTAAAACACAATCACTTTAAGTATGGTAAAAGGTGTAAAGAAGTGACTTCATCGTTGACAGTGAGTGGTATTGGACACACACAATAATAACAAAGCTGTAAGAAATGAAACCATGATGAGGAACGTAATATTTAATTGTTTATTTTCATTACTGTCGCTACTTCCTGCCATACTCATTCACCGTGGTCCTCGGCAATAACGCTTGTGGATTTCCGCACACATTTGTGAAATTGTGTGCGTAAGCTCCTCCCACCTGCAGGTCTTACTGTTATACGGTAGGGGGCGCTATTGCGCGTCTTCTAGTACAGAATCTCCGGATCAAAGCACAAGTGAAGAAGAAGCAGAACCATGACGCTGTTTACGCAAATGTGAAACAACGCTATCATCAAATATTAAACGGCATATACAACTGCCTAACGTTACCGAATGAAATGTTGAACCCATGAAGAGGAAACGACTGAAGCTTTGGGGGTGTTGATGTACTCTATCTACTTCATCTGTGTTTTGACCATCATCTGAATCCGGACGTAAGTTAGTCTAACGTTATTTAGACAAAAATGCTATTTTCTCAATGTTGATAAAAAAAAAATTGCACAAATGTAGAATGTTTTTAAAATGGAAAGAGTTAAAGTACAATTAAAGCAATTTAAAGTATAAAAAAATAATACCTAAATAGAAACATTAGTAACGTTATACTTAAAGTGCAAAAATAATACATACATTTTAAATTATAAGTATGATGTTATGTTCACTTAAATAAAACTTACAAGTATACTTGCAGTATAAAACTACTAAACTAGTAGTTTACTGAGTGAGTACACTTCAAAGTGTACTTTCATAAACTAAAAAAAATATTACAAGCATTAAAATAGTAAACTACTAATATACTAAAACGTAGTTGTGAACTAGTTGTGCATTTAAAGTTTACTACTGTTACACTTTTATAGTACACTTAAACGTATATTTTTATATACTAAAAAGTGGGCCAATTTATTCCCAAGTAGTATTGAAGCTTTTATTTTTATATTTTCAGCTTTCATTTTAATTTTAGTCTAAGATTTAGTAATTTTGGTATGTTCTTTTGATTCTTTAGATTTTTATTATTTAGATTTAGTGATTTTAGTGCTTTAACTTGCATTTATTTTATTTAAGTTAGTAGCACTTCTAATTTCTAATCTCATATTTATGTTTTATTTTGATTACATTAAATTATTTTTAATAGTTTTAGTTTCAGTTAACAATAACAACTTTCTCTGTGTTAATGAATTTAATTCTCATCAGGGTTCAACCTTAAAGGACATTTGCATGTCTCTAATGTTGTCGGTAAATTGATATTGAACTTTTGGTAGAATGGTATGGATTTGGTATGAATACTAATGAGATGACATTGTTTTCATATATATAGGCTGCATAATCCAGGAACGATCCAGCTCATGTGCCTTTTTATCTGGGGTCACCTTAAAATCAGTAAGTGAAGTTGCTAATGTCAAATGGCTATAATTTTATTGTTTTTGTCATCATTTGCTTGTGGGTAATGGAGAAACTAAGGCTGTAGTTGCTGTATGCACAACACTCTCTAATGATTGCTACCAATTACTGGCAGCTGTGTTACTATAATGACAAGGTTTTAAAAGTCAGTTGAACTTTCAGATGGCAATACAGCTGGAGGATTGAGTCGAGGAATTCTAATACCTGGAGAAAGCTGTCCGTTAGCATTCCCATTCATTTCGGTGGCAGCTGCTCGGCTGGTGGAATTACAAGGCCTGCATGCTTCCATCTTTGCTGCAGTTGTACTGCAGTTACACCAGCAAGTCTGTAAGTTACAACTGATCCTAGTACTACTAGTGAATATCTGAGAGTTGCACCATTAAAGGGTTAGTTCACCCAAAAATTACAATTTTGTCAATTAATTACTCATTACCCTCGTGTCGTTTCAAACCCGTAAGACCTTTGTTCATCTTCGGAACACAAATGAAGATATTTTTGATGAAATCCGAGAGCTCTCTGATAGTGCTGGGCGGTATGACCAAAAATGTATATCACTGTATTTTTCAAAATTATACCGGTTTTGTGGTATATGACGGTATTTTTTCCCCATGCACGACCGGGTGTTAACCACATTTTCTACTGATTGAGAAAGGAAATACTGCAGTAGATTGACTTATAATGCCCTAATTTACTGTCATGATGAGTGAATATTGTAGAAAAATTCCAGAATTAGAATTAATACAGATTTGCAAAGCCCCACAAAATGATGCTGTGGGGAGACAACAACTAATAAAACACAAATTACAGACACATGAATATTAAACCACAGAGAGAAAAAAAAAACAGAGTTGAGGGCATAGTTATTTTTTTGCCCATTCTTCTTTGAGAAGAATTATTTTTGTTGCCCATTTTCAGTCTACATCATTGTCTTCTGTGTATTAGAATAATCCATTGTGTCATCGCGTTGATGATCAGACGTACGGCTGTATCAGTGTCCTTATTTGCACATATTTCATTTGAAGAAGACGTGATTAAATATGTGCGCATACACGGTGCTGGTTCACGTTTAGAGCACTAGAGCATATGAAATATGTCCATAAAAACTTCTGTATCTGATCTATGATCCATGTGGTGAGTGTTTTTGAACTCATTGCGGCGCTCCGCGCAGAAACCGCTCTCAATGCGTGCGCCGCGTGTTGTTTGAATTCTCAGCTGTCCTGTAATGTGATCTCGTGTGCGTCTTAATCAGCTCCCTAGTTCAGTAGTCAGGGCACTGATCAGGGAGTCTGACTGATTCATTGACTGATTCCCTGATCAGTGCCCTGACTACTGAACTAGGAAGCTGATTGAGACGCACCCCTCAGCTGCTCTCACCACAGTGCAACAGTGAAACTGGACCCCTCTCAAACAGTGTCACGCTGCGCTGCGTTCCGAACGTTTAAGTGGCATACACCGGTATTGCGGTATAATAAAAATTCATATCATAACAAAAATAAAAACCGGTATTCGGTATGAACCGGTATACCGCCCAGCACTACTCTCTGACCCCTCCATAGACAGCAATTTAATTAACACTTTCAAGGTCCAGAAAGGTTGTTAAAATAGTCCATGTGACTCCAGTGGTTCAACCTTAATTTTATGAAGCGACAAGAATACTTTTTGTGCGAAAAAACAAACAAAAATAACGACTTTATTCAACAATTTCTTCACGTCTGTGTCAGTCTCCTATGCAGTTTATGTTGGTCAGCTCCTGCATTGTGGTGATCACGTGAACAGCATCGGCCAATGGTAAGCTGGCGTTCTGGCGTAGCTCTGACGTAAAGTGCTGCACTGTATTTACTACGTCAACAGCATAGGAGACTGACACAGACAAAGTTTGTTTTTTTTGCACACAAAAAGTATTCTCGATGCTTCATATAATTTAAGTTAAACAACAGGAGTCACATGGACTATTTTAATGATGTCTTTCCTACCTTTCTGGACCTTGAAAGTGTTAGTCAAGTCAAGTCAAGTCAACTTTATTTATATAGCGCTTTTTACAATGCAGATTGTTTCAAAGCGGTGTTGTCATCAGCTCATTTCAATTATCATATATATTCAAGTAATGTAGTTGATATAATTTAGTTTAGTAATTAAATTTATTTGGATATTTATTTGAAAATTTTGTGTCCCCAACTGAGCAAGCCAGAGGCGACAGTGGCAAGGAACCAAAACTCCATCAGGTGTCCTAATGGAGAAAAATAAACCTTGGGAGAAACCAGGCTCAGTCGGGGTGCCAGTTCTCCTCTGGCCAATTAACAAACAGTGTATGTTTATTAATTAAATTAAACTGTTAATTAAACTGCTGTCTATGGAGGGGCCTGAGAGCTTTTGGATTTGAATCCGAAGATGAACAACGGTCTTATGGGTTTGGAACGACATGAGGGCGAGTAATTAATGACAGAATTTTTAGGTGAATTAACCCTTTAAATAAGGGTTAATTCTCATATAACACTGATATTCACTCCTTTGTTTTAAAAAAAAACATGAATAAATAACTTCTTTACCCTGAATCCAACAAGGTGGACTTTTTCATGCATCACCCTGTCACTTAATGCAACAAAAATATAAATGAAAATGCATAAATATCAAAGACATTTTATTTTTCATTTTGTATTATTGTTTTCTACTAACTAATTTTGGATATGGCTCCAGTCAATATATTATTTACATATTTAAATATAATATTTAATATGTTTTATGAATATTTATATATTGTATTTCCATAGAAATGTAATTTACAATTAACAAGGTAAGTGGACATGCACAGCTTTTAATCACTGCAAAAAATGAAGGCTGCTTAATGGTAAAATATCTAATATAACTAATATATCAAATATAAATATTGTGATTTAATCCATAAACTACTAAATTTGAAGGCTGCAAATTGGTGAAAGAAAAACCATATACATTTGTGTGTGTGTTGACAATTGTTAAAAATGTTTTTTAATTAATTGTGATTAATCACACCTAATATTAAAATGTGTAATATATTTGTTTGTGTTGGGTTCTCTCTTGTTTATGTATGTGTTCATAATTTGACAGCCTGGTCAAAAATTATGTCCACACAATTTGGCATGTGTCATTGTGTTATCACAAACACTTTAACACTTTTTTTTTTTTGTTGTTGTAATAATTTAGTAAAAAAGCTGAAGATTTGAATTTCTCTAGGCCGGACGTCACTTTTGGCCACTACTGTATATATACTGTACTTCCCATGTTTCCCTCTTTTCTTTTGTTTCTTGTTCTGTTGACCCGTCAGTCACCCGTGTGGGTCATAATGCTTGAAAATGAAACATACCTGCTACACAGCAACTATCTTGTATGTTTGCGTTTAAGCCTTTTATGCGCCTTCACTTGTGTGTTTTGTGCTCAGCTCTGTTTTTGTAGGGGCACGGTAAGGACATGTCCCAGCGGTCTATGTCCCAAAATGAGAGCTTTATCTTATTTAATCATGCTAAGCCAGCTCATTACTTGTACTCTTTCGTAAAGTACAATCTAGTTAAGAGAAATCCCTCAATCCTGTTGGATAGCAGCCCGGCCTACAAATGTAAAATCGTGACAACCTTCATTTTTAAGCTGTAGACATAAGCAGATATGCTTTATATTATAACCCTACTTGCCCTTTTTAATTGTTGATTTTATTATTCATCGTTCTAGTTTCAAAAAATAACCGTGTTAAACACCCGGAGAGGCTAAATGGTTTTGGATGTTGCATTGTGTAAGAAGGATTATTACACGAATCTCTGGAAATCTTGATTTTGATTGGCCGTTCACAAAATTCTCTTGTTAAATATTTTTGTATAAATTCCATAATGTTTCAAATCAATATTTCATGTTCGTTTATTTATTTATTTATTTAGGTAAGTAGCAGTGCAATAAGCGGGATAATGTACAGTCAGATAGTAAGCAAAATAAACCCACTGACTCTACACAGGATTATATGCTGAGGTTTAGTTAATGAACAAAATATAACCATACTTAATCTTGGATACAAGATAATCCTTCACAATGTCTGCCAGCAATGAAATAATGAGCAATTAATGTACATTCAATTCTGAAGTTGCTCTACTGTTACTGGACGTAAGGAGTATGTCTTAATGCGTCTGTATAACTCACTCACCATGTGCGTCTGAAGTGCAGAAAGAGAATTGAGATAAATGGAACATTTGTCTGCCTTGACAGAAGACAGCAAATTGGGATTAATAGAAATATATGACAGTGCTAGCAGAGCCAGGTGATCAATTCCAGCCAATTTTCAGGCCTGGCTCACTGTCCTCATCTCTGTCACTGCGGGGAAAATATAGTTTTATTTAAATGACTGGATCTGCTTATTCTAGTGTAGTTTAGCCCCTAGTATAGTGTATTTCAGATGACCTAAATATGATATCATAATGATTGTGTTATCATACACACAGCTATAATTTATATCAGACATGTCCTGCACTGTAGAGTTATTTGAAATACAGAAATGAAGAAATTATATCATATGGCTTCTTGTACTATTACTTTACTAATTGATCAGTCAGTTTGACTATAAAACAGGTAAGAAACAAAACATTGCATTCTAAGAATTGGCCACTTAAAAAATACCATCTGACTAATATATACAGCAACCCATTTTTATGTGCTGTTTAGAGGCCGTTATCCGGTATCTTGTAAATACAACTTTGTTTCCAAGTGGACTGTTAAAAAAAAAAAAAAAAAAAAGTGTTTTCCAGCCACAACATTAAGAACACCCTATTAACTATGGAAGTTTGTTTCTGCCACAGAATAATTATAAACTTATAAAATTTAGAGTTTTATAAATAGTTATAAAATCCGAATTGAGAGATTAATAAGTCACAATTACCTTGTTTTACTTTTTACTTCCATAATCAACTGCATAGAAACCATTCTCATTTTCTTTTGAAAATGTATACATTTTAATTGAATCTTTTGGATGTGTCCAATCGATGAATGTTGCCTTTTCTTTGACAAAAGATGTCTGTCTTAAAAAAAAAAAGAAAAAAGAAAAAAATGCTGCTTGTTGAGTTGACAGATGGATTCCTTGGTTTTTTCCCCCTGTACACTCAGTGAAGGTTAATGGCATTCCGTGGCATCACGATCCCTGGGCATACAATCCTACAACTCTCTAGGTGTCCGCTGCTGCCTCCTCCCTCACACTCCGTTCCAGAGTTACGAGGTGACATTGATGAACCATCTGTTCAGTGCATGTCACCCCCAGCAGCGCCTGTGATGGGCGTCAGGACGAGAAGCTTTCTGACACTTCTGAGTCCCTGTACTGCCTGCTCAGCTACTTTTTTTGCCCCAAAATAATCACCACCGACCAGGAGCAAGTCATCAGTCTGTCCTCAGAGACTCGCAAGAGGGTTTGAGTAGAAACGGAAGACGGGATACGAATGAGTCTGGCTTATGGGAGCAAAGGGTGAATCTCACAAAACCTACCAAGCACATGCTAGAGTCATATTTCATCAAGGAAATGTATATTTTACTGTTTAATGACCATTAAGATTTCTTAGCTTTTCATTGCTTTTGAATTATTATTATTATAATGCTATATATATTGGCAAAAGTTTTGGGACGGTTGCTTTTACACGCACATGAACTTTAATGAAATTCTTCTAGAAGTGCATTTGTAAGGGTCAGGCACTGATGTGGGACGAGAAGGCCTGGCTCGCAATCTCCGCTCTAATTCATCCCAAAGGTGTTCTATCGGGTTGAGGTCAGGACTCTGTGTAGGCCAGTCAAGTTCCTCCACACCAAACTCACTCATCCATGTCTTTATGGACCTTGCTTTGTGCACTGGTGCGCAGTCATGTTGGAACAGGAAGGGGCCATCCCCAAACTGTTCCCACAAAGTTGGGAGCATGAAATTGTCCAAAATGTCTTGGTATGCTGAAGCATTAAGAGTTCCTTTCACTCTAGAGTCCAGTGGCGGCGTGCCACTACATGCTTTGCATTGCACTTGGTGATGTAAGGCTTTGATGCAGCTGCTCAGCCATGGAAACCCATTCCATGAAGCTCTCTACGCACTGTTCTTGAGCTAATCTGAAGGACACACGAAGTTTGGACGTCTGTAACTATTGACTCAGAAAGTTGGTGGCTTCTGCGCACTGTGCGCCTCAGCATGCACTGACCCCGCTCTGTGAATTTACGTGGCCTACCACTTCATGGCTGAGTTGCTGTTGTTCCCAATTGCTTCCACTTTGTTATAATAGCACTAACAGTTAAACGTGGTAGTAAGATAATTTGACGAATGGACTTATTGCACAGGTGGCAACCTATCACAGTACCACGCTTGAATTCACTGAGCTCCTGAGAGCGACCCATTCTTTTACAAATGTTTGTAGAAGCAGTCTGCATGCCTAGTGCTTGATTATGTACACATGTGGCCATGGAAGTGATTGGAACACCTGAATTCAATGATTTGGAGGGGTGACCTAATACTTTTGGCAATATAGTGTGTATAATATATATACACTCACCTAAAGGATTATTAGGAACACCTGTTCAATTTCTCATTAATGCAATTATCTAATCAACCAATCACATGGCAGTTGCTTCAATGCATTTAGGGGTGTGGTCCTGGTCAAGACAATCTCCTGAACTCCAAACTGAATGTCAGAATGGGAAAGAAAGGTGATTTAAGCAATTTTGAGCGTGGCCTGGTTGTTGGTGCCAGACGGGCCGAGTATTTCACAATCTGCTCAGTTACTGGGATTTTCACGCACAACCATTTCTAGAGTTTACAAAGAATGGTGTGAAAAGGGAAAAACATCCAGTATGCGGCAGTCCTGTGGGCGAAAATGCCTTGTTGATGCTAGAGGTCAGAGGAGAATGGGCCGACTGATTCAAGCTGATAGAAGAGCAACTTTGACTGAAATAACCACTCGTTACAACCGAGGTATGCAGCAAAGCATTTGTGAAGCCACAACACGCACAACCTTGAGGCGGATGGGCTACAACAGCAGAAGACCCCACCGGGTACCACTCATCTCCACTACAAATAGGAAAAAGAGGCTACAATTTGCACGAGCTCACCAAAATTGGACAGTTGAAGACTGGAAAAATGTTGCCTGGTCTGATAAGTCTCGATTTCTGTTGAGACATTCAGATGGTAGAGTCAGAATTTGGCGTAAACAGAATGAGAACATGGATCCATCATGCCTTGTTACCACTGTGCAGGCTGGTGGTGGTGGTGGTGTAATGGTGTGGGGGATGTTTTCTTGGCACACTTTAGGCCCCTTAGTGCCAATTGGGCATCGTTTAAATGCCACGGCCTACCTGAGCATTGTTTCTGACCATGTCCATCCCTTTATGACCACCATGTACCCATCCTCTGATGGCTACTTCCAGCAGGATAATGCACCTTGTCACAAAGCTCGAATCATTTCAAATTGGTTTCTTGAACATGACAATGAGTTCACTGTACTAAAATGGCCCCCACAGTCACCAGATCTCAACCCAATAGAGCATCTTTGGGATGTGGTGGAACGGGAGCTTCGTGCCCTGGATGTGCATCCCACAAATCTCCATCAACTGCAAGATGCTATCCTATCAATATGGGCCAACATTTCTAAAGAATGCTTTCAGCACCTTGTTGAATCAATGCCACGTAGAATTAAGGCAGTTCTGATATTACACATATTACACATACACTACCGGTCAAAAGTTTGAGAACTGTAAGATTTTTAAATGTTTTTAAAGAAGTCTCTGCTGCTCACCAAGACTGCATTTACGTTATTAAAAATACAAAAAAAGCTATAATATTTTGAAATATTATTCAAATGTAAAATAACTGTTTTCTATTTGAATATATTTTAATTATATTAATAATCAGTAATTTATTCCTGTGGTTCAAAGCTGAATTTTCAGCACCATTACTCCAGTCTTCAGTGTCACATGATTCTTCAGAAATCATTCTAATATGATGATTTGCTGCTCAAGAAACATTTATGATTATCATCAATGTTGAAAGCAGTTGTGTAAAAATTTTTTTTAGTATTCTTTGATGAATAGAAAGTTCAAAAGAACAGTATTTATCGGAAATAGAAAGCTTTTGTAACGTACTACTGTTCAAAAGTTTTGGGAAAGAACTTAGAGAAATTAATACATTTATTCAGCAAGGATGCCTTAAATTGATCGAGTGACAGCATAGACATTTATAATGTTGCAAAAGCTTTATATTTCCGATAAATACTGTTCTTTTGAACTTTATATTCATTAAATAATCCTGAAAAATTTTTTTACACAACTGTTTTCAACATTGATGATAATAATAAATGTTTCTTGAGCAGCAAATCGGCATATTAGAATGATTTCTGAAGGATCATGTGACACTGAAGACTGGAGTAATGATGCTGAAAATTCAGCTTTGCATCACAGGAATAAATTGCATTTTAAAATATATTAAAATAGAAAAAAGTTATTTTAAATTGTAAAAATATTTCACAATAAAGCTGTTATCTTAGTCTGTTCATTTGTTTGGACAGTTGCACCACCTGACATTTTGGGGGTTTAAGATAACAAAACATATAACAAAAATAATATGTATTATTTAAATGTACTAAAAATTATTTCAAACTAAATAGGCTTATAACTCCATAAGAGGCTTTGTATACGTCAGAGTTATCTGTGTTCATTTATGCCGTTTAATGTTATTTGTATATGCAGAAACAGTTAAAGGACTGTGCGAATGTGCATTTTACATCTAAAAAGAGAAATGTGAACCTCTCCAGTTTGAGAGTGGGCGTTCTGGCTTTTTTGAAACGCTGAAGTTCAGATGCACAGCTCTTTCAGCTGGCCTACACTCATGCTGGATGTACGGCTATATCAACCGTTTGGCTGGTATGTAGTTCTGTAGGAGTTGTGCCGTTTTTGGTTTTATTTTTGGATCAAAAGCAGGAGAGAGGAGGAACAGCTTCAACCTCCACATATGGGCCTACGGTTTCAGGAGGCCATGAACCTTAAGAATTGAGTCATTCCTGTTTGCTTTGTACACACATCACTTCCACATCTTGTGTTTGCAGCTTGTTGCATGTAAGATCATGAAAAATCCAATCAACCTCTTTTAGGAGGTCCCAAATTTAAAGAAGTTCTCTCAAGAAGCTTAGGATGAACACATTGAGCTACATGAAATCAAATCAACGGGTGAACTTTAATCTTCATTAAACACAAGCTCCAGGAATAAATAAATATTATTCCCTATTTACTCATCCTCATGTTGTTCCAAAGTTGTATGCTGTTATTTTTTTTTTAGTAGGAAAGGAATGAATTGTTTAATTTCACAGTGACCAGAGGCTCCAGGACCAGAACAGCATCTCTAAAGCTCAATTAACTGCATTTTCTGCAGAGCACATTGTGTCTCTTCCATCTTCAGTCTAATTATGTTGGATGAGCTCAATTGTGCATGCAGAACTTCGATTAACTTTCTGAGAAAAACCGATGAAGTTTTAAAGAAAATGCATGACACTTTCTTGCATCTAAGTTTCAAAAGATATCAAAAAGATAAAGGCAATTATGGTGCAAAAAATATTCTACATCCTATTGAGGCTACTAAAGTCTAGAACCATTGGAACAGGATGTGTAAGTCTGTTGAATTAGTCTTGTGCTGGTTATACTTTGACAACTTTTCTCTTTTCTAATTTGTTCTGGTAAAAAGTAACCGAAAAATTCCCATGCGCTTTGCATTGCGACGAACTTTGAAGACTCGTAGCTCAGAGCGAGGATTTCGTAGAAACTCGTTGGTTACCACATTTCAAGAGGCTGATGGGCCCTGTCAGAACAAGTTTTACCCCTGAGGTGCAAGAGCTGCCCAAAGTGGCCCCATAGACTTACTATAGTGTGAGACGGTCCATGAAACGCATGTGTTTTTCCTACTATGGTAAGTTGCATAGGGATTTTGTATTGAACATAACTCTGGATCACAGTGTCACAGAGACAAGGGGGTGGGCTCAAGTTACTCAGGCAACTAATCACTATCTCAGGATCATCGTGAAGCTATCAAGCCACGCCTTAGCAACCATTTAGAGCCCCCTAGCAACTGATCCCATCGACTTCCATTGAAAAACATCAAAGGGATATCTTTAGATAGAAGTGTCATAGAAACATGAGGGTGGGTTTGTTTGACTCGGGGCATCAACAGCCAATCACAAATCACCTTCAACACTTCCTAGCCACGCCCTAGCAACCATTATCAAGCACCCTAGCAACCCAAATACACAGAGGGATATCTTCACATCTGAATGTCATAGAGGCATGGGGGTTGGTTTATATCTTTCATACTGACAAGCAGCCTTTGGAGTATCATCATTGGCAGCTGCCAAGCCACTCCATTGCAACCAAACAGAGTACCCTAGCAACCGTTTAGCAAGACCTATATCTCTGCATCAGAACACTGACATGGGGTTGGGTCTTTTGACTCATGCTAAACAGCACTTCCAACATGCTACACATGTTAGCAGTGAATAGCTACATGCTAATAGTGATTAGCTAAGTGGGCTAAATCAGGTTAAGAACTCTATAAAAAACTCCATAGTAACCATCTGTGACAACTACCAACTGCCTAGCAACGCCCTAGCAACCACCCATAATACCTTAGCAACCGCCTACCAACCACCTGGAATACCTTAGCAACTGCCTAGCAACTCCCTAGCAACCGCCCAGAAGACCCTAGCAACCACCTAGCAACACAATAGCAACCACCCTGAGTACCTTAGCAACCGCTCAGAACACCATAGCAACCGCCTAGCAAGGCCCTAGCAACCACCCAGAATACCTTAGCAACTGCCTAGCAACTCCCTAGCAACCACCCGGTATACCCTAGCAACGCCCTAGCAACCACCCATAATATCCTAGCAACCGCTTAGCTACACCCTAGCAACCATTTAAAGTACCCTAGCAACCGTACAAACACATCAATAAGCCATATCTCAGCACATAACATCGTACAGACATGTTGGTTGGCTTTTTTGCAGTCACTTGCATCACAGTAGCAACCGAGTGCCGAGTTTTGCCACTGCAAAGCACCACTTACATTTTCTTCAGGAAATCTACATTCTAGTATTGTAATATATTATTTAAATTCAAAAGCTGCAGTCTATAAGTTTTGCCACTTTGTAGCCATCTCTGTTTTAAACCTGCAGTTGCAGTTATTTGTGGAATTATCTTTATGTAGGTTGTGCATTAGTGCCTCCTCGGTGCGGATGAATCTAATGTTTTGAGGAGTATGTGTGGCTGTCATTCATTCACCGCACTGGTGTGGATACTGTACTTCGGAATCACAGATTCTGTGTCTTGGAAGTATGACCAAAATAACAATTTTCACCGGAAAATGTCAAGCAAGTAACATGTCTGCCACTTTGGTTTTGACCAACTGAGAAAAAAGCATTACAGTAAATCGTGCTACCAACAGTGATTGAATCTAACGATTGCTTAGCTCATATCACAACAAACCGTTCATATTATTATTGTTGTTTTTTTAAAATGGTTAATGTTATTAACACACAGCATTGCGTGACTACATGTATTTAGTGTGTATTAGCGTTACCTGTAGATTTCAATTTCTGTACAGTCTAATCTTTTGCTTTTTACTACGGGTGAATCTCCAGTTGTCACTGATGATTGCCGTTTAGACCTTTCTGGATTACAATCCGCCATCAAAATGATACGTTTAATTAATCCAGCTGCTGTGAGAAAAGGCTATAAATGATCCACCACCTGCAGCATCCTCACATGCGATCGCCTACTAGCCGGACTCCTCCTTTATGTGTACAGACGTGACGTAATGACGCAAAGACGAACGGCGCCATGCTCGAATTTCCCGCAGAGAGCTACCAGTACCACTCAAATTATTACAAGCTTACCGTTGTGAATCAGGCTAAGGTAAGAAGATCGTTTTGAACACTGGCTGATTATGTGCTTGCTCAAATTGATTTTGGATAATTTTTAACAAAAAAAAGTTACGGGCTACAGCTTTAAAATAGCAGTTTTTTTTATTTTACTAAAGTTTTAAAATGTAATTTATTCTTGTGCTGCAAAGCTGAATTTTCAGCATCATTACTCCAGTCTTCAGTGTCACATGATACTTCAGAGATCATTATAATATTAAATAGAAATAGAAATAGAAATCATTTGTAACATTATAAATGTCTCACATTTACCAAATTTAATGCATCCTTGACAAATGCATGACATAAAAGAATCAAATTTTTTGTAAGCAATTATTTAGTGAATGAAAGCCATTTTCTTTTCTTTCTCTCTCCATTTTGTTAACACATTAGTTTTCATTCAATACCCACACGTTCCACTTTTTGGCTCAGCCTCTGTAATCTTTGCAGCTTTGCTATGCCATTTGGCACAATCATACAGTTGATAAACTTAAGTTCAAATGGCCCTCAATGGTCGTGCTCTTATGGCTTCAGGCTAAAAGCATGTGAAATGTGTTTGCAGCCTTTAGCCAGATGGCCATATTCCTCCCATGCTAAATTAATTCAGTGCTAATCTGCAGCCATAATATATAAAAACATTTATTTTGTGATAAGAATGTTCTTAGTCCAAAGGAATAGATCAATAGTTCAGAAAGGATGCAAAAGTGATATGTGATCCATACGATTGTGCACTATTTTTCAAGTCATACAATAGCTTTATATGAAGAATAATCGGATTTATAGATAGTTTAAGAACAAACAAACAATTTGTTGGTAAAAATTAACTAAAAGTAATAATATTTGGCTTACACATTTTTATTTGTTTGTTTTATTTTTTCCTCTCACATTTCACCAGTATTAATTCTCTCGTAAAACTTGATTTTGCCTTTTGAAGGTATTTTTCAGATGCCTTCAGGGAAAAAAACAGGTTTTACTCTGAAGCAACACATCTTTAAAAGTCAACCAACTGTGAGACAGAATGTGCTAAAATCTATTTAAATGCACATTTTAGAGCCAAATCAGGCAGTTTGTGTAATTGACATCAACAACATTTGTATAAATCCCTTGCGTCATATTTTCTGCCTATATTGAGATGTTGTCGCTGCCAAATTGCTAGTTTGTGGTGTAACGAGTCTGTGGTGCAGATGGGAGGGTGATATAATTAAGCCTAATTTTCTGTTTTCTGTTCTTATGATAACAGGGTAAACCACAGACTCTCACAACCCAGTCTCCGCATAACAGAATGTCTTCAGGTGTGGGATGCCTACAGATTTTCATAGACACAGAGACTCTTATTTCAGACAAGTACAATTAGCAAACTCAAAATGGTTGCCTCCAATGCCTTAGTTTATACACTGCAAAAACAAAAAAATTTCCTCAGAGGTCACTCTTCCACCAGAACTAGACTAGCATACAGCCGTTACCGGAAGCCAGTGATTCTAGTTTACAAAGTTATAAATAAGGATATTTTTCTTACAAAAATTGGCCTTTATGTGCTGCCAAAGCCAGAACAAAACAGCGCTACTGATTGGGGAGGAAGCGGGAAAAAACTGAAAAATTCTGTGCAAGCGGAGGGATCGTGATCACGTGCAGCCAGCTCTGCATAATGAGCACAAAACGTGGAACTTTTTAACTTGCTTGGTGCCAGGGAAGTGCAAATTCAGTGATGCTTGGCTCAGTATTGAGCTACATAAAAATTGGTTTATCAAAGTTCCAACGAATAACGCTTAATAAAGTAGTGTTCATAAGCGCAGCACTCCTTTGTTTACAGAGGTTACTGGGGAAACCAATATATTTCTGCTGTTCCATAAGCGCCAAAGAGTGAAATTTCCAGTGCATCTGTTGGTTTGTTCAGACTAATGCATATTAACCCATATTTTAAGCTTACACACAGAGTTGTAAATGTTAACTGGTGGATCGATGAGAAGCTAATGTGCTTTTAAAAAATTTAGAATAATAAGGTATCTAAAATATTAAGTATAATCCTATTTTAAATTAAAACATATAATTACTTATAATTCTGATTCTTGCCTTTTCTTAAATGCTGAAGTGAAGGTTTTTATAAATATTTTTTAATATTTGAAACTTGTTTTTGTCAACTTATCTGAACTGTTGTTTGTCGTTTTTTTTTTTAACAGTCCTTTTATCGTTTAGGATGTTTCAATAAACACTGATCTCATCCTGTGCAGGTCTTAAAAGCCTTAAAATAGATTTTTAAAAAGGTACCATGTACAGGTGTTTCATAAATAATTTTGCATATTATTAATGCCTAGCAATTAACTTATCCATATATTTTCATTTAATCGGAAAAATCATGTATTTAATATTATATTAATGTTTTAATGAAGTAGTGAGTCATAAAAAAGAAAACTAAAACCAGTGTGAAATAAATGTTAAAAGCAGGAATAAGAGAACTGCAAACTGCATCTCTCGTTAAAACTCGCTCCCTCTCTTGTACACTAAACCAGCCTCTTTCCTCGTTGGATTTTAAAAGTCACATGCCTCTAAAATTGTATTTTAGTTGTCAGTATATGCCTTAGTGTTACTGCAGTGATAAATACAGGTACAGTAGGTCTTTGATACTGTCCAGATTGGCAGTAACAAACCCACCTTTATCGTATTTATTGGGTTTGCTTTAAAATAAAAGGTGCTTTAAAAAGTGCTTGAATCTGGTGTTCATGAAACCCTGTATGGTGGATGGATGCGCTTTTTTGGAAATTAGACCATTCACTCCCATTATGAAGCTTGGAAGAGCCCTATGTTTGGCTGAAAGAAGAAAGTCATATACACCTAGGATGGCTTGAGGGTGAGTAAATGATTGGATAATTAAAATTTTTGGGTCAACTAACCCTTTAATACCTTAAGTCTTTGCTTCTCAATAAATGTATCTTGATTTAAGAAAGTTTAGATATTTGTACTGGAAAACCTCAAAACTACTACAACTAATGTCTTCTCCATCCCAGTCTCTCACTTTCAAAAGATGTTCTCTGGTGTTCCTGAGGGAACTGTTCACTTATTTCCTGTCTCTTGACCTCAGCTGCAGATCAGTGTCTTTTAAGTGTTCCTTCAAGCTATTCTGGTTGTGAAGGTTAATCGAAAACAATGGCTAGCTGCTGGGATTTGCAAAGCTGCTGCATTTAATCCCCTCATTCACTGTGAGATAAACTCTGGATTTTCCACAAGATCTTCTCTTAATTTGTGAAGATTATGTACAGTGGATAATTCCCACCAGCAAATATATAGACACAGCTTGTCAATGGCTTAAGCAGGAAGTATCCATATATTTTGTGTATATTATGTACAACGGGATCCAAAAGTTTGAGGCCACATTTAAATGGTAGGTTTTTTTCCCCATGTGAATCTTATAATAATTTGAGTAAGAAGTTATGTGTATATATATGTGTATATATATATGTGTATATATATGTGTATGTATGTGTATATGTATATATATATATAAATTGGCATGCTGTTAATGTGATTTAGAATTAAAAAAAGAAATGTCATGGAGGGGTGAGGTGTCTAAAATTCAGGGGTGCCTCAGGGCTCAGTGTTTGGACCTGTTCTCTTCTCCACCTGCATTTCATCACTAAGTTCTGTCATTCAGAAACATGGCTTTTCCTATCACTGCTATGCTGATGACACACAACCTCTCATTCCAGCCAGATGATTCGACAGTAGCTGCTCGCATCTCAGCATGCCTGACAGACATTTCTTGTTGGATGAAGGACCACCACCTTCAACTAAACCTTGCGAAAACCATTGCTAAAAACAGTCCTGCAGATACAACATTAGGAAGATCAGGCTCTTCCTATCGGAGCATGCTACACACTCCTTGTCCAAGCTCTATCCAGACTGGACTATTGTAATGCTCACTTGGCAGGCCTTCCAGCATGCAGTGTCAAACCCCTGATCCAGAATGCTGCAACAAGAGTGGTCTTTAACAAGCCAAAGGGAGCACATGTCACACCTTCTGGTTGCCAGTTGCTGCTTGCATTAAATTCAAGGCACTGATGTTTGCCTCCCGTACAACCACTGGCTCTGCACCCCTATACCTGAACTCACTACTTCAGACTTATGTGCCCTTCAGAAGCTTGTATTCTGCAAGTGAACAGCACCTTGTGGTGCCATCCCAAAGAGGCACAAAATCACTTTCACGGACCTTCACCTTGACTGTTCCAAGCTGGTGGAATGACCTGCCTCAGTCAAGTCAACCCGAGTTTTTAGCCATTTTCAAGAAACGGCTGATGACGCATCTTTTCGTCAACACTTGACCCATTAATGCTAACACTTACTATTCTATATATCTAGCAAGAAACACCTTGCTATGCTGTGCTAGACTAACTGGGACTTGTCACGGCACTTGCATATTGTTGCACTATTGTTGGTTTTGTAAGTTGCTTTACATAAAAGCATCTGCTAAATGATTTAATTTGTTGTTTTTTGTTCCCCATCATTTTTTATTTATATATAGTCACATGACACACGTCTTAGAAAATCTTCCTTATTGTTTTAGTTGCTTTGAAGCAGAACATGGCCAGACTTGTTGCTTTGACTCCCTTTTGTTTTTAAAGCATTTTTCCCCGCAGAATATATTTAATTCTACAGCGGCTTAAGGGACGTGGTTATGGGAAGAAAAATGTTTGCATTTCTCAGAAGAAGAAAAAACCCCACAATGACGCCTGTAGTTTCAAGGCTTCATGCATTTCAGCCATTTTAATTCTTGTTCAAAATGAGGCTGCAGGTTAACAGCAGACGTTGATTAAAAGACATCAAACATCACAATCCAATCAAAACACATAAAGCACATCTGATTGTTGGACTCTCATCGGCCCACCGCGTGTGTGATTTTGTTTTTCCTGTGGAGAATTGTGATGAGTGATATTGTGCGGTACTAAGAGTGGGTGGCGTAAATAAACTCAATTTCATACTCTCACAAGGCTGCGGCAGATGCCTGGGGCAGATGATGTAAATACAGCGGCTCCTCGGCATGTCGAGGAGCTCGGCTCGGTGCCCGGAGAGAGTAAGACTGATAATTACCACTGCACATTATGACAGCGACACTTCCCCCTCCCCAGTGTCATCACTTACCGCTTTCCTCCTTATCACGACGTATAGATGGCCGTCATAAGACAATATTCCAGTGGAATGTTTTTCCTGTGCCAATAAAGGTTAAATGTGGGCTTTGATGTAATTTCTGAGGACCCAGAAACCTTGCAATAAGATGTGAATTCTCTGTAGTGACAGTGCAGGCTTTTTTTTTTTTTTTGGATAAAGGATGGATGGTTTTTACTCTGGGATTTCATTTAAAGCCACAAGCTATGAAAATCTTTGAATGTCAGTCACCCCAAACAGGTCACTGCAAAACCAGTGACCTTTACTTTTAAAAAGAATAGAGGAAGCACATCAAACAAGGCCTCAGACTGTTCCCCAGACATCCCTCGCTCAACGCAAGTCAAGAAGTTTAAAAAAAAAAAACATCTTAAGACTGTATTTTCTGCTTTAACGTGGAGTTCATCCCACAAGGTCCTTGTGTTGGTTAAGTTCATTCCTTGAATATCTATGTTTAGTATATCATGTGTGGTTCACTTTAAAGTGCCTCTATTATGTTTTTTTCGAATATTACCTTTCATGTAGTGTGTAATATAGCTGTTTGTGAGTGTAAAAGGCCTGCAAAGTTTTAAATATCAAAGTGCACAACGAATAACTTTATTGTCTCTTAAATGAAAGAAACAAGTCATCAGCAATTCCAGTCTCACTCACGCCGGTTTGTAACAAATTTGCATAATGCCAACCTATGGTCTTCATTGGCTGCTTATTAACAATGTCTACTTTGACCCGCCCTCAAACACTGTAGTTGTAGTTGAGAAGCAACAAGTCATGTTGCACTTCCAAAGAATGAGGACTCGCGCTGGAATTGATACGGTTAAACCGACACCTTTGTTACTGTTCGTTTCACTGTGTATCAAGTGCTGAGAAAGATTCGGAGTTGAAATTTAAATATGGTAATGGTTGTTTAGATTCTGACACGCGCTGTAAGTGGTAGACCAATCACAACAGACTGTGCCATCTGACCAATCAGAGCAGAGTAGGCTCTCGGAGAGGAGGGGTTTAGAGAGACCGAATCATTGATCAAACCTTTTCAGACACTGAGAAAAGAGGTGATGTGGCAATGTATATTATGAGAAAATTAAAATGTTTTTTTTGATCTTTGATGCATGTAAACGTAATGTAGGAGAACTTAATTTACATAAAATAGCATAATACATTTTTAACATTTTATCATTAAAGGTGCACTGTGTAAATTTTAGCAGCATCTAGTGGTAAGGTTGCGAATTGCAACCACCCACTGCTCACCCCTCGCTTTCAAAACACATAGAGAAGCTATGGTGGCCGACACAGGACAAAGATGTCGTCGTCTGAGACAGCAGAGAGTGTCTAGCGCTCTGTAGAGCAGTTTGTCCGTTCAGGGCTACTGTAGAAACATGGCGGCACAAAATGGCGACTTCACTGTAAAGGGACCCGCGGAGTATGTAGATAGAAATGGCTCATTCTAAGGTAATAAAAACATAACGGTTCATTATGTAAGGTCTTTATACACCACTGAAAACATAGTTATGTATATTATATTGCATTTCTGTCAATAGATCCTCATACATGCTACACACTGCACCATTAAATCATTATCTAGCATTCTGCCGTTATTCAGTAGAGTTTAATTTATTAGCACAATAATAATATATTCTCCTTTGTACATCCAGGGTCAGCATTTTTTTGCAATTGGAATAAATTTTTCCCATTTACTTATGTAATTTTGCTTAGATATTCGTCAGGTTATCAAAAATAATAACTTCTGCAGATTTATAACTATTTCGATTAAATCATCAGATGTTTGCCTTTACATACTCTGTATTTAAATTAGTGTATTGTTGAACTTCTAGATGAACACAAATCAACGAAAGAAGGAACTTCATATTCTTCAGTCAACGTGATCTCAAAATGGATTTGTTTTTGAATGTTTTTAAATACATTTTGAGTCTTATTGTAAACAGTGTTGTTATTATCGTCAACTAAAACTATTAAAATAATTTAATTAATTGAAATAAGAATTAGAAATGAAATAACAGAAATAAAATAAGTTGAAGCTGAAGTGCTAAAAATACTAAAACTAAAATAAAATAAATTAAAGCTCAACAGAATAAAATATTAAGTAAAATATTAAAATAAAAAAAGCAGAGATTAAGATTACTGAAACTTTAACAAAAATTATTATGAATTTAAAATATAAAAGTAAAAGCATAGTAATAATAGTATATACTAATATATAAACAATACTAATATTACTCTGATTGTGTGATTGTGAATGACATTGTGTAGAACACTCCTATTATAACCAATAAATCTTTTTCGTCATTACACGCTTATTGTATGTTGTGGATTGCTTCACTGATTGTAACCGGAGTGTTCTAGTTTTGTCATGTCACAAGCAGTGTAGACGGGGCGTAAGTGAGCTGACATGAGTGTGTTTAGTATAACATACGACTGCTGGCTAAACCTCTCCCTACCGAAGTGTGCCTCGCTGTCTTATGCCAGACTCCTGCAGTGCACGAGTAGTTGAAGGCAGTGGACGAGGACTTGAGTGCAGGCCAGATTTGACAAAGCAATGGGTCATCATCCGCAAACAATCCCAGCACGCTCCGCCATCTGTTTATGGGAGAGGACAGAACATTGAATCCTACAGTCTGATAGTCTATGACCCATACTAGAGCGCTTTTCAGTGTGTACAACTGATTAGAGGTTGTTCATGCTTCACATGTTATTTCTAGTCCAAAATGGTGCAAGGATTTTCTTTTAAATGAATAAATACACTATATTGCCAAAAGTTTCGGGACGCCTGCCTTTACATACACATGAACTTTAATGAAATCCCATTCTTAATCCGTAGGGTTTAATATGGAGTTGGCCCACCCTTTGCAGCTATAACAGCTCCAACTCTTCTGGGAAGGCTTTCCCCAAGGTTTAGGAGTGTTTTTTTGGGAATTGTTGAACATTCTCCTAGAAGTGCATTTCTGAGGTCAGGCACTGATGTTGGACGAGAAGGCCTGGCTCGCAGTCTCCGCTCTAATTCATCCCAAAGGTGTTCTATCGGGTTGAGGTCAGGACTCTGTGCAGGCCAGTCAAGTTCCTCTACACCAAACTCGCTCATCCATGTCTTTATGGACCTTGCTTTGTGCACTGGTGCGCAGTCATGTTGGAACAGGAAGGGGCCATCCCCAAACTGTTCCCAATAAATTAGGAGCATGAAATTGTCCAAAATGTCTTGGTATGCTGAAGCATTAAGAGTTCCTTTCACTGGAACTAAAGGGCCAAGCCCAACCCCTGAAAAACAACCCCACACTATAATCCCTCCCTCCACCAAAATGTACACTTGGCACAATGCATTCAGGCAAGAACCGTTCGCCCGGCAGTCTCTCCAGAGTCCATTGGCAGCGTACTTTACACCACTGTATCCGACGCTTTGCATTGCACTTGGTGATGTAAGGCTTGGATGCAGCTGCTCGGCCATGGAAACCCATTTCATGGAGTTCTCTATGCACTGTTCTTGAGCTAATCTGAAGGCCACAGGAAGTTTGGAGGTCTGTAGCTACTTTCTGTAGCTAAGTTGGCGACTTCTGCGCACTGTGCGCCTCAGCATGCGCTGACCCCGCTCTGTGATTTTACGTGGCCTACCACTTTGTGCCTGAGTTGCTGTTGTTTCCAATTGCTTCCTCTTCCAGTTTATTATGAAATGCACTTAATATGCTTGTTAATAATCAGAGGTGCACATAACTTTTTTTGTCCGGTTCTCAAGGGAGCACCTGGAGAGGCTGCTTGGTACTCACATTTACCCGTTACACTTATCTTACAAGCTGCCTAAATGTAAAATAACACTATTTGTTCACTGTCGAAATTAAATATAAGTTAATCTTTGTTAAAGCTGTATATTTTTTATTTTATTAACATTAATGACACAAAATGACAGCAACCTAATATTCCTGCTGTTGTCTAAGACCAAATGCTCAGACCGAATATACTGACATAAGAATATACTTATGACATAACCGAGCGAATACTTGCAGAGACGGGTATTTTGACAATTTTGTGTGTATGTGTCTGTTCAATTGAAAGAAACGTGAAAGAGGAATCAATTCGGTGTTTGAGCGCTGTCTGAAACGAGTGTCTCTCTTCCTCTCTCTGCGTGCGGCTGTGAGCACAGATAACAGCGCGCGAGACCCGATTTTCACCTTTTCTTTTTAAAATATGTCAATTGGCAAAGAAAAAATACGTCCAAATGATAAACTTTCCCTCTATGATGGTTAAACTTAGCAGTTATCCACGAATCACATGCGTGCCGAACCGTGGGGCCTGGAGGTAACGTGGGGTAACTTGTCACAAACCTGGTTTCGTTAAATGGTCGGACTGTATCTTAATGTGGATTGTATTTTCTGCGTTCTTGTTTTCTGCAGTGTTTAACCGCATCATCTGCTGCTCTTATTATGGCACTTCACGTCTTTAGCAGGAGAGAGAAGCAACGGGCATGGAGCAGAAAGGGCTTGAATCAAGCGCATTCTAGATAAAAATATTAGATGTAGCGCCGAAAGATCGAGTCCACTTGTGGTGTGAACTGCCCTCTTGTTTTGACGCACTGCTCACTTTAAACTGTAGAATGTAATGGTATGTTACAGTAATTATGGAATATGAGAAAATGGAAGAAACACTAGCTTCACATGATTATCAATGAGTGGATGTGCTGTGTATAATAATGTGGCATATGGTCTACATTAACATATTGAACTATTTTGACATTAAATTATTTTTTAAATTAGCATTTAATCTTCCTTTAGTACACTAAATGTATTGTCACAATAATTCATTGTCCTTTGTCTATCCAGTGTCAGTATTTTCTTTCATTGCAAAAAATGTTTTTTTTTCCATTTACTCTGAAATGTGAACGATTGCATAACAAAGGTGTGTATATATAAATACACACTCATTCATGTATATATTTAAGAAATGTTCTGTATATATATATATTTATATAATTTATATTATATATAAATAAATAAAAATTCATATTTATATTTAAAATATGTATATTTATATATACATAATAATTACATGAAATTCTGTGGTAGTTAATCTTTAAAAAAATGTCTAGTGCTGCAAACCATTGCAATAATATTTTTCAGTCTTTATAAGTGGTGATTATCAACATGATGCCAGACATAGCCAAAGGATGCTAGTTTTACTGCTACTGATGTTTAAATTTGAATCACTATTTCATCACACCACACACAAATGCTTCTTAAATGTCATAATATTATTGAAAATCAAAAAATTAAAATTATTGAATGAATGCCAAGAGGAAGAACCGTGTACTATGAGGAATATTCTTAAATTCAGTCAGTGTCACATCCATTAATTTGGTTATGAAAGATGCCTAGTTGTTTTGGCACGCTTTATGTTGTGAATTTCTGAGCTTCACACATGGATGAATCATTAGTGATAATGTTAAAAGTTCATTAATGAGCAGCAATATGTGCCTTTTGAGGTTTCAATCCTAATGGAGTAAACACAGAATAGACATTCAGTTCCCCAGGGTTTTATTTAGTATTTGTATTGAATTGAAAACCCTCTTGATCACTAATGGACTATTCTCTTTTAATATTCAATATACCTATATTTGATGCCACGTTGTTCTTCAGTCACATAAAAAGCCATCTGTAAAAAATGAGATATTTTATTTGTCATATATTTATGCTTGTACACCAGCAAAATAAAATGCATATCTATAATTCCATCGCAATTTCAGTGAACAAATAGACAGCATTCCTTCCCAAGATGCCACCTGCAGTGTGTCATGACGCAAACAGAACATAGCACGTATTTGGGGAGAGTTAAACATTTGTCTTTACTGAAATACTTATAAACATAAAAAACAGCATCAAACAAATGTATCACTTTTGAAAGAAAAAAAAAATATTGGGAAAAAAACAAAAAGTCAATCCCCTTCGGTTTCATATCAGCAACATTCCTGTGTGCTTTCGGCGCTCTGGTTTAAGGATTTTTTTTTCCTTTCTTTTTTTTAGTGGTTTGTAGTTTCTACAATAGTCACTTTCTGATCAGCTTTTTTTAGGAGGTGATGTGGGAATAGGGAGCTCTTCGCAGTGTTGCTTAAACACAGCACATTAAAAGTACATAGAACAAACATTTGGGCACAGTTTTATATACATTAGATTTCATGTATTCTGTAAAGGCATCCATTTCTTTTAATGCGTCGTTAGCATTGCAACTTCTTAATTCTCAACCATGCGGAGCAACGTCGTAACCCCCTTTTCAATGTCTTTTGTCTGTCCACGTAGGCTACTGCAGGTATTTTGTGTCATTGTCAAGAGCAAACTGATGGATGAGAGTAAGAACTAGGACAAAGCCAGAGACAACCAGAACAAGGGGAGAAACAGAACAGCCGATATTTGAATGATGGACCCATGACCCTTTAGGCAATACTGGTCTGATTTGGGCTTTTTGGAGCACTTTTTTTTCTTTTTAGATGGCGCTGTAGGTTCCAGATTGTCCAGCAGCTCTGGGTTGATTTGGTCCAAGGTCTGGTCGAGGTGGTTGGACATGGTTCCCAAAGGACCATCATTGAGACTCTGCTTATTACGAGTTTCGTTTTTCGTTCGCTCGACCTCCCGAAACTTGGTCTTGGAGATGTTCTCCTTCTCTTTCAGGGGATTGTTGGTGATCTGCCGGCTGTTGTAGGATGAAGGATCCGGGAGGGACTTACTGGAGATAATGGAGGATTTGTCGTTATCCGAAAGACAGCACCTGGGAATGCTTTCGACAAGAGGATCATCAAGAGAGAGGAACTTTCCAGCGCGTGCCTTAGTGTTGAAGATGCTGGTTTGAACCTGTGACGGAGAGTCCACGCACCCTTCCAAATCGTCGCTTTTCAGTCGTTTCAGGTCCTTCCCAGTCAGAGAAGTGGGAATGTGGCATTCCAACTCAGAGCTAGAGCCTTTGAAGCGTTTGAACCAGTCCCACAACGGCCTGGCTCGACAGTCACAAATCCACTGGTTCCCATTAAGCCTTAGGTACTGGAGGGACACCAGAGGGTTCATGGCCTCCCCTGTCAACATGGTGAGGTTGTTGTAAAAGAGAAACAAGGTGGTCAGCTTGCCCAGATCGTTGAAAGCACGCTGCTGCACGTGTATGATGCGGTTCTGGTGCAGGAGCAAGCGGTCGAGGTTGATGAGACCACGCAGCATGTGATCGGTCACCACCTTGATCTTGTTGTTGTGTAAGAATAGGTAGGTAAGGTTCGCCAGATCCAGGAAAGTGTCCTCATGCAGGGCCAGAAGGTTATTATCCTGCAGGTACAGATACTGCAGCGAGAACAGTCCTCTGAAAACTCCCACCGGGAGTTCGGACAGCCCGCATCTGTGCAGGTGAAGGGTGTGCAGCTTGGTCAGACCACGAAACGCGGTGGGACTTATGATGCGAAGGTTGCTGTTGTCGCCGATGTCTAATTCTTCCAGTCTCTCCAGCCCGTAAAAGGCCCCCGCCTCAATATGGCTGATATTATTTGAGTACATCCACAAGACCGTGAGGTTATGCACAGAACTAAAGCTGGTCGACCGGACCACTGTCAGTTTGTTGCTCTGGAGGAATATTCGCTGGCTACGGACGGGGATCTCAGTGGGAATGGAGAACAGACCCTGCTGTTGACAGGCCACGGTTGGCCTCGGCTCGCTGTAGCACACACACTTTGCCGGGCAGCCGTTCATCACTGGCACCAGGTTAAGCCATAACACCAGGCAGAGGAGGTGACCACCTGTTGAGAAGAGACACAAAGGCAACGGGTCAGTTCAAGGTCAAAGATAGCAGCTACTTCATTTGGCAGGTGGAATAATTTAATGTTTGCTGTTGAATCTGCTGAACAATTTTACACAAGCTTGAAAATAAGAATGTTAAACTGTGATCATGCAAGTCATACACTGATGTTCAAAAGCTTAGAGTCACTAAAACTTTTATTCAGCAAGGATGCATTAAATTGTTCAAAACTGACAGCAAACATTAATAATGTTACATTGATTTTTATTTCAAAACAATGTTCTTTTGAACTTTCTATTCATCAGATTGAAAAAAAAATTCCACAATATTAAGCAGCAAAATCTGTTTTCAGCATTGATAATAAGAAATGTTTCTTCAGCATCAAATCATCATATTAGAATGATTTCTGAAGGATCATGTGACACTGAAGACTGGAGTAATGATGCTGAAAATTCAGCTTTGCATCACAGGAATAAATTATACTTTAAAATATATTTAAATAGAGAAGAGTTATTTTAAATTGTAATAATATTACTGTTCTTAATGTATTTTTGATCAAATAAATGCAGCCTTGGTGAGCAGAAGAGACTTTTCAAAAACATTAACAAATCTTACAGACCCGAACTTTTGAACTTGCTTTGCAATGATATAATAATAAATGTATTTATAAATAAATCTAAAAAAGTCATAATGGTACATTTCTAATGTACATCTAACATTAATATTGGTAGAAAAACAGTAACTTAATACAAAGCAAATATTAAAGTCCCCCCGTAGTCAATAATTCTATCCCTTAAAAATCATCTTTGATCACCAAAATGACATATTTAAACGTTTTTTTCCTTTGAACTTCAATGTAACTCTACACTCTTCATTAATTTAGTATACGCGGATTCATAATTATGCAAATGATCCCCGTTTCCACTCACTCACAGGAGCTCAGAGATCCACTCTGTCAACTTGACTGAAGTTACTGTAGTAAAAGCTGCATACACAATTCACCCGCTATATTGCTAAATATACCTGATTTTTCACATCAACAGACAAATATACAGAGATAACCTGGCTTCTCTTGAGACTCCATCCACTGTTTCAGAGCGGTCATAGTTAATGATATGCTAAAGCACACCCCCCTTGTGACAGGAATGGTTGCAAAAGGTAGTTTGTGACGTAAGAAACACCAGCGATTTCAAACCTCGTTTTTGAGACTGCCTTTGGCTCACTGAACTTTTAAGGAGAAAATACTCAGCAATGGTGTTGACTTATGAATGCACATGGTTTCTCTTAAAGCATATTAAAAACACCACATAGACATATAAACCACATTCAAAACTTGATTTTCACCACAGTGGGTCTTTATATACATCTATCTATCACTTGCATTCTCTTATCACATACATTGTAATGGAAGAAAAGTGTAAAAGTCATTTCAAATGAGTAAAACAGCATGCGTTCAATTCAGACACGGCTCGTCTATACATTAAACAGCTCTAAAATGGCTGCCTGCCTGTGAGTGCAGGACCTGTCTGTACTTGTGCCTGCATGTGTGAATGCTACTGGCAAAAATTTGTGCCACGGAATCCATTCCCATCCATCAGCCAATGCAAGCGAGAAAAGCCGGCCAAATGAGAGAACCGATAAATGAAACATAGGAGGGAGGCTTGAACAAAATTAGCTCCGTCATTGCTATTAGCACTAGCTAATCACATTCCAGCATGGTGTAAGGGTTGATATTTAGTCTGTCCAGGGGGAGATAAGTGTGCTGTGGGTGTTCGATACGTGGTTGGGTGAGATGGGGCCAGGGGAAGGACTTAGAATGTTGAATCTGTGTCTCATGGGAGTGTAGCGAGTGTGAACATGCTTGAAGTGATTCTGGAGTGTTACAGATAAGATGGCCTCTCTCATCTCTGATCTGAAGCCCAGTGCTCTGTGTGTGTGGATGTGGCACAGAGGCATCTGAGGGTGGGTTTATCTACGGGAGGCACACAGATAAGAAATGTTGTTTTTATTCAGCAATTCTTGAAGTCAGCCATTATTTAGGAGAGCAGATGAAAAAAAAATGCATCCATCTATGAGATCTCTATCATACATCATTATGAGTTGATGCAGGGAAACATTTATCTCTGGACAATTAATGCTTCACATGTCAACAATCCACAACATCTGATACTTGTGCACTACAAGCCTTCCTTTTTTGGAACAGTTATACATTATGGTAACACTTTATTTTGACAAACACTACTTGGAGTATTAGTAGACTGTCTGTTTAATATCTGCTAACTCTTTATTGTGATGGTCCTGTGACTATAAGTAACTTTGCAAGTACGTGTCAACTTATTCTAACCCTAACCCTACCAGTCTACTATTACTCTACTAACACTCTAATGAGAATGTAGGTGAGAATGTAAGTTACTTATAGTCAACAGAATGTGACCATCAAAATAAAGTGAAAGCTACATTTCCATTAGGGCAGCTGTAGTACTTTGTAAAAGAAAAAAAATCTTAAACACTTAAAATAGTCATCAAAGATGAGAATTTTGGGCCTTGAGAGCCAAAGCAGTGATGTCTTACATTTTTACCAAAATAATTAAATATTTCTCCCTTCTGGATATGAATATAAAAAGGTTAGATAAGATGTTTATCAGGCTTTTATTATTATTATTTACTATTAATAATAATAATAATTTTTATTTTATTTTAAATAATAACTGAAGCAATGTTAACTTGTCACAAACCTGGTTTAGTTAAACGGTCGGAGTCATCTGATTGTACACTATATTGCCAAAAGTTTTGGGACGCCTGCCTTTACATGCACATGGATTTTAATGACGTCCTATTCTTAATTTGTAGGGTTTAATATGGAGTTGGCCCACCCTTTGCAGCTATAACAGCTTCAACTCTTCAGGGAAGGCTTTCCACAAGGTTTAGGAGTGCGTTTATGGGAATTTTTGACCATTCTTCTAGAAGCGCATTTGTGAGGTCAGGCACTGATGTTGGATGAGAAGGCCTGGCTCACAGTCTCCACTTTAATTCATCCCAAAGGTGTTCTATTGAGTTGAGGTCAGGATTTTGTGCAGGCCAGTCAAGTTCCTCCACACCAAACTCGCTCATCCATGTCTTTATGGACCTTGCTTTGTGCACTGGTGCGCAGTCATGTTGGACAGGAAGGGGCCATCCCCAAACTATTCCCACAAAGTTGGGAGCATGAAATTGTCCAAAATGTCTTGGTATGCTGAAGTATTAAGAGTTCCTTTCACTGGAACTAAAGGGCCAAGCCCAACCCCTGAAAACAACCCCACACTATAATCCCTCCCTCCACCAAACTTTACACCTGTGGCCATGGAATTGATTGGAACACCTGAATTCAATGATTTGGAGGGGTGTGACAATACTTTTGGCAATATAGTGTATGACAGATTAAAATAAGTGTATTTTCTGCATTATCATTTTCTGCAATGTTTTAGCAAAAGTATCTTTTTCTGCTCACTGTGTTTCTGCTACTGTTAAAGAACCGCATCGTCTGCAGCTCTAAATGTGGTGCTTTACGTCTTTAGCGGGAGAGAGAAGTGGAAAGGGCTTGTATGATGCGCGTTTGGCTCTAGATAAAAATATTAGAGGATATAGCGGCAAAAGATAAACGATCCTGAGCACTTGTGTTGTGAACCGCTCCGTTGTTTTGTTGCGATGCTCACTTTAAACTGTAGAAACGGTAAAATGGCGCAATTAAGTCCTGCTGTCCGGACTGTGGTCCGCCATTTGAATACCACTGATCTCGATAGATCGAAAGAACAACAGAATAATAGATAGACCTCAATATCTTGTGACCGTTCACCAGCTATTTCTACAACCATGTTTACATAATCAAACCCATGTGAGATATTTTCACGTGCACATGCAGAAGCCTCTAGATCCTCTTGTCCGGCTTCCTGAATTCTTCTCCGTCCCTCAATCTTGCAGCTTGTTAAATGGAGCTTGCTTGAGGCTTGACAGCATCCCTGTGTTACACTTTCCCTCAAATATCCTCCCTCTCCCTCTCCTGCTCCTGTCATCTTCCACCAGTGAGCTGTCAGCCTTCCTCTCTGTCTTTCTGCTTCACAGGGCTTCTCTTTTACCCTCGCTGCCGATAAAAATATTCCATTGCCGCGCTTTGAAACGTTAGGCTTTATGAATCTACCAGACCTTCTGTTTTATCTTCTAGTCATTAGTGGACTATCCCCACCCACACAATGCACGTCGGAGACCTGTTTTCAAAGCTCCTTTTTTTCATCCGTAGCCGACCTTGCTAACCTTGCGCTTCCTCTGTGTCTTTCATCTGTTTAGTGCTGAGTAAAGCTACTCAAAATGTCATACGCCATCCTCCAATTATTTCGGTGCATTGTCTCGTCCCCTGGACAGTCACATACCCGTGTCCTTTATTGCTGGGCGCCCTTCACTGTAAAGGCCATTTGGCAGACATGGACTACATACTAGCACCCAATGTTTTTCTACCTCGTCTCCATCAGTATGCCGGTCATGCATCTCCTTTCTCTAATCCCAGTAAGAAAACCCTTTTATATTTGCCTTTTTATATTTCTGTTTTTCTCCTTTTCAGTCAAGGGGAAGCCCGTATCCTGTCGTGCCATCGAAAGAACAGCTACACACGCCTGTTTCATAAAAGGTTATTGCATTGCAGCCCAAAATCTATATAACTGTTTACCGACCTATTAGTTTTGCATTACCTCCGGTATTTTTCTAAACTCAAGAGAATCCCTCATAATAACAGCAACACTCCAGCCGACCGCTTTACTCATTTTGCAGAGAAGCCAAGCTGCATTCTCAGATGACGAGCTTATTAGCAGCACTCCGTTCGACGTGCTGAGGACCACCCTCTTGCAAAACTGACAAGCCGAACGGTGTTTTCAGCTTTGCATAAAATGCACTGATTGCTGCTTGTCTCTCCACTTGTGTGAAAAGCTCTCATCCTGATATAAAAGACGCCACGGGAGAGCAAATAAACCATTGATAAACAGGGAGGCGAAATCAAGGATACTTCTCCACTGTCTAATTGAATTATTTGTATGGAAAACAAAAGGAGACAGAATACTGAACATGGACTTGAGATAATTGTGCAGAGAGAGAGAGAGGGGCAGCAGGGACGAGTGGCAATCTCTGACTTAGCACATTTGCATACATTATGTCTCCAGCAATGGGAAGCATGTATCAACATTTATAACATTTCATCTCAACCGTACAAGTGGATTTAAAAAGTAATGGCGGCCCTTGTCTTGAGACCAGCAGGTGTGTTTTGGACATGGTCTGGATGGATTTGGAAAAGAAAAACTCCAAATGGTAGATGTTCAGTATCTCATCCTGCATTATTTGCACTACAGACATGAATGATGAACTTAAAAGTGATACGAATTTTCACCTTGCTGACAATGAAAATGGGTGAAAACATCCCATAGACCCATATCTAGGGACCAAATAATTTTCTTAATTAGTACTTTTTGTCTTAGTTTCCATTAAAACCATCCTTAAAACAAGATAAATTTGCTTCTTAACTTGCATAGAACAAATGTTTTTGCAAACGAAAGCAGTTTCTCGGGGAACGCAAAACTTTTGCTAAATATAATTTTTCCTACCACCTCATATTTGTTCCATTACCATTTCACTGTAGCGGCTCCGTAAGTTAGATTTGTGCATAAAAAAACACCAATAGGGTAAAAAAAAAAAAAAATTCAATTTCAAATTCTGTGAAAACAAGTCTTAATATTTTATGCAATTTTCATGTTTATGAATGTTTAGATATTTTTTATGTAAAACGACAAAATATTACTTTAGTGGGATAATTTGACTTGGGCAAGCATCCACCCATAACACCCTAGCAACGCCTGGACATCCACCCTGAACACCTTAGCACCCGCATAAAAATGTCCTGGCAACCACCCACCCTGGCATTGCACTGACGAGTTTTGCACAGGCGAACACACTGATATTCTGTTCAGAATTGATTAGAATATTATAATAAATATGCAATATTTTGCATATTTGCCCACAAGTAAAGAATAAAAAAATGAATGAAATCCTAATCTACTGGCTTTATACGTAGTAGGTGATTTTTGAGGGCATTTGTGTTGCCCGCCACTTCATTCCCCGTCAGCGCCATTTTCTACATTAGATGAATATAGAGGATTACTCATTTCCGTAGTTGACATTAATTACACTCATTACCACTGAATAAACAAATGAGTGACAGTGCCAACATCTTAATCATGCGGCAGAATATAAAAATAAATTCACCACATTTCAAGCCTCTTTAGCACCCACTGGTTTCGCTCCGTTGTGAGCTTTCTGAAGGCCAATTAACCACAGAATTAAAGTACCAATTAAAATCGAGTGCCAAGTTTAGATGTAGAGAGAAAGAATAAAAAATAGTGATCGAGACTTCATCTATTTTTGTTAACCATTGATGTACGGTACTAAACATTTCAGAGACTGGAGTAAACGCATGGACTTTCATGGAAAGTCTATGTATTGACCAAGAATATCTTGGAGGTTAACCTAGTTTAAAAAGGTTAATGAGGAGACCAGCACACCAGCAAGTCATGCTGTAGACCAGCCTCCAAAACAACAAATACTGGTTACCAGCTGTGCACTGCGAAACACATTGTTGTTTTTTTTACACACACACACACACACACACACACACACACACACACACACACACACACACACACACACACACACACACACACACACACACACACACACACGTACACGTACACGTTTGTTTCACTATATTAGTGAGGACATTGCATAGACTTCCATTGATTTTATATCAGGTTAATGATATTTTCTATCCCCTAACCCAATCCCTATCCCTAAACCTACCCATCCCAGAAACATGTGCAAAACAATATATTTAAATAAAAACATGTTTTAGCCAATTTATAAGCATTTTTAACTAGTGAGGACCAGTCAAATGTCCTCACTAGTGAGTTGTCATAATATTTTACTATATAAGTGAGGACATTTGGCCCCTCACAAGTATAGCCAAACAAGGTACACGCACACACACACACACGATAGACCAATGTATGAAAGACAGAAACAGCTTTCATTAGTTTTCCCCTTACTGTGACTGTATGGACCTAGTTTCTGATCACCCAGCAGGCATTATTGACCCGTACACATGGACGGTCATGAGTTCAAACATATCAGCCTCTAGTTTCTGTTCATTTGATCATCAGCAGCAGCCGCAGTGTTGATGTGGAGGTAAAGGTTAAAGCCAGGGAGGCGCAGTGTGGATGTAGGTGTTGTAGCCGATGACAGGCTGTTCCACACACTTTTCGCTCAGCTCCTCTTAGTGCCTTTCCTAATTGCTACTTTCTTTTTTTTTCTCCCTGTGGCAAAATCCATAATATAATTTCACCTCTTTTGTCTGCTTTCCCCTTTTCTTATTTGAAATAGTTTTGAATCCAATTTGACTCTATTCTGTCCTTGTTGTGAGCTGCCTGAGCGACTACAGCATGGGTGGTAGTATTCATTAGTTTGGTGTAAGACAGTCACAGAGGTTAAGAATACGAATTTTGGCAAGCAATTTCTATAAATGTTGTTTTTGTTGTTGTTGAACAATATAAAAAAAATAAAAATAGAAGCTTCATGCTCACGTTCTCAAGTTTAGATGCAATTTGAATTTATTTATTAAAGAAAACAAACTTATTTCAACTAGGCCAACTTGCCAAGGCAGCATGTCTTATTTTCATTTAGTTGAACTAGATGTACTAAAACATCTAAAATCTCAATCATACTAAAATAACAAACGGGTTGGGTTCAGTAATGTTTATTCTCGGTAAGAAATCTCTTATTGTAACAGTTATGTTCAGTTTTCATTGTCATTTGCCCTGTCCAAATACCCACATTTACGGTCTTTGCAATTGACCACTTGTCTATTTACATTGAAGTATTTCCTGTATTTGGCCCAAGTGTTCAAGTAGGCGTGAAGATTGCAAGTGTGTATGGAACTTTAATTACCCGATACACACTTACAGTGTTGCAAAAAATGCAAGCTTTTTTTTATTTTCAGTACTTTGCATTTTAAAATAAACTTCTGAATGTCTGTTCAGTAGTCGCTATGTAACTAACAGAAAACACAATTTTAAAATTGTGCTGCTTCTAATTAAGTGATAAAAAGCAGTTACAAAATATACAGCCTACTCATCTTTGCACCAATAAAATGTGCAACACTTAATGTTTTACTACCAATTTATTTAACTTGCAGTGAAACTTTTTTCTCGACATCTCGCGTATAAAACATCTCATCTCGTATATAAACAATAATGCATGATGGGATACGCTCCGAAGCGGTTTAGTGTGCATTAAGGCACTTTGGCATTTTAATTTTTAAGACATGGGACTGTCTTGCGCACTTACTTCCTGTCGCGTGCGCTCTCAAGTGGCCAAGACCGCACCGCAAGTGTGGGTATTTGGACAGGGCAAGTCTTCTGTTCCTGTTTTGCCTGTCTTACCTTTACACGACAACGATGTGCTAAAAATGGAAACGTTTTTCCTTTGCATTTTCTGCGTACAGACGGCACCACTGTCAAAATGATCCCCGTTCACATGGATCTGCGAAAATGATTAAAAACACTGTATTCTGCTGCCAGGCCAGTAGTTGGCGACGTCACTTTGTGAAAAAACACTATGCGCCTATAGACTGAGCACGTAATACACATGTGCATGACATCACAGTTTTAACAAATTCGCATTTTTGTAGTTTACATGGGGACGATAACGATATTGTATTCAACAACTTGCACTTTGAAACCAGTTTTTAAAAGTTTGCGTTTTCAGGCACCCAAAACGCCATTGTTGTGTAAATTAACAGCCAAAACATATAAAAAGTTTTCCTTTTTTAGTTAAAAACGGTGTAGTGTAAACGGCCCCTTATTTAGTATTCCTTTGTTAGTCTCCTTGGTCAGTCATTATTTTTATCACACCTGTTAGTATTCAGTTTGTTTTCTTGTGTATATATAAGTCCTTCAGTTCCTTTGTCTGGTTCCTTTCCATGAGTTTGCTTATGTTAATAAATGCGCTACCATTTCATCCCTTGTTAAGTTAGTTAGTTAGTTAAGTTAACTTTATTTATATAGCGCTTTTTACAATGCAGATTGTTTCAAAGCAGCTTCACAGTGTTAAACAGGAAAATAATGAACAGAATTTGATTCGGCTGTACAGCCGTTCTGGAGAAAACGGTGATGTCATCAGCTCATTTCAATTATCATATATATTCAAGTAATGTAGTTGATATAATTTAGTTTAGTAATGAAATTTATTTGGATATTTATTTGAAAATTTTGTGTCCCCAACTGAGCAAGCCAGAGGCGACAGTGGCAAGGAACCAAAACTCCATCAGGTGTCCTAATGGAGAAAAATAAACCTTGGGAGAAACCAGGCTCAGTCGGGGTGCCAGTTCTCCTCTGGCCAATTAACAAACAGTGTATGTTTATTATTTTGGCAGCCTTATAGGTCAGAAGTAATATTAGATCGGATTATTCGAAAGATCGGAGGCATCACACCGGGTTTATTGAGGATGGCGTGTCAATTAAACAATTATTAAATAGGAATATTCGAAATATCGGAGTCATCACGCCGGAGATGGATCCATTGAGGATGCCATGTCGATGAGCAATTTCAGAGGGTAGACTAATTGACACGGTCTCTGCAGACACTTCAGGGATGCATTGGTAATGTCTGGGTGCTGGTCCACCATCTGATCTGGATACGGCCCGGATCCGGCTGCCTGCAGTAAACCTCGGGATAACCTTGTGCCTATCTTCATCATCATCAGACTAGAATGTGACACTTATGCTCACCAAGGCTGCATTTATTTGATGAAAAATACAGTAAAACTATTTTCTTTTTTAGTATATTTTAATAAAATGTCCTGTGCTCAAAAGCTGAATTTTCAGCATCATAACTCCAGTCTTCAGTGTCACATGATCCTTCAGAAATCATTATAATATGCTGCTCAAGAAACATTTTTTATTATTATCAATGTTGAACACTGCTTAATATTTTTGTGGAAAACGTAATAATTATTTTCAGGATTCTTTGATAAATGCAATGAACAGCATTTATTTGTAATGTAACATTGTAAAAGTCTTCACTCTCACTTTTAATCAATTTAATGCATCTTCACTTTAAAAAGTATATATATATATTTTTAAATGTAAACTGTACCACTAGACTATCAAATTGTTCACTTAAGAACTACTAAGCAGTTTCTTTCTCTGGCCATATCTTATTATACCAGGACAATAAAAAACAACACAAAACAAATGAACAACATCCCTGACCCCTTTAACATGTAGACAGTATATTTACCACACGTCCTGTGGACATAAAGGGCACCAGGAAAAGGTAAAGGGCAGAAGAGGGGGACATTTAGAAGAGATATTGAGTGTGAGTAAAGAGGCAACAGGAAAGGTGACACAGATGAAATGTGTTGGGACAGAAAAACGTAAAGATGGATGCTCAAGGAGAACAGATGCCTGAGGTTTCTGCAGTAACATTGAGTATGAGCTGTGGAATGCAGATGATTTTATTGATGCTGGAGCAAAGCGAAGCAGATCAGGACTTATTTGTGTCTGCCTTCTGTACCACATGCTCAAAGTTTGCCAGATGGTTCATGAATAACACAGAATCGAGCAGGTTGTGGGAAAAATAAATAAAGGAACTCGCACAGACACTTTGGTGTACTGCTGAGGCCAGAAACATACTTTATGCAAGTTCACAAATGCAAATGCATGGCCGACACATTAACATAATACAAAAGTAAAGATACTTTTTCTAAAAGCAGCTTTTCATTCATTCAGCTTTTCATTTTCATTTCGTTCAAAAGCTGCATTTTAGGTTGAATTCTCCAATTTCCCAATTTCATATACAGTTATTTCTGACTTAGAATTTTTTATTTTGTGCCTCTATAGTGGGGCAGAAATTACACACTGTACACACTGTAGAATGTACACTACCATTCAAAAGTTTGGGGTCTTACATCATTTCTTCTTATTCTTATCAATGTTGACAATAGTGGTGCTGCTTCATATTTTTGTGGAAACTGATAAAAAAATTCACATTTTAAAAGTACATTCTTTTTTAAACAGACATATTTTGTAACATTCTGAATGTCTTTACTGGCACTTTTGCTCAATTTAATGCATCCTTGCAGGATAGAAGTATTAATTTCTACAGCATTCTGACACATTTAGGAACCGATAGACATGAAATTGAGCTAAGGAGCTAAAAGCATCTCTTCATGTACCAGCGTAAGATTGTACATTATGTTTCAGGGCTGAGACTGCAGAGTTTAAATTGATTATGGATTTTCAATGAAGACACCGTAAATACTAAACTTTAAAGTGAGTGGTTAATAATATAAGACTTTGGAAGGTGAGGTTTCAGGTCCAAAACACTTGACCCAATCTAATTAGTATCTAAACAATATTAATAATTTGAGTACTTCTAATAGCACTTTCCAGTTCTCTCTCAAAACAATTTCCATCCTCCTCCCACCCATGCAATCCACTTCTCCTGCTTACAATTATGATTTCCCAGCCCATTTCTCAAGCCCACATGCTCTACCTAGATTATGAGCCAAAATAAACACAAACACAAGCATAATCATATTATATTTATAACTATCCCCAAAGCTTCATCTTAAGTCAGCACAGTCATAACTAATAGTTTTAGTACTAACAGAGCCTATAGTCTACATGCAATATGCATCTCCACAGAATCAGGAACACTCATCATTCACAAAGTATTGCAAATCCCCTGCCACTTAAAGACCCCATAACATGTCTTGTAAAGCTTTAATTTCTTCAAATAGGAAATTTGGGAAGGCTGTTAGCTTTTGTTTACATCACAGCTGTGAACCATGATTTGGCCCTTGTATTGCTAGTCAGAAGATGGTGGTACTTAGTCATTCTAAACAGCATTTGGATGAGCCATAGACATTTTGATCAATTTTCCTGTAAGAAAAAGACTATACGTTTTGAATGTTTTGTTCATCTTTATAGAACAGTGTTATTTTAGTATTATTGGTAACACTTTACAATAAGGTTTCATTAGTTAACATGAACTAAGAACGATCTGCACTTGTACAGCATTACAACAAATGTACTTCTCATGGTTAGTAAATACATTAACTAATGTTAACAATGAAACCTTATTGTAAAGTGTTACCGTATTATTTTTTATTTTAGATTGTTTTAGTAATTTCTTATGCACTTTTGTTTTGTTTTTTCATATTTCAATTTAGCTTCTCTATTTGGAAGCAACTGGGAACAACAGCACCTCAGCCACGAAGTGGTAGGCCCCTGCATCCGAGCGGGGTCAGCACATGCTGAGGCACACAGTGTGCAGAAGTCGGCAATTTTCTGCAGAGTCAATCGCTACAGACCTCGAAACTTTTTGTGTCCTTCAGATTAGCTCAAGAACCGTGCGTAGAGAGCTTCATGGAATGGGTTTCCATGGCCGAGCAGCTGCATCCAAGCCTTACATCACCAAGTGCAATGCAAAGCGTCGGATGCAGTGGTGTAAAGCACGCCGCCACTGGACTCTAGAGCAGTGGAGACGTGTTCTCTGGAGTGACAAATCACGCTTCTCTGTCTGGCAATCCGATGGATGAGTCTGGGTTTGGCGGTTGCCAGTAGAACGGTACTTGCCTGACTGCCAAGTGTAAAGTTTGGTGGAGGGGGGATTATGGTGTGTGGTTGTTTTTCAGGGGTTGGGCTTGGCCCTTTAGTTCCAGTGAAAGGAACTCTTAATGCTTCAGCATACCAAGACATTTTGGACAATTTCAAGCTCCCAACTTTGTGGAAACAGTTTAGGGATGGCCCCTTCCTGTTCCAACATGACTGCGCACCAGTGCACAAAGCAAGGTCCATAAAGACATAAATGAGTGAGTTTAGTGTGGAGGAACTTGACTGGCCTGCACAGAGTCCTGATCTCAACCCGATAGAACACCTTTGGGATGTATTAGAGCAGAGACTGCGAGCCAGGCCTTCTCATCCAACATCTGTGTCTGACCTCACAAATGCACTTCTAGAAGAATGGTCAAAAATTCCCATAAACACATTCCTAAACCTTGTGGAAAGCCTTCCCAGATGAGTTGATAGCTGCAATATAGCTGTTATAGGGTGGGCCAACTCCATATTAAACCTACGGATTAAGAATGGGATGTCATTAAAGTTCATGTGGATTTAAAGTCAGACGCCCTAAAACTTTTGGCATATAGTGTGTGTATATAGTTTTAGTTAAGTGTTAATAACAACACTGCACTAGATTATCAAAGCTAATATGGATTGGTTTTATATAGGGTGTTAATACATTTGGTTATGCTTTCAGATATCCATAAGAATGTAGTACTCCCAGCTCTCTTCAACACATTTTATCATGTTTAAATCCATTATGCAGACATCCACATATTTTCGCCTCAAACCAGCACTGAAAATGTTAAACAAGTAGCAGTTTCTGTCTGGCCCTGCTCATATGTGTCCACACTACAGATGATTTTCAGTATCTCAAATGTCACACTACATCAGTACATAAACCACACCATACCTTTCAGGTACCTTGGATCCAGCATATTTACTCACTACAAAGACGCATTTAGTTTCAGATAGCTAACCCTGTGGACAGATCTGTCAAAATAAAAAAGGCTTCTCTACACCTCCGTTCCCATGAAAAAATAAATTCAGCGGCGCGCCAAATGCGCTGCTTTCATCACAATGTAAACAATTTATTTTCTGTGAGTCGAGACGTGAGCTGGAAATCCCCCAGCTTCACCGAGACTGACAGTGGCATCTTTTAGGTGCCTAACTTAATGAGATCCTGGACTGGCGGATAAACATTCTAATTCAGTTTTGGGTGGCAAAGTGATTCGAAATGCAGTCTAGAGTAAAAACATCTGCGAGTTTAAATAGCTGCACGTTGGAAGCAAATTGAAAATTGGCTTGGCGCACAAAGCGCTGTCATTCATTCAGGCTTTTCTCACCCAATATATAAACACGCACATGTTTGTGCTGGAACTGTATTTCCACACCTTTCATTACAATGGAGAAATCCTTCAGAGCAACAGAAGTCAACATCCCTAGAAAGCAGCGTGTTTTCTTTGCGCATTTAATCTTGATTACAAATAACTGAGGATGGGCTGTCATCTAAAGAGGGTCATCAACTGGCCATTATCTTGAGTACACAAATAACACTTTTATCCAAATAAACAGCCGAAAGTGGCTCTAGCTGCAACTGGAGGACAGGACAGAGAAATTAGAATGAATCGCTTGCTTGCTAGTCTCATTTTAATAAATATCCATGTACATTTTATTCTGTAGTCAGCAATAATTCCTTTCCTCATCTCTCACGTTGATGTAATCGCTGAGTATTTCTTGTTAGTACATTTATTATGCAAGATCATAACCCGCAGTTCATACAGTAACAGGCCCTGTGGTGAAGCTTCCACCTAGAGACCAGTCAAACCTATTTTAAATCCCTTTTAAATCATTTTTTCCCTCTTAAATTAAATTTTTTATGATAGTTAAAAGCAAGTTAGTTTCTTGCACCAAACACAGTCCGATTTTAGTTATACAAGAGCATTTTTACTGTTGAAACATTTTATTTTAATCCTTGTTGAATATCATTTCTATAAAAGCTTATTTCCACCACAGAATAAAAATATAACATTTTTATATTTATTTAGATTTTCTTCCCCAGAATTATGTTCATATCTTGCAATTGCGAGTTATTCTGACTTCTTTCTCAGAACTTTGGAATAAAAATATGTAAAAAGTAATTGCACTTTTTAAACACTCACTGTATGGAAATAAGCTTCTGTGCATACATTTGTCACATTATGAATATAAAACGGGGTGCAAATGTTTACTTTAATGTGACATCAATATCACGACTTCCCTAGTGAAAAGTAAATATACTAAAATGTATTAGCATAAAATAAATGTATCTCAAAGTATACTACAAATACATTTACATATTTATGTACTTAATATAAATGCCCTGCAATTGTACCCTGCTAAACTGGAACAACTAATTTTGTACTTAATGTACTTTAGTTATTCAGAAATAGTGCTGAGGTCCAACTAAAGATATATTTAAGTATATTTGATTGTGCTCAAGTGGAACTATTGCAAGTATACTTTAGATACACTTTAAATATCTTGCATTTAAAGAATGATAGTATACAGTGATCATATTTTGATATAGTGATATTAAATGCATTTTAGGCATTTAGAAATGTGCATTGTCCAATAAAGTTTAATTATAATATTTATACCAGTAAGTCTTAAGCAATATGTCAGTAAACATGTTAATGCATTTATAGTATACTTAGCATTATACAAATACCAAACCTATAACTATACTATTACTCATTTTTGCAGCTTTTGGAGGAGATTTGTGTTGTAAATGTTTAGATTATGTCTACATACCACTTCAAACTCTATTTCAAAAGCATAAATCCCATTTTCCATTATTAGTCCCTATTAAAGCTTTCCAAGCCATTACCTGCTCTTTCATTGGATGCAGCAAAGCTACCGTGCTTTTTCTCACACATATACTATACAAATCATATTTTACATCATTACCTTTTTAACCTTCTTTTCAAGCTGCACTGGACCGCGAATAACCGCAGTGGTAAGATTTCACTCGCTGTATCCACCTGTAGCAGTCAGACTAACATAAGACTCAACGACCTCTCAAATTTCGATGAATTCTGGATAAAAATAGCTGAATGGCACCGTGGAGCTGTCAACTGTCAATATTGAGCTTCTGTGATTAAGTGTTTGAACGGCAGCGTCTCACTGTCTCGCTCTGTGGTCAACTGTAGGTCAGATGATATGGCTCAGATTCTTCACAGACACAACACCGTATAGATGTGCAGCACAAGCTTTCTTTTGTACAGTGTAGTGAAAAGCATTTGTTCTGGACATACAAGGGTCTCTTCAGAACACACTCCTGTATTTTGGTCCTGGTAAACCCTATGTTATGGGGACTTTTTTGGGTCATACTATAAATCATACTAAGTGATGTTTTTTTGAAAATGTAAAAATGCAGAATGTTTTCTGTGATGGGTAGGTATAGGGGTAGCGGATAGAATATACAGTTTGTATAGTATAAAAATGAGAAACCATGACCCCGGTTCTGTTCATAATTTTTATGGACAGACTTTCTAGGCGCAGCCAGGGGCCGGAGAGTGTTGATTTTGTCTCTGCTTTTTGCTGATGATGTTATCGTGTTGGCCTCATCAGACCAGGACCTTCAGCGTGCACTGGGACAGTTTGCAGCCGAGTGTGAAGCAGCTGGGATGAGAATCAGCACCTCCAAGTCTGAGACCATGGTTCTCAGTCGGAAAAACGTGGCTTGCCTGCTTCAGGTTGGTGGAGAGTTCCTGCCTCAAGTGGAGGAGTTCAAGTATCTTGGGGTCTTGTTCACAAGTGAGGGAAGAATGGAACGGGTGATTGACAGACATATCGGTGAAGCTTCTGCAGTAACACGGTCGATGTATAGGTCTGTCGTGGTGAAGAAGGAGCTGAGCTGTAAGACAAAGCTCTCGATTTACCGGTCGATCTACGTTCCTACTGCCTCCTGGACGCCTTCCCGGGGAGGTGTTCTGGTGCGTCCCACAGGGAGGAGACCCCGGGCAAGACTTAGGACACGCTGGAGGGACTATGTCTCCCGGCTGGCCTGGGAACGCCTCGGTATTCCCTAGGAAAAGAGCTGGAGGAAGTGTCTAGGGAGAGGGAAGTCTGGGCATCTCTGCATAGACTGTTGCCCCCGCGCCCCGGTCCCGGATAAGCGGAAGAAGATGCATGAATGGATGGATGGGTAGTATAAAAATCATTATGTCTATGGAAAGTCCCCATAAAACATGAAAACACAAAGGACCCTACTTTAACGATCTGAGCACATGGTCTGAAGCGCAGGTGCACTTAGGGCATGTCTGAATCCACTTCTGCTAGTTTAACGACAGAAAAAGCGGTCGGTGCACCAGGCGCATGGGTCCAAAAGGGTTGCACCTAGTCTCTTAATGAGTCATGGGTGTGTTTTGGGCATAATGAGATAAACCAATCAGAGTCTCATCTCCCATTCCTTTTAAAAGCCAGTTGCGCTTGCACCATGGTGGATTTGCTATTTACATGGCAGAATATAGACACCATCAACCTGACGAGTCAGTTTAAATACATGTGTGTATTGCCACGATTGGTTAAATAAGTAGCCAATTTCATTCGTCATTACTGCAAATTAGGTAATTCTGATGCATGCAATGACTAACCATTATGACATGTAGGCATTTTTATCTTTATGTAAACAATAATAATCTTTTACATTGTAATCCTTTTATTTTTACTGCACCATTGACTTTAGACCAGGTTTTTGGTGGTCAATGGCGCAGTCGTTTTCATTTGTCTCAAAATAGCAACGCACCAACAATGCATCTGAACACACTGCATTTGCTATTTAAACAACGTGGAGCTGGACGTGAAAATGATAACTGCGTCAGGCTGAAACTAGCAAAAAACACTTGCATCTCGCCTGGCCTCGCATTGCGCCGAGTGTATGATAGGGCCCACAGTGTGTGTGTGTGTGTGTCTAGTTGTGGTGCTTTAAAACCTGACAATTTATTTTGTGTCCTTGGGATAAAACAATGGATTTGTCCCTTGTTCTACATGCTCGAAATCAACCACACCATGTAAATGTGTGACCAAAGCAGTTCTACATTTCTCTGGCATTTTAAAAATAGCCTGCATCACAGACTCACTAAAATACACAAACAACAAAGGCTTTTCTTAAAGGCATTCTGGCATTTTATCATTCTGTCAGTTTTTAACATGGTGCATACATTATGTAACTCATGCAACAAGATAATCCATATCCTGCCAGCGGAGACCCAGTTTCTCTGGTCTCTGTAGGAGGAGGTGGGGTGCATGACTTTTGCATGACTTTGCTCAGAATGACACGTCTAGCTGGCATATGTCAAGTGTCACAGCTCAGCCTGTTTTTTTTTTACAAGAGCAGCTAAAAAAATAAATAAAAGACAAACACTTGGAATCCAAATTGACACCTACTAGCTAATAGTGATGGTTTGCACTGATAGAAAATGATAGAGAGAGAGATGCAGTGGTCTTTCATTGTCATCCTTTCGAAAAACTATTATACGTGCAAATGCATTAAATGATCTAGGAGGGCTTCTCTTTTCTCTAAAAAGAAAATACCAAACCATAAGAAAGAGAAATCATGAACGAGATCTATTTAATATCTCAGTTGTTTCTTCTAGATGGCAGTGAGATGAAATGGAGAGCAAAGGATTTTTTTTCTCCTGAAGTCTGACCAGTCTAAAGTAAGATATCAGTATGAAGTCAACCATTTCCTCAACCCAACCATATTGTGGACAATATAAATGTTTTGAAAATATATACATTTATGAAGATACATATGCACATATACATATAGATAGATAGATAGATAGATAACCAGTACAGATATATGTGTGTGTGTGTGTGGTCCTGGTAAACCCTACATTATGGGGACAAAATGTCCCCACAAAGATGGCAATATCTAAAATCCTTGTCCTTGTGGGGAAATTTTTTTGATCACCATGAGGAAAAAAAAAACTTGTAAATCAGACTAAATTGTGTTTTTGGAAAATGCAGGAAGTGTTCTGTGATTGGTAGGTAGGGGGATAGTATATATAGTTTGACAGTATAAAAATCATTATGTCTATGGAAAGTCCCCATAAAACATGAAAACACAATATATATGTGTGTGTTTTATTCAACAATATTGAATAAAAAACAATAATGAATCTGGGCATCACTTTTGGCCACTACTGTCTGTATATCTATATTTGAAAATGCCATATGGGATGCTACTTGTTCTGTCTAAATATACCAGAATCTGTTTCATAACAGCTTTGATTGTATGCATGTGTTTACTGTTCAACAAGCATTAGGCTACTCTGACACTAAATATCCGGAAAAGTCAGAAGAGTGTGCAGTTAGTAGAGCCCATTCATTGCATATGCAGTGAATTAAGAGTGAATAAAAGTGCATTCACTGCATTCAACCAAAACCAGAAGAGTTTATTCATTGTGTGTCTCTCAAAATGAGGCTTAAGACCTGCGGTTGCACACAACTACTAAATATTTCATAGTCAGACATTGACTTGTCAGGAACTGTCTCATCAGTTTAACATTTCGATCCCTTGTGTTGACATGCTCTGAGGATTTGTAGCTGGCTCTATCTCTATATTTGCCAGCATTAAGAGTTTTTCATTCAAGATTAAAAGTACTTTGATAATTTAATTCTTTGTTTGGAGGGCTTCGAATGCAATGATGAATTTACAAGAATATTTTACAAGAAACTTTTTATTGCATTCTAACATACTGTTCTTTCTATTTCTGCAGTGTATAGTACATATACACTCACCTAAAGGATTATTAGGAACACCTGTTCAATTTCTCATTAATGCAATTATCTAATCAACCAATCACATGGCAGTTGCTTCAATGCATTTAGGGGTGTGGTCCTGTTCAAGACAATCTCCTGAACTCCAAACTGAATGTCAGAATGGGAAAGAAAGGTGATTTAAGCAATTTTGAGCGTGGCATGGTTGTTGGTGCCAGACGGGCCGGTCTGAGTATTTCACAATCTGCTCAGTTACTGGAATTTTCACGCACAACTATTTCTAGAGTTTACAAAGAATGGTGTGAAAAGGGAAAAACATCCAGTATGCGGCAGTCCTGTGGGCAAAAATGCCTTGTTGATGCTAGAGGTCAGAGGAGAATGGGCCGACTGATTCAAGCTGATAGAAGAGCAACTTTGACTGAAATAACCACTCGTTACAACCGAGGTATGCAGCAAAGCATTTGTGAAGCCACAACACGCACAACCTTGAGGCGGATGGGCTACAACAGCAGATAACCCCACCGGGTACCACTCATCTCCACTACAAATAGGAAAAAGAGGCTACAATTTGCACGAGCTCACCAAAATTGGACAGTTGAAGACTGGAGAAATGTTGCCTGGTCTGATGAGTCTCGATTTCTGTTGAGACATTCAGATGGTAGAGTCAGAATTTGGCGTAAACAGAATGAGAACATGGATCCATCATGCCTTGTTACCACTGTGCAGGCTGGTGGTGGTGGTGGTGTAATGGTGTGGGGGATGTTTTCTTGGCACACTTTAGGCCCCTTAGTGCCAATTGGGCATCGTTTAAATGCCACGGCCTACCTGAGCATTGTTTCTGACCATGTCCATCCCTTTATGACCACCATGTACCCATCCTCTGATGGCTACTTCCAGCAGGATAATGCACCATGTCACAAAGCTCGAATCATTTTAAATTGGTTTCTTGAATATGACAATGAGTTCACTGTACTAAAATGGCCCCCACAGTCACCAGATCTCAACCCAATAGAGCATCTTTGGGATGTGGTGGAACGGGAGCTTCGTGCCCTGGATGTGCATCCCACAAATCTCCATCAACTGCAAGATACTATCCTATCAATATGGGCCAACATTTCTAAAGAATGCTTTCAGCACCTTGTTGAATCAATGCCACGTAGAATTAAGGCAGTTCTGAAGGCGAAAGGGGGTCAAACACAGTATTAGTATGGTGTTCCTAATAATCCTTTAGGTGAGTGTATACTGTGCACAGTATGCATGGAATGCATACATTTGCTATAATGTGCAGTACACAACAGAACACACTATATCCCACAATGCAATGCACATGACAAACAAAAAAAATGTAACGAATAAAAAAAAGTATTACTCAAGACTTTAGATATACAAAGGCGGCACAATAATGCTTGGAGAACTGTAGAAAGTGCAATGCGCTATAAAAGTCCCGCCTTCTAAATAAAAGAGCCAATCGCTGATTGGGCATTTAAAGTCATCACAGTATTTAGTAAATAGTAAGTAGCATTCTATTCTGAACACAGTATAGTACTTTTAATATTTAATTACAGGAAGTACAGGACACGCCCAGCTTCCTGTCCTGATTTTGATTTTGCAACAAACACTACCGTTCAAAAGCTTGGGGCCACTATTTTATTTTGAAAGAAATTAATACTTTTATTCAGAAAAGATGTATTAAACGGATCAAAAGTGCCAGTTAATACATTTACAGTATAATGTTATTTTCAAATAAATGCTCTTTTGAACTTTCAATTCATCAAAAAAATGTATCAGTTTCCACAAAAATATTAAGCAATGCTTTTAGCATCGATAATAAGGAATATTTCTTGAGCATCAAATCAGGATATTATTATGATTTCTGAAGGATCATGTGGCACTGAAGACTGGAGTAATGATGCTGAAAATAAATTGTCATTTAAAAAGATATATTATTATTTTAAAATATATTAAAACAATAAAAAAACAGTTATTTTAAATTGTAATAATATTTCACAATATTAGTGTTTATACTGTATTTTTGGATCAAATAAATGCAGCCTTGTTGGGCATAAGATTTTAACTTTTAAACGGTAGTGTATTCAACTTTCAAATTCATTTCAAATAAGCACTTTCTCTCCGCATGGTGCTTGGTAAGAATAAACAAAGCCGCACAAAATACATAGGCTTAATATGCACAATATATAATATCAAATATTTAACAGTTTTAGGGTGTATAAAAGCAACGTAGGGTTTTAAAATAAAAATGACCCCAGGGTCATATCATAAACAGCCAAATTAGATCCGCAAAGTTCCCGCTGTATGTTTGGGAAAGCCCTACTTATAGCGTCCCCGTTCTGCAGTGCCCTTCAAAAGACGTAAAAACGCCACCTGTCTTCGCCCAAAGCCCTTCCTTTGTGTATTCAATCTGATTGAAGGCTCTCTGTGAGATCCTCCCTTAATTATACGGTAAATGAGCCATCACAACGCCATTAAAATTATGTTCTTTTTTGCTTCGCATTGACTAACTGTCTTCCCCCTTTTTCCCAGAGCTTTTATTAGCAATAAAATTCAATTTTGCGTTTCCAGGTTGCCAGCCTAAGGGGGTAAAAATGCATTACCCCAGACTGAGGGAAAGTGGGAGCTAATGATTTAGCTGCATACAATCCAAGAGGCTTTCCATCATCACTGCTGAATTATTAGCCTGATGCTATACAGTATCGTCCTGTCGGTGGAAGTGCGGGAATGCGTGTATATCTGTGAAATGAGAGCGCAGATGACTGAGCAGAACAAGTTAAAGTATGTGTGTCTGTGCTATTTTCAGGTTGATTAATTGGTTACCAACTACAGTAGATCACGGGGGACCGAGTCAAACGTGTTTTGTTCTTCTGTTTTAACATTTACAATAAAGAGCAAGTTTAAGCTGGTCAGCCAGTGCATCTCCCAATCTGACCAGCTGAAATGTTACCAAAACTAACGTGCATTTGGGAACCAACCATCTTTTCATACTTGTAAAGAGAAGCGTTTATCAACAAAAGAGAAGCTTTAAAGGTGCAGTAAGCGATTTCTGAGAAACACTGTTGAAAGTGGATCGGACTGAGCACCAAAACACACTTTCAATCAGCAGTAAGGGGTGTGTCCACTCATGAGGGGGGAGGTTCCTGTGCTGCATAGCGTGTTTGTGAATTTGGGAGGGGCAGTCATCAAGATAGGGGTGTGATCCTATTGGCTAGGGGCATGTTTGTTTTTATTGATTTTAAATTTCAACAGCATTTCTCAGAAATTGCTTACTGCACCTTTAAGGGCTACCTGCAGTTTTTGATCAATAATTTGATGCTGTAATATTAGAAAATGAATAAGACAGCCATAATATTAGTACTGTAATTTTACAGTGGTAATCTTACAGTGGTAATCCTGTTCAAACAAAAAGGGGCCAAGCCAAAATTTTCCAAATATATAGTGTTTTTTTTTACGGTCTATAACTGTCACAAATAACTGGTCAGGAAATTAGCAATATTTGCACAAATACTGTAGATAAAGTAACTTAGCACGGAATAACTGTTAATAGCTTCAAACAGTTCACGAGTAGTTGAAAAATGTCTCCTAGTTCGTTTGAGTTTAATGTGAGACCAAATAGTCAACTTTATTTATATAGCGCTTTTCATAATATTCACTATAGGGTCAAATCTGGATTAAACATAAACCTGTGGCTTCTAAAGTTAAGTACTGTGTGTTTCATATGCCATTTTATTATATCCAGCAGTTTGTTCATTGTTCTTAAAATACTTTGCAAGAGATTGTCTTAAAAGAGGTTTTTATCAGTTCTGCCAATGTCCTGTATCGATTGTAAACGAAGCAGTTATGTTAATGGCTTGAGTGTGTATAAAGTTAGGACACAAAGTTGTGAAGGAGCTGACACAATTACTCGAAGGCCTGTGTGACACGGGTATTGAAAATCTATTGTCTTGATTTAGTTAGCAAACATAAACCACATTGCAGACATTGTGGATTCAGCACAAACATGCCCCCTCATTTCTGAGCTAATACTACAGGGCTCCCACACTTCTGACCATTGGATTTCCATGACTTTTTCATGACCTTTTCAGTTGCAAATGATTAGTGGTTAAGAGCTTTTTACAAATCATTTCACAGAGCTCGCTGGCCAGATTTCCATTTATACGCCAGTACCAATCTTTTGAGTGACTAGATGATTTAGATGATTACACTTGTTAGTGTACAAACGTCTGCATCAATGGCCCCTTAACGGACAGACTAATCGCTCTCATCATGCTGGAGCAAGCGCTCGCAAAGACCATCTAGCCGGTTAAATATTTTAAAGCTGAAAAAGAATTAACACTCATTAAAAAGTTTGGTGTTGGTAAAGTATTTAAAAGAAGTGCTCACCAAGGCTGCATCTATTTGATCAAAAATACATTAAAACAGTAATATTGTGAACCCATGATGCAGTTTATATCTTTGAGGATTAGGGTTAGCATTCACAACAGTCTTCATTTCAAATAGAAATGTTTTGTAACATTATACATTTCTTCAATGTCACTTTTAAGCAATTAAATGCATCCTTGCTGAATAAAAGTATTAATTTAAAACCTTTGAAGTCATGCACTACTCACATTTCCTTCAGAAAATGAAAAAAAAAAAAATCCAGTTTATAGTAACGTATACTGTATTAGAGAAAGCTATGATCCTCTCTGCTCCTTTTGCAGAAGGGCTCTATAATGCAGTGTGCTGATGAAGCAGACCTGCAGCAAATGTGTGTCATCTACAAACAGCTGAGTAATGCTGGCCCCTGCCCTAAAACACCATAATGAAACACGGAGAGTGAGAGTGTGTTGGTGTAATGAAGTGTGATCTCAGTAATGAGACAAAGGTAATGTGTGTAGAGAGGTGGAGGGATAGAGAGAGAGATAAAGGTAGTGAGTGTGTGTGTGTTCCTGGTATACCCTACGTTATGAGGACGAAATGTGCCCACAAGGTTAGTACAGTTTAGAATATACAGTTTGTACAGTATCATTATGTCTATTGAAAGTAAAACATAGAAACCAGTATATGTGTGTGTGTGTGTGTGTGTAGACAGGTAAACCCTACATTTATTGTAAAGATGGCAATATCCAAAATCCTTGTCCTTGTGGGGACATTTTTGATCCCCATGGGAAAAACAGCTTATAAATCAAAAATAAATAAGTGATTTTTTTTTTTTTGAAAATGTAAAAATGCAGAAAGTTTTCTGTGATGGGTAGGTTTAGGGGTAGGGTTAGTGTATGGGGACAGAATATACAGTTTGTACAGTATAAAAATCATTGTGTCTATGGAAAGTCCCCCTTAAAACATGAAAACACACATTGTCCGTGTGTGTGTGTGTGTTTGTTTGTTTGTTTGTTTGGCAGTATGTTTACTCAAATCTTGTTTTCAAGCCTGTACTCTGCCCATGTACACAATATTGAAATATTGTTCATAATATTTAATCAAAATCTAATTAAATAATATTGTGTAGCTAAGACTAAATATAAAAAAAAAATGGTGTAGAATTTACTTTAAAAAAATACTCAGAAACTGCAAGTAAATTTCACAAATAATTACAAAAAAACAATGTGTTCAATTAACACATTGAATCAATAGCAAAAATAATATGAAAATAATAATCAGTAATTATTCCCAATTTGTATTGGTCTTAAAGGTGCGGTATATAGGATTGACAGCTATTGCTCGAAATAGGTACTGCAGTCAAAATGTAAAATATTGGAGATGGTTGTTTCCCCCGCCCCCGCCCCCTCCTCCTCAGACTCGACGCTCCCGTGGATTGCCAGCTTGAGGACACGCAACAGGAGCGAGCACAATTGACAATGAAAGCCACTATGTAAGTTGATGAGTTGAAAGTAGAATAACTGGCTGTAGCATAGTTTTTCCTGAGAAAAGAGTAGGTGAATTTAGCATGTTTCCTACATATCTGCAAGCATATTATGGTATTTTTATGCTTTAGTAGAGTGAAAAACTTACATAAAGCACCTTTAATAATTGTAAAACCTAATATACCCACTCAATCCAATTCAATCCTAATGGATAAAAAAATTATAATATTTATTATTTCCTTCTAAATGTTTAAAATTCGGCATATTAAAAAATGTTAAATGTGTTACCAATGCTTTTTCCTGCTGTCTTCAACTACATGAGAATCCAAATTGTGGGTGGTTGATTCATCCCCACAAGCATCCATTAATAACTCTGTTCCAGAAGTAAACATGCCCACACTCAAAAACAACCTTCTGTCCATATGCTTCTCTTGCAGTCATCTCTCCAGAAATGGTTCTGTTCACTCTATACACTCACCTAAAGGATTATTAGGAACACCATACTAATACTGTGTTTGACCCCCTTTCGTCTTCAGAACTGCCTTAATTCTACGTGGCATTGATTCAACAAGGTGCTGAAAGCATTCTTTAGAAATGTTGGCCCATATTGATAGGATAGCATCTTGCAGTTGATGGAGATTTGTGGGATGCACATCCAGGGCACGAAGCTCCCGTTCCACCACATCCCAAAGATGCTCTATTGGGTTGAGATCTGGTGACTGTGGGGGCCATTTTAGTACAGTGAACTCATTGTCATGTTCAAGAAACCAATTTGAAATGATTCGAGCTTTGTGACATGGTGCATTATCCTGCTGGAAGTAGCCATCAGAGGATGGGTACATGGTGGTCATAAAGGGATGGACATGGTCAGAAACAATGCTCAGGTAGGCCGTGGCATTTAAACGATGCCCAATTGGCACTAAGGGGCCTAAAGTGTGCCAAGAAAACATCCCCCACACCATTACACCACCACCACCAGCCTGCACAGTGGTAACAAGGCATGATGGATCCATGTTCTCATTCTGTCTACGCCAAATTCTGACTCTACCATCTGAATGTCTCAACAGAAATCGAGACTCATCAGACCAGGCAACATTTTTCCAGTCTTCAACTGTCCAATTTTGGTGAGCTCGTGCAAATTGTAGCCTCTTTTTCCTATTTGTAGTGGAGATGAGTGGTACCCGGTGGGGTCTTCTGCTGTTGTAGCCCATCCGCCTCAAGGTTGTGCGTGTTGTGGCTTCACAAATGCTTTGCTGCATACCTCGGTTGTAACGAGTGGTTATTTCAGTCAAAGTTGCTCTTCTATCAGCTTGAATCAGTCGGCCCATTCTCCTCTGACCTCTAGCATCAACAAGGCATTTTCGCCCACAGGACTGCCGCATACTGGATGTTTTTCCATTTTCACACCATTCTTTGTAAACTCTAGAAATGGTTGTGCGTGAAAATCCCAGTAACTGAGCAGATTGTGAAATACTCAGACCGGCCTATCTGGCACCAACAACCATGCCACGCTCAAAATTGCTTAAATCACCTTTCTTTCCCATTCTGACATTCAGTTTGGAGTTCAGGAGATTGTCTTGACCAGGACCACACCCCTAAATGCATTGAAGCAACTGCCATGTGATTGGTTGATTAGATAACTGCATTAATGAGAAATTGAACAGGTGTTCCTAATAATCCTTTAGGTGAGTGTACATCAATATGTTTGTTTGGACTATAGAGTAAAGGCCCAGAAGTAAAGGTCTCAAATCTCAGTAGACCTATATTATTAGTGGACTTTCTGCAGGGTGACTTCGGACATATTAACCCAAACAAACATCTCTGTTCTTGTCTTTGGATATGAACACATTCAAACGAAAAACACTAAATCGCATTGCTCATATTGAAATATGATCTAGAGCAGAACTGCACACACTCCACACGGCTGACTCAGATGCCCTTGAGCAGAGCATGTTAGAAGTCGTGTTCTCCATCAACACATCTGGTATGAAATACTCCTTTTTGCCTAAAATCTAGATTAAGTTTCCTCCCTCCAATTTGTACACATAATTATGATGAGAGGAAACATGAGCAACACCAGAACAGCATGACACACGGCCTCTAGCGACACCTAGACATGGTATCAGCTTTCTTATAAATCAAGCCGGAGACTCCTAATTATCATACAGGGAATTCGATTTTGGTTAGGGTTTCATTTCACAGTTATGTTTTAAGTTTCACCATCATCTTTGGAGGAATAAATATAGCACTAGCTATGTTTCCATCCAAAGTTGTGAATTTAACTTATGTGCAATATTTTGCATCAAAACGGTCTGCTTAGCGTTCACATTGGCATTTTAACACCGAAAACTAAAGATACCGAACTTAAAGTCATAGGGAAATGTTCACAACCTGATTGGTCTGCTCTTATTTTGCGACGGAACTTCTCGAACATCCAAAACAATGCTGTGTGCTGGGCTAAATGCACTCGTATCTGCGTAGCCTATTATGATGGTATTTTGACCAGCTGAGAACTCGTGAAGAGCTTATGAAATGTGTTAAGGAGTCAAAACAGCGGCAGCAATCCCTCCGTCACACACACAAACGAAGATCTGCCGTGAGGAGACGCTGTTCTGATGCCTGAATTGAACTGTGATGGGCAACATCACGACTATGACGAGAAAAAACAGGTGTGCTTTCTGTCCTTTTTAGGGTCGCATCTTGTGACATCATGTCCTGTTTTTGGTTCGTTTACATGTCTTTGGTCCGTGTTGCGTTATTTCATTAGAATTGCACCAAAGTTCGCTTGGAAGTGAACAGAGAGACATCTTTTCAGTGGTTTCCTTCCGCTTGTTTGGTGCGTTCACACGTATTCAAATGAACCGCGCTAACAGAGCAATCGCACCAGGGTTTGCTTTAATCGAACCAAACATGCCAATATCTGTAATAAAAATGGAAGTTGTTGCGGTTGGGGAAGCCGTTGTGATTTTTTTCCTGTACTGTACATCATAAATTACTTGCGCTTTGCATTTCAAAATGACCAAACCAACATTTGAGATGCTGTGCTATGAAATTGGTCCACTGGTTAGTCCACTTATCCAGTCACATACTTTGTTGAGGCAAAGTCAGGTGAGCTTTTTGTATGGCATTGAGGGATTTATTTAGTAAATGTGTTTCCATTGTACTTCTTATGGGAATATAAAAAGTTATCCGGCTCAGTTTAGTGCATATGTTTTTTATTTATGCACATCTTGGTGTTTCCATCCAGTGTTTTTATGTGATATCCCAAAATTTGCATAAGGTGGATGGAAACATATCTGCTGCCATTAGAGATGTGCCCAAAGCTGAATACTATGTTCGGAAAGGGAATGACGCTTTCTACGCATTCTATGGGGAAAAAATATATTTCAATGCTTTCACGGTTTCTCGCAATTATATAGTTGGGTAATATATAATTTGCAGGCATCAAAGAGCCGCTATCAGATATTGATCAAGATATGGAAATGCCTTTTAAATGCATGCTTGCTTTTCACTTTCACGTTCGAATTCACGCGTCCTCTGTGTATAGGAAGTGGCGGTACTGACCACACATTTTACAAGATAAGATGATGATCAATGACGCTCAGGATCTGTTGTGCACCAAATCCTCCGCTATCGTCCTGTCAGGCATCTCTCCTTACTATCTTCATGTGATAAGTGAAATCTGATGTACTGTAATGTAACCTACTGCAAAAAAGCCTAACCATGTCCCAATAGGGGCTCCATAGAACACAGTGCACATTTTCTGTGCCTTTCCGGAATCAGATTTAGGCTTCGGGCCAAAACATATCCCTAACATCCCTAATCTTATTGTCAACATTTAACTCATTTGTTTCTAAGAAATTAATGTGGATAGAATATACAAGATTATTTGGTCTTTGAGAAAATGTTCATAATGAGTTCATATTGAAATCATCTTGGCATTTTGGAATATTTCCTGTTAGAGACATTGCTGGGATCTTCTCTGAAAGGAGACACATTACACTTCTTTAGAGGAGAAAAAAAAAAACTGACAAAGACTTATTCTCCATTTAATGTTTGACATCTAGAAGAAACAACTAAGATGTTCAAGAGATCTGTTTTTTTTTTAGCAAAAAAAACAAGATTTCCCATCTTCAGTTCCTTACCCAGCTGTTTCAACAAAGCAACAATTTTGACTTTGTCAAAACGGCTCAATGGCAGGCTAACTATTCTAGCATATCTCACACTATCATGCCAAGTTATCCAGGTGAGCAAGTAAGCCACGTTTAAAAATAAAGACACACAACACTGCTCTACAACTACAAAATGTAGTTTTGAGAAATCTGATTTTTCAGATGACATCTTATGACAGAAGAGTTTGGCTCAAATATGTTTGGACTCAGAGGAAACTGATATAAAATCAATCAAAATCCCAAAAATGTTTGAAGCCATTTTTCTCCTGGTAGACTGGGTTTACTCAGCTGTAAAATAACTGATTCAGATGTTTGTTCAAATCTATTCAAATATTCAGATGCAAATCCAAAATAAAATGCAACAAATATGTAAATGAATGAGATTTGGATATTCTAACAATGTTTTCTAACCTTGCAGTGTTTGAGAAGTTTTCCTGTCCTCACTAGCTATGTTTCCATCATCCTGTTTTTATGCAAACTTTGAAGTATCGCATCAGAAACGAGTGATGGAAACACCAAATTGCGCAAAAAAATCCCTTAATTTGTTTTTTGACTTAGAGTTAATGAAAAAGAGTTAATGCGAATAATGGGAGATGGAAACGCATTTGCATTCTGACGTAGCAAACATTAAACCCACGTGTCTGTTTTCCCCGATGGGGACATTCTAAAACGCTTAATGTACTAAGAATTGATATTAACACAATACTAATAAAGCATACTATGTGCAGAAAAGCAGATGAGCCCAGAATATGACAAAAGAATGCAAATTTGTGTTCAGGGTGAGAGAAATTGTTGGAATAGTACTCCCTCTTATGACAATCTAAGAGTGAGTACAGATTTTGTTTTTGCAAATCACTAAACCTGCCTGTGTTTTATTAATAATGTATAACTTTTTTTGTCTTTTTTATAACTGTTGGTCAATTAAGCCTCATTATGTAACTAAACGCATTTTGTTCATATTCTGGACTCATCTGCTTTGTGAAATGCTGCAGCAAAACAACAAAATCAAAGCCAATCGGAACAAATGTGATGGTTAAAATAAAGCTGAAATACAGCTTGATTTTGAACCAGTGACATTTTGGGCGGAGCTCCATAGCACAGTGTAACAAAAATAGAAACCAAGTGACCTATAAAACTTGTCTGATTAGAGCAAAAACTATATCGGCATGCAAGAGATTTATTACTTGTCATTTTACAGCTTCATGCCTGGCTAGGGCAAGGTGTAAGAATGCTCAAAAAGATGCACAACTAGTCAAAGGCAACAGTTGTGAATCATAGCTAGTGATCTGTGCTAGTAGTCAAGAGATCCCCTGGTTGTGCGGTTGAGGATGTTGCTTTGCTGACACTGATGCACAGATAAGCCAAACACTGTTATCATCCGTAGAGTCTAGCTCAGCCCTCACTGATCTATTTCACTTTACCAGCCGTAAACACCCTGGAGGCAAATTGACCTGAAAAAGAAAACTCCTTTCATCCCTTCTCAGTTTTCTGCACAGGCTGCAGGGTGCATTGAGACCAGGCCGTGCTTTTCCGCACTATTTTGCAGCAGTTGCTGTGCCCCAAGTTTGAAATGTTACAATTGGATCCTTGCTGTGTGTGTGATATTTCAAATGTATTTGTCTGCACACTGGATATGGTGTTTACTGAGGCAAAACCTTAAAGTTTAAAGGAACACTCCACTATTTTTGAAAATAGGCTAATTTTCCAACTCCCCTAGAGTTAAACAGTTGAGTTTTACAGTTTTCGAATCCATTCAGCCGATGTCCGGGTCTAGCGGTAGCACTTTTAGCATAGCTTAGCACTGATCATCGAATCTGATTAGACCATTTGCATCTCGCTTAAAAAATGACCAAAGAGTTTCGATATTTTTCCCATTTAAAACTTGACTCTTCTGTAGTTACATTGTGTACTAAGACCGACGGAAAATGAAAAGTTGTGATTTTCTAGACCGATATGGCTAGGAACTATGATCTATGCTAAGCTATGCTAAAAGTGCTACCGCCAGACCCGGACATCGGCTGAATGGATTCGAAAACGGTAAAACTCAACTGTTTAACTCTAGGGGAGTTGGAAAATTAGCCTATTTTCAAAAAAAGTGGAGAGTTCCTTTAAGTATCAAGTCACCTTTATTTATATAGCTCTTTATACAATACAGATAGTTTCAAAGCAGCTTTACAGTGATAACAGGAAAATGATGCATTTGGGCTGTTGTTCAGCTGAAGTCAGTTCAGTGTTGATTCAGTTCCGTTGGAAGATCATCAATTATTAAATTAGTTCATTTCATCTATAAAGCAGTTCTGCAAAAAATTATGTTATCGTCCAGCTCAGTTCAGTTCTCATGCAGCGTCAGTGCAGTCAGATCAGTAATATTGCTGAATATTAAGTGTCCCCAACTAAGCAAGCCAGAGATGACAGTGGCAAGGAACCCAAACTCCATCAGATGACAGAATGGAGAAAAAAAAACCTTTGGTGAAACCAGGCTCAAACTTATGGCAAACCATTTGTGCAACAGATGTGAAAGATGCCTCAAATCACGCAGCATGTTGAGATGACGTCTGATACTTTTTTAAGCAATCAGATTTACGATTTGTGCCTGACAGATGATAAAACTGGGACCATTCATAGAAACATTAGCCTGGAATCTTTTTGAAAAACAGCAACCACCCAGAACATCCTAACAACATGCTGGCAACCACCCAGAACACCTTAGCAACCACATAGCAATACCCTGGGAACTACCTAAAATTGTTTGACAGGCTCAACATTTTTTTTTTTTTGCAATATTGGTAACACTTTATTTCCTAATTTTCTACTAACTATAAGTAATTAAGCAAATACATACCAGTCATTAGAGACATTCGACTAACTATAAGTAACTTTGCAACTACATGTCAGCTTATTCTACTAAGCCTAACCTAAGAGTCTACTAATACTCTAAATGAGAGTTGACATGCAGTTGCAAATTAATAAGAGTTAGTTGAAACTTACAGTTAGTAGAATGTCTAAAGTGGACCACACACACGTAACTTAGGCTAGTAAGAGGTGTGTGTGTAAACCTCACTCCCCTGGCCTCAAGTGGCATACTAGCGACTGACGCTAGAGGCTGTGGTCTTTAGCGCCCTTGTTTGCGCGCCCGCCTCCCACACCAGAGACTCCGGTTCGAATCCCGCCCAGAGCGGGTCGAGTAGGACCGGTTACATTTGGTGCTGTGACCCAGATGGGAGTGAGGTTTAATAGGGTGAGTGTAATGTAGGCTAGTAAGAGCTGTGCGTGTAAACCTCACTCCCCTGGCCTTTAAGAGGCGCATTAGAGGCTGTGATCGTCTTTACAGTCTTTAGCATCCTTGCTAGTGTGCCCGCCTCCCACACCAGAGACGCCAGTTCGAATCGTGCCTGGAGTGGGTCAAGTAGGACCAATTACACACACACACACACACACACACACATATATATATTCACAATTATATTACTGTAGATGTTTTACAGTGGCTGTTCAGTTCTGCAGGGACACCAAATGTGTGGAAGCAGGATGGGCATCGCTTGTTGAACGACTGTCATTGTGATCAATGAAAGGAAAAAAGTGGTTGTAAGGGAATGGAGAGAGGGCAGAAAGAGTGTAAACGTGGATAAGACAACGATAAAGAGCTCAAAAGCCATACAGTGAGAAGGTGAGGGAGAACGAGGGGAACAGTGAGAGGAAGGGAGAAACAAATGGCCGTGTGAAAATACCCTCCTTCCCATGCTGGAATATGGCATGGAGGCAGCAGGCAGGCTTGGAGTCCCAACACTTGAATTCAATCAGCCTGCGCACTGAATCCCTTCCAGAGAGGGATGTGAGAGGCACAACCATCTGTCTCTGCTCTGATGTTTCTGCCGTCCACGCTGTAAGCCAGCAATTACAAGGCAAAGCGGCAAGCTGGCCTGGGCCGACATAGAAGCATGGACGAGCCGCCCCCACCCTTCTTCGCTTATCCCTTTAACAGGCCTCTCAACCATTCAGTAGAACTCACTTTGAGTTAAGAAATCCTGTCATGAAAACTTATGTATTTAACTCAACCTGTTTGAGGCATCTCTGCTATTAAAAAGTGATACACTATCATTCCAACACTTGGGTTTGGTAAGATGTTTTATGTTTTTGAAAGAAGACTCTTATGCTTATCAAGACTGCTTTTATTTGAACAAAAATACAGTAAAATAACTGTTTTCCATATGAATATATGGAATATATGAAAATATATGAAAATACAATTTCAGCATCATTACCAAAGTCTTCAGTGTCACATGATCCTTCAGAAACCATTATAATATGCTGATTTGCTGCTTAAGAAACATTTCTTATTATTATCAGTGTTGATAGCAGTTCATATATGCTTAATATTTTTATGGAAACCATTATACATTTTTTTCAGGTTTCTTTGATGAATAGAAAGACCAAAAGAACAGCATTTGTTTGAAATAGAAATCTCTTGTAACATAATAAAAAAAAATTCTGTCACTTTTGCTGAATTTAATGCATCCTTGCTGATTAAAAGTAATCATTTATTTTTTTTAAATCTAAAGAAAAATATTACTGATCCCAAACCTTTGAATGGAAGCGTACAAGAATACCTTCATCGTTTTAGGATGTAATCAGCCATAAATGTGGGTTTGTATTTCATGATTTTTTCAAAGGCAAGCATCAAGAATTATTGCTTTAAGGCATAAAACAATAAAAACGTTTATGCTTGAAAAAAGCATAGCAAAGCAACAACATTTTTGCGAATTAAGGGATTTTTTTCCCGAAAATTGCATAATTTTGCTTGTGTATGAGGATGTTCAGACTGGAAAACAAGACAAAATACTGATAAAGAAAATGCCAAATTTAAAGGGATACTTCACCAATTAGCATTAAGCTTTGTATCAGTAGAAACCCGGTAGTATATTTGAATGACCGTGCTTCCCTCCCTCATGTCCCCCTGAGACGAGAGATTTCTGTATTTTGTGTCTGGAAAAAAACCTCAGATGACGCACAAATCGTCATTTAGCGTCATCGGAGGCTACAGCCAGTATTAGGAGCTAGTTTTGCATGTTTTCAACCCGCCCATAGGGGGTGGGATCTCACTCACAGAATGTACAAATAGTGTCAGCCATCTTTGTTTTGAAGCTAAGCTAACAGCTAAGCTGACTCTTGCTCTGTGGAGAATAGGGATGTGACGGTGAGGAAATTTTCCTACCGGTTAATCGACATGTGACAACACCGTTAAAACCGGTATCACCGGCGGGGGCTTTTTAAATCACAAATTTTAAACCGAAAGTGAAATGCGCACGACTGCTTGGACATTCACAACAGACCGGTGCGGAGCAAAGCAAGTGTTTTCAATGAAAGTTAAGCTTCCATAAGCATGAACTGAAAACGTGCCAGACTGAACACGCACCGTGAATGACTGTGTGGCCGTAAATGTGTGCACACTGTGCAGCCGTGAATGAATGACAGTGTAGTCATGAATGAATGCCCGTGTGGCCGTGCTCATTTTAGTTTCGGTTTTGAATTAGCGCCAATTCGGGGGCGGGTTGCTTGAATTGTGGGTTCATTAGCCTGTTATTCTTAATGAACACAACAAACACAACAACAAAATGGTACAATGACAAACTCACTTAAATAGGCGCTTTTACATTTCGCTTTTAAAACCAAATCTTCCACGATCATCTTGTCTATCAGCTCTTTGCTCTCGTGATGAATGAGATCTGCTGCGTTTGTGCTGCGACTCTCGTTCGGTTCACGCTGTATTGAGTGTCTGTTCTCTAACTGAACTAAATGATTTTATTACTATAAAAATGAAAACGACAGTGGGGGCGGTGCCACGGCGGGCAAGTGATGTAACCGGTAGGCGTGGCTTGGGAGTGGCCTCGTAGGGCAGCGAAGCAAGTGCATTCTGGGAGTTGTTGTCTTTCATCCACATGAGCCAAAAATACATTTTCTGGCTTTTCTCAGTCTAGAAGGCACCAACTTCTAAAATAATTTCACATTTCTACTACATAAATGACCCAATTTAAATACACATTCATCTTTCCAGCAGTGAAATATCCCTTTAAGAGCGGATTGTAGTATGAAAGAAGTCTTGCTTGTGGAAGAGAACTGCTACTGATCACATACAATTTGCATCTTTGCATGCTTCCAGTCACACTTATTATAGGATAATGCATTTCTCATAGCTGTTTGTCTTCTAATAAACTACCTTCTGAGAGCAGCTCACATTTTTCACATCTCATGCATCTGCAAATGTCATTCTGTGCAAAGTTCTGGTTGCAAATCCAAAGGGAAAACACTAGGGTGAAAATGGTGTCTTCTACTCCCGAGTCGTGACCTAGCTACAGTGGTAAATAGCTGTTGCTAGTACTGGCGGTGGTACTCACAATGATGATGCAAAGTACCTTGGTTTGGACGCAAAAGAACAATGTGAAAAAAGTCCTGTGGGAGGAACAAAGGGAGGAACAGAACTCTGGTTCAGACCAAAACAAGTGCCTTTCCTTTCCCCGTGTTCAGAGCACAGTTCCATCTCAGAGTTATCTCTTGGGATAGTTTTGGTCTTTGAGATGGGACGTGTTTCTGACTAAACCCCAAGAAAACAAGGACAGAAATTTGCACTTTTTGTAATAAGGGCACTTCAGAGAGGCTGTGTAGAGGCGGAGCGTGTGAGCGCCTCTGTTAAAGAAAAGAAAAGCATATGCATTATTTACTGCCTGTCTGTGTTCCTCTGCTCTTCACTGCTCAGGCAAGGTCAAGGCCCACAGCAGAGAATTAAGTGTGATGAGAAAGAGATGAGGCTTGAGCAAGGCCTCTTCTGAGCCCGTTTCATTCTAATGTAATTTTTAATGCAAGTCTGTCCATTTGGCCACCATCTTGCATGCTATTTTAAAGGGGCTATATGTAGTATTCAGAAACCCTTGTTATTAGTGACACCGGTGGCCATTAATTGAATTACAGCCAGCAACTTATTGCACATGCTCGCATTTGTGCACACACAACATACAAGAGACTGAACGTGATTTGCAGTGAAGTTCTTTGTCGTTTTTTGCATAGAAGTAAAAAAAAGTTGGAAATACCTTTGCAGCAATATACTGTTAACGAACATCCCGACGTCATCCACACACTGTAAACCCGAATAAGTTGGCAAAACTCAAACAATTTGAGGTAATCAGTTACCTCAATTTTTTGAAGTTAAGAAATTCAAAGTTAAAGCAAGCAGAACTGGCAGATTTTTTATTTTTGTACTATGGCTCTTAACTTGAAGTATTTGAGTAAGCTAACTCATACATTTAACTTAAAATGATCATGTAATCTCAATTTAAATATTTTTAGTAGTCAAAACGTATACAACTAGCTAATTCAGTAAATGCTAAATTGGTAACACAAAGCTTTGAGTAACAGCAATTGCTGAATGAGTACAACAAAATAGAACATTTAACATATATCTGTTGTCAAACTAAGCTTATGATCCACTCATCACCCTCAACCCCCCAAAAAATCCAACATAACAGAAACTCTTCTAAATTAGCATTAGAATTAAACAGTAGTAAATATTCCACTTAACTTTAATCTTGCACACAAAAAAAAAAATAGAATTTTAGCATTTACTCTCCTTTTCAAATGACATGGCAAAGCATGCTGGGAAATAGAAATCCCAGCCCACTTTCAGTTAAATTTAAGTTTGTCTAAATTGAAAGATACAAGTTCATTAAACTCAAAACAATGAAACAATTATGATTACTTCAAATGTGTCAGTTTCATGAACTGAAAAGAAAAATAAAGTTCTAAATACTCAAAGTTAATTTGTTTGAACTAATTTGTTTCATTTAATTTCGCCCTACTCAAACCAATTCATTATTTTGAGGGTTATTAGGGTTTACAGTGAGCGACGTTTAGATGAATATGTAAATATGTGCTGCAAGCTTTCCTCTCAGTAACAAAATAAACAAAACAAAAACGACAGTGTGGAGATGTGTCAAAAAACAGAAGCGAGGCTCTTGGCAGCGCAGGTAAACATCACATCCTTTAAATTTTCCCAGTAAAAATGCCTCGAGTCCTTCACATAAAAATAAGTCTACAGTCTTTCATAGACATCCTTGGAAGTCAGGGAAGGTCTTGTTTTATTTATTTATTTTTTTAAGTTTCGTTACAAGCTGTTCACACATTGGCAATAAAAAAAACTATTAATACAGGAAAGTTCTTACATATAGCCCCTTTAAGTCATGCACATACAATTATTGTGATTAAAAGAAGTCGCCCAAATGCCTTGCTAAGTTATGCATCAATGGTCTCACTTGAGTTTAGGGTCCAATTCTCACTATTAACTACAACTTTTGCCTCAATTAACTCCTAAATTACTAGGTAGTTGTTAAGTTTAGGTACTGGGTAGGATTAAGGGATGTAGAATATGGTCATGCAGAATAAGGCATTCATATGAGCTTTATAAGTACTAATAAACAGCCAATATCCTAGTGATATGCATGCTAATAAGCAACTACTTCATAGTGAGAATGGGACCTTAAACTTAAGTGTTTAAGTGATAAAGTCGTCAATGGTGTGTGAGAACCTTTTTAGGTGCAGTTTGCATGAACTTGAAGTCATTCATTTTCAACAAGTACTACAGCAGGTGTTGGCAACTTGACAAATTTTCAAGTGCAACTTTATGCAAATAAGAACGACTTGTCTCACATGATTAGTTTGCTATGAGTCGAAGTGCAGACAAGATCTTAATGTTAATGTAATCAACTTTACTCTTCTATATGATTTGTCTCTGCCCAGTGCAGATACATAATCACAAAATCATTGTCATTCTGCAGTGACTTTGATTCATGCATTGATAATCGTTTCTCTTAATCATGATGTGATGCATTATGCACTGCTGCAATTTAACTACAAGCACTTTCCCTTGTAGAATGTTAAAGGGATATTTGAATACAAGTTAAGCTTAATCAACAGTATTTGTGGCATAATGTTGAATAACACACACACACACAAAAAAAAATTGGGCTCACCCCTATTTATAAAAAAAAATGCTAAATTCACGATTGCAGTGAGAAACTTACAATGGAAGTGAATAGGGAGGATAAAAGCAGAAATTGTTGCTAAATAAATAAAATGTAAACAATACAATTTAAAGCTTACAATTTTATAAAGAGCACTTAAATTTGTTAAAACTTTGCATTATTTCAGCTTAAGGGCCCTATTTTAACTATCTGAGCACATGGTCTGAAGGGCATGGGCGCAGGTGCACTTAGAGCGTGTCCGAATCCACTTTTGCTAGTTTAACGACAGAAAAAAACGGTCTGCATGCCAGGTGCGTGATCCAAAAGGGATGTCCCTAGTCTCTTAATGAGTCATGGGTGTGTTTTGGGCATAACATGCAATAAACCAATCAGAGTCTCACCCCCCATTCCCTTTAAAAGCCAGCTGCGCTTGCACCATGGCGGATTCGCTATTTACATGGCGGAATTTGCTAGCGTAAAGACTGAACGCTTCTCCAGAGAGGAATCCTTTTATTTTTAATATTTAAAAATGTGTGTGTAATAAGCAGAGTGTATGTGCATTGTGCACCCGCCTATCGGCGCATATTACTAACACGCCCTTTTTTTGTTGGTCAATGGCGCAGTCGTTTTCATTTGCCTCAAAATAGCAACGCGCCAACAATGCATCTGAACACACCTCGTTTTCAGACCAGCACGCCCATGGGCGAACAGATGGGAGCAAGAGCATTTGCTATTTAAACAACGTTGCGCTGGACATGAAAATGATAACTGCGTCAGGCTGAAACTAGCAAAAAACACTTGTCGCGTCTTGTTTCTGCCTTCATATTGTTAGCAACGGCCATCTTCCAATGATCTAATCAATTCCCGAAGGATCAAATCAAGCCCCGCCCTACATTTTTTTCTCATTTCAGTTTCACTTGGATATATGTCACAATAGGGGGAAAAAAAATAACAATCGCAACTTCCGTTTCATGCTGACTTTAACATTTATGATAAATGTTACAAAAAAAGTTGTAATTGGATATAACTTAAACAGAAAAGATTAATATGTGATTTCCCAAGTGATACAAGTGAGCTTAACTTGTATTGGAAAATGACTATTCCTTTTATTTTTAACATCAAGAAAATGGATTCCTTGCCAAATTACACTGACATCATATTTTCATGGCTGATTTATCTCATCATGCCGGTTGCATTGCAATTCCTCCCATTAATTTCTCTACGAGTGGCCCGTCTCCTCGAAGTGCTGCTGATCTCTCTCCACTCTCCTTCACATCTGTCTCTTGAATCTCCAGCTAAACAATCTCAGCTTGTTTCTGAATCTAGTGCCCTTCTCCCAAGTATATTTCCTCCTCCTCCTCCTCTCTCTTTGTCTCTCTTTTTCCCTGATGAAGTGGTCGTCCTCTATCAGTCCCCTCAATGGATCACTCACCCTTTTCTCTTAAAGGTCATATCTGCAGCGCGGAAAGCAGATAAGCTGTGTGTTTGTCTCAGCTGCGACAGTGAAACAGAGGTGGAGGCAGATGTGTGCTCTGATAGGTCCATGCGGTGAGGGATGAGCACGTTCAAGAGGGACTGCGTTACGGGGGTGGCCATCAGATAAGCGGCACGATATGCTGGCGAGACAGATTGGTTAGGGATATAAGCATTTGGGGATGATACCGGCTTGCTTGACTATCTGCACTCTGTCTGTGGCATTTCCAAAGCAAGTGGGAAAAAAGAAAAGTCATCTGGAAATGTGGTTGAAAGGTTAGCGCATGTGTTGCAGACATAAGCTGTGGTGCTCATGCATGGAAGATTTTTTTTTTTTTGAAGGGAGTTAATTCGGCAAGGGTGCATTAAATTGATCAAAAGTGACAGTAAAGACATTCATAATATTACAAAAAAAAATGATTTCAAATAAATGCTGTTCTTTTGAACTTCTATTCATCAAAGAACCCTGCAGAAATATGTAAATTGCTTTCCACAAAAAAATATTAAGCAACACAACTGTTTAAAACACTGTTAGTAATAAGAAATATTTCTTGAGTATCAAATCAGCATATTAGAATGATTTCTGAAGGATCATGTGACACTGAAGACTGGAGTAATGATGCTGAAAAAACAAAATGTAGTTGTATACTGTATCATCCTGAAGAGCTTTGTTTAGTGATATTGACCAGATGACTGCAAATTATTCCAATTATTACACCACTACTTGCCAAGAAAATAAATAAATAACATGGTCAAGAAATATTTGAGGTAAAATTATCTTAGAATGTGAGAAGAGGGGAAAAAAGACCAGGAATTGCTATGAGAGTCAAATTCCTTGTAGGTTTAACTGCTAATGAAACATGAAACACTTTGGCTGTGTTTACACTGCAAGTCTTAATGCACAGATCTATCTTTTAACCATATCCGTTTTTTTTTTTTTTATTCCCGCCTGTTTACATTCACTTTAGACACGAGTGGTATCCGATATCTGTGTTTACATGAATCCCTGCCCAAAACGATTCTGTTGGTGACCGCTTTACTAATGCGACATGGTTGAACCTCAGGTTTTGAATGGCTGTACTTAAATTATTTTATAATTCACGTTGGGTGGCCATGATTATTATATAAAGTTAAAAGAGTACATGGATGCTTGCAGCACAAAATCTGATGGAACGGATAGGCTATAGACAGAAAAATAATGATCATTTTTGTTTGCTATTTTAGTATGCTCCTGAATATTTCTGTGTGTGTGCAATTTAACTAAAGTTTCCACCTCAGCAAAAAAAAGCTGTGAGTTTTAGTTCAAGCATATACAGGCACGTCTGCTCCATACTACATTCAAATGCTATTTTTGTGGCTAAACGTGGCACACTTGCATTGTGGAGGGGAATCGGATTGATGTGTTTAGACATATAGGTCAGATGTCCATGTATCGGATATGTATCTGATTTAAAACCACATTTGGAAGTGGCTCAGATCGGATAAAAAAAAAAAAGGATCTTGTGCAGATTTTTCTGTTTACACATGAGCAACTAATTTCGATCTGTGTCAGATGAGTAAAAAATATCAAATTTTTGGTGCTAGTGTAAATATAGCTTTAATTTCAATGGTCCACTTTAAACATTTTTCTTACTATAAGTAACTTTGCAAGTAGGGTATAATGGAGCTAAAGGCTCACCGGAGTAAGAGGCACTTTCCTCTAAACCACTATGGCACAAAAACTTTCCGCAGCACTTTCCCAAACATCCGCTTTTCAAGATGCATGTGGAAATTTGTCTGATCCTTGACGTGATCGTGGGCAGCAGCGCAAAGTTGATTCTGCGCTAATTTGATCTAGTATTCGATGTTTTTTAAAATGTTGTAGAATTAAGTAGCAAATGAGAATCTCTAAAATTATTGACTATATTTTAAGAAAAACGTCTCAATGATTTTCAGGCTAATTAAAGCAACAGTTTTTCAGTAACGGAAGAATATGTAAAAGTATGGTATTTGGGCTAAACTGCGCCCCTGCTGTTGGGGTGAAAGACAATAGTTAACATGATAATAAACAGCTGGCGGACTTTTCCATTTGTTGACATGACATGGTTAGATTCAGATGGTAAATATCATAGGGTGTCCACCTTAGAGATAATACTCATATTTATAATGAAATATTTATATATTTTTAAAATATATTTCTATATCAACATAGTATATTTATTGAAAAAAATTTATTCTTTTATTTATCAAAATAAACATAAAGTAGTACAAACTTTGCTAAAATGATTGTTTTGAACAAGTATTAACTTAGACATTATAAAAAACATATTATTTTATCTAAAGTACTAGTAGAAATACTTTATGCCTTTTGCCCCATGCTGGTTTTGCCCTGTGTGTGGGGTAAAAGGCCCACCCCGCCACCTCATACATTTATAAGATTTTTAAACAAAATTAACCACTTTTATGATTTATTTTCATACAAAATCTGTTGCTCCATCAATGTTCAATACAAACATATATATTTTTTCTGCAATCATACACTATGATAGTCAAAAAAGCAAATTTTTCTTAAGGTGTGCATTTAGCCCCATTGTACTCTACATGTCAACAAAATCTCATTAGAGTATCAGTAGACTGTTTACTTAATATCTGCTAACACTTTATTTTGATGCTCCCTCAACAGACATTCTGCTGACTATAGAGCTCCGGAGGTCACGTGACCCATTCTGTTTACAACGCCATTTTGGCAGGCAGGAACAGCCAGCGCCAGCATGAGTTTCAAGGCAACGGAGTTCATTGTGCACTTTAATTCAAAAGACATAGAGCTGTACATAGCAAAACTTAATCCCTATAATGCCCCCGGGGTGCTTTTCACGTGTATCGATAAATGAACGGATAGCTTTCCTGTCAGGACACCTGTTGCACCAGCTGTGCGCAAGTTACAACTAGCCTAGTTTTGATGTAAATGGGCACTAAATTACAACTTATGCACTACTAAATATTTTTGCGTTGCACCGTCAAACTTAGTTGAAGCCTAAATCTACGTATAAACTAAGTATTTACGGAAGCCTCCGATCAGGAGTAACATTAACGGATAGAAAAGCAGGCAGACTGAACTGCATCAATAAGCTCGTTTTACATGACAGACTTCAATTTCTTTACACGTATATGATAATGCTGACATATACAGTATTTATTTATTGATCCTTAATTTCCTTTCAGATAGCCTACAGTTTCTGAATGTTATTTATATATAAAAGCACAAGTTATTCATGATTAAGTATCGTATTTAATGGGAACTTATTTTTATCATTAGTTACGTGAGGGAAAAGTTAGAATGAAGAATAAACTGAAATTCATGGCATTTCAACAACTTACTACGATAAAATGATTTCCCCTTTGCTTTCCCCCACCTATTCTGGCATCCTGGCGCACAGCAGCTGTCCACCATGTTGAAATAGTAAGGTTTAAACAGTCTGGTTTTAAATAATTTTTCGACCACTATAGATACCAATGCTACAGCCGCTCTAGCGCTCCCCTGATTGCCTGCCAAAATGGCGGAGTTTAGGCTGCGTGATGTCAACCTCTGGAGCTCAATAGGTAACTTTGCAACTACATGTCAACTTATATTCTGCCTACCTGAACCCTAACACCTAACCCTAATTGAACAGTCTGCTAATACTCTTGAGTTAGTTGACATGCACTTGCAAAGTTACTTATAGTTAGTAGAATGTCTAAAGTGGACCATCAAAATAAAGTGTAACTGAATATTGATTCTGATTCCACTTTACCTGTCCAATAAGGAAAAAACTATAGGGATGAAAAAGGTGAGCAATGCCAAGGTGGTGCAACATTCTCACTGTCCAGTCATGATTTCATCACTCACCTCACACTGTTTGGCTACACTGGCATGGACTTCAGCTTCCTGCGGCTCAGCATGTACAATCATTCTGCCCTCTGCTGTACTCACAAGTTAAATGTGCTTTTAAATCCCAAAACAGCTCATTGTCAGGCAGCAGCAGCAATTTCAGTTCATCCGAGAGCAGTGAAAACAAAGCTGAGCATGTCAGTGTCTTATTAATATTCATTGCTAATTGAGTATTTACTCAACAAAGCAAGTAAACTATCCTGCTAGCATTCCCATTGCATTTTAACCTCTACATTTTGAATCATTTACAGAGCTAAACAAGTATTTGCCAGCTAAACAATATTACAGAAGGTAAAACTGCCCTGTAAAAATGTACTTTCTGCCAAAACAAAATAAATTACAGCAGTTATTGTTACTACTAAGCCAAAATGCATTTAATGCGAGAGGGAGACTCACAAAAACATACTTGGGACACATTTTACAGCCAAAAATCAAAACAAAATAATTTTTGGCATAAAGATAATGAAGCCTATTTTTAATGAACATTTACACAAGATTTTTTTCTTCCGTTGTGACATTTTATGACGATGGATGGATGGATGGATGGATGGCATGACAAACAAACAGACAGATGGATGGATGGCATGACAAACAGATAGACAGACAGACAGACAGACAGACAGACAGATAGACAGATAGATAGATAGTGTATTGTTGTATGAAAAAGTCTAGAAACAAAGGCTTCTTTGACAGAAACTATGGTTATTATCACAGTACTCATCCCAATACAACAAGCAACTGTTTACCTGCATATTTCTAATAAGACTGAGGGCATGTTGACAGGACGTACTTTCACTCCGTCAGGAATGGTTTGTTCCTTTTCATGCCTTGTCATCCTTCCATGTGTTTATGCAGTACCCGTTTTCATAATGACCCACATGACTGAGGTTTTCTGCCCTAATGTCTCGCTAATGAGTAGCTCAGCCCACGAGAACAACAATCTGCCATGTTTTATCCAGTATCTCCAAGTAGTGTCCTCTCTTGGGAAAGGTGTGTGCTCTAAGGTGCAGTGCTGTACACTCAAACTTCTTTTCACTAGCTAATTCTAATGAGCCTGCCGCATCATGGAATTAAACCGACATGCAAATCAGCACTAAAAAGGCAGACACGGTCCGCTTTATGCTGCCTGCATTAGCATGCGCTGCTCCACTGAGTGCTGTTAGGTGTAGTGTAGCTTCTAATAGCAATGAGCATCAGTGGAAAGTGCAGGCTAGGTTTGATTTATGCTAACTAATATAGATGCTTGTTCGACCCAGAATTTGATAGTGGAAAGTCAATTTGCTGCACAGGCCTGACTTACATAACAGATATACACAGTATTACAGCCTGATGACAAAGAAAAATCAGTGTACTGGTGCTTTTAAAGAATCCACAGAGAAATATTATGTTATGAAGCACTGTTGTTTTAGTATCAATGAGATATTATTATAGTTTTTATTAATATTTTGAATTCGTTTTTTTTAATTATTATAGTTTATATTTTCTTTTTTCATTCTCAAGTTTGCCTTGGCAACTATCTAAGTTTAGGATTTATTTTAAATATTTTTAATTTATGGCTTTAGTTTTAGTTAACTATAATAACCCTGAAATGAAGGACCTATAAATGTAACATCAAAAACTCTTCATAGAGTGACATTAGCTGGATGACCAGCTATTGTGTTGTAAAACGTTGCATGTAAAAACTAGCTTGACCACCTAAAGGGTTAGTTCACCGAAAAAAGAAAATTATCCCATAATTTACTCAGGGCAGTTTTAAGCTTTATAATGGGAGTGAATGTTATAACTTTCATATTTATAACTTTATAAACTATAATCACTGGCATCCATTAAGGGCCATATGCGAGTCGAGTAAATTGACCTCAGACCCTACGCGTGACAATGTAGGAGTATCGTAACCTTAGGTGAGAGTTAGTCTCAGCCTCAGACATCACCTTCGCGGACCGTTGGCTGAACGTCTGATGCATATGGCACACTTATCTGGAATGTCCGCGAGACGTGTGTGTTGTGTTCTTTAACGGTCCATCTGGAAACAAATGCCGTGCCTCCAAACTCCCTCGTGGAAGAAGAACGCTGTTGTGTTTACAACTGTGACAATGAGCGCTTATCAGGATCAACTAAGCGTTAGAGAGTCAAAAGTATGTGAAGTTCGCGGCTCCATCGTTGCAGTAATCTTGCAAAACATTCTTGAATTAATCATTTATAGATGCACACCGGTCTGTTATTGCAGGGACATCGACTTTACATTTTCACGGCCCTAAACATGACGCGGAACAAAACAAACTGTGATTGGTTGCGTTAAATGTCCGTCAAACGTCCTCTTGGGCGGTCCTTGACCAGTGAAAGCTGTGATAGAGTCCAGACCTTCTGCCATCAGTCTGAAGGTCTGGCTACTCGAGTAGAGGAGACGCCTTCAAACAAATAGGGCTGGGCAACAAACTCAAAATTCTCATTTAAGACTTCTAATTTGTGACCGGTGCTTTGTTTTGCTGTATCCTCTGCGCTTCCATGTTCGTCAATACGTCATGCGCCGGGTTAGAGGTCTAGTTCAGCATATGGCCGTTACCAGAAGCCAGTTATTATAGTTTATAAAGATATTTTTCTTACAAAAACACATCGCTTTGTTTCAGAAGGCCTTTATTAACCCCCTGGAGTCATATGGATTACTTTTATGGTGAATGGATGCACTTTATTGGGCCTCAAAAAACAAGGTACTATTCTCTGCCATTATAAAGCTTGGAAGAGCGAGGATATTTTTACTTATAGGATATTATATATTTTACAATACTCTGATTGTGTTTAGCTGAAAGAAGAAAGTCATACACACATAGGATGGCTTGAGGGTGAGTAAATCATAGGGTAATTCAAATTTTTGGGTGAACTAACCCTTTAAGTTGGTATGATCAGTTTGTTGCTGGTTAAGGATGGTCTAGCAGATTTCACCAGCTAATGACCAGCAAGAAACCAGCTACCATGTTACAAAGCATCTTAAGCTACAGTAGAGTGAAAGCAGGCAGGGTGAAAAATGACCTTTGTTAAATATCTTTAGTCCTTTTGCTGAACCTTAAGATTAGATAACCTTTATTTAGAATACATCTGTGGTTGAACATAAGGTGTCTTTAATTGCACCACGCAAGAGCACACAGTTTTGTTTGTTTAGGTTCATGTTTACCCCTATATACTATTGACTTCTTCAGCCACCCTGTATGATCTCTCTCTTATACTGCTGATATTGAATATCAAGTTCACCTATAAAAAAAAAAGAAGAAATTCTGCCATTGTTTACTCATCCTCATATCATTCCAAACTAACACAAAATGTACATTTTTGTATCTTTTTAACATAATGAAAGTGAATGAGACGGTCAAGCTCCAATATGACAAAAAGCGCTGTGAAAAAGACATTACCACTTTAACCCCCAGTTTCATAGACAATGCTTAATTCTAATCCCAGGCTAAAATGCATGTTTTAGCTGTTTTAACTGAAAGCAACTTGTACTGACATATCTTAACCCTTTCATGCATGGGGTCCAATACAGTGGACAGATGTCCATGTCCCAACCCTCAATAATTCATGCATTAAAAGGGTTAAAATATGTCAGTGCCATTGTTTTGTCTCAAGATGCACACCAGTAATGTTTTTTAAAAGGCACGTTTATAAAAGTTTCTTTAATGTCCTAATTGAACTAAGGTCTAATACTGGCTTAATCAAAGTCCTGTCTGTGAATCCAGGCCTAACTGTATTTAGCGTCTTCCTGTCATTTAGAAAAAACCAAGCCACAGATAAAGAAAAGGACAACTAAGGTTTGGTTTAAATATTCCATACTGTTATTCACAGGTAAATTAATTCAGAGATTAATGGAAAGGTTAGGTAATCATTTTGTTATTTTGCATTGGGAGCAGTTCCCTGAATCTTTTGAGCCATTAAAATGTAGTCAAGCTTCCCCTGTGCCTCTAATATGGGCGACTCCTGTGACTCTGTTTAATGAACCTGCGTTCAATGCTGTGAAACATTCACATTGTGTGATTTAATTAGATGTATTTGCTTTAAAGTTGGCATTTCTCTGCAATTAAACTGTGCAATCATACCCAGCCAGGCTAAACTAACCATCTTAGCCAAAATATCCAATAAACTAAACAACCTACTCTGTGGGGTGAAACAGGATATATATGAGCTAAAGTAAGAAATGCATGCCACCATATTGGGACAATAAAACCCTCCCTAAACCTACCCCTAACCGATAAACACACGTTAGACACTTTATTTCCACTTTTCTTCATTTTTACTGAAAATAAATGCCTTTCCGATCTGATATGTGATGGGAAAAGGGATTAGAGCGAGTTCGACAAAAGGCAGATTCAAACCTCGGATCGATTTACATTAAAACTTTCTGCCGCGCACTTTACCCCTATACTATTGCTGCTGTACACAAACCAGTGTCTTCCGTCCTTTTGTCTGGCCCAACCAGACATCAGTGGGCGGAGTTAGTGCAAATAGCATTCGCCAACAAGGCACTTGCATTAAAAAAACAAATGCGCTCAATTAGGGTGGATACATTTTTTAACTGATAAGAAGACATGCAAATAGACTACGATGGAGACACATTTACTGAATAAATCCCTCGATTAACAAAAAACTCATGTGACTTTGTCTCAACAGTGGATGTGATTGGATAACTGGCCTAACCAGTGAACCAATTTCATTGCTTAGCATCTGATAGCAAGACAGCGTTTATTGCATTTCATCTGTGCTATGAGATTCAAGTCATTTATGATGTAAGAGCCACAGTGGTTTCCTTTGTTACAGTGTAATTATACATTTAAGTACTGAGTAATAATAATAATAGGATTTGGTTTGGTTGAGGGTTATCATGTAATTATGCATAATTTACTGTTATTACTATAGTAACTACATATATCACATGTAACAGTGACACTGTAAAATAAAGTGCTACCCAAATGTTTTATGCGATATTCCAGTTTTGCACATGGATGTAAACATAGCTAATGTTATGTTGCTTGAAATTTTTGTGGAAACCATGATACATTTTTTCAGTATTCTTTGATGAATAGAAAGTTCAAAAGAACAGCATTTATTTGAAACAAATCATTTGTAACATTATAAATGTCTATAAAACATCTGACAGACACCAAACTTTTGAATGGTAATATATAATATAGTGATATAATATTCTTAATATTTACCTCTTTTCATTATGAGGTAACAGTTGTATGAATAAATAAAGAATGGTCCATGTTATATCAGGAATATAGTCACGTCTGATAGGTTACATACACTGCATGTGCCCAACATCTTTTATATTCATATATAGTACAATCTCTTGTACGTTTTTTGTTTAATTGAATTCCCAAGGCCAGTCAGAATTAGTTAAGCAGCAGAGCAGTGATGAATAAAAGAAGAAATTGACTGTGACCTTTTGAACCATCTTCACACCCCGAATACCTCTGTGGCACAAAAACACTCTAATGCCCGAAACACAAAGAATCATGGGCCATAGGTGAGCTACACAGGTACAAGTTGTGAGTCAACTATAAGCCACCCTGAAACAGCAACATTAGCTATGTTTCCATCCACCTGTTTTATGTGCATTTTGAGATAAAGAAAAATGCTTGATGGAAACGATGTGCATAAATTCTAAAAATGTGCATCAATTCTCAATTGAGGAGGATCATATTTTTTATCTGATAAGAAGACATAAAACTACGATGGAAACACATTTACTAAATAAATCCATCGATGCGCACCAAAAAACATGTGACTTTGCCTCAACAGAGGATGTGATTGGATAACTGGACTAACCAGCAGATCATTTTCATTGCATAGCATGTCAAATGTTGGTTTGATAATTCTGAAATGCCCGAGCCAAAGTTTGCCATCAGAATGCTTTGGTTTAATTCCCTCCCAGAAGCGTACACATGATTGCATTCCCAAACACCAGCATCCGAATGCAAGATAGCATGACTGCTTTTGTTGCACTTCGTCTGCACGCTCTGAGATGCAAGTCATTTATGTTGTAGGATAAAAGAGTCACAGTGGCTTCCCTGATTGCAACAACTCCCTTTTTTATTACAGATATTTTATGCCAGGAAGTGATGATTTTGTTCAGATTTAGTTTTATGCAATATTCCAAGTTAAATTGGCAACTTTGGATACAAATATAGCTATTGACTCGACCAAATAGTTTAGGACAGGATCTATTAGTCTGACCTACAGCAAAAGTGCTAGGGAAACCTGTTTGAAAACAATCATTATTTTTGCAAATCCATTTGGCGACACCAGTGGCAAAGAAATGACACACTTAACCTTTAAACAGAGAGTGCAGTAGACAAGGTCTGTTGAGGTTTTGATCAGAGCCCTGAGCTGACATTGCACATCCAAGATGAATGCAAATGAAATCAGGCAGTGCAAACGCAGACCTCTCAGTCAGGCTGCAACCATCATGCATCTATAATGCAGCAGGAGGGAAATCCAAGTGACTTCTCCCGGAGCGTTAGAGTTCCACATACATACTGCTACGAAAGACTACTACTGAGAATACGAGGAAGACCTAAAGAAGCAGAACGCAGAAAGAGGTTATGAATGTGAATCTATTGCAGGTAGAGCCACAAATTAAACAAAGCGAGAAGCAGAGGGCAGGACAGACGGGGTGTGTGAGATGTTCTGTAACTGGCTTCTCCATTTCTTTCCGCTGTCATTCTAATTGTGTGCATGAAGCTCAAGTTTGCCCCCTAGTGTTCACGCTATTCCCCAGAGGACTCCAGTATATACTCAAATATAAATGACCCCCTTCCCCCGCACTGCAATATCCTGCAAATAACTTTGCCTCTGCTCAACATGCCTGATCATATGATTTTGTGCCTATGAATTATGAAATACCTTTGAGTTGGCGAGTTAGTGGTTTAATATGCAGTCACTCTATCCTTTTACATCAGCCCTTACAGAATCTAAGCCACTTAATGCAAAATGTTGCTTGAGGAAAACTCACTTTTATAAATCTCATGACACATGGAAGAGAGTTAATATGCAAAGAATGACAAAACTCAAACCTGTTCAGCTTATATCTGATTCGTACAATGTTTGACTTAATATTTCTTCCTGCTTTTAACATTTATCACACCTTAACCACAGTGGGCCTCATAATACTACAGAAAAAAATTAAACATTAGATATTATGAATTAGCAATGAACAGTTCTCTACAGAATTGATTAAAAATGCTAATCTTAAAAAAATTTCACTATTAATTCATGTTTGTTCATAATACACAACTTAAAAAAATTATTAGTATATGTAGAAACTAACATTAACCCAGACTAATAAATGCTGTAAAGGTATTGTTCATTGTTAGTTCCTGTTAGGCATTGCAATATCTATTTTTTCACATTTCGAATGTTATTGTAAAAAAAAAAAAATATATATCATGGCACAAATAAAATCGAAATTCGTCGTCGCACACATACACATACACACACGTTACAGGTGCAGTGTGGGTAATTTTTCACCGAGTTGTAGCAGTACCACTGTGGTGAGCAGCAGGAGCTGGAAGTGTTTGGAAACTCAGTGGATCTGAAGCAAGATGGACTGCAGCTCATTAGCAGACCCACATGGAATCTACGACCACAGAACTCTGTGGTATCTAATCTATCTATCTATCTTCAACGACAAGCAACAGCACATCCCTTTGCAGACCTAACATTCACATATTTAAGATGTGCTCTGTTCATATCTTGATGCAATTAGATGCAGTGTGAAAATCACACCCATCACAGTTCTGACACATTCTGCAGTGTGAACTGAAGCTTATGGATTTTATCTGCACTTCCTCTGTTCTTCTATTGGCAAGATGGTGTCAAGAGAAGCAAAATGGCCTGCAGGGGATGACGGACCCATTTTTGACTTGCCCATTCCTGCTTATTAGTGACTAATTTAGCCTGTTGCAAATGTTATTTCTTTGCATAGATACTCTCAATGCTTGTGACTGTCTGGTTCAGAGTCTAACCAGAGGCATTCTGAGCCCTCAATCCATTTACTGACCGTCTGATGCATTAAAAATGGCAGAACTGGAAGATACTTTCTATCTGACTGGTTGGTGCTACACAGATTTTTTGTATATCCAGATTTTTTCCAGATTATAAATTGTCTGTGCAATAATACACTTTCGTTTCAAAAGTTTGGGATTGGTAAGAATTTGTAATGTTTTTGAAAGTCTCTTATGCTCACACAGACTGCATGTATTTGATCAAAACAACAGTAAAAAGAGTAATATTGTAAAATATTATTACAATTTGAAATATATGTTAGCTATAATAAAATATTTAATATTTATTTATTATGTAATTTATTTCTGGGATGTAAAGCTGAATTTTCAGCATCATTACTCCTGTTTTCAGTGTCACATGATTCTTCAGAAATCATTCTATATGCTGATTTGCTGCTTAAGAAACATTTCTGATTATCATCAATGTTTAAAACAGTTATGCTGCTTAATATTTTTGCAGAAATTGTGACACATTGTTGAGGATTCTTTGATGATAGTATATACTAGAATTGTTTTTCTACCAATGTAAAAGTCATTACCATCCTTGCTGAATAAATGTATTAATTTCTTTAAAAAAAATAAAAATGGTTGAATGGTAGTGCATACTGTATATTAGCTCTAGACAGACAAAAATTATGATAATCAACATTTCTGTCAGGACCACTATCGTCAAAGATGATTGATAGTTTGGATTGGCGGTATGGTTCTGTTCTGGGCAAGAACGGGGGATGGATGAGGGTAATTAGCTCCGGAGAAACGCGATATCTGCTGATAGTATTGAAGGAGCTTATATATGTATGCTGTGATAGACATCGCATACCTATAGGTAGACATGATCAGCTGACAGTCAGCTGATGCGAGCTTGACTAACGTGACCTGCCAGAGCTAACGCTACACTTGATTTCCACCAATTTCTTTAAAGGGTCATGAAACCCTAAACCAAATTTGCTGAGATTTTAACAGAGTTATGAGTGTTGAGCATCATAGAAGTCAATGTTACCATCCATTCATTTTGATTGTAGAAGAAAACTAGTTCATTTTAAACCTTTTTGTGCTATATTCAACTTCTGGGTTTAAATTCATCTTTGTATCAACGTCACAGAATATTTTCTCGTACTATAGTACGGCGATGACTCATCGGTGTCTTATTCATGAGTCTGCGTGTCCTTATCCTATGAGAAGACGACTCGCTTAATTATTCATGAGTCTGCCTGTCCTTATCCTATGAGAAGATGCCTCGCTTAATACAGCAGCACGCGCTGATTGACAGGCGCTTCAAAGAGTGAGATCGCATTCAGTAAGTGAGAGATGCATTAATGGATCAAAAACGAGTGTTTGTTTTTGCTTTGTAAGAGTTTTTGCGTCGCACAAGTTCTCTTTAGTCTTCGAAACAAACGCGATTCATCCACACTGTGAGTTTAACCACTCTTTATGGCCCATTAACCGATCAAACGGCTCATAAAACGCTGCAAAAAAAGTCTCAAAAGTTATCAATGATGCAACAGCGTGTTTGTATGTATTTGTGTTATTTACGGTGAGCTTACAAAATCATGTGAAAATTGTGTTAGGTAATGATATTTTGCAGCGTGCAATTTTTCAGTTTTTTTGGGGAAACTTTGATTTTTACTTTAAACTTTTTACTTTTGAACTTTTTTACTGAGAGTGAAATAAAACTGAATCAGAAGCCATTGCTGTGTTGTCAGTCAGTCTCCCCTCATCCCCCTCCACTCCACAGTTTAACCACGCCCACTTTTATAGCATTTTTCAAAACTGTGGTGAGAACTGACGGCTGCTGAAACAGGGGGTTTCATGACCCTTTAAGGTTTCTGTATATATTTGATTGCAAACCGACTGTTACATCCGCCAGCTGGAGTGCCCATGATCGCCACCAGAGGACACTCCTTCCGTCTCCTGTGCCATCTCATCATGAACTGCATTTCCCATAACCCATTGCCTGGACTGATTATGTTCAATTACTTCCACCTGTGTCTCATTATCTTAATGCCTGTATTTAAGCCCTGTGTTTTCACTCATTCTTTGCGAAGTCTTGTATGTTGTTTTTCCACTGCATTTCTGAGTGTTATCCTGGTTTCCTGTGTTTAACAAGGAACACCTGAGACTGAGTAATCGCTAAGAAAACAAAACAGAGACAAAGGTCGTTTCTCATTACCAAGTACGCAAACTTCTGACTTGCGTCCTTGTTAGTTCTTGGTAATTCTGCAAATGGAACAGCAGCGTACTCGATAGTGTCACTCAGATCGCTCTGGCTACTCCGGTTATAAAACTATATTTTAGGCTACAATAAAACGAAATATGTTATAAAACACCACTCTACCTCTTTTCATTTTCATTTAAAAAAATCTTAAACATTAATAGCCACAAAAATGTAGTTCAGGCAATGCGTACATTGAACATAATCACTGCATGTATATTTATAACAAAACGAAATATATGTATGAAATATATATGATTATCTTCACTGTAATAAAATTAAATATGACATAAAACTCAACCCTGTCTCTCAGCCAGCAGCCATATCACCCTCAGCCAAAACGATTTGCCAAGGAACAAATTATAGATTCATGAGACCAAAGATCGCCAGTTAGATATACACAAGAAGAATTGACAATTGAAATGAAATCTCATGTTTAACCATTACAGAGACATCAGAGCCAGCGGCAAACGTAGGTAGGGTAAGGCTGCTCTCGGCGGGATTAATGGTGCCTGGTGACCGACTGGATCTCACAACTCCAAAAACGGCAGATAAAATTTTGAAATAGGCGCTCATATTTGAGCTTTAAACAAGTACATTCTCGCCTGAAAAACTCTTAAAACTAAATTTCGTGACACAATAACAGTAGCATTTTTAAATTAGCCTATGTAGGTTTTCTCATCTGCTATATTGACGCTTGCTGGTTGTTGCGAGATGCATTCTGGGATACCTGGCTGTCTCAAGTCTGCACAAGTCACCTCTTGATGCATCCTCGATAAAAGGGGCGGATCAAGGACACATCCAGGGATTTGAACTATACTTGGCTAGATGTGAACTTTGAATTGGAACAGTACTTGGGCAGCGACTGATGACGATTCACAAGTCCACAAGAACACATACTGAGAAACGGCCAAAGACAACCAGGAAGTAAACAGGAAAGAGGAAGCACTGGAACAAAGTGAAAATACACTTCAAAATAAGAGTCCGAAAATACATTTAAAAAAATCGCTGTTTAATCCTTGGAATAAGATCATGACCCATTACTGTGGCATCAATTATTTTAGATGAACCCGCCTCTTAAACGTCTTGTAAAAATTATAATTTGTTGCTTTAAATGTCAGTCAGATGGTCTTTTCCTGTCTAAATGATAAGCAATGTTGTTAGTCAAAATTTGCCTATGTGAGACTAAAGTAGCGGTTACTCATCAAAAGAGAGATACAGCAATTCTTGTGTCTATGAAAGCTGCAGCCCCATTCCTGCTACGCTAATTATAATGATGAATCTGTATCTATCACAGAGGCTTAACTGAGTCATGCCCTGAGTTACGGTTAAAAAACAAAAGCTTCAAAGCCCACTAATGCCTGTCTTGCGTGCTTTAGGACCAGTCTCTGTGCTGTAGCCATCTAACTAATGACTGGAGTCGTTTTACCAAGGAGGGCCACGCTGAGCACATCCACTGACTTCCCTCGCCCATTCATCATTATACCCTGCCACTGGCTTTGATCTAGAGCTAATAAACACCTTCTTTATGGTTTATTCATTGTAGAGAGGCCTCACGTCCAGGGTAACTTGTGGGTCAATGGTTGGGTCAGTCAGAAAGAGGTGTGCACAATAGAGAAAGTGCCTGGTGTTGCATGTCAGTTGTTTTGTCTGTGCTTAAAGACCCGTAACAACCTTAATCTCACATGCCAATAGACAAACATTTAAACCAGACTTGTCTACATAAAAAGGGCTTTTCTTGACCTTACAAAGTGGTGTCAATAGATGCTTAACACAATCAATATGCTGGTAAACAAAATACGATGTGATCAATAATCACATTTCTCAGAAGAATCTGGCCACAAACGACACAATGGCTGCTTCTGCAAGCGCACACATAGATGTTGCATTAATTCCATAACTAATAATTAGTTTCATAAGCTAAAATGAAGCAAAAACTCCACTTTTAGCTTGCTGGATTGAATTTTACCAGGACTGAATTTACAATTTCACTGTGGCTGACTCTTCAAGCTGTCAAAAGTCTTTGTAATAAGGAGATGAATGCAGCTAGCTGTTAATTTCCTTTGTGGATCCTTGTATCCTAATATAATATAGGAATATTCCTCAAATGCAAAGAAAATGAGTGCTATTATAAACTGTTATACATTTCTGAAGAGATATACTGGGGGATGAGCACTTGTTTTCAATAATGTGGTACTGAGCCTCTGCGCTTCAGTGGAGTCGTATATCACCTAGCAAATGTTCTCAGTCAATAATTCATAATTTCTTTGTGAATCAGTCTTGAAAAGCTCAATACGTACTATGAATATGAATGTCCCTGAAAAAGTCTGTAGTTGTGCTTTGAACAGTGAGATGCTGATGCTTTCTCACTGACAGCTTCATCTGTTCCACTGTTGTTGTTCACAAGTGGAGAAACAGATCTACCATCCCTACAGAAAGACACTGAGAACCCCACAAACAGTGCAGGAAAAACTCAACATCTCCAAAGTCATGTATGAAGAATTAAAAATATACAGTGTCACATACTATCACATATTATAACCCACTTACAGTATACAAAAAAGACCATCTGATCATCTATCTGTCTGTCTATCTATCTATCTATCTATCTATCTATCTATCTATCTATCTATCTATCTATCTATCTATCTGTCTGTCTGTCTGTCTGTCTGTCTGTCTGTCTGTCTGTCTGTCTGTGTATGCATCTCGTTTACTTGCTAAATGCTACAGCTTGCCTCAAACAAAAACGGGGAAAGGATTTAATGTTAGTAACCTGCAAAATGTTGTAATAATTAAATAAAAATCTAATAATAATAATAAACATTTATTTGTATAGCACTTTTGATACATAGAATGCAACTCAAAGTGCTTCACAAGCATAAAAACAAATATTGGGAATACAGTTTCACGTGATATCAATATAAAAATATTCAAAAACAACTATAAAAGGTTACAGATAAAGAAATTGGAAATTCAGTTTCATCTCAATATCAATATAAAACTCCAAAAAAACTATAAGAGAATCAGAAAGTAAAATAAAAACATAAAACAACCTTACACACAACTTCACGCAATAATGTTATACTGATAAGCAACTTTAAAAGATATGTATTAACCCACTTTTAACTCTTTCCCTACCAAACACAGAATTTTCCGGGTTTCCATGTTTTCACTGTTATCTTCTGAAAGAGTACAGAATCTCTGGATCAAAACACATACAAAGAAGCAGAAACAAGCGATATTATGTGTAATCATATACATATGTAAAATAATGCGGTAACACTTTACAATAAGGTTATATTAGTTAACGTTAGTTAATGCATTAGTTAACATGAACAACACCTCTGTTCAGCATTAGTTAATCTGAACTCACACATATATTAATGCATCTATTCATGTTAACAGTGCAATTAGTTAAAATTAGTTAATGCATTAGTTAACATGAACTAACCATGAACAATGCCTGTAGCTTTACTGTTTTTGTAAGGTTATCTTACTGTACATATTTACATTAGTTTACATAGCAGTTGACACAAACTAAGGATGAACATTTCTAACACACCATCTTACTCTAAAGGTAAAAATGCTGTTGTGTACCTTATCAACATTATTTAATAAGCCATTGATTTTGGGCTGTTGGTAAACATAATTCTAAAGTGGAAACCATCTGAACATCAACGGATAGGTTGTTCATGTTTATACACACTTTACTATCATTACTTACATTCAACAAAGCATTTATTAATGGATTTTGTTACCCTTATTGTAAAGTGCACACTATTTCAACATTACCTGATGTGTTACCAACATTTGTAGACTTTTATTAACATGACTTACCATTAACAAAGCATTTATTAATGGATTTTGTTACCCTTATTGTAAAGTGTACACTATTTCAACATGACCTGATGTGTTACCAACATTTGTAGACTTGCATGAATTGCCATTAACAAAGCATTTATTATTATTTACTGCTTTGTAATGAACTTACAAATGTTAACACATCAGTTAATGTTGAAGTAGTGTACACTTGATAATAAGGTTCTCAAAAAACATTAATACATGTTGTGTAATCATGTTGATAAGGTACACAACAGCATTTTTACCGTAGAGTAAGATGGTGAATTAGAAATGTTCATCTCTAGTGTGTGTCACTAATGTAAATATGTACTTTATGTAAAAACAGTAAAGCTACAGACATTGTTCATGGTTAGTTCATGTTAACTAATGCATTAACTAATATTAACTAGTTGCACTGTTAATGTGAATAGATGCATTAATATATGTGTGAGTTAATGTTAACAAAGATTAACTAATGCTGAACAGAGGTGTTTGTTCATGGTTAGTTCATGTTAACTAATGCATTAACTAATGTTTACACCAACATTAAACAGCATATACACTCACTTAAAGGATTATTAGGAACACCTGTTCAATTTCTCATTAATGCAATTATCTAATCAACCAATCACATGGCAGTTGCTTCAATGCATTTAGGGGTGTGGTCCTGGTCAAGACAATCTCCTGAACTCCAAACTGAATGTCAGAATGGGAAAGAAAGGTGATTTAATCAATTTTGGGCGTGGCATGGTTGTTGGTGCCAGACGGGCCGGTCTGAGTATTTCACAATCTGCTCAGTTACTGGGATTTTCACGCACAACCATTTCTAGAGTTTACAAAGAATGGTGTGAAAAGGGAAAAACATCCAGTATGCGGCAGTCCTGTGGGCGAAAATGCCTTGTTGATGCTAGAGGTCAGAGGAGAGTGGGCCGACTGATTCAAGCTGATAGAAGAGCAACTTTGACTGAAATAACCACTCGTTACAACCGAGGTATGCAGCAAAGCATTTGTGAAGCCACAACACGCACAACCTTGAGGCGGATGGGCTACAACAGCAGAAGACCCCACCGGGTACCACTCATCTCCACTACAAATAGGAAAAAGAGGCTACAATTTGCACGAGCTCACCAAAATTGGACAGTTGAAGACTGGAAAAATGTTGCCTGGTCTGATGAGTCTCGATTTCTGTTGAGACATTCAGATGGTAGAGTCAGAATTTGGCGTAAACAGAATGAGAACATGGATCCATCATGCCTTGTTACCACTGTGCAGGCTGGTGGTGGTGGTGTAATGGTGTGGGGGATGTTTTCTTGGCACACTTTAGGCCCCTTAGTGCCAATTGGGCATCGTTTAAAGGCCACGGCCTACCTGAGCATTGTTTCTTACCATGTCCATCCCTTTATGACCACCATGTACCCATCCTCTGATGGCTACTTCCAGCAGGATAATGCACCATGTCACAAAGCTCGAATCATTTCAAATTGGTTTCTTGAACATGACAATGAGTTCATTGTACTAAAATGGCCCCCACAGTCACCAGATCTCAACCCAATAGAGCATCTTTGGGATGTGGTGGAACGGGAGCTTCGTGCCCTGGATGTGCATCCCACAAATCTCCATCAACTGCAAGATGCTATCCTATCAATATGGGTCAACATTTCTAAAGAATGCTTTTAGCACCTTGTTGAATCAATGCCACGTAGAATTAAGGCAGTTCTGAAGGCGAAAGGGGGTCAAACACAGTATTAGTATGGTGTTCCTAATAATCCTTTAGGTGAGTGTACATCAAAACTGTCTAATGTTACTGACTGAAATGGCGACCCAGGACAAGCTACAGGACTGTGAAGCTTTGGGGGTGTTGATGGACTCGATCTACTCCATCTATGTTTTTCTATGGTTCTGAATCCCATCCAGATGTAGTCTTTAGAAAAATTAGTTTTTGTCAGCTTTTTGCTCAAAATGTTGCATTTTTGTGAAACTTGACCACATTCAAGTGTTGATAAAAAAAAGAATGCAAGAATAAAATGATTTTTTTTGTTTGTTTAAAAGCAGAGGGTCTGTTCTTTCTTTTGATATAGTTCATGTTTAGATATTCATACAACAAAACATTCTGGAGGCCATGAGAATTTTGTGAAAATTATCAAAAACGCTGGTGGTGGCTGGCAACTTTAACATGCGCTGACGGGGAAAGAGTTGAAATATGAATGCTATAGCCTCTTTCACTTCATTTGGTAGACAATTCCAAATTTTTTGGAGCATAGTGGCTAAAAGAAGTACCACCAGATTGCTTATGATTTACTGTGTAATAGTATGTCAGAAGACAATAGTAGGATCTTAAACTATGATTTGGAACATATCTCGACAGACAGATGGAAATGTATAAAGGTACCAGATCATGCAGTGTTTTATAAACTAATAAAAGACCCTTAAAATCAATTCGTTGGTGAACTGGTAACAATGTAAGTCAATTCACACTAGTGTAATATGCTCTCTCTTTTTTAATTTCATTAGTACTCTGGCTGCTAAATTTTGTGTCAGTTGTAGCGTATCTATTAAACCCTTAGGTAAGCCTGTATAGCGTTACAGTAATTCAAATGAGATAAGATAAATGCATGAATGAGTTTCTTAGCATCATCCAAAGATAAAAAAGGAAGAGTTTTTGTCACTTGATTTATGAGACTTCAAACTCAGATCGCAGTCCAAAATTACACGTAGGGCTAAGATGCCCTTTCCAGTTTCTATCCAGTGATTTTTTTTGATCCTCAGAATACCCTGTGCACTTTCTGAAACAATTAAATCGTCCAAGCTGGTCTTTTCTGAACTATTTATTTACCATCAGAGATTCCAGTTCTCATTCTCTCTGATCGTTATTTACAAAGTGAAAATTGATGACTTTTTAAAATTTTGAGATGCTCTCTTAGATAGTATTAGGGTTAGGTCTATAATTAGATATCAAGGGAAATGCTTGCCAAACTTGGCTGTTTTTTATTCTCCTCTGCCAGGAAGTGAGTGATTTTTGATCAGCGGTTATTAATGGGCGCTCAGCCATCATTCTCCTTCTCTAGCCCTCATTTTCTAGCTTCTCATTATGATTCAATAAAGCATAGCAAACAAACGCTGAGATTCCCTTCGTGATACCTAAACCTATTATCTCAGCATCTCTGCCGTGACAAATTGGTTCAGCTGAATAAGGAAAGGAAAATATTCCAGAAAGGCTATAGTGTAGGAATGAGCATGCAAATAAAGTGCATCTGGTCAACAAAGCTTTAGCAAACTTTGAAATGATGGTTTAAAATGATGGTTTTCTTCAAAGGTTCTTAAATCCGCAGAGATCATGCAAATCATCATCAATCCCTTTTGATAAACTTGAATGGCAAAATCAGAGTCTATTGAAAGGCAGGCTATAGTCTTTTCTTTTATGCTAAATGGATGCTGCGCTACTGCGGAACACTGTCATTGATCTGAAAAAGCCCCAGTACAGTCCATCCTGAAAGAAGCACTTTAATTAATCTCATACATGAAGGCTGAAGCCGCTTTCACACAACACTTGCCGTCTGTTTGAATGGGAACTAAATCCAGTTCACAAAATTAACGTGATTACCTGCCCTTTCACAGATTTCAGAAGGCCAATTAGACTATTAGATCAATTTACGATTCACGCCTGAGCGCAACTAGTCCGCTACAGTGCACACATGCATTCGAGCATCACAAAAGAGAGGAGCGAACCTGATAATCCTCAAAACAATTGCATGATTTATGTAAGTGCAGCAGGAAGATAAACAGACCTATTTGTTTGCTCTGCTGCAGGTGCATGAGTGTGTACGACAAGGGATTTGCAGCATTGTGGTCGATGTTTCCTGCAAAGACACCAGGTGGGATGGAGAGACAGATGGATAGAAAGAAAATGTAGAGAGCAATGCTTGGGTTTGGTAAATACCTCAAAATTATTTTTCATTTCTCTAAAGACAAATTTTGCTTGTCTTTCTACTTATATGAAAGTAAAGGAATGTTCTGCATGGTGAGTAAAATTCATGTGGATATAAAACTGATTTGTATGGAAGCTTGTTTCCGCCACAGAATAAAACTTTTAAAAAGATAATTGCAACTCAGACTTTTTTTCTTAGAATTGCAAGATATAACTGACATACCATGAGCCTCAAACACCATTGTTTCCTCCTTCATATGAAAATCTTGTGCATGCAGAAGACCACTGAAAGACGGGCGAATCCCAACATAACACTGACTGAATAACTCCACTCGTGTAAGCTACTGAAATGAGCCTTGCTGTAAAACAGCCAATCAGAGCAGAGTTCAACATTATTATGCATGACTATTCCAAAACAGCCATTTCATTCTAGGGACAAATCCTAGGGTTGTAAATGGACATGTAAAACCGTATATCTGGAGTATTTTTGCCCTTACCTAAGCCACATACCTTCTATGTAGATATCAGAGAACAATTTAAAATATTGTATCAATGCATTCTATGGCACCTTTAAAAACATGTCTTTGTTTTGCTTACATCATATATCTACAAGTCAATAATGGATGAAATAATAGAAAATAACTAAAATCACTATTTCAAGTCATTACAGAGCAAACATTTAAATATTAAGACATTTATTGAACATTACACAGGGCTATAATTGTTTAGCTTTATTGCCCATATTTGTCTCTTTTCCTCTGCCTATTTCTGTGTTGTAAACAAGTTGAGATCCAGTTTGTGTGAGAGTCTGTAACATCAGAGCTTTGGGGCAGAACAAACGCTCTTTAAATGGTTGAGATGCTATCAGAGGCTAAACCCTGCTTATCATCCCCACCTTAAGTGTACAAATCAGCCCTCAGAAGACTAAGGGAAGGACGTGTGTCCAGCCCCATTATTTGCATGCCTGCCAGAAAAAAATATATAACAGGGAGTTCACACTGACAATGATTTGCTGCAACAAAGCAACCAGTTGACATTCATTTTCAATGAGTGTTGAAGGTGATTCAAGGAGACATGAGCAACAATAACTGCTGGCGATGTGACAAAGATGAGATAAATTTAACTTTATGCAAATGAGCTCACCTGATCCATCACCAGTCAACAGCCTTATATAAAAGTACTTACTAAATACTTACTAGCAACTAATAATTAAATGACCATAAGAGTGAACATTCATTAGAACATTACTAATTTATCCATGTGCCATGTCTCAAAAAATAGGTCAAGTCAGTTCTAATAGGTACAGGAGGTAAATAAAAAAATGTACACTACCATTTAAAATGTTTGGGGCTTTTAATGAAATTAATATGTAATTAGCAAGGACGCATTAAATTGATCAAAAGCGAATGTAAATGTAAACATTTACATTGATACAAAAGATTACAAATAAATGCTGTTCTTTGGATAAACCTTCTATTGATCAAAGAAGCCTGAATAAATTTGTTTAAAAAATGTTTCTTGAGCTCCAAATCAGCGTATTAGGATGATTTCTGAAGGATCATGTGACACTAAAGACTAAATTACATTTTTACACAACGTATTTTGTGCAGTGAATTTCTGAAAATGAAGTGCATGAAAATGAAAGTTAAATAGACACTGACCAAGCAAAGGAACATAGTAAACAATAGAATAAAAACAAATTATTTCCATGTTTTTTGTCACAAAATTACGTTTTATTATGTATGGAAAGTGTATACTCTCTTTCTCCTGCTCTCTCTCCCACTCAAAGCACACACCCTCGCACAGAAGCGTGTTGTCAGCGCGGCTCTGATGATTTTATCAGTAAAATAGTTTAGCAACTTAAAAGCTACATGACATTTCTCACTAGCGAGGTAATAACGACACTGTTCTTACAGTTTCGTATTACTAGATGCTCCAGCCGAACACTGTTGAGTGAGACGCACAGACTGAGCCTGAGGTAATTCACATATACTCTCTCTCTCTCTCTCTGTCTCTCTGTCTCTCTTTCAACTCACTGCATTAGTCTGCTATCAAAGGCTCAAGCCTCCATTACTAGCTCTAAAATGATATTTTGGAATTAGCAACGGAGGCTTGGGTTTAGACGTGTAAGAAATGAGTCCTACACACAAGAGCATTTTAAGGACAAAACCTGACAAATGTCTTGAAATAAATTATCTGAACATTGTTTTGAGGTGTGGTAACCGTAGTATAAGCGGAATAATTGACTCCGGGCTGTTGAATTATTGAAAAACAATGCACACCCGCTTCGAGTCGTGACCACATTACCATCTCGGGTGTGCATTATTTTTCTAATAATTCAACGGCCCGGAGTCAATTATTCCTTACTTATATATCCACATTCACTTGCTGCTCTTTAGTTTTCTATAGAGGGAAGGGCTGAACAGACTCTACTGCCTGAGAAGACTCGGGTCATTTAATGTGTGCAGCAGCCTGTTACAGATGTTATATTGGTTTGTAAGAGCCATAGTACTTTAGATAGCGCAGAGGGAGCAACACTAGTTCAGTGGAGAATCCCAAAAAAAATTATGAAGGAGGCCGGCTGTGTTATCAGACCTCACCTGGGCTCTCCGGAAGCAGTGGCACAGAAGATGATGCTGGTGAAATTGGAATCCATCCTGAAAAATTCTCCACATCCTACCCACAACGGTCCGTCCTGGAGGACCTTTAGCCACTGGCTTGTTCAACAACACTGTTATATATATATATATTTAAAAAAAAAGCACTACTGGGGAACTTTTCTGCCTGTTGCCATCAGCCGGTACAGCACTTACTTATCTCCCAGTTGTGCCCGCCCTCACATTACTTTGAGCTGTCAACCGGGCCTGAAGTAACATTGCACGTGTCTCTTTTATCTCACTCTGTGATGTCTTGCACAAGGAGGAAGACTGAGCAGTGTGTTTTGCATTTGATGTTTCTGCTATTTTGCTCTGAATTTCCCATCAGGGATCAATAATGCACATTCATTTCTTGCAAACTCTTCACACTTTCACAGAAAATAAGACAATTTCGCAAGGGAGGGTGAGATAAGACTATCCTAAGACACAGCAAAGTCAGGGTGAGTGCAGTACGTGCCCAGAAGCTTTGATAGGAACGGATGGAGAGTGATGCAAGGAAAGTCAGTTAGCAATTAAGGATCTCTAATTGAAGAATTGTAGAAAACACAGAGCAATGGTTCTCCATAGTCACATTGATCTTGGCCAAATTGAGATTTTTTTGTCCTAAAGGGATCTCATTTTGGTACTGGAACAATAGTTTAACCCCATTTGGCCTGTTAGAGTGGCCTGTAATACTTTACAGCTTCTCATGAGGGATATATCTTGTAGCTCAACTGATAAAGCATGATTACAACACTAAAGCCATGGGTTACTCTCATAATATACTACATATACAGGGAGTGCAGAATTATTAGGCAAATGAGTATTTTGACCACATCATCCTCGTTATGCATGTTGTCTTACTCCAAGCTGTATAGGCTGGAAAGCCTACTACCAATTAAGCATATTAGGTGATGTGCATCTCTGTAATGAGAAGGGGTGTGGTCTAATGACATCAACACCCTATATCAGGTGTGCATAATTATTAGGCAACTTCCTTTCCTTTGGCAAAATGGGTCAAAAGAAGGACTTGACAGGCTCAGAAAAGTCAAAAATAGTGAGATATATTGCAGAGGGATGCAGCAGTCTTAAAATAGCCAAGCTTCTGAAGCGTGATCATCGAACAATCAAGCGTTTCATTCAAAATAGTCAACAGGGTCGCAAGAAGCGTGTGGAAAAACCAAGGCGCAAAATAACTGCCCGTGAACTGAGAAAAGTCAAGCGTGCAGCTGCCAAGATGCCACTTGCCACCAGTTTGGCCATATTTCAGAGCTGCAACATCACTGGAGTGCCCAAAAGCACAAGGTGTGCAATACTCAGAGACATGGCCAAGGTAAGAAAGGCAGAAAGTCGACCACCACTGAACAAGACACACAAGCTGAAACGTCAAGACTGGGCCAAGAAATATCTCAAGACTGATTTTTCTAAGGTTTTATGGACTGATGAAATGAGAGTGAGTCTTGATGGGCCAGATGGATGGGCCCGTGGCTGGATTGGTAAAGGGCAGAGAGCTCCAGTCCGACTCAGACGCCAGCAAGGTGGAGGTGGAGTACTGGTTTGGGCTGGTATCATCAAAGATGAGCTTGTGGGGCCTTTTCGGGTTGAGGATGGAGTCAAGCTCAACTCCCAGTCCTACTGCCAGTTTCTGGAAGACACCTTCTTCAGGCAGTGGTACAGGAAGAAGTCTGCATCCTTCAAGAAAAACATGATTTTCATGCAGGACAATGCTCCATCACACGCGTCCAAGTACTCCACAGCGTGGCTGGCAAGAAAGGGTATAAAAGAAGAAAATCTAATGATATGGCCTCCTTGTTCACCTGATCTGAACCCCATTGAGAACCTGTGGTCCATCATCAAATGTGCGATTTACAAGGAGGGAAAACAGTACACCTCTCTGAACAGTGTCTGGGAGGCTGTGGTTGCTGCTGCACGCAATGTTGATGGTGAACAGATCAAAACACTGACAGAATCCATGGATGGCAGGCTTTTGAGTGTCCTTGCAAAGAAAGGTGGCTATATTGGTCACTGATTTGTTTTTGTTTGGTTTTTGAATGTCAGAAATGTATATTTGTGAATGTTGAGATGTTATATTGGTTTCACTGGTAAAAATAAATAATTGAAATGGGTATAAATTTGTTTTTTGTTAAGTTGCCTAATAATTATGCACAGTAATAGTCACCTGCACACACAGATATCCCCCTAAAATAGCTAAAACTAAAAACTACTTAAAATATTGATACAAAAATATTCAGCTTTGATATTAATGAGTTTTTTGTGTTCATTGAGAACATGGTTGTTGTTCAATAATAAAATTAATCCTCAAAAATACAACTTGCCTAATAATTCTGCACTCCCTGTATAACATACTAAATATAATTTATTCCTGTGATGGCAAAGCTGAATTTTTAGCATCTTTACTCCAGTCTTCAGTGTCACATGATCCTTGAGAAATCATTCTAAGATGCTGATTTGCTGCTCAATTATTATTTTTGCTCAATTATTAATGATGGTTCATATTATTTTCAATGTTAAAAACATTTCCCTTTCAGTCAGTCACGTTCGACGTCGGTTCAGTCGGTCACATTCTACGTTACGTCGACATCACCGACGTATTGGGATCCCAAAGACCAGTAGTGTATGTTCATTTAAATTCAGCCAATTAATATTTTGAATGCACTGTATGTTGCATTGGATAAAAGCATCTGCAAAGTGAATAAATGAAACTTACAGATTTACTTCCAAAAATCTAATTACTTTTGATTTTTATAAGAAAAGTGTTTTTTGCTAGTTTCAGCCTGACGCAGTTATCATTTTCACGTCCAGTGCCACGTTGTTTAAATAGCAAATGCTCCCATCTGTTCAACCATGGGCGTGCTGGTCTGAAAACGAGGTGTGTTCAGGCGCATTGTTGGCACATTGCTATTTTGAGGAACTGAAAACGACTGCACCATTGACCAACAAAAACCTGGTCTAAAGTCAATAGCGCAGTATGTTTTGTGTTATTTAAAGGGCGTGTTAGTAATATGCGCCTATAGACGGGTGCACACGCGTACACTCTGATTATTACACACACACAGGGACGCGCAGCAGCACACAAACATTCCAAATATTAAAAATAAAAGGATTACAATGTAAAAGATTATTATTGTGTACAAAAATATAAAAATGCCTACATGTCATAATGGTTAGTCATTGCATGCATCAGAATTACCTAATTTGCAGTAATGACGAATGAAATTGGCTACTTATTTAACCAATCGTGGCAATACACACATGTATTTAAACTGACTCGTCAGGTTGATGGTGTCAATATTCTGCCATGTAAATAGTGAATCCACCATGGTGCAAGCGCGACTGGCTTTTAAAAAGAATAGGAGATGAGACTCTGATTGGTTTATTGCACGTTACGCCCCAAAACACACCCATGACTCATTAAGAGACTAGGGACAACCCTTTTGGACCACGCATTAAAGTAGCAAAAGTGGATTCGGACACGCCCTAATGCGCTTCAAACCATGCTCTTAGATCGATAAAAAAGGCCCTTGTTCTGTAGGAAAATTTTTAGGTTTACACTATTGCCATGTCCAAGAACATGCATTTTTTAAAGAAACTGTTGCATGAACTGTACACCTGCAATATGACATGAGCAGATATTCTGTTCTAAAATAGTCACATATCTGACCGAATATATAATGAAGTACCTTTTTGCAGCTTCATTTTATCAGTATGTGTGTTCCCTCTGAATCAAACTCACAGCTTTGGCATTGCTAGCAGCATCAGTTACTGAGATACTTCACATCTACCTTGAAATACACACTGTGATCTCCAACCAGGCAATCTGTTCTTAATCATCAAGCTCTATTCACCACCAGATCATTACCTTCATATTAAACCACCACACTGAAGAAAGACCAGTCCACAACATCAGGTGTACACAACTCAATTAAAAACACTCAATTCAATCCGGTGAATTTTATGTTACAATGGAAGACATTCACCCATTATAATGGCGTCAGTGAAGTGCATCAGCCCAAACAGTGAGGAGATGCACAGTCTCAGCTAATGGTGAATATCCTGAACCTTCCAGCATCTCTGCCTCCTGACATTTATCTAATGTACTGGGGTGTTTTATTGTAGTAAGCTAAAAGTTCAACTCTGCACGCTTTAGTAAGTGAAACTGCTGCCTCTGAATACTTTCACCTTCTACAAGGATGTTTTCCTCTTTAATAATTCTGCTGCTTGATGGATAAACAATGGGTTCTGTGCTCATGCATTCACAACATTCATTATGCAAGGACACTCTCAAGGAATTTCAAATTAATCAGGAGCTGTATTACAGCTTTAACTGGGATTGTTGCATCGAGGAACAACAAATAAACTCTTAGAACCCCGATACAAGATTTGACTATGTGTGAACATGTGTGTGCCCCTGATAAATTAATGCTGCATTCTCAACTGCATTCTCTGTGCATTTAATGGTCCCCTTCAATGTTACAGGCTAAATAGATCAGTAATTAGTCGAAGAGCGGCTTTGTCTATATGTTCGCCGCAGTGAATGTGAGCTGAAATGGTGGTTTAGACTGCATGGTATCAATAGATGGATACGACTTTTAAAGGTGGTGTACAGAGAGAGAAGGAGAGATAAAAGCTGAGTGTTGCACGAAGGAGTGGAACATCAATATTCAATGGGCTCTGGAGAATCCTCTTTTGAGAATTTCTCCTCTGGACCTGAGCACACACACTTGTAACACAAACACACACACACCTGCTCATTCTCTCTCTCTCTCTCTCTGTCTCTCATTTCAGTACTGTTCACATAATCGTTGCATCTCTTAACTGCTACAAAAAAGTAGGTTGCACTTTATTTTACAGTATGCGCACTTACGTGTTCTTACAGTGTACTTAATAAAAAAAGAAAAGTACTGGTTAATATAAGGTAACTACATGGGTTAAGGTTAGGTTCAGAGTTAGTACCTAGTTATTATTGTAAAAACTATAATAAGTGCATAGTATGTACATGGGGAACAGGACCAAAAAGCATTTCTATGGTTTTCTGTGCATTTACCATGATAATACCATGGTATTATATGAAGCATCTTGGAATAAGAAAGCTATTTTGACAGTTACCATAATAAAATCCTGATTTTATTTGAAGCTCCTTAAAAACAATGTTATTTTGAACATGTACTATAGTATTACCACAGTATTATTTGAAGTACCTTGAAGAATCATGTTTTTGGACATTTACCACAATATTACTATGGTTTTATTTGAAGTTCCTGTGAATAAGAAGGCTATTTCTAAAGTTACAATGGTAAAATCACGATGATATTTTACCTTAAAAACAATGTTATTTTGAACATTTAATATAGTAAAAGCACAGTATTATTTGAAATACCTTGAATAACCCTGTTTTCTGACATTTACCATAGTAATACCATGGTATTATTTGAAGTATCTTGGAATAATAAGGCTAGCTTGACAGTTACAATGGTAAAATCAGGATATTACTGGAAGTACCTTAAAAACAGTGTTATTTTCAACATTTACTATAGTAAAACAACAGTATTATTTGAAGTACCTTGAAGAACCTTTTTTAATTTTTTATTTACCACAATAATACCGTGGTTTTATTTGAAGTGTCAGTGAATAAGAAGGCTATTTTGACAGCTACCATGGTAAAATTATGATATTATTTGTTATTTTGAACACTATTTTTGAAGGTATTTTGAACAATAATTAAGGCACTGCTATGCTCTATTGTAAATCTGTTTACTTAATTAATTATCATGGTTTACATAAATGCGATTTGTAATATTTGGAATAGTTTTTGCTGCAAAAATAAATAGGCCAATGTCTTCATTCAAATATAAATGCCAAAAGAAATCTAGTATGCGGAGCCAAGGTTATACAATGGAAATTCATAGTGCACTAGATATACACACATGCAAAGTCAAAGAAAGAACAAGTCAAAGGTCAAAAATGGTCTAATACAACAGTCTAACTTAAAAAAAAAAGCTGCTATAAAATATGAATGCGTGTTTGAAAATGCACGCCATCTGAGTGCAACTGATATTTGGGTTATGTTGTGGCTGTTACACAACCGTGTGCGGCATACACATAGACTTCACTAAAATAGAATATTATTTTATCTCTAAAACACAGTCTACACTGAAAGTTGGCAACACGGCAAAACTAGAACACTCGTTATAAGCAATTAAAGGGATAGTTCACCCAAAATTTTAAATGTTGTCATCATTTACTCCCCTCAAGTTGTTTCAAACCTGTATGAATTTCTTTCTTCTGTTGAGCACAAAAGAAGATATTCGGAACAACTTGAGGGTGAGTAAGTGATGACAAAATTTAAATTTTTGAATGAACTATCCCTTTAAGGTGTCTATTTAGAATGACTTAATACAGAGTAAAAGATATCTACTAGTGAAATTGTATATGCTGCATCCATATGCAAACTAGTACCTATTTATTACCCAGTTATTGTACATAGTATGTACATGGGGAACATGACTGTAAAATAAAGTGCTACCAAAAAGTATTTCTATAGTTTTCTGTGCATTTACCATGATAATACCATGGTATCATATGATGTATCTTGGAATAAGAAAGCTATTTTGACAGTTACCAAAATCAAGATTTTATTTGAAGTATCTTAAAAACTATGTTATTTTGAACATTTACTACAGTATTACCACAGTTTTATGAAGTACCTTGAAGAATCAAAACTTTTTGTGACATTTACCACAATATTACTATGGTTTACTATGGTTCCCCTGAATCAGGAGGCTATTTTGAATTACCATTGTAAAATCATGATGATATTTTAACTTAAAAATTATTTTAGAACATTTACTAGAGTAAAATCTAGTTTTGACAGTTACCATGGTAAAATTGAAGTACCTTGAAGAACCATATTTTTGGAAATTTACCACAATAATACCATGGTTTTATTAAAAGTGTCAGTGAATAAAAAGGATAGCTTGACAGCTAAAAAAATCAAAACCAAAATAATTACTCATACACACTTTGATCATACACACCTTCTACAAACAGTTCTGCTCATGCTTATCTATTTAACAAGCTCCAAGCAGTACCTCAAACAAAAGTTTTTCTTTGAAAAGATTTGATATCACAAACTTTGCCAAATCCAGTAAGGCAGGTCTCAAATGTGCTCAAAAGTTGGCAATTTCAGCTTGTGCTTGCCATTTTTTTTTTTCTTTTGGGCAATAGAGCGCGGCAGTGATGGCCCACTTTTTCAACATTCTTGGTATTTCCTCAAAGTATTTTTCCCATTTTCATTTTGTTCACAGTTTTTTCAAAAAAATATTGAATAAATGACTTCTGAGTCATCAGTTCAGAGATGAATCACAAAATTAACAAAACTCTGATTGAAGCAAAAAAAGTATATGAAAATCAGGAAAAATGACAAATGTTCAAGGCTGTGTACTTAACGTCTTTTAAAAGAGAATTAACTCTTTATGCCGTTCACAATGACTCCTGAAAACAGCCCATGAAGCATTATGAATGTAATATCCCCAAAAAAATCTTAAGGATTATGTGACACTGAAGACTGGAGTAGCCTAATGATGGGAAATAAATTATATTACATTTGAAAATAGGAATAAAATATAAAACAGTTATTTTAAATGATAATAATATATTACTGCTTTTACTGTATTTATGTCAAAATACAGACTTAGGGCCCTATTTTAACGATCTGAGCACATGGTCTGAAGCGCATGGCGCAGGTGCACTTAGGGCGTGTCCGAATCCACTTTTGCTAGTTTAATGATGGAAAAACGGCAGGTGCGTGTTCCAAAAGGGTTGTCCCTAATCTCTTAATGAGTCATGGGTGTGTTTTGGGCATAACATGCAATAAACCAATCAGAGTCTCATCTTTCATTCCCTTTAAAAGCCAGCTGCGCTTGCACCATGGCGGATTCACTATTTACATGGCGGAATTTGCGAGTGGAAAGACTGAACGCTTCTCCAGAGAGGAATCTTTTATTTTTAATATTTAAAAATGTTTGTGTGCTGCTGCGCGTCCCGGTGTGTGTATAAGCAGTGTACACGTATTGTGCACCCATCTATAGGCGCATATTACTAACACACCCTTTAAATAACACAAAACATACTGCGCTATTGACTTTAGACCAGGTTTTTGTTGGTCAATGGTGCAGTTGTTTTCAGTTCCTCAAAATAGCAACGCACCAACAATGCGCCTGAACACACCTCGTTTTCAGACCAAGCACGCCCATGGTTGAACAGATGGGAGCGAGTTAATTTTGCTATTTAAACAACGTGGTGCTGGGCATGAAAATAATAACTGCGTCAGGCTGAAACTAGGAAAAAAGTGTTTGGATAGGGCCCTTGATTACTTAATTACTGATGTTTTTAACTGAAGCTTATACCAACTATACTCACGATACAGAACCTGTAAACGTTTCTACAGAATTGTTAAACACCAATGTCTCTATGGAGAAAACAAATAGGGATTTTTACTTTCCAGAAATTAACTGTTGCACTCTATATACATGACATGAACTGTAGGCGTCCCGTATTACTGTATGTCATGTTATATCTTCTTAATGCATTTTACTTTACTCTTTCCTAGGCAGAGTTAAGGACTGAGTCACTCCTGCAATCTGAACTCTTAATGATCATAATCTCCATCCGGCGAACCACAATCCCACTAATGCTGAATCCCACCTGCCGCTTCCACTCTGACTGTGGCGGGGGTCGTAATAAAGCAGACCTCATTAAGAGCACGTTTGCTTCCTGTGCACCATGGGCTGCCTGTCCTCGACCTGTTTTCCTCCTCTTTCTCTCTTTGTATATTTTTAGTCTTGTTTCAATCTCGTAGTGTTTTAATTTCAGCTGGCATCCTTGAAATTAGAGGAGAGATAAAAGAGACCCAGCGCTATGTTAATATCTCTTTGAAGATGAGTCGAGTTGGACGTAGAATCCCTGGCTTTTCTCCTCCTGAGCGGAATATCGAATGAGGCGATCCTGCCTCGTCAGCTCAGTCAAGACGTGAACATGAAAACAGCCCCTCTCCCCTTCCATCCATCCATCCATCATGTGGCTATTCGCCTCCTTTATTTATTTACCCTTGCGCCGAATTACCTCGACTTTTTCTACAAAGGCGCCTCTCTTTCTGCCTGCCTGCTTCGATTCGTCGATCTTCCCTGTCCTTGCGTGTCACTCGGGTCGGTGTGCGATGTGATGGTTTACCGTCTTAAGCCCCATTACTTCTTAATGGCCATGATATATTTGAAAATAAACCCTGGAGCCAGATCTCTGCACTTCTCTGGTAAATAGGCCAACACATACTGGACTTTAACAAGACATGCATGAATATTCACACTGCTACAGTCTTTGATCAGATTCCTGGCATCTCGTTCTCCTCCACCCGTTCTTTCTATCCATTTCTCTCTCCTTCTCAAGCACACAATCGCTCATTTCTTCTCCATCTCTCCTTCTGACACACTTGATCTATTCCAAAATTTGTGAGCTGCCTCGCTGTCTGCATCCTAACTGAAACGGAACCTCATAAGTGACGCTCTCGGCAGCGACTCAGCATGACACATATATACTCCTCACACGATGCCCACAGGACACTCCACTCAAAAATTGATGTTGGCATGTTACTAAACTAGCATTGCAATTGTCTAATAAGCATACTACTTTTTTTTCAGCCAATCCACTTTGATCTAATATCCTGAGATTCTACGTTAATATGTCAACAATTTACCAACACATGTTCACAGTTTTTTTTTTGGTTTGGTTTCATAGTTGGTTAAGTTGTAGGTATTCAATATACAGGTGGACAAAAAATAATAATAAATAAATATATAAATTATATATATATATATATATATATATATATATATATATATATATATATATATATATATTTTTTTTTTTTACAAATAAAATCTTTATTAAATATTCTTAAATGTGACCCTGGATCACAAAACCAGTCATAAGTCGCATAGGTATATTTGTGGCAATATCCAACAATATATTGCATGGGTCAAAATTATCGATTTTTCTTTTATGCCAAAAATCATTAGGATATTAAGTAGATGTTCTATGAAGATATTTTGTAAACTTCCTACTGTAAATATATCAAAAATGTATTAGTAGTAGTAATATGCATTGCTAAGGACTTCATTTGGACAACTTTAAAGGCGATTTTCTCAATATTTCGATTTTTTTGCACCCTCAGATTCCATATTTTTGAATGGTTTTATCTCTGCCAAATATTGTCCTATCCTAACTAACAAATCTCAATTTAAAAAAAATTACCTGTATGACTGGTTTTGTGGTCCAGGGTCACAAATACATTTAAACCCCTTAACTGTCACTGTCCCATTAGCGGGCCGCTTGGTGCCTTTTTCATATCACAAATTTTAGTAATCATCATAAATTAGATATAATTCGAAAGCTTACTCAAAATTTATCCTGTGAAAACCGTTTTGAAATTGGAGTGGTGACAGTAATGAGTCCCACGAGTCCCACGGAGGAGCTCCGGAAGAATAAAAGGATGAGTGATGAGGACCAGGCCTGGACTATTATGTTGTGTTTTATTACGTTTACATGCAGCAGTCGTCCATGAGGGACTGTCGCTTTACTTACGTTTTGTTGTTTGTTTATTTTATGATTAAATGTTGATCGTTCACCGGTTCCCGCCTCATTCTTCCCTGGGCCTTTAAAACTTGCTACACTACCATTCACAACAGCCTTCATGTCGGAAACATGCCTAAAAATGCTGTCTAGATAGGCAGTTCTCAAGTGTTTAGAAAAGAGCTTCAGTCTGCGTTTACTAATCTTGTCTTATCAGATCTGCTTGTTTAGCGCTCCGTCCCGATAAACAGCCTGACATGAGGAGATCAGCGTGAGACGAGAAACCCCAGAAGAAAACCTTAACATGTCGGCGCACGCTGTACAGCTCTTTACATTTAACATGACAAAAGCATGGGTGGCGTCAATAATTGACTGTCTATTTCTAAGACATGATGATGAATTCAGCCTTCCCTGCGGTTCACACATTCAATTTTACTTATCTCGAGAGTGGCTATAATTAGCACCATTTAAGTATTTTAGACTGGTTGGTAGGGATGGGTGGTATGACCTCAATCACACTACTATAATATGGCATACATATTGATGATATAGTTATTTGTGCTGGTAATTTAATAAAGAAAACGTTATTTATACTGTATATTCAGTAGATGTAAATATTTTCAAATAACTTAAGAGGTACTATTAAAGGTACAGTGTCTAATTTGATCATTTTTACTTTCAATTTAGAACTTGATGGACATGAACATGAGTATTGTGTGGTGTTTACAGATAGGAACAACTAATAAATTAACTTCATATAAACCAGGATAAATAGCAAAACCCTTGAATGACTTAAATGTTAAAGGCACAATATGTAAGATTTTTGGATTAAAATATCCAAAAACCACTAGAACAATGTTACATATTTTGTTGATTTGTGTACTTATATTATCCCAAATGTTTCCAAGAATGTTTAAATCCAGAGAAATAAGCAATTTTAACCAGGACATGGACCGTGTCCACTGTCCATGCATTGCCTATCAATGACATCATACCCGCGTTACCCTCGATTTCCGAAAAACTATGGAAACACCAAAGACGCTTTAATATATTGTGTGTTTTATTAGACGGGTGAGTAACTGTTTGGATACATTCATCAACAGTAAACAAATCATTGTTATATAGTTCAACACAGTTAGTCATATTGTTTAAATCTTGTTTTCTTGATTTACAGCGAGTACCATGTTTTACCACACCTAATATCGATCTATCTTACTGCAGTGTGCAACAAGTGTCTCATAGTAGCCGCCGAGCGAACGCACAGAGTAGCATTATAACATAACTTTCAACACACTCAAATGTATCTAATATGATGAAACAGTGCTGCGTTATCCCACATACACATGAGCGGAAGAAGCAGAAGCGGCGACTGTGGCATAATAAAAGCTCTGCGAAATCAAGGCGTCATCAAGCTACGCCTTTGTTTTGAATAAATGACCTCTAGCAGTGAAAAATTACATATTGTGGCTTTAACAGAATTGTAATTTTTTTTGTGAACAAAAGGTTTTTACAGTAGTTTATATATATGTTTACACCTTTTTCATACATATAAATGATAGACATTTTAACTGTAAAAGACTGCAAAAATGCAACAGTAAAACCTGTTAGTAGTTCCTGTACTATACACAGAGAAAAACTTTAAAAGATCTAACCTTACATTTTGTGCAAGTAAAAAAGTTCAATACTGTACCATGTTTGGAAGTAAAAATAACATTCTCACAATTCCCTGTGTGACGCTTTACATTTGATGTTGTTTATTTTTATAACTATGTTTCCTCTTAGTTTTTTTTTTTTTTTTCTAATCAGCTGTGCACATTAGGGTTTTATGTTATATCTTATGTTGTTAAATGAATGTTTATTGCATTATTTTAGTGTCATGTGTTTTACCATGATTGTGTTTTGTATTTGTGTGCATGACACTGTGCACCTTCTATAGTATTTACCTCAGCTTGTGGAAAAGCTATCATTTTTTCTCTTTGCCACTAGCGTTATTATGGTGGATATCAGTATATGTTAAAAGTTCGAAACAGATTTAGGTAGCAACCTGGCTTAAATTGTAAAATCCACAGGTTGTTCTGTATGTTATATTTTACTGTATTTTTTATAGAATTATTCTGGCAACCACGTCTGCTTTTTTATGCTTTACTATAAAAGTAAGACCTTTTTTGCCATAAGCTATGTATCCACACTATCATGGAAAGTTACAAAAGCACAATTTCTCACTTCAGAGTTCAAGACAGAACACTGTACACTGTACACACTGTATGTACGAGTACACATGGAAACACAAATCCCACACAGCAGCGGCATGCATGTTGGCATGAAAACACACACACACTCTCGCCCCTCATTTTCTCTGAAGCACACTAGGCTGAGGGTGTAATCGCCAGTTAATTACTCTGCTCTTGACCTGTGAGTGAAACGAGTCGCTTTGGTGCTGCTATCTGTATAAAATGCATTAGTTCAAGCTTTCTCTAATTGCTTTAATTAGTCAAGAAGGAAGGCCTGATCTGCTGCTAATTGATAACGGTTTAAATAGAACGGCAAATGGTTGGATAATAATGAGATTTCCTGACGAATTTGGTGAAATACTTGCAAATTACTTGGAAATCCAAGTTTTGTCTATCTATCTATCTATCTACTCATTATTTGTTATGCAGTGCTAGAGAAAATGGTCACCATAAAGAAAAAAGGTGTTATTGATTTTTTTTGCACAGCTCATATGAGGATGAACAGCCGAAAAAATAAACTGCAGAAAAGAAGGGAGCCTGAAAAAAAAAGGAAATGTGTGATGACTAAGAACATCTGAGCTTCACAGTCGTAGGTGTTCTTGTTTGCATATACAATATTTCTCACCAAATTTTCTACTCACGTCTCTCTCTCTCTCTATCCCTCTTTCTCTGTAGCAAGGTCTCCAGGGAGAGGGAGGTGTGTGTGTGTGTTTGTGTGTGTGTAACTGCGGGTGTATGTTCACCTGTCTGATGTGGGCCAGGTGCTCACCGGCCTCATGTGTTTGTGGCTCTCAGTCTGTTAAAAACGCAGTGGGATGCAGCTCTGCTGTGCCGCACATATTCAATCTGCTTAAAACTTTTTGCTGGGAGATATCAGACACAGCAAGCCAAAAACACAAAACCTGTCAATTAAACATAACACTGCTATAATTAATGATTAACTTTAATTGGCAGAACTCATTTGAGACTGAACAATCAAAAGACATTATTAACTTCGCTACAGACATCTATATATTACATATTGCTTGTTTTTAACAGACAAAGGGCCAGATTTACTAAACAGGGCAAATTAGTGGGAGAGCACAATTCCATACAAACGCAGATGGGAGTGGAAAGTTCAGCACGTGATCTACTGACGACGAGCACATTAAAGCAACGCAATCTACCAAGAGCAGCGCAAATTAGTGTCTGTTTTTTTGGGCGTTAAATAATGGCGCAAATTGACGAGCACACACAATAGTAAATCACCTTGCATGATTCATTTTAATACTCTCCTCCCAATAATTTTGCGTCTGAAAGGGAAACTCCTACAAATGCATATGCAATAAGATCCGCCGCAAAAAAAAAACCTGTCCATACCTTCTCAGCGCTAATTTCTCACTGCGTGTCTTTGGTAAATCCTGACAGTAGTTTTTTAACTTCAAAAGAGGGGTTGTGCTGGCACAAGCTGTTAGTAAATCTGGCCCAAAAAGTCATAACTTCAAGCAACAAAAAAAAAAACCTTCAAGTGTAAAAAAAAAACGGAGTGTATTTACACTATGCGCAAATAGGCCACCTTGTTGGCAGAGGGTGTTTACACTAACTCCGCCCACTGATGTCTGGTTGGGCCAAACTAAATTACGGAATGTTAACAGTAGCAGTAAAGCACGTGGCAGGAAGTTTTGACGCAAATCGACCCGAGTTTGATTCTGCCTTTTGCCGAACTCGCACTACTCCCATTTCCCATCACATATCAGATCGGAAAGAGGCATTTATTTTCAATAAATATGAAGAAAATATTCGAAAAGTGGAAATTTACATAGTGCAAATAGAATCTAGTTTTAAGCTCATTTCAATTATCATATATATTCAAGTAATGTAGTTGATATAATTTAGTTTAGTAATTAAATTTATTTGGATATTTATTTGAAAATTTTGTGTCCCCAACTGAGCAAGCCAGAGGCGACAGTGGCAAGGAACCAAAACTCCATCAGGTGTCCTAATGGAGAAAAATAAACCTTGGGAGAAACCAGGCTCAGTCGGGGTGCCAGTTCTCCTCTGGCCAATTAACAAACAGTGTATGATTATTATTTTGGCAGCCTTATAGGTCAGAAGTAATATTAGATTGGATTATTCGAAAGATCGAAGGCATCACACCGGGTTTATTGAGGATGGCGTGTCAATTAAACAATTATTAAATAGGAATATTCGAAATATCGGAGTCATCACGCCGGAGATGGATCCATTGAGGATGCCATGTCGATGAGCAATTTCAGAGGGTAGACTAATTGACACGGTGTTAATTGACACATTGAAGACATTTCTCTGTATATAGAATTTTTTTGGCATTAAGGGTTCTTTAAAATTGAGTTAAGGGTTCTATTTAGAACTTAGAGTGTAGACTTTGGTAAATCACGCCGTCCAAAACGCATTCAAGTCACATGACAATCTGGCCAGTGTTGCCAAGTATAAATGAAATATGCATATCTAATTAGATAGCAATCTGATTGATCAAGATGCATGAAGTGACTGAAGCGTAAACATCCCAGAAGTGACAAGAGCTGTTTTTAAAACTCAAATATCTTGCCTGAGCACCACAGTTCAATGTCACAGCAAATGCTCTAGACTACTTATACTATACTATACATTGGTTAAACATTCCTGTACATTCACACAATTTGAGACTCAGTATTATGTACGGTAAAGGTTTAGACAGGAATCACAACAGGTACAGCAATACAACAATTGATTTATCTTCCTGTGGAAGGTGGTACTTTATCTGTTGACACAGGCTGAAGCTGTTAAATAATAATAGCTGCCTGAGGAACGATGCTGGCTATTTAAATAAATAAATATATAAAATCCATCCACAAAGCTGTTTAGACATGATGAGAATGAAATGGATTCATTCTAGAATAATTCTAATTTGAATGACAATGGCAGATTGTTCACATGCTGAAAATGAGGTGTTGACAGTGGACATGTCTTTCGTTCTCTGATGTTGATTATTGAAATAATTGTGTTTCTTGGAGACTTGAACAGACAGTTAAACAGAAAGTGAAACACCAGCTGCATACCTTTCCTTTTGTCAGTACATTTAGAAGAATGGGTGACCTTTGAGCTTAAAAACCCATTAACAAACACACAAACAAAAGCTTATTCTAAAGCTCATGATTGGACCAGCTTCCTTTTGTGACATGTGGACAAACAATGTCATTCACTGTTGGAAAATCCATAAAACTGTACCAATGCCAAGTTTTCTGAGACAGATCTATAACCTGTCCTGCCACCACGTCCTCGCCTGCCCTCGTGAGACTTGAGCGATGGGCGATAACATTATCATAGACATTCCACCAGGGAGAGTATGGTCACATTTAATTTGCCATGTTATAATAACAATAATAATCTGCACAAACCACACCCAGACCTGTCTTACTAGCTGGGATACGGTCACACACGCCCGCGCACACACACACACACTAGACCTTCAAGTCAGCATAAAACATTTGCAACACATACTTCCATAATGTGATGACTGAAACTGGATATTCAAGAAGAAAAATATGTAGGACAGGAATTGTTTTTATTTACTTTATTTATTTATTTTATTTTTTTGAGAAACACAGAAAAAACATTTTTGTATGTAATATAAATAATTAAAAAAATATTTTTTCTAATAAATAAAACATATTATTATTATTATTATTAAATATGTAATATAAAAATGGTAATATATACAATATTAATATATAATATATACTAAAATGCAAATATATGAATGTTTATGAAAATACTAATATATACTAATAATTATTTTATTTTTTATATATTATTTAAGTAATTGTATATACTTACATACTATATATATATATATATTTAAAAGTACTTAATATAAAGATATATTAAAAAATTTAAATAATATTTTATATTATAATATTTTAATAATATTTATAATATTTTTAGTATATGTATTAGTTTTTTTTTATTTTTTATAAATTATAATATTATATATATATATATATATATACACACACACATTTGATTTATTTATATATTTACATATTTATATTATAGTGCTGTCAATCGATTACAAAAAACGCGTATTTTTAATTAATAGTGATCACATTCATTGAAATGATGAAAGATTCAAAATAACATCAGGAATATGTAATGTGTAAAGTCAATGTGGTCCATTTTGATTTCTTGTTGACTTTAACATCCGTACCCTTATCGACTACTTCACCTGCCCCTACATCTCTCCCTTTCACCCCGCTTGCAGTGGATTTGAAAGCCAAGCACTGGATTTATCGAGCTGTTTTTGACCCCATTAGAGGTTTGAGAAGAGCTGAGCGATTTCACCTCCCCTCTCCAGCTATGTGGATATAATCTCCTAATTACTGGAAGTCTACGTGATGTTTCCCAACCCTGCAGTTATCTGGCTTTTTTAGTGTATGTGCATGTGTGTGTTTCATTAAAAAGGACTTATGAAGTACTAGCATCTGATGTTGTGTTTAGAGAGTTCATTAATGGCATAAAACATGCCAGTGTTTCATTCATTAGATGTTTGTCATGTTTATCTTTGGCTTAATGGTAATTTTGTGAATGAGCTGTCTTTTACTTTTACTCCTCTCTCTCAAGATTCAAGCTCCAATAAAAACCACAGATGAAATCTCCTGAATCTCTCAATTGTTTCTCCTAAATAGAAATAAGATTAAATGTTCTCATGAGGTAAAAAACAGTAACCTCACAAGTGTCTCCTCACAAGTGATCTCAAGGTCTCAAACTGTGCTCAGATTTGGAAATGCCAATTCACGTGTGTACAGTAGAGGGTGCAGCTCAAACAAACCTTTCAGCTGTGCTGCCATTCTGGATAATGGAAGACTAGGACGCAGGAGAAAATTTGTTTTGACACCACCCATAAAAACAAAATATACTAAATTTTTTTGGTGCAAGTGATATTAGTAAATGCATGCTAACATTTATTCTAAAACTAAAATAACCCTCATGTTTACACACAACGCCTCTGCAATTACGACTCAATAAATGGGAAAACAAAGTAACTTGAGTTACTTATTTGAAAAAGTAAAAGATATTTTGTTGTAAATTTTATAAGTAATGCGTTACTTTACTAGTTACCTGAAAAAAGTAATCTGATTATGTAACTCAGGTTACTTGTAATGCGTTACCCCCCAACACTGGTTGTGTTTGTTTCATGTTTGAGAATAGATGATTTCTTTTCCTCACTGGAATTCCTACACCACTTAATGTGTATTATTTAAAACAACATTCGGATGCAATAAATACTATAGTGTGTACTTAAAGCCTGTCAATCAACAGAAGAGTGCCACCCTCAGGCTGAATAATGCAACCTCTGCCAAAAGTGTTCTGCGTGTCTTCGAGAGGCTGCTCACTGCAGAGCCATGGGTGGCGCTTACGTCTAGTTCCTCCTCTAGCTACACGTAAGCTCCACCCATTTGAATGTAACACCCTAACCCTACCTATAACTCTATCCCTCCACCCCATTAGACGTCCAGAGAGGTGGAGCTGGACTTCAGCGAGGACCACTTGGTGTGTTCAGCAATTACAATATAAAGCTTGCAAAATATTTATCATAAACTGCCGCCAAGACCCAGAATCTGCCCTACTTAAATTTACAGTCAGGAGCTGCTACTAGATTCTTTACACACTTGGGAAACAATGTGTTTTTAATTTGTGTGTGGTTAGGGCATAAGGTCAGAAAGTCTAGTTCTGTTTCTATCTCATTTTGTGTGCAGTAAAGAGAACAGTCTGCCCGTGTCTGTCTGTACCTGTCTGTCTCTGTGCAAAGGCCGTGTTCGTGGAGTCTGTACACTGTCAAGGCTTTTCTTGCATCAAGGCTGGTGACAGTAGACAGCTTCTCCACTGTACATTCTCTATTTAATGAAAGATAGCATTCTAGTTGACTGTTTTGTGCAAATGTTGTATCCATTGGGTTGGTTCTATTGGCTCTAACAAGTAACCAATCAGCCCTAGCAACCACTCTAAAAATCCTAGAAACAAGCATAGCAGCACTAACAACCACCAATAATACATTAACTAATACCTAATCTGGAACATCCTAGCATCACTAGGGCTGTGCGTCCACCAAAGCATTTTTAGCCAGCTGAAAACGCCAGTGCTCTTCTGAAAACAAGCGCTTGAGGGCGCTTCGGCAGTTGAGATGTTATCTGTGCTGTGACACAGAATATCTGTTGAACTGTTACTAGTATCTGATTTTGCAAATAGTTCGTTTCTGAATATAAAAATGTTGAGATAATGTAACATAATTGCTCTGGCACTCGTTTTGGATGAAGAGATGTGCTTCTTGTTGTCATTCGTTATCATTATTCGTTGTACAAGCAGAATGTGACGATTGGTCAGTGTGGTATTAGTCCCGCCCCTCCTCCACTGTGATTGGATGGCTGGGTACAAAGTGACAGTCATGAGTGCTGTGTTTTACCCAAGGTTGAACATATCTAAACATTTCCAGTAAAAATATCCAAATACTCTTAAATCAATATACATTTAATTAAAAAGCAAAATGACTTCAGATATAAGTCTTGTTTTCTGAAAAAAATATGAGGTAATGAAATGAGGTAAGAAAACCAATGAGTTAAGAAAAATGATCTTGTTTTCCCTTTGAATTAGGCCACATCCACACAAAGCCAGAGTTTTCCCTATCCAATCTTTTTTTCCTCCTAGTTTCAAGAAATAGCTGCATACACACGAAACCACTGAAACCGACTCAAAACGATGTAGTATACATGCCAGGCCAGTATGTGGCGCTGTAATTCTGCCACAGAAATACACTAAAAACGGAGAAGAAGAGTTGTGGCTAGAAGGGGTAAAGCAATGGTAGGAAGTGAGGCAAAATCTCACAATAAAATAACAATAAATAAATTTGCTACTTACCAGATTATGTTTTATTAACGCCTACAGGCTCCAAAAATGCTGGATCCGTGTGGACGAAACGCTAATACGATACAAATTTTTTACGTATACATCTAAACGCGTCTCCGTGTGGATGGGGCCTTAATTGTAATTTTCTGACACCATTGGCAGAATTGTTTTCTAGTAATTTTGCTTCTTAAGTAAATGTATCTAGATTTAGATATTTTTTTCTTGTTTTAGATATTTTAATAGAAAACAAGACAAAAATACTAAACAAGAAAAACATGTTTTGCAGTCTAACAACCACCAAGAAAACCCTAACAACCACTTAGCAACCACCCGGAACACACTAGAAACAGCATAGCAGCACTAACAACCACCCAGAATACCCTAACAACTACCTACAGTATCAGCCACTCAAAACATCCTAGCAACAGCATATCAGCTCGATAAACCACCAAAAACACCCTTACAACCACTCAGCAACCACCCGGAACACCCTAGAAACAGCATAGTAGCACTAACAACCACCAAGAATACCCTAACGACTACCTACAGTATCAGCCACTCAGAACATCCTAGCAACAGCATATCAGTTCAATCAACCACCAAAAAACACCCTAACAACCACTTAGCAACCACCCGGAACACCCTAGCAACAGCATAGCAACAATAACAAACTCCCGAAACACCTGAATTGTGTTCTTGAGTTTTGCCGAGGCCTAGAAAAGAAGAGGCCTTTTGTTTTCTTCAGAAACTTGGAATTGTTTTGACTTTTAGGCACGGTTCCACAGACAGGGCTTAAATTAGCCAGGATTAGACCTTAGTTAAATTAGGACATTTAAGTACTTTTTATAAATGTGCCATAGAAAAAACATTACTGGTGTGCATCTTGAGACAAAACAATGACACTGACATATTTTAAGGTATGCCAGTGCATGTTGCTTTCAGTTATAACAGCTCAAACATGCATTTTAGTCTGGGACTATAGGCTCAAGCATCATCTAAGGGGTTAGAGTTAGATTTTTCATTCTTTTTCATTCAATCTTATGTCTGGACTGATACATTTGAAATAGCCCAGAATATCTGCATTGAGTTCATCTCATTCACTCCCCACAAGCACCCTTTACTATGTGAACAGTGTATGAAAAATCACCCATAACAATGATGCCATTAGTCCTATCAAGGTGGTTATCTCCATATTCGTGTCAAAGTCATTTGCTCGGATCCAGTGAAACATCCATGTTGTTTCTCACTGTCAGACGTTGCCTTCTCGTCTGCCTCATTCCGGTCCTCTCCAACCAGACGAATGACGGTATGAATATCTTTTTCCATGCAGGCCTGCCTCCTAATGTAGACACATTGCTTGTTTCAAACTAAACTTATGATGAAATACAAGATCTTTTGTCTTCTATTCTGTTTTACACTTTTTTGTTGTTTCATTTCATTATAGTATTTTTTTTCTCTGATGAGTATATCAACCATTCACTTTGTGCCTTTGTTTCTCTGACTAGCCATTCGTCTGTCTCTCTCTCTCTCTCTCTCTCTGTCGATCTGTCTGATTCTTTTTCTATCTTACTACTCATTGATTTTTTCTTTCCTCAAAAGAAAAAAATGTCTAAGATAAGCAATACTTGCACTTCTGAATTGTATTAAAAGGCAGTGTAAAATTAATCAGTATTTTGTTGTTCTAGAAAGAGAAAAAAGAGATATATCTAAAGAGATATACTTATTTAAAGCCAGAAGAAGCAAAAAGATAAACGGTTCTTCTTTGTCCATATTTGATTAAATTCTCAGTGTTATTCAACAGTATCAGTTAACACAGAAAGAATCAATATCAGTGTGATACACTAAGGTTTTATGTGATATCTCAAGTGAGTTTGTTTAGCTATGAATTTAGTCTCAGATCCAAACAAGAATCAGTTCTTTAGCAACGATAGTCTAATGTAAAATGATACGGTGTTTGACTGTGCCTTATCTCCATCGCATCCTTGAACTCTCTGAGTGTTTGGCATGGCAATAGATATGACAATGTTAATATGTTTGGTCTTGGCGGAATAGATCTGTTATTGGTCTGATTATTGCTGCTGCTGCAGAGCAAGTACGGGACTTTCTAATGCCATACACGACACGCTGCTGTGAGCAAGTAAGACATGCTGCTGCTGTACAATATATGAGTAGCAGATCTATACAGGTGGAGCTGGGGAAGGTGCAGGGTTTTTGAAAGTGAGTTGCAAAACCTACAGAAAATGCCAACCAATATTTGAAGGCTGAGCAGCGAGCTCATTGGCTACTGATACAGCAGGAACCAATCAGCTGTGCCCTATAAAGAATGATGTGATTGCAAGCAGATTAAGTTAAGGACCTATCAGCCTGCGCCATCTAGAGTTTCATGACAGAACTTCATATATGTGAATCTCATTGAAAAAAAAAAACATGTCTTCAAAACCAAAAGACAACAAGAAATTATATTTTGCATAATGAAAATGAGGTCCATTAAGTTTTATTACATTTTTTCATGAAAATTAAACATGGATAATAATTCCCCCCACAAATTCTGATTATTGTAGTAGATTGAGATAAAGATTTTAAATATAAAAACTGTGATTCTCATTAGATTAGATTCACAGTACTGCAATATAATTATCTGATCATTTTTAATATATATATTTTTTTTATTAATACAGTAATAAAGGTTTATTATTATTTTATTATAGTTTTTTTATGTATTGCATACATGTAAATATAGGGAAAAAATAAATCAGACTTGATTTTTTTATGAAACATATATTTTCTTAGTTCTTTCTTGTGATTTTGGTGTGATACTGTATATAATCCAGACATATTCTTGATAAGTAAAACATACACTATATTGCCAAAAGTATTAGGTCACCCCTCCAAATCATTGAATTCAGGTGTTCCAATCACTTCCATGGCCACAGGTGTATAAAATCAAGCACTAGGCATGCAGACGCTTCTACAAACGTTTGTGAAAGAATGGGTTGCTCTCAGGAGCTCAGTGAATTCAAGCGTGGTACCATGATAGGTTGCCACCTGTGCAATAAGACCATTTGTGAAATTTCCTCACTACTAAATATTCCACGTCAACTGTTAGTGGTATTATATGATGTTTTATTAACAAGGTTCGGGAGGAGCACGATCAGATAATCGACACAGGTGGAGAGCACTCAGCTAATCAACAACAAGAGGTATATATACGCAGCAGTCTTACCTCTGTTTCGTTGACAGTTTATCAGCATCCCTCCACCACCCCTTCTCCACTTTGTTCCTTTCTAGTTCTAACCACTTACATACACCGGGGGGTATTCTGGGTTCGGGCCAAATTCCGAGCTCAAAGCCCTCCCCCCGGACAGCACACCAAATACGCATTTAAATCTGTTCTCCACACATTATATGTAAGTGTGAACTCGTGAAAACAAAGTAGAAGTTTCTCTGGAGTGACGAATCACGCTTCTCTGTCTGGCAATCTGATGGACGAGTCTGGGTTTGGCGGCTGCCAGTAGAACGGTACTTGTCTGACTGCATTGTGCCAAGTGTAAAGTTTGGTGGAGGGGGGATTATGGTGTGGGGTTGTTTTTAAGGGGTTAGGCTTGGCCCTTTAGCTCCAGTAAAAGGAACTCTTAATGCTTCAGCATACAAATACATTTTGGACAATTTCATGCTCCCAACTTTGTGGGAATAGTTTGGGGATGGCCCCTTCCTGTTCCAACATGACTGCACACCAGTGCACAAAGCAAGGTCCATAAAGATATGGATGAGCGAGTTTGGTGTGGAGGAACTTGACTGGCTTGCACAGAGTCCTGACCTCAACCTGATAGAACACTTTTGGGATGAATTAAAGTGGAGACTGCAAGCCGGGCCTTCTCATCCAACATCAGTGCCTGACCTCACAAATGCGCTTCTAGAAGAATGGTCAAAAATTCCCATAAACACACTCCTAAACTTTGGGAAAAGCCTTCCCAGAAGAGTTGAAGCTGTTATAGCTGCAAAGGGTGGGCCAACTCCATATTAAACCCTACGGATTAAGAATGGGATGTCATTAAAGTTCATGCGCATGTAAAGGCAGACGTCCCAAACATTTAGGCAATATAGTGTATTTAAACACTTACAATATAGTGTATTTAAAAGTTCCACTGTGCCCATTATCTAGTGGGTTATTTCCCAAAGTCAATTGTTTTGACTAGAAAAATATAAATCTACACACACTGCGGTTCTCTAATTCTATTTGATTTCACGCCAATGCTCAAAACCAGACAAAATAAATCTATATCATAATGACCGTCTGTCCAGAGTCTGAATTCAAATCATTGTGGCTCTCACACTCTAATTGTGCTGATTTATAAAAGAGATGCTAAAAGATTGTCACTAATGGATCTGTGGTGTTAAAGGTCTGAAAAAAAGGTCTGCCGGAGTGAAAAAGAGAAAAAGTGTCAGCGAGCAGAGAGAAACAGAGTGTAAAGGTGGCTGGAGAGGACCAAACAAAGACACGCAAAGATTAAAATGGTGAGGCGAGCGAGAGAAGGAGGGACGACACTGACTTATAGTCCAGACAAAAGCTCCAGTCATGCACCTAATTTAAGGTCATCCTGTGCTCTGTCTAATTAACTATTTACCAGCTCATCCATCATGAGCTCTATTCAGCTCCTTACAGAGACCTCTCCTCTCCAGATTAAAGGATAAATGTTTCATTACCATGGGCGTGTTCAGCTAAAAATGGTTGCTAGATGTAGCATTCATATTCGAGTTTTGTAATGAGAAAAAAAAAGAGGTTGAATCACCATTAATTTTGTTTCCTAAGAAAAGAGAATGGCTACCGCAGCTTAAAAGAGGAGCACAGGCTCCCTTGTTAGCTTAAAGCTTTCCGTGTTTGCTTTGAAAGGGAGAAAGCGGTGCTTGTCTGGAGATAGAGTCGGAGTTAATCCTCAGAGGGACGCTTTACTGCATGTCCACCTCTTGTCAATTACACTGTAAGTTCCAAGGCACCATGTTCACTGCAATTAGATCCTCCTCCCAGGCAATATCTGAAATACATTTACATATGATCATTTATGCAGAATTTAAGGCAGACAAAAGTTGTTGATCAAAATACCTGCCCAGGACCAGCACTAATTAACAGAGCTGGATGCTACAATGTATACAGCGTATATGCCATGTAATGGAGGAAATGTGCCAATTTTGCTTTACCATTTATAATGTTGTAGTTGTATTTAGCAGTTATCAGTATGCAGGCGTAGTCTTTATGTTACAGATGACAGCGAGGTACATGATTTCTCATCTTGTGTCCTAGTTTTTGTGCATTACTGATGATGTTTACAATAGTTTTTCATTCAAAAAAGAAGTTACAGTGAGAACTAACAAATTAGTTTTCTGTCTCCATTATGTGAATTATATGGAAGCTTGTTTCCGCCACTGAATAAAAAAATACAAAAGGTAATTACAACTTTTTATCTCACAATGCAGACTTTTTTCTCAGAATTGCATGATATAAACTCGCAATAGTGAGTTATAATGTCAGAATTGCGAGATATACAGTCAAACCAAAAATTATTCAGGCACCAGATATCATTTTTTACTACTGGGTGCAGGACACTATAGTTAATTTATGTAAGTGAGGATAGCTAAATAAAGTAAACTGTGACATATTATACCCAAAATTCTTCATACATTGGACTACCAGTAAAATTTATAAAAATTTGGGACCAAAATTATTCAGACACTTTGAGGGAACCATGTTTTGCTGAAGTGTTTTTTTTTCTTTAATTGCTAATGTGACCTTTTACGCCACAGACTGAACAAAATGAAGCATTGCTTGGTAATTGGTTGACCTAAATTGGTATTATCTAATTGTGTACTTAAATTTAACAGCTGACAGCTGATTGTAATCCATTGCATACCTTTCTATCAAAGTTATCTGTCATTATTTTATGAATGTACAATATGAATGATGAATTTGTTCTAACTCGTCATATTTATTATTTAATTTACGCAGTATTTTATTGCGACTTTCTATTTCACAATTCTGACTCCTTTTCTCAGAATTGCATAATATAAACTCGCAATTGCATATGTAATTCTGAGAAAAGAAGTCAGAATTGTGACTTAGTGACTTTTTTGTTTTTTTATTCTGTGGCGGAAACAAGCTTCCCACATGATCTTTCAGAAATTATTTTAATATGTTGATTTTTCCACAAAAATATTAAGCAGCTGATAATAAGAAATGTTTCTTGAGCAGTAAATCAACACATTAGAATGATTTCTGAAGGATCATGTGACACTAAAGACTGGAGTAATGATATAAATAAAGTATAATAATAAAGTATTACTGTTTTTGTATTACTGTATGTATGATCAAATAAACAGTATGTGCAATCTCATACCATTTTATATCAGTCATGTGTGTGTGTATAATAAATATATATATAAATTACACACACACACACACACACACACACACACGGCTGATATAAAATGGTATAAAATTACACATACTGTAACTTTGATCATACTTCCCTATAATGTAGGAAATATAACATTCATTTTTACACAGAATAATAACGTTTGGAACTCTGATATTAAAAACTACACAATGGATTTACATAAAATGGTGTCATGATGGTCCAAAACCATTATGACGATCCTCAAAGATTTAATTTCTCCCCAATTTCAAATTGAAATCACGCAAAAGTTGTTCCACGCTATAACTCAAAGCATTTTAATAGTCAAATGCTGTAAAAAATGAGATGTTATAGCAGCTGGTAACAATTTCATCCCTTCAACTATGACTTTTAAGCTTATTTTGCTAAACATAACTTCAAATTTAACAATGTCTTCATTTTGCCATTCACAAGACATCCCATGTCGATGAAAGACTGCAAAGCATCATTAAACTGCATCTCTAAAGGTCACTCGATTGATGCGGTCTGGTCATTCGGTTGAACACAGAGCTTGTCTGATGCAATAGTATGTGAGATTACCGGAATAAATGAACCTATTGCAGTGGATTCACTTCATTTAGAGGGATTTGATGAGCGTATATTGAGTTTCTCACCACGCCTGCAATACTTTTCCCACTATATGCCATTTATTTATTAATTTTTGCAAAATTGAATCCACAAATGTTGCATAACGCAGCATCAGCCACGTACAGCTTTGACAGTTTGAAGCCCACAAGATACAGGAAGCTGGTATTTTCAGTATTCTTATTATATTCTTCAATGCGTTTCCATCATCCTGGAATCCATACAATTACATAATGTGTCGAGGACAAACCTACACGAAAATTTCTCTAAGGTTGCTCTTTCATAGCTCATGAGACTTGAGTTAAACATATTTTGATAATTCCATTAAGTATCAACAATGTTTCTCCTGAAATCCTAAAAAGAAATAAAAAATAGACACAAATGAGTCAATTGTTAACACACAGTATGAATATAGAGCTATAAAATCAAGTTGAGTTCCTGTTGAAATCTCATTTAAATCATATCTCATTTTGAGATATTGTTGAGATATTGCTGGGGTCTTTTCCTCAGACAAAAAATAAATAAATAAATAAATCTGAGGCACAGGAGCAAAAGTCTATTTGATCTTACTTTTAAGAGAAGATATTTCCTTCAGGAAATCACCAAAGTGAAAGGCATATACATATTGTTTTTATGTTTAGTGATATTAACATGTTTATTCTTATAGCTGCTGTTGTTGTTGTTCTACATGAATATATACAAATCAATTTATTCCTCATTCTTTAAATCTTTAATGAATCATTGATGCTTCCCATCTATTTAATAAGGTGGGGTTTCCCTCTCCTTTTGTTGAAGCTTGATAATGCTGCCATCTCAACAAATGACTGAGCAAACCAGGTTAACACTTACAAGACAGATAATAATTAGAAGTGATCTCTCCAATTATCACCTGCTTTATATTGCTGTCAGTGTCAAAGAAACAAAAGGTTGATTTGTTTTTTGTTTACATAATCCACAGTAAACTGAAATCGTGAAATAATCTTGATTATAACCTTGAAACAGAATGCTTTTGTTGTTTCTGCACATTAAATGCAAGTTTTAGCAGCCAGTTTGAGGTCAGCTGTCTCTTAGAAGGCTATTTGGCAGAAACATGGAAAGACCAATGTCCTTGATAACTTCACTAAAATCCACAGCAGGAGCATTAAGCTGTTTTCTATGCAAGAACCATTTTTTTGCCTTCCAAACTCTCTTGAAAAACAACTTACTTTCCAAAATATATCTGCAATACACACACACACACACACACCAATCAGGCATAACATTATGACTAATATTGTGTTGATCCCCATCTACCCTAGCCCTGACCCGTCAAGGCATGGACTCCACTAGACCCCTGAAGGCTTGCTGTGGTATCTGGCACCAAGATGTTAGCAGCAGATCCTTTAAATCCTTTAAGTTGTGAGATGGGGCCTCCATGGATCGGACTTGTTTGTTCAGCACATCCCACAGATGCTCGATTGGATTGAGATCTGGGGAATTTGGAGGCCAAGTCAACACCTAAAACTCGTTGTTGTGCTCCTCAAACCATTCCTGAACCATTTTTGCTTTGCCCAAAGCATCACACTGCCTCCAGTTGTAGCAATTTGAGCTGTAGAAATTTGATCTACAGTAGCTCGTCTGTTTGATCGGACCACACAGGCCAGCCTTCGCTCCCCATGTGCATCAATGAGCCTTGACCGCCCGACCCTGTCACCGGTTCAACAACGTTCCTTCTTTGGACCACTTTTGATAGATACTGACCACTGCAGACCGGGAACACCCCGCAAGATCTGCGGTTTGGGAGATGCTCTGACCCAGTCGTCTAGCCATCACAATTTGGCCCTTGTCAAACTCACTCAAATCCTTACTCTTGCCCATTTTTCCTGCTTCTAACACATCAACTTTGAGGACAAAATGTTCACTTGCTGCCTAATTCATCAGGTGCCGTGATGAAGAGATCAGTGTTATTCAATTCACCTCTCTGTGTATATACATACACACACACAAGTATATGTAAGTATATATCGGGCGTTTCCCCCGAGGAGGCAAGGGAGGCAGTGCCTCCTCAAAAAAGACGATCAATATTACAAAAATAAAACCGCAGAGACCACATACAAAATGTGACATTAAAAAGTGTAAAAGTCACTCGTTTTTATAAAGTAACACTGTCCAACAGCGACACCAGCAGGTGAAGTTACAGCGAGAGGCCCTGAGCCCATTGACTTTTAACAGACCCCCTAATGCATGCAGTTTAGTAGGGGGTAACTGAGAATAAATGGGGGAAAGTCACGTGAGAGGAGGCAATGTCTCCATCACGCTATGACTGGATATGATTGTGATGTTTTCGTGCGCATTCTCGAATCGGTCTGAATGAAGACAATGATGGCGTTAATGGAAAGACTAATAAAAAGTATGTAAACAACACAGCCACTTAGATATCACCACTTTATGTCACGTCAAAATCAAACTTGAAATAACCTGAAAACAGGATGAGTGTGGGGGTTTTAGTGAACAATCAGCTTGGAGGTACTTCGTGTCTGTGGCCAGTGTGTACAAGCTTGATGACTGCTGAAAATAAGATGACTATTAAAAAGAAAAGCTGAATATTAGTTCAAAAATATATTGCTTAAATTGTTACTGCCTTTAGGTATTATTTTGGAATAAATGCATAGTATATACTATATATAAAATATAGTATATATAAAAAAGTATATATTAAATTGTGTTTACCTATACTATATATTTTTTTAATTTTGCATTTACTCATATATAAGCATGCTATTATATATAGTTTTCATTAGTTAGGGAGTAACTAATGCAAATTTGGGGTGCAAATTTGACTATTTTATTAAATTTTTGGTGTTAAAATAAATACAAAACAAAATTATTTTAAAAAAAGTTCATTAATTCATGATTCATGTATTCATTATATATAATTTAATTAAAAATAATTACTAATTAATTCAAAATCTATTGAATTTAAAGAATAACACTAATTCAAACTACACAGTATAAATGACAGTTGAAAATCCAGTGCAATACCAGGGCGACTTGATTGGTTGACGGTGATGCTTTCAAAATTAAACCTCTCGACAAACACACACGTCATTGCACACAATTGAAAAAAAATATCACCAAGCCCTATCGGGATATTTGAAATCCCAGCACTATCCAGACCACAGCTAGCCTGATTCATCCTATGGCAACCCGTGCGACTTCATAACAGCTGATCCTCTTTTTTTCCACACCTGCGAGTAGCAGATGAAGCTCTGTATCAGAGAGACCTCTCAGCAGAATGAGCCTCCCTCCAACAGAGAGCTCTCTGTGAGTCTGCCATGTATTCTGATCATCCTCGTCATTTGGTTGGATAATAGGAGACTGGAGTGGAAATGACTTGTTTGCCGTCTGTGTAAATATGGATGGTTCTGAAGAGGTTCTTGTTGAGAGTGACAGTCTGAAGGAAAGTTATGAGACAAAGCCTTCTTCTAAAAGCTCACCACAATGAATTAGCTTTTCAGCTGGAGAGCTGCAGACTGGAATGTTTTCCGCACTTAAAATATGTTTCTCGACTGACTTGGGAGGAAATGGAATGTTTACAACTGCCTTTCTGAAACTGAATCAAAAACCTCTTGGAGAAAAAAACGCTATTCAGACATTGGCTCAAAACACAAGCAGAACTGCAGATCCACTGGCTACAAGCTTAAACACACACATCTCTGTTAACCATGCCTATTGACTGAAGTGCTTGCAGTTTCTATAGCCATGTTCACCAGGTTTCTGCTTTTGTCTTTGGTGTGGATTTGCCACCTACTTTACAGAAAGATTACAACACAAATATATGCACATTCTTTAAACTTGCTTAAAATGTAAAGTTGTATGTACTAGACAATTTACTAGATCTTCCCCAATCCTGCAGCTCTTAAATCTCAATTCCCCTTCAGGCGAGAATCAATGGCACTGGTGTTAATTATATCAAACCTGCTGGGTTATATCAAAATGTGCCATATTTTAATTTGAAAGCAAGTGCAAATTAAATGTGTGAGTTTTAGGAGAAAGTTGTTTTGTCTGTTTATGATGTTATGGTGTTTTTTGTCTTTATTTTGGAGCTTGACAGTCATCAGGAACTTGGGCATCAACTAATGAATATTTTTGATTAATTGTTCAATTATTTATTTGACTAATCAGATTTTAAAAAGCTGTATTTTTAATTAAATATATATAATTTAATATTCTGCCGATGCTCAACACCAATAAAAATAACTATAAAAAATAAAAATAAAAAGATAGATGTGCATATAAGATCTAGCAATGTACATTACAATATAAAAACATACAATAAATATATATTTGTGTCAAACCTTTTAAAGGCAGAACCATTTTAATCACAAAATTATGACGTGGAAAACATTCATAAAGCATACACATTAGTGTATAGTTGCTTAAAAGAGGCACAAATCAGACAAAGAGAATGAGAGAAAAAGCTTTTTGAGTGGGATGTCACCACTCAACTCAGCTCTTGCTTTAATTACAGGATTCAAAGCAAAAACAAATCATCCTAATATCAATACCATCACACAACCCTGTATGGAAATTAAGACATCTTATTAATTTTCCTCTCCTCTTCCCTCTCTCCACCCCAGCAAAACCATCTGCGCGACTAGACTACCCCTCTTTCTCATCCTTAATGCTCTCCCTCTCACTATGATGGAATATTTAATGTGTTTTCAGTTCAATCAGGTTAGCTCCGCGAGACGGGAGGGGCCACGGATACCCAATGGGTCTAAACAGTGAGAAGTACGTATCCATCTGGCATCATAAACAACATCACAACTCCTGTGAGAAAGCACACCATGAGGAAACACACAAGATGGATGAAACGCTGCACTGAAACCTTTTTTTTTTTTACTTGAATTAATGCAATACCTTTTTGCATTGTGGCAAAGAACCAAACTCGAGTGCATTGCGCTTGCCGGACGAGAGTTGTGCAGTGAGCAGCTTCCATCCTTTGAGCTTTACGGATTTAGTCACTGCTGTATAGGGTGGAGCACTGCTGCTTTTCACCACCTCTCAGAGCTTCCTGTAATGTGAGCGTTAGTTAGATCTGCTCACGAACTCACAGGTGCAAGCACAACAAGCATCATCAAGTTCTTTGTTAAATCCTAATTAGACCATGGATAATGCAGAACAAATGTGTTGCAACCATTTTCTACAGTGCCCTGATAAAGCTCTGCTGTCCTCTTTGGGTTGAAAACAGCAAAACAGGAAGATGACTAAACTCAAGTCTTTATGTTCTTGGTTTCAGCACCACGGACAGCATCTTTCTGAATTAATGTCTGGTGTAGAATGTAAACTAAACGTGACACTTAATACTGATAAAGTAATAGAATAAAGTTAGTAAATGTTTATGTGGGATCCCCTCGACATATTTGTCAATAAATACAAGGGAAAACTACAGAATATTACACTGAAAAATTGCTATTCTTGTAATAAGTGAATTAAACTGATTTATCTACATAACAGATATATTATGAGATGAACATACTCATTTTTAGTTACATAAGCTCAGTTCTAATGACTTAAGTCTGCATATCCATCCACATCATGCTAATTCTACTTTACATAAATGCACACACGATTCATATTTTTACATAAACCCAAACTTCAACCTGATTTTTCAAGTAGAATGTATTAACTTGCATTGGATGCAAATAAGAAAACGCTCTGTATATGTAAGATTAGCGTCCCTTTCTTCAGATACTGGTACTGAATGTGCTCAAATACACACATTGCACATGTGATAACTATTATAATACTGTTGATCAAGCTAAACACCAACAGCACTGTACGCGAAACTATCAATTACCAACAACAACTATTTGCAATCATCATAAGCTCCCATTCATTGTCCAGGCCTACGCAATTAAATATTCAGGTGTAAAAGCCAATGACCACTCCCCCAAACACAATATGCAAATAAGTACAGGACCGCAGCTGAAAGAACTCAGATGGACACAGTGCGTATATTTAACCCCCTTCATTATGACTCCCCAAAATGTAAAACATTTTCAAATGAATAAAAAAAATAATTTACTTAAATTTTCTCTCTGCATCAACAACGGGAAGAGTCTCGCCTCCGGTAGGAAACTACTAACCAACCTCGATCATGCGCAAACTACCCTGCATAAACCTATTCAGATGCCCAAGCTCGCGCATCCCTTCATGAGGGCGCATTAACGAGTTGAGAAACATGCATAACTGGATAAGACATAGCAGCTCGTGACAAGCCAAAGCAATTGGGATTCTTCCTGACAGACTGTTTTTAGTGGGACGCGTCAAACTAGGATAGCGTCGCGCCGTGCCTCTCGAAGTGAAAAAATATCGCTTTCTATGGGGAGTTCTGAATATATGACCAAACCGATTCAATATTTATAATATGTACCGGGATACAAGCATATAACACCCTTCTCGTCCGTGAAAGATATTTGGGGATGCGCGCGGCGTATAAATGCGGCAGTTAAACTATGTAGCCTATATGAAATAAACAATTCAACAAATACAACTTTTTAAAACAATCTCCGTGACTTACCCTCAACAATTATAGTCTTCATATTTTATGAATATATCCAGTAAATGAGTAATCCCAGAAAGAGGTTCTCGTTGGACTGGAGAAGATGATGTTTTTTTTTTTTTTCCTCGCTGTGGTAAATTTTAATAATTTGCAAACCTCACGGAAGGTGAAACCACCATCATCCCTGCCGTTCAAACTTTAGCCGACGGTCGCCGTACAGGCGCGGGACGGAGAGCAGCGTCTCCCGGTGGTTCCTCTCTCAGTCATTTGGGCACACAGGCACAATCACAGTAATATCCAAACTCAAATATCTGACCAGCCCGGAGGAATGCCGAGACCTGGCGAAAGTCACACTGGAACAGGGAATACACTAGCCTACTGTCGGGATGAATCCAAATAGGCTGTATGCCACATTTCCGGTGAAAGCAGAAGTATTCCAACGATCCGAGTGTCCGTGCAGCCGCGCGGGAGGAACGGAAAGAGGCTGTGGCGCCGTGCGTGTGTAAGAGAGAGAGTGAGGTGCGCCGTGTGTGTGTGGAGTGAGTGGAGAGAGAGAGAGAGAGAGAGGCGGGGAGGGGGGGTTGTTAGTGGCGGCTTAGAGATAAATACGGGTCATTTTTCCAGACATTTTTCTAAAGACATCAGCAAAAATTATGTTGAAAACAAGTTATATGGAAGTCTTTTTGTGTGTGTGTGTGTCTCAAACTTTTTTAAAAACCTGTTTTCCCTTTCTACAGTAATAAGCTAGAAAATGTTCTTATTTAACTATTTTTAGCTTGAGATTGCACAATTAACACGTATTATTAATCATGTAGAATGCTTTACTTTAAAAATCAACGAAAATCACTAAAATGAAACTGGAAAAAAAAAAATCACTGGTTTTACATAACGATCCTACACTGAAATAACGTTATCTTAAAGGGATAGTTCACCCAAAAATGAAAATTCTGTCATCATTTACTCACCTTCAAGTTGTTCCAAACCGGTATGAATTTCTGGTAACACTTTATTTTAAGGTTCAATTCTCGCTATTAACTATTGCTTATTAGCATGCACATTACTAGGATACTGGCTGTTTATTAGTACTTATAAAGCACATATTAATGCCTTAATCTACATTCCTTAACCTTACCCAATACCTAAACTTAACAACTACCTTACTAACAATTATTACTATAAGCAGTAAATGAGGAGTTTACAGAGGCAAAAGTCGTAGTTAATAGTGAATGTGTATACTAAAGTGTTACTGAAATTCTTTCTTCTGCTGAACACAAAATAAGATATTTTGAAGATTATTGGTAACCAAACAGTTGATGGGCCCCAAGTCAATGGGGCCCATCAACTGTTTGGTTACCAACATTTTTCAATCATCTTTTGTGTTCAGTAGAAGAAGAAAAAAATCATACCAGTGAACTATCCCTTTAAGATCTTAAGATTCTAGTGTTTTCTTTATCTTTCTGTATCTTTTTTTAATCATTCATCTAGTATTAATGCGGTTTTCTATACATTTTTAGTATAACACTAAAATTGACTTAGCCACAATACTGTACCCAAATAGTAGTGCAAATAAAGCTCAACTGAGTTAAACAACAAAAAAGTTAGAAAGGGAGAGAGGGTACTGTGGGGTTTCTTAGTGAGAGAGAGAGAGTGAGAGAGAGAAAGAAAGAGAGAGAGAGAGAGAGAGAGAGAGAGAGAGAGAGAGAGATAAATGTTTTATAGGAGCAGGAATAGAGCACTAATGAATCTTTTATAGATTTCAGATGCTTTGACGTGCAGAGAATCCATTTGTATAAAACTAAGGCATTCCTGCACATATAAACACACAGAATTATAAACACAGAGGCCTGAGGACACTTTTAGAAAATTATGTTTTATTAAAGTTTGGGAGGAGCAAGTTCAGATAATCTAACCAATCAGTGCGAGAGGGGGCATATATAGCCGACTTACCTCAGTTCCACGAACAGATTTCAGCATCCCTCCTCCACCTCAACTCCTCACTCTCGATTATTCCTATCCCAGCCAGGGATGGGAGGAATACTCTGGGTTCGGGCCATTTTCCGAGCTCTGAGCCCTCTCCCCGGACAGCACGCCAAATACGCATATTCCATACCCTATCTGATTATATGTAAAGTGCAAATAAGTGAATTGCCCCTGCATTCATTTGACCTAAACATCTGTGATGGACTGGTTTTAAACCATTAGAACAGCTAAAGAAATACAAATAAAAGAAATATCAAATTCCTTTAACACACTGCTCCATAAATCAACTCTCTGATGGTAAAATGTGCAGATGTGAAATATGAGATGTTCGAATTAGAAAGATGACATACGAGTTTGATGACTTTGAAGGACTCTCATGTTACAGTCCTACAAAAAGATATTTTAGCTATCCATAGATTCTCACGCTTACAGACTAATGATGTGAATTATTTAACAGTGCATAAATTTCATTCAGTTCCAATTTGTTTAACATCTATATGCATTAATCTATATGCGGCTCTCTATCATGTAATAATGCAGAATCTAGCTAATTTTGTCCATATGTACATTACCTTGAGGATTCTCTGAAAAGAATTCTCTGAGATAGCCTTTAATACAGAGCAATAATTGAGCCTGTGGCTACCAAACACATTTTGCGCAAACAAATTAGTGCTGGAGTGTAATGAGCAGTACCAGATTGTAGATGACCAGATTGGGATTAGTAATCAGGGATATTGCTTTAGGTAGAAGACGCCCCCCAGTGACCAAAGAAGATGGAGAAGTCAGTTTTGGATGCTGATTTTAACTTCCTGTAACGGGGCATGTTGTCACACTATAACAACACAATGGAAACCTGTTGTTAAATGAAACAGTTGCCCTAAAATGCCATCTTTCAACATATCTGTGTTTAGAATTCTGGGTGATGAAATTGCATTTTAGCTTTACATTTAAACAGAAAAAAAGCAAATATGTACACATTGAAAAAGTAATATACAAAAATATCAAACTGTACTTAAAAAATCATGAAATAGCAATATATAAAGTGCAATTTCATATTAATGAAAAATATTTAAATATTTATATACCTTGTCCTGAGAACAAAGAACAAAATTCAAACTCGGTTACAGTCCACCTCCATTATTTATTTGACTCTTGCCTGGATGTACGTCCTTGTGGCTTTGTTATGTTCACTAGTCACAATACTATTTTTAGTCACTAGAAAATTACCATGACATTGTTATATTTTGATTTAATTCATTTAAAGTGATGTTTTAAATTAAGTGTTGATTATAACCCCAATGACAACTTCCTGTTGTGACAAGCCAGGTCTCCCCTTGAGAGAAATCCTTTCTGCAGAATGGATTTAGAAATGACTTCTTAAAAACTGTTTTAAACGCAAACATAAATTATTTACGATGGCCACAATTTCAAACGAATCGCTTCCCAAGTCTTAAAGAGTTGAAGTGATGAAGGGGTTTTAAGATGACAGAGAGAGAGAGAGAGAGAGAGAGAGAGAGAGAGAGAGAGAGAGAGAGCTTTCACACTGGGAGCTGTTTTTAACCATTTCCATCAGCCACATCCAGAACTTCCTGCAGGCTTTTTTAATGTCAAATCACGAATCAAATTGTATTAGTTAGGGATCTGCCTGCATGTGAAGAAATCAGGGTTGGTCAAAATATGCTCTGTGAATCATGGGTTTATAGTGCTTCTGAAGCTCTCGTCCAACTGCAATTTCCTCAAGTGAGATGGAACGATAGAATGGTAGATGGAGTGGAAGACAGACAGAGAGACAGACAGAACAAATGAACGACAGACAGACAGAATGACAGACAATGACAATAGAGATTGAATGACAGAGACAGACAGACAGAGTGAACGACAGAGACACACAGACAGACAGATAGACAGACAGCCAGCCCAAACAAACGAAAGACCGACAGACAGACAGATAAACAAACAAGACAGACAGACAGACAAATAAAACAAACAAAAGACAGAGACAGAGAGAGATAGATCAAAGAAACAAAAGACAGACAAACAGATAGATAGATAGATAGATAGATAGATAGATAGATAGATAGATAGATAGATAACACAAACAAAATATAGATAGATAGATAGATAGATAGATAGATAGATAGATAGATAGATAGACAGACAGATAGATTAAAGAAACAAGACAGACAGACAGACAGACAGACAGACAGATAGATAGATAGATAGATAGATAGATAGATAGATAGATAGATAGATAAAAGAAACAAAAGACAGACAAACAAACAAACAAACACAGACAGACAGACAGATAGATAGATAAAACAAACAAAATACAGACAGACAGATATATAAAACAAACAAAATACAGACAGAAAGATAGATAGATCAAAAAAACAAAAGACAGACAGACATATCAAAGAAACAGACAGACAGACAAAACAAACAAAATACAGACAGACAGACAGACAGATATATAAAACAAACAAAATACAGACAGACTGACAGAGATAGACAGAACAAACAAAAGACAGACAGACAGATATATAGATAAAACAAACAAAATACAGACAGACAGACAGACAGATAGATAGATAAAACAAACAAAATACAGACAGACAGATCGATAGATCAAAAAAACAAAAGACAGACAGACATATCAAAGAAACAGACAGACAAAACAAACTAAATACAGACAGACAGACAGACAGATATATAAAACAAACAAATTACAGACAGACTGACAGAGATAGACAGAACAAACAAAAGACAGACAGACAGATATATAGATAAAACAAACAAAATACAGACAGACAGACAGACAGATAGATAGATAAAACAAACAAAATACAGACAGACAGATCGATAGATCAAAAAAACAAAAGACAGACAGACATATCAAAGAAACAGACAGACAAAACAAACTAAATACAGACAGACAGACAGACAGATATATAAAACAAACAAAATACAGACAGACTGACAGAGATAGACAGAACAAACAAAAGACAGACAGACAGATAGATAGATAAAACAAACAAAATACAGACAGACAGATAGATAGATAAAACAAACAAAATACAGACAGACAGACGTAACAAACAAAAGACAGACAGACGAAACAAACAAAATACAGACAGACAGACAGAATGTGTTTTATTGTTCTGTTTGTTGGCCATACTGGCAGCTGTCAATAATACCTCAAATACTGACTCACATATTTCCACCGTCCTCTAAAAAGCTTTTCCAATAACACTCATACAACACAAATCTCATATGACAGGAAATGCAGGATCAATCGTGAGCATTTCTGCCATAATTACAGGCTCTGTTCTTCCACTGCAATCCTTTTCATTTAACAAGCATTCACACACAATCAGACGAGACAATCCCATCCCCCATCATTTGTCGACATGTCACAGATCTGCCACGCAAAGCTCCACTGTCATGGCTTATTGTGTGCTGTGACCTCTGCACTAAGTCCATGCCCAGATATACATCCTCCTGCACAGTGACACTGTTACCGTTAAAAGCCTGTGACAGCTCATTCTCTTCAGCGGCCTAGAAAGACCATATCCATGATGGAACTGCCCCGCGTTGCTGTCCAAAACTCATTAACACATTGAAATAAAGACACTGTAGTCTTGTTCACATTAAGTTCCACTCTCGCTCCCTTTCTCTCCTTTTAATTTTGTCTTTTTAATTAGATTTTCAATTGCTACTGTATAAATTAGCTTACCTTGAGAAAAATGGCCTGCCTTCGTCCACTGCATGCTTCAAAAGTTATTTTATAATTAAGTAATTTTAGACAGATTGGACACTTTGCATTCTACATATACACTCTATACTCCAGGGGATGGTTGCACCAGCTGTGCCTAAGTTACAACTTGGAATAGTTGTGAGTCACTTGTGACTAGTTGAGAATAATATTTGCTTTGTACCATTAAATTAGTTGAAATGTAATTCTAGCACTTACGACCTCCTAGCTACATTCTGCCTTAAGAAAAAATAATAACAATAATAATATAGAAAAAAACGTCTGGGAAAAAAAAAGTTACAAAAGTCTGAAGCTCAAATGTGCTGCGTAACACGAAAATGAACCTCATTGGTTCTTGCTGAAGATCAAACGTGATGCGTAACACGAGAATGAACCTCATTGGTTCTTGCTGAAGCTCAAACGTGCTGCGTAACACGAGAATGAACCTCATTGGTTCTTGCTGAAGCTCAAACGTGATGCGTAACACGAGAATGAACCTCATTGGTTCTTGCTGAAGTTCAAACATGCTGCATAACACGAGAATGAACCTCATTGGTTCTTGCTGAAGCTCAAACGTGCTGCGTAACACAAGAATGAACCTCATTGGTTCTTGCTGAAGCTCAAACGTGCTGCGTAACACGAGAATGAACCTCACTGGTTCTTGCTGAAGCTCAAACGTGCTGCGTAACACGAGAATGAACCTCATTGGTTCTTGCTGAAGCTCAAACATGCTGCGTAACACGAGAATGAACCTCATTGGTTCTTGCTGAAGCTCAAACGTGCTGCGTAACACGAGAATGAACCTCATTGGTTCTTGCTGAAGTTCAAACGTGCTGCGTAACACGAGAATGAACCTCATTGGTTCTTGCTGAAGTTCAAACATGCTGCGTAACACGAGAATTAAGCTCACTGGTTCTTGCGGAAGCACAAACGTGCTGCGTAACACGAGAATGAACCTCATTGGTTCTTGCTGAAGTTCAAACATGCTGCGTAACACGAGAATTAAGCTCACTGGTTCTTGCGGAAGCTCAAACGTGCTGCGTAACACGAGAATGAACCTCATTGGTTCTTGCTGAAGTTCAAACATGCTGCGTAACACAAGAATGAAGCTCATTGTCTTTTACGGAAGCTCAAACATGCTGTGTAACACGAGAATGAATCTCATTGGTTCTTGCTGAAGTTCAAACATGCTGCGTAACACGAGAATGAACCTCATTGGTTCTTGCTGAAGTTCAAACATGCTGCGTAACACGAGAATGAACCTCATTGGTTCTTGCTGAAGTTCAAACATGCTGCGTAACACGAGAATAAACCTCATTGGTTCTTGCGGAAGCTCAAACATGCTGTGTAGCACGAGAATGAACCTCATTGGTTCTTGCTGAAGTTCAAACATGCTGCGTAACACGAGAATAAACCTTATTGGTTCTTGCTGAAGTTCAAACATGCTGTGTAACACGAGAATGAACCTCATTGGTTTTTGCTGACGTTCAAACATGCTGCATAACACGAGAATGAATCTCATTGGTTCTTGCTGAAGTTCAAACATGCTGCGTAACACGAGAATGAACCTCATTGGTTCTTGCTGAAGTTCAAACATGCTGCGTAACACGAGAATAAACCTCATTGGTTCTTGCTGAAGTTCAAACATGCTGCGTAACACGAGAATGAACCTCATTGGTTCTTGCTGAAGTTCAAACATGCTGCGTAACACGAGAATAAACCTCATTGGTTCTTGCGGAAGCTCAAACGTGCTGCGTAACATGAGAATGAACCTCATTGGTTCTTGCTGAAGTTCAAACATGCTGCTTAACACGAGAATTAAGCTCATTGGTTCTTGCGGAAGCTCAAACGTGCTGCGTAACACGAGAATGAACCTCATTGGTTCTTGCTGAAGTTCAAACATGCTGCGTAACACGAGAATGAACCTCATTGGTTCTTGCTGAAGTTCAAACATGCTGCGTAACACGAGAATGAACTTCATTGGTTCTTGCTGAAGTTCAAACATGCTGCGTAACACGAGAATTAAGCTCATTGGTTCTTGCGGAAGCTCAAACGTGCTGCGTAACAGGAGAATGAACCTCATTGGTTCTTGCTGAAGTTCAAACATGCTGCGTAACACGAGAATGAAGCTCACTGGTTCTTGCTGAAGTTCAAACATGCTGCGTAACACGAAAATTAAGCTCATTGGTTCTTGCGGAAGCTCAAACGTGCTGCGTAACAGGAGAATGAACCTCATTGGTTCTTGCTGAAGTTCAAACATGCTGCGTAACACGAGAATGAACCTCACTGGTTCTTGCTGAAGTTCAAACATGCTGCGTAACACGAGAATGAACCTCATTGGTTCTTGCTGAAGCTCAAACGTGCTGCGTAACACGAGAATGAACCTCATTGGTTCTTGCTGAAGTTCAAACGTGCTGCGTAACACGAGAATGAAGCTCATTGTCTTTTACGGAAGCTCAAACATGCTGTGTAACACGAGAATGAACCTCATTGGTTCTTGCTGAAGATCAAACATGCTGCGTAAGATGAGAATGAACCTCATTGGTTCTTGCTGAAGTTCAAACATGCTGCGTAACACGAGAATAAACCTCATTGGTTCTTGCTGAAGCTCAAACATGCTGCGTAACACGAGAATGAACCTCATTGGTTCTTGCTGAAGCTCAAACGTGCTGCGTAACACGAGAATGAACCTCATTGGTTCTTGCTGAAGTTCAAACGTGCTGCGTAACACGAGAATGAACCTCATTGGTTCTTGCTGAAGTTCAAACATGCTGCGTAACACGAGAATTAAGCTCACTGGTTCTTGCTAAAGTTCAAACATGCTGTGTAACACGAGAATGAACCTCATTGGTTCTTGCTAAAGTTCAAACATGCTGCGTAACACGAGAATAAAGCTCATTGGTTCTTGCTGAAGTTCAAACGTGCTGCGTAACACGAGAATTAAGCTCATTGGTTCTTGCGGAAGCTCAAACGTGCTGCGTAACACGAGAATGAACCTCATTGGTTCTTGCTGAAGTTCAAACATGCTGCGTAACACGAGAATAAACCTCATTGGTTCTTGCGGAAGCTCAAACGTGCTGCGTAACATGAGAATGAACCTCATTGGTTCTTGCTGAAGTTCAAACATGCTGCGTAACACGAGAATAAACCTCATTGGTTCTTGCGGAAGCTCAAACGTGCTGCGTAACATGAGAATGAACCTCATTGGTTCTTGCTGAAGTTCAAACATGCTGCATAACACGAGAATGAACCTCATTGGTTCTTGCTGAAGCTCAAACGTGCTGCGTAACACGAGAATGAACCTCATTGGTTCTTGCTGAAGCTCAAACATGCTGTGTAACACGAGAATGAACCTCATTGGTTCTTGCTGAAGATCAAACATGCTGCGTAACACGAGAATGAACCTCATTGGTTCTTGCTGAAGTTCAAACATGCTGCGTAACACGAGAATAAACCTCATTGGTTCTTGCGGAAGCTCAAACGTGCTGCGTAACATGAGAATGAACCTCATTGGTTCTTGCTGAAGTTCAAACGTGCTGCGTAACACGAGAATGAAGCTCATTGTCTTTTACGGAAGCTCAAACATGCTGTGTAACACGAGAATGAACCTCATTGGTTCTTGCTGAAGATCAAACATGCTGCGTAACACGAGAATGAACCTCATTGGTTCTTGCTGAAGTTCAAACATGCTGCGTAACATGAGAATGAACCTCATTGGTTCTTGCTGAAGATCAAACATGCTGCGTAACACAAGAATGAACCTCATTGGTTCTTGCTGAAGTTCAAACATGCTGCGTAACACGAGAATAAACCTCATTGGTTCTTGCGGAAGATCAAACGTGCTGCGTAACATGAGAATGAACCTCATTGGTTCTTGCTGAATTTCAAACATGCTGCGTAACACGAGAATTAAGCTCATTGGTTCTTGCGGAAGCTCAAACGTGCTGCGTAACACGAGAATGAACCTCATTGGTTCTTGCTGAAGTTCAAACGTGCTGCGTAACACGAGAATGAACCTCATTGGTTCTTGCTGAAGTTCAAACATGCTGCGTAACACGAGAATGAACCTCATTGGTTCTTGCTGAAGTTCAAACATGCTGCGTAACACGAGAATGAACTTCATTGGTTCTTGCTGAAGTTCAAACATGCTGCGTAACACGAGAATTAAGCTCACTGGTTCTTGCGGAAGCTCAAACGTGCTGCGTAACATGAGAATGAACCTCATTGGTTCTTGCTGAAGTTCAAACATGCTGCGTAACACGATAATAAACCTCATTGGTTCTTGCTGAAGTTCAAACATGCTGCATAACACGAGAATGAACCTCATTGGTTCTTGCTGAAGTTCAAACATGCTGTGTAACACGAGAATGAACCTCATTGGTTCTTGCTGAAGTTCAAGAGTGCTGCGTAACACGAGAATTAAGCTCATTGGTTCTTGCGGAAGCTCAAACGTGCTGCGTAACACGAGAATGAACCTCATTGGTTCTTGCTGAAGTTCAAATATGCTACGTAACACGAGAATGAACCTCATTGGTTCTTGCAGAAGTTCAAACGTGATACGTAACTCACGAGAATGAACCTCAATTGTTGTTTAAAAGATGAACGGGTCTTCCGGGTTTGGAATGGCATTGGGGTGAGTAATTTTCATTTTAATTTTTTCATTTTTGGGTGAACTATCCCTTTAAGGGGTAAATAATGTACAAAGGTATACCTTTTAAAAGGTTACTGCACCAGTGACAGCTTTTGTACCTTTTTTTTCTGAGTATAGAGAATAAAAAAAATTATAGCTTCTTGCCATTAGTCAGTACCCAAAAAGCATTGTCATGGCTTTAACTATAATAAGTACAGAGTCTTAGAACAAAATATTGAATGAATATTCAAGTATAATGAGTTCAAAAGTTCAAACATGCTGCGTAACACGAGAATGAACCTCATTGGTTCTTGCTGAAGTTCAAACATGCTGCGTAACACGAGAATAAACCTCATTGGTTCTTGCGGAAGCTCAAACGTGCTGCGTAACACGAGAATGAACCTCATTGGTTCTTGCTGAAGTTCAAACATGCTGTGTAACACGAGAATAAACCTCATTGGTTCTTGCTGAAGTTCAAACGTGCTGCGTAACACGAGAATGAACCTCATTGGTTCTTGCTGAAGTTCAAACATGCTGCGTAACACGAGAATGAACCTCATTGGTTCTTGCTGAAGTTCAAACATGCTGCGTAACACGAGAATGAACTTCATTGGTTCTTGCTGAAGTTCAAACATGCTGCGTAACACGAGAATTAAGCTCACTGGTTCTTGCGGAAGCTCAAACGTGCTGCGTAACATGAGAATGAACCTCATTGGTTCTTGCTGAAGTTCAAACATGCTGCGTAACACGATAATAAACCTCATTGGTTCTTGCTGAAGTTCAAACATGCTGCATAACACGAGAATGAACCTCATTGGTTCTTGCTGAAGTTCAAACATGCTGTGTAACACGAGAATGAACCTCATTGGTTCTTGCTGAAGTTCAAGAGTGCTGCGTAACACGAGAATTAAGCTCATTGGTTCTTGCGGAAGCTCAAACGTGCTGCGTAACACGAGAATGAACCTCATTGGTTCTTGCTGAAGTTCAAATATGCTGCGTAACACGAGAATGAACCTCATTGGTTCTTGCAGAAGTTCAAACGTGATGCGTAACTCACGAGAATGAACCTCAATTGTTGTTTAAAAGATGAACGGGTCTTCCGGGTTTGGAATGGCATTGGGGTGAGTAATTTTCATTTTAATTTTTTCATTTTTGGGTGAACTATCCCTTTAAGGGGTAAATAATGTACAAAGGTATACCTTTTAAAAGGTTACTGCACCAGTGACAGCTTTTGTACCTTTTTTTTCTGAGTATAGAGAATAAAAAAAATTATAGCTTCTTGCCATTAGTCAGTACCCAAAAAGCATTGTCATGGCTTTAACTATAATAAGTACAGAGTCTTAGAACAAAATATTGAATGAATATTCAAGTATAATGAGTTCAAAAGTTCAAACATGCTGCGTAACACGAGAATAAACCTCATTGGTTCTTGCTGAAGTTCAAACATGCTGCGTAACACGAGAATAAACCTCATTGGTTCTTGCGGAAGCTCAAACGTGCTGCGTAACACGAGAATGAACCTCATTGGTTCTTGCTGAAGTTCAAACATGCTGTGTAACACGAGAATGCATAAATCTCCTGACCGAGAAAAGAAATAAGGTAAAATAAGGTCCAGTTTTCCATCTGGGATTATTCTGACATCTCAGGACTTAAGAGCAAGTAAGGACAAGAACACCCCCCTCCGCACCTTCCTCTACCTTCCTTTTGTCTTGTTTACTCATCCTTTCTCTTTCTCTTCCCAGATTACTCCGTTCTCCAGTATTAGTATCCATCAGATTAAACTCCAAATTTTGGAACAGAATTAGATTCATTTAAATGTTTACTAGGGCTGTCACTTATACCCATTCATTTAATGAGATTAATTATGCAATGAACAAAAATGTGATAAATCAACAATTTAATCTAACAGGCCAAAGACCACAAACTGAAAAATAAATGGAACACAAGAAGCCCTCATTTTCACTGTTCTGATACCTCCTGTTTTAGTAAACGGAAACCACTGCAACATTGTGATTCAGTCAAAATGAAACATGTGGTGACACTGATGTCGAAGTGCAAAATAAATGCTTATTAAATCTTTTCAATAACAGAAATACTCTGTGCTTGGAGCAGGTGGAAAATTATAGCTCTATACATCAGACCACAACACAGAACAGCAATTACGGTTTCACCTGCAATCACTAAATACGCAGCAATGCAAACAACAACAAAAGGCAAAGCTACAAATATGCATAACTGAAAGACTGAAACAAGACTGAAATATGGATAATGAAAGATAAGATGCATGGGATAAGCACTGAGTGGTATTCATAGTTTTTTGGTCAAAAACACAAAAATCACAAATATTTCATTGTCAAAATTACACTTATTTGTGCAGTTTGCAAAGTCATTCACGGCAACAAACAAAGCTACAAAAAGAAGGACTCTTTCCAAACAGGTCTCAGTTCCCACTGAAATATATGAAATGCTAACTCGCGTACTATCTGAATTAGGAAAAGTCGTGATCATCGCATTCAAATTTTGACTTCAGAGGGCATTCATGTCCAAGTTTTAACTAGGAAACTAGGATTTATGATATTTCCGATAGCATGTGAAGGCAGCATGAATGCTGGAATAGAGGTATGCACATGACATCACAGTAGGAGGGAGTCACTGCGGTTACACTGCGTGGCAGTGTTGGGTTGCCACGTCCGTGGTTTTCCCACAGAATTGGGATACTTTGCCGTGAGTTGTTTTTTAGTCCGCAGGTTCCCCGGAACTTTAATTTGATTGTGCGGGTAAAAATTGAGTGGGTCACGGGTGGACAAAATTTGGCCTGGTTTGGGGTCAGTTTGGCGGTTTTCAAACATCTAAATTTTATAGGCTAATTGGTTAGTAAACAAAACTCCAGTGTGCATGTACTCCATAAAATAAGTAATCATGACGTCACTAAACACACAAACCCCCCCACAGAGTTGGCTGGCGTTCGTGTTGATGTCGCAGATGAGCATGCACTTTTAGCCAATCAGTGATCAGCAGACAGACATGATCATTCATGAGTAATGGGTTTTTAGTGAGATAACTTGTAACTGTATATTCAAGTGATCACTATGCCAAAGTGGCATTACTCTCAAAACGTGGATTAGACTTGTAGTGGGAGAACTCTAAGGCTCTTTATAAATATAACTAACTCTGAGAGCACTGTTGAATGAATTGAAATCTAATATGGGAAGACTTGTGTCTATCATCATGTGCACACTGACCTGATCAGGAGTCAGGACAACTGCAACTTTTAAACCGTCCAGACTGCATTCCGGTATACTCGTCCCCGACAGCTGCTGAAAGAGGTTTGAATCAACGATTAATCAGTGTTGACTGCGTTAAGTTCTGCGTTATGTTCTACAATGTGTACAAGAAAGACATACTAGTTCTGTTTGCAGTTAAAGCGCAACAAAAAGGTAAGTGCATTATTATTATTGTCATTAATATTCTGACCACGAATGAAACATTTTCGGCTTCGAGGCTAGTTGGCTACGAGGTTTAAAGACCGTTTAAAATATTTGACATACTTAAAAGGGATAGTTCACCCAAAAATGCAACAAAAAAAAACCCAACAAAAATGTTTATAGCCAAACAAGTATAAACTATTAAAGGGATAGTTCACTGTCTGGTTACCAACATTCTTCAAAATACCTTCTTTTGTGTTCAACAGATGAAAGAAACTCATACAGGTTTAGAACAACAGGGTGAGCAATAGCCTAGCAATCTAGACGCACCCTAGCAGCAACAAATGTAATTTGCAGCCAGGGTCGTCTAGCAACTCTCCGTTGGCTTGCGAGCTTGAAAAACCAAACTCTAGTCAGGCAAATCACACAAGAAGCTGGCGAACAGCTGTCTTTCGAATCGACTTTGGCCGCGACTCTGGAAGACTTGGAGTTAAGCTTTTCTTTGAGAAAAGAACAAAGAACGGCACTGAAGTCATTCTTAAAAAAGGAAGATGTGTTCGGAGTTTTGCCAACCGGATACGGCAAAGTTTAATCTATCAACTAGCTCCGCTTCACCTTCTTCGTTGCTCTGGTTGGTTGTAGCGCTATCCTATTGTGTGCAGAGGGAATTTGACAGACAACCGTTTATCCCACCCCTCGGATTGAGCCCTGCCTATGGTGTGTTCCCAGACCCAACATCTTGATGTGGGTCTGGCTTGTCAGGCTAGGTGAGCAAATGATTACAAAATGTTCATGTTTGGGTGAACTATCCCTTTAATAGTTTATACCTGTTTGACTAGAAACATTTTTGTAATTTTTGCTACTTTTCTTTTACTGTATTTGCATGTTTCGATCCGTTTTCTTGCTGTATTTTTATACATTTTACTTTGTCATCATTTGTTTTAAGGTAGTAAATGGTACTTATACACCTTGGTTGTCATGATAATAGAATTCTATCACATTCTTTTTGCAGTGAATGATTTTGGCGGGTTTTGGGTTTTTGAGAGCTTTTGGGCTGGAAATTGCTGTCCCGATCTGGCAACACTGACCCTAAGCTTAAATGCAGTGAAAATTACACAAAACGCATCTAAAATGGGAAAGAGCTTTGCGATCGACTGTACAAATGGATTCAACAAGAAATCAGAGCTATCATTTTACAGACTGCCGAAAGCAATTCCCAGAAAAAAATGGAATACAGGCAGCGAATGTGGATTTGCAGTTACTGTTTTGTGTCAAATTTTGGGGTAAAATCATATCCTAGGTTACAGTATATTGTATTGATAACTAATCAATTAAATATTTACCATCTTATATTCTGTGTAACTAAAGCTTTTTGTCAGCATTTAATAAATTATAATGAGCCGTGTGTTCTACAAAGAGGGATGTTTGGATAATGTTAGACAAACACAGTTTGCCTTACAAAGCAAGTTTAGATAGGCTAGATAGGAGCACAAATTAGTTCTTAAATATATTCAGGGTACAGAGTGGAACTCTGTCTCCAGCTGATAGAGAACAGGATAACTTTCTACAACAAAACAACCAGAATATCTATTGACTTTGATCCTATCTTGAAGTACGACCATGCATCAAGTCAAATTTATTAGAGCTTCACAATACACATCGTTTCCAAGCAGCTTAACAGAAAATAATAATGTTATGCCGATATGACGATATAACAATGATATGTGATCATCCAGATTTAGATCAACCTATATTGTATTTATAGAGTTGTCCAGCAGATAAAGCATGCAGGTTTAGCTTCGCAGGCTGGAGTCGAAATCATGTACATATGAATGTCATGAAACCCGATTCCATGGACCATTGGTTCTTTGGTAAGTTGTAAGGATCACTGTTGAGTCCAAATGCTTTTAATTTAAGAAGATAATCGTTTGTTTTACTCCCATTTTCGCAGTTTTCCCTATTAAATCCAGTCATGTTGCAGGATGCTCTGCCACTCAGTCCGGCTAAGGAGGCAATCAGGCGTGAAGGTGACATCAATGCATGCCCTTTATAGACCTTATATAGCCTCACTTTATTTTAGTGCTGCACTCGTTGTGTTCGGTCTTCCGGTTTGTATTTCCACAGCATGAAGGTAAGATCTTACGGATTTATGAGTGATACGCTCGTTTTAAAATCTTCCCGATCTACTGACATTTGTCATGCCATTGTCAAAGACTGTTACATATTTTACATTATGTGATCTATGCTCTACCAAATATTGTATTTTCTTGTGGATAGAGTTTCTTGGAATGGCTGTTGGACTAGATAAAGGACAAGATGAATGAAACAATGATGCACACATTTTCCTTCATTGTGATTAATGTCTTATGAATATAATACACTTTTGTGTCTCGTTGCTTATTTAACCATTAGAGGCATAAATAACATGTTTGATAAATATTATCTAACATACAGTTAACCTAGCGTTAAATAGACATTGTTATTTTGGCCTGTCTTGACCTTCTGGAATGTATAAAACAGTTGTTCCAGTTGTTCACTAACCTTACCAAAACCCTTATCAAAACCATAATATTTACATTTTACATGCAACACTAATTTGTGATGGCTAGTTGTGATTGCTAGATGACAGGGTCAGAGCATCTCCAAAACTGGGGAGCGAAGGCTGGCCCGTGTGGTCCAAACAAACAGACGAGCTACTGTAGCTCAAATTGCTCAAGAAGTTAATGCTGGTTCTGATAGAAAGGTGTCAGAATACACAGTGCATCGCAGTTTGTTGCATATGGGGCTGCATAGCCGCAGACCAGTCAGGGGGCCCATACTGAAACCTGTCCACTACAGTGGGCACGTGAGCATCAAAACTGGACCATGGAGCAGTGGAAGAAGGTGGCCTGGTCTGATGAATCACGTTTTCTTTAACATCACGTGGATGGCCGGGTGCGTGTGCGTCAAGGAGCACAACGAGTTTGAGGTGTTGACTTGGCCTCCAAATTCCCCAGATCTCAATCCAATCGAGCATCTGTGGGATGTGCTGAACAAACAAGTCCGATCCATGGAGGCCCTACCTCGCAACTTACAGGACTTAAAGGATATGCTGCTAACATCTTGGTGCCAGATACCACAGTACACCTTCAGGGGTCTAGTGGAGTCCATGCCTTGATGGGTCAGGGCTGTTTTGGCAGTAAAAAGGGGACAAACACAATATAATGTTATTCCTGAACAGTGTATAAATATAATATTGATAACCACAAACCAACATTTGGTCCCAAACTAGATCTTCCTTGGCAGCTTTAAGGCTAAATTTGCAACCTTGTTTTACATCTAGATTATTACCATGTGTCTGCTATGTTCTCTATACGATTTTATATAATAAAAAACAGCACATTAATTGAAAAAAGTGATGTTAATTCTCAAAAGCTGTCATTCACACTTAAAGGAATAGTTCACACAAAAATGAAAATTAGCCCATGATTTACTCACTCTCAAGTCATCCTAGGTGTATATGACATTCTTCTTTCAGACGAATAAAATCTGAGTTATATTAAAAAAGTCCTGGCTCTTACGAGCTTTATAATGGCAGTGACTTGTTGGTTCGTTTTTGAAGTCCATAAAAGTGCATCTATCCATCATGTAACTGCTCAACACAGCTCTGGGGGGTTAATAAAGGCCTTCTGAAGCAAAGTGGGAAACTTCATAGACTAAAATAACTAGTTTCCGGCAGTCAGCAGTACGCAAGTCGACTTATGGCGAAAGAGTAACCCTTGATCCTTGACACATGCGTATTGACGAACGCAGAAGCGCAGAGGATAGAGCCAAACAAAACACCGGTCATGAATTTGAAGTCTAAAACGAGAATCTTTAAAGAGAAATGGCGGAGGATTTCGATATAATAGAAGAGGGGCTTGAGTTTGTTGCCCAGCCCTATCCATGAGAGGCGTCAAAGCTTACAATGCTCCTATACATCGCGTCAGGGGTTACTCTTTTAGCGCAAGTCGACTTGCGTACCGCTGACCGCCGGAAGCTAGTTATTTTAGTCTATAAAGTTTTAAATATGTATTTTTTTTTTTTTTACACAAACGCGCCACTTCACTTCAGTAGGCCTTTATTAACCCCCCGGAGCCGTGTGGAGCAGGTTTATGATGGATAGATGCACTTTTATGGACTTCAAAAATGAACCAACAAGTCAATGCCATTATAAAGCTAGGTAGAGCCAGGACTTTTTTAATATAACTCTGATTGTATTCGTCTGAAAGAAGAATGTCATATACACCTAGGATGACTTAAGGATGAATAAATCATGGGCTATATTTTTGGGTGAACTATCTCTTTAAGACTTTGATATTTGTCATCCCAATCAAACACTTACAATGTTCCATTATGAGATTGGAAAGGTGCCATCAAATCTGTTATTTTTATATTTACTAACACTTTTTTAAATTGGGATTTAGATATGTATTCATTGCTGCCCCCTAAAGTAGTCCAAGTATGTCTTGAAATGCATGTTTGTGCTTTTAAATTCTTCGATGTCATTGTCCTGCTAGGTGACCCATGACAAACCTAATGCTCTAAATTGGCTTTGTATTTGTCTGATTTCATGATGCCATGCACAGATTCATGTCATCCAGTGCCAGAGGCAGCAAAACAATCCAAAGACATCAGTGAACTTTCCTCCTCATTGGCACTAGGGAAAGTGTTCTTTTTTTCTGGCTTTCCTTTGGCTACAATCTTGTGTCTGACCGGCTCATAAAATTCAGTTTTACCTTCTATTCTCCACTGGTCATTGCTGGACACACAATGACACATGACAAGTAAACGAGCTCTGGTTTTCTTTGGACAGGACTGAATGAGTAAAGATATTTCAGATACTGCAAACATATTTATGTCTGTCTCTTAAAGGATGCAATTGTGTAATTGTCATTTTAAAGGGGTCATCATTTTTCCTTGAGCATTTGACATATAAGAGTTCATCATATTATAGGTATATCACCTCGGTGAAGTTGGCACCCCATAAAACGAAATAATCCCCAAAACTATGCCATACGTTTGTGCTAGTTTGGTGTTCGAGATATTGAGCATAATTTTTTTAGTCATGTGACGTCATTTTCCACCCCACGTCGTTCAAAACGCTCCAAACCGGTGCCATCCGTTAGTGCTCGATTTGTGCCATTAAAACAAACAAATATAATTCGGGAGCTGTGACATCACTCCCCACCCCACTTCATCTAAATCGCACGAAACCAGTGTCGTTGGTTTGTGCTCGATTTGTGCTGGTTTGTGCCATTAAAACAAACATTGTAACTAACAACTCTTCTTAAATATAACGAAAACATTTTTTATGAACAGTTATGTAACTCTCCACCCCATGTTCAAATCTCTCCAGACCGGTGTCATTCGTTTGTGCTCGATTTGTGCCGTTAAAATGAACCTTCTATTTGTTCACCCTGCTTAGAAATAACAAACATAATTCGGGGGTTGTGACGTCACTCTCCACCCCATGCCGTACAAATTTGGGGTGAATTTGGAGCATGTGTGGGGCTGAGTGACCTCAGAATGACCTATAAATGTTCTTTTAGTATCTAAAAAACAGAAGCAGCACAAACTATTTTTTTACGGCACAAACCAGCACAAATGATTGAGACTATTTTGCCAACATTTTGCGTTGGGTGGGGGGCCAACTTCACATACAAATGTTTAAGTCCATTTAAGAAGGGGTCATAGTTTTTTAACAGCACAAACTGGCAAAAAATTAGCACAAACGAACAGCCCCATTTTGGAACGATTTAAAAAAGACGTGGGGTGTTTTTTAAATTTTTATTAGGCCTATTTTGTTTTTTGTCATCATTTAGGGATTCTTTTTAACGGCATAAATCGAGCACAAACGAATTATGCCAGTTTTGGAGCGTTTTAAATGACATAGGGTGGAGACTGGGTTTTTTCATTATTTTTTTAAAAAGGAAATCACTTACAGGGTTTATTTTAACGGCACAAACCGGCACAAGTCGAGCACAAACAAACAAAACTAGTTTGGAGCGATTTGGACGGCATGGGGTGGAGAGTGACGTCACAACCCCCGAAATATGTCTGTTATTTCTAAGCAGGGCGAATAAATAGAATGTTTATTTTAACGGCACAAATCGAGCACAAACGAACGACAACGGTCTGGAGCGATTTGAACAACATGAGGTGGAGAGTTACATAACTGTTCGTGAATTTTTTCCCGTTATATTTAAGAAGAGGTCTTAGTTACAATATTTGTTTTAACGGCACAAACCAAGCATAAAAAATGTCACTGGTTTGGAGCAATTTGCACGGCATGGGGTGGAAAGTGACGTCACAGCTCCCGAATTATATTTGTTATTACTAAAGAGGGGAAATAGATACGGTGTTCATTTTAACGGCACAAATCGAGCACAAACCAACGACACCAGTTTCGTGCGATTTAGATTAAGTGGGGTGGAGAGTGACGTCACAGCTCCTGAATTATATTTGTTATATCTATGGAAGGAAAATAGTTACAGTGTTTGTTTTAACGGCACAAACCAGCAAAAATCGAGCACTAACGAATGGCACCAGTTTGGAGCGATTTGAACGACGTGGGGTGGAGAATGATGTCACATGACCAAAAAAATAATGCTCAATATCTCGAACACCAAAGCAGCACAAACGAATGGCATGGTTTTGGGGAATATTTTTGTTTTATGGTGTTGCCAACTTCACGGAGGTAAGAATATCCTGTAAGAACTGAAAACTTAGTCCAAAAACAGCTTTTGTTGTTACCAAACCCAGATAAGGACTGTTGTGGAATGTGCCTAGAAAGAAAATCAATACCTGCTTCATCTTTGCAACTTTGGCCCCGCCCACTGGCGTGTTAGTGAGATGACAAGGAGAGAAGAGCAATTTAAGATGGACTACAAACAACATTACCTTCCAAAGGGTTCTAATGCTAGGAATGTGGTTATTTTATTTATTTTCAACAATGTGAATGTCTCAGTTGAGCATTATTTATTTGTATTCGGTACATTTCAGTGTGGATTCTTTGGCAAATCAGTCACAATTTCGGCGCAGGCTTTGCAAACAGACTTTTACAATATGGACTCGACAGTAATGCCACAACATAAGTAACCATAATTCTAATGCCTGATCTGTGATCAAACTATGATTATATCATATAGAAAGCGTTCAAAGAACGCTCCCTTTACAATCGCTGGAGCTGTCAAAACACCATTTTTTATGTAAAAATCATACTTTACAACATTATAAGTGCACCCACAGGAAACATTATAAAACCATGCAGTTCATGACCCCTTTAAAATGTATTTGTGGAACAGTGCGACATTTAAAAAACCAGGGAAAAAAACTCGACACCTTAGCAACCTCATAGCAATGCCCTAGCAATTACCCACACCACCATAGCATCACAGCAACTGCTGCAGTCAAACACCACACATGTTCATCATTATTTCAGTGTTTGCTTAAATCTTTTAAGCCAGGCGGCTGTAAAATAAATGCTTTTCTACATCACCACAGCGAAAAAACAGATGTGCAAACATGCAGGGCTTTCAATAAAAGCATAATTTAGCTGATTTTATTCTCCATAACTGAGAACAGCAGCTTCTCTAAGCTTCTCTGACCCCCAACATCATTTTCATAGAATTCAAATGGGTTTTAGCATTTAAGAATTTTACTTTTAAGTGTTCTTTAACTCTCCAAATCAGGAAAGTCCTATTGACATCTTTCGAATAACCTTGCATGCCAAATGTCAGTTTTTTTTTTTTTTAAGAGAACAATGTGAAAGATCCTATTTACACACACTATGTACTTCCGACATGTGCGGTGCTGTTACTGATTGTTATATAACTTTTGTTTTCCGGCTTCATTTTTCAACACTAAAGCCTAAAGCTTCTTAGCATGTAATTCAGAGCGTGTATGAATATATACAGTAATTGGGGTGTTAAGCGGATGTTTAGATTACATCAGGACATTAGAAAGTTAAATTCTTGCATGCTAAAACCCATTTGAATTCTGTGAAAATTATGTTGGGGGTCAGAGAAGCTAAGGCAAGATTGCTATTCTTTCACCAGCTTTACATAAGATGTTGATGCGAGGTCACCAGGGATTGCTTAAGGATTTTATGATTACATCTAAGAACAACAGGCAGAGACCCGAAGAACACAGCATTTGTGTTTACATGGAGACAGTGCAATCTGTACTAAGCCTCTTATAACAGGCAAATGGCTGAGTGAAAATGTGAGCGTAATGTCAAGTGTCAAATCTAAATAATATCCGAATATCCGTCTCAGCTGCAGCTCAACAATGCAAATTCGATAAAGTTTAATGTCCAGATAGATGTACCAATTGTGACTGTACCAAAAGAAATTGAAGTCTTCAAGTCAATATACTCATTGTGTGATACAGTCATATAAAGAAGACGAAGAGTGTACGTGTTACATATAAACTCATAAAGTCTCTCAGTGTGTAAATGTTACTCTATGCAGTTTGCAAGCATTAAATTAATGGAACATTATACAATACAACCATACAGCCTCTATTAATCAGCTTTTCTAATATCTTTCACTCATAGCAATACCGCAAGACAAATGCAAAACAAACAAAAACATTAAAGGGCCCTATTTTATACTTTTTTAAATTAGAAATACACTTTTCTGTTGCTTCATGATTACCTGCAAATCTCACAAGCCTGTCAAAAACATGTAATTTTTTCACGCCAAAATCAAAAGCAATAAATAAGAGATTATAATTTTACATAAAGAAAAGCCTATTTCAGGGCATAAAATTACTGGATATATACAATTTAAATATTATTTATATTAATAATAATTTAAAAAATATATTACAGTAATGAGAAATGAATGAAAATCACTTGATGGTCCTAAAATCGAGGCAGTTTCCCTCATTCTCATTACCATAATTTTTACTTCTGATAATGAGAATGAGGGAAACTGTCTCGATTTTAGGACCATCAAGAGTTTTTGCATAAAAATATAATATATAACAAGATAAAAATATATTACATAAAATATAAAAAATATTATTATTATTAACAATAATAATAGTAGTAGTAATAACAATAATAATAATATATTTAACTAAGTTTTCTTCAAAGTGTCTTTGCATTTAATTTATGCTAAGTTGAAAATAATGCTTGAATGAATTATAGTAATGAGAAAGGGAAATGTCTTGAAAATACAGTGTCACAATCTGAAATAATTTTCATTTTTCATTTTCATACATTTTTTTTATTTTGACATGACAAGTCAAAGTTTGAGTTTATAAAAGTTTTAGGAAATCTTCCCTTTATTTCGTGTCTTACTCTAGGGTACAAAGATAGTGGTCAGCTGACGTGTCCCAGGATAAACATAAGCCAGAATTTTCTCATTTCACTGTGGATTATTTGGTAAATCAGTCGCAATTTCGCCGCAGACTTTGCAAACAGATTTTTACGATATGGACTCGACAGTAATGCTACAACATAAGTAACCGTGTTAATTCTAATGCTTGATCTGTGATCAGTGATTTCTAATATGTATGATTCATGTACAGTCAGATGTTCTTTGTCTATGTGTCAGTACATCATACCAGTGACTAAACGCTCAACTTCACATTGTGTCTCTTAGTAGGATGAAAATAATCTGTTATTTAAACTATGAATAAATCATGTAGAAAGCAATCAAAGAACGCTCCCTTTACATTTTTTTGTATTTTTTTTATATTTTGGCATGAAAAGTCAAGTTTATAACTTTTATGACTTCATAAAAGTTTCAGGAAATGTATTTTTTACTCTTCCCTTCATTTCGTGTCTTACTCTAGGGTACAAAGATAGTGGTCAGCTGAAGTGTCCCAGGATAAATATAAGCCAGAATTTTCTCATCTGGGAGCTACAACCCCGAAAATGACTTGGTGAGACTGCGGGATTTGTACCCCTGCGCTCATGTAATCTAAACCCCACTGATAGTAAAACTCCAAAAAAAACAAAGATAACTGACACCAACAGTCAGCATTAGGGCTCAGAGAGACACTCCACTGCTTTCACCACAGAGCGGTTCTGTGTCTGTCTCACAGCAGAGGAAGATGGACCTGCCAGAGGATAACCTCTTTAAAGTATCATTTAAGATGCCTCTATTAATCTCTAAGCAGCCAGTGATGAACGGAGTGCGGGTGTGACAGCGGTGCCCTTCACTTTGTCCACTGTCATATATTTCTCTTTCAGTTCAGTGCAGAACAGCATGACAGAAAACATTCTATGTTGCCACTTCCTGTTCTGGACCTTCGTTATTCTCAAAATATGGATATAAGCATGTCCCTTGATCTTTCGATCATTGGAAATATTTCACATACATATACACATACACACACTTTTTAATTATTTGTAATTATTAATAATTATTATTATTATTAGTTATAATAATAATAACTGAGAATTGTGGGAATTCTAAAAAGTATTTCTTGTTCTCACTAATCAGTAACTATTTGTTTATTCAGCCAATCACCCACCCACATTTTCACAATATGTAATATAAATCGAGCAGAAACTCCACATATGCCTCAGAGAAGTAATAAAATGACATTTTCAGGAAATCCCTAATGCGAAGCTAGCGCTGTAGCTGAATAAAAAGAAGATAGAAACCGCAAATGGTAAAAAAATATGGACGATGGTCTTCACTACCTTCCACTGAAGAAAAGTGAAGCCGCCAACGTCCGAATATGGCGCTGACATCTTGCGTATCTTTGGGACCGAGTCTGCGCAGTAGTGACCTCGGGACCGGAGTATGCGCAGTAGTGACCTCGGGACTGGAGTATGCGCAGTAGAGTGCAGGAAGTAAAGCCGCGATATCAAAAGCCCGCCCACACTCTCACAGATGCAGAACAATTCATTATGTTGGTGTGAAATAAAGAGTTATGGAAATGTAGAAATTAAAGCTAAAGTTCCAATCTCCTCCAGAAAATCCAGAAAAAAGTCTTCTAGTGCCTCGGTGACAACTTCACTCAGAGAAGCCGTCAATCTCAGCTATCAATCAGGACGTCACACCCCCTGTTTTTATAGCATCAACTAAAACCAAACTTATTTAAAGAACGAACACTTGAAATGAAATCATCGTGATGACCGAAGCCATCTTTGGGAAAAAATGTTTGAATTGTAATTTGATTGTTTAGTTTGTCTCTTTGTATTCTATTAGAATACATGGAGGTTATGCTATACTGGGGACCAACCAGTAGACGCGTCGGCTTCAGTTTTCAACACGAGTGCGGCAGGCTTGATAGAAACACATTGACTGATTAAATATGAAGACAATAAACACATGACTGACTGATATGATCTATTTGAGTTCTCGGGTATTTTTATAATAATAAAGTATATTTATAATGCAGTGCAAACACTGCTGACGATATGAAGTGAGTAAAACGTTGTCTTTTGCTGGACAACAGGTTTATGAACACTTCGCATTATAAGATGTTTGAAGCATGTTGCTTTATCAAATGTACGTTATAAGCGACTTAAACTCGCAGTGCTTTCAGAGATTGAGCAGGATTTATCACTGATCACAGAATTAAAAATAGAGAGAAAAAAATTAAATAATCGCAGCCTTTGTGATGTCATGATCGCACTAAGGCCACATCCACACGAAGCCAGAGTTTTCCCTATCCAATCTTTTTTTTCCCTCGTCTCAAGAAATACCTGCATACACACGAAACCACTGAAACTGACCCAAAACGATGTAGTATACATGCCAGGCCAGTATGTGGCGCTGTAATTCTGCCACAGAAATACACTAAAAACGGAGAAGAAGAGTTGTGGCTAGAAGGGGTAAAGCAATAGTAGGAAGTGAGGCAAAATCTCACAATAAAATAACAATAAATAAATTTGCTACTTACCAGATTGTGTTTTATTAACACCTACACCTACCCCTACCCTTACAATAATGCAAATACAGTAATTAAATGATGCAATATTGATGTGCGCATGCCCAGTGCCCGTAGCTGTATTCTTTCTAGTCTTTTCTGCGCTGGACGTGGTGTGATGACATCCCCGTTTCACAATATATACGGATTGGCTGTACACACGAAAATGTAAGGGTGTCGGTTTCAGATTTATCCACTCTGGGACCCGGTTTCAAAAAATTATGGTTTCAGGCTCCGTGTAGACGAAAAGCTGATACGACACAACATTTTTACGTATACAGCTAAACTCGTCTCTGTGTGGATGGGGCCTAAGCCAAATCGCGATTTCAGCTTGATTTCGATGAATCGCACAGCCAATATTTACACACGTGCTTCAGACACCGGTCACACTGGAGGAGTTCCCCAAAGCGTCCTAGGACTCTGGGAACACGCACTTTCAAAAAGGGAACATATACACTGCACATACTATACTTTTATAGCAGTTAATTCTGTTCCCCAAAGTCCAGGACAAGGTTTCCTGCACCAGACTTGCTCAGGTCACAGTTTAACCCAAAGCAAAAAATATATATAAATAAAGACTGGTTAAGATTTTCTTTGGCATTTTCAAGACAAATTCCATTCACATTACAATAATGCATTCATACATTTTGTTTAATTAAATTTTTACTGAAGGTTAAACCAGTATACACATATGCCTGTCCATAGTCTATTTATGAATCAAATATCGAATGCGCTTACTGACCAACAGAGCAAAAGTCTGTCTGGACCCCTCACAGACTCTCTGTCAAACCCTCTTCCCGCTTAATTGCCTGGGGTGTGTATCTCAGCAAGCTCCATGGGACTGATCCGTACAGATTCCACCAAAGGTCAACCCGAGCCCCACAGACTCGTAAGAGAAGTCCAATTAATACTAGCTCAGTGGAGCTACATTATTTATTTAGCACTGAAGAGGAGGAGGAGAGAAAGAAGAAGATCAATGAAGGTTTGGAACTTAATTACAGCTTTCAGTCGACAGGCCTCTTTCAAAGTGGCATAATCCCTCTCCTGTCTGTGGTGGGCCTGAACACGGTTAAACTGCTATGAGGAGGAATTACCGAGATCACGCTCAAGAGTGTGTTTGGAATATTAAATTAACATTTATGCTAGTTAGTCAGATTAAAAAATAAAGGCAACACTTATTGTGAAGCCTATTGGTCTATAACTACACTGGCTAACCATTATTTTCTTACAGTACTTTGTCTTGTTTTCCAGAAAAATATCTGAATATCCAAGATTAATTTACTTCAGAAAATAGTTTGACCTTGTCTTATTATCTTTTTTTTTTTTTGCCAAGTACATGTATCTTGTTTATATATAATTTTAAAGCAAGATATTTTGTCAATTTAGGGCAAATGTATTATAAACGGTTTCATTGGACGCACACGCGCACCAGGCCCGAAGTTAACTTCCGGTCTGTGTTTGTTTATCGGTCTGGCTAGTGGACAGTATGGCGCACTACTCAGTAGAAACACATTTTTGACATACTATTCTTGGATAACATTATATAAATATTAACGATCAAGCAGAGAGCATTTGACACCAGTGCAAAAACAGTGTTTGCGACTCACCAAAAAGCCTTAAATGCTTCATAAATATCCAGTCTGACTGCATACGAGAGCAGTGTCTAATGTAATTTTCTTGTTATTTATTTTGCTTAAATAGAAATAATCTACTCAAGAGGTAACTTATTCTGGCTGTTTACACTTGGCATTAACATGCGATCATCATTAACATCAGTCAATCAGGACACGGCGCGTTTACATTTGTTCGCATCAAGTGGTCGCCATCTGGATAACTGATCGCATTTATGTTTCCCGCAAAATATTTAAATTGGGTATGTAATAGGCCTTTATCACGGAGCGTAAAACAACTTTCGCTTTATCCTCTATTAATGACAGTGCCCATAGAGCAAGGGATTTTTGTGATGCATTCATATACAATCAATCTCAAATAGGGTACTTTATCTACAAGTTTCCCAACATTAATCTTAGATTATGAAACAAAGAAACATGTTATTCCGACGCATTGCATGATTGAAAGGCAGTCGCGCAAGAATTTATATAGGCTACCGTACAGAAAACGGCATTACACGGTCCTTAAAGGGTTAGTTCACCCAAAAATTTTTATTCTGTCATTATTACTCACCCTCATGTCGTTCCAAACCCGTAAGACCTTCGTTCATTTTCGGAACACAAATTAAGATATTTTTCTTCTTCTCTAAGGTCTTACGGGTTGGGATCGACATGAGGGTGATTTTGACAGAATTTTAAGTTTTGGGTGAACTAACCCTTTAAGGGGGGCGTTTCCCCCACTCTATATTGCAGACAGAAATGGGAGATTATTTATAATAAACATGCTGAAACAATAAAAACATATAAATTAAGATAATGCTGCACAATTAAAATGAAAGATGATAACACATGAGAAAGATAACGCAGCCTCTGTTGTCATTGATTCTTTGTGGCTGTCTACCGGAAGTTAAGTTTAGGCCACAAAAGTGCGCATACGCAGTAACGTTTGTTTATGTTGTTGCCGTTGAAACTGTATATATGTATTATTGCAACCATAGTTATAATACATTTATGCTTTATATAAACATTATATACATGTACACTCACCTAAAGGATTATTAGGAACACCTGTTCAATTTCTCATTAATGCAATTATCTAATCAACCAATCACATGGCAGTTGCTTCAATGCATTTAGGGGTGTGGTCCTGGTCAAGACAATCTCCTGAACTCCAAACTGAATGTCAGAATGGGAAAGAAAGGTGATTTGAGCAATTTTGAGCCTGGCATGGTTGTTGGTGCCAGACGGGCCGGTCTGAGTATTTCACCATCTGCTCAGTTACTGGGATTTTCACGCACAACCATTTCTAGAGTTTACAAAGAATGGTGTGAAAAGGGAAAAACATCCAGTATGCGGCAGTCCTGTGGGCGAAAATGCCTTGTTGATGCTAGAGGTCAGAGGAGAATGGGCCGACTGATTCAAGCTGATAGAAGAGCAACTTTGACTGAAATAACCACTTGTTACAACCGAGGTATGCAGCAAAGCATTTGTGAAGCCACAACACGCACAACCTTGAGGCGGATGGGCTACAACAGCAGAAGACCCCACCGGGTACCACTCATCTCCATTACAAATAGGAAAAAGAGGCTACAATTTGCACGAGCTCACCAAAATTGGACAGTTGAAGACTGGAAAAATGTTGCCTGGTCTGATGAGTCTCGATTTCTGTTGAGACATTCAGATGGTAGAGTCAGAATTTGGCGTAAACAGAATGAGAACATGGATCCATCATGCCTTGTTACCACTGTGCAGGCTGGTGGTGGTGGTGTAATGGTGTGGGGGATGTTTTCTTGGCACACTTTAGGCCCCTTAGTGCCAATTGGGCATCGTTTAAAGGCCACGGCCTACCTGAGCATTGTTTCTGACCATGTCCATCCCTTTATGACCACCATGTACCCATCCTCTGATGGCTACTTCCAGCAGGATAATGCACCATGTCACAAAGCTCGAATTATTTCAAATTGGTTTCTTGAACATGACAATGAGTTCACTGTACTAAAATGGCCCCCACAGTCACCAGATCTCAACCCAATAGAGCATGTTTGGGATGTGGTGGAACGGGAGCTTCGTGCCCTGGATGTGCATCCCACAAATCTCCATCAACTGCAAGATGCTATCCTATCAATATGGGCCAACATTTCTAAAGAATGCTTTCAGCACCTTGTTGAATCAATGCCACGTAGAATTAAGGCAGTTCTGAAGGCAAAAGGGGGTCAAACACAGTATTAGTATGGTGTTCCTAATAATCCTTTAGGTGAGTGTATATACTTACATGTATATACTTTTTAACCACAAATGTTTGTCTTGCGCTGCTCTGCGATACGCCACGTATTCACATATGGAAAGGTCACACGTCACGTAGGTGGTACCGCGGTGGGGCGAAAAAAACTCCATCTCATTAAAATTGTCCCACATCGTTGTTTTAACTCTTTTTGTGAAGGCCGTTTGAATTAGTCTTTGCATGTTTGCTTTGGAAACACCTGATCGGTATTTTCGTCACGCTTGACTTTTCCAACAGGATTACGTAATACGTGGCGCATTGCATCGCAGCTCAAGACAAACATTTGTAGTTAAAAAGTATATATATATATATATATTTTTTTTTTTTAGAAAATGGCCGATCATTTTGCTAGATAAGACCCTTATTCCTCGGCTGGGATCGTGTAGAGCTTTTTGAAGCTGCATTGAAACTGCAATTTGGACCTTCAACCCATTGTACCCCACTGAAGTCCACTATATGGAGAAAAATCCTGGAATGTTTTCCTCAAAAACCTTCATTTCTTTTCGACTGAAGAAAGAAAGACATGAACATCTTGGATGAAGTGGGGGTGAGTAAATTATCAGGAAATTTTCATTCTGAAGTGAACTACTCCTTTAAAGAGTACAATGTATTATAATACATGACGTAAAACATGCATTTAAAACATTATATATTTAAATAGAGCAATGATAGCTGTGGTTATAATTATGAGAACACTGAACTGACAATAAGGTGCACTGCCAATGCATTATGAATGGTTAGTTGTCAATTAGAAATGTTCTGCAATGTGACACCATGTACGTAAAATGTAAACATTTTACTAATTCTTTTATAATTATTTATTAATTGAGAGACTGGAATACTTGTGCTTTAAAAAAAAAATATATATAATTTGTCACACCACAGGACCTTTTAAAATGACCTAGTAAAGGCAAAAATGTGATTAAACATCATGATAAGCTTAAAATAAAGAGTCACCACCAGTTGCAGCACTTAAACATTCCCTTAAACATAGAAATTGTAAGCTAAAGTCTTTGTATTTATCAACGTCATATAATGGATGTGTCAACTACCCAAGTATCCAATCAGAATCTATCTGCATGATCATCCACATTTTCAGAATCTCACATTGGCTTGAACTGATACGGTAAAACTGGTGACATTATTAACTTTTGTTTACAATTGCTTTAGAAGCCTTGAAAGCTGAAACTCATGATTATTGTAAGAGGCGTTACATTTTCAACACATGCTTGAGTTGTTTGGCCAATCACAACACACTGGGTCAGCTGGCCAATCAGAGCATTCTGGGGTTTTTCAGGATGAGGGGCTTTGTAAAAATTAGCATGTTTCAGACAGACTGGGAATAGAGGTACTGTATGGAAGCTTGTTTCCGCCACAAAATAAAATATTTTAAAAGATAATTTAATCTTGCACTTATGACTTTTTTTCTCACAATTCCGACTTTATATCTCGCAATTCCGACTTTAATCTTTCAATTCTCACAATTCCGACTTTATATCTCTCAATTCCGACTTTATAGCTCGCAATTCCGACTTTATATCTCTCAATTCCGACTTTATATCTCGCAATTTTGACTTTATATCTCGCAATTCCAACTTTATATCTCTTAATTTCGACTTCATATCTCTCAATTTCGACTTTATATCTCGCAATTCCGACTTTATCTCTCAATTCCGACTTTATATCTCGCAATTCCGACTTTATATCTCGCAATTCCGATTTTATATCTCACAATTCCGACTTTAATCTCTCAATTCTGACTTTAATCTCTCAATTCTCACAATTCCGACTTCATATCTCTCAATTCCGACTTTATATCTCGCAATTCCGACTTCATATCTCTCAATTCCGACTTTATATCTCTCAATTCCGACTTCATATCTCTCAATTCCGACTTTATATCTCGCAATTTTGACTTTATATCTCGCAATTCCAACTTTATATCCCGCATTCCTACTTCATATCTCTCAATTCCGACTTCATATCTCTCAATTCCGACTTTATATCTCGCAATTCCGAATGTAATCTCTCAATTCCGACTTTATATCTCGCAATTCCGACTTTATATCTCTCAATTCTGACTTTAATTTCTCAATTCCGACTTTATATCTCGCAATTCCGACTTTATATCTCGCAATTCCGACTTTATATCTCGCAATTCCGACTTTATATCACACAAGGAACACAAGGACCAACAATTAATGTTCTGTTGCAAAGCATTACTGCGCCACTCCGAAACTAAAACACATTGAGGAGCTAACTGTAAAGCCATTAATTTTCCTCCTTTGGCATGTTTTAAAACAATTTGTGAAAGTTCACAGGAATGATCAGAAATTTTATTTCAAGGCTAGCAAGGATGAGACATTCAAAAGTGTCATTTAAAAGTAATGGGACACATCTGCACCTGGGTTTTCTTTAACCCTACATGTCAAAGTAACCTGTAATTGGATGCACTGGTGAATAACACAGAGAAGCTTTCCACCACAAGCCCTGCGAGTCATTAAAATATGACTCAGTATTTGTCACAGCAGTGCTTGTATTGAAAAATGTACAGGTTAAACATTGTATCTGTCACACTGCAAGACATAAGCATAACAAATATGATGGACCCAATATTTATTGAGTATTGAGACTCTTCCTGTTTAAACATTTACAACAAACAGCACAATAGCAATGCAAATTCTGCTCAGCTGCATATTAATCTGTTTGTTTGTTGTCTGACTGATTGTTTAATGAGCACCCATTCATTGTAGAATAATAATGCTGGATATGATTTCTGTGGATTATGATACAAGTAAGGCTGCCAACTTTTTGGGTTAAATAATATGTTTAAAACTTTTTTTGGTTTTGCTTCGGCTCTGTGCATGACTGGATGAATATGGTTCCCTTTCAGTCAGTACACTACGAGTTACGTCAGTTACTGATGAAATGGAGGTTTCGCTTAGAAGCCAATCGCCTTTGAGATCTACAAAACGAGCCAATGGCATGAAAATGCCACGGGTCTGTGGAATTTGCATAACGCAACCCCGCCCCACCGCGTGGGTATAAAGGGCGTTGCGTGGGCGCTTCGGCATTCTGCAGAGCAAAACTCCTCTCTAAAAGAGCTGCACGCAGCACGTCTTTTTCAAGACGTTTCTGGGTGCGGTCGGCTGATTAGTCCGTCTCACGGCCATGAGCGCTGTTGAGCGCGCACTCATGGATGACTCATGTTCCCACTGCGGGAACATGGCCATCACGGTGTTGCGATCGAGACTCTATGATCTCCGTTAAAAAAAATAAAATAAAAAAAAAAAAACAGGAGAGAGAGTCCCCTCTACCACACCCCAATCTACTTCCTCCATGAGAGGCAGTACTTTGGCTGGTGGTCAGGGTGATCTGGGGGCGTTGGTGTGGGCCAACCCAACGAATATTCCTCGGGCCACAGCCCCCTCTAGCACACTGCAGCCCGTGGTGTTGCCAGATGAAGGTGCTGGTGTTCCCGTCCTGGGCTCTGCGTCTCATTTGGGACACCGGCGGATGACGTCACGTCGATCGCCGCATCACAAGGTGGGCTGGATTCCTCTGGAGATGAAGATTCGGCTGTGCTGCCTCCTCTGGGAGCTTCAGCGCTGCCCGAGTTTGATCCGGAGCTCACAGCCATGCTTTCCCAGGGATGATTGGTATCTGGGGGCGGCCCACGCTGAAAGTGCCCGCCAACCCTCAGTGCCCTTCTTCCTGGAACTGCATGAGGAGGTGTCGAAGTCGTGGGAGTCTCCCTTGACTTTTTGCGGCCCATCGGCAGCCTCTTCCGCCTTACTGCTCTCGATAGTGGCACGGTGTAAGGGTACACTGGGGTTCCCCCTGTTGAATGTTCTGTTGCGTGGCAACTGTGCCCGCAGAGCTTTTCAGCCGCGCGCTGGGACCCAAAGCACCCGTCCAAGGCTTGTGGGTTACGTCTACTTAGTGGCGGAGAACCACAGAGCCACGGGCCAGGCCGTGTCCACCTGCATGCTTCGGCCATCCCTCAAGCCTATCGGGCCAGGGTGCTCGGAAGCATGCAAGAGGGCAGTACTGACCCCGCACTCGTGCGTGCTGCCCCCATCCAGCCGCCAGCACAGACGCCTCAGCCTGCTCCCCGCCAGGGCTGCCCTCCCGTGGCTCCCGCCCCTCCCGCCCTGCTAACAGCAGGTTAAGCGGCGCGCCTAACACGGGCCCCTCGGGGATGAATTCAGTTCTTTTCTGGAGATGGTGACAGGGCCACTCCTTCCCCTGGTGGAGGGCCAGGGGAGAATTTTTGCTTTCCTTAACTGAAAGAACTGACATTCATCTCTGAGCTCCCAGAGGGCGTGGCTGGCAGTGTGCGACGCACAGCCTCGCCGCTCTCAGCCCCCTCTGTTGCCAGCCCCTGTCAGACGAGACCCCCGTGGAACGCTAGTCCTTCCCTGGTCTCCTCTGTTAGGGCGCGAAATTCGACCCCACCCACACTTTGGGACGCTTCCACGCCTCCCTATGTCTGGGCCGGTCATTCCGCTCGCTGCCCCATCGCACGACCACTGGTTCGGCTCTGGGGGCCGGGTTACGGCTCCCAGACTGGCCAGCTGGTCCACCACAGGCTCGGCTTGCGATTCAGTTCGCACGATCTCCTCCCCGCTCTCTGGGAGTCCGCTATACCGTGTTGGGTGGCGACGCCCCTGTCATGCGTGCGGAGGCTGTCACCCTACTGGCGAGGGTCGAGGTCGTCCCTCCAGCCGAGATGAGGTCCGGCTTCACAGCCTTGACTTCATTGCACCTAGCAGAAGCAATGGGTCACGGCCAGCCATGGTGCACTTCGGATGCGTTCGTCCCCGGTCTGGTCTGCAGCGTTGACCTGAAGGACCCGTACTCTTTGTCCCCGCTTCTCCCCGACCCAGACCGCCCATTCGGTCTGCCTTCGGATGGCGGGCATCCCAGTACGTGGCTCTCCCATTCAGGTAGCCCTGTCACTTCGCGGCTTCTCGAAGCTGTCGAGGCAGCCCCTGTGCCACTTAGGCACACGGAGTTCGCATCCTGAGCTATCTCGATGACTGGCTAAATTAGCTCACTCTCGAGACCAGGGTTGCGGACACAGGGATCTAGTGCTCCGGCACCTCACCCGTTTGGGCCTTCGGGTCATCTGGGAAAAGAGCAAACTCTCCCCTGGGAAGAGGATCTCTTTTCTCAGCTCGGGCGCACAGTGCGAGTGTGCACAGTCAATGCTGACTTGCCTCCGTCATTTCGAGGGTAAGAGTGCGGTACCACTGAAGTTATTTCAGAGGCTCCTGGGACATTACTGGCGTACCACAGGGCTGTGTGCTAAGCCCATTTCTCTACTCCCTCTTCACCTCCGATTGCAAGCCTGTGTATGGATCTAATTCCATCATCAAGTTTGCGGACGACACTACGGTGATTGGACTCATCAGCAACAACGATGAGACCGCCTATAGGGAGGAGATCCAGCACCTGGCCACATGGTGCACTGAAAATAATCTGCTCCTCAACACCACCAAAACAAAAGAACTCATCGTGGACTTCAGGAAAGAGGCAAGAGGCACACACGACACCATCCACATCAATGGAACGGCTGTTGAGCGTGTCTCCAGTTTCAAGTTCCTGGGGATCCACATCTCGGCGGACATGTCCTGGACAACTAACACCTCCAGCCTGGTCAAGAAGGCTCACCAGCGTCTTTTCTTCCTGAGGACACTGAGGAAGAATCAGCTATCCTCGGCTATACTGGTGAACTTCTATCGCTGCGCAATAGAAAGCATCCTGACCAACTGTGTTACAGTATGGTATGGGAGCTGCTCTGCTGCAGAGCGCAAGGCACTACAGCGGGTGGTGAAAACCGCCCAGCGCATCACAGGGACTCCACTACCTGCCATCGACCACATCCAGAGGAAACGCTGTCTGCATCGAGCTCGCAGCATCCTTAAGGACTCCTCTCACCCAGCCCACAAACTGTTTTCTCTCCTGCCCTCTGGTAGGCGTTTCAGGTGCCTCCGGACCAGGACCAGCAGACTTAAGAACAGTTTTTTTCCCAGAACTGTCTCCATATTGAACTCTAACCCTCGTTGATCCCACTCCCCCTATATACTGATAACCCTCCTCTCCCCCTCACATCTGCCTTCACTTGTTATTTGCACTACTGTATGCTCATTTGCACTATCGACTGTTTATTACAGTAACCCCTGTACATATATGCATCTTGCACTACTTACCTAACTGGAATATGCTCATTTGCACTATCGACTGTTACTACAGTAACACCTGTTCATATATGCATCTTGCACTACTACCTTACTAAAATATGCTCATTTGCACTATATCGTTCATTGCTATACTGCCCATCTTAGCCTAACATATCATTATATACATCTATCTGTAAATTCTGCTTATAGTAATAGCCATCTGTATATATATTCAGTACATATCTACCCTGTAAATTCTGTTTATAGTAATATCCATCCGTATATTACATTCAGTATATATCTATCTATCTGTAAATTCTGTTTACAATAATAGCCATCTGTATATATATATTCAGTACATATCTATCTGTAAATTCTGTTCAGTATATATCTATCTGCAAACTGTTTATAGCAACATCCATCTGTATATTATATTCTATACATATCTATCTGTAAATTCTATTTATAGTAATAGCCATCTTTATATTTATATTTATTCAGTACATATTCATGTCCTGCACTTGCTGCTATTGCACTTCTGGTTAGACCCAAACTGCATTTCGTTGCCTCGTACCTGTACTTGTGTAATGACAATAAAGTTGAATCTAATCTAATCTAATCTAATCTAATATGGCATCCGTGGCCGTGCTAATGCCGCCCGGACTGCTTCATATGAGACCGCTTCAGCACTGGCCTTGCGATCGATTTGGGAACAGGCTGGTGACGCACAGGTAGTTCTGTTTGCCAGGTGCAAATTCCCGGTGGCATGGCAACTGATTTGGCCTGCTTCCCTCTTTCTTTCTTTCTTTTTTTAAATGTATTTATTTATTATAATATTATTGCCTTTTTAATTATATATAAATTGCCCAGATGCACTAAAGTGATAAATCTCGAATTCGGCATTTGAAAATAATTAATGAAACGGTTAGTCTTGACTGACAGCCCCGCGTGTCCGCTAAACCGTTTCGAACAGTGTAATAATCGGTGCAACGGACTCGAGGAAGCGGAAGCATTGAGGGAAAGCTCTCGAAGAAGAAGTTGTGAAATAAAGCAAAATTACAGACCTCTTCAGGGCTTCAAATGCAGGTCAGTTTCTCCTGTAAATAGGCTACTGTGGTTTTGTCTTCTTTAACGTAGCTAAGTATAAATGGCTAGAAAATGTTAGCAGTAGCACCCCATTACTATCGTCATTCAAAAAACTGTAGGCTATGCTAAATGACATAATTATTATCTATTGTAAAGTTACAGTAGTAATTTAGCAGACAGATATTCACATCGATTTATACATTTGGAAGGAGCTAGGGCAGACAACAACACAACAAATATTAGTAATATAATGCAATAACTTGTTTAGTATTATGATTTTTCTATAAAGATATTGTCATTATGTATTTATTATTGTACTAATTTTGACATTTAAGCAATTTAGATTTTTTTTAAATATATTTGCATGAAATAGTTGTTACATTTTGGATATTTAGGACATTATGTATTATATAAGACCTAATGTAATACTTTGAATTTACCTAAAATAAATTTATATTCTGTGCAAACAAATTACAATGCGTTTTATTTTTTATTTTTTCAAACGTTGAGACAGTTCTGTTCCTAACAAAAAAGTAAAACACACACAAGGGAGAGAGTCGAGACAGAGAGATTTCAGGGAAAATTAAGATAATGAAAAGGAAAAGGGAAGTGAAGGAGCAGTTCAAGAGAGAACCTTAAATTATTTTGGATCTAAACCTTTTTTTTCGTGATGACCATACAAAAAAATATGGTTCTCTATGGTTCCAAAATCTGTTGTGGGTGTATGGGATGGCATGGATGGATGTGACATTTCCCGGCCTGAAATTTTGTCCCAGTCCGGCCCTGATCCCAATAATATCCCACTGCTCATAAAACATTCACTGCTAGACTTAAGAGATATAACCAGTTTAGATGGATGGATCTCAAGCTGACTAGCTGAAGACGTTACTGTAGCTTTACACGTTAATAGACATGGTACAGTGCATATGTGATCCTATTTTTTTCTTTTTATTCAGATTACAGTTTTTTTTTTTACAGAATTGCAGGCAAATATCACAAACCATGCAGCTCACACCACTGAGTGATCATTAAAAAAAACCCATTGGAATAATAAAGTCAAAAACGTAACTAATCATTTGAACGCATGTTCCTTATGAATATCCAATGAATATTGAATCCCTGTACAAAAAGTTAATAATTAATTTAATGTCTTTTAAAGGTGCAGTAAGCGATTTCTGAGAAACACTATTGATATTTGAAAATCAACCCAAACATACGGCTCCAAAATGCACAAAGACGCAATGCAATAGTGGATGTCTCTATAGCTGAAGCGAGGCAAAGTAATGCCTCATGAAAAATGAAAAACAAGGATAAACAAAAACTGATCATACAGTGCACAAGAGAATATACAAGCAAGAGTTGGTTGTTAGTCTCGATCAGAACACCAGCTCCAGACAAACAATGACACTCAAAACTGTCCTGTTACTATACCATAACATACAACAACAGCATATCTTTATTCTGTGAAACAGCAAATCCAACGTTACTCACATATGAAGCAGAAATAACCTTATGGTAAAGTATTACCAATAAAACAAGAACCACGGTGTAATTTCAAAAATGTGTCCTTGAACACAGAAGTACATTTGTGGTTTACTGCCCATCCTTGCTTATATAGACATCTACAATTATGCATCTGGCGTATACTTTTATCTAAAGTGACTTGCAGTGCATTATAGCACACAACTCAGCATAGAAACAAAATAATTTTGCAAAATAATTGATATTGTGTAATTTCACAATTGATATTGTGTAATGGATGAAATGGGCCATTGAAAGGTCTGGGACAAGCATGCATATTTTATGATCATCATATATCATTTTTAAATGATATGCAGAAGTTGCATGCAAACATACTACCATATGTTGCCCTCCGAGAGTGCCCATAATAGTGCAGTAGTCAAGATAATAAAAGCTTTTTTCTACCTGTTTGGTCACCTCATCAATAATCTCCATTTCAGCTGTCACAAAGTACACAATGATCTATAGATATACACACAAAACAAACCTTCTGTGGGACTGCAGTGATTTAGTGCATTTGACTCAAAACACAAAGAAACAAGAGGTAGCTATAATTAAATAAACATTAGCGGCATTTCACTCACGGTTTCAGGTCTTACAACAGATGTGGTGCAGATTGTGAATGAAAATGGCCTTGACTCAGTCTGTTAGATCTCATTCAGTCTGTTAGATATGTAGATTTAACAATGACCCCAGTGAAAGCTATTAGCAGTGTGATTTACCAGAGTGAAACAGACTGTACTAAGTGCTTCAGAATCTGTGGTAAGAGTGCATCACATCATGAATAGGAAGACACTGAAATTCTACATTAGCCAGTTTTGTTTCTACTATAAAGCAGGAGGTAATGAAGGTTGCTCATTATGACCTCAAGCAAAGCGTTCACCTTCACCAATCACTTTCAAATTTAAATGGTTTTCATTTCTTAATAGTACACACGCATGGTCTTATTGTGAAGGACACATAATTGCATGTAAATAAATAAATTAATAACCTAAACCACAACTGACACATAATTGCATGTAGCTTAAATTAAATAAGTAACCTATCACCTAAACCACAAATGATGCATAATTGGATATAAATTAAAACAAAATAAATAAATAACCGGCAAATGACATATAATTGCATGTAATTGAATTTTAATAAAATAAATAAATAAATAAAAACTATTTATTAAATAAATAAACAAACAAATAAATAAATAAATAAAAACTATTTATTAACTAAACCACAAATCATGCATAATTGGATGTAAATTAAAACAATATAAACAAATAAATAAATAAATAACATCCCTTAACTAAACCACAAATGACACATTATTGCATGTAGGTTAAAACAAACAAAAATGTATTGATTTATTATTTGTTTGTTTGTTTGTTTATTTATTTAAATAACCTAAACCACAAATGATGCATAATTGCTTATAATTTTAAAGGGGTCATGACCTGGCTTTTTAATTTTTTTTTATACTGTTGTCTGAGGTCAACTTATGACGTTCGCGTGGTTTTTACATTCAAAAACATCATAATGAATAAGTAATAGGCTATTTTCTACACTGGTTTTGAGCCTCTCTCCTGGAACACTCGGTTTTTATGGGAGTGCCGCATTGAAGACTTGGAAGTAAACGCCCACTGCTATGATTGGATAACAGTTTTGCATATTATAATTAGTTTCAACTCCCCCGTCAGTACAAGTGGGGAACTGTTTTGAAAACGTCCAATGTGGAAAAATGGCGACCGGAATGATTCGCCCATACATGTTTGACCCAGAGTCTGATTCCAAATCGCAGGAGAATAAACCAAGAACACCTCAAATACAAAGGATATTACAGCCTGTGACAGCTACATCCTTCATAGTTGGACCCTTCTGTGACTGATTAGACACGTACACATAATAAGATATCAAACGATCTGTAACAATGCAATACTATCACATATAAAAAACATGTTTTACTCACACAAGTGTCCTGTCGGATCCAATATAGAAGGCACAGCATTGTGTTTTAATCTCAATATGTCTGCAAATCTAGTCTCGGCCTGTGTCTTGTTTACAAACGATTCCGCGGTGAAATGAAGCGAACAAACGGGCAATGTCTTACGCACGTGAGCTGGAACTTCATTAAAAATAAAGTTCAACCACACATTCCTAATATTAGAATCCGAAGGAAGCTTATGCAGCGACTGTGTTCTTCCACAACCAGGCACAGCGCAATATCTTGCTATCTTCGTCATGTTTATTGCTCGGTAGTGCGATCCGTTTAGCTCCACGAGTCGGTGGGCGGGGCTACAGAAGCAGGCGTACATATTTATTTATTGAGGCGGCGTTTCAGCATACGATGACGTCAAGGGTCGACATAAACAGATTAAGCGTTTTCTGGGCCTGGTGTCAATAAAAGCTTTTCTTTGACTAACAAGGAAGTTTTCAGCTCCAAAACTTACAGGATATTCTTATATCACGATTAACTTTTATATATCAAAGGCTCAAGGGAAAGTTGATTTCTCAATTCATCACCCCTTTAAACAATAATTAAATAAATATTATGTATCACCTAAACCAGAAAAGATGCATAATTACATGTAAACAGACAAATAAATAAATAAATAATTTAACCTAAACCAAATGATGCATAATTGCATGTAAATAAAAAAAATAAAAAAATAATTTTTTAAATGTACATAAATAAATCGATTTATTTATTACCTCAACCACAAATGCCATGCAGCTAATCAATCTCACTCTCTAATCACTCAAAGTTCTCTCATATTATTTCAGATAGATGTAAAGATATATGCAAACTCAAATGAACAAAATGAGAAAACGGATTTAAGAGAACTGCCTACAGTACATATTCTTCTGGTGATGAACTGATGAGGTTGCAAACACAGATCTAGTGGAAGAAGTGGAACATAATTGGTTTACTATAAATAATGCACGCATACAAATATTGATATTGATCTAAATTGATAGTTTGGAAAAGATAGCTTTTTGGAATGCATAAACACGGCTAATGAATTTCACTGGCTCTGAGGTTTAATCATTTCTGATGGGTTTTGAAGACAATTTGATTACCCCCACAGACCATTTCCCCTGACAGCCTTCTCTGCCTTCATTTCAACATGCACTCATCAGCTTGCTCATCTGCCGCTCAATCTCAACCGTACAAAATAATCAAACCCATTATTTTGCTTTTGAAACCAAACAGTAATGAAAATATATAAATGACTGAAGTTTTCAGTCGTCAAGCTTCCGTTAAGCCTGGATTTGTCAAATCTTTGGCAAAAAAAACTCTACACCGCGAATCTTGATGTGGTTGGTCTGGTAATGTTGTGCTCAATAATCTGGTGTAAACATATGCCATAAATCCCTCATTCCACTGAAACAGCTTTTAATGGACCACTTAACTAACACAAATCCGGAAGAGCGTTCTGAACAAGCGATTGGAAACTTCTTTGGAAACGCATCTTATCTCTGAAAAATTACATAACTTTTTTGCATGACATTATGCAACATGTCAAGTACACAGATCCAAATAAAATCCGTTTTTTTAGATCAGCTAGTCGTGCAGTCATTTCCTAGACATGCGTTTCTGTTCTTTTATCCTACTTTATTCAGATATTTATTTCTTTATTAATGTTGGAAAAGCTGCATAGTAATATGATGCAATATAAAAAAGATTATGAGTGCCGGGCAGTCAGCAGACTGACTGTAATGTTTCCGAAAGACTGCTGATAATACATTTCAAATTCATTTCCCTTTTATGAGAGGGTACTTTGTTTCATCTTTTACCCAAACAAACCTCTGTCATGAATATTAATGCTTTGTGACTTTTGGTGAAAAGTTAGATATTTAAAGCAGTTTACTCAGACTGCGTTATTCCTCTGATGTGATTTATGACTCATAAATACGTTATGAGGTAAATACTGTCATCATGTTCTTTCGGCTTCAGCTGGATTGACTCTAGCCTGACTGTGATTTGAATCTAGTGTAGGACAAGAGGGTTGGGTGAAATTCAGAATTGAAGAATTGGCTGCCTTTTCATTTAGGATATATTCATAATGCTGATATGCAAGAAACGTGACAGAGACTCATTTCTCTAAGCGTTCAATAATGTCAAACAACTAACAAAGCCATCAAAACATTTCAATTTTGTCATACAGTGCCTCAAAATACACTATATTGCCAAAAGTTGTGGTGTATATAGTGTATATAGTTTAAAATATAATATTTTATAAGTAAATTAAAGTATTAAGTAAAATAGAAAACTGGAAAACTGAATTTGTTAACACTAGTTAACATGAACTAACAATGAACAATCTTAATTTCATCATTTAGTAATATAATTATATTAATACAAAGGTTGTATCAGTTAATGCACTATGAAATTATTAAATACTCTAAAAAATATATTTCAAATTGTTAGTTAATTTAAGATAATGCATTAAATAATATTAACAAATGAGACCTTATGGTAAAGTGTTACCTTTTCTTCTATGATGGTCTATAAAATTAAATGCATATTAAAAAAGAGTGTTATTTTAGTATCATTGAGTATCATAGTTTATTATTAATATTTTGAATTAGTTTTTATTTTTATATGTTCTGGTTTCATTTTCATTTTAGTTAAAGTTTTAGTGATTTTGTTGTAGCCTATGTTTTCAACATTTTTATTATTATAATTTTTTTTTTTAAGTCTATTTTTTATTTGTTTAGTTTGAGTTATTATAAAAGTTAAAATAAAATAAAATAAGAAATCTTGCCTTGACAACTAGATGCAATAAAATAAGTTTAAATGTTATTTAATTTTAGATAAACTTTATTTCAAGTTTTGTTTTGGTTTTAGTTAGCTATAATAACCCTGTTAAAAGTTATATTTAATTTAATCTAATTTCAAACGTCAGACTCAAATCTGAATTATAATTATAGAATTTCTTGTTTCAAATTCAGCAGAAATTTAAAAGGCATTTTCAATGAACATCACAAAACCCTGCAGCAGAACAATGACTACTATTCTTCAGCAACCAGCATTCTAAGTAAATAACACAAAATAATCCTGCTCACATCTGAAGTACCACTCCAGCATCACAGAGACTCTGTTCTCAGAGATATGAATCCTGTAGGTTGCTGAGAATGATGGAGGAACGGAACAAAATGAATACAATCAGCAATCACAATGTATTAAATTCACCTGGCACAAATACTGTATTGGCAAAACACACACCTATTGTGCAAAGCAGCAGATAGACTACTGCAAACAACCCACACCACATCCATCTATCTGGACAAGAGTAAAAAATTACACACTGGAGCAGATGAAGTGTCCTCTATCATAGTTATCACTATCACAGCCAGATAGATAGACCCATAAACCTGTAATCATGCTGTTATACAAAAAAGAAAAGAAAAAGAAATGCCAACAAAAACAGTAACCTATTGTACACTTCAGAGAGGTCACAGAGATTGAATACTGTGTTCTATTACGAAGGCGTGTTGGAGTTCAGGAATCAGTTTTGGATCATCCATAGAGGACTGACTGAGGTGTTATCATGACCTTGTGAGCTAAAGGCAAGTTATTCCCGGCAAGACCAGAGGTCACATGCACCTGCCACTTTCCATGAAATATATGGAATCGTTTGGAAGCTTGTTTCCACCACAGAATAAAACAATTTAAAAGATAATTGCGACTTATCTTGCAATTCGGATTTTTTTTTACTCACAACTGCGAGATATAAAGTCAGAATTGCGAGATATAAACATGCAATTCTGATGTTTTTTCTCTCAATTGCATTCTGACTTTTTCCCTCGCAATTTAGAATTTTTTTTTTCTTGCAATTGCGAGTTATAAAGTCCGATTCTGAGGGGAAAAAATACTTTATATCTCACAATTCTGACCTTATAACTTGCAATTGCGAATTCATATCAGGCAATTCTGAGAAAAAAAGTCAGAATTGCGAGATAAAAAGTTTGCAGTTACCTTCTTTATTTTCTATTCAGTTTTTATTCATTTTAATAAAAGGATGCCAACCAGATGTTGTTGGTTTACCTACGGGGTCAAACTAAATATTAAATGAGCTATATTATTTTCTGTTCATTTTAAATGAGGAATGCAATTTTGCAACCCTGTAAAATGTGGGACATGCATACAGTTTGAAGCCCTGAATTTGTTGTGGTCTAGCAAAAAAAAAAAAAAAAAAAATGTAAATGTCAGTTAAAGGTGCAGTAAGTGATTTCTGAGAAACACTATATTTTTTAAATCAACCGAAAGAAACACCCCTCCAGTCATTGCTCTGCTTCCGAAACATATGAACACACAATGCAGTGGATGTCTCTTTATCATAGTTGAAGCAAAGCAAAATAAAGCGAAGATGACGAATAAACAATAAGAACAGAAAATGATCACATACAGTACACGAGCATGCTAGTGTGTGCCAGGGCCAGTCGTGTTTCCAGTGTCACTCCCAGGGATTGATCGGACCTCGTCAGGGCTTCCTCTGGGCCAACGGCCAGGGTTTTTTGCTCCGCCCGAATACCTTGATCCAAAGCGTGCCAGCTCAGGCTTGAGGAGTGGTTACAAACAAAGGCAGAGTTGAGTTTATACGAGTCTGGAGATGGCAGTGCCGTGGATTGACTTTATACACTCACCTAAAGGATTATTAGGAACACCTGTTCAATTTCTCATTAATGCAATTATCTAATCAACCAATCACATGGCAGTTGCTTCAATGCATTTAGGTGTGTGGACCTGGTCAAGACAGTCTCCTGAACTCCAAACTGAATGTCAGAATGGGAAAGAAAGGTGATTTAAGCAATTTTGAGCGTGGCATGGTTGTTGGTGCCAGACGGGCCGGTCTGAGTATTTCACAATCTGCTCAGTTACTGGGATTTTCACGCACAACCATTTCTAGAGTTTACAAAGAATGGTGTGAAAAGGGAAAAACATCCAGTATGCGGCAGTCCTGTGGGCGAAAATGCCTTGTTGATGCTAGAGGTCAGAGGAGAATGGGCCGACTGATTCAAGCTGATAGAAGAGCAACTTTGACTGAAATAACCACTCGTTACAACCGAGGTATGCAGCAAAGCATTTGTGAAGCCACAACATGCACAACCTTGAGGCGGATGGGCTACAACAGCAGAAGACCCCACCGGGTACCACTCATCTCCACTACAAATAGGAAAAAGAGGCTACAATTTGCACGAGCTCATCAAAATTGGACAGTTGAAGACTGGAAAAATGTTGCCTGGTCTGATGAGTCTCGATTTCTGTTGAGACATTCAGATGGTAGAGTCAGAATTTGGCGTAAACAGAATGAGAACATGGATCCATCATGCCTTGTTACCACTGTGCAGGCTGGTGGTGGTGTAATGGTGTGGGGGATGTTTTCTTGGCACACTTTAGGCCCCTTAGTGCCAATTGGGCATCGTTTAAATGCCACGGCCAACCTGAGCATTGTTTCTGACCATGTCCATCTCTTTATGACCACCATGTACCCATCATCTGATGGCTACTTTCACCCAACCCTCTTGTCACAAAGCTCGAATCATTTCAAATTGGTTTCTTGAACATGACAATGAGTTCACTGTACTAAAATGGCCCCCACAGTCACCAGATCTCAACCCAATAGAGCATCTTTGGGATGTGGTGGAACGGGAGCTTCGTGCCCTGGATGTGCATCCCACAAATCTCCATCATGTGCAAGATGCTATCCTATCAATATGGGCCAACATTTCTAAAGAATGCTTTCAGCACCTTGTTGAATCAATGCCACGTAGAATTAAGGCAGTTCTGAAGGCGAAAGGGGGTCAAACACAGTATTAGTATGGTGTTCCTAATAATCCTTTAGGTGAGTATATACCAGCTAACATCAGCATTAAAGACTTTTAAAATAATTTTAGCTCAAAACTCACTTTCTGACAGCAGATTGTTTAAAAATAACTTTTTTGATCACTCTATAAGGCAGAAATATTTATATGCAATGCAAAAGACTAAGCGCGCTAACCATTACTATAGTAAACATGCTAAATACGACCACTTGAAGAAATCAGACAAATCATATAGGCTATCACAATCATATAGTGTGAAGACGGAAGTGTCACTTGCCCACTCGGGCCAGTGCTGCATCTTCGCGGAATTTGATGATAGTTGATTACGCATTTGTAAGGCTTGCCAATTTAAATATTCAAGCGCATATAGACGAGAAAGTGTCTCTCAGTTTAGTATTCGCGGGTGGACACACATATGCACCCATACATCTCACAGCACGTGAATATTGACATAAAATGATGTCAAAATGCCTGTCTTGTCAAGTATCATCGTAAACATTGTCGGTTATGTCTTAAGTTAATGTAAACATGAAATTTGCCAGTCACCCTTTGTTTTATTCTAGCTTCATACATTCTTTTTTTTATCAACACTTGAATGTGGGTAAGCTTCATGGAAAAAAAAGCAACATTTTGAGAAAAAAAGTTGAGAAAATCGCGTTTTTGACAAAGACTACATTCAGATGGGATTCAGAGCGAAGATCAAAACACAGATGGAGTAGATCGAGTCCATCAACACCCCCAAAGCTTCACAGTCCTTTAACGTTAGCTCGTCCTGGGTCACCATTTCAATCAAAAACATAGCTATTTTGATTTAGATGCTGTTTAATCTTGATGATTGCACTATTTTTCAGATGCATCTGCTCATATGAGATCGCTCGTTTCTGCGTCTTCTTCGCCTGTGTTTTGATCTGGAGATGCTGTACTCATTCAGGAGATGTGTAATAGCGCCCCCTACTGTATAACAGTGAAAATACGGAAAGCCTCGTCAATGGCAGGGAATTGTTTTCTCATAAAAGATGAGATAACAAAAGACAGAAAAAAATCACTCACTGCTCTTGACTGAATAACTTCAATAAGGGTTCATCTATATTTATACAATGAAGACTATGCAGTGATATTTTACATTTGATTACTATTTCTGTACCTGGAAATATAATTCATACCTACATGAAAAACCTGAAAAGAACGGCTTTTCATTTGTATGTTTGTTCTGTTGTATTTGTGCTGTTCCTCGTTAATTTTATTATTTGTTCTTATTTTATTACTGACTGTCTGTATATGAGTTAGGCTAGTTTTTGGTGTCAACCTTATTTATTAAGGTTACATGGACCAAAAACAACAAAAACAATAACAAAATAAACTAAACTAAAATTATTTTATTTTATTACTTTTTTGTGGTGGGGCCAGTAAAAATGTTGGCAGGGCTAGTAAAAATGTGACCCCCTGGCCAGTAGAAAAAAATCCTTAGCGTTGAGCGCCGGTCAGTACATCTCGTCTCTTATACCGGACTGTCTGATATCCATATTTAACTCCTCCATGGGCCTGTTTCAATAAGGAGGTTCAACCAACTCAGAGTTTAAACTTGAACTCTGAGTTGACTTACCCTGAGATGGGAAACTCTGAGTTTTGGGTTTCAGAACAGCTGAATTGAGGTAGTTCAATCAACTCTGAGTAGATTGACTCTGAGTTAAGCGCATGCACCACGACTATGAAAAGCCACGATCAATGGAGCTCTGAAATTATGATTCACCATGGCAACAGCACCCAACAAAGAGACGTCCGCATACCTCTGGGTAAAACGTAAGTTTAATTCTTAATTATTGTTATAATATCAGAGGTGAAAACTGGCAGAACGGCAAGTTATTGAACTAATATTCATTTTCATTGTATCCCATGGGGAAAAAAAAGAAAAAAGAAAGAAAAAAGAAGAATGTGGTAGTAGCTAAAAATTAAGTATAAAAACATAATTCACTCAGGTAAATCTTTAAGCATAAAAGGTTCATGGGTGTAGGATTCATGACTTTACAAAAATTTGACATATTAAATAAATATCATTCAGTGTCTTTTTTTAAATGTGCAGCAGCTTTTTCCTCATAGTCTAATGTTCTTTTCACATAATGTTCTCTAATCCAACCTGTTACATTTGTGAATTAGGGTAATGAAATTAACATTTGACCTACTCAGGCCAACAGCAAGAAGGCAGAGGCTCCACCTGCACCACCACCACTGACAGAAGAAGAGGAGATGGAGGAAGAATATTAAAATCCAACAGGAAAAAAAGAACTGTTGCTTTTGTATTTATACAGATGGCCAAATAAATTGTGAATAATTTGTGTTTATTTAACACCTGTGGTGTATGGCATATATTTCAGACTACCCTTCCATCTGGTATTCTTCCATTCCATACAGTAATCTGTTTCATTTTCAGAAGGTGCGATGATGGAAATATGCGTATCAATGCATCCAACCACAGTGGAAATCCTAAAGGAAATTCTAATTATTAGGTTACTTCCAGAGGTTGCAACAAGATGTTATCAAGTGAATGTCATTTAACCTGATTTCTACACCACTGACTTGCAATCCTGTCAAACTCCTCTTTGACGCTCTCATGGGTTTGTGCCCAGGAAACAACACAAACATATTCAGAAAGAGCTCACGTGAGAGTGAGGCAAACTTTCCTTACCTCTCTGCATACAGCGGCCTTACTAATATGCTCCGCATCCCTGATATTATATAGAAAACTATCATTAAAACATGGTATTGCTCAAATAAATATGCATGTGGATATAGCAAGCAAAAAAAATCCTCTCCTGACATGAATGTAACTCCCTACAAATTATTGCAGCCTCCTCATCTACAGGATGCTATTTTTATCACTTTGACGGTGTCCTCTTGATGAAAATATTTGCAGTGAATGAATGTACCTGCACTGCAAAAAAAAAAATTTTTGTCCTGTAATTTCCAGTCAAAATATCTAAAGATTCTTAAATCAATGTGCATTTTCTACATAAGAAAAAAATAAGTATTTATAAGTAAAAATAAGTATTTAGTCTTGTTTCCTGGGGGACAAAAGAAAAGCAAATTTAAGTGCATTTTTCTTATTTTGCAAATTATCTGCCAATAGGGTAAGACAAAATACTCTAAGCATTTGTGCAGCATGAATGAATGTAGTACGTAAACACCGCTGCCACTTTAAAAAGGGGGAGGAGACCGAAAGAAACTCTGAGTTTAGCGAAGAAAACCTGCTCCCGACCAGGTTAGGTTCACAGAGTAAGTTAACATACCAAGTTACTCTTGATTATAAGTTACCTCTCTTTCAGAAACAGGCTTGACTTACCCTGCTTTCTCGGGTTTAACATACCTCCCATTCTGAAAAACCCAGAGTTTCCATCATTTCAGGGTTAACATACTCAGAGTTTTCACTTAACCTCCTTTCTGAAACAGGCCCCATGTCATAAAATAAATCAGAGGATCTTCCTCTGTTTCTCTGACTGAAAATATAGCCATAGTATAGTATAGTATAGTATTGGGACTGTCACTGAAGAGAGTGCTAAATCTCCTCAGGTCGTATTTTTGGTGGAAAATTTGTAGAAATGATCATTCTTTCTAGATGTAATGTAAACTGTTCTGTGACTACAAATAAACAGAAACAGACGTGACTGAATAATTATGTGTCCCCTCTTTCTTTTTTGAAATAACGGTAAATACCACTTTATTTCTGTGGGACTAATGTGCAATCTTGACACAAATTAATTAATTATATCAATGTATCACTTATCATTGTAAAACTGTGGTAAAACATCGATGCTTGGGTTATAAACTATTAGCCCAGCCAGGCCCGTTGAAAGCCCTGGCTCACACTGGCCTGACAGTGGAAAAGTGGCTAATTACACTTAAAACTGTCCTGTTACTATAGCTAACATTACAACAGCAGCATATATTGGTTCTGTAAAACAGCAGAACCAATGTTACTCACATATGGAGCTGAAACAATGCAACCTCGGCGTCCGTTTTCAGGCCTTCCCGCTTTGGTCTCTCCTGATCATAACCATTTTTTCCCAAGTGATACATCTTTGAGCTTTTTTCTTTTGTAATGTCTCTCAGCCATCTCTCTTTCTACAGTCTTTCTTCAAATCTCCCTCTTGCTCACTCTCTCTCCTCCCCCCGTCATGAGTGGACACGCCCCCTACTGCTGATTGGCTACAAGTGTGTTGTGCCGCTCGGTCCGACCCACTTTCAACAGCATTTCTCAGAAATCGATTACTGCACCTATAACATTAGTGAACTATGTTTGATAACACAAACAATGAACAACACTTCTACAGCATTCAGTAATCTTAGTCAATGGTAATTTTAACATTTACTAATACTTTTTTTTTTTTTTAATCCAAAGTTGTATTTGATAATACACTGTGAACTAACATGAACAAACGATGAACAATTAGATTTTTGCTAACATTAATAAAGATTAATAAATACCTTTAAAATACATTGTGCACTGATTATTTCTCATAGATGAAAAAATATTTCAAGTTTTTTTATAAGCCCTCAAAAAAGGGGGGCACTGCTAGAACACCCACTACATTATAATGAAATATTAGTGATATTTAGGTTGCTTGGAAAACATTTGATTTTGTCAGAATACTGGGCTAATTTTGAAAGAAAGAAAGATGCATTTTAGAACCAGTAGTTATGGCATCTACTAGCAAGTACTAACTTCATCAAGCTAAACCTTGATCCACTGACCAAAATCACAATTTAAATGCCAAAGAACAATTTGTCCTTGTATTTAAAAAAGTAACTGAACGCTATTTTCTTGGAAAGTGTCACCTATCATGTTTATAGGAGCTGTATTTTGTTTTTCAAAGACAGAGAGGCAGTAAATTTGATGTTCAAATTAAAGCAGGAATATGAAACTATCTGCAAGTAAACAGTATTAACTGAGCACATGGGCAGCAAAGACGTTCAAATATTCACATAATTCCTATATTCAGCTGGGTTTATCAAGCGGCTGCCAAGGCTGTTTGCATGAATGTGAGACATGATATGCATGTATAATTGATTTATCTGGCCTTGTTTGTACCAAATGAAAATTATGTTTCATTGCATTCAAATTAAATATGTGTAATCAGAGCCCATGTTTTATACTCCAGGAATGAATCTTCATACATGCCATGAATGAAAATATCAGATCAGGCTTCTTTGCAATCTCATTCCTCTCTCCAAATGGTCACACACCTCCCTCCGGGTTTATTTTCACTTTAAATCATTATTTTCTGCCTTTTTCTTCATTTGTAATCCTTATTAGCATGTTTTATTGTGGGAATGTTTCTAAAGTAACAACAGACCAGATAATATTTTTTATGTGCCAAAATATTTCAATTAACAACCCCTATACATTGTAAAAAATGTTGTTGAAAATGTAAATAAAACAAATATTATTGGTGTACGTTTTACAAGAAAATACTATTTCATTTTTTTTATGTTTATTTCAATGTTACTTGCCACTTCTTTGTAATTATTTGTGAAATGTACACTGTAAAAAATTATTTTCATGATTTGTTATCACAACTTTGTTATCTTTTGCCAAATCAACTTAAATAATTAATGTGGTTCAGATAACATCATATTTTGAGTTTCTATTTATTAAACCAATCTCATTGTATTGTAATTTTTTATTTCAATGAACTCAATTTTAAGGCAACCAAGTAACTTACTTTAAGTTAAACCAACAATATATTAATTAAATTAATTAATTAATTAAAAATATATATTTATATTTATATTTATATATATATATATATATATATATATATATATATATATATATATATATATATATATATATATATATTTCTTGACAAAACCGCCGAAAAAAGCAGGACTGGCTTACCCGACCGTCTGCTAGCTGTCACAGAAGTCAGATAAATCCCAGCACATAGAGACTCTTTCACCTAGATATTATCACATAGAGACTGTGTCTGTTCCACGAATTAGTAAATACAAAAAAACACCAAAACTATTCAACGGTAAAAATTTAATTGATGTCCAACAAATAAACAACAGATATAATACAGATGAACAAATGATAAAGCTCGGGCTGCTGAATATTTGATCCCTTTCCTCAAAAACGCTCATTGTTAATGATATGATTACAGATAATAATCTAGATGTGAAGTTTTGGTGCTTTATGTAACATTATGTAGTGAAATTGATAAATCCCGTTTAACATTTGTGTTGGCTACTGTATACAGGCCCCCAGGGCACAATACACACTTTACCAGAGAATTTGCTGATTTTCTATCAGAGTTAGTACTGGCTACAGATAAAGTCCTAATTGTTGGTGATTTTAATATCCATGTAGACAATGAAAAAGACGCATTGGGATTGGCATTTAGAGACATTCTAAACTCTGTTGGAGTAAAGCAACGTATCAGGACCCACTCATCGCCGTAATCATACTTTAGACCTAATATTGTCACATGGAATAAATGTTGATACCGTTGAAATTCTGCAGCAGAGCGATGACATCACAGATCATTACCTAGTATCATGTATACTTAATTTAGCAAAGGCTGCAAAGCCGTCCCCTCGCTTCAAATATGGCAGGACTATCACTGCTGCCACTAAAGATTGCTTTGTAAATAATCTTCCTCATCAGTTTCATCTCCTCAGCATCCCAGATAGCCTAGAGGAACTCGATGTTTCATACAGAAAGGCCGTAAATACTGCTAGATTTGCTTATTTCTCGACTCTCTTATGTAGAAAACAAACATAACCCTAGGTATTTATTCGATACAGTGGCTAAATTAACAAGAACTAAAGCTTCAACGTCTGATGTCTGCCAACAGCACAGCATTAATGACTTTATGAACTTCTTTACTTGTAAGATTGATAATATTAGGAAAACAAATTATAACCATGCAGCCGTCTACTACTGTATCACATCAGACAGTGCATTGTAGTGTCACTGAGAAAAAATGACACTCATTCACTGCTATAGAAGAAGAAGAATTGGCTAAACTCGTTAAATCAAAATCGACAACATGTATGCTCGACCCTATACCAACTAAACTACTAAAAGAGATGCTTCCAGAGGTCATAGATCCTCTTCTTAATATCATTAATTCATCCTTGACATTAGGATATGTACCGAAAACTTTTAAGTTGGCTATTATTAAACCACTTATTAAAAAAACGCAACTTGATCCTACAGAATTAGTCAATTACAGGCCAATCTCAAATCTACCCTTTCTGTCAAAAATACTAGAAAAGGCAGTGTCCTCACAATTATGCTCCTTTTTAGAAAGAAATGGTATCTATGAGGATTTCCAGTCAGGATTTAGACCGTATCATAGTACTGAGACTGCTCTCATCAGAGTTACAAATGATTTACTCTTATCATCCGATCGTGGTTGTATCTTTCTGTTAGTGTTACTCAATCTTAGTGCTGCATTCGATACCATCGACCACAACATTCTTTTAAATAGACTAGAAAATTATGTTGGCATTAGTGGAATTGACCGTTATCTGACCGTTATCAGTTTGTAGCAGTAAATGAAGAGATGTCACACCGATCACAAGTTCAGTATGGAGTACCGCAGGGCTCAGTGCTAGGACCGTTGCTTGCTGTACCCTGTACATGCTACCACTGGGAGATATCATTAGGAAGCATGGCGTTAGTTTTCATTGTTATGCTGACGATACTCAGCTCTATATTTCTTCACGCCCTGACGAAACTTACCAATTCACAAGATTAACGGAATGCATAGCTGATATAAAAAATTGGATGACTAGTAATTTCCTGCAACTTAATTCAGAAAAAAATGAATTTTTAATTATTGGACAAAAAAACTCCACATGTAGTAACCTAGAATACTGTCTAACACTTGATGGCTGCTCTGTCAAGTCCTCGTCATCAGTTAGGAACCTGGGTGTGCTCATATCAATCTCTCATTTGAAAGCCAAGTTTCTAGCATCTGTAAAACTGCATTCTACCATCTTAAAAATATATCTAAATTACGGCATATGCTTTCAATGCAAAATGCTGAACAGTTAGTTCATGCATTCATGACCTCAAGTCTAGATTATTGTAATGCTCTACTGGGTGGTTGCCCTGCTCGCTTAATAAATAAACTGCAGCTGGTCCAAAACGCAGCAGCTCGAGTTCTTACTAGAACCAGTAAGTATGACCATATTAGCCCGGTTCTGTCAACACTGCACTGGCTCCCTATTAAACGTCACATACATTTTAAAATCTTGCTAATTACTTACAAAGCACTAAATGGTTTAGCACCCCAGTACTTGAGCGAGCTCTTAAAGCATTATACTCCATCATGTCTATTGCGGTCTCAAAACTCCGGCCAGTTGATAATACCTAGAATATCAAAATCAACTGCAGGCGGTCGATCCTTTTCCTATTTAGCACCTAAACTCTGGAACAACCTTCCTAGCATTGTTCGGGAAGCAGACACACTCTGTCAGTTCAGACATTACCAACGCATCCCTGAAGTGTCTGCAGAGACCGTGTCAATTAGTCTACCCTCTGAAATTGCTCATCGACATGGCATCCTCAATGGATCCATCTCCGGCGTGATGACTCCGATATTTCGAATATTCCTATTTAATAATTGTTTAATCGACACGCCATCCTCAATAAACCCGTCTCCGGCGTGATGCCTCCGATCTTTCGAATATTCCGATCTAATATTACTTCTGACCTATAAGGCTGCCAAAATAATAATCATACACTGTTTGTTAATTGGCCAGAGGAGAACTGGCACCCCGACTGAGCCTGGTTTCTCCCAAGGTTTATTTTTCTCCATTATGCCACCTGATGGAGTTTTGGTTCCTTGCCACTGTCGCCTTTGGCTTGGCTTGCTCAGTTGAGGACACTAAATTTTCAAATAAATATCCAAATAAATTTAATTACTAAACTAAATTAACTATATCAACTACATTACTTGAATATATATAATTGAAATGAGCTGATGACATCACCGTTTTCTCCAGAGCGGCTGTACAGCCGAATCAAATTCGGTTGCATTATTTTCTTGTTTAACACTGTGTAATAATAAAGTTGACTTGACTTGACTTGACAAACCGAGGACTTTGTGCTAAAATGCTGGAGCTTGATGCTGCATGAAAACATAAAACTTTGGACACATCAGTTTTTGGACACATCAGGCTTTGGACACATCAGATACAGCACATGCCAGTTACAAAACACGGCTACTGTAGCATCAGTTGATAAGGACAGACATGAGACTCCAGTAAACGCAGAGGAGAGAGACTAACACACACGAAAGTGCAAGTGTGTTTTTACCATGTTCCCGAGTCTTTATCACATGACTCTAAGATGAAAAGCAGCTTTGTACGTGACCCATGAGGCTGAGGTGTGGCTTTAGAGAGGCAACCCGGTCTTTGACAGTGAGCTGCGGCATCGACCGCGGTAGAGGGGAGAGCAAGGGGACGACGGTCAATACACCTAGACCCAATTAAAGCAGACTCTGAATGTAGTCAATGCTGTAATTGCAGTGCCTTTCAGAAGTCATTTGATATAGTTAACCAAACATACATGAAATGCACTTCTCACATGACAGTATGCAGGCAGAGGGGTTTTTTTAGGGATGCACTGCGGCAGAGCAGAATGACCCACAGCAGACCTCAGTACATAAATAAGCACAATGTGGTACTTTGAAATCTTACACTTACTTGCTATTATTTGTTTTTGGGAGATGAAACTTTGTGCACACTAATTGTCTAGAATGTAGTATTAATGACCCTGCAAAGTTACACCTATTTTTCAAAAATCATTAGTGTACCTTTATACACCTTTTATAATTTATTTAGAACAAAAAAAGTATGGATATCTTAAGCTAAATTAATTCCACAATATGTAATTTTTCACTGCTAGAGGTCATTTATTCAAAACAAAGGCGTAGCTTGATGATGCCTTGATTTCGTGGCGCTTTTACTATGCCACAGGCGACCGCTTCTGCTTCTTCCGCTCATGTGTATGTGGGATAATGCAGCACTGTTTCATCATATTAGATACATTTGAGTGTGTTGAAAGTCATGTTATAATGCTACTTTGTGCGTTCGCTCGGCGGCTACTATGAGACACTTGTTGCACACTGCAGTAAAATAGATCGATATTAGGCATGGTAAAACATGGTACTCACAGTAAATCAAGAAAACAAGATTTAAACAAGCTATATATGAGCTATATAACAATGACTAGTTTTCTGTTGGTGAATGTATCCAAACAGTTGCTCACCTGTCTAATAAAACATGATATATGAAAGCGTTGTTAGTGTTTCCATGGTTTTTACAAAATAAACCAGAAATCGAGGGTAACGCAGGTATGATTGATAGGCGACGCACGGACACGGTCGCGTCCTGGTTAAAGCTGCTTATTTCTCTGGATTTAAACCTTCTTGGAAACATTTGGGATAATGCAAGTACACAAGTCAACAAAATATATAACATTGTTCTAGTGTTTTTTGGATATTTTAATCCAAAAATCTTACATATTGTGCCTTTAATTTCAGCGCTATAGCGTCACGCGAAAACTTCTCCGCCTGCCATTGGTCAATCAAGCAGACGCCATTGGTTGTGCCAACCAACATTATCGCTGAACGCACAAACAAATAAAAAACAATGTTTTGATCGATCTATAGGCACACAGTATTTGCCATTTTCAGGGAAATATACCCACGAAGAGATTTCCTATAGTTGTATCTGGATATTGAGATGGGATGAGAAACTATTTCAACATCAGAAAAATAGCACACGGTACCCGTTGATGATTTCCACCCTCGCCCCGAAGTCAAGTTTCTTTACATACTGCATGTTGTACTGTCAAAACATCTTTAATCATAAACTATACATCATTATAAACTTATGGCTTTATATTTTATAAATATAATATATTTTATACTTTATATTTCATCAAAATTGTATTATATAATATAGCAATATAGCATATTAGAAGTAGATTAGAATCAAATTTGCTAATTTTAAAACGGGAGATAAAGAGGCACATCGTTAAATCACGCGATATGGTAAACATCGTATAAACTCATGACAAATATTCCATTATAACTTTTACCATTAGTCCAAAAGTGTGGATATTCACAAAAGAATCCATGGATTTACTTAGCCTATAATTAATAATCCTGTCCATGTTCAATAAATTATAACAATCTGTCAGTTTAGCGGTGAAACGCCAAAGTTTACTTGTTATGATGTGCGTTCCATTCAAGCGGAAACCTCCCGCGGTTTCTCTTGAAGCCAACACGGAAGTGACTTAAACTGCAATTAATCGACTGCCCGCTAGAGACAGGCTCCAAAGGGGAGTCAAATCTGTATCTCCCCCATTTTAAAATGCCCAACTTTACAGCAGAAAAAAATGTTTACAGCCTGGTACAAACAGTGGTTTTGGTCTATACAGCCAAGGGGGGTGATTATAACTAATACATTTAAATTATATTAAGCTTTAAAGTTCTGCGTAATTAAGGGTGTGGCCACTTGAGTGACATATAAATAAAGTGAATGGGAATGCTAAAAAGGTGTAGCCGTCAGCATCATATAAAAATCTACAACTTTTTATTTTTTTGCCTAGTTCTAGGCTATTATCAGAAGACCAGTCTTTATACTTTTCATAAGCTTGTGTTTTAATTATATTTTATGGATAATTTTGTTAAGAGACTCAGTCAAAAGATCTGAAATAGAACATGTTAGACTTGTGGCTTTATGGTGCTTTTAGACAAGGAGAGTTAAAGGGATAGTTAAGGTAGTAAAAAAATCATTAAAGTGATCCATGTGACTCCAGTGGTCCTCTATTTTATGAAGAGATGCAAGTATTTTGTTTATACAAATAAAAAAAACATAATTTACAATTATTATTTATCTCTGAGGTACGTTCACGCAACAACGTCTGCTCTCGCATCAACACAACACATACTTTATTTTGTAAATAAAGTGGTAAATAATGTTTTTGCACAATCAAAGCACTCGCATCTCTACATAAAATGTAAGTTAAACCACTGGAGTCACATGGATTACTTTAATGATGTCTTTACTACCTTTCAGGGCCTTGAAAGTGATAGTTGTGTTGCTGTCAATGTTTTTGAAAGAAGTCTCTTATGCTCGCCAAGGCTGCTTTTATTTGATAGTAATATTGTGTATTTGTGTTGCTTAACCCAGTGTTAATAAGATATTTACCCAGGATAAAGTGTAGTGTGTGTTTTAGAAAGTTTAGAAACTGTGAAAGTTTTAGTACACTGAGTATGTTCCTATGTCTGTCTCTCTCTCTCTCTCTCTCTCTCTCTCTCTCTCTTTCTTCCATTCTCTCTAGTGTCTCATTTGTCTGTATCTCTCGTCTCTACTTACCTTGAACGTGGAAAAGGTCACCCCACTCCTCTGAGCGTGTTGCAGGCCACGTTCACAGGAAATTAATGGTTTGTGCCAACGATTGCCGCTGCTCCCTCCCCGGCGTAATATTTTTGGTTTACTTAAAGGACATATTTATTGAAGGAATATATAAATATGGATTCCTGACAGGCACTTAGTTTGATACATTTGTATATTAGGCCCTTTTTTTTGGCTTCATTGCTCAAGTAAAGTATTTCAGAGGCAACACATATATAATAGACAAAGAGCGTCAGCTTTCAACATGGTAAGAGTGCCTTGTGTTCTGCTGGGTGCAGTTTTAAACGCTGACTGATGTTCTTTTACTCAAAATGGGGGACACTGAGGGAAATCATTGGTGCATCAGTGGCTGTATGAACTCATACAACTGTCAGATTTTGGTTGAAATTATTTGCCCAGCCACACCAGTCCTAGCAAAAATAATCCACTCAGCACGTCCTTCCAATGACCTGAACAACATGTAATATTTCACATATTACAGCAGTCACAATGTGGTCAAATTTATCGTTACTGAACATTAGTCTTCATTTCTTTAAACAGAAGTGTCAGACTAATTGTGTAAAATAAATTTTAGCCCTACAGTATGTTCTCTATCCCAATGACCATCCTTTTGCATTTTAGCCCATGCTAGCTTATGATTCATTACCATCTGCTCAATATGGCCTTGACTGTCCGATTGTAACATTAGAACCCCACAGTCACCTCAACTGGCTCTATTAATCAAACTGACCTGCTCTGGAGCCCCTTAAACATTTATAATTTGTGCTTTAGGGTAGATAAAAACACACAATCTGGTTACAAGCTGTTGCAGAGAAAAAAAGCATAAACATTCTTAGTTTGGAAGTACATTGGAAATGACATTTTATTTGATGGAACGCATTTAAAATGGTCATTATTTACTCACTTCTGGAACCTGATGCACCTGTCCATGTTCTGTCAAACATTTAAAGGGATAGTTCACCCAAAAATGAAAATTTGATGTTTATCTGCTTACCCCCAGGACATCCAAGATGTAGGTGTCTTTGTTTCTTCAGTAGAACACAAATGAATATTTTTAACTCCAACCGTTGCGGTCTGCCAGTCGTATAATGCATGTCAATGGTAACAGATGAGAGTATGAGAGCTATGAGAGTATAAAAACATACACATACGAATCCATATTAAACCCTGCGGCTCGTGACGACACCCTGATGTCTTAAGACACAAAACGATCGGTTTGTGCGAGAAACCGAACAGAATTTATATAATTTTTTTTACCTCAACTGTGATCTATGTACAACAGCCTTCACTGCGCACCATCACTTCCGGTGGGTGAGGTCAAATGTACACGATGTGGCTTATCTCAATCGGATACATAGGGCGGAAGTGATCTCTCACGCGTATCTCTATGCCATATTGTGTATTTTGACCTCATCTACTGGAAGTGATGGCACGCTGAAAACTGATGTACATAGAGTTGTATTTGAGGTAAAAATTGGTATAAATACTGTTCGGTTTCTCGCACAAACCGATCGTTTCGTGTCTTGACATCAATGTGTCGTCACGAGCCGCAGGGTTTAATATGGATTCGTATGTGTATGTTTTTTTTACTCTCAAAGCTCTCATCTGTTACCATTGACATGCATTATATGACCGGCAGACCGCAACGGTTGAAATTAAAAATATTCATTTGTGTTCTACTGAAGAAACACCTACATCTTGGATGCCCTGTGGGGTAAGCAGATAAACATCACATTTTCATTTTTGGGTGAACTATCCCTTTAAGGTTTAACCCCTTTCCCCACACCCCCATTTTGGCAAGTGGGGCATAAATGACATACCCAAAATAAAAAAGTTGCTGCTCATAAGTCATTGTGAAAAGACACATAATCAACATATATTTAGAAAGCCAACACTTGAGAGAATTACTCAGACTGTTATTTTATATGGAGATATATACGTCAGCTCAAAAATAAAAACAAAAAATAAAAATATTAAGAATATATTTTTTAAATGTATAAAAAATATTATGTGGTTGTGGTGTAGCAACTTAGAAACACAATGAAGCTGAAGCCACAAGTCTGCTCATGCTTCATTTCAAATCTAAGGATGTTTTCTCTAAAACTATTTTAGGAAACATTGTCTAAGACCATGTCGTGTGTTTTTAGAGAAGGCTAATAAAAGGCTAACAAAAAAAAGTATTGGTCCCCATTCAGTCTATTGTCTATGTCTGGTGTGGCGAACTGCCCCAATCACGTTTCTATTGTTCTCACTCGACAAACCTTTCACACCTCTGCCATGAGACCTAATCTTCATTATTCTTTTATCATTATTCTTCTGTTTTTATTTAGAGGCTATTAGCCTTTATTCTGCATTATGGCTAATAGCCTCTGATATATGAATGCGTTGTTATTCTTTTCAAAATATAAAAAATTACAGATTGATTATTTTGCACTCCTGACATAAATTAAGAAATGAATGTCACTGCAACCTAGTTTTATCATAAGCAGTGGTCAAATATCGCAGTTTAAACCTTTCTAATGATACTCAATTTGTCCAGATTAAGTAAGAGTGTGATGTTTTATAGTGCAGTGAATGTTGAACAACAATAATCTGGGGCTGTTTTGGGGGTTAAAGATGAATTTGGCCTCACTAAGATTATTGTGATGGTTTTTAAGGGCTCCCTCAGATTTTTAAATGTGTTATTTTTATGCTGTAAGCCTTACAGACTTCAAACGAGGCAGAGAAAGCTCTCTGAAGCACCACACACACACATCTGCCCTTGCTGAGCACTATTCTTACAAATTTGATGAGGCCAGAATAGCTCTAATGAATTGACCAAATAATTCACAACATGACATAAGAGACTGCTGTGTTCTCTACCTAATTCTCATCTAAATGTCCCTGACATTTCTATCCAACCACTTGGATGTACTATTTACCACATCGACAGCACAATTTAGCTCCAGCGAAGCCAAATGAATTGAAGTGTTGTTGATCAGTAAATTATGGCTCTCTGATGTCTGGTGCTGTTTATCTGACATGGAGAACCTGATGATTCAATCTTGCTAAGGAAGATTTCTGTTTTCAGCTTTTGTTTTCTTTAACAAGTAATTCAGAAGTTGCACTCACTGTTTACTGGCCTATACTACAGTATAGCCTAATGTTTTCAGTTTATCACACACTACATATAGGGTTATATAGGTGATACACTGATTATTCTTGTTTGTTCTTTGTCACTCAAAATTGTTCACAGAAGTCCTAAGGACACTTTTTTCATGTATTAAAATGCATATAGCTGAATATCGTGTTCTCTCAGTGCATTTAAATAAAAATGATTACTGTTTTGGGTCAGTAAGATTTTCTTTTCAGCAATGGTGCAATAAATAGATCAAATTTAGATATATTAGATATACAATACGATCAAATAGATATACAATTTTTATACATTATGCTGTTCTTTTGAACTTTCTATTCATCAAAGAATAATGAAGAAAAATGCATCACAGTTACCCCAAAAATATTAAGCTGCACAATTGTGTTTAACATTGATAATAATAATAATAATAATAATAATAATAATAATAATAATAATAATAATAATAATACATGTTTCTTGAGCAGCAAATCAGCATTTCAGAATGATTTGTAATAATATTTCACAATATTGCTGGTTTTACCATTGATCACGTAAATGCAGCCTTTGCATAAGAGAAACAACAAACAAAAAAATCTTACTGGCCTCAAACTTTTGAATGGTACTGTACATTTTTCAGCTCAAAACATAAAGAAATTACTCAGTTTAGCCTGTTATATTAAAATGACGATTCTTTTGACTGACAAAAAAGACATTTTAAACCATTTCAGAGGAAATACATAATTAGGGAGATTGAATACAGAATGTATCGAATATAGGCTAAAAAAAATTGTAATTGCAAAGGCCTATATATATACACAGATCAGGCATAACATTATGACATTATGGTGAACTGAATGACACTGATTAACTCTTCATCACGGCACCTATTAGTGGGTGGGATATATTAGGCAGCAAGTGAACATTTTGTCCTCAAAGTTGATGTGTTAGAAGCAGGAAAAATGGGCAAGTGTAAGGATTTGAGTGAGTTTGACAAGGGCAAAATTATGAAGGCTTGACGACTGGATCAGAGCATCTCCAAAACTGCAGCTCTTGTGGGGTGTTCCCGGTCTGCAGTGGTCAGTATCTATCAAAAGTGGTCCAAGGAAGGAACAGTGGTGAACCAGCGACAGGGTCATGGGCGGCCAAGGCTCATTGATGCACATGGGGAGCGAAGGCTGGCCCGTGTGGTCCGATCAAACAGACGAGCTACTGTAGCTCAGATTGTTCAAGAAGTTAATGCTGGTTCTGATAGAAAGTGTCAGAATGCACAGTGCATCGCAGTTTGTTGCGTATGGGGCAGCATAGCCGCAGACCAGTCAGGGTGCCCATGCTGACCCCTGTCCACCGCCGAAAGCGTCAACAGTGGGCACGTGAGCATCAGAACTGGACCACGGAGCAATGGAAGAAGGTGGCCTGGTCTGATGAATAATGTTTCTTTTACATCACGTGGATGGCCGGGTGTGTGTGCATCGCTTACCTGGGGAACACATGGCACCAGGATGCACTATGGGAAGAAGGCAAGCCGGCGGAGGCAGTGTGATGCTTTGGGCAATGTTCTGCTGGGAAACCTTGGGTCCTGCCATCCATGTGGATGTTACTTTGACACGTACCACCTTCCTAAGAATTGTTGCAGACCATGTACACCCTTTCATGGAAACTGTATTTCCTGGTGGCTGTGGTCTCTTTCAGCAGGATAATGCACCCTGCCACAAAGCAAAATGGTTTGAGGAGCACAACAACGAGTTTGAGGAGGACTTAGCCTCCAAATTCCCCAGATCTCAATCCAATCGAGCATCTGTGGGATGTGCTGAACAAACAAGTCTGATCCATGGAGGCCCCACCTCGCAATTTACAGGACTTCAGGGGTCTAGTGGAGTCCATGCCTCGACGGGTCAGGGCTGTTTTGGCAGCAAAAGGGGGACCAACACAATATTAGGTCATAATGTTATGCCTGATTGGTTTATATATAAAACAAAAACAAATTAACTGAAGGTTAATTTACACATAATACTACTAATACTACTAATGAGTTTTAAAAAAAACCATAATTTATGTAAATGAGCAGCATTTTAATATTGTTTTTAGAAAAGCTCCTACATCTCGCCTGTTAGGACACGGTATCATACATAAAATCATTAACAATAGGTTGCATTAACAAAGCCATGAAACAGAGGAAGATGGGTTTTCTGGCATAGGCCTATACTTTTGTATTTGTTGGGTTCATTGATTTAGATATTTGATATGGTGACCTACTCAAGCAACCCTTCTAGCAGAATGGAAAAGCTAATAAACATATTTAATGAAGATGAATTTTTAAGCACAAATAGATTTTTAATGGAGAGAATTGGGCTGTGATGGAAGGTGAAAAGGTTGTTGATGTGTGTATAACTGTGCACTAATGTTGATACTGTGACAATCTCACAGGCTCCTTTTATCATTAGCCTCCGATTTTCTCCTTTAAAAATTTTTTTAGGCATATACGAATGCAGTGTACTGTCATTAATCTTTCAATGCATGTAAGAATAGCCTTCCCGTGCCCATCGGAAAATGCATAGTTCATGGTCTAGCTGTTTTATGGGTCAATGTTAATGGAACCACTGGCAGAACCGCATACAGATCTGTGAGTCATACGATCACTCTGAACAAACATGTTTACGTCTTTGTTGCTTTTATTTAGTGCTAGTGCTGCCGTTCGTGCTCCAGGTTTGATTTCACACTGGGAGTGTGTCTCACATTGAGGGTCTGCATAATTGAAATGTGATTGTTTCAGTTCTTTCTTCTCACTTATATCTCAGGAGAGTTCAGAACGTTTTACCGAGTCGTGTTGTAAAGCTTGCTCTGCGTGTCGCCCGGTTTCACGGCTCTGAATATAATCAATGCTAATGTGACTACCGATGTGGCTCGTAGACATTCTGCTGTGAGTCACAGAGGACAGGAAAAATAAAAAACATGCCTGTCACAGGGTTTTGGTTGCCATTCACAATAGCATCTCACAGGTGTGTTGACTCCTTTGAAAATAAAGTAGCCTTGTGGCAATGGTGTTTTTTAGGCCTATGTCTAGCCTATATTTTAATATACCGAGTACAGTTAATCCTGATAAATTAGGACACTTTTTGACATCAAAATGTGGCTCAATTTGCCTGATTACATCCTATACATAATATTTTCTCTGACAGTATTGTAAAGGTTTATTCTTATCTCTACTCAGGATTGAAAATGATCACACATGAGATATAATTTAAACCTCACTGCACATTTAAAAATGATGAACTTCCTGATTTTTTGTTTCTTGTCTTGTTCCATGAGACGTCCTCATTAATTCTGCCCAGAGTGTGGTTACTTCGAAAAGGGCTTTTTTCACATATAATTTAGTTTAAAAGAGAGACCACACTGGATCAATATAGGCCGAGTCAATGATGGATGGTAAGCCATTTATTAATTTCACCTCAGGACAAATTAAAACCACTCTGGGTCCCTTTAACATGGCGCATATGAGCAGAAATAGCTGCCTGGATTTTGACTTTACATAATCTTGATTTGATCAAAATGTATGTCATGAACAGCTTTCTTTTGAATTTTATTTTATCACTCATTTTTATGGCTCAGGTTATATTTAAAGTGCCCATATCATGCTATTTTAATGGTTCCTTATGTTGTTTAGAGGGTCTCCTACAATGGGTTTACATCAGTGTTGGGGGGGCACCGCGATAACCCCCCGTGTTGGGTTGCGTTGATGATTATGTATCGACGATATCCAGGGAATATCCATCAAAAGCATCATATAATAGCGAGATTAAATTTGGCATTTCCAATTAATGTAGACCTGCTATATTCTTCTTATTATTAGGTTACTTTTATTATTAAATTAACAGGCTATTACAATGAATTTGCCCAGCAATAATTTCACAGTGCATCATCGCATAACTGACGTGCTGTGAGGATAATAAAAGATTTAGCTATTACTCCTCATTGAAAATGCTTTGAAAAAATGTAGGTCTATTAGACAATGAATTATAGGCCTATAATTAATATTATTAACAGTATATAATGTCGACTACACAAACCAAACTCTTCCATGCAGGCCTTAGTTACAACTACACTGTAACACTCAGAATACTTGATTGGTTTGAGTAGGACAAACTTAAATTAAACAAATTAGTTCAGTTAAATTAACTGTTATGAGTATTTAGAACTTTCTTTTTCTTTTGAGTTCACAGCACTGACATATTTCAAGTAAACTGAACTGTTTCATTGTTTTGAGTTGTATGAACTCAATTCCTTTTATTTAGACTAATTTAAGTTTAACCGAAACTGGGCTGGGATTTTTTCTTTCCCAGCATGCTTTAGCCACGGCACTCAAAAGGGAGAGTAAATGCTAAAATTAAGCAATTTATTTCAGGCAGTTCAATAACTTTATTTGTTGCGCACTTTGATCTTTGAAACTTTGCAGACCTTTTATTCACAAACAGCTGTTTTACACACTGCATGAAAGGTAATATCTGAAAAAAGCATAATAGGGGAACTTTAGGGGAACACAGCTGACACATATTAAATAATAATGACAGTAACCAAGGAAACAGATGAGTGGGGGGAATCTGAACAAAGAAACATGTGACAAATGAAAACAAACTGAAAGTCCATGAATTAAACTAAACATAATTGTGACACACAATAAAACCATGATTTCAATTTTGATTTTAAGTTGACTTTAAAAATAACAGTACTTACAGTAACCACAAGCCCATACTCCAGGGACAAGGGGCGGGGCGGGGGGGGGAACCCATGTGGCACCAAATGAGAAGCAATGACCTACTAGTTTGCTTTTGAGCATTGATTATTTTGCAAAGCGAGAAAGGGAGACAGACAGACAGAGACAGACCGGGAGACAGAGCTGATGGATGCTGAGGTGTGTAAGTAGGGTAGGTCAAACTTGAAGCTGAGGACATGTCCAACTTTCCCGGGCCCTGCCGCTCAGATGAACTCATTAGAAGTTAATTAATCACATGCATCGATCCATTGTCACTTTCCTCTGCGGCTGCCTGAGAGAGAGACGGGGCTCAGGTTCTGCAGAAAAAGCTCTCTGTGTCAACATCCACATCCTCTAGGAGTGGTTTCTGCTGAGGCGCCAAATCCACACCAGAAATATGAGCAGGTTATCGGCTTAACAGGTTGGAATATGTCCTCTTTATACTTACGGTTGCTATAGATCCATCTTCATGTGTGCAGGAAATATACACAGTTATACTCTACCTCCTCCAGCTGAAATGGTTCGGCTGAAGTGTACAACAATACTGAAGTGCCGCAAAACGTGTGACTGCTGTTGCAGGTCGCTCTGAACATTGTGCAGTTTCAACATTGTGAACCAATGCTGCTGAAATGAATCCTGAAGCTTGTGATAAAGGGAAAGGTTTGATGTTGCTTAACCTTGAACATTTCATTTTTCTTTGTGGATGATCGGATAGTAAATAAATCCATAAAATATAAATTATAGCACCCCTATTAATTTTAAAGGTTCTTAATTTAGTTTTAGAGGTCTCCTACAATAGGCTTACATGCATCCAAGGTCAAAAAAACACTTTAATTTTCTCATAATATACATTGCACATCACCTCATTTCTCAAGAGTCTGAAAACAGTTTGTTTGAAGATTCAGTCTCTCTAAGCCCCTCCTTTCCGAGAGCCTACTCTGCTCTGATTGGTCAGATGGCCCAGTCTGTTGCGATTGGTCTACCTCTTACAGCGAGAGTCAGAAATGAAATGCACATTACCATATCTGAAGTTCAGCAGTGTTTGAGGGTCAAAGTAGATGTTGGTCGTTCGCAGGCAGCCAATGAAGACCATAGGCTGGCATTATGCAAATTTGTTACATTGTTATGTAGGAATGAGGAACAGGAAGTGAGACTAGAATTGCTGATGACTCGTTTCAGAAATTCAGAAACGATTCTTTCTTTTAGGAGACAATAACTTTATTTGTCATGCACTTTGATCCTAAAACTTTGCAGATGTTTTACCTTCACAAACAACTATATTACACACTACATGAAAGGTAATATTCGAAAAAGCATGATAGGGGCACTTTCATTGACTTTCACTTAAAGGTAATTTCTGCACCACTATTGCCACCATAAAGAACTGAATAAACAATAGGTATGTTTGACTTTGGATAAACATGATACAATATAACATTAAGATGAAATTTAAAAAGATTTTACTGTTATAAAAACATGGATTTTTTTCACAGGCCATGTCCCCCCAAGTCTCAGCCTCAGATGTCACGCCCACTGACCGTTGGCTGCACGTCTGATGCATATGAAACACTTAAGGATTTTCGAAGTCGTTAACTGATTGGTTGAATTCTACAGGATTTCCGGGAGTCAGTGTGTCACATTCTTTAACGGTCTACCTGGAAACAAAGATTCCGTGACCCCAAACCACCTCATGGAAGAAGAAAGCCGTTGTGTTTACAACTGTGACAATGAGCGCTTATCAGGATCAACTAAACACTGGATTTTCAAAAGTATGTAAAGTTCGCAGCATAGACTCTTTAAAATACGTCCAAAAGTTTTACACTTTCACGCCCCTAAACATGATGCGGAAATAAGCTGTGATTGGTTGCTTTACATGTCAGTCAGGTGGCCTCTGGGCAGTC